>OY756988.1:13368955-14629747 GCA_963580505.1 Ennomos erosarius
GTTAAATTAGTAAATGAATGGAAAGATACTAAAAACAAAACAAAAAAGAGCCTTAGTGCTGACCGATTGATTGCACGACCAAACTTTCACAGTGTTTCAATTTTTTCCGAAAATCTTGTTGCCATTCAAATGAAACCTGAAAGAATTGTATTAGACAAACCAATTTATGTAGGATTTACGGTGTTAGAGCTATCTAAAAATTTAATGTACGATTTTCATTATGGAGTTATCAAACCCAAATATGGTGACAGAGTGAAACTTTGTTATACTGACACCGATAGTTTTGTTTATGATATCACAACGGAGGACTTTTACAAAGACATGAAAGAATCATTGTTGCAGTATTTTGACACGAGTAACTATGCGCCAAAAAATCAATATAACCTTCCATTAATCAACAAAAAGATTCCTGGATTATTCAAAGATGAGATGCATGGACAGATTGTAACAGAGTTTATCGGATTGCGTTGTAAATTATATTGTATCAGAACCGAAAACGATATCATAAAAAAAGCTAAAGGTACCAAAAAATGTGTGATCCGCGATTTATCAGGCGACGATTATCGTGAAGTATTGTTAAATAATAAAATTGTGCGGAAAAAGAACGTTTTGTTTAGATCGATAAAACATGAAATATTTACGCAGACAATGAATAAAGTTGCGCTAACAAACACCGATGATAAGAGATATATATTACCAGATAAAATTTCTACAAAGGCTTGGGGGCATAAGTCTTTGTTTTAATTTAGCTACCTCTGTACTTTTAATGCTAAGGTTTATAATTGTACGTATATACATTTAAGTTCGGTAAAATGTTAAATAAATTTACTTAGAATAGTAAGGCACTAGTATAATCACTTAGGTAGGTATAATTAATATAGTTTAAGCAACTATAAATAAGTAACTATGTACCTACATGTAAGTGTTTACTTATTGAATAAATTATGTAAGTACCATAACTAATCATGTTTTTATTTCTATCACATAAAACAGCTACCTATTCAACTGATAACAAAACAAGTTTAGACTTGATCTTACAAGCCATTTACAGTAATTAGACATGCAATAACTTGAACCGATCTTTGTAATAGTAAGGTATAATAAAGTAGGTAGGTAAGTTCAATAACATAAAGTGCATTAAATAACACGTTCGAACTTGATTATCACTAGCATACCGCAGAGTTGCAAACCATTTTTACCTACTTAGCGCATTACACTACGATAATACTTGAGTGAAGGTCGCGTCAACACAAGTTAATTATTATTACAAAGATCAAACGTATACAGGAATTCATACTTTAAAACCTGGTAAGTGTTGTTATTTATAGTTAGTTGTGGTATTCTTTTATTGCTAATAAATTTTGATTTAACTAACTGTTCATGTTTTGTTTACAGAAAAAAATGGATGACACACCAACAGACTCCGACCCGTTTTTTCTACAATGTGCTCAAATTCCTCCATGGAATGATGTGGAAACACTAATAAGAGCTGAACAACGTGCCCCACCTGCCACTGAAAAAAAGTCTAAGGAAAGAAAAGGAAGAAAAAGGCGCAATTTGGAAAGTGCATCGTATATCATTAGTAAATCCTTCGTTAAAGGACAAAAAATGATAAAACTGCAAGTCTACGACTATAATGAAAGTGCTAATGCGTACTGTGAGGGTGTAAGTGTGCAACATATTGTTTACACTCCGTTTCATGATGAAGTTTACAACCTCACAGAAAAACTGATAAGTAAAGTTTCAAAAAACTTGGGGCATGATCAATTATAGTTATTTTTATTTTAATGTATGTTTATTTGTAACGGTTATCCTTTGTAATTTAATTAAATAATAATGATAATATAATCAAGAATATTGTTTTATTACATCCACTTACTCTATTGTTAGTTTAATTAATTTAAATTTTCAACCAAAATAAAAATAACATAAATTCTATATTATACTGAAATATAGTTTTAAAAGAGTTTTTATTAAAAATAGCATTTGTATTTGTTTTTTGTGGATTATGAGCGCTTATATGTAATATTTTAACTATGAACAACATTATTAATTATATTATGTATTAGTAATTAACACCTATAAAAACGATTGTAACTTGAGAAAATATTTACTATCTTTTCTATCATTTATCAGTTCACACATCATGTTGTTTGTGAAACAATCTCATTCGCTAAAATTGCCTCAAATTTGTGTTGCAAATAATGATACATATTTGTTTAGACATGGCAAGCTTTTGCCAAATACAATAAGATGTTTAATATGTGGTCCTTCTAACTGCGGTAAAACAAATTTGTTAATTGGTTTGCTAATACATGAACATGGTTTAAAATTTATGAATGTTTATGTGTATTCCAAAACATTATATCAACCAAAATACGTATTTCTAGAAAATGTGTTAAAATTAGTTCCAAACATAACATTCTCAAAGTTTGTTATGAATGAAAATGTGTTGAGTACTAAAGAAGCGAAACCTGACTCTGTAATGATATTTGATGACGTATCTTGTGATAAACAGAATAAAATAAGAGATTTTTTTTGTATGGGGCGACATAAAAATATTGATTGCTTCTATTTAAACCAGACTTATAGCAAAATACCAAAACAACTGGTTAGGGATAATGCCAATCTAATTATTCTTTTCAAACAAGATGATGTGAATTTACGTCATGTTTATGATGAGCATGTAAATACTGATATGAGTTGGAATGATTTTCGAATGTTATGTTCAGAAATATGGACGATTCCATATAATTACTTGGTTATAAATAAAGACTGTGAAAAAAATAAAGGATGCTATAGGAAGAATTTTGACACATTTGTTGTGTTTGAATAGTCATAGAAACTTATAAAGCAACGTTGACCAAAACCTGTTCATTTTTGTTTTTGACATCATCAAACACAGTCTTTGGTATAAAATGAGTGCTGAGAAAGAATTAAAAGAGCAGATTATTAAATCATCTGAATCCGTCAAAAAGAAAGTGAAGCAAATGCGGGATTATCAAATCGATAGCAATAATGCATTTGAGACTGTATTTAAGCCAATTACAGAACCACTTCAAAAAATGGTGTCAAAAAATATTTCAGTTGGGTTGGATGATCAAAAACCTAGCACTGCAAAAATTAAACGCATGAAATATGATGATGCTGATGATGATGATTTTATGAATGAGGTGCCATCATCGAATTATGAAGACAATAAAAGTAGTAAATCTGAACGTACGCTTTCCAATAAGTCAGACTTTGAAAACAGCTCTGAGAGCTCCAAAAGTAGTGATGAAGATGATATAAATCAAAGTGGACTTTCATTTAAATCATTAGATTCATATGATAATACATGGTCTGTATCTTCAGAAGTCTTTCAAGATATTCCTTATGGCGCTAGATTAGATCGCAAAAACCTAAAAATTGGAAATTCGCGTGTTACGCTTACTTCTAATAAAATTACTATAGCTGGATCAACGTATGAAAAAACACAAGGCTTAAACGAACTATTATTTAAAAAGATACCTGATTCAGATTTAATATCTGAAAATGATTTAATTAATTATAAGAAAATACTATTAGCCACCAATGTACATCGCAGGGATTTTAATCCAAAAAAACCTATTAAAAGTAATAAAGGTATAAAATACCTCCAAATTATAAAACCACTGTTCAAACACTGTAAAGAGCATACCAGTACAGAAAGCCTTGCACATGCACAAGGTTCTGGAATATCGTTAAAGAAAAAGTTGAAATCTAACGTCGACTTTGTATATTGGGATGACCCAAATGAACTTGTAGAAAGGCTTAAGCTATTAATAGCCTCTCGCGATGCGGGAAACACTGGGTTAGATAATGAAATTATTTCCATTATTGAAGAATTGCGTGAAGCGGGGGTGATTCAATAGATATAAATTAAATTTCTAATGATAAATTCATTAGTTTATTTTGAGTTGTCAACTGAATACTAGTAATACACTAATACATTATGAACATCGACAAATTTGGTCACCATGTTCACAAGCGGTTACGTCCAATAGATACAATCGATTTGTTTGACAAGACTTTAATTGAAGTTTTAAATTCTAAAAGTGATCTAAAGTTAAACAGGCTTAAAATTATTAAAGTACCTGTTTCTAGTGATGATGCTATAAATAAGCAATATGTTGATGAGATTCTTACCAACTATTATACAAAAAATGAAATAGAGACACAAATACAGTTAATAAAAACTCAGATCCAAGCATTAACATATCAGTCACACAGCACAGTTCACGAGAAACAAAACCAACAAAATACTGTGAAGAAACCATTGAAAGATGAGTAAACAAGGAATAGTAAATGAAATTCTTTGTCAAGCCAGAAAAAATTTTAAACGTCGATCAGTGCTCTTAAGGGGAATCGATGACTTATGGCAAGCAGATTTGATTGATATGCAAAATTTTAAGAAAATTAATAATGGGTATACATTTATATTGGTTGTTATAGACACATTTTCTAAATTAGCTTGGACATTTCCAGTTAAATCCAAATCTAAACAAGAAATTTCGACAACATTTGAAGATAATTTACTTAGCATACGAAGACCGAAATGTTTACAAACTGACTTAGGAAAAGAGTTTTACAATAATTGCTTCAAAAGCTTAATGGATAAATACAAAATAAATCATTATTCTACATATTCTGTTAAGAAAGCATCTATTGTAGAAAGGTTAATACGAACATTAAAAAACAAATTATACAAACATTTTTATTTAATTGGAAATTATAAATGGATTGGGAAACCATTGAAACAAATAACAGATGATTATAACCATAGCTTGCATCGCACAACAAAACATCGACCTGTAGATGTCAAATCATCAAACGAAATTCAAGTTCTATACAATATTTTGCGATCTCAAAAAAGTAAAGGTAAAGGTGTCAGAAATAAATTTAACGTAGGTGATCAAGTAAGAATTAGTAAATATAAAGGAATATTTGAAAAAGGTTTTACCCCTAATTGGTCCACTGAACTATTTACGATTGTGAATGTAAATAATACTAATCCTGTCACTTATCATATTCAAGATCAAAAACATCAAAAAATACTGGGATCGTTTTATGAACAAGAACTTAAGAAAACTAAGCATCCAGGTATTTATTTAGTAGAAAAAATTATTAAAAGAAAAGGTAACAAATTGTATGTAAAGTGGTTAGGTCTAAAAGAAACTGAAAATTCTTGGATTAACAAGAAATCTCTTGTATAAAAAGAAGCAATATTAAATAATATATCATTGTTCTAAAATCGATGGAGGGAGGCGGACTTGTAAATAAAATCATCAACAATTTACCGTTCGAGTTACATTTACCAGGCTATAATTATTGTGGACCAGGCACTAGGTTACGAGAACGATTAATACGCGGTGACAAAGGAGTCAACGAATTAGACGAAGCTTGTAAACAACACGATATAGCGTATACTAATTACACCAATCTTGAAGATCGTCACAAAGCTGACATAGAGCTTATAAACATGGCTAAGCGAAGAATGAAGGCAAAGGATTCTAGTAAAGGTGAAAAAGTAGCTTCTTGGTTGGTTAATAAAATAATGAAAACGAAAGTAAAAGTAGGTGCAGGCGCTAAAAAATTTAGTTCCATAATTAGCAAAATCCGTAAACATCTAAAGAAAATAAAACCAAAAAATAATGAATCAGCAATTAAAGCTGCGCATTTAGTAGCTAAGAAGCTCTTCGGTAAGAAAAAGATTCGTATACCCAGAGTTATACCAATACCCAAAACTGGAGGGTTATTACCACTGATACCAATTTTTGCGGGATTATCTGCATTGGGCGCTTTAGCGGGAGGAGCAGCAGGTATAGCAAAGGCAGTTAATGATTACAAAGCATCACAACAAGGTCTTCGGGAATCCGAAAGACATAATAGAACGATGGAAGCTATCGCGTTAGGTAAAGGAATGTACATAAAGCCATACAAAAAAGGCAGTGGATTGTTTTTAAAGCCGTCAAAAAACTAAATAAGAGGCTACCCAGACGTGCACTTACCGATTTAGATATAACTCAACATGCAAGTGATATACCGTACTTTAGAGGAGTTTATATGAGAGACAACTTACCTAAGTATCCTAAGCATGTAGAATGTGGAATCCTCAATCTAGATAGTAGTGAAAATCCAGGAACGCACTGGGTAGCTTATGTAAAGGATAAAAAGTATTGCGAATACTTTGATAGCTTTGGTGATCTAAAACCACCGCTAGAATTAGTTAAGTACTTTAAAAATCTAGATATTCTGTACAACTATACTAAGTATCAAAATTTTGACACTGTTAACTGTGGGCATTTGTGTATAAATTTTCTAAGAAAATATTGGAGAAAACGTTTATATTAAGAAAGTTTTCTTATTAGTTATCATTAGCGCAATGTCTTTCACGCTATCTATATCAAGCCTCAGTTCAACTTCGGCAACAAATTATTCACCTGCTCTACAACTTGAGGGGGAATATGAATGTGGATTGTTATATTTTTCTACGTTTAATTCCATACCAAATATTGATGGTAAAAACAATAAATTTTGTTATGGTGATAACGAAATTGTTGAAATACCTGAAGGGTCTTATGAACTTAATGATATTAGTGATTATTTAAAAGAAAAAGTTGTGGATTGCAGTTTTAGTTTGAGCTGTAATAATAATACTTTGAGGACTTCTATAGTATGCTCTAAAGATATTCATTTTGAAAAATGTGCATTACTTGCAAAAATATTTGGATTCGGTGAAGAAACACTGAAAGCTAATATATTAAATGAGTCACGATTCCCAGTCAACATTCTTTCGACAACTGTGCTCAGGATCGAATGTGATATTATAAGCGGATCATATACAGACGGAAAACCCAGTCACATTATTCACGAATTTGCTCCAAACGTGCCTCCTGGTTATAGAATTATTGAAATTCCTAAAAACATTGTATATTTCCCTGTAAATCAAAATTGTATCAGTTCTTTATCTGTACGTATAGTCGACGCAAATAATAATATTGTAAATTTACGAGGTGAAGAATTTCATATATATTTACATCTCAGAAGAAAATGATAGATTACAATAAAAACTCTGTTACTACGATGAAAGCTGTCACTTGTAAGCGCACTGTCAAGAAAAGCGCACATAAAATTAAATTAACAAAGGAGAATAGAAAGTTTCTGAAATTGATTGGATTGCTAAAATGAGTTTATTAAACATAAATGAATCTTTCGTTCAAGACAATACCATTGAAAGTATTGAGTATCATTCATATAAGCCCTATGTAACTAGTTTTAACGAAAATGACGAGATAAGAATTCCAATTAACCAACAGGACTTGTATGTATTACCATCGATGAGTACTTTGTATATAGAAGGTTGTGTTAACGTGTTCAAGAAAGAACCAAAAACTAAAGTTTCTACAGTACATTTTACTAATAATGCAGTTCTATACCTTTTTCAAGATATTCGTTACGAGCTCAATGGAGTTGAAATAGATAAAATAAAGAATGCTGGTATAACAACTACCATGAAATCACTTTTATCCATGAATGACAATGAATCAAAAATGTCTAAAAATTGGGGATGGGACATAAATGGTAACATAAATAAATTTGGAGGAGATTTTTCAGTATCAATACCTCTTAGTAGAATGCTAGGATTTGCAGAAGACTACAATAAAATTATCATTAATTGTAAACATGAACTTATTCTACTTCGTAGTAATACAACTCTAAATTCTCTGAAATTAGATACCGGAGAAGTTGTACAAGGTATTGATATAAAACATATTCATTGGCGTGTTCCTCATGTAAAAGTATCTGATCGAGAAAGAATAAACTTACTCAAGTATTTAGAAAAAGATCGTTCAATTAATATAGTGTTTAGAAATTGGGATCTATATGAATACCCTGCACTCCCGCAAACTACTAAACACACTTGGTCAATCAAAACATCATCTCAAATAGAAAAACCTAGATATGTGATAATAGGTTTACAAACTAACCGTAAGCGCAGAGCTGACTCTGACATGTCTCATTTTGATCATTGTCATATCAGAGACATAAAAGTGTTTTTGAATTCATGTTATTTTCCTTACGAAAATATGAACACAAAATTTTCAGAAGACAAGTATGCTATAATTTACGAACAGTATGCAAAATTTCAACAGTCTTATCACGGTCGTCGTTCCGAACCGTTGTTAAGTTTTGAAGATTTTAAAAATAGATCGCCATTATTTGTTGTTGATTGTTCACGTCAAAACGAGAATCTGAAATCAGGACCAATAGATGTGCGTGTAGATCTTGAATCAGATAAAGATTTTCCTGAAAGCACGGCAGCTTACTGTTTAATACTCAACGATTGCATTGTCGAATATAAACCTTTGAGCAATATTGTAAAGAAAATATCATGAATTCAAAAGTACTTATTATTGATGTTCAAGGTTTCAAGGACTGTTCTAATAACTTCATTTTAAGTGAATTTGCACTAGCTACAGATAAATATACACAAACATTTTTAGTGAAACCTCCGTATCCGTACATAAATTTAACAAGCGAAGAAAAAAAACATGTTTCTTGGATAGAAAAAAATCGTGGTATTCGTTGGAGTGAAGGGCATATTGATTATCGTGAATTTATACGCACAATCTCACCTTTTTTAGAAAATAAGACTGTACTAGTAAAAGGAATGGAAAAAATTAAATGGATTAAAAATTTATGTGATAGTTGTTCAGTTATAGATATAGCTGATAAAGGCTGTCCAAACTTTTTTGACTTGTATTCAAAGTATATTGGTGAAAATGATGCTTTTTTTAACTGTATATTCCACAAGAAAATGTGTGCGCTAAAAAATGTAATTGTAATAAAAAAATGGTACCATGATAACATAAATGTCTTTAAATGAAATAATCATTTAATCGATGTTAAACATTTTACATTTTTTTATTGTAATAATTTTCATAATTTAGTTAATAAACACAATGACGACGCTCAATTTTATAAGTGTATTGTGTAGTATTGATTATAAATAAATTAGTTTTTGTTATTGTAATATACAAGTGTTTAATTTTTTTTCCCTACTTCCTGTAACTTAGTTATATTATAAGTAATGAAAGAATTTCACAATTCAACTCAGTCGATAGAGGAGCGAGTCAGGAATCGGTGTTACGCTGCGAAAATATATTTTTTATTTCTAGTATGGAGTTAAAAAAGCCTATTCATCCTCATTATGCTCTTCAATCAAACCGATTGCAAAGTTTTAACTGTTGGCCTCCAGGATTAACTCAGCAGCCTGTAGATTTGGCTGATGCAGGATTTTTTTATACTGGGCTCAGTGATAAAGTAATTTGTTACTTTTGCGATGGTGGTCTTAAAGATTGGAATCCGGAAGATGTAGCGTGGAGTGAACATGCGCGTTTTTTTTCAATATTGCCCGTACGTGATTTTTGTGAAAGGGAAAGAATTTATAAAAAGTGTTGTCAACGAAAACAATCTGAATCAAGATCAAAACCATGAAATAATCAGTAAACAAATGAGCAGTCATGAAATCAAAGAAAACGATAAAATGCAGTGTAAAATATGTTTACTTGAAGAATTATGTATGTGCTTTTTACCTTGTGGTCATGCTGTAAGCTGTGCTAAGTGTGCTCTATCTTTAAATAATAAATGTCCAATGTGTCGAAACATGTTTTTTAAGGTCGTTAGATTATACTTTTAATACCGATTATTATCTGTGTTGTTTCATTTGAAATCTTTATTACTATGATAGGTAATTGTTTCTTTGTAACCTTACATAAGTTTCTGTTTTATGAACGGAATCACAAAACATCAGATTTAGTTTCTATTTTCAACGCAATCAAAAAAACAGTCGTAAGTTATTGAGCGTTCGAGCGATTTCCGTTTCATTCAAGTAAATTTCATTCATAATATTATTGGGCATTGCTGGATCAATTGGAGAGACGGAAGGCGAAGCATGAGCCTGGAGGAATCGGAAATTGAGCCAGAATGCCCAATAATACACTACTGAGGAGGTCTATGTTCAGCAGTGGGCGTCTTCAGGCTGATGATAATGATGATGATGACTACTAAAAAGTGTTTGTTCAATTATAATATGTTAAATACTTATATATTATTATGACATTTTTGTTTTGTGTTGTTTTAATTTTTATTATTGCGTCAAGATAAAACCATATTTCAGGTACCTATAGGTATTACTTATTACATTTCCCGTTGAACTAAACAATGTAATCTAAACTCGTATTACATTCCTCATTACATTAATTTAATTAGTTGATACCCCTTTTTATAAAGGTAAATCCGTACCTACTTACTGTTTTTAGGTAGGGAATAAATACTCTTTGAAGGGCACCTACCGCACCGCAGCATATATCTGGCACATAAAAATGTAAAATAAAATAAAAAACGAACCCAAAATGGCGTCACTGACAGCAGTCAGTGACTATTGAACGAACGAAATGAACTGTTGGAGTTGCTACAGATCACCCTAAATTTTTACAAATAAAACTAAATAAAAAAAAAAAAATTTTAAACCACCCACTGAGTAGCTGATCGAAACTCTGTTTTCGTTCGTGAAACTGGGAAGAACTACTCGCCGCATTTACGTCCCGATCAGTATTACTCACTCGCAAGGTAACCGTAACTTTAATCGAATATAGAGAACGAAGCCCTAAGTCTATTACAGACTATTTAAGTATTGTGTTGAAAGACACTTCTTTTGGTGGCTGTATCAGCCAATACGAGAGAGGCACATGCGTCCACACCTTGCGCAGGCGTGTGTTGCGACAGATGGAGTAATGTCACTGTCATGCCGTTTCGCTCTCTTTTCCGCAAGCTTGTCAAACCAAGCTCTATCGTGAAACTTTTGGCCTTCTCTAACGCAGGTTCTCCAACGATTCCTATACTCCGCGAGCCTCTCCCATTCAAAATGCTTGATGTTAAAAGAGTCCAGATCCCACTTGACGCAGTCTTTAAAGCGAAGCAGAGGACGCCTAACTCTCCTCTTTGCATCCGCTACTGCACCAAACATGCCTGCCTCGGAAGACGAGATGAGTCCATACGTTTATTAATAAGGTGACAAATATGGGGTTTTTGATCCAAAGATTCTTACAAATTCTAATCCATGGTCATTTGTTAGAGTTTTTAACCATTGGTCACCTTAACTACGGATTTAAAACCCTACCCTTAGTGTATTAATGAAATCAACCGCACAGTCAATTAACTTTGGTTCTATGGTTAGCGGTATGACCAAAGCCACGCACATCAAAGGCTTGATTGTATCGTCACGGGTCATTAAGAACCTTTTAGTATAGGGTCAATGTTCTAGAGTTTAGAGTATTCATTACCATAGTACCAAAATGGATTGAGCTACACGAGAAACTCGTCATTGCAAATTATAAAGTCATCATTGTTGGCGTTTTAGGGATTTTGGTGATTAGGACTTTTTAGTTAAAACTATCAAACGTATTTGTGGACTTTTGAACTTTGCATAGCTTAGCAATAATAGTAAAACAAAGCACCACGTGTCGTAAGGGACGCTGAGTCTTCGGACCTTGTAAGGCTGCAAAATCATAAGAACTCTAGCTGTAGGGAAAATCATAAGAACTCTAGCTGTAGGGAAAAAGGAAGATTGGTTAGTAGCTCTACGATTGTTTATCTTATGAGCTATATATACACATAATTATTATTAACCCCGACGCTCGTGAGTAAAAATTTATATTTGGATCCTTCCGCTCGTGGTTTTTTAGGCGCGGGCGCGCACTACTGGTGCATCTTCCAATTAGACTAAATTCCCTGGTTTTCGTACAGACTAACAATGTATTGGAAAATCATAGAGTATGAAATGCTCTTTTCTATGGTGTATAATGCTCAAAATCTATGAAACTAAACTTAAAAGTTGTTACAATGCAATTGCATTTTACGGTCGACATCATGTTGTATCGTTGTCATGTTGAGCAGTATAACAGAAATAAATATAAATCTAGTGCGAGAATGAATGATACTACAGATTGAATCCATCTTCTATTAGCTTACAATCATACATGCATCTAATATGCGGCATTACCACGTAATAATACCGTGAACTGTAACCCACTCCGCTCGCTCCGCTCAAACCACCCGCTTCGCTCACACCACTCACAGCGATGATCCATCACACACAGACAATAGCAACAGCGTCCCGTCCACACAATGGAGCAAATTGATTCTATTGCGGGGTGGTAGCGGTATTGAATTGATTTTCACAAAACGCTTTGAATAACGCAACGATTGAATATAAATAGCTTTGCAAACCGTGTTACAGTGATGTGTGTTTTACTAGGCGGTAGGGCTTTTCTGCAAAGTTCGTCTAGGTAGGTACCACCGCTTTGGCAGTTATTCTGCTGCCAAGCAGTAGTGTGTAAGCACTACTGTGTTCCGGTTTGAAGGGCATTGTAGCTAGTGAAATTACTGGGCAAATGAGACTTTATGACCTGATTACACAGTGTAGTAATCTGATTACTAGACTGTGTGATGTCTCAGGATGACGTGCGCAGTGCAGTGTCACGCGAAACTTTATTATTTTAAAGTTCCGAGTGACACTGCAACTGTTATGGGCGGCCGTATTGCTTAACATCAGGTGAACGACCAGCTCGTCACGTCATTAATTCCAATAAAAAAAATAAAAAATGTGGAATGTTTTCTTTGGCGATGGATTTTGAGTGCTCTGTATAGAAGGTTGCCTTTAAAGGAAGCTCTTGTGTATAACGTTTTGCCTAGAGAGGCTGGGAGGAGAAAGAAAACAACGCTTCTCGTAGAAGACTATCTTTGCACTTATTCCTTTCGTTCTCGCGTATCTTTCACATAGGATAGATATTTCGTAAAAATATTTAAATTAAAATCTTATAAAGTAGCGTAGGATTATTACGTCGCTATATCTGATATGTGTGTGTGTAACGACTACCAGTCGTGCGATTCGCCATACCAGATAGGCATGTCATCTAGCATTGCCTGTCCCCGAATTTAATTACGGGGACAGACAGGAATTATTTTTTCTTGTTTGTCCCCGAATTTGCATTCGGTGACAATTCGGGGACAAACAGGAATTATTTCTCATTCGTATTCTTGTCTGTCCCCTCTCGGGGACAAAACGAGGGGACAAACAGGAACAACCCTTATATTGTATTCTATGTATGTATTTACAAACAAAAAAGTATATAGGTATTGTATCAGTTATCTAGTTCCCATAGTACAAGCTATGCTTAGTTTGGGGCTAGATGGCGCCGTGTGAAATGTCCACACATATTCATTTATTATTTTATTACCCAGTAAAGTAATCGCATTTCACTAAACATCACGCAAAAAGCCATGGAAAACACCAACTATTCAAAAACATGTTACGCAACTTACCGACTTCCATCATGCCAAATTATCATTACAATAACCGTCCCAATTCCCAACCTTGGCCCACAACTCACTCCGAATGCAAGAAAAACGGCTAAGTGCGAAACTTTTGAGGCAAATATCGTGAAATTGGGCAATTTCGTGACAAATCGTCGCGTGCTGCCTGCCGGAAGTGAAACTCCATTTGTGAAGTTTGTAAATAATTTTGCTGGCTGCTTTGGTATTGGCTCTAGAGGTTTAGCGTTGTGCTATCGGAAAATGAGGGTAGACTGAACTTTGTGTCATCATTACTCCGCTGTAGTTGTTGTCATTTGTTGGGAGAAAAACGTATTGTAGAGACGTAGCGATAAATACACTTTATAATGTACATTTCAAATACTAAAAGCTATGAAAAAAACCAGCAAAGTTCAAGTTGGACTCGCGCACGATGGGTTCCGTACCATTATATACTTATTATAATTAAAAAAAAACGTACGTAACATAAATATTTATGTTATTCTGTTTTTAGTATTTGTTGTTATAGCGGCAACAGAAATACATCATCTGAAAATTTCACGGTGCATGAGATACAGCCTGGCGACATACGGCCAGACAGACAGACAGATGGACAGCGGAGTCTTAGTAATAGGGTCTGTTTTATCCTTTGGGTACGGAACTCTAAAAATTACAATATCTCGAGAAAAAACTGGCGAAGAAAAATCTGTGGCAGTAACAACGCGTGACCTTATATTGCGCAGTTTAGCAAATAAT
This sequence comes from Ennomos erosarius, assembly GCA_963580505.1. NCBI lineage: Eukaryota > Metazoa > Arthropoda > Insecta > Lepidoptera > Geometridae > Ennomos > Ennomos erosarius. The sequence continues at coordinate 13,383,107 of OY756988.1, forward strand.
TCAAACAGCAAAAGGCAAAGAACTCATGAAAGACGACAAAGTTTCTGTTTCTGTATCTATTTCCATAACTGAAAACACCACCACTTATCTCAATGGAAACTTAGTTGAATCAATTACGCTAAAAGCTCATTTGATTTCTACCCGTTGAGCTGAACAATTAATGTACAAACTTTGTAATTAAAGCAAAGTTTATCTGGAATTTACATAAATCAAAGAGCACTCGAGATATTACCCCGCTGAATTGTTTTCCGTAAGAACGTTGTTTGGAGGACAAAAACAGATCTACGATATTTAAATTCATACGACCTACGACTGTTAAAGATCACGGATATTTCTCACTCTAATACCTCATCAAATTTATAATTCAATCAATCTGAAAAACTTCCATAATCAGTGTACTGAAATTTGAACCAAATGACTACAGATTAAGGTTCAAAACGTATTAACCGATGATCTGCTAGCCACGTTCTCATACAGGTTAACCCTAAAAGCTGTAACTACTGTAATATAGTTCACACGACTCATTTACCGCCTTGAAGCGATGCCTGAGATTATCTAGAGCGCCTCACGCCTCACGCCTCACGCCCGTAGGGTTAACTAATGGCTACTAAATCAGCTGGAGCGATTTATTGGATTGATACTGCAATTAGAGATATGGGTTGATGTAGGATGTTTTACATGTTTAGTTGATGAACTTTAGTTTCGGCAGTTTTGCCTTTAGCGTGAATTGATTGTTTAACCTATGTATTTTCTTTCTCATATTTATAATGTATGTACTGGACCTGTAGAGTTGTAGAGTGAGGAAGTAACAGAGTGGAGTAAAACCGATGGTATGTGTGGGAACGAGGTGCATTATCGATTAGTGTAGCATAAAAGAGATAGATAGTTAGAAAATGCTTCATTGCACAAGAGTAAAACAAGTTCATAGGCGAATTTAATGCTAAGCAACATTTCCTAGTAGTTAACCTTAGATAAAGCTTTTTTCACCTCGCGTTTGCAATTTTCATTTGCAAGTTAGATTTGCATCTCTGTGTATAGGTGACAAGGGCAATCAATCTTTTCCCTTAATTATAAGTGTTTTGAATGTGATTGGATACTGATACGTGTGACATTGTGAACTGCTTGTGTGCGAGTGCGATGTGCGCAGTGAACATGGCGAGATTGGTATTATTTATTTATTTATCTTTTATTTTGTTATGTAGGCTTTCCTTTTGGTTCAAATCGTGCTCAATGATCTTCTTCTCTTAGCATGTTAACTAAATTATTGCAAATGGAAATCGTGATAGCTCGCACATAATCTTGATGGAGCGGGCTAACGGCCGTTGAATTATCTAAACGACGCGGCGAGGGTCAACATCTGTTTGAAAATTGAACCTGAGCTCAGGAATATTGATTTTGTATTGTGAACCATAAATAAAGTAAACATTTGCTTTAAACGTGTTGAGATTAGTAGAGACGACAACAAAGGGTACCTATATCATAATGTTAAACGGGTCTCCTCGCGCTCTAAAATAAAAAAAGCAAATGCGGGTAGTTAGAGACAACGCCCGGCGTGCACGATGATCACACTTTCTACTCTAGCCCCTTCATAACCCGATGTACCAAACATCGAGGTTAGTTAAAAATAGTTTTTTGGCAAGTTTCAGTGCGCGAAGAGACCCGTTTTAACTTTATAGTCGCGAAAGATTAAAAAGTGTTAAAGGGTAGAATGTGAGTCAAACCTAATGGCGGCTGTGAAGTGAGCTGCTAGCCCCCCGTACGCTGCGCACATCGCTTACCTCTTCCCGCGCATATCCAATTTTTGCTACTGCACAGCGTTTCGCGACGACTTCACAGCCGCCATTTATTTGACTCACGCTCTACCCATCTTATAATCATTATGCTTGGGGTGTCTTGGTGATTGCAGATTTTAATGTATCAATACTGAATATTGCTGAGATCCCTGGATATTCTTGTTTCTACAGAAAATGTTTATTAAATAATTTTGGGCAAACCTACGCAAATGAATAACAAATTATTTCAGATTGTTCCTTTACCCTTCTCAGTCCCCTGAGAGATATCGGTCGATTTGTGAGCCTCAAGGAACTCACGCCGACATTCACCGATCCGCTGATACAAGCTCGGTGGTGCGTGAACGAGTGTCAATGACTTTAATAGGATTCCTTAGCACTTAGGAAATTGGCTTGCGAGATAGGCCAAACGGTGTTAAGCTGTTTGAGTCTAACCTTTATGGTTAAACAGGTACATGCCCCAATTTTTTCTAAAATTAGTAACTCATTTTTTTAAGATTGGTTTGGGTGCTGCTTCTTACTTGTAGTGCCAAAGTACCATACAAAGACACCAACATGAATAACAAAGACGATCATAATGTTAACCGAAAATCCACAATGATAGACATGTTCAATTAAGTTACATGATCGCCTATTAGAGAAAAGGTCCCCATTCCTTTCAACTCTACATAGGCTCAGATTGATTTTTAAAGTGTAAACCACCCAATCCGGTGAGTTAGTGGGCACCCCTCACTCGGTGGTCGACCGACCTGGTCAGAACCGTGGGGACCCGATGGTTGCAAGCATCCGCTCAAAGTGGCGCTCTTTGGGGGAGGCCTATGTTCAGCAGTGGAAGTCTTCAGGCTGATGATGATGACGATGATGATGAATATATCTTTACATACGCTGTTTCAATTGAACCCTGTACTTATAAGCATGTTAAAAAATCACACAACGTAACCTTTCAAAAATAATTAAGACCAAGTCAACCTCATCCCCACAATTTACATTTTTGTAATAAAACGCCAGAATATTACTTTCGTATCGTTTTCTTTTTATTACGCACCACATCGTAAAGGTAAAGTCTGGAGAGGCTCAGATATGTTTTTATGTGTATTTTTTTACGAAAGAATGTAATCCGACGGCTTTATTTAATGATCCCCCACATTTACTTTTAGCGAGTTTTATCAGAGTTGATAGAAGATACTTTTATTTGAAAAGAAATAATGTAACCCAACTACTGAAGAAGGCCGTAGCTGAATCTCGCTGAACTGTGTTATCCTGAATAACATCAATAACCGGCCAAGTGCGAGACTGACATTATGTATAAATGGGAGCAAAAAAATCACTTTTTCAGTATGGGAGACCCCTTATAATATATTTATTTATTTTATTCAGTTTTTTTTTAGTTTTTTGTTATAACGGTAGAAGACACATCATCCGTGAAAATTTCTACTATATAACTATTAGGGTTCAGGAAATATAGCCTCGTGACGGATGGACAGACAGACAGACAAACAGACAGACAGATGAACAGCGGAGCCTTAGTAACAGGGTTCGCTTTAGCCATTGGGTACGGACCCCTAACAATGTTCTACAAAATAATCATATTAATGGTAGTTTTCTTATAAAACCGGAAAGAAAGAAAAATCTTTGATACCGTTGTTGTTCTGAAATCTTGTTTGGATTAATATGATATTTTTGCTGAGCCTTTGGGCCTAATCATGAGAACATAGTTAAGGCCCCAGATATTATAATACCTACAGTACAGATGCCTCATCCCATACAACGGAATAACGCGGGCTATTTTACGAATTATTTTATTTCTACATAACGCAAGATTACCAAGCGACCTTTATTGCGTGTTGGCGAAGTATTGGGCCAATAGAAAACACTAAAATTTAACTAGTAACTCTCTAGACACGATTACTACATTTTTTTCAAGTTCGGGCTATTTTACGTTTGTACCTGATGGGACCCGATGGTTTAGGCAGATTTTTCGTAAGTAAATTCAGTTATTTAATGTCTTACAAAATGCTTCAATGTGCTTACGAGATAGTTGATCCGATGTGGACTGCATTGTAATTTAAATCCTTCCATGGTTGTGAGGTAAGATGATAAAGTCTTATTTACCCATTAACTTCACTACCTTCTACACACTAATGCTTCGCTGTAAAATATGCGACAAAGTGGTACTAACCTAGACGAACTCTGCACTCTGCAGACCTGCCACCAAGTAAAATATTATAATTATTATCCAAAGAACTTTTATAGAATTCTAATAAGAAAATCCTTGTTATTATCACGTTTTCTTCCTATATTTTCAAATCAGTTATTATCACATTTTGATTCCTACATTTTCCAAATCCATTTGAAGTAAGCTTTGGATATCAAAGAGTTATTTACCAAGTGGTGATATGACCACCCAGTATTTACCTAATGGTAGTAAATAACATGCCCATATGGTAATTACAGAGTCGTATAAAGTTTAATAGACATTGTTCTGTGGATACCTATGTTTAAGGATCATTTGTTGGCCCAATTATTACCCATGCTTGTGGTCAAATAAACAAAGAACGGCATTTACTATTGATTTATTACTCATGTAATTTATATAGTGAGTTTTGTCTTTTGTCCTCCAAAAGTTCTAGGTCAACAGCGGTCAGTGCTTTATTAATATATTTTTAATATTAAGTATGCAATACTTCGTAATCTCACTTCACACTACTAAACTATTTTTAACTTCATAGCCGCTCAAAGTGTCACTCCCTGGCCTATGTTCAGCAGTGGACATCTTCAAGCTGTTAATGATATTATACACTTTGGACCGCCCACACTTTGCTTATGACAAAACTTTTTAAATTACGATCATAAGAAATGAAAAATTACTTTAGTCCGTAGAGACTAATACCTTCGGCCTGCCTACGCTTGGCTAAAACGTCAAGCTACGTGCATTAAAAATAAATTAAATAAATTATTTCTAGTGACCGTATAGTATAGGTGCCACTAAAAAGGAAATAATAACCTCCTTACTAATTTAAAACACTCTAGAACCGATGAATAGTTATTTAGTGTTTCCTTTTATTTTATCTTGGCTATTTCTAACTTAATAGAAAGAAACAAAACAGACAATAACAATTCTTTCTACTAGTTCCTAAGTAAGCCACCCCCACAAAATACTTATACAAACTGAATGATAGCATTCCGCAGGCTCGACCATTGCCCGCCAAAGTTCAGCCACAGATAATATACCTACAGTAGTTCGCCTAATCCCGCGTTGTCATAAAAGCATTTATAAATCACACCCGGGGCCACTTCCCTTAATGCTGCAAGAACTTGTTTACCACACACGGACAATGAGATAATTTTTCATATAGCTATAGAATAAGAGCTGGTGTTGAAGAATTTAGAAAGACTAAGTTTTTTGACGACTACAATACAAGTGTCATTTTTTAAATTGCAACATAATATATTTATGTATATTATTATCAGGTACAGAGAGTTTTCTAAATTAATGATTAATTATTACCACCTGTGTAAGTTTGTTTCGTTTTTAATACAATACTCTATCTAATGAGTATCTGCATCGACGCATTAAGTTGAAAAGTAAAGCTTTCTATCTCATCCTAGGAACATGACAAAAGTGAAGTGCGAGTGAGAAAAAATAGAGATTTCTTCTCTTTTCATTCATATTTTCTTATTTTATTTGTTGACATGCTTGATATACTGATACACCACACTGCAGCGTACTATGCAGCAAAAAGAAATATCTAGCATTCTCATTCAATATAACTTTAATATCTAAAGTATCTGCTAGCATTCTCATTCGATATAAATTTGAAATCTAATGGGAAAAAAATTGGAACATTCTACAAGTTATATTTATTAAATAAATATTGGCTCTCCGTCTAAAGGTCTAATCCAACGATAAATCTCGGGATTCATAACAGTAAAGAAACGGTCAAGCACGATTCAGCGCGTTTTTACGTACCGTTTTATTGTTGTTTGTACGAGCGGTAAAATGTTTGTAAACTTAAAAAATCTGAATGCGTAATTTGGAATATGATTGCGCCTTTGTGGGTTTATTGCTTTTTTTAAGGCATGTGTCTGAATACTATACGCAACATGATGGCATATCCCCGTTTGTTTTGTTGTACCGTTTTTCGCCTTTCTATTTCTCAGTCGACCGACGACCTCGGGGTCTAGCAAAGATACCAACCACTAACGCTAACGCCAAACGCTAACTCCAAAACTGTATTGAAATGACATTAGCTGTGGAAAAATAAGCGATTTCTGAAATGTCATCCTAGTACATTTTGGAGTTAGCGTGAGGCGTTAGCGTTAGTGGTTGGTATCTTTGCTAGACCCCCTTGGCAGAACCGTGGGGGGCCGATTGATGCAAGAGGCAAGCAGCCGCTCAAAGTGGCGCTCTTTGGGGAGACCTATGTTCAGCAGTACGTCTTCAGGCTGGTAATGATGATGATGATGATTTCTCAATCGTGTGGCTCTTGACAGACAGAGCGGTCGTAGTCGTCACGAAGAGTGGTGGACTGATGTGGGTCGCCTCACCTTATCTCGCCATTTCTTCCTGCTGGTGGTCATTCTGGTACACCTATGCAAGGGACAGCCCAGCGCACTTAATAGTGCCCTCCACTTCCTGTACCCCCTTTCTCTTCTTAAGGCGCTGAATGCTCCCAAATCGACTATTTTGAACGTGATTATTTCAAAACGTATACCATTTACAGGATTGAAAAAAATGCACGTTAATATTGGTCATATCTTCTTTCCATCTGCCGAAACCGAAACACGTTTACGAAAAGTTTTCTCGATAGAAAAAAATCGTGAAGTGACGTTTAAAAAATCATTCAAACGTCCTAATAAGTTACATTGAAATAAGACACCCCATTGAAATAAATCATAGTGATAAGCTATGTTTCAATGTATCCGTCTATAAGTGTTTTTTTATGAAAAAAAATATGCATTTCTTTTATAACTAATTATTTGTACCGATAATTGGAAAAGTTGAAGTGCAACGCAACGTAATCGCCATATTTTTGCTATGCATAAAGCGACCCTATAAGATACAAAATAAGTTTCAAGTTTGTCTGCTGTAATAAAAGTGCTTGCATTGGGTCCTGTCAGGGCCTTAAGTGGGCAGAAATGGATTATTAAGGTGTCGGTCCCTACTGTAGCAAAGGTGGAAGGGATATAAGTTTTTTAATCGCAAAAGTTCTGCCTGGGCACTCATAACAGGCGGAGAAGATAAAAAAAATCTCTCTGTATTCCAGTCTGTCACCAAATAAAAAAATTCAATCTGTCTTGCAGGAATTATAATGGAAAAATTAGAAAAAATTGAAATATTGCAATTTTTTAAAATAATTCCTACCAAAACAAAGCACATACACATTAAATGAAAGAAAGTAATTATCCAATGTTTTTTGGAAAATTAAGTCCCTTTAATTTTCTCTGCTAGACTGAGCACCACTGAACTTTATCTTCCTTCATGAATAAGAAATTGTAATTTCACAGTCGGTTAGCGGTGTCTCAAGCGAAGCAGAGTGCAGACAGCGTTGGCGGTTCCCTCTGCTGTTATCACTTTCATAAATGGTCCTAGATGAGATTTTCTTAGGGAAGTAGAGATATTTTACAACAAAAACTTCTTCATTATTTAAGTTGCTAAATATTAGTATAATATAATATATAATATGAAAATATAAAGTATTGCCCTGCTAAGCACTTTTTAGTGACGGAGAGCTCAGCAGGACCATGGGGTCTCATCCGGTACAAACTAAACATAGCCCGAACGTGAAAAAATGTAGTAATCGTGTCTAGAGAGTTACTAGTTAGTCTCCAGTGTATTCATTTGGCCCAATACTTCGCCAACACGTAATAAATGTCGCTTGATAACTTTGCGTTATGCAGAAGTAAAATAACATGTCAAATAGCCCGAGTTATTCCGTTGTATGGGATGAGGTATCTGTACTGTAGGTATTATTATTATTCTATACATGCATTGTTACATGTATTGTAAGTAAATATTGTGTTTCCAAACAAAAAATTCCCGTAGCAAGCACAAACTTTGATTAGTTTATGACTAGATACCGCTGCGTGATATGTCTATTTATGATTATTATTATTATTCATACTTGATAGAAAAAGTGCGTTGTAAAATTAAAAAACTTTAATTAAAGTATTAGTTTAATTTATACCAAGTTTAACAAACTTTTTGGCTTTGGGATAGAGATTACATATTACAAAAAAAAGTTCGAGAATAACTCAATCTAGTATTGAAAACCCCTCAGGTTTGCAATTTAAGCTTCAAATACGCTTGGACAGACCACAAAACCTCTCTCAAATGCCGTCGCCGGGGAAAATAGACTGTGAAATCTGGATTTCTTATTCATGCGGTGACGTCAAGTTAGGATGACTCGGTGGACGCACGATGCGGCACTACGTTTAATTTCCAAGCCAATAATATACAGAAGAAGTGAAAATATAACATGAATTTGATTCGTTGAAATTATCGACTTTTAATCCATGGGTCGTGGGTTTTATTCCTACTATCATCTTGAGCGAGTAGTTAAATACACTGAAATTCATGGTCAAGGTGAGGGCTTCTTTAGGGAATGATTCAGGCGCTGTGTGGCGAAATCTAATTTTATGCATTTCATAAACAAAATTAAGTAGCCCCCAATCTAACAATTCTGACATTGTCAAAGGCAGGATCTTTGACGAGGGAAGTAAGAGGACGTGGCATAAGGCTAACTACACAGAATATGATAGTTATGAAGTCAACTTCGTTAAAGAATGAACAAAAATGGTCGCATTTCATTTTGACAAACACCATTTTGAACGTGCTAAAAACAGACCATTATACCGTTTCAACTTTCATTTTTGATAATAATTTGTTGCTGACGTCACTTGAGACCGCCCTGGAGCAAAAAATCCGCCATATTCTGATGGTACTTTGAGCTAGTACGTCAGTCGTCAACTAGCGTCAACTGTCAAACGCGTAAACAATGGAACGGAGTGGGGCGGAGTCGGCAACATATTGTGGTGAAAAAGTTCTGCACGTCACGTGACCATGTGTCCGATCCTCTTACATCCCTCATCAAAGGGCAGGATGCTATGAAAGTAAAATAAAAATGATTCAACATTCAACCTCTATGTATAAGTTGAATGATAGAGTTTGCGGCCTTGTTCACCCGTTCACGATGAATACCACTGGTAGCCTATCTAATGCCTTCGTCACATCAAGTTATTTAGTTATTTAGTAGTTAATAGTTATACCCTTGTATAACAAATAACTACGACACCCTTGTGCCAAGTTGGTTTTTGGCGCGAGAACTTGAATTTAAACCTGAGAAAGCGAAGGATTCTGGACTGAACTGCGAGCGTAGCGAGCCGTTCAAATTAAGAATCCTGGGGGCTAATTCTCGGGTAGTAGATAAAATATCACTTTTGATAAATATCACAAGAAATGTCAAATTATCTATTGAATGATCAATTTATGTGTTGTCATGACGTCATAATAGATAAATATCTACTGAAAACCGGTAGATATGTTCGGAGTACTCGATATTGAAATAGCTACCATTCGATATTATATCACAAAACTCACTGATGGTTTGTTTTAATGTACTAGGGATGCGCGATGTACACGTTACACGTTACGCGTTACACCGTAATATCGAGTGCTGCGAGAATACCGATTTTTACCGCGGTCGATATTTTTCATAAATATAGGATTCGGTATTAATATATCGAGTTCGATATTATATCGCATTTCCCGAGAATTGGCCCCCTGAGCGTAGCGAAGGTTTCAAAGGTACGAGACGCAAAAAAACTTTGCAGCCGAGTGAAACACACAACTTTTCACCTCACTACAGCGGGAAAAACCAAGGAAACAGCTTAAAAAGCTAAGAAAATCTTAGCTTCTTCATAGTTATTATGGGTGGTCTTAAGTATTATAGGTATATTTTAGTAGATATTCATGAATTTTCAGTGGACTGGCAGTATCAAGAAGGTTAAATCAATACTTGACTCTGGCTAAATACACTGTGTGTGGAGATATTATATATGAACAAAAGAAAAAAGGTTAATTTCAAGCAGATTCGTGGTTAAATCCTCAATTATTATTGGCGAAGTAACGAATTCTAGTTCTGTTATTGGCGAGAATATTATTAAACAGAAACGTTCGAATTTTAAAAACACTTTGCTCGCTAGCGATTAAAATGCGTTTTTGCGCCCAGATTTCGAATGCCAAAGAGAATCTTTCGGAGCCAGTCACGTGAAAAGAATATTTTACTAATCTAGTAACCTTATTTTTAGAGTAAATTTTTTTTCAGTAATTTTATTTTTAGAATAAACGCACTGGCGAGTAGCTTGTATGAAAAATACAATTTAATATTTTATTGTGTGATTCGTTCGGTAGCAGTTTTTTTAGTGCCTACCTTTAATTTGAAATCTTTGCTACGCACATTTGAACCACTCGCTACGATTGTGGATTATTGCTCTAAGAAAAACAAAACACTTTTGCAATAAAATTAAGCCTTCTTTAGTCTGCCATTTATCATTACTTTCCCTAATTAAAGGGAACCTTCCAAAAGCCACATCCTCCGTGTTTCATTACTTCTATGATCTATATTTGTTTCTGCTTATTTCCCGGCTCATCAGTCCGTATTGATTGCGGAGCGACCGCAGCGGTTGAAATAGTCTAATCTACTATTCAAACGCTAAGAGCGCTTGCGACTTGCTATTTCTGTCGTTCTGTAGCTCAATCAAAAATTATCACTAAGGCTGCTAATTCAAGTTGCTTTTTCATCGTAGTAATTGTTGATTTTAGACTGATCTTAGATCCTGTTAATGACTGGTGTGTAACAGTGATGCAAATGTATAAATACTGGAAAATATTCACTCCTGTTATTTTCCTTTTTTTCAACATCGGTGATAATTAAATCTCGGGGACAAAAGTATTATTATGATGATCACTGGCACTGTCTTTCTCACTCTAGTAAATGACGATGCTGAGCGATAAAAAAGGACAGAACAAGAAAAAACGATTCCCCGCAGAGTACCCTTATTCATTACTTTCTACCTTATACAAACCCATGATTAATAGTACCCCATTTGACATTACCAGCCGAGCGGCCTTGGGCGCGTCATTACAAAAATGTAGGCCAAGACGTAACCAAGGTTTTGTAAACGAAGGTCACTGCTTGATAAAGAACTTGGGCATATTATGATAGGTACGAAAAATCTTGAAGGTTGCTCGGCATAGCGGTAAATATTTGCTCCAAGTTTAAGGTAAAAATGTACCTTTCAGGATTTAGGGTCTCAGTAACGTGTGATGTAAAAGCTTACTAGGGAATCAAAGTATTCTCCGAGCAAAGACTGAAAGCTTTCCACAGAAAGCTTGATTAATCTTCAGCATTTTCACCTCTCATTAAGCAAGATGGCGGTCAAAACCATTACCGAACAAAAACATCGATTGATATATTGATTCTCGATTCTTTGCGTCTAGGTTTTTATTGTAACTGATTTGTTCTGAAATGGGCTTATTTTTTTGGTAAATTGAGCGTAAAGGCTGGACTTGAGGCGAAAGACAATTTGTCAGTTGCCCACAAATGAAATGGAATTACGCATCTAAAATCTATGTGGATGGGATTGTATAGTACCCAATTATTTATTTTTGATTATTTAATTTAGTAGCGTATAGAACGCCCTTCAACTTGATACCTTGATACTTGATCATTCTCTAGTAGGCAAAAGCCGTGAAAGGCTCACATGGCCTTTAAAAATCAACACTCATAAAAGCTTTCGACCAATGAGAACGCAAGAAAAAGTTGTGACGAGATTGGTGTGATCGTTTATTGCTTAAACGGTTTCTCAAATAAAGAGATGTTAATTTTTATAGCTCATGATAGGCACTGCAGGTGTCAAAATTACAAAGCCACCCGAATCCACATTTGGTTAACGAATTTTGTCATACGATTATTTTTTGTAGCGGTGCCCCATCCAAGTAGTGACTGCAGCGAAAGTTGATCAACTTTATCGATTGGCTAAGATCAGCTAGTCGAGCTTCGCTATCAGTACTACTGGGTGATTTGACGATATACGCAGGGTAGTTGACAGCAGTAATAATTATGAGTGGATTCAAAGATTGGACTCTGGTGTGTATTAGGACCGGCCTAAGTTCCGAGGTAAAGTGGTCTTAACAATGATGATCATAAATAACCGTAGGTATATTAGCTTGGAAAAAAATGACTTGTTTAAGTAATAAGGTGTCATGTTTCCCAGATATTTATCTTTCTCATCAGTTCAAAATTCATAAATTTTCCTACAATTTGTCTTTCTATTATTCTATGGTTCATTAGTATTCCTAGCGAAGACTCCCAGTTTCACGAAGTTGCTCGATGAACCAAGTTCTATTGCCAGTGCGGCGGGAAGGCTGATCACGCGCCACCTTGCCTCTGTTTGACCTACTTTACGTACTTTGTAATCTTCAGGTGAAGGGCATTACATAAAAGTGGTTTACATAAATTAACAAATAGAAATATTCATGTTTATAGACAACAAACGGGAGTCAAGTCTGTGTGACACATTGAAATGCTTATGTTTATTTTATAGCACAGACACATCTACTTACTTTTGATTATACTTAAGTGTTTCTTTAACACATTTTTAAGGACATCCAGAATGTTGCAATAAACTGTCAGCATCGCGTGATCTTGGACGTGATCAATGTCAGCTCCTGTCCACATCGAGCTGTTATTTACATAATTATATCTATCGTGACTTGAGAGTAACGAATCCTAGGTCTGTGATCGGGGGATTTGTTACAACCTCGACTGTTAGATAGTCACCATATCTATTAAAAAAATATCATTAGGATTTCAAATTAACATTACAGCAGTGCACACTAAATATTGCCACCACATAAAACTACCTTAAACTCCACAAAATAATACAGTTTTTTGGTTTTTTGTTTAAAAAGGCGTTGAAATAAAAACTTTTACGTCAAAACAATCCATTCAAATAATCGCCGCTTGCTCCACTGAGCAAACAAATTCTGTGAAACTTCGTAACAAAATGTTCCATTTTATAATGACACTGCTATCCACAAAGTTTCTGTGCACTTGAATACCCTATTGTTTCTTTCTGTTGAAGTCATTTCTTGCACTTATAAAAAGAGATAGCGAAAAATTCAACCGAAGAGATTGGTTTTACATGTAAAGCATTCTAATCAAAATGAGATCAGATAGTCTTGCCGATAATTTAACTTGATTAAAATCTATCATTTTTCTTTGTATGGATTTGTCAGTTTACGTGTATATTTACTGTGAAAAGTTTTAAATAGTGGTTTTGGGTACTCAACTTTTGACGGGCCTGATAGCTCAATTGGTAGTAAGTCTTAGTAAATTACATACTCTTTGGTAGTAAGTACCCTGCCTTCTGAAATGAGGGCTATGGGTTTGTTTCCTACCCAGGACAAACATTTGATACAACATAGATGTTTGTTCTGTGTCTGGGTGTTATATTGTATTCTATGTATGTATTTCAAATAAAATTGTATCTAATTATTGTTTGTGGCTAGATGGCGCTGGGTAAAATGTCCACACATATTTATTTATAACTCCAAACAAGTATTTTAAATATGAGTAAAATCGGTCAAGATGTCAAGATTAATCAGTTCGTAATCGATTGTTGCAGGGTTCTGTACCCGGAGGGTAATGTGAACCCTATTACTAAATTAAGGCTTTGCTATCCGTTTTTCTGTTCAGATGGACACCTGGATGTACCTCATGAACCGTGATAGTTAGACAGTTGAAATTTTCACAGATGACGCTTGGCAGGCACTTGACTGGTTATTTCTCTAATCTATTCCAAAAGACCAACCAAATTGTAAAAACGTTTGTGTTCGCGAGGTTTCATAGTTTCTATTAGCGTAACGTGATTATAGAGTTTTGGCGGGAACGCGGAAGAGTTCACGTCGTTGCATTGTATTATTTTTCAAAACTTTTGCTTTTTCCAGTGTTAATGTTTAAAATTGGTGGCGTTTTACGCATTAAGTGCTGAATTACGAGCAGGAGTGAGGGCAAGTGATATAATGTGGTGAAACGTGACTTTTCGTGTTGCTTCCAAAACTCCATAGAAGCTTCTAGTAAAGTTGCCATCACTTTGCCGGAGCATGACTTAGACTGGACTATGACTACCTGACTTAGACTGGACTATGACTATGACTAGGACATGACTTTACGTGAAATATTTTATAACACGATGAAAATATAATACTTGACACTGGCTAAATACACTATGTGTGGAGCAAATATATATAAAAAAAAAAAAAAAACGTGATTATACTCTGAAGCTAAGTATTCCTCGACGATTCAACTGCTCTTGAAACATGATAGTAATAATTACCAAGGATCAGAACTGCTCCAACAAACATTGTACTACCCTGGCCAGACTCCAAATATCGATTGCTTATGTAAGGAAGTTATATTACAAGTCGTTTCTATGCTAATATCACTTCCGCTAAGGAAATGGGACCAGCAACCCTCAATTGCCTTCTCTTGAGTGCTGTGATCTTATAGACGGACATTACCAATAGGCATGATGACTAAAATTTTTTTTGGATAAATTAATTAATCCTCCTCCTAATTCCTCAAAATATAAACATTTGTGAAAACAAAAATTAAATATCTCATTAAATGAACAAGTTACAAGTATTTTAGAAACCGGAATAGAAAAAGATAGCTCAAACGGCCAGTGACGTCAGAGGAAGGTCGTTATAGTACCTCATTACTAAGATATGGTAGCTTTTCATACAATCTCTTTGGCATGTGACGTCACGAGTGGGATTTTCATAGTAACTGAGCGCTCTGTTTCGCGAGAAAGGGACAGGAGATGCCTCCTGTAGAAACTTTAAAAGCTTATTATTCCGTGATATATTTACCGATTTTGCTTTTTTTTGACAATTATTGCATTCATTTTTAATAGTAGAACGTTAAAAGACTATCATTATTACTTCGATTCTTGGCTATGTTGTTAGATTTTACTAGACAAATCTCATGTTATAAACCTGTGACGTGCCTTTTTTTTTAGATAAAAGTAGGTGAGTAAGTATCCTAAACATTTTATGATTTATAGCAGTAATCAAAAAGCTGAGCAAGCAATTATAAGTGCAATAGATTGTTTTTTAATAATTATAAATGATAAATTTCAAGCAGAATTTGAACCCGCATCTATCCGTCCCTAAGCCGGGATATGCTTTAAAGATTTTAGACATGGGTTCAAATCCCATTCGTGTTTCAAGTTTTTCTACATTAAATAATAAATTAAAAATCACCCTATATGCTACTCTAGACTACATACCCACTCGGCATTGAACTTTAATAATACCTTACAATCATAACCCCCTGTTTGCCGTAGTCAGCTGGGCTACCACAAGCTAATACAAAACCATTATTTTTCATGGCATTATTATTTCAAGGTTACAATAATATTGTTCGAATTCGTACCATAAACTTATAAAGTATTCCTGCGTGTGAACGAGACGTCTACATTTTTATATGGCGTTATCACTGTCGCGCATCAGTGTCAACATGATGTTAAGGTATGACATGACAGTTGTATTTGAGTGAACGATTTAACGTGACGTCATCAAAACTGCTCTGGCTCTGTAACATTAAAGTATTCTTACTTTTATGTCATTTGTCAATGTATGATTGAAGTAATATTGAAGTAATAATGCTATAAGACCTTGTGGTGACCCCAAGTGACCCTGGTCAGTCCCAACTCAGTACAATTAGTAAAAATTTTTTGTCGGGTTCGTGATATGCAAAAGCATAGAGTGAATGGTCTATCAGCACTACCCCCTTTTTAATTTTAATATAGTAGGCCATGATAAGGTCAAACACTTAGAACCTCACACGCAGTTAATTATAATTGTTAAAATGTTTGATTAGGAAGCTCATTTATTGACCTATTTGTAGATCAACAAAATGCTCTAGGGTAGTAGGCACGAACGCAGTTCGCGTGTCTTGGCTCTTACTCTATAGGGTTTGGCAATAGTCAAGGATCCCTCCGGAAGCATTGTATAATAATAACTGGCTGTCTTCCAAGCAATATCGACCGGATTCAGGAGTTATGTAATGGAAAATACGGCTTGGGACGCCTTGCCTATTTTTGGTAAAAATATCGGCATTTTGACCAAAATAATATCAGTATGTATATACCAATAATGACGCATATCGGAGATTATATTATTTACAAAAATAATTAATTTGTGGTCCCGGCTTGTCAATAGGACCACCCCATCTCTTTCTCGTGGGTGCCGTAAGGGCTATCTAAAGGAATATTATACGGGCTCGATAGCTCAGTTGGTAGTACGCCTGCCTTCTGAACTAAGGGCTCTGGGTTCGATTCCTACCCAGGACAAACATTTGTGTGATGAAAATCGATGTTTGTTCTGTGTCTGGGTGTTATATTGTATTCTATGTATGTATTTACAAACAAAAAGTATCTAAGTATTATATCAGTTATCTGGTTCCCATAGTACAAGCTTTGCTTAGTTTGGGGCTAGATGGCGCTGTGTGAAATGTCCACACTTACTTATTTTTTTTTTTTATTTACATCTAGGGAATACACAGCAGCATTTTACTCGGTAAATTAAAATCTTTTGTGGTCACCAAGCCGCCTGCCGCGACTGGATTATAGCAAAAAGCTTACTAGGTGGTAGGACTTTGCTGCAAAGTTCGTCTAGGTAGGTACCACCGCTTTGTCAGTTATTCCTCCGCCAAGCAGTAGTGTGCAAGCACTACTGTGTTTCGGTTTGAAGGGCATTGTAGCTAGTGAAATTACTGGGCAAATAAGACTTTATCACAACCCATTCAAATCAAATCAAATCCAATCCGACCGACCGTGAGGATGACGTGCGCAGTGCAGTGTCACGCGAAACTTTATTTTAAAGTTCCGAGTGACACTGCAACTATTTTAAAATATTTTTGTCATAATAATCATAATAATAATCATAATCATTTATTCATAATACTTTCAAATTACATGTCGATGATTTACTTTAAGTATACCTACTAAAATAGGTTATTCGTATAATATAATTATGTAAATACGCAAGTACGTTCAATATAACATAGGTAGGTACGCATTCTATAGGTATTCATTCATAATATTATTAAAAATGACAATCAGTATACGAAAATGTCAAAAAAAAAATAATTTTAAATTACATGTTTAATTTATAAGGTGTATTTTACACCTTATAAATTAAAAGACTGTTGGGCCGATAACATGAGAAATTGTCTAACAAAGAGTTGGATATCAGTATTGCCACACATGTATAAAATATTTCCCTATGATTTTTTTGCGTATGATGCTACGTCGTTATGATGCAGCGTAGCATCATAACGACGTAGCATCGTAGCACGTAGTGCAGGTAAACGACCGTTGCGCCATCGATACGGGTGCAACGACCGCTCGGTAGGTGACTGGGCGCCGGAAACTAAATACCTGACATCAGGGAGGCAACCACAACTTCTTATACCATTATTACTTCAATATTACTTCAATCATACATTGACAAAGGATATAAAAGTAAGAATACTTTAATTTTGCAGAGCCAGAGCAGTTTTGATGACATCACGTTAAATCTTTCACTCAAATACAACTGTCATGTCATACCGTTAATCCCGTTGACACCGACGTGCGACAATGATAACGCTATATAAAAATGTAGACGTCTCGTTCTCACGCCGGAATACTTTATAAGTTCATGGTACGAATTCCAACAATAGTATTGTAACCTTGAAACATTACTGTCACGAAACATGATGGTTTTGTATTAGTTTGTGGTAAGCCTGCTGGTTGATATAATATAACCAGTGTGCAGCGCGAAACATTCTTAGATTCCTACTTGTTCTATTTGTTTTGAGTTATAAAGTTGTTTTAAATTATTAAGACATGTTTTATACTAAACTAAACTAGACCTTAAAATTAGGTTTAGGGATGTAAATTAACCCGAAGAGGTGACGAGAACTTCTTAGGGTAATAATAATGATAACACAGCCGCGGTTTTGTGGTTAGCCGTCGGTGAGTGGCGACAACGCGTTTCCCTGATTCAAGGGGTTCAATGAGACTCCTAAACCCTGGCTTGGCTTATATGGCTGTCCGGGGATGGAAGTCACAAGTGCTAAGAACCTAAGTTTCAGGTGGAAGTGTTAAAGGGCATAAAGTCGCGAGTAACGTTCAGTGAAAGTGCAGCACACCTCTCGACACCCTAAGCCACCCACACCAATGTTGCTCCCTCGGCACCAATATGCGGTAGTCACTACAGGAGGCTCAGTTAGTGGGTGGCAAGTCATCAACTGCCTCAAAAATTTTGATATGAGGCTAAACTGGCAGGTGCCTAATGGTATGATATAGGTTTCGACTCAGCGTAAAATTCAGATCATAATCATGACATTCATGACGTCACGAACTTCAGGACCACAGATTGGAGAAAAACAATGACTGTGTTCAGGACATAACATAATGACAAAAGTACGAGAACTGAGAAAGACAGAGAGATAGTTATCTCTCTCTAACTACAAACATCTAACAACCACGCACTTCACTACTTGCTGACACTGCAATTTTATTCAGATGGACATTTTCTCAGGAAAATAAGTAGGTTTTTATTCCAAGGCTTATCTAACACATTAAACATTAAAATCCTTTCAGCTGTTGTCACGCCGAATGGTGACGCACATTCATACACAGACATAGTGTTCCAGCAGTGAGAACAATATGACCCTGTTTAAATTCAAATTCATTTCATTTTTTGGAACATTCTCTTAGAATATAAATCAGATAATTATGATGCAACAACAAATCAGCATCAATACTTGCTATTATTATATTTAACGTAATTTATGTACTTAATGTAATTTGTTAAAAATCTTAAAAAGTTTATCAAAGCGCGTAGTCGATGCAACGCGTGAATAAAATGCCAGTAGCAATAGGCTTGTGTAATTTTTTTGCATAAATTAATAATATTCCTCAAATAATGAACAGTCGTGAAAACAAAAATTAAATATCTCAAAAAATGACAAAGTTACAAGCATTTTAAAATACAGGAATAGAAAGAGACAGTTCAAACGCGCAGTGACGTCACTTCTTCCACCTTCATAGTACCTCATTACTAAGCTGTGGTAGATTTACAACAATCTCTTTGGCAAAGAGACGTCATATCCCAAAGTTACATAGTAGCTGTGGGGATGCTCTGTTCTGCGAGAAAGAGACAGGCGATGCCCCCCCAGTAACCAGTCCCGGAAATCGAACCTGCGACCCTCGGGTTACGAGCCGGCCTCAACCACTACACCACAGAGGCTGTCAAGTGTAAAAGTACTGCCACTAACTGTAATTAAATTGATATAGGGTGTTCGATAAGTTGAAATTAGAACGTATCGCAGCCACAGACGATAAATTCAAGTCCACGTCATTTATTTCCCGAGCAGGCTATTACGGAACACTTTAACACTTCGAGTTAATATTAATGTGTTATGGAGAGGGACGTAGGTTTCGCTCGATAATGTTGTATCTTGACTCTCGCAATACTTGATACTAAGTTAAAACTAAGTGGTTTGTGAAGAGTTGATAAATTATATTGATTATGTAATGTAGTATGCACTGCTAATGAGGCAAAGGGAGGAAGGCAGAGGCAGAGCGAGGCCTCTGCCTTCAAGTTTATGTAAGTGTGTAGTTAGACCACAGACTTAGAAGATTCTATATCTCCACTTGATAACGAGTTATGAAGTTTAGTGTTATAACAAGGAAAATAGATTCCTACTTTCTTCTTCTGCCTAGCGATTTCCCGGCTTCAGCCTGGGTCCGCTTTCCTACTCTTATGCCTCCACTTCGCACGGTCATTGGCATCTTCAGTGGTAAGTCCATTGGCTCTCATATCCTCCTTCACAACGTCAAGCCATCGCCGCTTGGGCCGGTCACGGGGTCTAGCTCCAGAGACATTAAGGCCTAGGCACTGCTTACCGATGTACTCCGGTAGTCTGCGGAGAACATGGCCCACCCATCTTAACCGACCTTCCTGCAGCTTATCCGCTACGTCCCGAACTCCAAGGCTGCCGCGGATATGCTCGTTGCGTATGCGATCCATACGCGTAACGTCGCACATCCACCGCAGCATTTTCATTTCGGTGACGTGAAGCTGACGGACATGTCGTTGTAGTGTAGGCCACGCTTCGCTACCATAAAGAAGTACTGGTCGGATGATGCTCTTGTACACTAGACCTTTGAGCTTTGGTGGAATCTTTTTGTCGCAAAGTACACCCGTAACTTCCCGCCATTTGGCCCAAGCAGCGCTAATTCGGGCGTTAACTCGCCAGAGACGTGCAGTACGCTCCCGAGGTACTTAAACTTTTCGGCTCTTGTAACCAGTTCATTCCCTATATGGATAGAGCTGGTGTCTATGCTGCCACATGCCATATACTCAGTCTTCGCTACATTTAGTTTGAGACCGCCATTTTCAAGCGAGCCCTTCCACCGATTGACCTTTTGCTTTAGCATTTGTCTGTCCTCATCTATCAGTGCAATATCATCAGCATATATCATTGTCCCTAGTGCCGACTTTTCAATGTCTGCTGTAACGACATCAAGAACAACACTGAACAGAAAAGGACTTAAGACGGAGCCTTGGTGGACTCCCGCAGAAACAAGGAAAGGTTGCGTATCGCCAACGGCAGTCCTAACTATGGAAGCAGAGTTGAAGTACATGTCTCTTATCAGGTCAATGTACGCCTCCGGGACGCCTTTAGATCGCCAATATTCCATGTTACGAAGCGGATCTTAATTGGTACTTGCGTATTTAGCCGTGCCCGTACTTGGCACGGTAGCCCTAGCCCACTTGCCACAGGTGTAGGGCGATGTGCCTGCGCGTCGTTATGCGGCGACGCCCTATTCGTATCCGTACCAATTACTGATCTTGTGCTTTCCATGTTTATACGGCGGTTTTGGTTTTTACGTGGAGCGATTGCCATCTGACCCCCACAACCTTCGAAAAAGGGGGAACCTGTTGCCAGAGCCTCGTTTGCTTATCGGCGGGGTGCACCACGTGCAGGTGAGGTTGACTTTGACCATATGGATGTTGGTAGGTCACTTACACCCCAAAATAGATTCCTACTTTATAACCAGTAATTTAACAAAAATGTTTCTAGACAACCATTTATCAAACATGGAATTATAACGACTAATTTTTCAATAAATTTCTGTGGGTTAGACCTAGTTACAAAAATTTTAAAATGGCTGCTGGTTTTAGATATGGCTTAACGACTATTGTCTTAAGTCAACAATCTGTGAAAAACCATAACAAGGTACCGATAAAAATACCATTTTTTTAGTAGTCTCGTGTCAATTTGTCCAAGTACCATTTTTATTCATCCTGCGTATAACGTGTTTAGTTATTCGTTGATTTCATCGGGAACAAATATCTTTCTCTTTTTTAACCCAAAGAATATGCCGCAACCCAATCCAATCGATCCGTAGGGATATCCCATGGAGTACCTACAAAAAACACACGCCTACAATCGTAATTTTTATAAATCTCTGTGGAATATCCCGACGGATACCACCATACCGGCCCCATCTAATATTTTTGCAACCGATCCCACTCTCTATAATTTTGAATTCCCATCTGATCCCAATCGAAATATTGGACGTAAAACAAACAACAAACGCTACCAGAACACGTTCTTTTCGAGGTTGAAGATATTATATCTTTTTAACAAACAAGTCTTTTGCATGTGGTATTGTTTTTAGTAACCAGGCATGAGTTTTCAATTTGGAACGACCATAATCAATTCCAAACAATCAACACCGTAAAAATGATTTGTACTGAAACAATAGAGCTCTTTGTATTCTTTAGATTGGTACATCTCGATGCTCTGCGTGCGAGGTTGTAGTCAAGGGAAAGGGGGACGGGGAAGTAAAAGTATCCTACAACAGTAATTTTGTACTCTACGTTGGACGTACTCAACAAACAGCATAACTATATTAATTATGATTTTCTTTACAAATTAATCTGTACAATTATATTACCCAATAGAAGTACAGAAGTAATCTTGGGTAGAAATCTTGTATAGAAACTACGCGGTAAAACAATTACAACAAGATTTTTTCAATACTGTTTTTCCTAACACAGCGGCATCTAGCCCCAAACTAGGTAATGCTTGTACTATCAGCCAGATAAAACTGATGAAATACTTAGATAATTTTTGGTTGTAAATACATACATAGAAAACAATATGACACCCAGACACAGAACCAACACCTATGTTCGTCACACATATGTTTGTCATGAGTGGAGATCGGACCGATAACCTACAATTACAGAAAAAAAAATAATGAATACAGCTGTATTCATTCTTTTAACTAATTCGCATATAATTAATTAAATCAGGCGTAACGTTGCAAAAGTTCATACTAGCTGTCAGAATACAAGCCCCCAAAACTCAAGCCTTAATTCGTCCACTCCATCCACTGGTAGCCGGATAACGGTGAGTGAATAAATAAAATACATGAGAGAAAATGCCTGAAAATTCATGAAAGAATTCTATAATTGGCTTTTTGTTACGGGAATATTTGACATTAGTAGGTACGCCAGGCCAAGCTGGCGAGCTTTTTGGTAATTTGAGTTACGTAGTTTTTATTTAGAGTTTAACTGGTGGGTTATTAAATTGTTCTGTTCAAAGGTCAAAGTTTACGACAGTTTAATTACAATTTTTCGTTTTTAACGTTTGCATAATCGGGTCATTTTATTTTCAATTCCTATGGAATACACTATACTTGGTAGGTATCGTTCACAGTCATCATCAGCTAGAAGACGTGCACAAGCCTCGACCATGAAACACCACTTTGAACAGGATAAGCGCGTCAGGAAGTTTGCTGTAATCACCACGATTGACAGGCGTTTTGGTAATCGCAGAAGACTTTTGATGAACTGAGGAGAACGCTTTTGTAACATTATGGCCTTACCACAAACTAATACAAAACCATCATGGTTCATGACAGTAATGTTTCAAGGTTACAATAATATTATTCGAATTCGTACCATGAACTTATAAAGTATTCCTGCATGAGAACGAGACGTCTACATTTTTATATAGCGTTATCACTGTCGCACGTCGGTGTCAACATGATGTATTTGAGTGAACAATTTAACGTGACGTCATTAAAACTGCTCTGCCTCTGCAAAATTGCAGTATTCTTACTTTTATGTAATTTTTCAATGAATGATTGAAGTAATAATGCTATAAGAGGTACCTTTGGTAGGTATCAGTAGTCATTGTTGTAAGACAGCAGTCGATGAACCACGTCAATAGTGTTCGAGTAATTTAAACAATTCTGACTCAAGAGCTAGCTAGAGTTAGCCTATCATGAGTAAGAGAGACCCATAATACGAATTTCAAACGATAAAATATTAGTTCGAATATTTTGGCCTCTATATTCGGTCCTGTCAGGCTGTCACCGTTTCTTGAAATTGGAAATACGAATACGACTGTCCATTAACATTTCGTTATCTGTAATTTACTTTCATACTTTATTTGTTTGCGTAAGTTACTGATGATAAAATTTGGAATATTCTTCAACAAAAGATGACCTTAACTTTGTGACATTTGACCTGCCGCTACTTAATAGGTATGAATAATATTCAGTGATAATAATAGGTTGTTTTCCCTGATCTGTTTTATCCAATTAGGTTTGACTGAATTGCTGATTGTATTAATTCAAATAAGAAGGAACATATAAGCACTTGCTTCAACTAAGTAATTTTAGTCATTCTTTAGCTTAAATTCTATGACCATGCCGCATTTTTCAGCGAATTTGTTATTACGACACATTTTTTTTTTATAGTAAATTAACAAAATGGAAAAGTACAGCTAAATTAAGTTACTTTACTTTGCAACTAAATTCAACTGTACTTTTCTAAAATATTTTGATATAATTAAACAACAAAAGCCACTGAATACAGTCATGCTTTCATTTAAGTACATTTTTTAGTATATTTTTTAATTTAGCCACAATGCTGATTGCCCCTCCAATTTTCCGACATCAAAATTCAACCACCCCCATGTTTTATTAAGGATATCAAAGCGAAAATGAAATTCATTATTAAACCGGGTGGTTCAGGCCGATATCATGAAAAATAAATGTAGTCTTGAATCTTGACCCAGTTTTCGTACATACGCAGCACCTGTTGGCAGTGACGTTACGTATTGAATAGACGCGGTCTACATGCAAAACATGAAATTAAATATTTAAATGAGTACCCTATACGTCTTTCTTTTTAGTTCATCTCATCAGACAATGTGAAGCTGGGGTATACCTTACCTATTCAGTTTAATATAGCCGTTTTACAGAACGTTTGGGCACGCAATGTATTGGTAGCGGGACTGAGCAAAGTACACGCAGTGAGAATAAATATATAATGACCTATTTTTTTATACATTTATAGTGGTATTCATAAATAAAGGTTAAACAAACCCCCAAAATATATCATTCCACTTTTATCTAGAGGTTTAATGCTGAATAATTCTTTTTTCACTTTCATAAACAATCGCTGGAGAAACGCCTAACTGAGCAGCATTTTAATTAAATACTCTACGATTTCAATCAAGTTGTCTATGAAAATTCTGTGGAGTGTCATTTTGACGCGACTTTTGAACTATCAAAAGTCGCGCCAAAATGTCACTCACTCACTCACAAAAAAGTTAAAAGAAATATTATTTTTGTATATATTGTGTGCTTATTTTGTGTTAAATATAATGTTTTAACTGGTAAATGTTAAAGAAACGGTACCGATATAACTTAAAGGGTCTTGGGGGCCTTCATCAGAACCCATATCGGATGGCGTGGGTATGCGGGCGAAGAATTAAAATGATTAATAACCTTTTTAAATCACAGGGTTTAATTTCACTTCTTTTAATTACAATAGCATGAAAATCAGTTAACTATCAGGCAAATGGATAACGGTTTTACGCAAATCAGATTGATCTATACGCTAATATCGTATGATTCTTAAAATAAATAGCGATTCGTCGCAGACATGGTGCGCTGGCGCCTTCTCGATCCAAAGTGAAAATTAAGATGGCTGCCTCGCTACCATCGACACGACGCTCCGCTAGAGTGACTTTGACAACGTCAAATCACTCTGTTGACATTTTACTGACGCGCCGTCACGGCCGGACTGACATACGACCGTCCTCGGGCGTTCACCTACGCATGCCCCTGGAACAAGTACATTTCAATCACCAGGACATCCGCTCGTTCATCCTGCTAACCTAACTGTATTCCTTATAACAAGCACAGCCATCATCATCATCATCATCGTCATCAACACCATCATCATCATCATCATCATCGTCACCATCATCATAACCATTGTCATCATTATCATCGTCATAATAACCATTTCAACCTGATTACACAACAACAATGACTTGGACCAGACGAGTGCATCGCTTCAACCAACCCTTTGGGGACTGGCTGTGTCACATAGCACTGTCTTTGCGACCAGTCAACCAAACAATACCTTTGGTCCGAATGAGGAGTGCGTCCCTTCAACCAGCCCTTGCGGGTATGGCCCGGACGACGCTCCTTCGGCCAAGGTCAACCATAGCAACAACACATCACATCTGGTCCGAGTGAAGAGTGCGTCCCTTCAACCAGCCCTTTGGGGTGTGGCCCGGACGACGCTCCTTCGGCCAGGATCAACCATGACAACAACACATCTGGTACGGGTGGGGAGTGCGTCCCTTCAACTACCCCTTTCGGGTGTAGCCCGGACGACGCTCCTCCGGCCAGGATCGACAACAGAAACATTACTTCTGGACATGACCAGACAACCCCTCAACCAGGATAACAAGGATGTCGTTATAGAAATCACCAAGATCAACAGCCTCAAAGAACACACTGGCACCGTTGGTTAATTGAATTGCAGTTACCTATTATTGCGAATCATCTTGTTCAGTGTAAACCTCAATTTCATTTTGTATGTCCCACACCTCTGGATCAGAGTGTACACTGAGAGTATCCGAACCAGCAGTGATGGTACAGGAGTCAGCGGATATCGTATCCGAGCACACGGTCAAGGTATCATAGTTACTGAGAGATGACGTATTGTTCTCTGTACCTACATCTTCCACATCTTCTAGCGCCGTCTCGGCTTCGTCATTCAACAGACTTGTTGTGATTTGAAGCAAACCATCGTGTCCTTGCGGTACTGAGCGTAAATTCTCGTGGGCGTATTTATAAACCCGATTAGAACCACTAATACTTTTAAGTTCGTAGCGATCGTTATCTAACACTGCAGTTATTACAAAAGGGCCCTTAAACTTTCTATCCAATTTGGTTTGGTTCCGTTCACTATTTTTTATAAATACAAATTCACCTTCATTAAACGGCCTAATCACTGCACGCCCCCGATTGAATCTAGCTACATCAGATTTAGCGGCTCTCTTAATATTATTTGATGCGTCTTCTCGAATAGTATCTAAGTCTAAGCGATCTTGTTGTAGGCAATCTTCCGAGTTTAACATAGACATTCCTAATGATTGTGCCTGAGTCCCAAACATAAGCTCCGTCGGTGAATACTTAGTAACGGTCGATTTAGTGCTATTTAGTGCCAGTTGGTATTTGTTCTGCGTCTGGGTGTTATATTGTATTCTATGTATGTATTTACAAACAAAAACGTATCTAAGTATTGTATCAGTTATCTGGTTCCCATAGTACAAGCTATGCTTAGTTTGGGGCTAGATGGCGCTGTGTGAAATGTCCACACATATTTATTTATTTTATTTATTTATTCCTAGCTCGTCACGCCAGATTTTGTTAGGGTTATTTTCAACGATAGTCAGTAAGCTCTTGAGAGTACGCATTACTCTCTCAACTTGCCCGTTAGCTCTGCTTGAGCCTGTCGCAATGAAGTGCAGCTGTATTTTATGTTCAGCACAAAAGTTCTTAAAATCGGAACTAATGTAGCAACGACCTTGGTCAGCAATAATTCTTTTAGGCGCTCCAAAAAGGCAGACAGCCTTTTTTATTGCTTGAACGGCACTTTTGGCATCAACGGAAAAAGTATGCTCCAGTAAAACATACTTTGTAAAAGCGTCTATAATTACAGAGCAGTACTCTTTATGATCACCTTTTCCGCTAAGCTTACCCGTGAAGTCAATATGTATTGTATGCCATGGCACGGAGACTTTTGGTATGGGGTGAAGTTGAACAGCCTGGGCTCCCGAAGGGCCTTTCGAAGCTTTACAAATAATACACGAGTCGATAAACTTACGCACGCATTTTGACATTTCTGGAAACCAGTATTGCTCGTAAAGTTTATCAAGTGTTTTATCTTTACCTAAATGCTGAATTTCGTTATGAACATGGTTAATTAGAGTCCAGACTAGAGACCTTGGCACAACTGGTAGCCAGGAAACTGATTTGTTTCGAAAAACTTTTCTAAAGAGAATGCCCTCTCTAACGTCATAAGTTTGAGCTACCGATTCAGGGAAACCATTATTATGGTGTTTTGCAATCAGATCCTGCACCTCGCTATCTCGTTTTTGTTCGACAGAAAGCCAGCCTTGATGCAGTTCGACGTACTGAACTTTCTTTGTGTTATTAGCCTCCACAGAATCCGGATGAATGGGAATTTGGTGGAATCCCGACGCCATATCTAAAGATGAGAAGAAACTTGCCCCAGTAAGCTGGTCTATTTGTTCTTCTATACGTGGCAGGGGATAATGTTCGGGTCTAGTGTTAGAATTTAATTCGCGATAGTCTACGCACATTCGGTCCGTATTATCCTTCTTTTTAACCAATAGTATTGGGCTGGCAAAAGGAGAAGAACTATCTCTAATAACCCCAGCATCCAGCAGTTGCTGGACCTTTTCCCTAACTATCTGTTTCTCTGCTGGAGCTAATCTATAAGGACACCTCTGCACTATTTTATGCGGGTCTGCTAGACTAATATTACACTCTCCTGTTTTAACTCGGCGGGTAGGGATGCCTTCGATAAAATATTCAGAATATTTATTAAGTAACGATATTAACGATACCCTATCCTGCCCTTGCAAGTCTGTGTCTATTTGTGTAAAATCCGGGTTTGTCGATGTCATATCGCAGTATTGAGACTGTTCTTTAGCGTAAAATAAAAGATTATTGTTATCGATCTTGACGCCTAGCCCTTTGTCTAAGAGGTCCCTCCCAATTATAATAGGATCAGAAATATAGCTATCAGGAACGACGTGAAAAAGTAAATTTAATGAAAGATCATCAATTTTTACGTCACTTTGAATCTGAGTTTTGCATTCTATATCATCGCCGCCTATGCCACTTAGATAAACGAGACTTTTACGCACAGTACCCGAGACTTTATCACAGAAGCTTTCTTTTAAAAGAGAACAAGATGACCCGCTATCAAATAAAAAGGAAACTGGCTCACCGGAAGATGTGGTTAAGGTCCCCCTCGACGGGCGGTGCTGACATTGATGGACTTCCTTGACCATGGCTCCTCCGCTGCTCTTCCTGCTTGGGCAAACCGTCGCCACATGACCGGGTTGACCACACGTGTAGCAGGTAACCGCTGTATGTTTCTCCGCCATGCGCGACGAGTTTGTTGAGTCTTGAGCTTTCGTTGTTCCAAAATCTTCCCGTCTCTTTCTGCACTCCAATAAACGATGACCTGATACTCCACAGTAATGGCATCTTCCAGAAAACCTCTCATTCGTGCGAGCTCGCTTTGCTTCAGGTTCGTGCGTTTCAGAAAAATCAAATCGCCGCTTAAGTGACACGCCTCCAAGGATTCGGAAAAGTTGAGCTCGATTCGATATGGTGATTGTATTCAATTCACGACGAATGAGGTTATCCTTCTGACATAACACTGATATGACGAATCCAATGATCACTTCTTCAGACAGAGAAGTATTGGGTATTCGTTCAATAAGGTTCCATAACCTGAGTCCAGACTCAGCTGCAGTCTCTTTCATTCCTATTTGGAATCTCAAAATTTCATCAAAGTAGTCTTGGATGAGCTTTGGTTTTGAAAACCTGGCGATCAATGTCTGCTTTACCGAACTCCATGTCATTTCATTTAAATTGAGTTTCGTTAAGCATGCAGCTGCACGACCTTTTAATGCACTCGTCAATGCCATAAGTAAATCAACTCCTTCTAGACCTTTATTTCGGACAATGGCTTCGGTAACATTACACCAGCCGTCAATATCTGAATCTGGCTCATCTGGGTTAAACGCTAAAAGCTGTGTAGAACTTGTACTCACTGTTGGTGTTTGTTGCGCAGCCAATACTCGTGCAAGTAACGCTTCCATGCCACTCAAAACTTTTACAGCGTTCGCGTTCATCATCTCCGATTGATTTTCCTCATTTTGAAGCCGTTTCGATCCCACTTCTGATAAAGGGTCTTGGGGGCCTTCATCAGAACCCATATCGGATGGCGTGGGTATGCGGGCGAAGAATTAAAATGATTAATAACCTTTTTAAATCACAGGGTTTAATTTCACTTCTTTTAATTACAATAGCATGAAAATCAGTTAACTATCAGGCAAATGGATAACGGTTTTACGCAAATCAGATTGATCTATACGCTAATATCGTATGATTCTTAAAATAAATAGCGATTCGTCGCAGACATGGTGCGCTGGCGCCTTCTCGATCCAAAGTGAAAATTAAGATGGCTGCCTCGCTACCATCGACACGACGCTCCGCTAGAGTGACTTTGACAACGTCAAATCACTCTGTTGACATTTTACTGACGCGCCGTCAAACTTATTCGTATTTTAAATACTACGACACTTCACAAAATAATAACATAACACGAAATGAAAGCAAAGGGAACGTTTGGTTGACGAAATTCGGACAATCAGCATCCAGCCTCGGATCATGCCAGATTAGGGGCTGTTTTTGTTTATGAAATGCATAAAGCTAGAATTTGCCGCACAGCGCCTGAATCATCCTCTAGAGGAGCCCCCACCTTGACTACGAATTCCAGTGTTAGTAGGTAGAAAACTTGCATCCTTCTGATGGGAATAGGCCTCCATAGCCTATGGACAAAATATGCTGTATATTAATCTGTTTTTTATTGTAGCAGTTATAAAAAATACATATAGACTTATTATAACCAATTCAAGATAACATTTTAACTATAGGTACATTTTTACATAATATCTAAGTTCTACAGTACAAAAACCACTGGAATTGAGAACCTCCTCTTTTTACTCAAGTCAGTTGAAGATGCCCACTGCTGAACGTAAACCTGAACGTCACAGAGAGCACCACAATGAGCGGCTGATTGCCTCCTGCACCCATCGGCTCCCCGCCGGAAGTCGGTTAATAAATATGATATCCGTGCATTTTTTTTGTTTTCCTATATGTATTAATGGCGAGGGCTATTCATTAATCTAGCAGCATTTTTGCATCATTACGACCTTGAATACAATATAATGTTTTCCTAGATGGTAGAACTTTTCTGCAAAGTTCGTCTAGGCTGTAGCAGTAGAGTGCAAGCTCAGAATGACGTACGCAGTGCAGTGTCATGCAAAACTTTATTATTTTAAAGTTAGGAGTGATACTGCAACTGTTATGGGCGGCCGTGTCGCTTAACATCAGGTGAACAACTAGCTCATAACGTCAACCATTCTCATAAAAAAAATTATAATAATATTACAAAAGTAAAGGTACTTAGTTTCAATAAAATCACCCGCTGCCTCAGGAGACAGTGATTCGCCGAATCCTACTCTCGGCGGGTTATTTCTGTTTAATCAGGCAATGGAACCTTTGTAGTGAGGGGTTGGTTTAAGGGGTAGCTCGTAACTTTCAAATGATTAAAGTGCTGGCTCTCTTGGAATTGGACGAGATCGGTTTAAAACAGATTTTGTGAAACAAAATGGTGTAGGCGTTTCTAATCGCTTGTGAAACAAACTGATTTATTGTTCAATTTGCTCAGGCGTGGCAATAAAATGATACAAAAATGAGTGGATTTACTCTGCTAAACTAAAGCATAGATTATTGGATACCTATTATATTGGACAACCCACAGACCTAGGATATTTTATAGATAGCCCCATGAAACATAATGGTTTTGTATTAGCTTGTGGTAGCCCCGCTGGCTGTGATTATGATGATGGTATTGGGCTGAATGCAATTAATTGCGGTCAATGGCATTAATTCATAATACACAGTTATTTACCTCTTACTAACAAATAATGGAATGGAAATGATACTCAGTGTTCTCTCCTGTTTTAGTTATACCTATTTAAAGATTGTTATAAAGAAACAAAACACGAAATAAATGTATACTATTATTTTAGTAAGAGGGTACTTTAAATATTACGTATTGTAGAAATATCATTAAACTATCGCCACGTAAGAATATTTCAACGACAACGACATGCTTAAACAAAATCATCAAAATCCGTACAGAAATGTCCCGTAACGAGCGCTCTAACGAGCGCTTCAGATTGCACCGTTTAAGCCAGCGCTATCTGAAAGATGCGATGTTTTTATGAGATACTACAACTTGCACTACGAGATGCAATAGAACAACTAGTAGCAGATCGTAGCACTTTGTAACAGCTCGTAGCATTTGTACACTATTAAACTATGTGAGAAAATAAGCAGTGATAGCTGTTCGATTCTCAGCTGGGCTACCACAAACTAATACAAAACCATCATGTTTCATGGCTTTATTATTTCAAAGTTACAATAATATTGTTCGAATTCGTACCATGAACTTATAAAGTATTCCTGCGTGTGAACGAGACGTCTACATTTTTATATGGCGTTCTCACTGTCGCACGTCGCTGTCAACATGATGTAAAGGTATGACATGACAGTTGTATTTGAGTGAACGATTTAACGTGACGTCAT
Source organism: Ennomos erosarius (assembly GCA_963580505.1). Taxonomy (NCBI): domain Eukaryota; kingdom Metazoa; phylum Arthropoda; class Insecta; order Lepidoptera; family Geometridae; genus Ennomos; species Ennomos erosarius. The sequence continues at coordinate 13,414,825 of OY756988.1, forward strand.
CAACACTGATCTGGCTCTGCAACATTAAAGTATTCTTACTTTTATGTCATTTGTCAATGTATGATTGAAGTAATATTGAAGTATTAATGCTATAAGACGTTGTGGTTGCCCTCCAGGTCGCTAGAATACTGCTATGAACTTAAACTTTCGGTAAAGGAAAATATAATAAAATTACGAATTATTGTTTCTAATTCTACATATTCCCATGTCTACAGATTCCCATATCTCATCATCATCGTCATCATCATCAGCCTAAAGACGTCCTAAACACAGGCTTCCCCAGAGAGCGGCTGCTCAGTATGAGGGGCTGGCCTACATTGCGTCTTCCGGTTCGTGGACGCCACTTGAGAACCTTTCCTCCCCATTTGTTGTCAGTTCTACGAGTGCACTATGTGGCCTGCCTATTGCCCTTTCAACTTGCTTATTCTAAGAGCTATATCGGTCACTTTAATTCTACTGCGGATTTCCTCATTCCGGATCTTTTTGTGGGGAAACACCGAGCATAGCTTTGTCCAAAGCTCGTTGCGCGACTTTGAGCTTACTAATGAGGTCAACTGTAAGAACCAACCCATGGTCCCATGTGTATAGACTCCCATTTTTACAGATCGTAAAAACAATACTCCTTCCTTTTTTGTCAGGTACGCACACAGAGCAAAAAAAGCGCTTCCTCCGAAGTATCATTTGTTTCATAGCTCTGTGGGTACGCAAGTGGTAAAACCTAAAAAGTCATGGAAAGAAAATATGGAACATGTAATAGAAAATAATGAAGGACTTTTCCATAACTGTTACCTACATAATGTATTACTGATGTTACTCATTGCAATTAATTTCACGCATTAGTGATTGTAATTATTAATGTAATTAGTAATTATTACGCTAGTTAGTTATGCATAAGCCAAATAAGAAATATAAGTGGTTAAAAACTAGCAGAGCAAAGAAAAATGTGCCTCTTTAAATCATTTTTTATTCTGTTGTTATTTGGGATTCATTTTAAAAGTAAGCTTGCCAAAGTGGTTATTGACAGTTTAGACATTAATAACCTAGCTGTCGAAACTAGTCAAACTAGTCAAGTAATACCTTTTAACAAAAATGGCAATAATATTATTGAAAAAGTGATAAATGCCCTTAATAATGCGAAGAAAGAAATTGTTAAAGAAACAAGTGAAAACAAAGCAAACACAACTCATAATAAATTAAAGAATGTAGTTGTTGTTCATAAAGACACATCTAACATTACTGATACATATGAACCGGATGGCAATATGACACATTATAGTGCAACTCTAGAGACAGAAATGAATCGTATATATCCAATTGAAAACATCACGAAAAGTCATGCAATTGATAAAAAAGAAGGAAAACAATTGAAACGTATCGCAACAAAATCTTTAGCTGAAAAACTGAATGATGGTTATGAAAAAGACATTTTAAGAAATAACACCAATATTAACAATTACAGCAGTAATGAAATAGTTGATATTAGAGCAGTCAAGGCAAAAATAGACGCTATACTAAAAACAAACATTGAAACCGATTTGATTGAAAACAATAATGAGTTTATAAATGAAGATGAAGAGATCATTCAAATTTTTAAGGCTGACGACAATAAAGAAACCGAGCTAGAAAGAAATATTGTGAGTGTACCAAGAAATTTACCAATAAGTGAGGATATATATGATGTTAGAGTACAGTTTGGAGACGGAAAAGATATGAAAGTGATTAATAAAGACGGCTTGGCGCTTTATGATCTCATACTGCAACTTCCTTTGAAGTGACGCAGTGAAAATCAAAAAGGCTAGTTTTTCACTTGAAGAGGACGTGATGTTTCACATTTTACGTAAAGGACTAAAAGGGCGGTTCAGGCCGGCGGCAATGAAACGAAATTTATTTGCTTAAATATATAAAAAGTACAGATGTTACAGGTGAACGGCTAGTTCATCACGTCTCCTTCACTATGATAAAAAAATGTTTAAGTGTTTATCCAAAATGCAATATGAATAAATATTGATAATTATATGGAATAAGAACTACTAAACGAGTAACAAAATGTATACTAGCAAAAGTACGAACAGAATGCCCGGTAGAAAAATTTCGATGTATTATAATTACTGATCTTTTTTATAATATCTATAATTTATTATTATTAAGACCTCCTCATTTTGGTACTTTCATATTGAACATTTTTAAATAAAATTTGTATGTAGCTATTCCAAAACACATTATAAAGAAGAATAAGCAATGCAAAGCAAAAAGTGCAATAAAGCTTAATAAAACCGTCTAGATTCCATACTGCAAAAAGTTATGCTGTTCACGTGATTATCCACAGCAAGATGAAAAGTAAATCGGTCGAGTGAGACTTAAGTAGCTGGGCGGAGTTTTTAAATTAGTTGCGAACGTGCTTGGAAAACTTCCTTGGTTATTTGAAAGACGAGAGCTTGATGAGGCCAGACCTCATCAAGCCTTCGATTCTCGCATGCAATGTACATATACCTACTTACCTTTTTATAACTTACAGAACTGGATTGAGCTCAAAAATTCTAAGTCTACGGTCTGTTATCCCATATCTTTCCGCGGGCACCGTAAGGCGAGTCCAGAGAATGTGCAGCAACATTCTCCTCGGTACACTAAAATCTGTGATCACCATCTGCCAAGCTGGTGATTATGGCAAACATATGTGGAATTTTATGGGGTTCAGCAGTGGCCGTCTTGCGGTTGTTGATGTGTTTGGTCAATCTACGACTGTATATGCTTTTGGGCTCCTAGTCGCTGCTCGAGAATAATGCTGGCAAAGCCGTACCTATTCTTCGTTGTTGTTTTGTTAAGTATGGTTTCAGGTAGCTTCGTTGTATTATTTCAAGTAGCTTCGTTTTCTTAGTTCCACACCCTCTTCTTCTCTTCTTTCTTTATTGTGAAGTTTTTAAAACAAACTCCCATATATAATTATAGACTTTTAGTCTAACAAATTTTACCCAAAATGCAAAATTTAAAATACCTTGTCTCATTTTTATGACATTTCACATCAACGAAAAATTACAAGACGTCTTAAGCATTATTGAAATTTAAGTAATATAGATGTCAATACACTTAGTAACAACACAACAATGCATCAGCATTCAAAATTCCACTTTCTACCTCATAAGTCCTCTTCAAAGTCATAACTAACCGCAAAACCAAGTGAAGTTGAGCAACGCTAGACAGCCTTGAAACTACAAATAAATGTAGTGAACAACCGCTAAAGATTAAAACAGTGTTTTACTTAAATATTTCTTAAAATACTTTGGAGAGTTTTTCGAAGTTTTGATTCGTAATGTAAGCAACACAAGCTCTTTTTATTTTACCCTACTTATGTTAACACATTTACTTGCTCACACGCTATTTTATTCATACGTTAACTTGTTAGCTAACTCAATACTACAACAATTTGTGCATAGTAAAGTTAAATTTAGAAGGCTCATTGAAAGACATTTCACGCGTTGAATCATGATTTAAAATTACATCTTGTCCTTTTCGTTCGCATACGAAAACCAAAGTGAACAAAAAGGACAAGAAACGTCAAACATGTGAATTGAGGCCATTCTCAACCGCGTTACAATAAAAAGCTGCGTGTTAATCGTGGTTTGAGTCTTAATTGGCACTTCCATTAGGTTGGCTCAAAATGAGGTAAGTGCGTTTACCTTTAATTAGACAGGTAGACACAGTGTGGTTTAAAACCGTAGATCTACTTAAGAATATAATTATTATTTCTTTGTGCGGTCTTGTAATCTCGGTGGATAGCGTGAGAATAAGACCACCCCTTCTCTTCTCGTGGGTACTGTAAGAGCCAGCTAAGAATATTCAGGGAATGGGCAGCAACATTCTTCTCGTAGTGATGGATTAATTAGCATTCGCATTAATTTTTAGCATGTGAAAACTCAATTAGCCTTTCACAAATGAAATGTAGTTGTGAAATTCTGTGAAATATGGAATTTCATTTCATTAATTTAGTTCATTTTTCATATAATTTTTCATTTCCATTTCATTTTAGCAAATAGCATAGCAATAGCAATTAGCATGCTAAGACTCGTTAATTAGCATGTTTATGAAATTTACGCAATATCGCATTAATTGCCATCGCTACTTCTCGGTGCAGTGAAATCTACTGCGATTAGCAAGACACCTTGCTTATAGCACAACCCTCCTCCTCTAATGAGGCCTGCATTCAACATTATCATGAGGAATGTTATGTTTGTTTAAGCGGATTTGGCGACAAAGCCTACGTATAACTGATAAGACCTACCTACTACTACAAAACCTAACACAAAATCAGATTGAATTAGGCGTGACCTCACGAAAGTTCATCTTAAATACTAAATATTATCTGGTGTTATCTGGGACAAAAAGAAACAAGAATATCTAGTGCAATTCCGCTAAAACACCCGTTGTTTTTAGCGTAATGAGGAGTTTTATTTAAAATAACAACCTGTTTCGGCTTCTGTCACTAGATGGCGTGCTAACGACGTATTTCAAACATGGTTGTAGTTTCAATACACAGAGTACAAGGAAATGTCAAATTCAGTTGAGTGAATCACAGAAAACGTTGTCGATTTGTCGACAGAAAGCCATTAGAGTATATTATGTCTTCCATAAAATAAGGATAGGATATTAAACTAGATACATAATTATCTTAACAATGACAGAACCTAAAACCCCCATTTTACCGCCATCTATCGGATCTTTATAAAATTACATAAATAAGGTCTTAATTTATGCTTCTGATAACTTTAGACTACTTCACTTTTTCTGTCAAAATTGCCTTGTTTAATCTCATCAATCATCGTTCCAACACGCTTTCAAAATTCATTACTTGTACTTTTAATAATGATTCAGACTTTGGTGGTATTTTCATTTTATTTATAAAATCTATTCCCTGTCCTGTCTCGTTTTCGCTCGTGATATTTCATATCAGAGAGAATGTGACAGGATATTTTAAGCCTCTTTTTTATATTTTATTCTAAGATCTCAAAGCCAGGGTTGTTGCGGTGGATGGTTACTTGATTTCAACAACGAACCAGCCACGACATGCATTTGCTAAACTACTATAACAGCTATCTCACGTCCAAAATCCTTCACTTTTACCAGGGCTTATTGTGTGCGTTGCACCTAATTGAAGGATATGCGGAGAAACCATTATTTACTTCGTCATCATAATCATCATCAACAGCCCGAGAACATCCGCTGTCGAAGATAGACCTACCCCAGAGAGCGCCACTAAGAGTTCCACTAGTGGGGGCTCGGCCTAAGCTGCGCTTTCCGGTTCGTGGTCGCCACTCGAGAACCCTTCTTCCCCTATGTCAGTTCTGTGAGTGATGTGGCCTGTCCTTCCCATTGCCAATTAAATAATAATTTCAAGGGCTATATCGATCACTCTAGTCCTCCTGTGGATCTTATTTCGCGGAAACAGCGAGCATAGCTCTCTCCATAGCTCGTTTCACGATTATTTACTTACCAGCACCTTATTTTACTATGTATACTAACAACGCGTGAACATATTATCGAATTTCTTAAAACACCTTTTAACATGTAAAGTTTACCCGTGCACGTCCTAAACTAAGTGTTTCAAGTCAGAAACATAATAGAGACGTTTACACAGAAATTCCCGGGACGGGAACGCTTTTAGGGCTAAAAACACAGCTCTATGATAGTCTGACCTTTAAAACAAAGCCTTTTTTTCTGATAACATAATGTTACCATGTTATACAGTCAATTCAAACATGTATGGAGGTTTAGAAAAACAATTATTATTTAGAAAACTCTTGAGGATCGTTATAACCAACTTAATAGAACTTACTATCCACCTTAGAATAAGTACTTTAGAATAGGACTTAGGACTTTATTCTAATAATATCTTTAATACAAAATTTTGCATTGTATATTAGGGATTTCTTAGCTCTATTAAATCTGCAAGCACTACGAGCTACGGAGTACTAGTTTGAAAGGCATTGCCGCTAGTACTGTAAAAATGAAATATTATTACTTACCTGATTTCGTAGTGTAGTAATTTGTGTTTATGTCTCAGGATAACTTGCGTTACAGCTAATTTAACAGAGTTGAAATGACTGCTACTAATGAAAAATATTTATTTGGATAAGGCAAGTAATAGGTTACTGTATTTATATCTGGTTCCCAGACTATGCTCGGTCCCATGTTAAGCTGGGTACTTTTACACAGGCTAGTTCAGACTACTGAACAAGCCTGTGTAAAATCAAATAGCAGCTTTATGCGCCCTTAAATTATTAGCCACCCATGCCCGCCATCTCCATACCCCCATATCCTCCATCACCATACCCTCCTGCATCCATACCCTCCATGCCTCCCATGCCTCCCATGCCTCCCATGCCTCCCATGCTTCCCATGCCTCCCTTGCCTTCCATGCCTCCCATGCCTCCCTTGCCTCCCATGCCTTCCATGCCTCCCATGCCTTCCTTGCCTACCATGCCTTCCATGCCTCCCATGCCTTCCAAACCTTCCATGCCTCCTTTGCCTCCCATGCCTCCCATTCCTGCCTTGCCCTCTAGATGAGCCTCCATCCTGTCCAACGGGTTAAATTCCAAAGAATCTTTATAGTAATCCGGGTCTTTCTCCACCTTATAGTCATAGTTTAAGCGCATGATATAACGAACAATGTCCTTTAAATCGACGTCCAGTTTCAATATCTGAAAAAAAAAGTTAGCTCATCATTCATATCCTAAATCTGTAAGCATCCGTGATGGATGTTTTTCTCCACTCATCAAATGGTTCTTCCATTGCATTTGATAAGGGGCAAAACACAAGGTCACATGATTAATGTGGCGAAATGTTTAGACGCCATGGTCAAACAATACATACCTACCTACTTTTTTGTTGTGTCGCATTTGACTAAATGCTGCCCTTTTTTTTGAACGGGCTAATGCTGATGGTGTCTACCGACCTTTACAGCATCACTGGGCGGGGGGCCAGGCGCTTAAGGCACCCAGCCGACAAAAGTGGGGGGCAACTAGCTCAAGGGCACCCCTGGGGTGCGAGCCTCGGCTTGGGCTGTTGCCGGGATAAGAGGATCGAGAAGACTACGTCCGCTGGAGGAGTAGACTCTATGGAAAGTCGCGACCATTCTAGCTAACCTATGGGGGGTACGTCGACCTCGCCGGTGGGGTCGGTGATTGTGTTACGCTGGTATCCTAAACCGGTGCCGAAATCGGTACCTGAGCCAGAAGGGCTAGCTAGACTGGTCCGGTGATCCTAGCGCAGCCGAAACAACGGCTGCTATAGGATCTTCCGGGTCGCTCAAAACGTTTCTTGGGTGGCGACGACGAGGTGGGTTTAATGCTGCCCAATTTTGCCACTAACTTGTTAAGAGATAGTCCGCAGAGCAAAAAAAAATGGCTTTGCGAAGCTCTGTGGGATAGTCACTTTAGTCACACCTACTTTCTCATAGACTGGTAAATAACTTGAAATTATTTTGGCGTTTTATTTTTTTACAATTTACTTAATACCTATTTAGATATTGTGTGAAAATTAATTTGTTTTTTTTTTTAATATTGTGAACGGTGAGTCCTCTAGTTACCTTAAAGTAGAAAGTCATAGGAATATTCGCATCCGTCATGTACATATAGTACTGCTTTATAGTATTATACACGACTTTTTGCTGGTATCTCACAAGTCTCAATAACGCGAATAGGTACCCCATCTTGTATTTGATATGTTTCATGTATTTTTTTCGTAAATTTGTCATGATTGACATTTTGTATCTCGTCATGTAAATAATCTGCTGCATTATTTCTTTGATTCTCAGTTTTGATATACGGATATTGGTCGCATTTTCATGGTACTCTTTATTCCCTTTATTAAAATACATTTCACGACGAAACAGCGGGTGCTTGTTGGTGCTTTCCTTCTTCTTGGCTATTGATTTGTATCGCCGAGTTAGAAGGAGTGGATCGTCTTCACCTGCTTTAAAGTTCGGTATCGGGCTACCTTTGTTTCTCAATATACTGTTAATCTCTGCTTTCTTCATTTTCAGTTTTAGTTGTTCCGTATTTATTGGTTTCAAATCGAGCGGTGGCAATGCCGTGGCTATAGGTTTTTGAGTTGTAGTTGGCGGTTCAGTTCTTGCATTTTCAATATAACCTCTTTTACTTGGATCCTTTTGAAGGCGGTCTAAAAGTTTTTTGTGGACTTCATTTACATCACCGACAACCGATTCGAATAAATCGTCGGCAGTCACGCCAAACAGTTTTTTGGGTGCATTGGATATTTGGACAGTCAATCGGAAACAAACTAGAACATAAATAAATGAACTACATTAATACAACTTGTAACAAGAGTTATTTAGCTATCATTATTATCCTGACTCTCCAGTTTCATGCTGTGCTCTTGCTGTGCCGTAGCATAATTTATCTTATCTGTATTTTTAAAGCCTAAAATATGCATTAAAATTAAAATGTATACTACCTATAGAATTCGGAGCGATGTGGGAAAATTGGCCAATATTTTTAGTCTAAAGTGGCAAGTGACATAATTATTAGGTCCAATAATAATCAGTTTTGTATGTACTTACACGTTATATTAATTATTAATACAGAAAATATTCCAGCCATCGCTGGATGGACAACTAAGTTGCTGCTACTTCTAATCGGTCAATCATAAAACGGTTTAATGAGATAGATATTACGATTTAGTGTTAAGTACAAGCGATTAAAATCTTAAATTTAATGATAATTTATAAACTGCGCATATACATAGGTAATGTATATATGTACACACAACACGCAATATTTACGTGCAATGCACGTGTACATGGAACTGTCCCGTTTATATTAGGCTGAGTTGCACGTAGTTAATTTAACCATACTCAGCAATCGAGATTTGGATTATCAAGAGTTTCTAAATAATATATGAATTTACCACCTTTTGTAGATTATCATCAGCCTGAAGACGTCCACTGTTGAACATACGCTTCCCTCATAGACGCCACTTTGAGCGGCTGCATTCCTCCTGCATCCATCGGCTCCGCGCGTTTCTGACCAGGTCGTCGGTCACCTAGGGTGCCGGATTATTATACGTATTCCGGTTCATGGTCGCCACTCGAAAGCTTTTCTTCCCCATCGGATGTTGATTCTACGAACAATGTGGCCCACCACTTGCAGTACCACTTCAACTTGCCATCTGTGGTTAACTGTACATTTTGATTAATATCGAGTTTTTTTTTTCCAGTCCACCTCCAATTCGAAGAGTACAACCTGCGGGACTACGTTCTTCACTCCGTCGTGGACACCCTCGTCCGGGGCAACTTCACCCCTACCAGCCTCGCCGAACGACCCTGCCGGGAAGAACCGTACTTCCTTCCCAAACGCTTAAAAAAGAAGAATAGACACTATGACAGTGAATTTAGAATTAATGATGAGTTTAGGACGAGAAGTGACAGTGACTATTACTTCAGGCCGAAAGTGAGGTTTAGAGGTGAAAGGTCAGCGTTCAGAGTGGGGAAGAGTGTGAGGTTTAGGAGAAGGTTCCTCCCGGCCAGGGTCGTGTCAGGGCCGCTGGAGGGGCGCGCGGCTCTCGTGCTGCAGTGGACCATGGTTGACGCGGTGCATTTAGATAAGGAGGAAGTTAATGTCGTTTTTAGGTAAGTGAAGTTGACAGCTAGTAAGTATATATCAATCTTGTAATTAGGTAAGCGCTTGCACCAAAAAACTTTGATTATCTAAAGAAAAGAAATCAGACAGCAAACACCTTGGCAAGTTTCCTAATAGTCTTGATATTAAAAAAAAAAATCCTACCCTGTATGATTAGCACAACGTAGAGGTTATTTATAATGCTATTTGTTGTATGACAAATATACCTTGAAAGACCCATTAGTGAATACAGTAAACTCAAAACATGGTGGTGGTTTTCTGTGATAATTGTGATAACAGAAAACATGGTTCGTCACCACAAAAACACAAAAAGTTTAACCAAATGGTACAAAGGTCTCCACACACACGTTTTTATTAGAATGCCATCCAATACCACAGAATAAACAGAATTCCCCGATCAAATAAAGTTGATCGATTGCGAACAATTCCACAAGAACAATCGCCACAAATCAACAAGTAAAAGAACTGGGCCTTACCGTCACTTCTTAGCGCGATCATAAAGTAAATCGCTACAACGCAATTTATACTGTAGCGGTTCACTTTAAGGTCTACATTGGAATGGCGCGAAGAGGTAATGGTAAGACCCCTGGGTCACTCTGTAAGTGCATTGCTAACTTGAAGTGTTTTCGAGAAGCCCTAAATTTTATGTATGTTACCTCAGAACTCCGTTTTCTATAAACCGATTTAGAAAACTGTTTATTTATTTATTTGAAAGGGTTATACTTTGAGTTCGGTCCTATAGAAATTTCATCAAAAAAGTTTAATAGTTTGGATTTTAAATAAAAATAACTGGAAAATATGTCATCCGTGTCCTTCTCAGTATGAAAAAGACGCAGTATGCAGTGTTTCGCCTTTTTAAAAGAGACATTATGAGAAGTGGTTTTTCTTTCTTTCTTTCAAAATTTATTATGTAAACGAATGTCATGACGAGTAATAAACGTCACGGTCGCCCATAACAGTTGCAGTAACAACACAGTCTATATTAATACGAGAGATACCGCATCATCATCAGCATGAAGACCTCCACTGCTGAACATAGGCCTCCCTCATAGCCACTTTGAGCAGCAGCTTCCTTCCTGCATCATCGGGTTCCCACGGTTCTGGTTAGTCCATCCAGTGGGTGACGATGCGTCTTTCGGTTCATGGTTGCCACTCGAGGACCTTTCTTTTTTCCTATGCAACGAAAATTTTTACTAGTCCTTCCATATAAAGTGATTTTTGATGTTCTTTCTTCAACAAAATAAAGGATCTAATCGAGACGTAACACGTGTACGGAATTCCAAGCATGGCTCCGGGTAATGGGATGAAAACATTCGCGGAAGCCACTTACACACTTTCGCCTTTTTGGGAGAATGTGACGGGAAGCTACAAGTACCTATAAGAATCACAAGAGAATTGGTCAATTCGTGTATAGTCTAACATATACTGTCAAATAAAAAGGAACCTAATGTATTTGCATCAAAATATAACGAATAAAAGAACTTGTAATGAAAATACATAACATGCGACGCGCGCAGTGCAGTGTCACGCAAAACTTTATTATTCTAAAGTTCCGAGTGACACTGTAATTGTTATGGGCAGCCGTTTCGCTTAACATCGGGTGAACGACTAGCTCGTCATGTCATTCATTCTCATAAAAAAACGTATTTTCAAAACAATCAACATACAGGCATAGATATCTATCCAAACGATTAACACCAAAAATATTTTGTCAAGATTCAAAGGGCGAAAACTGTTTTTCCCCGACACGCTAAAATGTAGATAAATTCACGCATGGACTCTATTGTCTCTATCACACTTGTAGATAGCAGAGCGATTGCAATAACATTCTCAAATACCAGGAAGGTTCTGTTAAGAATAAGAAGTTCAGCCATTGACGTAATTAAAAAGGAAGATGGGGTATGCTGCGTCTCGCTCTACGTGACACTCCACTCGTGTGTTTGTCATTTTTTTGTGCGCATTGCACCTATTTAAAGAGGACCGCAAACATTCGATATAATCCACATTAGTACACAAGTTATGTCCCGCATAAAAAACGTCCTTTCTTGTTGCACTTGAAGTTTTTTTTTTAATCGACTCCGTATTATTTCGATGCTATTGTTAACCAAAACCATATAATAAATCATTTACAATGGTGATTTTCAGGCTTGTTTTGGGGTGGTTTGTGGCAGGAGAGGCAGATGTTCAGCAGACATCTTCAGGCTGTTGATTATGATGAAGGGTAATTTTGACTATCATCTGAACTATATTATAGGATTACCCAATGTCCATTATTAATTACTGCCCACTTCTGGTGTCATCCAATCGAAAAGTTGAAAGCTTTAGCCATAATAGGCATGATGACTAGAATTTTTTTAGATGAATTAATAATATTCCTCAAAAGGTAATCATTTGTGAAAACAAAAACTAAATATCTCAAAAAATGACTAAGTTACAAGCATTTTAAAAAGCGGAATAGAAAGAGATAGCTCAAACGGCCAGTCACGTCAGAGGAATGTCGTTCATAGTACCTCATTACTAAGCTGTGGTAGCTTTTCATACAGTCGCTTTGGCATGTGACGTTACGAGTAGATTTTTCATAGTAACTGTGGGGGCGCTCTGTTTCGCGAGAAAGGGACAGGACATTCCATGATTTATTTACCGATTTTACATATTTTTTTCAATTATTGCATTCATTTATAATCTTCTTTATTAAAGTAATATTTACTTGTTCATTTTAAATAGCCTATTATAATTATGGGCCTACTTAAAATTATTATGGTCATTCCATGACATTTAAACAATTATTTTCCCCGAGTTTCCGGACAAAACTGTTCACACGAGGGCAGTAATTGGTTTCCTTTGTTTTCACACAACAGCGAAAACCGGCAAAGAGCAGGAATCCTTTGTGCCACTCGAAAATATGCCACTTACGTAACGCTTTCTGGCCGCTGCATTCTAAAACAAACTTTACTGGCTTTGCTATAAAGTTGCATGTTAAATATCAGCGTGAAAAGGTTCGCAAAGAAAAGTTATTATTAAAGGTACGATGATTTATTGCAGCTAAAGAGGAAAATATGATGATTTCGTTTAAGTGGGATTGAACGGATATTTATAACGGATTCTACATTTTTCCATTAAATAAATAAGAATCGGAGTTTGAAAATTTAATATCCATTTTTTTGTCTATTCGACATTATATTCTTTGCGTTTTATTTATCGTGTCAATTGGTTTTGACTTAGGTATATGTACCTACTATTTTATAAACTTACCAATACATGCTAAGGCATCCATCACAGAGCCCGAAAAAAATCTTCGCCGCCGTTTTTTTTGCTCTGTAGAGTCCATAATGCAATACGTTTAGTTGTTAGGGGCCTTACCACAAACTTATAAAAAACCATCATGGTTCGTGACAATAATGCTTCAAGGTTACAATAATATTGTTTGAATTCGTACCATGAACTTATAAAGTATTCCTGCGTGAGAACGAGACGTCTACATTTTTATATAGCGTTATCACTGTCGCACGTCCCTGTCACCACAATAACGTGATGTATTTGAGTGAACGATTTAACGTGACGTTATCAAAACTGCTCTGCGTCAACAACATTACAATATGCTTATTTTTATGTCATTTTTCAAAGTATGATTGATTTAATAATGCCATAAGACGTTGTGGTAGGCCCCCAGTTCTACTACTGTCATCACTAATTGACTATGACTGACGGATAACTTACCGACTAATGTGTCCGTTAGTCACCACCATGTGATATTTGAATATATATATATATATAAATGGAAAAGTTACGCGTTCTACGTTTGAAATGTATGTAATTTGCGCGTGGCACTGTCAGTTTGACATGCCATCTGATAACTTTTACAGTTTATCAAATATAAGAAATACACTGTGAAGTTGACATGATTAGTGATTGACACTGTCAGATTAACTGGTCTAGGGATGTGAACGAAATAATCGCTATCGGATAAACCCGATTTTAATGAGAAATCGATACTGATTCTACATATTTATTTAGTAATCGTTTAGTTTCTTCATATGACCACAGCAAGACAATACTTATAATAGAAGAGAGTAATACTTATAATGAACCCCTTTTCGGGATAACATACCAATTCAAGGTCACCTTGTATAGAATAAATAAATGAAATATGAGATATCATATAAATATAAAAGTGTATATAATACTAATTATAAGATATTTAATATATTCTAATCTATCCACGCGAAATTGACAAAGTTGTGGCCCCGCAGAAGCCATATATTAAGAAGTTGAAGTTGCACAATAATCACCATCATCATCCTGAAGACGTCCACTGCTGAACATAGGCCTCCGCTTAAGAGCGCCACTTTGAATGGCTGCTTGCCTCTTGCATCCATTGGCTCCCCACGGTTCTGACCAGGTCGTCGGTCCACCTAGTAAGGGCCGGCCGACGCTGCGTCTTCCAGTTCGTGGTCGCCACTCGAGAACCTTTCTTCCCCAACGGTTGTCAGTTCTACGAGCGATGTGGCCCGCCCACTGCCACTTCAACTTGCTGATTCTGAAAGCTATATCGGTTACTTGCGGATCTCCTCATTTCGGATCTTGTCTCGCAAGAAAACACCGAGCATAGCTCTCTCTATAGCTCGCTGTGCGACTTTGAGCTTACTCATCAGGCCAACAGTAAGAGATCACGTCTCAGTGCCATAAGTCATCACTGGCAACACACACTGGTTGAAAATTTTCGTTTGCACAGGCTTGCTTGCGGTATTTTAGACGAAAAGGTAGGTCGAAGTTTCCCGGACGCTGCCCAGCCGAGTTGGATTCTACGTGCGACCTCTTTGTCAAAGCACACTAATAATCATTGTTAATCATGGTGTTTAAAAAACTAGTATTACAGTCCAATTTAGTGAAAAGTAATATACCAATCGTATTCATCACTATGGCAAAGAACTTCACAACTACCCCCGGTCAAGGTCACCCCGTTGCTTAGCTATACTATGTAGATAGATTACTTATCGGGCGGAGAAATCAACCCTCAAGGCTCTAGATAACAAGCATTTTACCCTGCCATTCTACCCTTAGCTAGATCAATTACCTTGCGCTTGAATCCAATTAAAATAAACAATAATTTATTAGGAATAAATAACTTAACTAAGGGTGGGGTTTTTCACTCACCCTTAAGACGGAAATATAATAATAGCTCAGTCAGCAGGCTGATTCACAATTCCATGGAAAAGTTAAGTACATCTATTTAGCTATACTTACCCTTTTGTTTAACTGCATTCATTCAAGATTTTGAACCAGAACCTATCATATGATTGATTACAATAGACAAATGATAGATTGTAAAATTGATCTGCAGAAGACTATTTAGGTCTTTTAATTATGGCTTTTTTGGTAACAAAAGAATTTTCTTCTGGAAAATCTGGTGTCAGAATTTGGCGAGGCCCAAAGGCTTTTGATTCGCCTTAGCGATTATTGTAGTACAAAAACAGCCACGACCGACGGCTTAACATGCCCTCCGAAGCATGGTGTTACTCTGATACAAAGATCACTTTTTGTAGCGGCCATCCATCAATAGTGATTGCAGCCAAGGTTGCTTTATTTTATTGAGCCGCATAATAAGCACGATACCATTATGATGAACTAATTCAAGTGTCCCAACATATTGTTTAAAGGTTCTCAAAAAACAGATAAAAAAAACTTCTATGAGCTAATTTTGCGATTTAATTGTCACGTAATAAACATTTTGTAGCAGAGAAATATTTTTTATTTCATGCTTCGAGCATTTAACAAATAGAGATATTAACGTTATAATCCGCTAACATTATATTTGCAATTTTTATAGGGGGACGAGGTAAACACGCATAGCACATGCACAAATATTGTATGTAAACACACGCCGCACACCATCTTAAAATACGCACACAGTTATACAATGTGGCTTAGTTACACAGTGTTTACACGCACACTATGATAATGTGTATGACCAAGTAGCGCCATAGAGCAGAGGGGCACGCCTTGCCTTGCCATCTCCATTTATAAATGCTCAAAGGTTCCATGTTTTTCTCTATCAAGTTCCAAATAGGTAAAGAGAAAAAAGACAAAACACTAATTAACAGAGCTATTTCACAGTTATTGAATATGCAGTGTTTATTACTAAAGGGTCATTGTCCGGTACATTGTGTAAAGTTTATATTTTTTTGTTTCAGGTTACGTTATAGGAAGACAACGAGTGCCACCATTTACCAAGTGTTCTTTACTAAAATATTAAGATTAGGTAAGTACCAACATCTTTACTTCAAGCTTTACTTTCTTCTAAGGCGTTTTAGTTGTTACAGAATTAGCAAGTCAAAATGGCAATGGGCAGGCCACATCGCTCGTAGAACTGTGAACTGGTGTGGATGAAAGGTTTTCACGACCTGGTGAAAGCAGCGGGGAGCCGATGGATGCAGGAGTCAAACAGCCACTCAAAATGGCGCTTTCTGGGGTAAGCCTATGTACAGCTGTGGACGGCTTCAAGCTGTTTATGATGCGAAACACTACCGTGTGATGATCACGACACTAGTGATTCCCACTTTCTATGAACACGCAACCCTTAAAATATATCAAATCCGAAGCACGATACTTCTCAAGGGTACACAATCTTGTTCACATCTTCAAATTGGTTAGCCTCAGCTTGCTATTTAGCAATCTATCTGAATAACTTTAAAGTTCACTTTTGTATGTTCCCAACGGGTATAAAACAAGTTGTTTGTAAGCTAAATGAAGTCCCGAGAGAGGATTGATGTGACGTTTTGTTCGCGATACGTGGAGTTGTGGAACTATCTTTATTGGCCAAGGTAGGGTAACCTTGTATGTACTGCAGCCCTACCACAAACTAATAAAAACCATCATGGTTCGTGACAGTAATGATTCAAGGTTACAATAATATTGTTCGAATTCGTACCATGAACTTATAAAGCATTCCGGCGCGAGAACGAGACGTCTATATTCTAATATATAGCGTTATCACTGTCGCACGTCGGTGTCAACATGATTAACGGTATAAGATAGAGATAAGATAAGATAAATATTTTTTCTCCAAATAAAGTACATAACAGGTATGACATGACAGTTGTGTTTAAGTAAACGATTTAACATTACGTCATCAAAACTGCTCTGCGTCAACAACATTACAATATTCTTACTTTTATGTCATTTTTCAAAGTATGATTGAGGTAATAATGCTATAAGACGTTGTGGTGACCCCCCTGTTAGGTATGATAAATATTGTGTAAAGAAATCTCCAAATTTTGCTAACCTACAAAGTGAAATATGCAAACCATACTATGTTGATGTGCAAACCCGTTA
Organism: Ennomos erosarius; assembly: GCA_963580505.1. NCBI lineage: Eukaryota > Metazoa > Arthropoda > Insecta > Lepidoptera > Geometridae > Ennomos > Ennomos erosarius. The sequence goes on from OY756988.1 coordinate 13,431,807, forward strand.
AACCCGTTTAATTAACCCGTTGCATTGCTACGGCGTCGGTCTTCTACGACCCTACGACGTAGAGTCTCTAAATTCTACGCCGTAGGCTCTCTACGGCTCTACGGTAGGATTTGGCATAGCCTGCAGCCCTACCACAAACTAATACAAAACTATCATGGTTCGTGACACTAATGCATCAAGGTTACAATAATATTGTTCGAATTCGTACCATGAACTTATAAAACATTCCTGCGTGTGAACGAGACGTCTACATTTTTATATGGCGTTATCACTGTCACACGTCAGTGTCAATATGATGTAAAGATATGATATGACAGTTGTATTTGAGTAAAAGATTTAACGTAACGTCATCAAAACTGCTCTGCTGTAGTTTAATTTTCCGTCTGAAGGCATTTAAAAAAAATTTGTTACACATGCTCCAATTTTGTAATTCTAAACAATCGCCAGTTTTTCACTATCACTGGTGCAAGCGGGATTCAAACCAGGATGCGCCAAATTGAAAGTTAGGCACGCTGCCACCGAGCCATGCTCGCTCTATCAAGCTGCATACATTTCACTGCTATTTTATAAATTTTCTCTACTTCACAGGCCTCATTTATAAGTACCCACATATGTAACAACCTTTACAATGGAAAAAATATCCATTATAATATTTGTATTTCACTAACATTTTCTAGCATCCCTTTGTCATCCCCTAATACATCGGGGAGCAAGATACATATAAGAAAGGCTCGCCCGTAACGTGTTATTGATGGTGACCTCTTAAACATCTTCGAATTATAATGACAGTATGGTTATCTAGCCTAGCTAACAGACGCACCGCGATAAAATTTTCTCGACGCTTTTTCTCGTGACAAAACTATGGTAGCGCCTATGTGTCATTATCATCATTAACAGCCTGAAGCCGTCCACTGCTGAACATAGGCCTCCCCCCGGGAGCGCCACTTAGAGCGGCTGCTCGCCTCCTGCATCCATCGGCTCCCCGCGGCTTTCACCAGGTCGTCGGTCCACCTAGAGGAGGGCCGGCCTACGCTGCGTCTTCCAGTTCGTGGTCGCCACTCGAGAACCTTTCTTCCCCATCGGTTGTCAGTGTGCGATGTGGCCTGCCCATTGCCATTTCAACTTGCTAATCCTAAGAGCTACATCGGTCACTTTAGTTCTCCTGCGGATCTCCTCATTACGGATCTTATCTCGCAGGGCATTGCTCTCTCCATAGCCCGTTGTGCGACTCTGAGCTTAGTAATGAGGCCAACAGTTAGAGACCACGAGCGCCTATGTGTATCTCACTCTAATAGCGACGACAAGTTTTCTCACGAACTCGCAGTGACCATCAGATGGTTTTAAAATCACATCACAACAGTCAGAAGGCGTCTGAAGACTGCGAACATAGGCCTCCATCATAAAACACCATTTTGATGCTTACCATAGGAGGGATTTGCCATAATCATTACACATTTGCCATTATCACCACGCTTGGCAATCGTCTTGGCGTTGCTGTTAGAGTGAGACACACTTATGCGCTACCATGGTCTTGTCGCGGTCTCTACACGAGATAAATTATCGAGAAAATATTATCGTGGTGCGCATGTCTATAATTACTTGCCTACACGTGAAATAACTTTTCTTTTACCATCACCTTTTACGTATACTTACATTATAATAAAATTATTAGAATTTAATGTAATATTAAAGTTGATGTACTGTTTATTATTTAGTGCGATGAATTGTATACGACCTGGATCTTTTTGCTTTGTCCGTAAATAATCATCATCATCATCATCATCAACAGCCTGAAGACGTCACTGCTGAACATAGGCCTCCCCCAGGGAACGCCACTTAGAGCGGCTGCTCGCCGTAAATAATATATAGTCCAAAATATATTTCGAGAATAACGATACATGATTTATTTCCTGAAAGACCTTATGATGCAAAAGAGACTTTGAATACTTGCGTGTTTTGGCCAAAACAATCTCAAGAGGAAATGTTCTAGACTATCCAATACTTACATTGGCAACGCATCCATTCCATACTAGCCTACCTTTTATTTGTAAGCCTAGAAAAGGCAGAAAAAAGGTAGGTAGGATAGTAAGGAAGCAATCAAGTGGTCACCAGGTGAGACGCGTCGTTTATCATCGATTCAAAATACAAAAATTATTTAATAAAAAACTTACTTATATGGGGACTTTGCTGAATTTTCACATCGTATTTTTTTTAAGTAAACCGCCATCGTGAATTAAACTTTCTTATCCGTCATAAATGCTAGCTGATATCCTGTAAAAATATCACCCGAACCGGCTACCTATTTCAGTAGACCAGGATCCTTACCACAAACTAATGCAAAACCATCATGGTTCGTGACATTAATGCTTCAAGGTTACAATAATATTGTTCGAATTCGTACCATGAACTTATAAAGTATTCCTGCGTGAGAACGAGACGTCTACATTTTTATATAGCGCTATTACTGTCGCACGTCCGTGTCATCATGATGCATTTGAGTGAATGATTTAACGTGACGTCATCAAAACTGCTCTGCATCAACAACAATCAACATTACAGTATTGTTACTTATATGTGAGTGAATAGGTACCTCATGAGTCTGCGTGCTACACCTTCGGCTACATCGTCGCTTTCCATCAGGTGAGATGTAGTCAAACGCAGGCTTATTCTACATAAAAAAAAAAAAAAAAAATGTCATTTTTCAAAGTATGATTAAAGTAATAATGCTATAAGAGGTTGTGGTTGGCCCCCAGACGAATAAAGTATAGATAGAGGGGCGGATATCATAACAAACATCATAATATAGGTAAAAATAGGGCTCTTTTGAAACCCTTTGGGAACGGATCCCTAAAAAAACAGCAAAACATTCAACATTTCTCATAAGAAAAGAGATAACTTACTCTCTGTTATTTTGGTGTGTAATAAAATCATCATAGCAAAGTGTATTTATTGGACATATCTTCGTATCACCAACAAAATATCAACACAGTCGTCCCGAATTTCTCGCTCCATTTCACAACCATGGCAGGATTTATAAGATATCTAAATGTCAACTATTAGATAAACGTCAGTACAACTCTAACTTTACGAGTTTCATTGTGTTGATTGATAGGTATCGGTATTGGACGTGTTCCGAATGCAATAATGTGTATCGAGTATTCGCCTCAGTTCTTAAAAATATCTAAGGCCGTGTCACTCGCGGGCGAATGAACTAATTTAGTTATTCTAAGCTATTTAACTTTCTTATCTACGCTGTGTTAAGGAGTACACACACCAAGGCGGTATTTCTCTCCCGCCCGCGGTAGCGGAATCCCGCGCGGTATTCGCCGGGTAGGGCGGAACTTTTACCGCCTAGGTAAGCGAAAAGTTTCGCGGTCGCGCGCGGTACCTTCGCCCGGCCGCTGGAGGGTGATTCTGTTAACAAACTACGATTGAATGGCCATAGAATGGCTTTTCGATCGTACCCAACAGATTATGTTGTACTCCCGCCAAAACAAACAGAGAGAGTTTAAGCTACTCTGGCTTACCGTGCCGCAACCACTACCAGTCTTGCACTCCGCGAGTGTCCAGTAATTCATCTCTGCTAATTTCATAAAAACATGCTGATAAAATGCCTTCCTGTGTCTTTAGTTAGATACTATTATATCTAAACCACTGCAAGAGACAAGAAAAAAGTTTCATTTTCACGTAAGTACGGTACTTTTTATTGAAATAAAAGAAAATAGTGATTGTTTATATCTTAGGCGACTGTTGACACATGGTTGTCACTATGAAGTGGCTGTTGCATTTTGTTTTGTAGATACTCTGGTATAGTGCGCTCAGTGGGGTGATTACGTAACTTTGACAGCAATGCAACAGGAGAAATTTCATTCTGAATATGAAAATTTTCATAGTAACTATGCACATAAACTGCGTATTGTAACTGTCAAATCCATACATCTTTGTGTTTCTATTGGTTGCAATCAAGTTACATAATCGCCTAGCAGATCAAATTGATACTTACGCCGTACTTGGGCGTCTTGGTGTGAATTTTTGGACTACGTACTAAGTAACTAACGTTATTGGTCAGCTATTTTGTAAAGATTGAAAGAACCAAGGCCATTCTGGAACCCAATGGCCTCGTACGTGACGATGGCAAAAGAGCTCAAAAGAGCTGACGAGATGACCTTGATTCCATGGAAGGTGGGGTGGCCTTTGGTTTAGAACGTAACCTGCGTGGACACCCTCGCACCGTCGCATCTTCCTAGAACACAGGTTGGGGCTGGCGTGGCGGCAGAATCCGCAGACTTAATTTGTGTGTGTTGTGAGTGAAATAAAATCACTAGTACAACCAAAAAGTACGCTGAAAGTTCTTCTTCTTCTTCGTTAATGGCTTTCTATCGCTTTTTAGCAATAATTCTGCCAATGTCAAGTGAGTAATGATTTGTACGGTTATGTCAAGTCAAAGTCATATTTTGTCAGGTCAAAACGCCATCAGTAAAATGGTGGATGTTTTACTGAAGGCTCTAAAAAACCGTTGAAGAGAAAACGGCAATGCATGGTCTTATAAATTTGGAACACTTAACTAATAATTATCCACCCTTATTACATTTAAATTCAATAATTCACAGGTTTTGGTAAAAAAATTCAAAATATACAACCGCCATTGTCGGATTTTCTTGAAAGAAATGACGCTGAAAGTTACTTAATAGCAATGTACTCTGTGACGTTACTGACATGACGGCTGTCTGTGTTCAATGACGTCACAAGTGCACAGACATCTAATACTATTTAAATGTCTGTGCACAGGTGCTACGGGTGAATAAGTTCCACTCGGTTAGCCTGTTCAAAAAAAAGATGAAGGTAGGTATGTATTCTGTAATTATGTTCACTCGAGAGTAAAGTTTTTTCATCTCGTGCCTTTGAATCCCTAGCTCGCTTAGGTTTCTAAGCCCTGTTCAAATACGCGGTATTTCTCTACCGCCCGCGGTAGCAAAACATCAGCAGTATGAAAAACCGCATGAATACCTAGAAATCACCAAAAATCGTGCTAAAAACAAAAGAACGACCATTCTGATGTCTGTTGACCAAACAACAAAAAGTATGCTCCACCAGACTAGCGCCCCTCAAACTTGACCATTCCAACTTTATCTCGTTCCTTGTCGCCTCTAGCGTCTTTCGCTATAAGTATTTCGCACGATCGTTCCTTCATCTACAGATTTTGTATATTCTATACCCTAGGACCGGTGCTAAGAAAACGCGAGAATGACGAAAAAGTAGAAAGCAGCTTGAGTAAAAGATAGCCAAGTCGCACAGAGCTTGGAAGTCATCATCCTGTCGAAGCCTATCCATTCATTCTTTTCCCCTATTTTTTTCCCTTTCACTTGCCTCTTCTCATGAACAGGTTTACGGTGTACAACTAATAAACCCGTGCGATGGCAAGGCGGGTCAGCTTCAGCTAGTGTTAAAATAACTTCGTATCAATATTTAGGAAAGCTGTGCCAGCATCTTGGCCATGTTGCCTAGCGGCTAGGTGAATCAGGTTTTGTTTAAGTACATGAGTTTTGGTAGTAGTACCTATTATTTGTATACTATTTTAAATAATATATGTAGTTTTATAATTTAAATACGTATGGGTTCTGTTTTAGATTCATGTTGAGTATGGAGTATTCTGAGAACATGGAGCTAAATAGGAATTTTTATCGCGGTCGATATTTTTTTATAGATATAGGATTTGATAATTATTATGCCATTATGATATCGAATGTAATATCGAACACGATATTATATTCGTAAAAGTATAATATCGAGTTCGCAATTATGTCGAACTTCTCGAGAAAAAAAATTATAATGACCGGGGTATTATAATTTTTAACATAACTATTATATAAGTGGGGCCCAAGAGGAAAAAAAAACCATTAGGCCCCATGGGGCCGAAAACGTGGGGTCAACAGGAATAACCCTGTAAAAGTTCCGCCCGGGTTTCGCTACCCAAGGCGTTATCCGCGTGTGTGTGAACAGGCGGAATAACGCGTACCCACTCGGATAACGCTACCGCGGGCGGTAGAGGATACCGCCTTGGTGTGTGCACTCCTTAACACAGGTATCGTTTTTCGATAATCAGTTAAGTTATTCGACGAATAAAACAAAAGACAGTGAATTTAAAAAGTAAATTTAGTGAACCGAATACTGAAAAGATAATGTTTTTTGTGTTAGTCGGATAACTTTTATCAAGCCGTTAAAATTGACCTTTAAAATATATTGCATTGCTGCGTGACTGTCTGACATTATAAATCTAAGACAGAAGTATGTCTACCCTGTATGTTGATTATTTGTATGTGAGGCTGCAGAACCTCACGATGATGGATGAAGATATAATGTACGGCTCGCTTACACTCCCGCGTCTTTTATCTTGGAAAGGGAAAGATAGTTTTTCTTGTTCGTCTGTTTAATTTCATCCATTCACGCGCCAGTTAGTGTTGCCAACTAGTAGCATTAGGAACTGCTTTATGCCAAAAACGCGCTACAAACATTGTTTTTTTTTTAAGCATGCTTTTTTACGTGCTTAAGTTATAAAGAAGTCGGAAAGCCTGATGTGACAGCAATCGTCAGCACGCCATGGTTGTTGCCCGGCATGCTGCGGTAAGCATCATAAGAAACTACGCAATTACTAGTCGCACTGCAGGCCAACCACAACCTCTTATAGCATTATTTTTTCAATCATACATTGACAAATTACACAAAAGTAAGAACATTGTACTGTTGCATAGCCAGAGCAGTTTTGAATGATGGTTTTGTATTAGTTTGTGGTAAGCCTGTTGGTCCGTACGCAGCGCGTGCGATACACAACGCTCTAGGTAGGTATGAGCGGCGCGAAATACAAAGCGCTCAGCGGGAGCCGCGTAAACGCGCGCTGTACTGTGTTGTGTACTAAAAGCGTACACGCTTAGGGCACTTAGCGCCTTTTTAACCACCACTATTCTCAACCAGAAAATCAATTCACCCATTTTTTTTCCAACACTAAATAAATACATTCACGGCACTCTATTCTTTAGTTCTCGTGCCTGAAACAAGTTAAGCCAGCTGTTTGTAATGCCGTAAAATAAGTTATTTATGTCAGCGGGAATTGCCAGAAAGCTAGCTGAAGTTTCTTGGCAATATGTTGAGCATTAGGACAAGAGATTTTCTAACCAACTTAAAAAAGAGAGCGTTTGTATGTTCATTTGTATTTTTCCGATTAGCGATTATTTCATAAATTAAAGAACTCGTAACAGGAAATATTTTTTGGTTTTTAGTAATAACAACCCACCTCGCATTTATCTTACGCGACCTGGAGGACTGGTAGATAATGCTATTTTGCATTAAGTTTATCTATGTACACCTTTTGTGCAAAACCATCAAATAAATAAATAAACAGCTATCGATTTTAAAATTTCCAAAGCCTTTTGATTCTAAAATGGTTTGAAGTACTTACAATGGTGGATATTAGTCGTAAGGCTTCTCCCCAAATCAAAATTTTCTTGACACGCTGGCAACCCTGACTCAGCATAAATAATTCAAAGACGGATTTACAGATACACAAGGAAATTGTAAACTGAATTTAAACCAAAATACGGCGGTTTGACTAAACGTAAACATGGGGATATGCTAAACGCATGAATTACGGAGGGCTTTCTTGTGAATACCTAATCAGAGCTTTAATTTAAATGTTACTCTCGGATTAATCTCCTTCCGACGAACTTGAGTCGTAATCACAAACGCCTAAATAGCTTAGGCCGGGTTACACCACAAGTTTAATAAATTAAAAAATAAATTAGCTATTGCGTATCTATAGGCAGTGCAGTCGATAGAGGAATTTCAATTTTTTTAAACAGTTTTCAATATTTGGTAATTTATTATCATCATCAGCCTGAAGACTTCCACTGCTGAACATAGGCCTCCCTCATAGCGCCACTTTGAACTGCTTGCCTCATCCATCTCATGCCTTTTTGACGGGGGGCAATTTTCGCCAGATCTTCGATCCATCTAGTACTCGGTAGTTAATTCTTGAATATACAGGGAAATAAAACAAAGAAAATAATTATTTAATTATGTATAACATTCAACATGCTTTACGAATTTCATAACTAATGTTTTAACTCACTAAAATAGTTAAGAATTGTGCTTGAAAACGTACTACTTCAACCACAAACCAAGGAATTAAATTGAATGTGCATGGCACACACAAACAAAACAAACTTAGCGAGGAAACAGCAGTAAAACATTTTAACTGCTAAAACTAACTGCATTACACTACAGCCTTAGACTAGAACAGCACAAACTGAATTGGAAACACATCGGAATAATATTATACTGTATGGCCGCATCATTCCGCCTTCAAAATATTATAATCTGGCACCTTTCAAGGCCAGAGTTAATCGGCATCTTCAGGCAAACATGTTCCATCGTCAACACTCGCCATAATCAGGGGACACTGTTAAAATACAGGCCTATCATAGAAAAAAATATTTGTTATAGAAACGGGGTTATTCTATTATATCTCTTAGAATCTATGAGCAGCGTCTAAGTTTTAGACGTTGCTCGTGAATAGTATGGCACCTTACTCACGTACGTACACGTAGCTCCAAATCACTTTGAACAGTGAATAATACTGGTGGAATAGTAAGAATACGCTATTTCGTATTTCTTTTTTCGGCTTAATTTCCTGTATTGTGTACACTATTGACGCATTGTACTTTTAGCCTGAGACTCAGTAAACTGCATTGCGACTATGCAATACAGTGCATGTAGAGTAATGCTTTGCGTTCACACGTTTAGATTGATGGCTCATAAAGAAATTATTAGTTGATAATTTATTTCATAAGCAATCCATTTTTGTTTGTCTATACCGACCTTTACAGTAGGACGGGTGTAGATCTGCGGTAGCTTATCCTACTTTGAAACTGACGTATTCTTGTCCGATGGATGCAGGAAGCAAGCAGCTGCTTAAGGTGACGCTCTATGGAAGAGGCCTACGTATGTCTCTGTTTTTTCTATACAAATCTGTCAGTTTTATTCACTCCAAAATGTCCACATCATATAAACAGTGTTCCAAAAAAGTGGTACGCTTGACAGATAATCAAGTTCTCTCAATGCTTTAGTCTATGGATTGATAACGACCTTAGTCTGCGGCTTAAATTGACAAGAGGAGGACGGAAGTATTAAACAGTTAATCAAATCAGCTCCCGTAATCCAGGATTAATCACTAGCACAAACACGCCGAAATTGAAACCTGTTTGTGTTCTGTAACAAATTTTATATCAGCGCCGTATCCTACCGACATAATAGGATTAATATATATGCGGTAGGTTTTCATTATAATTTAAATTCAATCAAAACGGAGATCTTTCCAGACTTTAGCGCTGAACTTATGAATTTTTGATGAGCTATTAGAAGATTATTCCAATCAGTGAACTGAGATATTGAATATTCATATTCTTATTTATTTTCAGTTATTTTCGAAAGTTATAACAAAATTATGCAGACAAGTTTAATGATTTTGCGTTTAAACAAAAGGACAGAATCTAATCTTTTTGTTACTTATTTTGTTAATATTTACGTCCACCGCTGAACATAGGTCTCCTCAGGGAGCGCCACATTGAGCGGCTGCTCGCTGCCTACATCCATCGTCTCCCCGCGGCTTTCACCATCGTCGGTCCGCCTAGTGGGGGGTAAAATTACCTACCTATTTGAAAATTTTACATCTAGTCTAAACTTTTACTAGGTGGTAGGACTTTTCTGCAAAGTTCGTCTAGGTAAGGTGGGTACCACCGCTTTGCCAGTTATTCTGCCGCCAAGCAGTAGTGTGCAAGCACCACTGTGTTCCGGTTTGAAGGGCATTGTAGCTAGTGAAATCACTGGGCAAATGAGACTTTATGACCTGATTACACAGTGTATTAATCTGATTACTAAACTGTGTGATGTCTCAAGATGACGTGCGCAGTGCAGTGTCACGCGGAACTTTATTATTTTAAAGTTCTGAGTGACACTGCAACTGTTATAAGCGGTCGTATCACTTAACATCAGGTGAACGACTAGCTCGTCACGTCATTCTCTCTCATAAATAAAACTTAATTATAACGTATCACACTTGTGGCCTCTAAGTAATAACCATAAGTAATGAAACTCTAAATTTTAATCATAATAAAACAAACACCAAACAACAAATATCACATTAACTTCAGCATTCAATCTTACTTTGTCACCATCAGGCTGTATCTCATGAACCGTGGTAGTTAGAGAGCTGAAATCTTCACAGATGATAATTATATTTTGGTTGCCGCTATTACAAAAAATACTAAAATACAGAATAAAAAAAGTATTTAAGGGGGCTCCTATACAACAAAAGTTTTTTTGCTAGTTTTTATATATAATGATACGGAACGCTTCGTGCGCGAGCCCAACTCACACTTGGCCGGTTATTTCTCTAATCTGCGGGCACTTAAGTATAAGTAACATGTTTGTAACTTGAATGGAATCGATTCATACTACTTACTTATTATTTGATGGTATATCTGTTTTACTCAAACAACCTGTTTTGTGCGTGATATGCTCATTCCACGTTTTGCCTCACTTTCTGCCTTGTTTGTGCACTTAATCTCAACTTCCCCATCGGACGCAGCACTTGTATTTCACCTACAATGTACGTTTTACGATTGTTACGTGGAGCCAATGAAATCGCCCCACACGAGATGGAGTTTCCTAGACGTGTTTACGATTAAACCCGCCTGAGTGGCTATCTATCTTCTAAAGGCCAGGGAAATGTTATTGGCAGGTGAAATGCGAGTTTTAAACGGTTTTCTTCGCTAACGTCTATACCAAAACTTTGTTATAAAAAGCTTAGCGCACGGGCTTTGAGTTTTTAACGATAGCTTGGGTTTTGTCGGAGGACGGAAATTTGAGCTCGGGGTGAAATTTACACCAGGTTTTATTACACAGTTGTGTAGTTCTACAACGCGAAATGTTTGCTATTTAATTCCCGTGACGGCATAAATATTACAGGAAAAATGCGTATTTTTTTCTCTCTTGTTTGGGTTCTGTAGACAGTGGTTCTCTTTATTTGTATTTTTAGATAAGAAAGATCCCTAATTGAGACCTTAGTTAGTATCAGGGAGGGGAGGCTGCATTTACTTATCGACGCTATTTTTGTTTCAGAATGTGTGATTCGCGTGAAGTCGTCATACAGCGGGCGTGTCCACTCCGGGCAACTGCCTCGGACGCGGGGGTGCCGCCTCCTGCTCCCCCCACCTCCCCCCCGCAATGCCTTACTGCTGGAACTACATAAACTCAACGTGCCTTGCTCCACAGGCTTCATAAAATTCGCTCCAAACACCTCCACACTTTGCGGGAAACTGGAACAAATCCCCCAACAAAACAGAAGATACATATATCTTTCAAGTGCAAAGAGTTCTTCGTTAGAACTCCATGGCCGACCCACGTTCGCCGCGGTATTCCGTCTAGTAGACCACTGCCATGATGTTCTGCTGACGGCAAGAAACGGCTCGTTCGAAGTCGGCCCTACAGTCAAAATCCTGTGCTCGTACCGGATCCACTTGCCTTATGGGAACCGGGTGGCCTTACGGCTGCAAATGGGGACCGGATCTATGTCTGCAAAGGAAAATGACCTCTCTAGTATTATACATGAGGATGCTCAAGCTTTATGTAGAGGGATGGAGCTCAGTCTCCAGAACGGAGAGTCGAGGTGGAGACATTGTTCACAACCTGGAGATCCTTTGAGAAATGTTCAGATAGTCTCTGAGGGGAATTCTGTAAGGTTGAATATTAGTGTGTTAGCGAAGAAGAACTCTTCAGCCATGTGGTTGAAGGTGTGGTGGATGGATAAGGCTGTAGAAGATGTTGTAGGGCATTGTGACTATGGTTGGGTGCTATCGGGGGACTTTTGCATATCAGCGGTGCGGGAGGAGAAACGAACGTGGAGACAGGCAGAAACCGAGTGTGTCAGACTTGGGGGACACCTAGCCAGCCTGCTGAATGAGAGGCAGCAGCATGTTTTGGACCAGCTGCTTATTAACTCGTGAGTATCTTCATACCTTTGTATCCACAACAAAACAACAAGTGCAAGTTTCTAGTTTCATTTCAAACAATAGCGACATTGTCGATGCCGTACCATCGGCAGGCGTGTCGCTACTCCATGGAGGAATGTCCATTTATAAAGAAATATAATTGAATTACAGTCACAGGATATAATACAATTACTGAGATTGACTTTCCGAGTGAAAACCCATCCTCGTGGGTATAAAGTGTAGGTATAATTTATGACCCAATCTTTTTTGTTGGCTAACTGAGATTGAGCTGAATTCAACAGATTCAGTGGGTAAACCAAGTTTGCTCTATACAAAATGTAATAGGAACATCTGTGTAACGGCGCTACCAACAATAAATTCTCTCGTTCAAAAATGTATCTATCTTGATATTTTTTTTTCTATGTCTAAGCCAGCTTTTGTCCACAATCTCACCTGATGGGAAGCGACGACGTGGTCTAAGTTGTAGCACGTTGGTCTAGTAAATACCTATTTACTCTAGATTTGAACAAACAAAATTAGTACAAACATGCGCTTGAGTCAATCGAATTCGCCGCTTTGCCAGTTATTCTGCCGCCAAGCAGTAGTGTGCAAGCACTACTGTGTTCCAGTTTGAAGGGCATTGTAGCTAGTGAAATAACTGGGCAAATGAGACTTTACTACCTAATAATTACATATTCTAGTAATCTGACTAGACTGTGTGATGTCTCAGGATGACGTACGCAACGCAGTAAAGTAGTTTAAAGTTCTGAGTGACACTGCAACTGCTTAACATCAGGTGAAAAACTAGCTCGTCACGTCATTCATTCTCAAAAAAAGAAAAGAATTTTCACTTTTCTAACTTTTCTATTTTTTTCCTAGGCCCGGCGCAGGAGTGGATGACGTATATTGGATAGGAGCCACTGACGCCGTCCACGAGGGTGAATTTCGCTGGTCTGATGGACTACCCTTCTCATTTGCATGTGAGTAGCAATAGTAATGCAGTAATAATGAATTATTAGGATGCTTATCCCCACTAGGCGGACCGACGAAGGGTCATTGGCACAGATTATAAAGACCGTTGATAGCTCGTGAACATAATTTCTTGTACAAACACGTCTCACCTACGGGAGCAGGGGGCGAGGTAACAAAACGAGACAAAGTCATACGAAATTACAAAGGACAGAGCAGGATGGAACAAAAGACACATTGGGTGTCCCGCTTTCTCTCGTAGGATTAGCAGTTGAAATAGACTACTAATTTTCATACGAGGGAAAGTTGTGTCGTTGGTCAACTGGATTTATAGTCAATAGTCATTGGTCATAACTACAGAGACACATTAAAAATACAAGCAGCCGCTCAAAAAGATGTTCTATAGGGGAGGCCTAACTTCAGCATTGGACGTATTCAGGCTGACGATGAAGGTCACACCACTAGTACACATCATACACCTGGTTCTGTAAGTTTTAAACCCCACCAATCATGGTCGACTTAACTTATTATATGTGGCCTACCTAGAGCCACCTTAACTTTCAACTCGCTAATTCTAAAACCTATATTGGTCACTGTCACCGCTTCCGCGGGACATTTATATTAGATTGGTTTTGGAAATTAAACTTGTTGTATTTATGTAGAATTATAGACCTTTATTTAGTCTTTTAACAGCGATATTTACAATAATAACAGAAATATAGACGCGGCCGGTGTCGTGAGTGCACGAGCGCCGATTGTGGCCCGGCCCTCTGGGTCCTCCTCCCCCGCGCTCCGTGGCCCGCGGACGTCATCTTGATTACGGCGTAAACAATCACCTTATTTCTCCTTCGAATAAAGAAATTAAATATGTTAAAAGTTTATTGTTCTATTATAACATTAATAGTTTATCTACATTTCTCCTAAAACAAGTCCCTTTCGTAACTTCTTAACGCAAGAACAATAGCCATGAGTATGAAAATGAAGACGTCTCTGATGTTATCCGAAGCGAAGAGTCTTCAGTCGACAGCTCTACAAGCTCTCAGGACACTTGACGCCGGCGGTCGATTGTCGGGCGCCTCTTAGCGGTGCGAGGGACAGATGGGAAAGGGTCGCGTTTTGGGAAACGGCAATTTAAGGTTTTATATTACATCATCAACGCTATTCTGTCTAAATATAAAAGTACCATAATCAGTAAAAAGTACGACCATCGGTAGTACCGCGGGCAATGAACGTAAAGGTACGAATAGCTGGTATATTCCGGTTTGATACCTCAAAATGATCCCATACTATTCATTTATTAAAAGAATGTCCTGGTTGATCCCTCAGTCGTTCACTGTTCTGGTTGAGGCCCTTGCGGTTAGTTTTTGTATTGTAAGGATAACAAAAAAAGCAGATGTGAGCAAAATTACAGTTCAACACTTGCTTTGTTCAACGCATTTGATGAAACTAGCCGTTTATTAATTAATCGTTTCATTGATTGTATTTCGTGATGCTTAGTCTTAGGGTGTAATTAGCTATTGCCAGTCACACCTGATAGTGCGACACAGAGAAAAAAATGCTTCTGTTCCACACTGGTGTGACGATAAGTCTGTCAAAAAAATTTTTACTTACATACTTGAGTCTTTTATCTATTGTTATGCAGAATGCACTATATCTTAAATAGCATTTGAACTTCATTTAAGTTTTACTCCCACATATTGGCTACAACCCAGCTCGGCATTATTCCAAGTCTCAATTCGGCATGTATTTGTCCAATGTTTAGATTATAATGGCTAGTCTGTAAACGAATCGTGACTTTTTTCTTTCGCTTGGGTGACCTCTACATGTAAACAAAATCTATATCGATTTATATTCAGGACACGCTCAATTTCTCTTATACATATATCATAGAGGTTGAAATTGAGCTACCATAATCTACTTTAAAGATTCGGTCCATTCTGGTTTGAGCCCTTGAAACGATCCCTTGAGGAATCAAAAATATTTAATAATGATTTTTATTCTTATGATAGAGTAATGAATGAATGTACTTTAATGTAAGTAAAGGAATTTTTTTAATTCAATCCCGCATCTATTCGTCCCTAAGCCAGACATGCTTTTCTTAGGTTACCGTAACAACCTCATGTCCTTAATCCTAAAAGTACTCACGCACCATTCAATCCCTCACGCAATTTGTTGACTCAATCTGCTGGATGGGAGCCGCAACATGGCTCCATCATGATGCAATTTGACTAATTGAGTCAACAAATCGCGTGGCAGATTGTATCGTGTATATAGTACTTTACCGTAGTAAACCAACTTACGGGGTTTCGACAACATCGTTTCATCCTGTTCGTGATTCAAATTTTTCCTTTAATCAGAAGTTAAGATACTCATAATCTGGAAAAGGGCAAACCAAAAACATTCTTCTACCGTAATGGGTTACGGATCTCTGGTTTCGTACGTGACCGAAAGGAAAGTAAGAACTGTGCATAAAGTCAACTAACAATGCCGAAATTCATCACTGAAAATATGGCCGGCAGTAACTTTACTCCACTGTACAAGGTTCAATGAAAATATGGCCGACAATAACTCTTTATAGTATGATCGACTGCACTCAAAACACACTATACGGAACTAAATAATGGCCGCATATTTGTATAGTCCTTTTTTTTTTAATATGTGGACATTTCACACAGCGCCATCTAGCCCCAAACTAAGCATAGCTTGTACTATGGGAACCAGATGACTGATACAATACTTATATACTTTTTTTTGTTTGTAAATACATACATAGAATACAACATAACACCCAGACGCATGTTACGTTGCCGCGTGACGTCAGCCCACAGCTCACCGCGACTGGTGCCATCCAGGAATGCGCCGACGCAGCAGACAGTGTCTTATGTCATTTCGCGTATTTCTGAATGGCATAAGGTACTCCGGTTCCGACCTTGGGGCCGGAAGCACCACCTTAGATTGTAGGACTAGTAAAATACGTACATCGTGTAATATTTGAAAGTCAAAATATAGATTAATTTAACATAGACAACATCTTAGTTTCTCTTCTGCATCCTCCACCTGCAGCCTCCGTAACTCGCAGAACAAACATCTATTCGTTCATCCCACAGCCCTTAATTCAGAAGGCAGGGATACTACCAACTGAGCTATCGGGCCCGTCCTTAACAGGTGATGGGTTCACGATGCCACGTTATTTGCCTTTGTGAACCGAACACACATTCGTTTAGTTTAGGTAGTCTAGACCCGGCGGCGTCGGCCAATGGCCACGATTTATTGTTAGTACACTAGGCTTGCTATAATTAGTCAATGGTCTAACTAAAATAAATTAGGTCCCTATTTAACGCCCACTTGTTATCTTTCAATAATAAAATTTGGATTACAAAAACACAGTGAATCAAGCCGAATATTAACATTATGGTATTTGTTGGTCAGTTTTTAATTTATGAGTGTTATACCTAGAAAATCTTTATCCAATCAATCGTAAAGCGATTCAAATAATACTTATTAGAATATGGAAAAATGGTTAAAAATATTCTAGGGACAACTTCTGTACCCACATCACAAACTACATAATAACTTTCATCATCGCTAGTCTCATTTAACAATTCAATGACAAATAGATAATCTGCGAAATATTTGCACACTGCATGTATTCAGTTTGGACTGACTATTGAAATTCCAATGAACAAATAGAATAATGAAGCGGCCTAGTAGAGAACTGAATTGCGTGAGTTGGTTTGACTCAAACAAAGGACACACCTCAGCGAGCAGCGCGATCACTGCGGTGAGGTGGTACATATGCGAGAAGTAGGTTTTTTAAGATATCTAATTAGGGAAAAACCACACAAAAAACCTTCAGATTGGGAAAAACTGGCATGATCTATCTATCTATCTATAGCATCTGACCACGGGCGAGCTGTCACACGCCATTCGGTTTGTTCTATTGCAATCTTTCAATTTCAGATTTTCCCCGTAACGCAGTCGTGCTCTCGCTCAGGTTTATACAGACGGAAAAATTTAACGAAATATAACAGAAATGTTATTTGTAGATACAGTTGGATGATTTCATAATGTTTGTTTTAATAACGATACCAGACAATTCATTCCGATTCGGTTAATAAAAAGGTATGGGGAATACCTTTTTATTCTGCCTGGTCAATCATTGAAATAAAATGGGAAAATGAAAAATGTAATGGAGTTCAGCAAAAAAATATTTTGTGGTTGCTTCAGCTGGCGCCAAAACCGCAGAGCTTTTAAAATAACTTTTCAGTAAAACCTTTTTAGCAACTGTTATGAAATATTTATGAATTACTAGGTATATATAGGTAAGTATAAGAATAGGCAGGCAAACAATGTTGATGGTTATGTTCACAGAGTTTTGAAAAATATGACGCTTTGCGTTTTTTCTTTGCTTTGTGAGGTGCATAAATCAATTTAATATAGTTTTATTATAGCTATTCTACAATTCAATAATACTGGAAAATAATCTGACGATCTCTTCCACGCCGCCGAGACAAGACAATCATATTCGCTCCAGTCGATACGTCAAGACCAAATTCACAAAAAATAAGAAAGCTAAAGGACTTTATTCCGATTCGCCCAAAGATGAATGTAATCCGACCCGAAATAAATGATATCCATCACGATGCGGACACTTTTCTCCGAATATACATTTGTATATAAATGATTGAGCTTCTCGGAGGAGCGGTCATGTAAATACTGCTGATAGGATGAAGAAAAATTATCTATAAGAATGTTTTTGTTTTGTTTTCTTTGTTTGGTAACCTATTATTTTATGTTACAAGTCTCCTGGTTATCTCTTTCATATTTGACATAAATTTTGTCTATTTTTTAAGTCAGTGTGCTCTCCTGACCAATATTATAAAATTTGTTTACTTTGATGACGTGTTTTTATTTTTAAATTTGTTAACAATTAAGTATAATGTTAACAAATTTATAAATACCTACTTGATTTCGTGTGGGCATATTTTTTAGTATAACTCATTTTTTTGGATTGAACGGAGTCACATACAAGGAAATAATATATGTTTTTTTAAACATATTTAGGGTTTGTTTGAATATCTAATTTTCAAGCACCAAGAGTTTCACCTGAAAACCCAAGTCTTGAATATACGAATGGCCCCCAAAAGCCCCCTTACGAAAATTACACTGTAAACAAATTTCGCTAACGACTTTTTATTTTAATTTAAAACTTTTTTAGGTTAAGTAATTTAATTTCTATGGCAATTGCCAAAACGTGTTTATTTTCGCGAACACGATAAAATGGATGAAATAGAGGACCCTGGGGAAATTGGAGCCGCGGCCGTGCTGTGGGATTGTTTCACGTTAATACACTCCTGATTTATTAGCATGTGCACTATATATGTGAATATTATGAATATTTTTAGGTTATAATATAATGCCTTTTTAAAATGTAATAAGTTTAGTGTTTTACATCTGCAGTAATTCGTGTCTTTGTGTTCTGGGCAGTTATCTTTGTAGGTCCTGATTCCTCACAGCCTCATTGGCATATCCAACCGATAGACCGATGACTTTATCCAAACCGTTGGACACAAGCAAGCGGCGAGCAGCCGCTTAAATGGGTGCTCTATGGAGGAGGTCTATACTCAGTAGTGTTTGATGTACTTAAATAATTAATTTTTTGTTTAAAATCATTAGATCATCTAAAAATCATGATGTATAATTTTCTACACGATTTTTTTCTCTCTATTTTTTTTCAACTCTTCTAATAGAAAATATTGTTATGTTTATTTTCGGGCTGTGTGCTTTGTTTCTTAAACTTATTACTACAAGATACCAACTACCGCTAAATGCTCCTAGCTACTAGGTACACTACCTACTATACAAATATTTGGAATGTATTACTATGTTGTGATTTTTTTAGATATGGTGTTTTATATTTTGAGACCTTGATGGACAATTTAGGAAACGGTCATATTCACCTAAGGGAAAGTAAGAAAATAAATGCATAATTCATCACGATAATAACTTAAATAGCTTAACTAGAAAAGTGAGTGTGCTGACTGCTGGTAAACAAATTTAAATAAAGAAAAATGTCTACTAAAAAGTTTTCGGACTAAGTTTAGGATTATATTACGTAAAAATGTAAAGTCTTGGTTGTGGTTCGGTTGCGGTCGTGCTGTGGTCCAAACTTGTTGAGCCAGGCCTCAGCTACAAACAAGTAGCTCCACAGGGAGGCACGTTACAACGATGAGGGGCCTATTCGGTTCATTAACTTCCAAATATTTCGCATTTGAGCGCCAAAATGAAAGATAATTTATGAAGATATTAACATTGCATTTTCATGTTATTTGGTGTGATCTACAGGCCTCTACATGCACTAGAATAGTATAGTTTTATTCCTCTAATTATATTGAAGTTTTTTAAAAGTATACCGTCTTACCACAAAAATAATTTTTGACAGCAGTCGAGCGGCAGACGCGTGTCAGCAGTGCTGCTAGCTCGTCCGTAATAGGGGGGCTGGTGTGCGTGGGGTGCTCCAAAAAATTGGCAGGTCAGGTATGCCTCGCTCGCCCCGCCATTAATATTTCTGTATTGTTCTTTGAGGATGGTTACTGACAAAGTGCGACGTAGGATAATAATATGTGTGTTTAGTTCAGTTTTAGGATGCATTTTTAAGCCGAGCTTATCACGAGGATCAAATTTTACCCGATCTAAAGTTATTGTACGGGCAAAATCTATTGTAAACTTGTATCGCTTTTTAAAAAGATTATCATCATAATATTGAAACGGGTAAAATTGTTCCCGATGTTTATTAATATAATAATAAATATCTCTATTTATTATCCAAAAACTACACGATATATTTTAAAGTAAACACCTCTTAAACTATGGGTTGGGGATGATTAAATTTGAGCGCGTGTTTAACGCATGTCTATCTTAAACGAGTGTTAGACACGGATTTGTGGTATGGAATTTCTGAAACAACTGTTCAACAAGTGTTTAAGACGCGTCTAAATCTTTTGTGGTAAGACGGATAATGTTTTAATATTTTAAGGTCAACGTGATCAGTTGATGACGCATAACAGTAATTATGATCGAACGGATTTTTGTTTTTTTTTTTTTTTTTATCATCGATAGGCTAACATTTGACCACGGTCTCACCTGATGGTAAGTGATGACGCGGTCGACGATGGAGCATGCTTGCCTAGAAGATACCGGTTCACTCTAGCCTTAAAAACTCCCAGATTATATTTGTCAGGAAACAATGACGCTGGTAAGGTGTTCCATTCCTTCGCTGTCCGAATTATAAACGAAGAATCAAACCGCTTTGTACGTATTCGAGGAATCTCTACCATATACGGATGCCGTGTTTGATTGCATTTGACTTTTGGACCACAAACAACAAAGCTACCACACACAAACAATAAAGCTATTTTTATATTCCATATCGATATAACTGCAAGATGCAACTCAAATACTCATTTATTGGTAAACTTATTTTACAAGTTATTAACAGTAAGCGATAAACTGTACCATGATATTAGCTTCTAATGTGAACGTTGACACAGACCGTATTTCCCCCCTTCCCCCCACGTTAGGTATTCATGTAACTTGAGATATGTTCACTCCCGACGGTCACAAAGCATTTGCTATGCGAAACTTTGCGGGTCCCGCATTTCTTATTACTAAACCGGTTGTATGTTATTTATGCAACAATGTAACGAAGTTTAGATTAATGTGTGTAAATAAGAGGGAAGACAAGCTATCTCTTTCTTTCTCACAGCAAACCGAATTTAAGAGCATCACTGAGTAACTAGTGTATTAGCACTAAACAGAGCAGCAGTTTGCTGTCCGGAAAAGACAGCGATACGTGTATTAAATAGCAAGAAGAGTGCGGTATATACGGCCAGTTTTTTTTTTATTATAAGAATGAATGACATGACGAGCTAGTCATTCACCTGATGGTAAGCGTCACGATTGCCCATAACAGTTGCAGTGTCACTCGGAACTTGAAAACAATAAAGTTTCGCGTGACACTGCACTGCGGTCATCCTGAGATATCAGATTACTAGACTGTGTGATCAGGTCGTAAAGTCTCATTTGCCCAGTAATTTCACTAGCGACAATGCCCTTCAAACCGGAACACAGTAGTGCTTGCACACTACTGCTTGGCGGCAGAATAACTGGCAAAGCGGTGGTATCTACCTAGACGAACTTTGCAGAAAAGTAGTAGAGGACGATTTGAGGAAGTACTTCGTAATTTTCCTTTTAATAACATCTAATGTTCTTGATGCGTTTTGTAATAGGAGCTGCGTGTAAAAATAAATGCGTGAGAGGGACGCAAAATCTGGAATTGAGTAGGCACTCCCACTAAATTTCAGATTTTGCTTGTAGTATGGCATGAACTTTCTGTCGCTAAATATTGAAGGGTTATAAGTTTAACTACACAACACCGAAAAATAATCAAACTTCGATGATTTAAAAGCCCATTTTATAAATAAACGCTATGTGTAGATTAAATGCAGCGCTATCTAGAATAAATAAAATCTTTTAGCAAAAAAATGTGATAGGTAAGTACTAAAGAACGATAACAAAATCTAACATGGTACACAAATGATACACCGTTACATCGTTTAGTGAGTTCGTAGCGATTTCGTAGCATGCACGTAGGCATTTTGTAGCACGTACGTACGTGTTCGTAGCAATACCGTAGTAGTTTCATTTTTGTTTTTATTATTCGATACTTATGACATTCAGAGACAATGCATCTCCCGCACTCCGCACTCCGATCGATCTCACGTGAGTTCAAACTCCGGACTCGCCGAGTATACCCCGCGTTAGGCTGAGTTGCACCATAATCACAATCAAAGTTACTGTCAGATTTTGACATAACGCCTGCCCCGCGAAGCGTGGACGGTGACAGTTAGCAGTTAAAGTAAGCTGGTGAAAATCAGCCTTACAGTTGTCAGCCTTACAACACTAAACTGTCTAAAATAAAATGGTCGTCGTCACCAGCCGGGCTACCACAAACTAATACAAAACCATCATGGTTCATGGCATTATTATTTCAAGGTTACAATAATATTGTTCGAATTCGTACCATGAACTTATAAAGTATTCCTGCGTATGAACGAGACGTCTACATTTTTATATGGCGTTATAACTGTCGCACGTCAGTGTCAACATGACGTAAACGTATGACATGACAGTTGTATTTGAGTGAACTATTTAACGTGACGTCAACAAAACTTCTTACTTATATGTCATTTGTCAATGTAAGACTGAAGTAATAATGCTATAAGACGTTGTGGTTTCCCCCCTGAACCGAATGCTCATCATCATCAACAGCCTGAAGACGTCCACTGTTGAACATAGGCCTCCCCCAGGGAACGCCACTTAGAGCGGCTGCTCGCCTCCTGCATCCATCGGCTCCCCGCGGCTTTCACCAGGTCGTCGGTCCACCTTGTGGGGGGCCGGCCTACGCTGCGTCTTCCAGTTCGTGGTCGCCACTCGAGAACCTTTCTTCCCCATCGGTTGTCAGTTCTACGAGCGATGTGACCTGCCCATTGCCATTTCAACTTGCTAATCCTAAGAGCTACATCGGTCACTTTAGTTCTCCTGCGGATCTCCTCATTTCGGATCCTATCTCGCAGGGAAACACCGAGCATTGCTCTCTCGAATGCTCATATTTTCATCACATTAGTGGATTTTGCGAAAATCCTTTGTTATTATCACCTTTATGCTATCATGTCTCTACGTCCAATGGTTTGGGCAGGATGTTACTTATCTGGAAGCCTTTACAGGAGATGACGGATAGCTAATATATACATCATAGGATTAGACAAGAAATGCAAATTAAATTCACGGAATGACAGATATTCTCATTAAATACGTCGCTACTGATACTTGCGTTTCGAAGTATTTGATTTTCACGGTTTCATTCACTACCACTGTCAAAGCTCCGAAACTAATAACATCCAAATCAGGCAGAATACGGATTAATAATGAAAATTTGCCACTACGCTACTTCGCGATTTTCATTAAATTTAAATGAGGTTTAGTTAATTAGAAATGATATTACTTCGTGATATGAAATATGAAAAATTTTGCGTTGTCTTATTGATGGGGTGTTAACTCACATTATATAATTTAGTTTTAGACAGAACATAATAGGCCTAATTTTGAAGGCTTTAGTTGACAGTATTTAAACTACTAAAAGTATATCCGTCTCTTACATTCCCGTCTGTTTGACAAGGACAGCAACAGTTTAAGTAGTTTTAGATCTGTCAACTAAAGCCTTTAAAATTGGCCCATTATATAAAAAAACAATTCTAAAATTCCAAATTGATTCCAATACCTTGGAAACGTATGAAAAAAGAAATCTAAAAGAAATATTTTTTGAGTAAGTTGTAAGTTTTTTTAAATCAGCTAACAGGTTCAGATATCGTTTAATTTCTGAATTGTCCGGCCATCATTTTCTCATAATCCTCTCTAGCAATAAGTTCGCTTATGTACATGTCGAGCAGGCTTTCTACAGCTATAACTAATTTATTAAGTGAGGTACCTATTTATGTGATATTTCTTTGTAATTTTATGTCAATTATAAAATAATATTATTATTTTACTGATTTATTAATTGACTAATGAAATATTTTAATTGTTATTATTTTTTAAATTATTAGTGCGTATGATTAATGATGTATAATTCGTATTAACAATGTAAGTACTTCTTAATTTTGTATTTTTGTGTTACTTATGAATATTTTTATTATTGAATTTTTTATAATTTTTGACATGTAAATTGATATTTATGAATAAATTGATTATGATTATGATTACATACCTACATATTTTGTCGTTTGCACTATAAAGTATTTTCCATCTATTTATCTATCATTTTCCCTCGCTTGAATGATCCACGTTTTCCAAAAACCTTTGATGAATCGCACATGGGCTCTATTATTGTGGTCAACACGATACTTTTATCCCGTAAAATAGAGATTTTCCGATGATTTGCAAGTGCATCTGATGCTTTGAGCATATTTTATAAATGGACAAGGCAAGTTGCGTTCCCCTCTGCTGGTAATTTGGTGCTACTTGGTCACACATTATCATAGTGTGCGTGTAAACACTGAGTAACTACGCTGCTCTGTGCGTATTTTAAGATGGTGTGCAGCATGCGTTTACACGCGCGGTTTGCGTGTGTGCTATGCTTGTTTACCTCGTCTCCCGTAAAAATTCTCAGAAAATAATGTTTGCGGATTATAACGTTAACATCTCCATTGGTTAAATGCTCAAAGATCTGATATTATATCATACTCCATCTGGTTTCCTACATGTAACGGCACGCGATCCCTCCGGTACCGAGATCTAACGAACTAATTTTTAACGGAGAATAATTAAAAATCAGCTGCGGATTCTAGAAGCTTCAGTAATGTGATTGAGTTTCGCTAGATTGGGGAATTGGCCCGATCTTTATAACTTCGGTAATTGGTTTTAGTGATTTAAACAATCAATTTTGTTCTTTTTAACGTAATTGGAATCTGTGGAATGAAGGTGTTCTCCAGAGATCTGAAGTTACTGACATACTCCAGCTAACGAGGATGCTGAAGTAGCAATGATCTAGTCATCATCTTTTAATGCTAAAATAATGTTTAACGACATTGACAACATCGTCACTTACCATCAGGTGACATGTTGTCTATGGTGGAGCACGTTTGCTCATGAGGTGCCCATTCACACTTGACTTGAAGAGACCCAGGTTACGGTTCATCATCAAAAAACATTCACTGCTGAACCGACCTCCTATAGAGTGCCACTTTAAGCAGCTGTTTGCCACCTGCATCCACGATTTTAACCAGATCGTCGGTCCCGACTCGTGGTTGCCACTCGAGAACCTTTCGTCCCTATCAACTGCTCACAAGCAATACACGTTACCTATCATTAGATTTTAACAGTTGATGCTTGTTGCAGATTGGTTTCCCGGTTGGCGGAAGCACAGCAGCCAGCCCAATGACGATGGAACATCAGGGCAGGACTGCGTGGAGGCTCGCAGGGAGTTCCACCCTCGCCCCGCCCCTGCCGTCCCCACTTTCATGTGGAACGACCGTGGCTGCCGCGAGCACAACTACTTCGTCTGCGAACGGCCTAGCGTTGAAGGTAAGTAAAACAAGTTACACCCAGGTTAGTTGAAATATTATACACTAATTATTTACATCACCGTCCAATGATCATACTGTCTCATATCTATGTTCGTTCAAAGGTTGTCTAGAAGAAATCGCTCTTAGCGATAAGACCGCCCATTGTACCGAACTTATATGTAATTTTCATTTTTACATGGTTTGATTATGTTGGTGTCATAAAAGAGTTATTGTATTGTATTATTAACTGGAAGGTCCTGCTCTCTCTAACGTTAAGTTCGCCATAAAATACCATTGGTAGTGCAATGAAGCATTTTCTATTTTTAGCGGTGATGCATTGGTGGTAGTAACTCAGATTTTAGCGGTGGTGATTTGTAACGTTTTAAAAATATTAAAGAGTCTATGTTTATAAGCAACATTACGTAATATACGGTCATAGATGTACGAATTTCTATCAAATTTTATTTTTTCTCCAAATATAAATATTATAAATTCAAAAATACTACTGATTTCATGAATAAATTGATTGATTTTAATGAAAATTGACACAAAAATAGTTTGAACCCTGCAGAAGGACATAGGTTACTTATTATACTTATTAGTAGCTCTTGTGTACTACTTGATAAATCACAAACAAAACGACCGACAAAACTAAAATGTCAACCCTATAACAAAGTTAGCAAATCTCAAACGGCAACAGTTAACACTATAGTTACTGGAGCTAATGCTAACTAATAAGACAACTACCGAATGCTAAGTGAGTTTGGAAGTGGATCGAGGCCTGTGCATCTCTTGTATTATAGACTCTATAGCCTTCAACATAAGGATGAAGATACTACGTTTTATAATAAAATTACCACGGGGAGCCAATGGATGCAAGCGTGCAGCTGCTAAAAGTAGCACCCTTTGGGAGGCCTATGTTCAGCAGTGGACGTTTGATGATGATGATGGTGATGATAATCATGATGGTGGTGATGATTATAATGATCATGATGATGATGATAATAAAACTACAGTTAAGTATCGCTAAACCATAGTGTGGAGTGACGGAGGAAGTGTTGTTCAACGGTAGCCTGTGAAACTTATAAACTGAGGCAAACAGGTTCAAATCTTATTTAGTCCTGCACTACTGACTTTTGAAGTTATGTACAAAACTTACACTCGCTTTTATGTAGTGAAGGAAAACATTTTGAGAAAAGCATGTTCAAGAATCACAAAAACCCGATGACATTTGACAAGCCCGATGGCTCAGTTGGTAGTAACCCTGCCTTCTGAACTGAGGGCTGTTGGTTCGATCCCAACCCAGTACAAACAATTGTGTGATGAACATAGATGTTTGTTCTGTGTCTGGGTGTTATATTGTATTATATTACAAAACAAAAAGTATCTAAGTATTATATCCGTTATCTGGCTCCTGGCTCCATCTGACATGGAATATCCATATCGAACATATAAAACAAAAATTAGTAACACTCCTCGGTTTGCTTCGTAACATTGTTCGATGTGTTCTCCGCAAATTACGATTTACAATTTATAATGCACTGGTAAAACCACACCTACTTTACCTCATTGAAGTTTGGGGAAGTGCTACCAAAACAAAATTAGCTGAACTTCAAGTCTTGCAAAACAAAATTGTCAAAATGCTTTTTAACTATCATCATTTAACACCAACAAAAACAATCTACACCGAAACAAAAATAATGAACATCAAAAAATTATATAATTATAACATCTGCATTTTTATTCGCAAAACACTCAACAGGGATATCCACACTAACATAACGTTCACCAAAGTAAAACAGGTTTCCAAACGCAGCAATCGTCGCGGTAGCCTTCTTGTACTTCCGAAGCCTCGAACGAATTATGGCAAAACAATGCTTACTTTTGAAGGAGCACAACTTTATAATAAAATACCCTCACATATTAAAAAGTTACGTTCATTTAACGTTTTCAAGAGGCAGTTGACTCAATACCTTATGATGGCGGATCCACTGCCGAAGTAAATATTCTAAATTAAGTATCGATGATAAATGTACCTAATATAATTTTACTTAGCACGTATTTATATTGTTACCTACCCACATTATATTATGTGACGGCGAATGTATGTATAATAATTTTAAGTTAACTATGTTCTCATGGAAGTGACATTGTCTTATTTGAGAATAAATTTCTTTAAACCTAAACCTATAGTACAACCTATGCTTAGTTTGGGGCTAGATGGCGCTGTGTGAAATGTTCACACATACTTATTTATTTATTATTTATTTATTAGTTTTTAATAGTACTTACGGGATATTTACCGTGATTAGAATCATTTTTGAGTTCCCGATATTTCGGCACAGTTACATGCACCATTTTCACGGGTAGACTTCACTATCACATACCAAATTAATATAAAATAATAACACAAATAACATAAATTGTAAATACTTATTGAATAAAAATTAATTAAATACACCAGTACATAAAATTAAACTTATACAAGTTTTGGAAGAAATTCCTCGACGCTGTAAGGCGCCATATCTATAAAAAAAAGTCTTTAATTTATTTTTAAAAATCTGAACAGATTTAACAACACTGCGTATGGAAAATACAACTGTCATGCCATACCTTTACATCATGTTGACACTGACGTGCGACAGTGATAATAACGCCATATAAAAATGTAGACGTCTCGTTCACACGCAGGAATACTTTATAAGTTCATGGTACGAATTCAAACAATATTATTGCAACCTTGAAATAATAATGCCATGAAACATGACGGTTTTGTATTAGCCCAGCAGGACATCAAAAAATCATTTAAGTAATTACAAGAATATTTAGTGTAATTCCGCTAAGCTGCAAGGGATTGTTATTGGTAAATGTATGTGATAAAGAATAAGAAAAATGTTTCCTATAATTTCAATAATATTTAATTTATTCTAGGAATTTAAACCACATTCAGAATTTAACCACTACAACTAATTTTTACGACAAAAATATTGAACATCTAAAAAATTCCCGTGTCTTCTATTTCCGTTATTGTTTTCACCTTGCTGCGACTTCCGGCGCTTCTGGGACCCGTCCGGAATTAATTTCTTGAGTTAATACCCGAATTTATCAATGTAACTCAATTACGAAGAACCTTGTCGCCAAGGTTTTACGCGTATTGATTTTGCTCTCACCTAATTTCGGTAACGATCTTAAATCATAACTAGCAGTTTAGATATATAAACACCGAAGAGCTATGAACAATGTGAAAACGCTCTATTCGTTTATTTGAGCTGATAACCGCTTTAGGATCATTGCGCACCATATGGACTCAACACCAAGTTCACTCAGTCATCATCATCATCATCATTATCAGCCTGAAGACGACCACTGCTAAACATAGGCCTCCCCAAAAGAGCGTCACTTTGACCCTTGCCTCCTGCGTTTTGTCTGTCACGAGAGGTTTGCCATAATCATTGCGCATTACCGTACCGAAGAGAATACTGCAGCCTGCAGCCCCTTCCCTGGATATTCCCTTAACCGACTTCTACGGCACCCATCGGGAAGAATTGGGATGATACTATTCTACAGGCCAATATTTACTCAAAGTAAAGCATTGGAGGTCTATTCTGGTTTGATATCCCAAAAGATGCCCTGCTTTTTTAAAATAAAATTACTGATTGTTCCAATAGTGATTTTCTGTTCTAGTGGGATCCCTTGTGGTTAGTTTTGAATTGTAAGGATACCAAAAAAATAAAAACCATCATTCATAATTATGCTCATTCAAACTTATAAATTCAATTTCTAAATGTCAAATTTTTGTGGTTAATTATAATTCGTGCTATACTTAATAAAACAAAATAATAAGAGCTCAGCAAACACGCAAAAACCCGGCATAACCGCAGCTAAACTAGGTCACAGTTCCATTTTAATTCTTAACACGACGAAATTGGCTCGTTTTCCTATTATTAAACGGCTTAAATATTTGAAACGGGTACTAAATTCGTAAAATATAGGTACAGCATACGGCTTTATAAAAGTTCATCTAAATAAAACCAGTTGGTTTTGTTTGCGGTCAATTTTGACATGATGGCTCGTTCTCATTGTTTCCCAATTATGCATTTATTCCAGCATTTTCCTAAACGATTATTTTGATTTATACTTAGTACATTGAGCGTATTACCTATCTAAACATAAGCTTATGAATGCATAGAAAACCGCGTTAATCAGCTAGGTAGTCGCGTGCATCCAACGCCCCTTACGGTTCTGACCAGGATGTTCGTCTACCTTAGTAGACCTACGTTATGCCTTCCAGTTTTTAGTCATCACTCAAAAACTTTTATAAAAACAATTGAATTCAAAGACATAAAAGTGTCTTTTAACATTGTTGTTGTAAACCAGCCTGGGTATTGAAGCCACCACTAATTTAGCTTAATTTTGTAGTAATGCAATCAATTGGCAACCTCCAGATATGAAACGACCTTCTAGCCACCCAACCGCAAATGCTGACATGCTAACTCGATGAACAATTGGATTTACAATTATTGGGGAAAAATTAACTGGTATACTGGATGCAGAAGGCGAGCAGCCGCTCAAAGTGGCGCTCTCTGGGGGAGGCCTATGTTCAGCAGTGGTCGTCTTCAGGCTGATGATGACGATGATGATGATATTATTGACCCAAAATATAACACCAAACTAGGTTTAAACTTAGATTCCCAGATCAACTTCTTAAACTTTTTTTTTCTACTTTTTTCTTTTTAAGTGAGTGAATTCCATTTAGAGGCTCCGCTAAAGACCGCACCCACTCTAAGTGCAACGGCTCAAACCATCACCGGAGCGGTAACACGATAACGGTCGCCACTCCGCAAATTGAGCATTAGGGTGCGTTCCCACCAGGGATGTGTGAGGTTGATGTGTAGCGAAGGATGTGTTTGTTACGACTCAATAGGATCACTTAGAAAAAAGAAATGCTTATCGTTTGTGTTTTATATTTGCGCGATTCTATTGGTTATTAACAAACATGTATCCTGTCACGTCTCTAGTGGAAACGCACCCTTACACTCTCTGACTCAGAGCCACCGAGCGATGCAAACAGAGTAGTTAGAACGGAATTGGAACAAGTTAGAAATTTGTAGAATAGTAAACTTTCTATTTGAAGTGCATTGGCCCCTATTAGTGGGCGAGTGAAGGAAATCATCTTAATGAAACCGTAAGCTAGAAGAAACGCCAAATTCGAGAATATGTTTGTAATTTACCAACCCGCACTTAGCCAGCGTGGTGGATAATGGTATGCACTCTCCTGTGAAAGAAGGCCCGTGTCCTAACAGTGGGAAAGTAGTGGACTAACGACTGTTTATTGATTTATTTAACCGTTAAAGAATGAGACTTATCATCATCATCATCATCATCATCAACAGCCTGAAGACGTCCACTGCTGAACATAGGCCTCTCCACAGAGCGACGCTTTGAGCGGCTGCCCGCCTCCTGCATCCATCGGCTACCCGCGGCTTTCACCAGATCGTCGGTCCACCTAGTGGGGGCCGACTTATGCTGCGTCTTCCGGTACGTGGTTGCCACTCGAGACCCTTTCTTCCCCATCGATTGTCAGTTCTGCGATGTGGCCTGCCCATTGCAATTTCAACTTGCTAATGGTTAAGACTTATATTAGTTATCATAATGCGACTAATATCTGATTAGATATTTTTTCGTAGTTTCTAGTTCTTCACGTGGGTAATGAGCAGGGGGCCAACCACAATCTCTTATAGCATTATTATTTCATCATACTTTGAAAAATGACATAAAAGTAAGAATACTGTAATGTTGTTGACGCAGAGCAGCATTGATGACGTCACGTTAAATTGTTCACTCAAATACATTATGTTGACACCGACGTGCGACAGTGATAATGCTATATAAAAATGTAGACGCCTCGTTCTCGCGCCGGAATACTTTATAAGTTCATGGTACGAATTCGAACAATATTATTGTAACCTTGAAGCATTTCTGTCACAAACCATGATGGTGTTGTATTAGTTTGTGGTGGGGCTGCAGGTCGTCGACCCACCTAGTGCGGGGCCGGGCTACGCTGCGTCTAATTATAGTCATTAACGTAAAATTGATTGTTATTTTGCAGTGAGATACGAGAACGCTGCTGCCTTTCTGACTCCGTTCACAATTTAACAATAAGAGAACAAGAAAAGCATACTGTCAAATTTTCCGTGCCCAAAAAGATTTCTCGTAGCACTGCGCATCGTTAGTTAATTCTAATTCTCAAGCTGTACACTCCTGTGGTCACTGCTTTGTCACTGTGTCTGTAAGCTCACTGGTTCATAGACTTCGTGACTTCATATAAACCAAAAATGTGATAACCAAATTGAGGGTTTAACCTTCTCGGCATAAACAGTTTAACCAACGCTGTGATAACGACTGCACGCGATATACATAATGTAGGTAAACACGCTGCTGCGTGCTTCAGCCAGATTTAAGTTACCAGTACATTTATGTATAATTAGATTAACCCCTATATTCTAAGTCATTACCACGGGATTACTCCACTCGACTCAACCTCGAATTAACCTCATTTTTGTGTTTTGGTATTTTTAGTTGACAATATATAATCAACTTGACATTTCTGCGTCAATTTTTCTTAAACGAGAGAAGCGAAGCAACTGTCAACTCAAGGTACGTCGCGATGTATTTTGAGTTTCCCTCAAAGTTAAGTAGAAGTCAAGTGAAGGATTTTTGGTGAAACGTTTTAGAATACGGGGGTAAGTATCAGTGATTTTACTCGAAGTTTACCTGCTTTCTACAACTTTTTACAGCAGGTATCGTTGTTGAGAATACCAGCTAAGAGAGCGTGTACTTGTTTTTAAGATATAGCAATCCATAGAAACACAAAAACGTATGTACCTGTTTGATAATACGAAGTGTGTGCAAAATGACTGGAAATCCAATTTTGAATAAAATTTCTGATCACATTTTTTTAGTCATCATACCGATGGGACCAAACCACTCGATACGCCAGCCGAAGTTACGGCACCGAACGTTCAGCTAAATACGCTCGAGGTATTTTTAAGTAACCTACACATCTGCCAAAATTACATCGCGTTCAGCGTAGTGCCAAATCTTTCGTCCCGCGACTGTTTCGGACCACATTTTAATAGCAATCGACACAATGCATAAACATGACATCGCCTAAATAAGTAGGGTAAACGTGCTGAGTACCTACGCAGTAATGAATTTAATTCGAAAGAAGCGTCGAAGACAAAACGATATGATAATGATGATTACTTTAATGCTTCAAGCTCTTCAAACAACCTAAAATCACTGTTTATGCGTGGATTACTTTACACGCACAAATAAACACCAAAAAAATATATATAGTAAGCCAAGTTATTTCCACTCGATGGTCTCACCTATTGTAGTAATGGTTTTGTAATGACCCCTCGTGATATACACCCTCCACTTATTCCTCACTACCACGCAGCACATTTTGATAGGAGCCATTACTTGCTGCCGCCAAATTACAGCGTTTACCCGAAGAAAAATACTCGTGAAAAAGCTTAAATTACCGTTCCCTAGGAAAATGGTGAAGTAGGTATTACGTTACAGTTAACCATTTTAGACGGACTGGCGTAGGCTTTAGTGGACCTCTTTTTGGTCAGTCAAGCGCAATTGTAGAGTGAGATTAAAAAAAAATTGGGTTATAACCTATAAATATTAGTAGTAAAATTGAAATATATATATATTTATTATTCACTATAATGTTTTAGAGTTAGTATTAATGTAAAAAACAACAACAAACGTATCTGAACTTAACATTACAAAGAAAATTTAGGTATTTATTTATTTATTTATTTAATAATTGTGTAACAGATTTTCATTTTTAAGAAAGAACGTAATATTTTTGTCTAATAAAATGAAGATTTAAATAACGGTACATCACGAATTATATAAAACGTTCGCATTTTTACGTAACTGTTCATTCCTGAAAAACGCACACAAAAAGAAACTTTCAAACATCGAAAAACACGAGTCGCGTTTTCTATCCAAACACGGCAGGTAAACCGCCCATAATACGCAGACCCGTATGGTGGTTGCATTTTGGTTAAACGTCGTAGATTCTGTTAGAGGAATGAATGGGTGTGTAGGTCTGGTTGTAGTGGTTAGTGACGGGTTGGCTTGACACGCCGTGACCTAGTTGGACGCACGGAGGCTTTATGTGGCAGCTTCATTGTTGTCTGCCAAATGACGGACCGAGTGCGGCGCGCCCGCTTTTAGCGCTTTGTGCTTAGGATCAATGCGTTAAAATAGCAGACAGGCGGCGTAATTTGGGTGTTTTATTTTTTTAATCTGGTTGTTTATGGGTTGAAATAAAAAATTTAGTTTGTTTTCTACCATTTATTTAGTTCGAAAGTCGGTCCCGCAACGATGCTCAACCAGTTTCGAGGTTTTATAATGGAACTCCTCTTTTCCGATGTCTTGCTATTATAGCATTCAACTAACGTGTAGTTCAAAGAAGAGATACACAGGATAATTTCGAAGCATTGGCAACACGCTAAATTTTTTCAGTTTCTTTTTTAAATATAATTATTGGGCACTCTGGTTGTAAGTGATGACGGTTATTTTGTTTAAAAACCAAAACGTTGAACCGATATTGATATTTAAATAAAGACTTTTTTAAATTGGTTTAATCATAAAAAATAAAACATACAACCTAATTGAGAACCTCCCCCATTTTAAAAGTCTGTCGAAGAGACGAGTAAAATAATTCAAACATTCACCCTTATGCAAATCCCAACACCTTTATATTTGTCTGCGGATAAAATACGCTGTATCGTAAAACTATAACATCTTTCTACCATCGCCCTTTTATGAAGGCTTCAGTTTATGTAAAGCTCGTAAACTGTGCCTTGTAAACATGCATAACATAACACAACAGATGATAATATTATGATAAAAATAACTGGTGCTACATAAACTGTACGCTTTTGGATAGGGTCATAAAGATAGTGTGAATGGTAGGTAGTTCACTTTACCTATTTCACGTAAGTGTTGCCAGCAGACGAGTAAAAGAAAGATAGAAACCCTGAAATAACTAAAATAGAATTTAAAAAAAAAGGTTTCTTTCCCCTCCTGTATAATGTAATACTTTTTCACTAAAAAAAATAATATTAACAAATAGCACTTTTCCACTAATTCCACTTACCTACCAATTAAAAAGGAATCAGAAAGCTAACAAAGTATCTTCTCAACTCCGAAGTGAGCCCCGCAAGCCTTGACATAGATAATTAAGCCGCAAACATGAAAACTTTTCGGCTTCATATTTTTATGGCTGAATAACCCAACCCTTTATTGTCGAAGTTTATCTTTGAGAGACGATAATGCGTTGTTCACACTGGGAGGGGTCATTTAGTTTTGTTGGCATATCGTGTCATTTTGCAATTAGTTGTAGGGTGCACGATTTTTCTTATTAAATAACGACTGGGTGCGTGCGTATTGTCGCAGGGCAGGGTTTTAATCAAACACCAACACTGGTCTAAATCTGAAATATGTATCAATATTAATTGCACCCAAAACGTCACACATCAGTCACACTCACACTACACACACACAACCCCAAATACTTTTGCACCCTACTCGACAAATGAGAAACTGCTATTGTACGATTTCTGCCTTGAATTTTGTCATTTAATTATTGATTTAAACACCAAAAAACTCTTACTCCTGAATATTGATAATTTGGTAATACTTACGTCATGTCGAAAATATACACGTCTCGCCTGCATTAATATGATGGATTGGGTCATATACATGCGTCTCTCTTTAACTAATCAACTTTATGGATAGTATACAACACCTGAATGATGAAATTGAAGCTCTGAATGTAACTAAATCTTTCATGTGCTCGCCTGAAGACTGTAAGCGGCACATAAAGCAAACTCAAAAGTCATTAACCGTATTTCATACTAATATCCGCAGCATAAACCGCAATTTTGACGAAATGATCGCTCTTCTAACCAGGGTTGGTCTACTGTGTGATATATTGGTATTGTCTGAGTGCTGGTTAAGTAAAACATGTTTTATTCCTGCTGTCGAAAATTACACTAGCCATAAATCTAAATTCTATAACCAAAATGACGGTGTCATAGTATATGTAAGAACTAGTTTGTCATACAGCATTAGAGAGCCCAACATAACTGATTGTAACTGTCTTATAGTAACATGTGGACATGATATTGCTGTCATAGCTGTCTATCGGTCTCCAGCTTCCAGAAATCTGGATAATTTTCAAACTAGCCTAAATGAGCTTCTTTCGTCTTTGTCTGGCTATAGCACTATTATGATTATAGGTGATATAAACATTAATATTAACCCTAATGTAGGTGACCCTACTGCTGATGAATATTTAAACCTAACTGCATTACATGGACTCCTGCCGGCTCATACCATGCCCACAAGGGAAAATAGCTGTATTGACCATGTCCTTCTTAAAACTAGTTATAACAACGTGACAACATTAATCCTTGATGCATACGTAACGGACCACGCGCCAATCATCTTTCACATGGAATTTTCTGCTATTTTGCCAAAGCCCTCAACCAAAGAAAGAGTTCGCATAGATCTTAACTCAGTAACAACTGATCTATCAAAAAC
Organism: Ennomos erosarius; assembly: GCA_963580505.1. NCBI lineage: Eukaryota > Metazoa > Arthropoda > Insecta > Lepidoptera > Geometridae > Ennomos > Ennomos erosarius. Next base: position 13,467,571 of record OY756988.1, read on the forward strand.
TGATTTCATGTCCGTATTTGCCTGTATTGATGCTAACATTGCTGCTGATAATCTCATATCAATCTTAACACGAGTAATTAAAAATCATACGAAAGTGGTCAAAGTATCTCGAAAAAATGTCATCATTAAACCTTGGATTACGCCTGGAGTATTACGCTGCATAAGACATCGTGACAAATTACACATGGATCTCAGACAGAATCCAAGGAATATGATCCTGAAAGTTACATATTGTCGTTATCGGAACTACTGCACTAATCTTCTCCGTGGTTTAAAGCAAAATTATGAACGTCAAGAACTAGTAAAAGCGAAACGTAATCCTAAGGCTACCTGGAATGTTGTCAAAAACATAACAGGGCTAAAACCTGCTGCTGCAACCTCAACAGATTTACTTAAAATAGCAAGTGACCCATTTGAATCGGTTAACTTAGTCAATAAATTCTTTGCTGGCATTGGTGCTGAGTTGGCAAACAAAGTTCGTAGTACTGGAAATAACACAAATCTAGCTGCATCATTTGAATCCTCTAATATGCGGAGTAACTCAATGGTCATGCTAACTACTGACTGTAAAGAGGTAGATTGCTTAATCCAAGAACTACGTAGTGACTGTGCAACAGGATGGGATGGAATCCCATCAAACGTAATAAAACATGCACGCCAGTATCTAACTCCTCCAATTACACACGTATATAATCTCTGCATTTCGGCTGGTATCTTTCCTAATTCTTTCAAAAAAGCATTAGTTACTCCAATCTTTAAGAATGGTGATAGAAACAGTGTCAATAATTATAGGCCAATATCTGTACTTACTACCCTTTCTAAACTTCTTGAAAAAATTATCAACAAACGACTCATAAGTTACTTAGAGTCTCACAACCTCCTAGCAGATAATCAATATGGTTTTAGAAAAAGGAAATCTACGGAAGATGCAGTGTTGGAGCTGACGAATGATATCACAACACATCTTGATGTAAGAAACAAGGTTGTGTGCATATTTTTGGATCTATCGAAGGCATTTGACACTGTTTCTATTCCACTTCTACTCCAAAAGATGGAAGCTATTGGGATACGTGGGTGCGCATTGGAGATTTTCCGAGACTATTTAACGGGCAGGAAACAGTCGGTGAAGGTTGAGACATTTGTTAGTTTGGAGGAGACCATTTCGTATGGAGTCCCACAGGGCAGTGTCCTGGGGCCTACCCTCTTCAATATTTACATAAATAATCTTTGTAAGTTGGCTCTACCGAACTGCAGGGTCTTTGTCTACGCTGACGACACTGCTCTATTGGTCCATGGAAGCTCTTGGAGGGCGACGAGAGAACATGCAGAATCCACTCTTAAAACAGTAATGAACTGGCTAGACAGTAACATACTTACTCTGAATGTTGATAAGACCAAATTTATTGCCTTTTCCACAAATTCACACTCGCAACCCCTAGATACCTTTATCATTCAAGCACATTCATGCGACAAATCCACTACTAACAGTACTAACCAAAGTTGTAACTGTCTGCGAATTGCACGCAGCAAAAATTTCAAATACTTGGGTGTCATTGTCGATGGTACTCTAAACTGGAACGCACAACTGCAAGCACTCATTCCACGTATGCGGAAACTTATATATGTATTTAAAAAACTCAGAGCAGTGGCCTCTGCTGAAATTATGAGATCCGTGTACTATGCGCTGGCCCAGTCAGTCCTGACATACTGCATTTCTGCCTGGGGTGGTACTTTTGCTACCAATTTATTGCGGCTAGAGAGGGCACAGAGAGCTGTTCTCAAAGTTATGGGTGGTAAACCGTACAGATACCCAACTACTCAACTATACAAGGAGTCTTCGGTTCTTACTGTGCGACAGCTCTTTGTGAAGCAGGTGGTTCTTCGTAGGCACTTAATGCTGAATTACAATTGTTCAGATGCTTCAAATCACAAGCGTAGAAATCATCTTGCGTGTGCAGGTGTGCCCCACAGAACATCCCTGGCTAGTCGGCAGTTTAATGTTGTTAGTTCGCGACTGTACAATAAAATTAATAAATCCCTCCATATTTTCCCGTTATCTTCTAAAAGTTGCAGTGCAGCACTTGTGGCATGGCTCAAGGACCTGACTTACCAGGACACTGAAAATTTATTTAAAATTGTACAATGAAGCAGTCTTGTTACGTTACACACTCCTACACATTACCTCCACACTCCACACACACACACATATCCACAATAGTTTTCCCACAAAATAATCACACCTTTCACGTACACTCTCACGCACCCACCTCCATTCACACACACTCTCTCACCTCACTAACACACCCTCATCCCTTCACTCACACACCCTCACCCCTCTCATTCATACATTCTCGCAAAATTTATAGTGTAGACCCCGCCTATTCTCTGTCCTAGTTTCATACATCTAATTATAGTTGTTAGTTCGTAGTAGAATATACTAGAATTAATATTAACCAGTTAATTTCATTAAATTATTTGACATTGCCGTACCCTATTACATTCCTAACAATTAACGTAGTATAATTATTATTTTATTTTTATTCTTTGTCTCCTTGATATAAAACTGTAATTATGTAAGCCTATAATGACTGTATGTATTCTTTGTAACCTGAACTTTATCGTAAATTGTATTTTATTCTGAAGTAATACCCATTCATGACATAAATTTTTGTATTTATAGCAATTGTAAACTTAATAATCATCACAACATGTCGCAGATTAGCTTAAAACCAACATTAATATTAATAGTTTAAGGAAGATGTTTTTATCTATATTAGCTACTGTTTCTCCTGTACTAGATGTAAATAATTTTGTATGGTCTTGGAGTTGTACATAAGCAATGCTTCAAATAGGGAAGGAGCTAGCCCCCAAGACACGGGTATTTTAACCCAGTTTGGTGTGGTTAGAGCCATATTGTCAGTGTAGTACCTTATACGAAATAAACAATTTTGAATTTTGAATTTTGAATTTTGTTTGTGTATTATTATTCAAATGGTTATTAACTAGTTATCATTATGTTCACCTTGTCTACTCTATGCAATAAAATATTTTAGTCTACAATAGGTAACTATGTCCATATAAATTCTGTAATTAAAGGTAGATGATATTAATTGTCTTAATAACATTCATTTCATATTATGGTGTACTCACTATAATATGAAATAACCGGCCAAACGCGAGTCGGACTTGCACACGAAGGTTTCCGTACCATTATTTAAGTATAAAACGAGCAAAAAATCACGTTGTGTTTGTTAATATGTGCCCTTTTAAATATATATTTTAACCTGTTCTGTTTAGTATGATTTGTTATAGCAGCAACAAAAATATTTCATCTGTGAAAACTTCAACTGTCTAACTATCATGTTTCATGAGATATGGCCAGGTGACGGACGGATGGACAGCGGAGCCGTAGTAATAGGATCCGTTTCACACTTTGAGTACGGAACCTTAATACATTAGAGATGCTGGCAGAAAGGGTGACTGAATGAGGCGTTTTATTAAAAAAAAAGCTGTAAATTTATAAAGACCCGATATATGGCGGTAAAATGGGGATTTTAAGTTCTGTCATTGTTAAGATAGTTATGTATCAAGTTTAATATCTTATCCTTATTTTATGGAAGATATAATACTCTAATGGCTTTCTATCGACAAATCGACAACGTACTCTGTGATTCACTACAAACATACTGTGAAACTACAACCATATTTGAAATACGTCGTTAGTACGCCATCTAGTGACAGAAGCCGAAACAGGTTGTTTTTTAAATGAAACTCCTCATTAATATAAAATGCGTAAGTGCATCTTTAAAAAAGTTATACGTCATAATCTACTCTATCGCCCATAGTGTAGGCCTATCACGAACATTTACGCGGGAGGAAGTGTAACGTTAACGTAAGCCAGTGGGCCTAGCACAAATATGTACGCGCGCGTAAGTGTAACGTTAACGTAAGCCAGCTGTATTGCATTTGATCGGCCCCCTATTACGATTGAGCTAGCAGCGCTGCTGACGCGCGTGTGCCGCTCAACTGCTGTCAAAATTGTATGAACTTTGACAGCAGTTAAGCGGCAGACGCAGTCGTAATAGAGGGATTTTACGTTAATAATAATAATAATAATAATAATAACGCAGGGGCGGCTTTGTGGCGAGCCGTCGGTGAGTGGCGACACCGCGTACCCTGATTGCAAGGGGCTAAGTGAGACCCCTGCCCCCCGGCTTGCCTTAACCGGCTGTCTGGGAGTGGAAGTCGCAAGAGCTAAAAACCTAAGCTCCAGGGTGGAAGTGTTAAAGGGCATAACGCCGCGAGTAGCGTTCAGTGAAAGTGCAGCACACCTCTCGACACCCTAAGCCACCCACACCAATGTTGCTTCCTCGGCACCAATATGCGGTAGCCACTACAGGAGGCCCATTTAGTGGGTGGCAAGTCATCACCTGCCTCAAACATTTTGATATGAGACAAAATAGGCAGGTGCCGTTCTCTCATTCCATAACCCAATGTCACCATCCATCCAAAAGTTCACCATAATAGCCCAGATTTATTTTATACCTATACGAAAAACTGTCTATAATAATGCCAAACCATGCCTTGTCTGTTGTAATAATTAATCATGTATTCAAAAGGGCCTCTTGGTGTTAGCTTCGGCCCCACCAATGCCTTCCAAATGTCCGGGCTAGACCCGAGAGTCTAAAGAAATAATAATAATAAATGTCTTTATTGCAGGCATAAAAAAAACCCATAAAAAACACAAAAAATACAGCAAAAGGACAAATCTAACATTAAATTACAATTATGATTGTTATAAGCAAACAAGTCATTTTCTGTTGGCGCTCCGGTGTACGGAAAGCCAAAACCTGTAGATCGGACAGTACAAGTCCTCAGAAAGGCACCGCAAAATCCCATTGTCCGATCCTCGTATTGCATTCCAAAAGGATGCGATACGGGATCTAACAATGGCAAAGAAGTCAGGAACCCGTGCATCCGCGAACATGCCCGACGCGCTGCAGAAACGTGGCTTCTTCATAAGGATGCGAAATGCGTCATTATATTGCACCCTTATGGTACTGTAGGCTTTTCTAGTGTACCTTGTCCAAAGCTGACATGTATATAAACTTATACAGAACGCCTTGAACAAGGTAACTTTAACATCATGTGTACATTTGTTAAATCTGCGCGCGAGCATGTTGCAACGGATGGACAAGCTCCTTCTCTCTCGCTCTATGTCCTTGTCATCTGACATATCCTCGGACATGATATGTCCAAGATACCTAAACTGCTTCACAACCCTTACTGGCGAACCCAGCAGAAACACATCAGGCACTCTCTCCGGACCCTTCCCTGCACGAAATACAAGCATCTCTGTTTTCTCAGTGTTGTACTTGAGTCCATGCAGTTTAGCATACCGTTCACATATAACTAAAAGTTGCCTTAGTCCATTGATTGAGGGGCTGAGAAGCACCATGTCATCAGCATAACTAAGGTTGTTCACACAAACATTAGCGACGTGGCATCCAATCCTAGTGCCTCTCAACTCCTGAATCAGGCCGTTTACATAAACATTAAAAAGATCCGGAGAAGTTAGCCCTCCTTGGCGCACCCCGCAGTCCAGCCTATATTCACTGGATGTCGTGTCACCCCACCTTACTGCATTTGTTTGGTTTCCGTACCAATACCTAAACACGTTAACTACTTCTGCTGGGACCTGAGTCTGTGACAGTTTGTTCCAGAGAATATTATAATTCACCAGATCAAAAGCCCGACTCAAGTCCAGGAAACACGCATACACCGAGGTATCCCGTGATAAGTAATAATTGACTGTGTGTTTTAAACTAAATATAGCAGAGTCTGTTGACAGTCCGGTACGGAAACCAAACTGTGCATCATCTATACTTATGTTGTTTACCAGTAAGGGCTGCAAAAGCCGTTCAAATACCTTTCCTATTACAGTTCCCAGGGAAATAGGTCGATAATTGGCTGCACTACTCTGGTTCCCAGTTTTGTTTTTAATAATTGGCACAACAACTGTTTTCATGAGCGCATCCGGTAGGTATGAGTACCTAAGACAAGAATTAAATAGATCACATAATTTACTAAAGATAATATCCCCAGCACAAAAAATATGTTCAAGACTCAAACCGTCATGCCCTGGAGATTTACCACGCTTCATATTACGGACCGCCTTGACAACATCATTCGTAGTAAATGTCACACGACTTAACTTTGAGACACAGTTTACCTGGGAAGTGTTGTTTACATGACTCTCCTGAAGAGGCTCAGGTTTTACCCTAAACCTATTTGAAAATAAATCCGCAATACTTTTAGGGTTCTGCAAGTCGTCTACAGTCACAGGCAAAGCCTTTTTTTGATTTACTTTAGTGGAATTCCAAAATTTACTAAAATTTTTATTTCGTCTATGGGTTGCTAATATATCCAGCTTAATATTTTCTTCATTAGCTTGGCACCATTTTAACTTATTTTTAAAAATACGACGTGATGAACACATTTTGTCATACACTCGGCCGGTAGACGGGCGACCAGCAAGAACCCAACATTTAAAATCAACTCTTGCATTTTCATGGCTACTTTTAACATGATAATTCCATCCAGACACTTGTTTTTTACGTTTACCACCAGAGCGCAAACTAGAAGTACTTAACCTAGCTGCATTTTGTAGGACATTCACAATATAAACATACGACTTATTAATCAATTTTAAATGTTCATCAATTCGGACACACACGTTATTATTATCACAGTCAAGACATTCAATTTTAGTTTTAATATTTAATAAATTTTTATTGCAGTATTCATAGTACTTGTTGATCTGACTAGAATTTCGGTTACCCCATAGGATACCTCGTAAAAGTTGTTTATCACAGTCAATACTTATACTACTACTTATTTCATCAATGTCGCAATTAATACAGAGCGGAAAATGATCCGACCAGGCAACGTCATACATAACTTTGACACAACGTACAGTATTCAAAGCTGCCTGCGTAGTTACGCAATGGTCTAACCACCGGCAAGACCCATGCGCTTCACTTACATAGGTGTGCGTGTTACTATTCAGACCAAGCTTAATAATGTCTGCGCATTCCCACGATTGTTCTTCACAGAAGTTTTGAAGTTCAGTTCCGAAATTAGTACCTGGGTGGGCATTAAAGTCCCCTACCATATACGCCACATGCACTTCAGACTCTTCAACAATAGAGCATAGGTTAGCCAGACAGTTGGTGAACTCAGGGAGATTATCACTATTATCTACCGGCATATACACACTACACACCAAGAAAGACTTCATACCCATGGATACTTGAATGGCAGCAAGCCTGTCACTACTACACTCCACGATAGTGACTCGACTGAACTTTGACCTCCTCCATAGCAGCGCCACTCCTCCATAGGGCCGCCCCCTAACTATGCCCGCTGAGGTGTCCATTGATGATTTTGCAAAACTCTCAAAATCACTGTCGATTTCATGCACGAAATCAAGCTCGTGAGGCCATAGCCAGGTTTCTTGAAGTGCTATAATATCCGCTATTTTACATAACTCTCGAATGTGCTGAACACTTCTTTTAATTGATTTACAATTAAAAGATATTATGGAAGTATTTGAATGGTTGTAACAATCCATATTAGTTTTGTTAGGTCCGGGCATTACGTCTCGGTGTGTATTCCCGAAACATCCGGTATTTTACACCCTCCGGCCAAAAGTCATTGCTCAGGAACACACTCAGCTTACTCTTAGGTACGACTACTCTAAAAGAACTAAAATCAGTCTCATTTTGCTGTTTTAATAACTGTACATCGCTGCATTCCTGGCCCATCTCTGATATATGCTCCTTAATATTAACGTTACACTTACGCGCGCGTAAATATTCGTGCTATGCCTACAGTTGTATGGCATTTGATCAGCGCCCCATACAGCTGACTAACGTTAACACCTCTCCTCTCCCGTAAATGTTCGTGCCAGGCCTACTGGGCCAATATAACTTGTCCGTGTAAACCCGCCTTAACGTGTAGCAGTGTTTCTCATAAATGCACTCGGGCGAATAATTTCGGGGCGGAGTTATTTCTGGACAATTATTTTGTGTATTCAATCTGTACAGTTGAGTACAATCTGAGTACAATCATTGTACTCAACTGTACAAATTGTGTACATTAAATATGTAACAATTTTATAGGATTTCAAACGTAAACATATACCTTGTAATAAACATTTTTAGTAGGTATAAGGACTCTATTAAAAAAATACAATCAGCAACAAAACCTCTCGGTAATGAATAAACAAAAACATTTCACAATAAGGCCTTAATAACCGCGTGCTAAGCAACAATATCGTTAACAGTTTATCGGTAGCCCAATTCCGCTCCAATTTTCTAAACACACAATACCTGACCTATATTACCGTCAGCGAAACTCTACGTAAATAAAGTACTGCACCTGGCAACCCTACCTTTGCCCCGAAATGCTCAATTCTCCCTTTTCCTGTACTCGTTTGCGAAAAGACGATCTAAAAGGACCGAGTATTAAATGTCTTTCTTGCATTTTAATGCCATTTGGCGAAGTTCTCCGTGAGAAAATCTCGTAGTGTGTTTTGCTAGGCGGGTTGTGGAACTCTTTTAATAACTTTACGCAAACTAATTTGCATATAAGTACTTTTTTTTATCAATTAATCTCATAACTTCAGAAGGAATTTCATCCTTATTCACACAAGCATAGAAATATGCAGCTTAAATAAAAAAAAACGTATTGCGTTATCAACGCTATAGCAAACACAAAAATGAAACCACCCCAAACAAAAGCACTTTTAAAACAAGCAACAGACTGCACCCACCCCCTATTTACTACCCTTCTTTATGAACACTATGCCAAACAGAGGTGCCAGATTCCACCCCATACTGGCTACGAAGCCTTCGTAATCACGAGAGGGGTTAATTATCCCCACCTTTATAGCTTTGTAGAGGGGTGATTAAACTGGGACATGAAATGGGTTGAATTTCTTTTTAGAGCCAGCGGGAACAAAATGCTTGGCATAGTGCAACGTTGGCTATAAACGGTCGCCGTGGAGTGCCAACAATTCAGGTTTATATTTGTTTAACTTGGCTACTGTTTTTGAACTTTATTTATTTGTGTTTTGTAGAATTCCGAACTGTTATATGGGTAGCCGTGACGTTTAAAGTATTCTATGCACCAATCAATCCTTCACGTGATTTTATGACTCAATTTGTTAGATGGAAGCCGCAACACGCACTCACACGATGCAATTTGACTGATTGAATCAACAAAACGCGTGATAGATTTTAAGTTGTGTAGATTAGGAACTTAACATCAGGCAAACACTGGATTATCCTTATCCGGTTAGTACAAAAACGGCGATCCTCTGTAATTCGTTACCGATCATTTACTCATTGGAGTGGCCACAAATTGAATCAGAATCATATAAAAACATGACGTCTTTCTTTGAAAAAAATCGAAGGTAGAGATCCGCAGCAGAACTAAAATGCCCGATATAGCTTATAGAATTAACAAGTTGAAATGGCAATGGGTGGGCCACATCGCTCGTAGAACTGACAACCGATGAGGATGAAAGGTCCTTGAATAGCGACCAAGAACCGAAAGACGTAGGCCAGCCTCCACTATAGGTTAACTGAAGATCTGGTCAAAACCACGGGCAGCCGATGGACGTAGAAGGCAAGGATCCACTCAATGTTGCACTCTGTAGGGAAGGCCAAAGTGGACGTATTCAGGCTGTTAATGATGACGATGTTTCAAAAATTGGGCTTCCATACAGTGTTAAAGCGAATAGAGCCGAAATAAATGAACTTAAAACTGGAACTGAACTACCTAACTATACCTAACTTTCTATTCTTGTAGATATAAAAGACACATACAAGTTTGAAATGCTCCTCGTTTTATGATACTTCTATCGATAGAGCGTGTCGTGGAAATGGTCGGAGAAAATCACGCTAATGCATCTGGGAATGGAACTGGAATATGCGTGCATCCACTTTGTGATGATTAAGGGACATTTTAACTTACAAGAATGCTGGCAGATACCTAACAAACTATAAAAGATTCCATTATAAAAAGGCTTCAATCTCGGGAGTTCCTTGGTTTTTGTTGCTATTTATTGACAGTTCGTTTTGTGTTTGGTACGGCACATACAAAACACAGTACAGTAGTAGGTGCAACCATAGATTAGAGATTAAACAATTAACTATAGTATCGAACCTGTCCGTTTTTACACATGGCATGTCTCTTTTCTATTTTGTTTGAAGTAACAAAGTAAAAGCAATGACTAAATAAAAGTTAGATACCGCTCTTCATTTAATTTTGATGTTTTATTGATTTGTATACCTCATAGTCTCTTTTCTTACACGAGTAGGTAACTTGTATGCAAAGGTTCAAAACCATTGCGTTATGTTACGCTCAATATCAACGACTTTATTTTCAAGTAAGTATTTTCATGGTTATAAAATCAGAAGACTTCCTGTGTCTGTTTTTAACAACTTTTATTCTGTTTGCAAATTTTATCGCTGACTGTACGTACATACAAAGTGAAATTCATGCTCAGTTCAAACCATTGCACATAGATAGTTTAAGAAAACATAAAGTTTTACGAGCTATAGAATAGCAGTTAAATGTAAAATGTTTTCTCTTTTAAAAAGCGATAAGCGAGTGAAATCCTAAATGGGTTTTGCAACTACTAAATCGCAAAACACATTTAGTTAAGATAAACCTTACTTACTATTTAGTTTTAAGATATTAGGATTGAAGAATAGTTTATTGCACACCAAATACACATAAAGATAATATGACAATAAGAAATATTTGACAGAGGTCAATGGATGGTCTTATCACTTAGGGCGATCTCTTCCAGACATCCTTTGGATGGACAGACACAGATAATGATAATAGATATTGTTAGGTAAGTATAAGACTATTATTATAGATCCAGTTATAGCAAACAGGAGTCGTTCTAATTATATTTTTATCAACACTAAAGCTGACACTGCAATCTGTTGTGGGTGGCCGTGACGCTTAACACCAGTCAACGAATAGCTCGTCACGTCTTTTGTTTACATAAAAAAAAAGTTTAACTGCCAAACCAACTTCTTTTGCCATCATTTAAACTGTAGATGCCCGAAGATATCCATCACTGATGTGGTCTGCATGTTATCACGAAACTTTGATTGCAATGCAGCAGGAGATATTTCATTCCTAATTTAGCAAACTGCCTCCGTAACTATGTACATAAACTAACTAGTATTGAAACTTTCAAATCCTCCTTTCTATCGGTTGCAAACAAGCTGTTCTATCTAGATTTTATGTGTAACCCACAGCCAGTCACGTAAATACCATTGTAGTTATATCCTTACAAGATGGTACTTTCGGGTCGGTGGCATCGATACGGTTCCGATACTACATGTATCTATCTTACAACGGACGGTACTAGAATACAGATTGGCTGGAATTGGATGAGCTCCACTACCTTATACCGTTATAACTTTCGTATAATCTGTACATGTCAACGACAGTGGCCGAAACGGCGTAGTTCTTGTCCCTTTAATTTAACCGCTCTCTCTGCGAACTCTTTCTGTGAACTACCAAGTTTTGTAGAGTCTGTGTGCCCAATGTTTTATGAAGTGCTTTGGCTATTCAATTTAGATGTGAATTTAAGTGACTAAGGTCAAAAACTTTTTCGTAGCCCACTCTTACGCCATAAAATCCTCCAAAACCATCAAAATATTAAGAACCTATATCAGTCACTCCAGAAGCAGAAGCTCATGGCAAAAATGTATTGTGTCATTAATATAGTCAATATAAGACGTGTCACAATATGTAGAAACCTTTTGTAGGTTGTAGTCTCATGTTTTATAAATTATAGTATATCTGGGGCTGTTTCCAAGTCAAATCCTGATAAAAAGAAAGAATGAACTAGGCAAGCATGCACCACCGCAAGCCGTGTCATCACTTACCATCTGGCGAGACACTGGTCAAATGCCTATAAATCAAAAATAAAAAGATCAGTATACGACCAAATAACTATAATCCGTGTATTCCCCTCAAAACGAAGGTTTGTGACCCAAAAGAAAAATCTAGTAAATATCATCGTTACAAGTCAATAGCAAGCTACGTTGTTGCGACTACACCACCTGAATACTAAGTAAAAATTCACCGAACCATCTTTAGGTTAAACTTCGTCGAAATAGAGACCTATATTTTTCTTCAAGGTAACTTCGGTGAAGTAGGCAGGCTATAACTATCGCGCAATATAAGAAATGAGAGAAAACTTCTAACATTTATCATTGAAGATACTTTTGAAGAAATTATGACAAGTTAATAAATAAAATTCTTAGCCGAAAATCTTACAAACATAGAAGAAGCTTAATTAATACGATAAATAAATCATAGAATAATTCTTAAGAACCTTTTTACAACAGCATTTTACGAATCTATTAGAATTGATTATTCCGAGATGAATAGGCAAGTACCTACATAAGTTTTTAGCTTTGGAAAAGTATCGTAATACAATCTCATTATAGGCATTGCGCACGACATCCTAACAGCACAGTCTAGTACAAGATTACTAATTTCATTAGCAGTGGTATTCGTACGCTACTGCTCGGTGGCAGAATAACTAGCAAAGCGGTGGTTGTTAGTTTCTTGATGCAGAATTCATATAGGGGTTGGCTTCATGATCCACAGTTAAGGTAACCAGTGGTCAAAAACTCGAACAAATTTTAACCATTGGTTAGAAATTGTTAGTCGTTAACCATGGCTTACCTTCAACACCGATCAATAAAGCAACCTTTAGGTGAACAAGTAAAGTTCCACCTAAATTATGGTTACATTTTTTTTTAATTATCACAACTGCAAGCAACCCAACTCAAGTTACATCTTGATGAAAACACAGGAGTCGCAGTGATACTCGTGAGAGATTGCAGACGGCGGAGCACCCATCAATATTCGAGAAGTTTCCATTTCAATATCAAATTCGAAAGTTTGTTATCCGCTTTGTCTCGAGAGTCTCGCGAACATCTATGTTTGCAGAAACATCTGTGTATTTTTACAAAACTTCACTTACTAATATGAACTTTATTAAGATTGTAATAGATTTTTTTTTTTATAGATAAACTCTTTATTGGACACATGAAATTTTAAAATAAAATATATAGTTATTTACAGTCTGTAAAAGGTCTATAGATAGTTCAAGCAATGTATGGAATCGGGCAACGTACCCATAATGCTGGCAGCGTTGCCCCGCTGTATAGCGAGGCTGATCCTTTGACCGAAGTAGATGCCAGCATTTTGGTCACGTGCCGATTCAACCAAACGCCCCGCCAAATCCTTGTAAATGTCGAAGGCTCCCGGTCCCCATGGCCCCAGTGTTTCTACGCCAAACGGCACAAATATGAAGCCTCTGTCAAGGCTAGAATATTTGCGCCGCTTGGCGGATTCCGCAGCCGTAGCAGCGCCGCCTACCTGGTATGACGTGTCCCTCAAAAACAAAATAGAATTTGTTTTTGAGGGATGGTGATATCGAATGCAAATGAGGAGTTTTGTTTGTCGTCGTCTCAATCAATTCTTTTTAAGTATAAAATATGCTGAGTTGTATTTTTTGCGAGGATTTATAACTTTTGAGCCACCTACTTAAACAATTCGGTGATAAAAAGAAACAAAACTGAAGGTTGTATAAAAAATAAATCAAAAATTCTGGCGTGCTTAAATAAGGAGCAAGCTATGAACAATTTAATATTTTAAGTGTCTCCTACTGTGAGAGTTACGAATTTATTATGACTGGCTCACAGTGCAGTTTCTGAACTGTGGCTTGTGCGGATTCAATACCTACCCAGGACAAACATTGGTATGATCAATGATGAACATCGATGTTTGTACTGTGTCTGGTGTTAGGTATATTGAATTCTAAGTATGCATGTACATACAAAACAAAAAAAATTTAAGAGTCTATCTGGTTGCCATAGTATCTACAAGCTCTGCTTAGTTGGGGGCTAGATGGTGATGAGTGAAATTTTCACAAAACTTATCTAGTATTTATTTATATTAGTATCATCATCATCATCATCATCATCATCATCATTATCAGTAAGGAGATACTATATCTTGATATTTTTTTCTTGTAGTAACAGAATAATCTGAATGACAAGGACAGAAACTTACCCGCAGTTTCTCGTGCGTTTGGCAAACTCATGTTAATATAGCAAATACTTACTATACGCTCATTAGTTAAAGAAAGCCTATGAACAATATACGCCACACCACGCAGCATTGCACTGCTTGTTTTATCTGTTTTTGATGGTTTTGTAATGTTATGTAAGTATGTAGTGTAATGTTGTGTGGCACTGTCACGAATAAATGTATTTTATTTTATATCTTTCTTTCTTTCAACAGAACAGGCAACCAATGAGCGCTCAGTATTTTTAAATTGATTTGAGTTTAACTTTAACGGATGTACGAGAAACCGTGCGTGTGACGTGAAGGTACTTACAACTTTACGAGTAATGTTACATTAAAAGCATTACAATTGTGTCTCTGCATTATATTTTACGACGACAGACAAAACGTATTACTAGGCTCTACCCATGCCTCATGCTTCGCGATTTAATTACGTTTGGCAATAATAAACTTTGTTTCAAAGTTTAATGCCACTCTCAGTACCGATTTTATGCTTAGTTGTAAAGTCTTATACAGTTTTAATTAGTTTAAAGTGAAGATATATGTAACCTCAGTAGTTTATTTTGTTAAATAAGAGAACATTGTGCTGATGTCTCAGGATGATGCGCAGTGCCGTGTCACGCGAAACTTTATAATTATTTTAGTACGAGTGACGAGTGATACTCGAGTGCCTACCTACGAGTGATACTACATCTGTTATGGGTGGCCGTGTCCACCAGAGTACAATACAATACAATAATACTTTATTAACACCAATAAATAAGAATGCACATAGGTCATTTACAAAATACTTAATGGTAGATCAACGGGCGGCATTACCGCATTAAGCGATTTCTTTCAGGCTACCTTACCTGGCTAGGAATACACCAACACCACACAACTGATAACCGATGGGGAGGAAAGGTTCTCGAGTGGCGACCACGAACCGGAAGGCGCAGCGTAGGTAGACCCCCCACTAGGTGGACCGATGACCTGGTGAAAACCGCGGGGAGCCGATGGGTGCAGGAGGTGAGCAGCCGCTCAAAGTGGCGCTCTCTGGGGGAGGACTATGTTCAGCAGTGGGCATCTACGGCCTGATGATAATGATGATGATGATGATAACACAACTAAGACCAGGACTGAGCACTTGCCTACACGAGAAGAAGCTGATTTTTTACTAAAATCTTTTTAAACTACCCTCTTCTTTACAGATCCTTACACGGCATCAAAGATCCAGTGCAACGAAACGATCATGCTGTCTCACTCGCACCCTCACGCGACAGTCTCCAGCCCTGGATTTCCTCGACCTTACCCTGATGACGTGGAGTGCGTGACCGAGGTCCGAGCGCCGCCCGCCCACACCTTGAGGCTGCATTTTGAAGAACTGCTAACGGAGCATGAACCGCAGTAAGTTTAGAATTTAGTATTTCTTAGGCGTGCACTACGGAATCACAGAATAGATAACAGTACTTACGTACGTATATAGATAATAGATAGATAATAATTATACCTTAACCTGTATGTACATAGGTACCATGGACTAACCCCGATTGAGTTCCTCGTACATACGTGACAAAGTTGAAAATTGTGGCAGAATCCGAGTGACACTGCATCTGCTATGGACGGGCATAATGCTTAATACCAGCCGAAAGACAAGCTCATCATGTCATTTGTTTACGTGAAAAAATTTACAATATCATAACTCATTACGTTCCTATATAAATATAGGTATACATAATGTAAGTATAACCACGGGATCATGTCAGTCAAAAATACTTTTGACTGGTTTTTCTAGTTAAAAGTACCCTTAGGTTTGAAATGCAAAATTTAGGTACATTAAGTTTTATCATAGGCAATAAAATCCATACTCTACAAAATCTATACAATAAAATCTATCAGAAAATACATACAAAAAACCCTTACATTTCAGTGCCACGTGTTATTTTCTTATCCCATTTCGCTTGTGTAGTAAAACGATATAAATGCAAAACCGATCCAACAAATCCAGGGATCTATGACAAAGAATAATACAAGAACATATCGCGTTTGCATTTCTGATTCTCTGACACGCTTTGCAGAATTCTCGATGGAAATCTCTGGAGGCAGTGCTTGGTGCCGTTGCTTCTTTGTTTTCAAGCTGGATTCCTATAAAGTTTATGTTGTGAGTTTTTTTTATGTAAACGAATGGCGTGGTGAGCTAATCGTTCGCCTGATGCTAAGCATCACGGCTGCCCATAACAGATTGCAGTATTACTTGGATGGAACTGAAAAATATAAGTCTCTACAGTGCGCACGTCATCCTGAGACATCACGCAGTCCAGTAATAAGATTCCTAGCCACTCAGGCGCGGTGCGTAGGTCCCAAAGCGCTCCTTAAATAGCACGGTATGGTTTTACATATTTACGGTTTATACGAATAAACTAAGCAGTGTTTTAAAATTTCAAAACTTTTTTGATAAGTAGCATTACTTGGCTATCTAAACAAATGCATTTTTACGTGTGTTGCAGTATAAAAAACAAACACAACAACACTACACATAATAATTGATGATCCGCCGTACCTAAAGGAAATTACTCCGTCGCCGGCGCGAGATGCAATTTAGACTGAGGCGTTTTTTTCTCCTGAACTATAGAGACTTTTACTTTATTCGATAGTGATGTTCAACTAGTTTCAATTTTAGTCGATTTATAAATAGTGACACCTCTAAAAATTGATTGCCATCCCTAGTAGCGCAATCAGCTGTAAGCCATAATTGTGGTGGGGAGCGGTCCACGTTGCCCGATGCCGGCCGCACATGTGGTTAAAGCGCCTTAGCGGCTAGACAACGAGATCAGATCATAAAGTCCCATTTGCTTAGTTATTTCACTAGATATCATCATCATCTGTAGTGGCTGCTCGCCTCCTGGATCTATTGACTCCTCTCAGCTTGCACTAGATCGTCGGTCCACCTAGTGAGAAGCGCTTCTTCCAGTTCGTGACGCCACTCGAAAACATTTCTGGTGAAAATTAAATATTAATAGTACTTAACTGCATCAATTTTGTTTAGCTGTGATTTTCTTTAGCGATTCAACTTTATCCACTTTGAATAATAACTTAATTACAATAACAAAGAGTCTGAAATTGAATGGTATTTCACTCACCTTTGTTTCAGAATTTCAACCATTATTCAAAGTAAAGTAGGTACCTGAGACTAATGAGCTGTTTGCAAAATATTAAGAAAATTTTCTTTACTTTAATTCTCTTTTAACTTAATTATTCCATTATACAAGGAAGGTTTTAATATCATGAAAAATGTAATTTCTTTGCTAACGTATAGGAGGAAAATTAATCAAACGTTTGTTTAATTAAATTGTGTATCTTTGACATCAAAGCCAAATTTTCTTAATATCTTTTAGTTGAAATTTTCCATACAACATTCTATTTTATTTATTAAATAACGAAAATAAAATAAAATAAAAAGTTTCTAGTGTGGGTCTAGGAAGTGTAAGCAATATGTGTGCAAAATTTCATCCAAAATGGTTTAGCTGTTTTGGCGTGAACAAACCAACTGTTTCACGTTTATATTAGTAAAGATGTCTGGTGAGGATATGTGGACGATTTTGGTACAGCAATATCCCACGGTGCCAGGTTTTGTCCAGAAAGCTTTAACGCAATGTTGGTTAGTGGAGATAACTGGTCCACAAAATTACCATTGTACAGTAAGTTTTATAAAAGCCAGTAACATGAGAAAAGCATACAAAATTACACACACACACACACACACACATACATACAACACACACACATATATATATATATATTACATTGATATAACTTTAATATCGGCGATGGCCCAAGTCATCTGACAAATTTATTATTTTAATTTATTTATATTATATTTATATAAATTAATTTATATTACATTGATATATTATTATTTATTATGACAATGCATGAAATTATATAATAACAATATGTAAATCGAGGCAGATTGTAGTGGATAATAAATTGGATTTGGAGATTGTCGGCGAATATTTGAGCTGAATTTTAAACTGCCTGAAAACGGGAATTCAATGTTGAAGTAAAAGAATCTTTAGGCTTTATTATACAAGTTTTAAAATATATACGAGACTCCCTTGTACAACAATAACTGTAATCTTGTGATTCCGTTTTTTTTTTAAATTAGAAGTATTCAGCATTGACAAGGTGTTAGTCAAGTGTTAACGAATGTGCGTGGGTTATAAGTGAGGGTGGGTTTTTTGTTACGTAGTTAAGGTAAACAATGGTTAAAAACTCTAACAAATTCTTACCAATGGTCAAACTTTGTTATTTTTGTACATTTGTTACCTTAACTACTTACCACCCTTAGTAGTTAAAATTAAGTATTACATAGCTTACAAAAAAGGTACAATAAAGGGTATCCTTTTAGAAACAATTAAGTAATACAAAAGGACGTTTGCAGGCTGTTCATGATGATGATGATTATGATGATGATTATGATGATCATCTAAACAGCTTTTCAAAACGTCGGTTCTTCCATCCCCATTCTCCCCCAACTTATCTAACTACATTAAGTATTATAATTACTATCGACAAACCTCCTACTACTGTGTGGCAAACATTCCGCGGTAACGAAAATTGGATTTAGATTACGGATTGTTCCAACTTCGGTAAGACAAACAAAGCGCCACTTTAAGTTAGGCAACGTGACTGTGATAAATGTTCGCAGTTTGTTTGTAATACTAATAAGTTTTCAAGAATTAAAGACAATAATCGACTTACGGGTTTGACTAGATAAGCAATGTAGATTTACAGTGGTATTCATAAACAAAGGTTGAACAAACCCCCAACATCTATCATTCCACTTTTACCTAGAGGTGAAATGCTGAATCATTCTTCTTTCACTTTCATAAACAAACACTGGAGAAACCCCTAACTGAAAAGCATTTTAATTAAATACTCTACGATTTCAATCAAGTTGTCTTTGAAAATTCTGTCGAGTGTCATTTTGACGCGACATCTGAACTATCAAAAGTCGCGCCAAAATATCACCCGTCACTCACTCCCAAAAAAGTTAAAAGAAATATTATTTTTGTATATTTCGTGTGCCTATTTTGTGTTAAATATATTATTTTAACTGGTAAATGTTGAAGAAACGGTACCGAAATACTTTATTCGTATTTTAAATATCATGACACTTCATAAAATAACACGATTTGGAAGCAAGGAGACCGTGTGGTTGACGAAATTCGGACGATCAGCATTCAGCCTCTTATCATGCCAGATTGGGCGCTGCTTTTGTTTATGAAATGCATAAAGCTAGAATTTGCCACACAGCACCTGAATCATCCTCTAGAGGAGCCCCCGCCTTGACTATGAATTCCAGTGTTAGGTTACCGCCAATTTGAAACTGAAGAAAAAAAAGTGGCTAAATTATGAGCCGATAAAAGAGATACTTAATCCCAAAATCATAATTATCATACGTTTGTCGTTAAACTAAACAGACATCATTTATCTAATTGCTGTAAGACGAAGCGTAGGCCGGCCCCCCACTAGGTGGACCGACGACCTGGTCAGAACCGTGGGGAGCCGATGGAGGCAAGCAGCCGCTCAAAGTGGCGCTCTTTAAGGGAGGCCTATGTTCAGCAGTGGATGCCTTCAGGCTGATGATGATGATGATGATGATGATAAGACGTTGATCCACATCCCGTCTCGAGGATAATGCCGGCGGAAGGCCTTTCGTATTTTGAGCTCTGAGTGTATATTATTCAACTAGTCTCGGTCTAGTCTAGTTTTACACATTTCATCATGTAGGGGAAAACGGGGTAATTGGGCACACCTAACCTTAAGCACTCATAAATAATCCAAATTAAGCTATCATCTAATCCACGTTTAATACGCTGTTTATTTACTAATAAAATAATGGCAATCAAATTCTTCATATTATTTATAAAGATATGAAAAAAAAATGAACATATTCTATTTACCTTATACCGTGTAATGCCGATACTTTGCGGGCGCACAGATTGAAGCGGCTGTTGAACGTATGCGGAGCGGGAGAGTGCCTGAGGAAGTATTTTATTAGTAGCTGTTCCCAATTACCCCACTTTCCCCTACATATGTGACACTAATTAAAATGTACATACTAAGATACGTTATAGCAAGCAGTTAAAAGTTTCGAGAGGGGGAAATTAAGTATGTGTTACGCGGAGTTAGGAGTAACGTAACCCAGGGGATACTCTGTGTGTTACTTATATATACCGTATAGAGATACGAACTTTAGGTAAGAGTTACATTAGTAAGCCTTATGTGAGTGCTGTGATGAGGCCAAGCTTTCTAAATTTATTTTACTTGATGGGTCGTTAGGACTCGCTAGTATACACTCGACCGCACGCCGAGTAGCGTAACCCTGTTATTCTTAGGCCTTCGTTCTCTATATTCGAGTAAAGTTCCGAGTTGGCTAGCCACCACGTAATGTCACTTGTAACTGCAGTAACGAATTTCAGAATGTCTGAGTAGCGCTAGCCGACCCATAAATCAGGCTGCTACTTACAGGACACATCAGCTGCCAATTAGTACGGTTAACCGACGGCTATAGCAAAACTTGTTGCAATCTCGCATGTGTTTGTAATTTATTTTTATAGTTTGCATGCCACATATACTGAGATCTACGGAACTGTAAACTACCAACCCTGTTGATTACGCTACTGCTATAAAAACATCGACTATTCCTATTTCTATTTCGAGATCAGATAGTTATGAATATAGAAATCATTGTATTTAATTAGTAAAACAGTCCGCTCAGAACCGTGGAAAGCCGATGGATACTGGAGGCTAGCAGCCGCTCAAAGTAGTGCTCTTTGGAGGAGGCCTATGTTCAGCAGTGGACGTCTTCAGGCTGATGATTATGATGAAGATGACTACTAAAAAGTTTTTGTTCAATTATAATATGTTAAATACTTATATAATATTATGATATTTTTGTTTTGTGTTGTTTTAATTATTATTATTGCGTCAAGATAAAACCATATTTCAGGTACCTATAGGTATTACTTATTACATTTCCCGTTGAACTAAACAATGTAATCTAAATTCGTATTACATTCCTCATTACATTAATTTAATTATTTGATACCCTTTTTTGTAAAAGTAAATCCTTACCTACTTACTGATTTTAGGTAGGGAATAAATACTCTTTGAAGGGCATCTACCGCACCGCAGCATATAGCTGGCACATAAACATGTCAAAATAAATAAAAAACGAACCCAAAATGGCGTCACTGACAGCAGTCAGGGTGACTATTGAACGAACGAAATGAACAGTTGACGGTCGTTGAAGAAAATCCGAACATGGCGGTTGTGAATTTTGAATTTATTTTTCAAAACTAGTGTATCTTGAACTTTAATGTGTAATAAGGGTGGATTATTTTCCGTTAAGTGTTCGTGAATGTGCACGAGTGTTGGCAAATAGTTTCAAGATCATAAAACCATTCATTTTCGTTTTTGCTTCAACGGCCTTTTTTAGAGCCTTCAGTAAAATATCCACCATTTTACTGTTGGCGTTTTGACTGACAAAATATGACTTTGACTTGATATAACCGTACAAATCTTTACTCACTTGACATTGGCAGAATTATTGCTAAACAGCGATAGAAAGTCATTAACGAAGAAGAAGAAGAAGAACAGTTGACGTTGCTACAGATCACCCTAAATTTCATCAACATAGAATCATACTAAATTTTTACCCACTGAGTAGCTGATCGAAACTCTGTTTTCGTTCCTGAAACTGGGAAGAACTACTCGACGCCTTTACGTCCCGATCAGTGCTACTCACTGGCAAGCCAAATCGGAATTTTACTCGGATATAGAGAACGAAGGCCTTATTCTTTTTACATACTCTAATTACTAGCTTTATTCTACGGCTTCACACGCGTAGGAGTAGATTTTTGCAAAACCCTTAGCGGATAAACACGGACCTTAGACAAGATGGTCTGTCCTCGTTTTATGCCACTTTCTTTATACTTGCTATTTGTCAAGTGGGGTATAATATGGGGACAACCATTTTTCTACCTTTCATGCTGCACTTCATAAGACCACACCCGAATTTCTTGTCTCTAGGATCAGCGGTTATGATACAGAAATGTTTTCTTTTTGTGTTGTTCGGTTGAAACGACTTTGGAGGAGCAATTTTGTAAACAGATTCGTATAAACCATCTGCATGCGGGTTTCTCTTTCTATCTCTCTCTTTCCCTCAATTCCGCTCTCTTTCTATCTTTTCCATCCCTTTTTCTTAAAAGGTCTTCCGGTTCGTGGTCGCGACTCGAGCACCTTTCTTCCCCATCGGTTGTCAGTTCTACGAGCGATGTGGCCTGCCCATTGCCATTTCAACTTGCGTGTTTAAATATCGTGATAAAAATTCGTGTCACTCGTTCTAAATGACAAGAAAATGTTATCGGCAAAGATCGCCCTACTTACCGAAGTTATTATCCAAATAATTTCCTCCAATATGTTAACCTCCTCAATCTGTCTCAAGAGCTTATTACAAGACGCGTCATCCATCACGATACCAACTCCGACACATGTCTTCGTGGTAAATAGCTTTTTGATGGTCGCCCCGCTTCGCTCGCTCTTTATCGCTCAGCACCCATTCCGTCGGCGTCTAGAAGGCTGATGACAAATCGTTTGATCCCTTTGAAAGTCTTGTTCGATAGGATTTTGTAACCTAGATGTCTTGTTTGGAGATAAGAGGGGTTTAAGTGGGGAAGTAAGAACACGTCTGTTTTCGAATAGCTATATGATTTAGGCGTTTTCGAGGGTAGTCACAGATTACTGAATAATATGTTAGTATAGTGAACAGATTTCTTATACGCGAGCGTGACACATCATCTAGTGCATTATCGCTTTACAATACGAAGTATGTGGTCAAACGAAAGCCTGTCTATCATAAAATAACCGGCCAAATGCGAGTTAGACTCGTGCACGAAGGGTTTTGTACCATTATATTATAAAAACGAGAAAAAAATCACGTTGGTTGCTTGGGAGCCCCCGCAAATATTTATTTTATTATGTTTTTTAGATCATTTGAGAAAATTTTAACAGTCTAACTATCAGGGTTCATGGGATATAGCCTGGTGACAGACGGACAGACAGACATACAGACGGACAGCAAAGCCTTAGTAACAGGGTCGGTTTTACCCTTTGGGTACGACATAAACAATGTGAAAAGTTTAACATTTTATTTCTCAGCATTTATATCTATGCGTGCAAGAAAGAGAAGAAAGTGTCCCCTTTCATTTTCTCTTTACCATATTTTCAAAGCACGTGAAGCAAGCTTTCCACAATGGCCCAAAGGTTGCATAATCACGAACGGCTCTGCAAATATTCTGCAATTTTAATCCGTACTCAATCGTGGTTTCTCTGCAGACGAAGCACAAAATACGACGAGTAAAGGAAGACAGACGACCGGCGCGCACTCATTTGTTCGTTTGTCACTCTGAACGAGGGTTTGAAAAAATTTCCGGTCCTGTTATAAGCACAGAAAAGTACGCTTCGCCCCCGTACGAATCGTCATTTTTTTAATGCTCTGTGGTTTTAAGACTTTGTTTTATTTGAAGTTTTTAAGATGAAACCATACAAAAGCTGTATACTGCCTCGGCATGAACCTGACTAGACTAGGAAAAGAAAAATTAACAAACAGTAACCAACTTGGCACGATTGCGTAAAATGTATCTATCTGGGAAATGTATCCGTAAAATACAGAATTCGCTGACAATGGCATAAAATCTTTCTAGTTTGTAGTCTATACAAGTTCAAAACGTTTGACGGGCCCGATAGCTCAGTTGGTAGTAGCCCTGCCTTCTGAACTGAAGACTGTGGGTTCGATTCCTACCCAGGACAAATATTTGTGTGATGAGCATAGATGTTTGTTCTGTGTCTGGGTGTTATATTGTATTCTATGTATGTATTTACAAAACAAAAAAGTATCTAAGTATTATATCAGTTATCTGGTTCCCATAGTACAAGCTTTGCTTAGTTTGGGGCTAGATGGCGCTGTGTGAAATGTCCACAAATATAAAAAAAAACGAATCGCATCGTGGTTTTTTCTTCAAATATTTAATAGTAATAAGTATATGAAGCTAATACAAACATTATCTATTAGTGGCTTCACTAAGCGGTCCCAACGGAAGACCAGCGCTGGTTCGTGAGAACTAGCACTAAGTATGCCGCGTTGGGGCCGATTTGTGACAGACTATTCAAAGCATCCTTCTATATATGGCACAAAGCCATATTTCAATTTTTTCTGTTAAACATTTTCTTTATTCCTATTTTTCTATTATAATAATTATGTCACCGTTGAAAAACGGTCTGCTTCCGGTGTTCAAATAGGACCATCTCATCTCTTCCCGTAGGTGCCGTAAGACCTGGCTAACGAACCTATGCAGGGAATGGCCAGCAGCATTACTGTCTTCATAATTATACATAGAATTTATATTACACAGGCTAAAGTTAGTATTGGATATTATTTAATTATTTTGTAATTTTTACCTATAAGCTTAACTATGTTTTCGTTGTTAACGGTTCGTTGAGACGTTACAATTGTGTGTATATTTTAGACTTTTTTAATACTGAAGTTGCCTATAACTATTGCCTATTTATATTTATATTTTAAAACTCAATGAAATTAATTTGCTATTGTACTCACTCACATCAAAAATTCTTTCAAATAGAAAGTTTGCAAGCTGTCTTCACCTATAATTATATCAACACTTAGCTATATTATTATAATTTAATTAATTACTATTATTAACATAGCAAACACCATTTCTAGCTTCAGTAAAGCTAGAAATGGTGTTTGCTATGTTGGTGTTCAAATAAATAAATAAACCATGGGACCGTGGGGTCCGTCCGCCCGTGGTTCGTAAAGGAGCTGTCCAGACGCCTAATAGAAACTACTGGTGACCAAAGAGCTGGCTCTTACCTCGGTCAAAGACTAAGTTTGGCCATACAACGAGGTAATGTCGCCAGCTTTTTGGGCACCTTACCCGCAGACAGCGACTTAAACGCAGTTTTTTTATTTATAAGTGTATATTATAAGTTTAGATAAATACTTAGTTTAGATTTAATTTAGTTTTTAGTAATTGTATTGTATTTTTTAGAATGTAAATAAAGTCAATAAATAAATAAATAATAATGTACTGCGATCACCAAGCATGATTATGGCCTATAATAATCGTCCTAGGTGGCTTTTTATGCTGGAGGCTATATTCATCGTCTTACGACTTATGATTTGTTGAAAAACGAACCCGATAGATTTGAATAAAACCCTTTGATGAGGGATTTAAGAGGATCGTACATATGGTCACGTGACGTGCGGCACTTTTTCACCACAATATGGCGCTGACTCCGCCCCACTCCGCCCCATTTTTTTACTGCGTTTGACAGTTAACGCTAGTTGACGACTGACGTATTAGCTCAAAATACCACCAGAACATGGCGGATTTTTTGCCGCAGGGCGGTCTCAAGTGACGTCAGCAACAAATTATTATCAAAAATGAAAGTTGAAACGGTATAATTGTCTCTTTTTAGCACGTTCAAATGGTATTTGCTAAAATGAAATGCGACAATTTTGTTCATTCTTTAATGAAGTTGACCTCATAACTATAACATATTCTATGTAGTTAGCTTTATGCCAAGTCCTCTTTCTTCTCTCGTCAAAGATAAAATGCCACAAATATCTTGACAAATTACAATTACAAACGTTACCAAGGGTTAACCAAACCACCCTCTTAATATTTGTGACTGAGCCTCAAGCTACGGTCACAGAATAATAATAGTACCTACGGGTATGGGTTCGAAGGCAAACAAATTTCCTTTTCGATTGCGAAAGGCAAACAAGGCAACCGCAAATATTATTGGCAGTGACCGCATAGCATCCATAAAAGATTTTCTTATAAAAATGTTTTGGCTTTGCATCGCTATTAAAAAGCGTTGGAGCGCGAGCTAGGTATGATGTTTTCTATCTTTTCTTTGCTGATGCGAAAATAAAACTCTCCTTGTTTGTTTTCTGTCGGATTTTCTAGCCACAGTGGTCAAGCCAATTTGGATAGTAAGACAGAGGACGTCACGGTAAAAATAGGAAACTAGTTACCGTCTGCCATTACGCCCCGTGGCTATTAACTAATTATGTGCTAGCGCTATATAACCAATAGCAACAGCGCAGGAACAGCCGGTAATAATCCACTTTTTTATTCTAAAAAATCGCGAGAAATCCGGAGCACTAATAGGTCCATAAAATTTTATCAACCAGCATTTCGGATTTGTACCCGTATTTTCCAAGTCACCGGATTAGACACTCTCCCAACTGAGCTAATGGTTGCATGACCGCTGACTGCGTAAAAGTTTGAACTGAACTTGGAACTTTGATTTAAAAAATTAACACAGTTGGTGGACACGTGCAAACTAAAGAAAAGTTAAAAAGGAATGAACTTACTTTGGACCCCTTTAGAAAAAGACCAAGTACCTGTGTAAGTAAACTGTGTATACAATACTGATTACAATAGTGAAGTACTTACTTGACAGCCTCCGTGGTGTGATGGTTGAGCAGGTCGGCTCATAACCCGGAGGTGGCGGCTTTTTATTTCGGGCACAAATACTTGTCCTGTCGCGGGACAAGTATTTGTGCCCGAAAAAAAAGCGCAAGTACTTGTTCTGTGTCTGGGTGTTGTGGGACCATGGTCCTCGTAGTTCCTGGGTCCCTAGATACAGAGAATCCTAGTTAGGGTCCAGGATCTATATATGTGATCGTTGGGCGTTATTTATTTATTATTTATTTATTTACTTAGGTACAGTATGAAAAGCCAAGAAACCTAATTTCATGCTCCACTGGGGTTTAAACAAAGTAAAGAATCCAAAGCTTCACACTTCACACTTGGCTTTTAAAAGGCAAAGAGGGTAAAAGTTGACGCCCTCTAAAGTGGCTCTCAGTGGGTGGCGAAATGCTACCCACAGGTACAAACAAACTTAAGTCTTTTATCTTCGTAAATGTATGGAAGTTTCTTCACTTAGCTCATTCTACTAAATAGTACTGTACTGTATCAGTAACGGGCGCCCCGCGGTTTCTCCCGCAATTGTTTTATTTTCCCGCGGGAAGTTTAGTTTTCCGGGATAAAAGTATAAGGTACATTATTCTAAGATAAGTAGACACCGACCACACCGACTTTGTGGATTATGGCTTGCACACTCTCCATTTGATAAAAACCCTTGTCCCAACAGTGGGCACATATTGGACATAACCACAGACCTAGAAATATATAAAATTGCATCATTACTAATAATATATTTTATTAATTTTGGTGTGGTATCAGACTAGAAAAACTTATATTTATTATTAGAGATATACTCCTTCAGATATATCGCAATATTTCCGTGTCACATTGTTTTATTATTCAGCAATTTTACTTCAAAGTTTTGAAGGATCTCAGTAGCTACAATCCCTGCAAATTCATTAAAAAAAACTGCGTATAAGTATGTAGGGACACATTTGTTTATAATATTGACGACGCCGGCGCCGACCTATATAAAGGGTGCGAGATGTAATTTAGGCAGTCGTCTCTCCACCACTACCGCGTCATGTAATAGTTTATATTATTTAGTTATATCAGTACCTATGTATCAGTTCAATTATATATTTATTTGTGTCCATGAATCGTAGTTTCCTTGGAGTCCACCGCACCATGAATAGGAGCACGCCCGAGTATGCCAGGCAAGATCATATGTTTTCACACTGGTGACCTTCGTCGTTTTTATGGTGCGGTTCGGAGCTCAGGAACACGTGTGCGATGAACTTTGAACCCGGCAGAGTGCAGCGCAGATTTTACGCGACATGGGTTCACGTTACGTGGCGAGAGGCGATTCCCCGTCGATGATTTGCGACCCTCGACGGGTACAGATGATCTACCAACGCAGCTTCAGCTCAAGGAATAGTCAGTCAAGGCAGCGAAGATCGACGCATATTATCCCTGGGCTATGTAGCTAACTGATGACGCGAATAGCCCACGGAAAGAATATGCCGAAATTTCATCACCATTCGCCAGCAGCCGATGCTTTATAGAGGGCCAGAGACATCTGAGGTGCCAGCGCTGTTGAGGTATCCAGGCTGGACCTGCAGGTACTTTCACCCGAGGTTGGTCGCACCGTTCGAGGAAGATACCGGAGGTGCATGCAGAGCGTAGACTTGGAGGGATCGCTCAGTCTCGCTTTACCATTGCCGAGTGACTGGTTTCAGCGAAATTGAAGCTGCACATCAATGGAACATGTGAGCTTGGTGCCGGCTTATGCTGGGAATGAAGAGAGGTTCCTGATTGAGTTGTGTAAAAGTGTCATCATCGTGCGATTATGTTAATTACCTGTCAGTGAATTTGATTTGCCCACCTAGTTTTTTGTAGAAGTGCAGTATTTTTTATTAAATTTTGGTAGATCGGTATCGGTTTAATCTGAATTAATTAAGTGTCTGATCGATATTTTTGTAATGTTTTGTTTTCTAATGTGCTTTATAATGTGAAATGGTATTTTTTGTCAATTTTGTGTTTTTGTGTTTTTTGATTGCAATGTTTATTTTAAATTTGTTATATTCACGCAGATATATTGGTTTTTTTTTGCCACTCTGTTTTATTGTGTATATTTTATTTAGGTAATGTTTTGTTATGACTACGTTATTGATTCGATTTTATATTTTATGTGTTTACCTTTGTACGTTTTATATGTGACCGACGAATGAATAATGCTAGCGTTATATTGCACTGATTGTTTCCAGATAATATAAACAGTCGGTGTCGACTGTCGATGTCGGTGATAATTGAGACATATGCAATATGAGTAAAGTCAGTCGAATCAAGTGGAAGACTATGAATTCTTTGTTTTAGAGTGGATAACAATGAGTTACTTTGTAAATCGATCGTTTTCTTTTGTTTGTATAAGTTAACGTTAGTAGAGTATTTGTGTATCGAATAACGTTATACTTGAGTTGGATTTTTGAAAGATGTTTTGTTTATTGGATCGTTTTAGTACATCTCTCTTTGTTCATTGTTGAAAGATTTTTTTGTGACTTTATTAACGTAATATGTGAATTTTATTGTCGAATTTTGTGCCAAAATTATTTTTTTAAGAAGGGGGTTGATGTAGGGACACATTTGTTTATAATATTGTCGACGCCGGCGCCGACCTATATAAAGGGTGCTGGATGTAATTTAGGCAGTCGTCTCTCCACCACTACCGCGTCATGTCATTGTTTATATTATTTCTTACAAGTAGGTTCAATATTTAGTACGAGCTAAAGCTAACTTGTCACGAATATTAAAGATCATAATCATAACAACAGTTTTTCACACACTTTTCTTAAAAATTTTTGTCCCGCTTTCAAACTGTCATTGTTGGTCTTGTACATCCTACTATGGACATAACGAAGATATCAGGATGTTATCTCGACGTATTATACGCCCTCGGTGTCGCTGATCCGGGACGGTCGCGGCGTATCGTGTCACGTCCCGGATGTAGTCCGGGCGAGATAGAGCCGGTAATAAATCTCGACCGTATTGAGCGCGGTTATACCGATTTACAACTGTTTCAGCTGCTTTAAAAAGTCGAAAACGTGGCATATTGAAACTGTCACAGTTGATTTTATCGACTGCCGTACCTTTTCTGCACCTGGTATTTTCATATTGTCAACATCATCATCATCATCATCATCAATAGCCTGAAGACGTTCACAGCTGAACTTAAGCCTCCCCACAGGCGCGTCATCTTGGGCAGCTGCTCGCCTCCTGCATCTGTCGAATCTCCGTGGTTTTCACCTGTAGGTCTAGCACGAATATTTACGCGCGCGTAAGTGTAACGTTAGCGTACGTCAGTTGTAGGCATTTGATCAGCGCCCCATATCATCATCGCATCACATCGATTCACCTGGCGGCCGCCCTACGCTGCATATTTTTTTAAAACTCTTTATTATAATGGATTTTCTATATTTTGGACTTCGGTTGGTTTACCACCTATGTGGTACTTAGCCGGGTAGAAACTAGATCGTATTGAAACTATCTCATACGCACGGGTCTTCAGTTGCGAGCAGTACTTACTGAAAGCCCGCCCCATACAAACTTACTTTAATATTATTATGAACCGAATAAAACTCAATGAAACTTAGTAGACACAACCTAACATCAGAGTTTGCGGCATGTATATTATATTATAGTTATATTTATTTAGGACGTCATCCAATACACGAAAATAAAGTAATTATTGACTGCGTTATAAAATACAAAATGCATAATAAAATAGGCGTAAAGCCACCTTATTTTTTGACTATTTATAACGATTTAAATCTGGCACAAATGAGACCCAGTTTTTAAAAATACAGTATATCAATACCTTTATTACCTTTTAACAACAGCTCCAATACATTTCAATATCCAATGTGCCTTTATACTCCGTTAATCTTTACCCGACTGATTTATTATCCAATAAAGAATAATGTGACGTCAAAATTGAAAAATTCATACAATATGAAAATCTGTGATTTTGCTCGCGTTAATTATTTATATTATGTAAATACCTTGATTCCGCTTATGTGCTTTACACATAAAAACAAGCGTAGGTATATAACACTTTGTGAGGTATATAACACACAATATTTTTTATTAAAACGGTTTTGTTATGTTCATGTAAACAATTACTTATATAACAAAATGAACGTTTACCACAAGAAAAAGAAATCAGTAATTTTTTTTTTATAACATGGACAGACAAACAAGCAGACGGCATTTTGTAGAACACACAGAGGGAACCGATGTCTCGGCGCAAACTCAGTGGTTCCAAATCTTTGGTGAGCTCAGGATCGTCGGTGAGTCTAACGGCTCGTCGCTGAAAGGAGTCAAGTGGTTGAAGCTGGTACTTTGGCGCACCGTTCCAGAGGTGAGAGCAGTACTCCATATGGGGCCTGACTTGTGCTTTATATAGCATAAGACGTTGGCCCGCCGTGAAGTACCGCTTGGCTCTGTTGAGTACACCCAGCTTCTTAGAAGCAAGACCAGCTTTACTCTCGAGGTGACTCCTAAACTGGACCTCCTTAGAAATGTCGACACCTAAGATCCCAAGTTTCACCGAGGTGGTAAGAGGAATTTAGATTAGTTTAGGCACAGATTTTAAAACAGTCTAGTTTAGGTGGTTACTAATCCACTATCCACTATCCAGTACTAGGCATATTATATTAATTTAATTAAATGCTGTATTATATACCGTAAGTTTAATTTAGATTAGGTAAACATTTGCAAGATACAATTTTACCTTTTTACTTAAACCGATAAGTTAATCAAAAGTTTGTTATTAAAAGCAGTGTCTATGTTTATTTTACGGCAGAATTAATTAAGATCAGTGCCAGTTAATTAGTTAAGAGTCTAATCTGAATTCATTTACTCGGGCCTAAAAAAAAGAACTAGACTTAGTTGATTTAATTATCTTGGCATTGTAGATTTAAGAAAACCCAGTGACGTGTAAAGTTAATGTTTATAAATATACCAACGGGAGGAAAGTAATCCAATGAGCCCTGATTTTTTATTACTCTAGTGATTAAATCTCATTCCAAATGCACATGATGGCATCATGATATTTTATGAGAATATAACCTTTTTAATTATTGTTTATTTATTTTTAGTTTTTTTTTTATTTTTTATTTTTAGCTTATATCAAATAGTTACCTACCTTAACTATTGGTAAAAATATTCGCTTTTAATGATCCTTAGTACCTATCGTCACTAAGGTACCTGTTTAATTTATCAAAGTAGAAAGCTTCCACAGGACATTTAAAAAATTCACGCGTTAGGATTTTCGTAGCTTCACCCAAAAACACGAAGAACGTGATACTTCAACAGCTGTAAGTTCCCGCCCTAATGGCTGACATCTGACACTTAAGACCTGGATGTATTACTCAAATTGAAGGGCTATTGTCTTTTACCAAACATCCATTATAATATTGTTTACAGTGTCTATTGAAGGCTTGATTACATCTGAGAATAAATATATGGGAACTGATTTGTGTTCAATAAATGGTCAAAATGGGTTGTCTTGTGGGTTGGCCGTTTGAGTTGAATATAATTTGCTATTATATAGTTTGTGGGTTCGATTCCCACCAAGGACAAACATTTTTGTGATAAACAGAGGTGCTTGTTCTGTGTCTAGGTGTTATATAATTCCTATGCATGTATTTATCACAAACAAAAAGTATTCTATCAGTTAGCTATGCTTAGTTTGGGGCTAGATGGCGTTGTGTGAAATGTAGTCGGTACTTAGAATAACATTACATTTCTGAAAGAGAGTACATATAAATAGCACATTTAATGTTATCCTATTTTTGATTGCCTTGGAGAATAAATTATTCTGCAATAAGAAAGCAATATTTTCTAGAACATTCGGACTTTGCATACAAAATAGAGCTCATATCAACAATATATCAAACAGTTTATTATCCTGAATTTCAGCAACACAAGAAAACAAACACATGTCATATACCATCTCATTGTCTGTACATCCAAGCATCCGTAGACAGCTGACTCATTGGCCTGGCTTCACGTAACCACCGCCAAGAACTGTCTACAATGCTGCCAAGTTAGCTGACTTGCAGGAAATACACGTCGCAACGAATAATACGTTCTAGGTATTTTCTTGCTCTGTGGACCCAATAGAGAAGTGTGATTATTATAGACTTACTAACGTTCGGTATAAAGGAACCTTTTTTATTGGCAGTTATGGCTATGGTTATAGTTTTTATGTGTTATGTGATTGTTGTTATGTTTTGTTGTCTTATTATTATTATTTTATTTGTTTTTCATATGTTTTAGTACTTATTTGTGTATTGTTGTAAGCTGAACCGTGACGATACCGAAACGGCCCCAACGGAAGACCAGCGTTGGTCGTACGACGTGCGACCAGCATTATGCTGAGTTGGGACCGATTCGTGGCAACTGTCAGATGTGTATTTGTTAGTAACCTTAAAAATATTCAACTAATTTATCTGCTGTTGTCATGAATAAAACATTTTTCTTTCTTTCTTTCTTTCTTTCTTTTAAAATGGTTGGAGTTGTAAATGTTAATTTAGGAATGTGAAATTATTAGTTTTGGGTTACACGCGACAGTCCCCTACTATTAGGTGGCCTAACCGACGATCTGGTGAAAGCTGCGGGGAGCCGCTTAAAGTGGCGATTCCTGGGGGCGGCCTATCTTTAGCAGTGGACGTCTTCGACATGAAACAGAAAAAAATACGCGTTTGATCCGGAAGCCGGAGCCAGGAGCCGAGAGACGTCATTTGAACGTAGGCCTCTCCCATAGAGCGCTAATTTGCGAAGCTACTTGTCTCTTTCATCCAACAGCTCCAGTGTTCCTGTGGTCGGTGGCAGTGAAGGGCCGGCTCACGCTGCGACTTTCGGATCATGGTCCCCTTTTTTACACATATCTAAAAATTAATTAAAATAAGATTAAGAAAGAAAAATAAAAACAAAAACTCTGTGTTTTAGTGATCACAATAAAGGCGTCGGATATAATTAACAGGTAACTTAAGTACAATTTTTTCCAAAGATTTAAAATCTTCAATTCTAGTGGTTTTCAGAGAGCACCAGTTACTCTTGTGGACTCAAAAATCCTACTTAGTCTGTTTGCGTCCTTAGTAAGCCGGCTCCTAAACTACAATGATGCCCTAGGGAGCCATCGCTGGCAGCTCCGCAGTAAATTTCTCGTGTGGACAGGCTCCTTAATGACACTGCCAATATTTGCTCGGACTATAATGCTTGGAGGTTTATTTACTGTTTTATGTTTAATGGAATCAAACAAAAACACTCGATGGGTATTTGCAGGTGATATTCTGGACATGTTACTACTACTTTTGAATGGTAATAGTAAGTTTTTAATTACTAAACATGAAAAAGTTGAAGAGAAATAAAAAATACTTTGAACATCACAGCAAAATCAAAATGCATGGGCTAAACCCAATTTTTCTGAAATATCAAAAATATCTGGCAAATTGACTTAAATTTTCCCCGTCTACAAAGGAAATCCAGCAGAGTTTTTTTTTTTTCTAAATTGGTTCAGTACTTTATTGCATTTTTATACATTTTTCCTTAGTCTATAAAATTCAAAAACGGATATACCCAAAGCCCAAAAGAAACCACGTCTGTCAAGCTTCAGGATAGTAGTAGTACCTACCATGCGCATGTGATCCGTTTTCATATATATCGTATCACATATCTGCCATCATTTTAACCAAATAACCATAAAAGGCTTTCAAGACGCCAAAAGAAACTTGACTTCTACCCCTGACTTTTCCGCAAAATGTACTAAAGAAAATATATCAAACACGAAAAGGGGAAGCCGACAGAGCCCACAAAGCAGCCGTCCCTCACGCCGCCCTATCCCCTTACAAACACAATTACTTAAACCTCAAATCCCTCTTATTTACGCCAACAGCATTAAAATCCTTTCGCTAATATTTTTTGCGAAAACAAGTTTCACATTCCGCCTCTTGGAGGCGCCGCGTCAACATAATAAAAAATAATAGGGACGCAGGTTCCATGCGAAACTGCAGTATATTATTTTATGTGATTTTACCTTGCGGTTTTAAACCAAGTTTTCCTTTTTGAAGATTCTACATGCTTATAGAATTAAAACGTCAAAAGCATAATGGTTCGGCTGAAAAGTGAGGTACACATGTTATTTAGACCATTTATCATCAACATCGTCATCAACAGAGCGGCTGCTTATCTTTTACATCCATCAGCTCATCGCGGCCGATGAATATTAATTTAATTAAAAGGAAACCTTTACTTGCTAATCGTATTATTTTTTCCGTTTTTTTTTTCTTTACTATCAAAAGGTGATTATATAATTTGAGTCATATGTATTTTTATGTGACACTCACACAAACTTTTAATTGGTTGGACTCAATTATAAAACTGAAAGCTCTGGTACATGTTTTTATATGAATGCATAATTCAAGGCTATGCCGAAATTTCCGAAAACTGACAATGGGATACAAAAAGGGATGAATAAAGGTCCTTCTAGTAGTAGTAGTACTTTTATTGATTTTGAATATTGTTTAGTTAAAATAATAATAATAAACAATAGGTTTTGTTTACGGTCGAGAACTAAGTAAGGCTAAGTAGCTGGAACATTTTATTGTGTAGTTATGAAAATATATCTAGCTGAAATGCATAAAGCAACCGCACTTAAAAGCTCGCCGTGTTGTTGTGGCGAATTTAAGAGAGCTTTCCCGTGGATGCTTTCTAGCAGCAAAAACATTTATCGTTTTAAAATGTTTCGTTAACGCGAAACATTTACCACTCGGTACTTGCGGTGACTGCGGAAAGTTTACGATGGAGCAATTCTGCCTTCTTTGGTTTTACGGATGCCAAACATGGGCCTTACGAACGGAGGATGAACACAGGCTAGCAGTATGCCAAATAAAAATGGAGAGGAGTATGTTAGGACTGAAGCTTAGTGTCTAAATAAATAATGAGAAAATTAGACGAAAAACTAGAGTTAGAGACATTATAAAAACCATAAGAACATTAAAATGGAACTGGACTGGACACATCTGCCGGATGACCGATGACAGATGGACGAAAAAAGCAATAGAATGGGTACCAAGGCAAGATAAAAGGAATAGAGGGAGACAGAAACGACGGTGAGAAGATATATTTATACAGAGATGCGGAATAGAATGGATGAGAAAAGCCAGAGACAGATATTTATGGAAAGCGTTGGGGGAGGCCTACGCCAAAGAGGTCACTACAAATATTGACAAAGCTGAATGAATCGCTGCAAAGAATAAAAAGACAACTACTTACCTAATAAGACTATAATATAATAACTATGCTAGTTTTCATCAAAATTAAGAAATTTATTAGAATTTATTTTGGAAGAATTGTAATTAAATAGCATGAAATTAATTATATAAAAATTGTCTATAAATACCTAATTATAATTAACTAATGTGCGAATCTTAACATTCAATTTGACTTATATATATTATGTACTTACCAAGTTTGACTTTCTGGAGTAGTGGAAATAAATGGCTTTTTTATTTTATTTTATTTATTTATTTTATTACTTGCGGTGACTGTCTTTCAAATACCTTATCACTCAAGATAGGTATTTTTAAATCATTTGTTTTATTAAAAGCCAACCGGGTAACAATACTTACATATTATTTTGACCAAAGTTATCTATAAAGCCGGGTATTTGACAACCCTACTCGCACACCTTTGATAATTACATCAATAAACCGCGCCTCCATTAGCTAATTACTAATTTACAATAGCACTTACTGAATTTAGCCGCTGTTTAGTAGGTTTACCACTTCGCAGTACGTTCCCCAAGCTTAGTTAACGTTACTGTTTTAGTATATTAGGTAGGTATCAGATATATCATGTAAATAACCGGCCAAGTGCAAGTCGGACTCACGCACGAAGGTTTCCATTCCATTGTCTATAAAACGAGTAAAAAATCACGTTTGTTGTATGGGAGCCCCTTAAATATTTATTTTATTATGTTTTTAGCATGTGTTATTATAGCGACAATGGGTTGCACCTACTGTGTTATGGTGCAACGTTAGGCAAATAATTTGTTAAATGACGTCATTACTTTAACTGCTAACTTTAATTATGGTGCAACTCAGCCTTAATCTATTAATCCGTCAAGGTAACACCACACACAACCTACAATGTACAACCATACTTTACCATACCATACTACATCCACATACCATACCATATCTACAAACATACCAGTACGTTTTGTAATAAAGTAGGAATGAATGTATTGGCTGTTTTTCAATTATTACATTGTATACTTTAATCGCTCGTAGAACTGACAACCGATGGCGAAGAAAGGTTCTCGAGTGGCGACCACGAACTGGAAGACGCAGCGTAGGCCGGCCCCCCACTAGGTGGACCGACGACCTGGTGAAAGCCGCGGGGAGCCGATGGATGCAGGAGGCGAGCAGCCGCTCTAAGTGGCGCTCCCGGGGGGAGGCCTATGTTCAGCAGTGGACGTCTTCAGGCTGTTAATGATGATGATGATACTGTAATCTATACACTCACACACAAAACGTAATTTTCGTTTTTCATCGTTTATTTTCCACCGCAGTAGGAAGCCAACAAAACTACAGCCTAACGGCACCAGTGCCTCAGCAGTTAAACCGACCGATACAGATCCAAATCCGAACCGTTCGGTACAAACACTAAACGTTCGGGGACCGGAGAGATCGAAGCTCTTGAATGAACGAACCGCAATCCGATTCTACATGCAATTGGATCACGGAATTACGGACAGAAATCTAACTAAGCTTGATTTGTCTTTTATTATGTAAACAATGACTTTAGAAGATTTTTTTAAAATTTGACGAGCCCGGTAGCTCAGTTGGTAGTATCCCTGCCTTCTGAACTGAGGGCTGTGGGTTCGATTCCTACCCAGGACAAATATTTGTGTGATGAACATAGATGTTTGTTCTGCGTCTGGGTGTTATATTGTATTCTTGATTCTATGTATGTATTTACAAAGCCAAAAAGTATCTAAGTAATATATCAGTTATCTGGTTCCCATAGTACAAGCTTTGCTTAGTTTGGGGCTAGATGCCGCTGTGTGAAATGTCCACACATATTTATTTATATTTATATTTATAAAGATGCTTCATAACCGACTTTAAAAAAGGAGGTTATGTATATTATTTTCTCTTGTAATATATTTTTTATTGTTTATGGATATTTCAGAATGGTTTTGAAAATTATTTTTATTTGAAAGCTTATACTCCTGAAGTCTTCGCAGGTATCTAGGAAGGTATTTAAACAAATTAACAAAAAATCAATTTAGTAAAATAATAAAAATTATATAAGTAATCATGTTGAGAACTGTGATAGCTAATTTTCGAGATCGAGTAGACATTTGCGATAGTTGAATATACCTACTTACTGCTCAATTCAGCGAGCGATCGATTCCTGAATTCTGTAGATAAATAAACTAATATGTGTGGACATTTCACACAGCGTCATCTAACCCCAAATCATACTAAGCAAAACTGTACTATGGGAACCAGATAAAAAAAAATGTTGATCATTATTGTTGTGTGATCATCAGTCTATAGATATTATGATTGTATTGAAAATAAACGATGTACTTACCTATCATATACTGTAGATAACCTTGTAAGTTACCTACATTCCAAGAAAGAGATAAATATTTTCATACCTTAGTTACCAACTTATCATGGATCCAACTGGGCAGGATCATCATCATCATCATAATAATCAACCTGAAGACGTCCGCTGCTGAACATAAGCGTCCCCTAAGGGGCGCTTCTTTGAGCGGCTGCTCGCCTCCTGCATCCATCGGCTCCCCGCGGCTTTCACCATATCGTCGGCCCACCTAGTGGGGGCAGGGTGGTGCTGTAGAAAGCTTTACTTAGTTTCAGGTTTTCTAAGCGTCGCTCGTCGCTAAAACTTAGCTATAACGGATATATCAACTATAAAATGATAACATATTAAAAAACAACAAGCATAAAGCTCAGGTACGGTCTTGCATGGAATACTGCAGCCACTCAGTGGAACGGCGTGCAATCAAAATCATTAATGACGATGCGCTAGTTGGGAGAAAGCTGCAAAGCCTTAAACACAGGTGTAGAGTGGCGTGTTTGTCAGCATTTTACAGGGTCCATTTTGGGGAATGTGCCCAGGAACTTCACAATCTTATTCCACCGTCTCCATTCCACCACAGGACCATGCGGCGAGGGGAAAGTTTCCATCCCTACGTTGTAGATTTACCTTTTTCTCGTACGAAACGCTTTGCTGATTCCTTCATTGTACGTACAGCTAAGGAATGGAACTCTCTCCCGTCGTCGGTCTTTCCATCCACTTACAATTTATGTGTCTTCAAATCAAGAGTAAATAGGTTATTCCTGGGTAAGCGTGCTCCACCTTCGACCTCATCGTCACTTACCATCAGGTCAAACAAAAACCCATTGCAAGTAAATAAAAATTAAATACAATTTTATTAAAATACCTACAGAATAAAAGATAACCAGAAATAAAACAATTTAACATTTTCCTTCAATCCTTAAAGCCT
Organism: Ennomos erosarius; assembly: GCA_963580505.1. Taxonomy (NCBI): domain Eukaryota; kingdom Metazoa; phylum Arthropoda; class Insecta; order Lepidoptera; family Geometridae; genus Ennomos; species Ennomos erosarius. The sequence goes on from OY756988.1 coordinate 13,506,880, forward strand.
TTTAAGATTCAATTTTGACTCGATTAATTGAAATAAATCGTTTCCAAATAACGAAGCCTCGTTCTGAGAAAAAGATAAATGTTTGTTCCTCTTTATTTATATTTGCCACAAAGTTTTGATAAATTGCCAACAGACATTTTGGAAATTGTTTTTTTAATTAAGGGCATGATGGTCAACATAAATTAAGATTACTAACCCTTTACTACTAGCTCTGCCCTGCGATTTACCCGTTATTTTTTTATTACTCATTATCTAACCTTTGCAAAATTTCTTTAAAATTGGTTCACCTATTTTGCTTTCAAAACGTAGGAAACAGATAGATTAACACATACCTACTTAATATGTCTTTATGGTCAGATTGACTAAAATTCAGAAAGTCTAAAATGCAGAATATCTAAAATGAGGAATGATTAAAATGCAGCAAGGCTAAACACGCAGAAAGACTAAAACGCAGATAGACAATAGTGTCATTGGCTCTAAATCAGATTTACGCAGGTTTTTTGTATATAGGCACCTACTGCTGTGAAATACCATATTTTATTATTGTCATAGATTTATGATTCTTGTCCACAGCTGCAGCTACGACTTTCTGGAGATCATCGAGCCTGGCGGCGACAACTCCTCCGACCACGACCATGGCTGGGGCCATGATCACCACGACTACGCGGCGGATAACGAGGTCAGTTATACTTCACCAGTATATTCACCAGAAATATAAAATTTCGTTATTCTGTAACCTTACTAATTTAAAACCTAAATTCCACTCGTTAATCAATTATGAATTCTTAAAAACTCACATTTGGTACCTATGTAGCTAAAATTTTGCGCCAGTTTTTCACCTGCTGAACCATACACACCACATAGTTACCACGTAGATAATTTACCACACAATACGCTAAAAGAAAGATATTATTATACATTTTCTACAAATACGTCATAACACAATCACTTTTTTACTTTGATAAAGCAGGAGTAGGCACTTACCAAAGAAATCGCAATTTACTAAATATACAATCGCTAGATGATTCAAATCACGCGCTCCGATGCACGATGGTTGAGTGGATACGAAAGCTTTTTACATTTACACTATTTTCTTTTACCTCAATGATACCTGAAATCGAAAGCGAAAAGCAATTGAATAAATAACATTTTCTTGGCTCAGGAAATCTGAATAAACACGCATAAATACACAGGAGACGGTTTCCATTGCGAGAACTGGTTGAAGGTTAAGAAAATAGACAAAACCTAACTACATATTTACTTTGGCGAACGCTTTCATTTTGCTGGATGGAGTCTGTGGCTTCTTTATTATTTTTCCAACGAGGAACCTGGATTTATCAAATTTTTCTTAATTATTCCTGTGCAGCTTTTCAAAACATATACAACCTCTATTCCTACAAGAACCTACATTTCTCAGTCAAACAATATTATTGTAACCTTGAAATAATAATGCCATGAAACATTATGGTTTTGTATTAGCTTGTGGTAGTCCAGCAAGTCATTTATTACTGCGTTTCGTCATTGCGTCGATTGTGTCACAATAATGAAACGCAACAAAACCAAAAAGGAACCATAAATCTGGTGCATAGAGACGGGAGTATGGGACTTCCGAGCATAACAAAAGGACAGACCCATTCAGTCTGTCCATTTGTTACTCCCATACTCCCGATAACACATTCAAATGTTGGAATGGTATTTTAGGAACTTTATTTTGTATGGTATGACCACCAACTGTGGCCACAAACAAAATACAGCATTGTGCTGACGTTCGAGGTTTCCTTGTGGTATCATTATGTCTAATGTGTATTTTGGTCTGCTATAAAGTTCTCTTCTATTCTATTCTAAATCCGACGCATTAATAACGCGGTTTTTTTTATTACTCAATTATTTATTTATTTCTGTAACAAATATCTACTTACCGCTCTTATAAACAAATACATAACTAATAATGGATTTACATTTTATAAAACCAATTAAGTGCACATTATTGTAAAATTAGGACAGTTGTAAACATTTTATAGTGGTTTTAACTGTTAGTAGCATTGAAAAAGCAGCTCGAATCAGCGACTCTTCCCTCAACAAATCATAGTTTGGATTGCAGATATAAAATAGTATATTAAAAGCGTTGAAGAACTTGCAATCAAACCAAACTCACGTTTGCATGTTCAGTTGTCTAAGCTTTTTCGTTTTGCATCAACGCGTTTGTATGGTTTTATCTGATAGTTGCATAAGACTGATATCGCAACGATTTTATACTGTATATTACATGGAGGTATACTTCATCATCATCATCATCATTAACAGCCCGAAGACGTCCACTGCTGAACATAGGCCTTCCCCATAGAGCGCCATCTTGAGCGGCCACTCGCCTCCTGCATCCATCAGCTCCCCGTGGTTTTCACCAGATCGTCGGTCCACCAAGTGGGGGCCGGCCTAAGCTGCGTCTTCTGGTTCTACAAATATCTAATTTTCTTTATTGTATTAAAACTAAAAAGTATCGAAATTCTGCAGCACTGTTTGGTCAGGTTTATTATATATCGATATAATAGGGGTCACTACTCACGCATACCAATGCATATTTAAATACTCACACCAACAGAAAATGGACAGGCATTTTGTGAATGTCCGCCATCCATATGATTCTATGTTGATGGTATATTATTAAATGTCTGTGCGGCTTTGCCTATTTATTCAACCAAAAAGGTTGTGTCTATTTGTTGTGTAGACTGCTTATTCCTTTCTTAACAAAGAAACAAACATTTAATCAGGCATTGTTCTTTCTTTCTTAACCCAGAAAATGAAACCTTTCTTTCTGATAAGAAAACATTAACGCGCAGATCATTCATTTTGTTTGAGTAGAACCAGTCTGCTAGCAATATTAGCTTTTTAATTAAAGGGATACTAACTAACTAACTGTTTCTTATAAAAATGAGAGATATTCCAGCTTTATGAAGATTCGCTTCGTAAAATAAAGCTTTTAAAATGGTGTCTGAGCTGAGCTGCGATGATGCTAAAGCTGCGTACTCACTGATGTTAAACAAATGACCTGATATATGATGACCAACTGGCATATTCCTAAACGTCAGGAGTCCTACCTGACGCCGCGAAATAAAGAAACTTCATGCAATTCCAAATTAATAAACGAAATGCCAAGGAATGGAATGCTCTTCTAGCAATAGTATTTCCTCCTGTATAACCTGGGTTTTTTTTAAGTATAGAGTGAATGGGCATCTCATTGATAAACGTGCTCCACCTTAGACAACTTCGTCAGTTACCATCAGGGCCTTTATTCCGTATCGATTCCTTACTTCGAAACCACGCGAGTTCCTTGCCTTACATAAGAAATCTGCAAAACTCTATTCTCTATTAAACGAAAACAAAACCGCGCGAAATGAATTCAGAATTGGCGCGATTTGAACGGTCAAAAATCATATGTTTTACTGAGACGCGTTCCAAAACATCAACACATCAAAAGATATGACCACTTATGTCAATATATTTTATTCAAAATAAAGATAACTTTAATGTAAAGTGAAGCTATATCTAGCGCTGTGACACGATTTGAACAAGACACGATAACGACGTGGTTTCGTATCGTGTGGAATCTGTATTTCCATAGAGAATAACCGCCCAGGTGCGACATTGGTACATATTTGTCAAACGTATACCCATGTTAGCACAAAAAAGTATCATGTGACACATCTGTTTCTCCGTCCGTGTCATATTGGTTAAGGTCACGTACCGTGGTCCTAATCTTGATACTTATAGCTTTATTCACCTAATGGAGAACAGTAATGGGTCAAAATATTACTATCAAATACATCTTAAATCGGAGCGTAGATCATGTTCATTACATTCGTTTTTATCGCTTCATTACATGCAGTATTTCTGAACTTATAAAGACGAGAAGTTTGACCCCTTTTTTGAATTTCCGAGATTACCCCGCGCTCTACATGACGTCACGCCCACGCTCGGTCCGGTCACCCGCGGTGTACAAACGAGAGCGCGGCTGTTGAATGACCACGGGAGTGACGTCATCGCCTACCCGCGTTTTTAAAAACCTTCAGCCGGAAATACGTACTTTGATTGTAAAAACACGATTTTTAAAAAAAAGTTGGTCAGGTCCATTGTATAAAATACATGGGCCCCTACGTATTAGATAACCAGATTGGCGTACGTCGATCTGTAAGTTATAGCTTGAGCTTACAACGTTTAGTCATAACATTGGCTGGCAAGTCCCACTATTGTCATATTGTATGCTATTGTCTATGTCGACACGTTTTCCGACCACAATGCCCATTCTCTAGTGAATACCTAGCTTTACACGTACGAAAGGTAGCAACAACTCGTTACCATGAAAGGCTTGGCATAAGTACGTGTTACACAATCGAAAAGGGTTATCTGTAAATTTGTGTGCTAAGCTCGTATTCCAGAGGGAACTTTTGCGTGTGAGGCTGTCCCTAGATTCCAGGGCTGGGAATCGAAAAGAAATTTTCACTTTAGTTTTACATTTGTCTATTTTCCCTTCTATTTGTAAAAACGCTTTTCATCCCTTTTCCCTTAAAAAGAGGCGTTTCATAGAAAACCTAGATTATATCCATTAATATTTGTCATCATCATAAACAGCCCGAAGACGTCTACTGCTGAACATATCTCCCACAGAGCGCCACTTTGAGCGGCTGCTCGCCTCCATCGGCTCCCCGCGGTTTTCACCAGATCATCGGTCCACCTAGTGGCTAGCCGGCCTACGCTGCGTCTTCGCTGGTCGCCACTCAAAAACTTTTCTTCCCCATCGGTTGTCAGTTCTACGAGCGATGTGGCCCCTAATATTTGTATTGAAATAAAAACACACCTTTTTTGGAATAGAACATGGTTATAATATACCGCGACTTCTTGAAAGAACATGACTACAAGTGTTGTAATTTTCAAGAATGCTTGTAGTTTGTATAATATTATAATTGTACTTTACCAACCTATATTTAATAAATGATTCTTCCTATTTAAAACGCAATAATTAGTCTTTTACACTCCTTTTTTAAATTTAACAGGTGTGGGAAGACACAGAGAAGCTTCTACCAGAGTCGGACTCAGTGAGCGCGGGCTGGTCTCGCGAAGTTCACGAGGGGCATGCTAAACGGCTGTGCGGAGACTGGGGAGGCAAGCTGAAGCTGCTCCGGTACCAGAGCCGAGGGAACGTGCTGAGGATACGGTTCAAAGCGGACCACTCGTGGCACTTCGCGGGGTACCGGGCGAAGGTTATTGTCGCTGATTGTGAGTACTTCGTTTCATCTTGTTCATTAGATATTGTTGATTTTACAGCCTCCGTGGTGTGGTGGTTGAGCAGGTCGGCTCATAACCCGGAAGGGGCGGGTTCGATTCTCGCTACAGGACAAGTATTTGTGCACAGGAAAAAAAACGCACTTGTTCTGTGTCTGGGTGTTTTAGGACCATGGTTCTCGTAGTTCCTGGTTCCCTAGATACAGGGAATCCTATTTAGGGTCCAGGATCTATGTATGTGATCGTTGGGCGTTATTTCCTACCAACAACAACAACCAACAACAACACAACAGATACAACTTTTCATTCTTAATGTACTTTTGCCTTTAACCATACAGATTATTTTTGAGTCTATGCGATGTAACAGTTACACCCATAATGTTACAATGTTTTCTATCCTCGTGTCAATTCAGGATCATGCTGAGTTAAGTACTTACAGTTTCTGTTATCTATGGCGTCCTGCAATAGTTTTTTATTTATTCAATATTATATAATTTTTTCTTTTTTATTTTATTTATTTTACAGCTTTTGCATACCTACTAGCACGTAATACATGGCGTCTGCCAATTTGCAGTTTCCACTTCAGAATACGGTCCACCTCGACAAATACAGCATAATATGTCTTTTTTGGTCATTACATGCAAGTTCTCAAGTGCCGGCGGTCCAAAGCTTTGACACGCAGAGTGCTTGCTAGTTCTATTGATATGTAATGGATAGGATGATGCATCGTTTCTTCAATCAATCAATCAATGTAAATAAATTGCCTTGAGTGACTGACTGACAGACAACATATATTTACACAGTCCAACCACTTGGATAGATAAAAATTATAGGTATAAGTACTATATTTCATTTCATTTAGTAAGTTTTAAACAAGCTTGTCTATAATAGAGTACTTAATGCTAATTTTACACCCACATTATACACCCGCATTAAGCGTTTCGCATCAAACTTTATAGTGCGAACAGCAAATGAGTGCAATACCTTGCCGTCGACCTTGTTTCCAGCAGTTCCTCGATGTTTCCAGCTAGCTATAACCTGGGTGTTTTCATGTCAAGAGTGAATGGTATCTTCTAGGCAAGCATGCACCATTGTAGGCCGCGTCATCACTTACCATCAGGGAAAACAGTGGACAAATGCTAAGCTTTAAAATTATAAATAAACATTGAGCTAGATAATGAAAAAGTAAAAATGGCCCCACTAGTCTTCATTCAGAGCTCTGCATTGAAAATAACACAGTCGTACCAAGCCCCGAACTATGCGCAAACAAAAAAAACCGACCGGGGGAACGTCCATTTTTCAATCCCCCAACTTTCCCGGCATCCGTTCCGATTCGTTGCGCGCACGCGACCGTCCCGGAACTAACCCGGGGTTCTAAATCTGGGACATACGGTCGAGGTAGAACAACCGAGTGGTCCAGTTTTCTTTTTTTTTGTACGATGTTGCCGACTACTAAATTCTTATTTTTAACTGTATCTATACAATTCACGTACTACTTATGAAATTAGTATTAAGTGATATTAGGTGACTTTATTGAACACCAACAAATAAGAATGTACATAAAGTTAGTGTACCTACAGGGGTGCTTATTATCGTGAGTTTTCGTTAAAGAACAATGGGCAGATTGGGATCACCCCTCAGGCATAATCGCAAAGTTATTATGAGGACAAAGTTAAAAGTTGGTACCTATATGTTTTTGCCTTTTTTCTATTTATACAACGCGGACTCTTTTTCGGGTCAATAAATTGAACTCTTTGGAATCTACATGATACCTAGTGGTCACTCACTGCCCATAGCTGAGTGCATTATTTGTAATCTGTGATAAAGTCTTTTCATTTAACAGAATTGAACTGAGAATTTTTTGACCGGAACCTCGTCAATATTTATCTCAATTCGCACAGAAGTCTCATCTCTAAAGACCGCTCATAAGCGAGTAGAGTGTAGGTATCTTCACTCATTGTATGCAAACAAAATATGTAAAATCTAAATAAGCAGGCCTACGAAGCAAAGCCACAATAAAAAGCGAATTAAGTTTGGGCTGTTAGTTTTTCTCTAGTCTGTGGTTCGGTAGTCAATCGTTTTTACTCTAATCTGTGGCTCGGGAAAAAGTTATTCAGTTATTTTGTACAGGCAGGGGCCATTCAATTGTAACCTTTAACAACTTCCGATATGGCTTTGTTAGAGAAAGATAATGGCGTAATTGTTTGTTTATTGTTCATAAGGTTAACACACCGTGGCCAAATGCTGCTGTATACGTATACTTAGATGTGTTTTGAGTTCGATTCCCACCAAAAACAAACATTTGCGTGATAAACTTCTTGCTTCTGCCTGTTATATTGAAGTCTAAGTGAATTTTACAAACGAGTATAATAGGTACAAGCTTTGCTTTATAGTTTGAGACTAGATGCCGATGTGTGAAATGTCCCCAAATATTTATTAATTTAGACATGTTATAATGTTGGTAATGGATTTAGGATGACGCGATCACGCGGCAAGAGTTGTAATACAAAATTAAGGTCTTTAGGTACTAACAAAGGATAATGTACTGACTGGGGCGAACTAGATTGATTCTTATGTTGTATAGTCACAAGGATTATTTTTTCATGCTACAATATGATGAGCTAGTCATTCGCCAGGTGTTAAGCGTCACGGCCGCCCATAATAGATTTCAGTGTGTTGTGATTTGCGGTCCAGGTTTAAAGACACAAATTCAGTCCAGAACGTTTCTAGCATTAATGTTCTTCCATCTGTGAACACCTGTCCATCCAGCAGCATACAACATTCAAGTTTATTATGCCAAACCGAGGGTACAATTTCCGTTGCAGCTCTACGCTGAAGTTATCAATGCAACTGACCTGCTATGTGGCTTATGAAGTAGGTATAACGCAGCTCTGTTGTAAACTTTTGTCACGAGACAAGTATAATTAGCTGCGGACTTTAGATGGCAGCTTCGTCGCTAATGACTTTTCTATAATGGATCCTCGGCACTTCGTTTTATTAAACTTTTTATTGTTCTTTGTTTAAAGTTTAGCCGCGCTCTGGTTTCAACTATAATAAAAGACAGCAACGCGACAACACTGACTGAAGCTATTTATAACCTTTCACAAAATATCTTTGCTTATAAAGAGTCCTCCTGACCTCATTTTATTTCACCCTTGCTTTTATGCTAACCTATCTAAGTAGTATAATAAAACTGAAAATGAAAATGTTCACACAGATCTTACAGATTGTATCTTAGTCCAGTTAGCTAAATCTAGGGTAAAACTGTACATTGCTCTCAATCTCAAGGGGTCTTCATTCGCCGTCTCATCTACAATCTACACGACCATTTCGCCTATCTTTTCCCTCTCTCTTCCGTTACGTCGTGAAACTAAAGTGAAGCTAGGGCGGACCAGCTAGTTTGTACAATAAATATTAATGGCGCTTTTCCAAGTATTGGCACAAAAACAAACAAAAAAGATTTTTCATTTCACAGATAAAGTAATCACTTTAATCTACGGTAGAGTGAACAAGAAAAGGTTGGATACTTTGTGATACATTTCGGTAGTCTGTTGCAGTCAGATGTCTAGACGGTCCCTGATTGAGTAGGGTCCGAATACGATGGTAAGAAGCTCCTCCCAGGTAGGCATACGTCTGCCAAATCCAGAGCGCAAATTTTCACTCTCCTAGGAATGATTTGTGGAGCAAGTTAATTTAAACTTATATTGACCACACATAAACATCCCTGTCCCTAATATCATTAGGTAACAGCCAGGCAAAACGTTTGATTGTGTGATTTTCACGTCAAAACATCTGACCTGAATTTACATGAAATTTTGCAGACAGATCTAATAACACTACCTTGATCAACGTAATTTAATTATTTCCCCGAAAAATACGGACATAGTGCAGACGAAAGAGTGCTTCTAGCAATATAATTCAAAGACAGTCAAATATTGATAGAAAACTCGTTTGTCACATAGGTAATGGCAAGGCAAGTGTAGGCTATTCACACGGTCCGGTGTTTTTTGTCATACGGCTCTATTGATCCTTACAAGGACCTCACTATGCTAATATTTAAGTCAATATTCGCACTCAACTTATGTAGTATCAAAATAAACATAACCCAACCAAGTGATAAACAGAGGAAATATCCCAAAAGCACGTATGCTAACAAAACAACAGAATTTAATCGTATCCTCCACATTAACCCACAAAACGCATTATAATTACGCAACCGTTCCATATTTCACACCCATTATCTACCCGAACATAAAACTCTATTTTGACATTTCATTACGATGTTATCATAGCTCGCTTAGTGCCAAATTATCCCTATAATAATGCAGGCTTCGTGCATAATAATCCCTTTAAAAGTACGCCGTCCCCAGCCAGCTGGATTATTAGGGGTAAACCCTGTACAAAGACATACTACATCTATCGCGTGTACATTACTCGACGCCAGTTGTATACTGCCGTGTTTGTACAATTAGGTGACTGGTAAGCTCATTATGAGGGAGTGATGGAAATTGCGCGGAGCTATTGTGTTCTAAATTGAGTTGATTGGGCCATAGAATGGCTTTTAACTATATTGCGGTGTACGGTATTGTTGTGAATGTTTCATGTTCAATGCTATGTTTATGAGTTTGTTGCGTTCAGTTTGTCCTTTTTTTTAAGTAAATGAATAACATTATTTTTTTAACGGGCAATATGCCTTTATTACTCCAGTCTTTCTTATTCCCTTAAGTTAACAAAGAGTAGGTATAATTTTGCAAGATATGTAAGTAACATACCCGTTGGCCGAAACTGCGTAGATACACGAATACAAGATTTATTGGCAGTAGGTATAAGTATAGGTAGAGGCTAACGACATGTGAGCGGCGAGGACAGGACGTGGGTCCGGTAATGAAGTTAGCTCCGAAGGCCTCGGTGAAGCACCTCGGAGGGAACGCTGTCGATCGGTGGCTCCTATTACATTACATACAGTTCTTTAATATTATGATGGAGTGCTAAATATAGAGACATAACATGACAAACAGCATCCGTGGTGTGGTGGTTGAACAAGTCGCCTCGTAGCCTGGAGGCGGCGGGATCGATTCCCGCGACAGGACAAGTATTTGTGCACAGAAAAAAAGCGCAAATACTTGTTCTGTGTCTGGGTGTTGCGGGACCATGGTCCGCGTAGTTCCTGGGTCCCTAGATACAGGGAATATAGTTAGGATCCAAGATCTATGTATGTGATCGTTGGGCGTTATTTATTCATAAACTACTTATTCAAACTCTCGGCCGTTACTCGTACGACAGTAGTAATTTTTTGTACCTTTTTTATATAGGGACCTACGATTTTTGTTGGTCATTTATTATTATCGAAATTAATGCTATCTGACCGGACATCTTATTTCTTATATAGGTACCGTAACATAGATCTAATGGATAGAAAAAAAAATTCAAGGCGTTTAGTTTTTTTCTTGCTCTTTAAATGTAATTAATATGTCTATGCTTGACTTCATACCTTTCAAGCTTGTATAACCAATAGAACGAACAAATAATCATAATTTTGCACAGAGAAAAATTAAGCATTACTCAACTTACTGGGTAATATTGTGTCCAAAAGTGCGCATTTAAGTGCCATCGCTAAAGCAATAGAAACACGAGCCTTGTCACTTAGATGAAAATCGCTAAAATCTATCAGTACGCTAAGAACGTAGGTACTCAACGTTTCCGCAAAAGAGCAACACATTAAGATGAAACTCCAGAGTAACCTAGTCTGTTGAAATGTTACACCTCTGAATGCTAAGTACGCTTTTAAATTCATACGGCGCGCCAACCTGATGTACCAACAACTGCCATCTGCTACGGAATTCCGGCTCCCGCGAACTCCGCGAACTCCGTATGAACGAATGTAAAGAACGAACGAATGAATGAATGAATGAAACTAGTTAACGAGGGAACTAGTGATGGATTAATTAGCATTCGCATTCATTTTTAGCTTGTGAAAACTCAATTAGCGTTTCGCAAATGAAATGTAGTTGTGAAATTCTGTGATATATGAAATTTCATTTCAATTCATTTAGTTCATTTTGTATTTAATTTTAAATGTAAAGTTTCATTTCATGTTACATTTCATTTTAAATTTCTTTTTCATTTCATTTTTCATGTAATGTTTCATTTCAATTTACATTTCATTTTAGCAAATAGCATAGCAACAGCAATCAGCAAGCTAAGACTCGTAAATTAGCATGTTTATGAAATTTACGTAAAATCGCATTAATTGTCATCGCTAGAGGAAAGCTGTAGCTCGCGTGTGCTTTTTTGTCGGCAGAAATGTGAAGCTACAGCCAGCTATTTTGATTTAACGAATGCTTTTCATAGCTCGAGGTACTGATTTATATGGAATGCTGTTGCAAACTGACATGTAATATATCGTTTAATATTCAATTATTCATATAGATGTAGTAACGGTCTTAGGTAGCACATGACGTTATAGTAAATTAGTTTTGATTATTTTAAACCGCCGTGAGTAGCTATGTTATAGACATTACAAATACCTATCGTATGAAAAAATTAAATGTAGAGTTGGTAAAGTCGATTGCTTGCAAATCCGGTCACAGCTGGTGCAGTTTTGTTGCAAAAAGTTATAAAATGTCCCATTGATGAATGGTACGGGTTGTGTGCAGTTTTTTTGTTTCTATTTGTGTGTGCTTTGGGCTGTGTAGGTTAGGTATTATCATATTATTATGTTTCTTTGTCAGAGCTATAGTAAGTACCTTGGTGTATTCCAATACTTATCGATTTTTGATTTTTGACTAAGTTTAAATTAAGGTAATAGTGTATCGATTTTGACCTGCAGCCTACGGTCTGCGGACATTTTTTATGTTAATGAATGACATGATGAGCTAGTCGTTCACCTGATGTTAAGCGACACGGCCGCCCATAACAGTTGCAGTGTCACTCGGAACAATAAAGTTCCGCGTGACACTGCACTGCGCACGCCATCCTGAGACATCACACAGTCTAGTAATAAGATCACTAGATAAGATGCCCAGTAATTTTACTAGCTACAATGCCCTTCAAACCGTAACACAGTAGTGCTTGCACACCACTGCTTGGCGGCAGAATGACTGGCAAATCGCTGGTACGCGAACTTTGCAGAAAAGTCCTGCCAACTCATATATAATTATGCAACATAGTCCATATTGCACGTGTAATAATTTTTTTTCTGCACCAAACTGTATAATGTAGCTCGTAACATACAGCGCGTCGCGGAGCCACTTCGCTAAATGAATATTTCCGCTTTTATTGGCCATTCCGCGTAATGTGCACCCAACTTAATTGAAATATGTTTTGTTTTCTGTAAAATACTCTTTAAAAGCAGGATTAAAAGGTGCATTCTGAATACTGTTCCAAAATAAATAAATAAAAAAAAAAAAATATGTGTGGACATTTCACACAGCGCCATCTAGCCCCAAACTAAGCATAGCTTGTACTATGGGAACCAGATAACTGATACAATACTTATATACTTTTTTGTTTGTAAATACATGCATAGAATACAACTAATAACTGAATAACTGTAAATATAATATGAAGAATAAAATATGTTTTCATTTTTTAATTCTTTTTTCCTAGTTGTTTATTTTTTATCTTGAATATCGTGACTAGCTAGTCGTTCCCCTGACCACCCATAATACATGGTTGCAGTGTTACTCGGAGCCAACTCGGAACTCTTTATCTGCAAGCGCCCGTTATCCTGATACATCATCACAGTCTAGGAATAAATTCTCATTTTCCCTGTAGGTAACATTAGGCGAAATTGATGGTCGGAACAGCAGCCCTACCATAAACTAATACAAAACCATCATGGTTCGTGACTACCACTGTCGCACGGCGGTGTCAACATGATTAACGGTATGACATGACAATTGCATTTAAGTGAATGATTTAACGTGACGTCATCAAAACTGCTCTGCGTCAACGACATTACAATATCCTTACTTTTATGTAAATAATACTATAAGACGTTGGTTGTGGTGACCCCCCTGATATGAGATATACAGTGTACCGCACAGTCCATTTAAATGACAGCTTACAAGCCTTCCGAGCCTTCCGGTTGGATTGGTCCACAGCTCACAACTACTATAGACCGTGCGGCATTTTCGCTCGTTTACCTACACTAAAAAAATACAAATTTTAAAATATAAACAAAATTCTCGGTTTTATGTCATCCACCAGCCTCCACTGTTGAATTTGTGGCCTAATTTTTCTCTCTCTCTCTCTCTCTCTCTTTCTCTGTCTGTCCCTCTCTCTCTGTGAGAAAAGACCATGTTTTAACCATGGGAACGTATCGGCTGATAGTATTATGCCTACCCTACCTACATATTTATTTTTCTTGCTTCTACGTAAATCATGTAAGTAAAAGGATTAGATAAAAATGTTTTATGGATACCTACAAAAAAACTGTTTCCCTATCTACCTGAACCCTTTGTGGGCAAACGTTTATACCAGGATCAAAGATATGGCGGAATCTTTCTTCCAATTGAATTAATAAAGCTAATACATAGAGATACGGTGAATAGAATTCACGCGCCATCGACCTTTGTGACGGCGAATTTGTCATAGTTACGACATATTCCGTCATATATTCTGCATATTTTCACTTCTCACACTCTATTACACGCCATCTCGTACAGTAAATAACAAAGAACTAAGCATTCTTTGTACAAACTGTGATTTGTTTGATATACTTACTTTCGTTTTTTATATTTCTTTTCTTATAAGTACTTACAAAGAGGTCGCCCGAAGAATCCAACTCGGCTGGGCAGCGTTCGGGAAGCTTCGACCTATCTTTTCGTTCAAAATACCACAAAGCCTGAAAACAAAAGTTTTCAATTAATGTGTGTTGCCAGTGATGACTTATGGAACTGAAACGTGGTCTCTAACTGTTGGCCTCATTACTAAGCTCAGAGTCGCGCAACGAGCTATGGAGAGAGCAATGCTCGGTGTTTCCCTGCGAGATAAGATCCGTAATGAGGAGATCCGCAGGAGAACTAAAGTGACCGATGTAGCTCTTAGGATTAGCAAGTTGAAATGGATATGGGCAGGCCACATCGCTCGTAGAACTGACAACCGATGGGGAAGAAAGGTTCTCGAGTGGCGACCATTAACTGGAAGACGCAGCGTAGGCCGGCCCCCCACTAGGTGGACCGACGACCTGGTGAAAGCCGCGAGGAGCCGATGGATGCAGGAGGCGAGCAGCCGCTCTAAGTGGCGCTCCCGGGGGGAGGCTTATGTTCAGCAGTGGACGTCTTCAGGCTGTTTAATGATGATGATGATGATGATGATGATAAGTACTTACATTCCTTTTTTACAAAAGAAAATGAGGGTTTATTAGTCGCATAGATACTTTGGAATATGTACCAACCTATGGTGCATATTTTATTTCTCGCTGTAAACATAATTTTTAATTAAGCGTTGGCCACGTTGGCGTTAGTAAACTCTAGTAGACTAGACCATTAAAATTATCACTTATAGTTAACCTAAGTTTAGCAAAGATAAGGTGGACCACTCAGAGTACTTGAGTAGTAAATCGTGTTCGTTGTCGTGTTGTGTACGATTCTAAAATCGTTAACAATCGTTTTATAGCACAAAAAGTCGTCTACGCTCTGTGCTACGAAATGGCTACGCCGTAACAAACTCGACGAATGACGTCCGTTACGTGCTATACTACGAAATAGCTAAGACGTAGCATCTACTCAAAGAAACGTCCGCTTTGTTCTGTGCTACGAAATGTCTAAGCTGGAACAAACCTGACGGATGGTTTCCGCTGCGATATGCCACGAAATAGCTATGCGGGTGCGTCCAAGCAAATAAACGTTCATTTTGTTTGTCCATTATGCTACGCAATGTCTACACCGTAGCAAACGTGGCTAACGACGACGTCCGCTACGGTATGTGCTACGAAGTAGCTGCGCCGTAGCATCTACGCCAAGAAACGTCCGTTTTGTTAAATACTTCTAAATGGCTACGCCGTAACAACCTCGACGAATGGCATCCTACGTTTTGTGCTACGAAAAAGCTACGCCGTAGCAAAAACGACGATTGACGCCAGCTACGTTCTATGCTATCTAATCCGTCACGGCCAACCGATAGAAAGCAAAACTCACTGCGACTAGGCCATCTAAGACCTAAGCTTCTTGGTCAATTCATGGCAGTTATTAATTTTATGGTCAGGAGGAAGAATGACGGTACATGGAAGGTAGAGCAGTTTCTATGAGTTGAGTATGTTGTATTTTGTCCACAGCTCAATCGTGCATGGACCCGAAACAAGCACTCTTCAACGGACACTGCTACCTCGTCTCCGGATACCCGAGGGCCTCTTGGGCTACTGCCAAACAGGTAAAGTAGACCTTTCCACTTAGTATATGGAAACTTTTGCGTTGTTCGGGATGAAAAGTAGTAGTTATGATGATATAATTATGAGACAAAATCGTCTGTCGTAGGTCGCGGCTTTATTATACAAAATCCTACGTTGTAAATCTAAGCAAATTTTTTGGAAAATTATTTCATAATCTTCAGCCTAAAGACGTCAACTGCTGAACATTGACCTCCCCCATAGAGGGCCACTTTGAGCAGCAGTTGCCTGCTGCGTCCATCGGCTCCTCGCGTTTCTGGCTAGGTCGTCAGGGAGCTACGATAGCATAGACACACCCCCTTCTATTACGGTCGCCGGTCAGAAGTTCAAAATCCCTTTAATCAAGTTTGGTCCGTGACTTTAGGTACACAGATAATAATATGAGCTTATGTCGTTTTACTCTAAAAACAATTAATATTAAAATGCTCTTTCATTAAGTTTGTGATGCGAAAACATTATTTTCTAATTATTGCATGGCCTGCATAAAGCCTAATTTTCCCCTTAAACCCAACTGTGAAAAGTAAGTTAAAACAACACACTAAATACATTATTACTTACACGAAAGCCATTTATAATTCATAGAGTAGGTTTTCACAGCGTATTCTTGACGAGATCTTCAACAACAACTCGACAAAGAAAAAACTTTGTTCCAGCTCTGTTTGCCCGTTAAATTATAATTCCGAAAACTAAGGCGACGCTTATCCTTAATCCTTTTCCGAAAAGCATTTCAAGTAAACCGAGGCTTCAGAACTTTTGTTGTTGAAGTTTATAAAGAATTTTAAGATCTATAGACCTGCACATAAATAGACACAAAATATAAATATATTTATTTATACAACTACATATTTGCCAACACAGAAATTAAATTACCCGAGATGGAAATTTTAATGATTAAGAAAGTAATTAGTTTAACTTCAAAGGGTGCCATGGGTATTCTGGGTATGCTCTGTCTCTGGACATTCAATTTGACATTATTTTATAAGGATAATTACAGAAAACGTTTAAATATTCCGCGGGTAAAGGAGAAAGCGGCGAGCATAGTCTAGGTACGTTCATCATTGCTCCCTCATTTTGGAGAATACACATAAAATAAACAATATAATTTGAATTAACTTGTTTTCAGGTTTGCGAAGGCCTAAACATGCACCTGTCTTCCGTCCATTCAGCCGAAGAGGAGCGTTTCATTGTCTCCGGGATTAGACAAAGCAACGACTACAGCGCTGGCTCTGTTTACTGGCTCGGAGCCCATCTAACGAAGGCCAGTGGGGAAGAGTTCAGCTGGATCGATGGAAGCGCTGTCGTGTATCACGGATGGCCTCCTTATAACGACACTGAAGAGTTTGAAGAGGCATGTCTGGGCGTTCAGGTATTTTTACAGATAGTTTATTTTGTCCTTAATTTTTTGCTATAAGTAATATGTACATAATCACCATCATCATTAATATGAGCGAATATTCATAGACGGACTTTCCTAATCTGTTTTTATAGCGGATAGGTCTACATTTGGCCACCAACTCACCCGATGGTACCTATACGATAATGTGGCACGAAATTTAGCACGCGTGTAGGTATTCACTCTAGTCTTGAAGTTTCCTTGTTTAACGTTTAAGTATTTTTAAAGTAGGTGTCTCTAAGGTTGTGGGGGTTGTGGACGGTGGTGATGATGATTTCAATTTCATCCTTTATGTTTAGTGGAAATCATCACCTGTCCCATCACATCCAAGTGGTCTGTACTGGACACTCCACAAGTGTGCGCTAACCGGAGGCTACGTCTGCAAACGAAGGCTCAACCCTGAACATGTAGTGAAGAATAGGACTGTTGAAGGCACTTCAGGTAAAAGTGGCGCCCAAAATGGGACTCAATTTAACTTTCAAAGTTTATTTTGTAATGCAGAATGTTACTTTATTCGCGTAGCGTATACTTAAGAGTAGGCTAACCTAACTAATACTAACTATTCATTGCTGTTGGATCCTAAATTTTACTAATAATAAAAATTATCCTCTGATTTCGTTTCAGTTATTTGATACTTAACAAGTTAATGCTAGTTAGTAAAATTAAGTTAGTTCTAGTAACAAACTAACATTAGCCTAAGTCCTAAGGTAGTAAATAGGTGTGTACCTAAACATGTGCATTATTTTGATGTGTGCTTTTAATTACTATAATCTCTTTGTATTTGTGTTTATGTTGTTCCAGTATAAATATTTGATGAGTTGCAGGTATCCTGAGTAGCCCCAATCACCCGGGGATGTATGACAACGACTTGGACTACTGGGTGCATTTAGTGGGACCAGATGACACGAGACTGGTGTTCGTGTTCCAAACTGTCGATTTGGAATATCAAAAAGACTGTCTTTATGATTTTGTAGAAGTAAGTGATTATTTATTTGTTTTATTTTATTGCTTCATTTTAAGTGCTTAGTTACAGAAAAAATTCCAAAAACAATTTTTCAATGCTAACATAAGAACACGTCGGTAAATTAAATAACGGCATAGCTATTCGTTTACTCAAATATTTTCATAAAACATTTTCTCATTTTATTGAAATACGACGAGGCAATTACGTGGTTATTTTTCAGTTACAGAATTCTTTATCTGGTAGTTTTTCTTTGTCATTCGTTCTTTGTTTCGTTAAATAAGCGAGGCGGGCTGTATATCAAAATATTATATGAGAACAAGTAAAAAAATGGACACGCTAGTATTTACTGCGCTGGAAAATCGCACAGAAGTGGCAAATTGTTTATCTTGAAAATGACAGCTAGCTAGCACTAGAAAATGCTGTAACACCAATAGCATGGTTGTTAATAAAATCAGATTGTTTTTGTTCAAGCTATATCAGGATTTAAACCCACGACCCAAACATCACGTCAACGTCTACTTACTGAGATCAAGACAACAGAAACATTAAAATTACTAAGTTGCAGCCTATTTGCCGACTATTTTCTTACACAAACGCGTTGAAAACAACGAAGTTTTTCCACTGGATACCTATATAAGACATTTCATTAAACGTTACGACCGTTCCAGCTCCGCGACTACTGGAATATGAAGTCGTCTAGATACTGCGGGACCGTTGGCGAGACGAGATGGGTGGCTTCCAGTAACAAGGCCATTTTGCACTTTCACTCTGATTACAAGTGAGTGCAAGAAATGTTATTACGAAAGCTTTCTTACAATTACAGTAAATTAGTGTAACAATTGTTACGGAGACAGATAATTATGATACCTGCCTATAGTTTTTTTCGTGTTATGTGTATTAGAAGATCATCCATGTAAACTATTTTAAAAGTCATGTAGCATTAAGTACTTATTTTCTTACCTAAATAAATTAGTTTATCCTTTAGCAAAGCATCGTAGCACTCATTCTCTGAGAAAGCTTTCAAGTTAATTTAGCTGCATGTAATTCACGTTTAGTTATGATAATTTTATTTGATAAAATGCTAATAGCGAATCTACATACATTAATTTTCAGTACTCAGGGCTCGGGGTTTTCAGTCACCTGGCGAGCAGTGGAACTGTCAGGATGTCCATCGCAGACCTTTACATCTAAAGAAGGAGTGCTCCGAAGCCCTAACTACCCTCAATTTCTGCTTCCTAATCTAGACTGCACTATTGATATCTTAGCTCCAACAGGTAAGTGCATAACCATTGTTAATCAAAATTTTAATAATCAGCCACCTATTTTTTAGAATCGTTAACAATATTTTTAACGCAAAATTGTGTGATTATAATATGGAAAATATGTACGTATTTGATTAAGTTTTTTATTTTCAGGCAAACGAGTGTTTCTCAACATTAGCTACTTTGATTTCGGCTACGGTGTCTACGACAAAGGAGTTCCACTTAATGTGACCGAGTTAATTTCAGAAGAATCATTCCTAGAAGTACAAGTAGACCTTCAGAGCGAGCCCATTCGACCGTTCACGAATCCTAATGTTTTAACAAACGAACTTTTTGTATCGCGTTCCGAAATACTCCGACTGAGGCTGAAAACTGGTGAAAATGTTACCGGGAGAGGGTATTTTGCGCATTTCACAACTGGTAAGTCCTGTTTTTTCATTCCAACTTTTCTATGTTGTAAGAAGAAAGGCGGGATCGTGGATCATTCTAATAATTATCCAGTTTAACATGTCTAATACGTGTCGCGTGTTTCCAGTAAGCTTCCTAAATGTATCACACGTGGTGGACTTAGGAGACGTGCGCTCGGGTCAGCTCTCAGCACCCAACTGGCCGCAGCGCGCCCCTCGCCGCGCCACGATGCGCACGCGCCTGCTAGCGCCACATCTACACACTCTCACGCTAGCGGTCCTGAGTGCGACTCTGGTACCGAAGAGCGAGTGGCCTTGCGGAGAAAGGGCTGGGTGGATTGAGGTAAGGATGGGTTAAATGACAAATATGAAATCTACTCCTTGAAGCCAAAAGATAAGGTTTAGCTCCTTCAAACCCTAATAGTGAGCAGCATGGTTTTCGCCCTGGGAGATCTGCATACACTAACCTTCTCAGTCTAGTAGATTACGTTTCTGCCAACATGGACCGCGGTCAGCAAGTTGACGTGTTATATTTCGATTTTCGTAAAGCCTTTGATCAAATCGATAATGACATCTTACTACAAAAGCTCAGTAATATCGGTTCACGCCTCGCCTTCTCAATTTCATCGCGGACTATATGCGTGACCACCGTCAATTCGTAAAATCGGATCGGTTCTGGGACCATTATGGTTTGGCTAAAGAAATAAGTGTCTCCAAGTTCACTCTTGAAGTCAAATCACAAGCTGACTGTGTTTGCTTGCAAAGAGATGTGGATGCAATTTATCGTTGGAGTGTTGCCAACAAAATGTCGCTCAACCCAGAAAAATGCTGCGGCATATCTTTTGGGCGCAAGCGTACTCCTATTCGCCACACTTACCTATAGGCAACGACGCCATGCAGCGGGTGGAAGAAATCTTTATAAGAAAACTTATGGGTATTATCCTTTCCTGTACCACTGATTTTTTGCGAGGTCATCTGGGTTTCAATTCCTTGAAAACTAGGAGGTTAGTCGACAGCTTAAGACTGGCTGTAAGATATTGAGAGATGCTGTAGACTCTCCTACTATTCACAATCGCATATGTAATTTATATGTCCCCGACAGTTATGTTCACTATAGAACTAATTGTAGACCCAAGCTTTTCCACACATGCCGTGGTCGTACAGAATACAGAAGATATACGCCGTTATGTCGCATCATTAGTGATCTCAACGCATTCCTCAGTACTTATCCGGACTGTGACGTTTTTTGTGACAAGTGGCCTATTATTTTAAATTTATTATTAACGTTTTGTGAGTCCTATGACCCTAAATCAAATATTTGATGTTGCGGAGACTACTCTAGCTGTAAGCCATAATTAATAATAAATAATAATAATAAATAATAATAATAAATATATGTGGACATTTCACACAACGCCATCTAACCCCAAACTAAGCATAGCTTGTACTATGGGAACCAGATAACTGATATAATACTTAGATACTTTTTTGTTTGTAAATACATACATAGAATACAATATAACACCCATTAATTAATTTATTAAAATTGACGATGTATTTACTGATGAATATCTGATAATATGTTATAATTGCAACTGCGTTCATATTAAATAAAATAAAATAATTAGCCATTGCCCTAGCAGCAAATGGTAATATTTCTTTTCACTACGTTCTTTACTGAGCTTTTGAGAATTTCTATATTTCTGAAATATATAAAGTACCTACTCTGAAATCGAGACGCAATCAATTGAAAACTGTAAATTTTTGATGATAATTTTAATCAATCAATCAATCAATCATTTATTTATTTGCAAGAATACACTGTTAATTTGTTAACCAACCTGGTTCCAGGTGAAAGACAGCTACACAGACTACAACGGCACAGAGTGGACTCTCTGCGAGGTAGACCGCGCCAAGAGAAAGCTGGAGCCGAGCGCGCCTCTCATTATCAACTCTTATCTCAACTCGCTAATGGTGACGCAACATTCCGGGGATGATGGCGTCAACATGGATATGTCACTAGTTGTCAACCAAGGTTTGGGCGCCTGAACTGAACTTGTTTTAGATTCGCTATTCATACACATTATTGATAATCAGTCTAAACAAAATAATTACTTGATGTAAGAACAATATTAGCGATGTGATCTATTTGTGTGATATTACTATTTCACTATTATTTTAACATACAATTCCCTGTTCTAGACCCAGATTACCACAGCAAAGTGCTGCTTCTTTCGGAAGAAACGAGCTTGGAGTCGTGCTACCCAAACCCTTGTTTACATGACGGTCGATGTGCCACGGATGACACGAAACGATTCTGCCAATGTTCTGGATATTACACAGGTATGGAATTTACATCAACTCATATTTGAATCCCTGACAGTCGCATTCATTGATATGAAATATAGCTGATAATCAGAATCAACTGTTGAGTTATGGTTAGGTTAGATACACCCCGTAGGCGTAGCAACATATTTAGTAGTCTACTGTAACGTAGGCCACTATGTCCACTACTATTGGTAGAAAAAAAGCGGGGACAGCTACCGTGTAGATATTGCAGACTATAAGAATGTGTTCGTGTGTTTTAAGTAGAGGTTCCATTCAATTGGTTAAGTTTGTACTGACATCTAAAATACCAAGTTTGGATGAACACTTGACAAAATCAAACAATAAGTTCCTTTCCGGTTTCCAGGCATATTCTGCCTAGTAACAGCATGCGAACGTTCCCCGTGCGCGTTCGGCAACTGCTCCGTGGTGGCGCGCGACACGCACGCGGACGGGGAGGCCTACACGTGCGCGTGCGCGCGCGGGTGGAAGGGGCGCCGGTGCCACGAGCGCGTGCGGCCCTGCGCCTCGCGCCCCTGCAACAGTAGGGGCGCCTGCAGCGAGAGGGACGGCGGGTTCCTCTGCCAGTGCAACCCCTCTTGGAAGGGGAAAAGGTTTGTAAATGAAGACTTCTACACCACAGGCCACCATATGGCAATCCACAAAGCTAAGCGTCCACAATGGCGTTTCATGGGGAAGCCTGTGTTTAATAGTGGACACCTTCCAGCTGATGATGTGGGATATGCTTCTATCTTAAGTTTAAAGCTTTGATTATTAGAAAGTCAAAGATTTGAAGACCACAGGCACAGGCGAGTACGTTACCTTTTTTATCGTCATGAAAACAGACGAATAAGAAACTTTAAAAGAGAGTACCATTTTAAGTGCCATAAGATAACACACTGTAGTTTCTGTCACATATAAACTAGCTTACCCTACCTGTTGAGCCGGACTGTGGTCAACGTATTCAAGAAGAAGTAGTAGTAAATTGGTTGCGAGGAAAAATGCGATAATGTATTTGCCAAACAGATGCGAGATTCCAAATCCAACCCCGAATATAATCGGTCTCGGGCAGCGGATGATACAAGAGCCATTCTGGCTGGGTCTCATCACGGTGTTCGTGGTGCTTGGAGTCATCGGTCTGGTCTGGTGCGCCAAGAGACACTTCCCCGAGAAGATAGAGAAACTCTTGGCTGAGGAAGCCGACCGCTGTCCGAGACGTAAGTATGCATCACTATTCTGTATGGAGGACAAATCTTTAGGTCCAAATTGATTCTTGAAATACCCCAACATAATTACACCGACATTGTGCAATTTCCAAGGTTGGTGAAATCGATGATCTCAAGCACTCTCAGTCTATTAAAGCTTGTCACAAAATCACAGTTTGTTTTCTCTCACAATGGGTTTGGAATATCTGATTTTAATAATCGAAACGTATGAGGTCCCACTTCATTCGGTTTGATGGATTCAATGTCGGTATTCCAAACTTGTATATTTTTGATAGAAGTAGAATATTCGAGGGACTAGATTATTTTTGTGACTCACAGTATGAATAAGCTTTCTTACAAATTACTATGTCTAATAATTTCTGCTATACCTTATAATATTTCCTCAATAACCGCACTGTCTCTGGGATGGTAAGGACACGTTTTGCGTAATTTGTCATTTTTTCTTTGTCTGTATATTCTATGTTTGTCACTTGCGGGCCCAGAAACTAGAGCATTGTTAGAGATATCGTGTTTTGTATATAACTGCTCTGCTATGGTGCATACTATTGCATGAAGTTAGTTTGCCTTTAGAGGGATGTGTGTTTTAAGTTTCTGGAGTCCGTACGATGCACTGTTGTTTTAACTTGGTTAAAAACTCGAGAAACTTTGAACATGCTAACTTGGCACTTACTTCAGTATTCGTCTAAATTCTAAAGTCATCGAGAAATATTTTCCCAAGTTAAAATAAATTGTGAAATAGTGGCTAACAGGATTGCCAGTGTAACTATTTGCCGGGAGCTCAAATGGTTTTATTAAAATCACACGAATAAGATCATAATCTATTACTGCTTTGCTTCAATAAAGATAAAGCATGCTTGACGCCATTGTAATAAATAAGCGAAGATTTATAAAACACATTAATCGAATTGGCAAAATCACGAAAAAGCTTTCAGTACTTATCTAGATCTTTACCGGTAAAAGCTGCGCTAGATTTAAATAAATCAAGTTTAATTTAAGCCAAAAACACCGCCACAATCATCGTACATGTCAATAATAAAATGAATGGAAGTACTTACGTCTGCTCGGCAAATGAGTGGACGGTTCCCGGCGCACGAAATCTGGCAATCCTATGTGTGTGGGGCGCGGTGTAGCGACGCGGGCCGGCGGCGGAGGCCGCGGGCGCTACGCGGCCGTGCCGCAGCGCGAGCGGTAGCGGGCGCGGGCGCGGGTGAGGGCGCGGGCGCGGGCGCGGGCGCGGCTGACGGCGCGTTTGTCCACAGCGAGCCTGCACGAGCCGGCGCACCGCACGCTGCTCACGCGGCTGGGTATTCGCAAGCCGTCGGTGTCCGGACTCGCGGCGCACCCGCGAGCCGCGCGCACCTTTAGCTTGGACGATCTGTTAAAGCCGCTGCCCGGACGTAAGGACTGGAGCGAGGTCGCCGGCGACGGGCCCGCGCGCTCCGCACTCATGCGCGATCACGACATCCAACACCGTTAGCGCCTAACTCTTCACGGTTATAGATCTAAGTTCAGGTTCTAGACCGTTCACGTCTGCCGTTTAGAATGTTCAGGCTTCTAGCTTAGGATGCTACACACGTTTTGTAGGGTTGCCATGTTTGTTTCAGACTACGACTGCACTGACGAGCGGAGCATGGCATATGCATTTTACTCGAGTTTCGTTTTGCAAAGTTAAGCAATTATAGTGTATGTATATATTTGGATGATATGTTTTTACTGAGAAACGCACGTTTAGAGCATTTTCGTTGCCATTCCACGAGACACGATCAAAATATTTCATTTGCGAATCGATCAAGAAATCATAAAAATCAACTACTTCGATATCTCACATCCTCACATCCAAATCATCATTGCTGATTAGAGATGTACTTATACAGACGTCACATTTTCACAAGTTCTTATAAAAGAATATCAGTCGGTACAATTTTCAGTTTTGTGTTTATCAGCTCTGAAGTTAAACATTCTTTACTGAGGCCCACAACGCAAAGAAATATTCTTTTGTACCTACTTGCTGAGCGCCAAAAGGCTACTAGAGACAGATTTGTTTAGTTATGATTTGCACGATCATACGAATTGCAAGCATTTGTCAAACAACTTTGCGGAGCGCGCGGTGTACCGGAGCCCAACTAGCACTGGATGTCTCCCCCGCTGTGAATGAACTCGATGTGGAATGCTACCCGACCGATGTTACCTGGTCTCGCTACCCTCGTTTTGACTGTAACTTGAGACTTGTCGTTGTGTGCACCCTTACCACGCACAAACACAGCATCTATTAGTCGCTCCTTCCTTCGTTACTCTACCTTTTTAGATCGTCCAACTAAACGAGCCTTCACTTTGTCAATCGCTCATATTCTTTCTAATTCTAAATAATGATTTCCAAATATATTGACATTGTGAAGGCTTGCAATAATTGTTGAATGTTTCTTAGCATGCTTTCCGGACATTGTTCTGCAATATTAATTTTTTTGTAAACTGACTTTCATTTATACCTATTTATACTTATTGCAAATTGCGTGTAGCATAACAGTGTCTTATTAATGTTTAGCTCTTGACTAAATAACTATTACTTCTTAGTTCTATTAATGTAGCTTTTTGTGTTGCTAATACCTTGCCTGTGACCGATGAATACCATAAACTTTTAACCTCTGATTTTTCTTTATTACGTTGTAAATACGTCTACATAAACAAAAGAGTTTCGATTACAATTGACACAACTAAACTCAATTTGATTGGCACTTACCCTAAAGACTTGGCTTCCTTTAGATGCACAATATTAATAAGAGATCAAAGGCACGATGATCTTGAAGCTGACGATACCTCGATGTTGTCCCTGTTACATGTGTGGCTTGTTGTCATGACTTTTCAATGTCGTCGCTTTTATATTTGACTCACAAATCAACGGTAAAATATATTGTGAGGTTTTTGAATTCAGGTACACCCTCGCCACGCAAAAAACGCAACAACTCGACTCCTACAAAGAAAAATGCGGCGGAAAAAAAGCAAATTCTGCAACAACTTATAAGCCCTGCAACGGCAAACGATCACCCGAAAAAGATTACGATGGGAGAACTTATACAGATGTCTGAGAAACGTACACTGAGCACCGTTGAAAGCGCTCCAGCATTCGTCGACTATGGAATTGAAAATAAAGAGACTTCTTTCGCCAGCGAAGGGTCTTCTCCCTCAACTTCGCCTTCGATGAGACACATCTCAGATCCTAAACTCGAGAAGAAGGTGACTTTTGCGAGATTGCTTAACAAAGTGTCGGCGGAAATGAGCTCCAGTTCTGACGTAGATATGGTGAACACGATAACCATTCCAATGGCTGTCATTTCGGATCGAGGCTTGAAAGCTAAGGCATCGAGTACCCCTCCGTCACCAGGAGTAGAGATCAGATCACCTCATAGTACATCGAGTAATCAAGGGAGCGATTCAATGTCCAGCCTTGATTTGACGTTGGCAAATGCTGCTTTGAAGAAGTATTCCAGGTAAGTACGACATGTCAAACAAGAATTTCCCAATCATATTAATGTTAAGTATCACTTTTCATTACGCTATATTTATGTATAACTTATGGTTTTTCCTAGAACGCCAAAGATCTCCAGCGCTGACTCAATTTTGGCCATGTTTCGGAACTTCTCCTCATCATCAGCAGCAATGGTCTCCAGAGCATCTTCAGGGGGAGTGTCGATATCAAGCACTCCTTCAGCATCATCTCCTCAGGATGATACCGTCGATGGTGATGATATATCGTTAGCCTCTTCACATATACCTTCGCTAGCGCCGGACTCACCAGTTACTAGACCACATAATACAATCGAAATTCAGGTTTGTAGTTTTTACATTTGGATCCGTAAACGTTCCTTTAAACTCAAATGTCATAATCACTGACTACATTGTTTCAATTATTCAAGCTTAAGTAATAATGTAAATAATTACAGGTTCTGGACCCACTAAGTGCTCATAAATCTTCGGGCCCAGGCAGCAACCTTCTTCATCCACCGTCCATCCTTCTCGAAGTTCCAAGCGGGATCAACAAATGCCTTTCCCCAATACGAGAACTTCCTACGCCATTACCTACTCCTCTACCTACTCCCCTACCTACTCCGCTGCCTTCACCAAGGATGCCCAGAGCTAACATGGAACCTGGCGTCCAAAGTGATACGAGTACTACGATAGTGTCGCCTAGCGAAGATGAATTAGATGAGATTAAGTATGAAACGAAAAACGAACGGCCTACTTCTGGACTGAGACTGAAAGTAAGATCATAAATCACCACAAAAAACGGTAATAAATCTGAAAGAATATTAACTTACATCGCTTTTTTTTTCAGCTCCGTCAACCGATAGTCATGAACACAAATGACACACCGACTCCATCTACCGCAGTGACCGATTCTCCAAGTCCTAGCTTTACGCACAGCCAAGACTCAGAACGAGAAATGTCTTCTCCTTCCCCCGCCCCTCCTGCCCTCTGTGTTCCCGTCTTGACCATAGAGAGACCATCGCCAGGATCCCCGCCTCCAAGACGGACCCCACCACACCTCGAATTTCAACCACCACCATTAATAACTGTGACATATAACGCAAGTGAAGAGTCAGATGAACCCATGTCACCCAGACCACCACCTTCTTCAGGAAACATGTGCTATCTCAGCCCGTTTTCAATGTCAGCTAGAGGGGAAAGGGCACCATCAGAATCCAACCTGTCTTCGTCCGGATACAGTTCGATGGCAAGTCCTGGCCCTTCTAGATGTGGTTCGAGCAACCCATTATGCCCTTCAGAAATGGAAGACCCGGGGTCAGGGGGAGGGCCGTCTTGTTTTCAAAGGCGCCGACCGTTAATGAAGACCAATAGTAGTCCAGCCGCTTCCAATGATGACTCAAAAGAGGGGCGGAGAGGTAGATCGGATTCTGAAACGTTATCGGATGATCCGTTGCTAGAATCTAACGATGAGGGGATAGGTACAGACGAGCGAGTGGACGACGTTCCATCGAGTGCGAAGGAAATGGAAATAGTGTTAAAAGAGACTTTAGAAGTACCTGTACTATGCTCCCCGAGTGGTGTTACAAAGTGTTCAATAGTAAAATGCGTTAGTGTAGAACGGGGGTTAGATGAGAAGGCTTGCTTGCGACCTCCGACCTTACTGTCCGAGGGTAGTAGACCACTTAGTCCCGTTAGTTCTAGAAGCGAGAGTCCGCTGAGCGATAAGACTGGGTTAGGGAGGTTTTCTCCACAGTTTTACGGGCGGCAGTTACCCTTTACGGATTCCGATGGTCTATATGACTTTCCTAGTTCGGATTGCGTGAAGGGCGGTAGTTGTAAGGGCGGGAGTAATGTACAGAAGAAAAGTGGGAGGCGAAGAGACAGGAGGACCACGCGGACCGCATCGCATGAGCCAACAGGGACCACGAAGTCGACACTGCCACATATGCCGCATTCGATGCACAATTTGTTGGAGGTGAGTTAAATTATTAACAACGAAATTCCTTATGTAGAAGTAAAAATAAGTAGGATCAATGCGTGCTCAAAACAAACTGATTTTCAGTCTTAAAATACTGCTGTTAAGTAGAAGTTGGTAAAGATATAATTCACATAATTATGTTAATTGCTTTCGTTTTAAGAAAAGTCCTGCGTAATCGGCGGCATTGTTTACAAAATCTTTCTGTTGTAAGTTACAAACCTTTCCAGGTGCCGGGCAGCCGCGAGGGTAGCGGCCGTGGGCGGAAGGGCGGGCGGCGACGCTCGCGGTCGCAGGCGCCTGCTCCAGCCTCCTCGTCATCATCAGAGGACTCCGTCTCCAACGCAAGCGTGGCGTCTGTGGCGTCTGCACGAGAGTTCAGGCTACCTGACATGGAAATGCAGGTAGAGAAACGTTGTCGTCTGTCATAATTTCTTGTCTTTACATGGTTTCCAGTACCAGTTTTCAGGCAAATATCGCCGGCGTTCTCCAATTCGTTACCCAACCTTTGCAATTATCATCTGTTGCCCAACGTTCCGGCTACCTTCCTAAACTAAATACTATGTGCATGCAGGTACACCTATATGTACTTAGTTACTTACATACTTACCGTTCATAAGGAAACTTCACGTTAAATCATTAATTTCTTTGTAGGTACTTAAATAAAAAGTTAACTATTCTTGTCTAAATAAAACGATACATGCATGATAAAATAAAATTTCATAAATTTAAAAATATGTAAATAGATTTTTTTGTAAAATGTTAAATTATCTAGTTGTGGTTACAGTTGTCTACTTACTACGTAATAATAATAATATTTACTTATTGTCACATTTAGTAAATTATTTCGTAATTTTGTAAATTGCATAATTTTCTTACATTTATATAAATAAGTGATGTTATTGAGTAATTCACATAAAAAAATAGCAAACTTACCAGCTATTGAGTCTCATGAACTATTATTTTATGAACTATTTATAATTTTTAATTGTTTAGCTTTTTATTATTATTTACGGTTAGGTTTTAGCATCATTTGAATTATTTTCAGCCTTGTGAGCCGTTGCGCTTGAGAAAACCGCTAAGAAGACAAAAGTGCCGTAGCTCTGAGGTGACTGATGTAATGTATTGTATGAAAATTGCCTGAATTCATCTGTGATGCTGCGATCCATGTATCATTATAAAATATATTATGCTCATAAAATGTGTGTACGTTGGTACCTACTTACATACTTGAATGATTAAACATGTCTATACAACATGAACTTGAATTCATATGTTATCCCGAAGGGGTGGGACTGGGACCATGATACCCCACAAGTTGTGAGAGCCTTACTTGAAACTGCGTGTTTTCGAACCTCCATACTAAAAATGAATCCACAAATCTAGCGCTGCGCGTAGTAAACCCTATAACGCACAACCTAATCCACGAAGGGACATAAAAATGCACGTGAAATCACTACGAGAGCTAACAAAATACGAAAATAAATAAACGAACTCGTTTCTAAACGCAGGACGACGAACCCGTTTACGGAATTCGGTCAAGGACGAAGTTCATTTACATCCAGCTGCGTGCACCTGCGCTAGGGCTGTATTCCACGCGTTTGGGTAATATTACGTAAACTTACCATTGCATTTCTTCAATGAAAAACTATTAATTTAGAAAGGTCGTAGAACCCGCGTAGTCAACCTTAGGGAGTAGATTCACCCGCTTCCGGGATAACATACCAATTTGAGGTCAGGTTGTATAGTTACCTAATCATTCGCTTAGGAAACATTCATATTTTGATCAGATATGTTATATTTAAGTGAGTAGATGTTAGATTGTATCATTATGGAATGCCTTACCTGTAATTTGGACTATGTCTATTAGGTTGGATTAGGTTGAAAGCATAGCATGGCGACTCTTGGACATTTAGTCAATGCTTTGAAATTCTACGAAACTTAAAATATATTCTATTTCAGGACACGTCATCGAAAATTTCATCCAGTTTAGATTTAACAGAGGACTCGAGAAAACCAACCAAAGTCAGCAAGCTCAGGACTATCAGTAACCAAATAAGGTAACCAAACCACAGTTAGAACTGACCAAACAGTGCATATAACAACGATGACGAAAGATAAAGTGTGCCTGTTTCTTCACAGGTTTCTCAGAAGATTAGAACGCAGCTTGAAAATGAAAGAAAGCTATCCAGCTATTTCAGACGACGAAGGAGACGAGTCCTCGAGCGTCACTTCGCCCTTACTACAAGCAAGAAAGGACGGATGCCGGATGCCTGTTCATGCGATATCCGCCCCTCTACTCAGCTCGGTTAGACCTAAAATCACGAGACAACGACGCTATGATAGGGCCCTAATCAGTGAAGATACGAGGACTTTAAACACTGCCGCAGGACAAGACAATTCAGATTAAAACCAGTGCCATTTTTGCTTGAAAATAAATTAAAAATCATAAATAATCCATGTGTTAAAATCGTTAGTTTTTAAATAAATCAATAGTCTTACTTCTACATTGATATGAAGAAATAGCGAAATACTTAAACCCTTTCTAAAATTCGACATGAGTATACAAAATTCTAAGATAATGTGATATATTAACTAAGAAACACGAACTAGTAGAATGTTATAGATATTGAAATAGTGGTAGATGATATAAAAGGTTTTAGAAATATTTTAATTTTTTTCAGTTCTCTTTTGATGTCTCTAATAAAGGTGGCTTATTGTAAATATTTCTCGATAGCAATAACTAATTTGTAGTTTTGTAGGGTTGATATTTTTACTGTAGTGGAAATTAGAATAATATACCTACGGTGTAGAACACAAATATTACGCATGAATATTATTATTATTATTTCTATTAATTAATCATGTAATCCAGTTACTCTTGGAAAGGTTTATTTCGTTCTCCTCTATACTTTAGTTAGACGTTAATTCTACAATATATTTATATGCTTTTTGTAAATATAATTAGTCGTATTGCTCAAATGCATATTTTGTGAGATCGTTTTTTGCGCACTTTTTGCTGTTTTGTAAATATTTAAATATTAAAATTGTTTATTGTTGTAAATACCAGGTTCGAGAGAGAAAGTTTCTTTTTCACTAATGTTACGTAATTGTACGTTACAATTTATATATTGTAAGGATAAACAATAAAGGCCCAAAAAATACTGTATACCAAATGCACAATTACTATTTATATACAAATACTTGTGTATGGATATAAATGCACGAATATTGTTAAGATATTTATTGGTACTTAATCTAATGTTACAATCTTAACTGACGCACCAATAGAATAGTGACCTGCAATGTAGTTATGATTAATGATCTCTTATTGATACCCATAGAATTATAGAGTTATATACCTAATATTATATACCCCTATTCTTGACCTATCCTTTCTTCCAATAAGACTTCTTAAGTTTAATAGATATATCGCATCTATTTGTTTAAAATTTCCAGCACCCTGTTATGCAAGATACCTTTGAACAAAATATTTTATTTCAATAGGCCTGATGACTACTATTAAAAATTAACAATTAAATATTATTTTCATAAAGAAGATTAAAAATGAATGCAATAATTGAAAAAAAAAGTAAAATCGGTAAATAAATCATGGAGTAATAAGCTTTTAAAGTTTCTATGGAGGGGGCATCACCTATCCCTTTCTCGCAAAACAGACCGCCTCCACAGTTACTATGAAAAATCCACTTGTAACGTCACACGCCAAAGAGATTGTATGTAGAGATACCACAGCTTAGTAATGAGGCACTATGACAGAGCTATCTCTTTCTATTCCAGTTTTTAAAATGCTTGTAACTTTGTCGTTTTTTGAGATATTGTATTATTGTTTTTACGAATGTTAATATTATTAAAATCATAAAAAATAGTAGTGATCATGCCTATTTTAATCAAATTATTATTCCAAATAGATGTGTTTTAACATGTTAGTATGTATTAGATAACTTTTAATAACGTTAGATACAGTCCAGCAATAATTTTATGTGATTTGACTGTTCAAAGACTGACGCTTAACTCGTGTGCACTAACAAATGCTCTGTTTAAGTTCAATGTTACGTGTAATGTACTTCGTAATGCTTATAATAATGTACTGTAAAATTAAACTACCCATTAAGTTAAATTAAAAATGAGTTTTTTTGGTATATTCCCAGTTGCCACCCCCACCTCCCACCTCACTTGATCTGCCCCCCCCACTTGCCCCCTACCTCCTTGTAAATATTGCATTTGGACAAGGATATTTTGAATGGGGTCGGCGACCCACGCAGCAATGTATAGCGATTGAAGTGGGGGCAAAAGCTTCCCAGTTGCCACCTGGAGGCGATCCATGTGGGGACAACTGAGAATAAACCGTTTTTTACCCTAAATTAAAAAAATTATATCTAGAACTGAAAAATTAAATTATCTACTAATCAATAAAGCCGTGGTGATATAGATTGGGAGACGTCAGTTTCGGTCATATGCCTACAACATGGTATATCACATAGTTATAACCTATTGGGTTTTTAACATAGCAAATAATAGGCAGGAATGTATAAAATCAGCTTTATTGTACATTTCTTCAATCAATAGTATAACCATAATTCAATCGACAGAATAATCATAATAAACTCAGCTTAGAAAAAGCTGCAAATAGCGAGAATTTTTTGAATGAGACTCATGAGAAAGATTACAAAGCCAAATAAACCGCTTTAAAATTTGGTAATTCAACATCACTTTAGATAAATAATAAATTGGAATTTAATATATAGAATTGTAGATAATTGTACTTTATATTATTATGCAATTATTTATAATTTATTTATACATACTTACACACTAACACAACTTATTTTATATGTCACGACTAGACAATTCCAGATATACACATTTATCACAATATTAATTTTAATAAATTAAATCACTAATTTTAATTCTACGACTTCTCCTTAAACCAATGTTTTTTATACTACAACTACCTTTCTCACTCTCACTGTACTAGGAAAGGGCGGTAGGAGTGACACAGCTATATTTTTCAGCTGGACTAAATGAGGTAGCATGGAATAGCAATTATAAAAAAGGGCGCAATCGGGCCGATTACATGTCAGCTATATTTTTTTGTCAAAAGCAAGGCGTTTGTCGGGATTTTTGGAGTATTCTTTTTTTGCGAAAATAATAAAGTGACTTGGGAAATGTTACTCTTTAAGTTAAGACTAACATTTTTGCTGGAGAAATAGAGTTAATATTATTTTATCATTGTTTTAATTTTTCATTCATATACTATATTTATATAAGATCATAAACATTCACATCCGCAACCGCGGATGTGAGCCTTCAAAAATCCACAACCGCAATCGCATCTGCGGATGTGCAATATCGGCATCCACAACATTCCTGGTCTTAACATATTCAGTAGTCTATGGTCTAGGGGAATAACCCCAGAAGAAATAATGGGAATAAGTTTGTATAGAGAATCTAATAACAGCTTTTGAAACCTTTCAATAATCACGTTTCCATGCGTAAATATTATCACAGATAACACAATATTATATCCAAATGAGAATTATGACCCTATGTAAACTTTTCTTTAAAAAATACAAAGTTATTATTATGAATTAATATGATACCGCCCAACTATCACATACATCGATATGCAAAGCATTTAAAAATACATTTCTGCATCTAGGATCACTACGAGGACTATAATCCTCAAAGAAAAAATATGTACACACTTTATAAAATAACAAAAAAAATACGAATTTCTTAAAACAACAGATCCAAAACAATAATTTCTTTGACTTTTGAGATTACTTTATAAACTAAATATTATGATTCATAACAACTTGTATTCCTCTATGACATACCCAACACATTTGGGTAGGAACATCCTTAAGAGATAAGTGCGAACATATTATAAGCTGTCAAACTACACCATACATAACAGCCATTCTTTTAAATTTAATTAAGCGATGCTTAGTCTTCTATCTTACATTCGCTCGTGCCATTTTACGTAGTGGAAAATTGACAGAACATATTAACCATTGATTAAAATTAACTAACGTTTATATGCCCTAAATTAATATAATCTCATAGAAAAGAAGCAAGTTTTTTTTTATTCTAATCAAATGAGTCCAAAAGTCAACTGCAGTTACGGTGCGGTTATCTACTATTTCGACACTGCGTTATAAAAGTGATATACTGCAAATAGCTGCGCTTTGAAATACAATTCCATTCATAAACGCTATAAAAGCTAATCTATACCATAAATGCATTTGTCACCTTCTCGCTAACGAGGAAAGCCACGCGTAAAAGCGAGAGAAAAAATAAACAACATTATTAGTTAGGTAAAAGTCGTATTAAGACCAAGTGCAGCCGGTCGTCATAAAAAATCTATTCTAATATTTTGAAAGTCATTCGGCAGTTAATTAATATTTCGACAGTTCGACAGTTAGGATTACAAAAGTAAAAAATAGAGTTATAAGCTGCACAACCCACTTTCGAACATATCTATTATTTTGGGAGTCATTTGACAGTTAATTAACATTTCTGTAGTTCGGCAGTTAGGAACAAACAAAGTAAAAATAGCGTTTAATCGGTACAATCCACTTCAAAACATACCATCATAAATACCAATCGCAATTAGAACTGCAAAAAAAATTGTAACATTCCTCAAAATCGACTTCCAATCATCTGGCACAGCGTACGGAAGAATTATACCGGTCAGCTTGTGTATTTCGTGCGCCGTGCACACAAATATATACGACGTCAAAATGAGATTTAAAACTGGGGCCCCGGGTATCAGAACCAAAACCCCATGGGTGTCAGCCGCTAACCATATATGGGATTGGCTCGCGAATAACTCTAACGTAATCTGCCCAAACCATTCGAACATGGTCGAATGACGCATTCGCAACACCCCAGAAACGTTCCGTAAAATTATATAGCTAACTATCGGTATGAACGCAACGTAACTGTGTATTTCGTTGCAATCGAAAGTGTTGCCGCATAGAAATGTAAAAGTTACGTAACTGCCTATCCCTATGAACGCAAGTAGAGTGGCAGTTAAAGCCAGTCCAGGGGTTAAAAGGTTACTATGTGTGCTGTCATCCAAAAGGCTATACCGTTGGGATAGTAAGTAGGCGAGTGCGAAAATAATTCCGTACATCATTGAGTATCTGGAAAGATTGGTTTTGGTTAGGTGAGGCTCAAATCATTGGTTCAAGAACGTGTGAAAAACCAATATCAATTTAATATCAATAATTTTGTGGTGTGTCAGTCATTGGACGAGCAGGATTCGAACCAAGCTGTAAGCAGAAATTATAACTTCAAAGTCAAAGGACTATACCGCTAAAATAAACATGCTCGATTTCAGACTAAACACATGTGTACGAAGCACTCAAACATTAACACAACCCAAATAAATTTTAAAAATATACGATATCGCAAATGTTTTACCAAGCTGCATCATACTTGATTAACGATAGTTTTCATGGGAATAATTTTAAAGTGGAAACCAAACATAAGGACTATAATATCTTGATAGTTTTCATACAAGAATGTATTTAATAATATTTTATAATATTCTCACCGATCCTGCTTCCACTGTAGCCACCACTGGTGTATGTCGTCGTCGGAGTTCACAAACAGCGCCTTCCACGGCCGCGTCACAAATATCTTCTGGAAAAACACCTGGAAAGCAAGACTACACTTCACTGCGTTTCTTTTTTATTAAAATTGGGCAAGGGCCAATGTATGGTATCTATTTTAATTAGGCACCGTTTCTTAGACCGTCGATGATGATGAATGATACATCGGGGTCCGACATTAAAATGGTGGCGACCACGAACCGGAAGACGTAAGTGAAAGCCGCAGGGAGCCCTGATGCAAGACGGGAGCAGCCGCTCAAAGCGGCGCTCTCTGAGGGAGGCTTATGTTCAGCAGTAGACGTGTTCCGGCTGGTGATGAAGATGATAGCTTGTACTTACCTCACTCATATACAAGACAGTGACGATAGCAAATAGCCCGATGATCTTCAGAGCGATGTATAAATACTGGTACGGTTTAGTTTCCAATGTGTGCGACGAACATTGCGTTATATGCGGCGGTAGGGCGAAGATTGCGAACATCTAAAAAAAATGAAAAATAAAAATGTACAAAATAAAAAAAATACGTGCAACCTTCTGTTATAGCTTTTTTCGTTTAGTTTCATTTTATACGTCATTTCGGACCTAGGTTTAACGAATTTATTTCACTCATAAATAACATAGTTAACTTATAATGAGCTTAAGTAGGTATATGTATAAATTATAACTAAATAATCTTAGTTACAATTAATCTAAAAATATTGTCCAGGTGATCTGGCGGTACGTATATTATACGTTTAAAAAACATTTGCATAAAAATATTTTTTTTTTGCTTAGATTTGAACACAGCCATTGTTGTACAATCTTTAAGGTCGTTAGGTAGATCGTTAAATAATTGTGCACCGTCATATATAATACACCTTTTACCATATGAAGTTCTTGGGAGTTTCAATTTTATTTTATTTGTATTACGCAAGTTATGTTTGAAAGACCTTTTTGTGAATGATATTTGTGTGTGTATTTTATTGGTCAATATTTTTTTAATTAGAATGCAAGTTGTGTACGTGTAAAGTTGTTTTAAATTAAATACTTTCGTTTGTTCATAGAGATAACGTGTGTTTGTCAGGTAGTCGTAATTGAAAAGAGTTTTCAGCAGCTTGTTTTGCGATATCTGAAGTTGTATAAGGTTAGTTTTTGTAGCACACCCCCATATTTGTATTAAATACTCCAAGTGTGATTTGACTAGTGAGTTGTATATAGTCATGCGGACTTTATGGGGTATACAGCCACTCTTTTACAGACCTCTTTCCGTGATCCGAATGTGACCTGAAATACACACTCAAACTTTGTTGTTGCTGTCATACTTACAAGATAATAAGCACAAAATACTGGAGAACGCATTGTGAGCAAAGTTTATCCACTCAGGCGCGGTGCGGCGGGCGTAGGTAGGTCCCAAAGCGCTCCTCAAATAGCGCGGTATGGTTTTGCATATTTACGGTTTATACGAATAAACTAAGCAGTGTTTAAAAATTTCAAAACTAGTTTTGATAAGTAGCAGTACTTGGCTTTCTAAACAAATGCATTTTTACGTGTGTTGCAGTATAAAAAACACACACAACAACACTACGCATAATAATTGACGCTCCGCCGTACCTAAAGGAAATTACTCCTTCGCCGGCGCGAGATGCAATTTCGACTGAGGCCTTTTTTTTTGCTCCTGAACTGTAGATACTTTTACTTTATTCGATAGTGACGTTCAACTAGTTTCAATTTTAGTCGATTTATAACGAGTGACACCTCTAAAAATTGATTGCCATCCCTAGTAGCGAAATCAGCTGTAAGCCACAAATGTGGTGGGGAGCGGTCCACGTTGCGCGATGCCGGCCGCACATGTGGTTGAAGCGCCTGAGCGGCTAATGATGATAAACATTAGGTGGACCGATGATCTGATCAAAACCGCCGGGAGCCGATCAATGCTGGAGGCAAGCAGCTGCTCACAGTGGCGCTCTTCGATAAGACTATGTTCAGCAGTAAACATCTTCAGGCTGGCAATGATGTTGGTGATGGTGATGATGGTGTTGTTGGTGATGGCGATGATGATGATGATAATTTTTTTTTCTATTGCTTGAACACCCAATTAATATTAAGCATTCTAATTATATTATAATCTAGCCAATCTATTTGGCTAATGAGTAATTTTAATTTAACCTAAACTTCTAATATAATAATTGTCTAAGAATGTGTCCAATAACACGTTTCTTATTGTCTCTATTAA
Source organism: Ennomos erosarius (assembly GCA_963580505.1). Taxonomy (NCBI): domain Eukaryota; kingdom Metazoa; phylum Arthropoda; class Insecta; order Lepidoptera; family Geometridae; genus Ennomos; species Ennomos erosarius. The sequence continues at coordinate 13,545,434 of OY756988.1, forward strand.
GGTGAAGACACATTGTTCTTGTGTTCTTTTTAAGTAGCACTTAGGCTGACATTCACAGACGAGTTCGAGTTCGAACTCGAACTCCGTTATGTCAAAATTGGAGTCTAGACTCGTACTTCGATAGAATTGGCATTCACAGTCGAGTTTAGCATAATGGAGTACGAGTATATACTCATCTGAGCATGAGACGGGCTGAGCCACGAAATCGGTGACTCGAGCCGTGCTCAGGCACCGCCATCTTTATTATCACGCATGTTTTTAAAAACAATGCTGCTTAAAATCAATTTTTAATGTGGTTTTTGTGAAGAGTTGTTAGTTACTTCATAGATTTATTTATAATGAAAATAACAATAAAAAAAATCTAATAGTAATTTACTGGCAGATCCTGTGTGTTTTCTTTTCTTTGTTGTATTATAGATTTTGCTTCCCCGGCTTGTGTCTTCACATTCACATTATCCCATGCCTTTTTAAGTTGTTTGTGAGTATGTACCTAACCTATAATATAGAATTAATCTTAAATTAATGGTAGGTCTAGGTTTATTAAATAAAAATCAATTCATATGGTACCTTTTAGGAATTACCATGCACATATGAAGAAATCATCAATGCTTTGCAAGTTGGCTCCATAGTTCTTCTTTTCTATTATTAAAATGAAGCATTTATTTTTATTTAGTTTCTAGAATTTGAAAGAAAGAAAAGAAAGAAAGAAAGAAAATACATTTATTCAGGAATTTATATGTATGGAGCTATTAGCTCCCTCAGATTTTGTGAACAAGTACTGTGAACACTATAGAGACGATTTATTTTCCATTGCTATTTCCATTTCCATTGACAGTTTTAATTTCACTCGTTTTTTTATTATTTAGGTAAATAACAACATTCACAATAATCATAATAATTGAAAAAACAAAAACAAATAAAGAGAAATGGCGCGCTTTTTAAAGTCTCCTTCAAAGAGTATATAATTATCACCAGTTTTTTTCTCTAATCTGTGATCACCAGTAAATTTGATCTCCTGTTTCAGTTATTCATACAATATTTGCTATTTTTTCTCCCTTTTTAGCATAATACTGCCAAATAAAAAAGACAACGTGTAAGTCACTAATGTCAAACTACATTTGTCTATGGCCGGAGTTTACTCGGCGGAGTGAGGGCGGAGTTTACGTTGGAACTCGACTGTGAATATAAAAACGCGGAGTATACTCGCCGTGTCCGGAGTTTGAACTCACGTGAGTTCGATCGGAGTAAACTCGATGCATTGTCTCTGAATGTCAGCCTTACACTGCACCACATTAGACTATCACGTAACTACACTTTAACACTAATTAAACTAACTCAAACGGTTTTGTTCTTTTTAGTCTTCTCACTAGATCCGTGGGGTCGAGGAGCTGAATTGCCTCAACATTCACATGATGGTGAAGCCTGTATTGATGATAATAAATGAATCAGGTTATAAACATAATACTGCGTGACAATAAGTTAATGAAGTAGACTCACCAGAGTATACCAGAAAGAGACGAGCGGTATGAACGAGTAGAACTGGTACGGTCGGTTCATTGCGAGACAGAGCACGGTAGTGAGGAAGTTGAGACGGAACATAACTCGGAGGTACCGTACCACGCGACCGTCGCCAGTCTTCCATAGGTAGTAGAAATGACCGTACCTGGATAACAATACAAATCACTATTAGAACCTTAATCACTGTTTAGAACTTTATTAATTCCACATTGCCATAAATATCGATAAATAAATAAATAAATAAATAAATAAATAAATAAATAAATAAATATGTGTGGACATTTCACACAGCGCCATCTAGCCCCAAATTAAGCATAGCTTGTACTATGGGAACCAGATAACTGATACAATACTTATATACGTTTTTGTTAGTAAATACATACATACATAGAATACAATATAACACCTAGACGCAGAACAAACATCTATGTTCATCACACAAATGTTTGTCCTGGGTAGGAATCGAACCCACACACAGCCCTCAGTTCAGAAGGCAGGGATACTACCAACTGAGCTATCGAGCCCGTCAAATAATTGACCATAATTGGATGCAGGAGGCGAGCAGCCGCTCAAAGTGAATCTCTCTGGGGGAGGCCTATGTTGAGCAATGGACGGATGGAATGGATGTTGATGTTGATGCTAATCATCATCATCATCATCAACAGCCCGTAGACGTCCACTGCTGAACATAGGCCTTCCCCAGAGAGCGCCACTTTGAGCGGCTGCTCGCCTCCTGCATCCATCGGCTCCCCGCGGTGATGCTAATGATGATATCATAAATTAGCCGTGTGGTCCCGGCGGTGTGAGAATAGGACCGTTTCATCTCTTCCCGTGAATATCGTAAGAGCCGGCTAAGGGAATATCCAGGGAATGGGCAGCAGAATTCTCTTCGGTCTTTAATACAAGGTGATCTTGAATTGGTATGTTATCCCGAAAGGGGGTAAATCTACACCCCAAGGTAGACAATGTTTCTTCTACGACTTTACTAAATTAATAGTTTTTCATTGATGAAATGCCATGTAAAGTGTACGTTCGAAAATAGCCTTAGCGCAGCTGGGTGGTTGAACTTCATCCTTGCCCGAGTGCACATAAATGAGTTTAACGACCTGTGTTTAGAAATGAATTTATAGTATCTCGTTCACTCCCGTAGCGATCGCACGTGCAATTTTGCGAGTGGATTTATTTTTACCATGGAATTGTGGATACACCCAGTTTCAAGTAAATCGCTCACAACTTGTAGGGTATCATGGTCCCAGTCCCCCCATTTCAGAATAACATACCAATTCAAGGTCACCTTGTATAATCGCCTGGCAAGCGTAATGTAATGTTTGTAGCAACCCTCTCCTAATGGGAGGCCTATGCTCAGCACTGAACGTTCTCAGGCTGTTAATAAAGATACAGTGAACGTCTTGAGGCTGTTCATTATAAGAGGTATATGGGGCAAGGACCTGCACCAAAAGGTAAATAATAAGAAGGTAACTGTGGAGACTTATGTTCAGCGGTGAACGTAACAAAGCTAATGATAATGACAATGATATGGTGATGATGATGACGCTGACACCACTCACCCGGTAAGGAAGAGGTATGCGGAGCTCAGAGCCTGCAGCAGCATATATATAGGTCGCACCTTCCCCGCGCCGGTGACCTGCGCCACTAGCACCACCAGCTGCATCCATCCCTTCCACTCCGCCGTCTGCGACCGGTGCAGCACTCTGGAACACCGCGCCGGGGCCTTTACAGGCGGCTGGGGCTTTTGTAGGGGGCTGGGGCTTTTACACGGGGATTGAAGCTTTTATAGGAAGCTGGGGCTTTTATAAGGAGCTGGGGCTTTTATAGGAAGCTGGGGCTTTTATAAGGAGCTGGGGTTTTTATAGGAAGCTAGAGCTTTTATAAAGAGCTGGGGCTTTTACAGGCGGCTTGGGGCTTTGACAGGGGATTGGGGCTTTTATAGGGAGCTGTGGCATTTACACAGGGTTGGGGCTTTTACAGGAGGCTGGGGCTGTTACACGGGGCTGGGGCTTTTACAGGCGGCTGGGGCTTTTACAGGGGGTTTGGGGCTTTTACACGAGACTGGACCTTACACATGACCGATAATAACAACAAAAATCTCTACAGTCAGAATGATTAATAATAACAAAAGTAAATTAAAGATAACTAACCGACTAGACCTAGAATCATCCGTAAAGAACAATCCCAGAGCGAACACATATCCCACGGGTAGCCAGAAACTCCATTCTGAGTAGTACTTATTCTCCTTCATAAAGAAGTTGGTCCGGTCGCACAGGTAGAAGTATGCCATGATCATGCCAAGCTTGGCTAGGGCTGCGAGGGGCGAAGGCCCGGCCGCCGGCGGCGCCGCCACTAGAGTGTAGCCCCCGAGCCGCTGCTGTATAGTCTGTGACCAGCGCCAGACGCCACGGATCGTTGCTACCACTGCGCTGGAAAGACGGTGTTTACTTTTACTACGGAAATAGCGTTAGCGCTTGGATGGATGACTGCAGTGGTAAGGAGACGGCGTGTCGATAGCGTGAGGGAATTTCGGCGATTAATAACCCCCTCCCTTCTTGTAAACGGCGCTACCTTCTAGGTGAGATACCGTGAGATTTGGCTCCCAACTGAGGAAAAAAAAATCTTACGTGAGATTAGAGTGGGGACCTCACCCTAAACTCACGTGAGATTTTTTCAATGGTCAATGGCGGCTAAACTTTGAAAAGCTACTGTGTTAGTTCGGTACTTGAAAGCATTCGCATAACCGCGATAAATATTATTTTGTGTAGGAGTAAGCTATATGTTGGTGGAGGAACATGTTTTGCTTTTAGCCTAGTTTTCTACATTGTTTCTTGCGGAAACAAAATATTAAGTGATATTTTCCCTCACGTGAGATTGAGTGAGATTTGGATCAACTATCGTCATTTGCGATCAATCTTATCTAATGAATGAAGTTTGTTTTCTCACAATATTTCACTTACACAGAAACAAAATATTATGTGATGTTTTACCCCACGTGATATTGGGTGAGATTTGTATCAACTAATGCAAAACAAAAAATCTTTTCTTTTCAAAATAATGAAGTTTCGCACCATAATTGTTCATACACTCAATAATGAATGAACATGTTCACTCACCATGACAGGAATAGAACGAACGTGATCGCAGTAAGTGTGGTCGCCGATTCAGGTTGTGCGCAACAAGTCCCGTCATTAAAGTTCATGTGATCATTACAGAACATGTTGAGTAAAATCTGAGCGGAGTGGCGAAGCGCCGTGTGAGTGAGAGCGACGCCGTCAGAGGCTACGCCCCCGAGGGAGATAAGACGAGGGGCGCTCCAAATCTTGGCTGAACTGAAGGTTAAGATCTGAGGAAAAAAAGAATATTTTGTTGAATGGGTTTTCTTTTTCTACCTTATTCTATCTAGCAGCATTATGAATGTCACTGAAAATTGTGACTGTGTGATACATAAAATTTGGATAGAGTATATTTATAGGAATCACATACATTTTATATAGTTCTTTTATTAGATTAAGATTAATTTCCTTTGTTGATTAATTAATAGCCCAGATAATATAATACCTACAGTACAGATGCCTCATCCCATACAACGGAATAACGAAATACGAATAGGCATGATGATGAACAAGTAAATATTACTTTCATACAGAAGATTAAAAATGAATGCAATAATAGAAAAAATAAGCAAAATTGGTAAATAAATCACGAAGTAATATGCTTTTAAAGTTTCTACAGGAGGCATCTCCTGTCCCTTTCTCGCGAAACAGAGTGCCCCCACAATTAGAATGAAAAATCTACTCGAGATGTCACATGCCAAAGAGATTGTATGAAAAGCTACCACAGCTTAGTAATGAGGTACTATAACGACATTGCTCTGACGTCACTGGCCGTTTGAGCTATCTCTTTCTATTCCGGTTTTTAAAATGCTTGTAACTTGGTCATTTTTTGAGATATTTAATTTTTGTTTTCACAAATGTTTATCTTTTGAAGATGATTAATTTATCCAAACAAATAATTTTAGTCATCATACCTATTATTTTATTTCTGCATAACGCAAGATTATCAAGCGACATTTATTGCGTGTTGGCGAAGTATTGGGCCAAATGAATACACTGGACACTAACTAGTAACGCTCACAACACGATCACTATATTTTTTTCACATCCGGGCTATTTTTCGTTTGTACCTGGTATTATTGGTATTAATGATAAAATTACCACTATTCATAGTCTATTCATATTAACCATTATTAAAAAGCTTTACTTACCTCAAGGGTGGCCCGATTATAAGCATCAATATCCGAATTGCTGATACTTTTGAAGCCATCCATCAATTTAGCCTGATCCACCGGTTCTATGAGCTTCCATAGGACCTGGGCATTCTTCGCAGCCAGGGAGTCTATGGCTTGAACCAAATGAGTCAGGTTCCTCTTGTATTCCTCTAAAAGGAGGTCGGTGGTGTTCCTAGTTTTGAGGAGTTGGAGACCGGTGGATGCTATGATGATGGATGGGGGCTGAGAGGAATGCTGCCTGGAATAAGTGTTCTCTTAAAGGTTTGTTTCGTCAGTGACGCGAAACTCTTTGGTACCCATCGCTGCCCGCCGGAATCGCGGCGCTAATATCTATGAACAAGGGTAGCGATGGGTAACAAATGGTCGATTATGACGCTTCACTGATCCGCCTTGATGCACCGGTTTGGCTGAAGCTCAAAGAATTGAAATAAAAAATATAGTAGAAGTTCCACTCGGTCCCGTTTTATGTTTTATATGGCATAGGCCATAAGGCATCCTATGCTAGCTATTATTTATTATTTTGTAATCAATACGGCTGTCATGGCCATTTAGGCTGAAAGTACCTTCAGAATAAAAACAAAATCCAATCTACAGCAGGAAAGTCGATTTTTATTGCGCTTTTCCTCATTGTTTGTTTTGTTAAAAATACTGACTATGAAGATAAAATACTCTTTAAGGAATTATGGGATTGATTTTAGGATTTATGTTTTTTTTTTTTAATTTGTTGAGCAGCAAACTACGGAAAATCTTAATTGTGATGTCTCACTGAAGTGCAAACTGAATTGATTCAATGATACTACATTTGGTGTTCCGTTCCATATTGAATTGCTAATTTCTTGCCTATTTTCCTTAAACCTTACCAAGATTGAAACTGGTCAACCATTGTCTTGGACACATCGTCACTCCATATAAATGTGACCGACAAACGAAGTTTGTTCTCCAAATATGTATAATTGGCTATGCGGTGGTCTATCGTCGAATATGAAGAGTCCAAGTCGAGTCGAGTCTTCAGGAGTCCTGCGAAAATTGTTTTACTGCACGGACTTCGTAACTTTGCATTGATGACAATAATAAGTTTATTTAATATTTTTTTCTTGTTTGCGTGCAAAACTGTATGTAGTGTAGATCAGTCTGCTAAGTATGACAAAAAAACAAAATTACTCTTGAAAAAGTTGTCTGGAAGAGATCACTGCCAGCGATAAGGCCACTCATTGTTACACTAGTGCGTAGGATTTTTTTTACTCATGTAATATTGTATATTTCATTGCAGAGACAAAAGAGTTATCTATCTACTTATTACTATACATGTTTAAGTTTAGTTTACCAACACTACTGTCTTTCATTCCATTAATATTATGAAGAAAACATAAATACAATATAAAAGTCATATCAGCACAGCATTTTACACACTTTTATAGAGCTACTTGTAAAAGAAAATATATAAATCATATGTGGTTTTGTGTTTGTGTTGAATATCAAAATATGAATTTCAATAACCTCACCTATGAAATATTCATACAACTGTTCCACTCTGCTATCACCTATAAATGCAAATCTATTGTATTTGCCCCAAAACGCCAGATATCTGAGACATCGTCTGGCATCTCTGAAAACATAAATTTATAATTAATTAAATTGATCATGGTATTAAAATTCTCATGGTTATGATTTTTCACCTCCTGAGGAAAGGCATCAGATATGCTCGAAACCTGGTCGAGAAATTGACACAATATTCATGAGGTACAGTCGGTTAAATAATATTTAAATTGATCATACATTGTACTTTTTAGGGTTCCAATCCCAAGGGGTAAAGCAAACTATTATTACTATGGCTCTGCTCTCTGTATGTTTGTCTGTCTGTTTGTATGTCTATTCATGTCACCAGGCAGTATCTTATGTAACACATACTAATTATCAACATTGTTAATGTAGCAATCCTTACGTTTTTGAGTATCTGTGGAGCATGCACCCGTAAGGCTGCCATTCATGGTCTCCCTTGTACCTTCCAGATGACAGTAACCAGGTGCATGAATCGGGGCCTGTAATAATTAATGTTGATAAAACTGTGTGGTAAAAACAACAGATCTCTGTATAAATTAAAGTGGAGTAAGTATAGCAAAAACTAGCTAAGTAAATTACAAGTTGATTCCTATATTAATTGATTGGGCAGCACTCTCCCTAATTCAACACTCAGTACGCTCCGATAGCACAGGCTTTTCGATGATAAATGACCTGAATGCTCAGCATCTAGATGTAGATGTATTTTTCATGAAGTGTGATAGATTTGTAGATGTTTATTTACGGTTTTTAAGCTCCAATTAGTTAGATTTAGGTATTGTAGACTATTATGACTTTTTATAGCTTTCTGTGCACTTTGGCATCGCTCTGTAAGCACAGTGAGTACTAGAACTTCAATAAATCAATAAACAACAAAATCATATACATTTTGTTTAACAGTATTTCAGGAAACCTTATCTTGAAATAAACTATAGGTATGATCATACCCATACAAATGTCTTTGTATATAACTAATGCCTATTATATAATTTTGTAAGAAGTCAGCATTCTATTAGACACCCACAGCACTAGAAGATTTTAATGTGCCAAGAAGAATGCTACTGCCCATTCCCTGGATATTCCCTTTGCAGACTTCTACAGCACCCATCGGAAGAGAAGGAGTGGTTCTATTCTGTGCTGCCGGCACTACACACCCAAGCCATCAAATCCGGCAGATCAGCAGGGTTACTCTTGACACTCGATTTCAATCGTAACTTAGGATTTGGAACGAAATCGTGGCATTTGGTACTCTTGAATCCGATACTAGCGCACGATTGGAATCTTTGTCCGTGGAATTTTATGGAACTAAATGGAATCGACTCCTTTCTAGACCAACCGTTTTTCGGTACTCTTGACGCGATTTGACGTTGACAAATTGAGCTTGAAGTCGAGTTTGCGATAGAATTTTTACAACTTTCAAAAGTTAACTTTTTTGCGTTCGAGTGCGTTGTGTTCGGAAGTAAAATGGCACGTTTGGCTCTTATTTTTAATATTTTGGACAAACATATACACAAAATATACACTCAGTCTTATTGATGACACAAACACAAACACATGATGCTTCTCATGGGCGGAGCGTAACACACCTTTTGCTATCGCCGGATTATCTTGTAAAAAATCCGCCAGAGCCTCCAGCTGTTGGTAGGTTGGCCTACTACTCATAATTCTAAGTTCCTGTTAGAACGGATGAATCATTAATTATTGTATCAGTAGTACAAACATCGATGTTCATCACACAAATGTTTGTCCTGAGTGGGAATCGAACCCACAGCCCTCAGATCAGAAGGCAGGGCTACCACCGACTGAGCTATCGGGCCGTCAAAATTCAAGGTTTACAGCTTACTTAAGCACCCAAAGTACCAATACCAATGGATAGACACTGTTCAGACACCGTCCGACTCCGACGCCACTATTGTTTCAAATTCTGAACTCTTGGTAAAAATTATACCAATTATTTTTTTTTATGGGAATGTGTGACGTGGCGAGCTGGTCGTTCACCTGATGTTAAGCAACATGACCACCCATAACAGTTGCAGTGTCACTCAAAACTTTAAAATAATAAAGTTTCGCGTGACACTGCACTGCTTACGCCATCCCGAGACATCACCCAGTCTAGCAATCAGATTACTAGACTGTGTAATCAGGTCATAAAGTCTCATTTGCCCAGTAATTTCACTAGCTACAATGCTCTTCAAACCGGAACATAGTAGTACTTGCACACTACTGCTTGGCGGCAGAATAACTGGCAAAGCGGTGGTACCTACCTAGACGAACTTTGCAAAATAGTCCTACCACCTAGTAAAATAATTTAGTAATAAGTATAATTTTAAGAAGTTGGCCGGTGAAAATGACTAAATGAGTAGGTATATTACTATGAACACTTTTACAAATTGAAACACTGAAACACAGAACACTATCTAAACAAATCTGAAAATAGCTGAGCCACACAGAACATTAATACTAGTTATTTTTTCAAGCCAACCTTTCATTGACATTTAGCCATTCTTGATATTATTCGTCGGTAAATAAACGCTTTTATTAACTTGAAAGTGACTAAATATCATCAAAAGCGATGATTTTTTGGTAAAGTATTTTTTATCACCGTTATTAATATGGTGTTTGGTATTAGTATTTTCTATTATGTTGAGTATGGCAGCACTTACATAGTGTTATTCTTTTGTGAGTCACAATGTTAAGTCGATCGCAAATGCGATTTCAATTTCAAGCTCGATTTTGTTCAAGGGTACCAAATTATTTAACATTGGAATTGGGATTGATTCGTATTAGAATTTTAGTGAAATTGGGATTGGAGTCAAGAGTAACCCTGCAGTTTCTTTCTACATGTTGCATATTGATCTAAGATTAGGTTTTAAACTGTTTTAGATTTAGATAGGTAGTTGTAAGCCCACTGTTGTTTAATTTAGTGTTGGTGTTGGTGACAAATAATGGGAGTGGTGTTTTGAGAGTACAAGGTCAATAACACGGCGTCTTATATGACCAATTTGGTGATAATAAAGGCATTTGACTTACCGTATCTGAGGTGTAATATGCCATGGTAGCCGATGAATCCAATCACAAGCACAAATGCCATTAACTTAGCGTTTTCTACATTCAGCTGGTCTATAAACCACTCGGCTGAAGATTTCTTGTGAGCTGACACCATGGCGACCGGCCAGCGGTCACTTTTAGCTGAAGTAACTGGTACTTTAACGTTACAGAACACTATTTAACATGTAAAGCTTTCATTTCACTTAATACTCTTATTGTTATGCAAGCAAAACCAACAAGCAGACTACCCTAAATGCAATTTCATGCCGAACGAAATTGCCGAAGAATAGAAAATTGAAAAACAAACCATGTGCAGTGTTGCCAACGACGACGAGACAAGTCCGCCATTTTTCTCAGCTTAATTTGCCTAAAGTAGCCGATTTTCAGGTTCCGTTTCCCTTATCAAACGGTTCTGTAGCCTAAAAAGTAGCCCAAGCCTCAAACATCAAAATATCGTCAAATGAAATAAAATAGTAGTTTTTGACGAACAGGCTGATAGTTTAGATGATCTATGCTGTGAATAATGTTGACAGAACGTGAATCTAGCCTTGGCCGGTTGTTTAACAGTGGTATTCATATAAACAAATGTTGAAAAACTCCCCAAAATCTATCATTCCATTTTTACGTAGAGGTGAAAAGCTGAATCATTCTTCTTTCACTTTCATAAAGAATCGCTGGAGAAACCCCTAACTGAAAAGCATTTTAATTAAATACTCTACGATGTCAATCAAGTTGTCTTTGAAAATTGATGTCATTTTGATGCGACTTTTGAATTATCAAAAGTCGCGCCAAAATGTCACCCATCATGCCAGATTCGGGGCTGTTTTTGTTTATGAAATGCATAAAGCTAGAATTTGCCGCACAGCGCCTGATTCATCGTCTAGATGATCCCCCGCTTCGACTATGAATTCCAGTGTAAATTACTTTAACATAAAATTCGCCTTATTTACATAGCATTTACGATACAAAATCAATTATTTTTTGTAGATTTTTTGGTAATTCATATACACCTCAGCTCACGTCACAACATCATCATTCTTTCTTAATTTTTTCTGTTCTTTATTAATGTCACAGACTTTTGAAGTGGCTATAACTTTTATGAAAATGAGACGTTTTATTTAAAAAAAACTAGTTCCGCTTCTGTTACTAGATGGCGTAGTAACGACGTATTTAAAACATGGTCGTAGTTTCAATCCACGGAGTACACAGGAAAAGTCAAATTCAGTTGAGTGGATCACAGAAAACGCTGTTAATTTGTCGATAGAAAGCCATTAGAGTTATATGCCTACCATAAAATAAGGATAGAATACTAAACTCGATACATAATTATCTTAACAATGACAGAACGTAAAACTCCCATTATAACGCCATCTATCGGCTTTTTATAAAATTACAGCTTTTTTAATAAAACGCCTCGTGAGTTCGTTTATAATTCGGCTAATTTAAATGAATTGTCCCTGAAGTAGCCTTAAAGGCGTAAATCAGATTTTTACGTCGCTGACTCCTAGTCCTGAGTAGCCAAAATGGCGCGATATTGCATACGTTGACCACACTGACCAATTAGTGACCATAGAGAAAATTGTATTGTGACCACAGATTATCACAGAATCACAGATGGTTGTAACGGCGGTTGCCCAATGCCCACAGAATAGGGAAAATACTTTGAGTTTGGCGTTTTTCGGTTTTTCGCAAAAGAGAATATTGGGTGAGGATTATTAGTATATTTTTTTAATAATCTATGATTTTTGACAACACTTTTTAGTCGATTATTGGAATCGATTATCCGAACGAAATGTGTGTGTTGCAACCACTAAAAATTTCAATTTTATACTTTTTATAACTTGCAACAATAAAATCAAACGTCTAATTGGATTACAATGGCGGCTATGTCCCCGTCTGAGGTAAGTAGAAATTAATTATTTTTCACGTTATTTCAACGCTTTTCAGCACTGCTACCTTACCTATGTTCTACGCTAAGCAATAGTGAATGAAAATATGGCTATTAATACAGTGCGCTGCGCGATATTTTGGCAAAATAAACTGACGGTCATAAACTTTTTTGTCGTAAGTATTTTGGATAAATTCGGAAAGATAATCGTATGGGAAAAGATGTTTGGCCCTCTACAAGTTCAACATAATATCATAGAATTACTTGAGAGTATGAGAGGTATGCAATAAAACTATTTCGAATGTGTTTTCTGTATTGCAGCGGAGATTACAAAAGGAACTCATGTCGTTGATACGAGAGCCTCCACCAGGCGTCACCGTGGACGGAGATCAAGCCAGCCAAAATCTAACACTGTAAGAGACACTACCCTTTCGCTACCAATATGTAGTTTCTAAATATTTCCTTAGCAAACATGTATAAACCTCATTGACATCTAAACTTGGTAGATACTGAAACTCGCTCCTACCTAATATTATAATGCAATAATACGATTTAATTTCAATAAGATATCCTTTATGTCACTGGCTTAAGGATTACTTACTCTATAACCAACACCATAAGTTTATATAGCTTGTTCAGTGGGTTTTAGCAACAGCTGTTCAATAGATATAATACTATAATATACAGGGTTACAGGAAAAATCGTGCTAGATCCGTTAAGGGCGTGGAGTACCCATCATTTCTGACTTATTTCACTATGAAATACCCTAGCCTAAACTTAACCCTTTTCGAAATATTCGACTTTTAATTTTTTTTTTTTTAATATTTTGTGTGTCTTATTATTATTATTATTGCATTTTTACATGTGTAATAAGATGCTTTGGGACGTCAATCAATAAAATAGTACATAATATAATATTTAATAGACTATAGTAGACAAGTGAAAGTTAAGAAATAAAAAAATATTTGAATCTGTATTTTTTTCTAACGGATATCTAAAAATAATATTATAAGTTTAGGCTAGGGTGTTTCATAGTGAAATAAATTAGAAATGGTGGGAACTCCACACCCTTAGCGGATCTAGCACAATTTTTCCTGTAACCCTGTATAAATATAGGTATTGTACCTATTTACCATTAGATAGTAAGTACTCACAATAATTAAATAATAATAAATATGTGTGGACATTTCACACAGAGCTATCTAGCCCCAAACTAAGCAAAGCTTGTACTGTAGGAACCAGAACTGATATAACACTTAAATACTTTTTTGTTTTGTAAATATATACATAGAATACAATATAACACCCAGACGCAGAACAACCATCTATGTTCATCACACAAATATTTGTCCTGGGTAGAAATCAAACCCACAGCCCTCAGTTCAAAGGTAGGGCTACTACCAACTGAGCTATTGGGCCCATCTACATCTACAATAATTATTTACCAACAAATGCTTCTGGTATTGAAATTTTGACATTTGTAGCTTCTATAATTTTAAAAGTTCACATGTTACTATTCTGCCAGCTGCAAACAGGCTATGTTAGTACTTTGCAAGTCAAATCAGAATACTAAAAATAATTTAAATAAATATTCAATGCATATAAAATTACATAGTGCTCGATGTCAAAATATAGCAAGCATACACACATCACAAAGTCTAGGGATACTAATTTCGAAGTTCAACCACCTTATCATTCATAATAAATGAGTTTTTCCTGGTATGAATTAATTCTATAATGTGACTACATGCACATGCTGTTAACTGTTCAAATGCTGATATCTTGGTAGATCAACAATTATTAATAACTGGCCAAGTGTGAGATGGACTCAGGCATAAAGAGTTCTGTACCATTATCTATAAAAATGAGCAAAAAAATCAGTTTGTTGTATGGGTTTCCCTTATATTTAAATGATTCTGGTATTTAGTATTTGTTGTCATAGCGGCAACAGAAATACATCATCTGTGAAAATTTCAACTTTCTAACTTTCACGGTTCATGAGATACAGCCTGGTGACAGACAGACAGATGGACAGAGGAGCCTTAGTAATAGGGTCCATTTTACCCTTTTGGTGTAGAACCCTAAAAAGCATACAGGTATTCTTAGAATTAGTACTTGATGAGAGATTTCTAACTTGATGGCGGTGGCTGGCCATGCAAGTATTGCAAGCACTAGGAAATACTCATCAATTTACGGCCATCACATTTCCATGTTATTACAGAAAGTTCAAGTACAAGAATGTTGAACATTCAGGTCATGAGTCAATGTCACCGAGTGTGAGTCATTAACGCTCAAAAATTCTTTGCTTAAGTTTAAACAATGAAATAAATGAATGAATTATTTTCAGGTGGATAGTACATATGGAAGGAGTTCCCGGCACGCTATATGAAGGCGAAAAATTTGTTCTGCAATTCAAATTCACTAACAAATACCCTTTTGACTCTCCTGAGGTAAGAGACTTGCGTGCATACCCATATTATTGTAACCTTGTCTGTTTCTAGCGTTGCATAGAACAGTGATAAAAAGGGGATGAAATTATAGACAACAATTAATATTCTAGTATCTTAAATTAAAAGGGGTTGAAGAATCACTTCATCAGCACTTCCTTGGTAATAGAGTAGTTCACAACTGGAACAGGCTGCCTGAAGAGGTCATTGCTGCCACCTCCGTGAATAACTTCAAGAACAAACTCGACAACTGGTGACGAGCTAACAAACTGTAACTATCACATGCTGAATACTCAAATGGCTGTCTGTGCTGTGACTTACCATCAATCAAGCTCCTATTTCATAAAGCAACAAATCATAATAAACTTACATTAATGTCAGTCAAATGTGTTTCATATAACAAAAATACTATGTGTAATTGTGTCGTATAACTTCAAACTCAAATAAATCCACATCTGACAATTTTTTAAATTTTGATATCAAACGAATGAGTAAAAAAAACTATTAAACAATCTTATCAGATGTGTATAAATCCACATGGTTCTTGAGAAATAAGCCGTTAAAGCCAAAGCTAGATAGATCCATGAGACAGATTTTTTCAAATATGGCTATATCCATCACAGTCAATCAGCGATATGGTTTTTTCAACATGGCCGTCAGTTGATGTAAGCTTTGCATGTTCAAATTCAAATAAATCTACATCTATTATATCAAAACTCTATAAATCCCCTCGGAGTTGCACTCCATTTATTCAGACAAAGGTAAATCCAAACTAAATATAGAAATATTGAGAGAATGAATGGTTTTTAAATTAAATTTGCTAAACCGGATAAATTTTTAAAATACTGTTGACATACTAAAAAAAAGCTGCCTTTTAAATGATTTCTTCAATATCTCAGAAAAGGTTAGAGAGGATTTATCCGAGTTTGAAGATAAGCAACACAATTGGCTTCTATAGCGGTTTAATTAAATAAATAAATAAATGTCACTGACGATTGTCAGTCATATTCACTCAATCATAGGTTTATTATGATTTATTGATGTGTGAAATAGAAGCCAGGTGAGACCATGGTCAAACGTTAACCTATCAATGATTAAAAAAATACTAAGGCAGGCTATTGTCACGTTGGACGCCTACTGCTATATACTGGGTGTAATTGAATTCATTCCTTCAAAACATCCTTTGAAACTAGATACCTACTCCTGATACCGGTCACGTGTGGAACAAAATTTTTTAATTCTAACAAATTGGTTTGGTAATAATAATAAATCCGAAAAATGGAATAACTTACTTAATCAAATGCTACAACACAAAATTTGATTAAAATAATGAAGTACTCTTTTTAATTAGTGCATACAAGGTATAAAAACATTTAAATGTATCAAAATCATCCGTGCCAACTGCGTTAGGCGGCGCGGCAAACTTCATAATTTTCGTTAAAATCGTTTTCATTTACACTCTTTACACTCTTTAATAATCAACTACAAATGGTGTACTAACATGGGCCAAATTTATTCTAATGAATTAAATTATATCCTGTATAGTTACATAGTTACCTACCTGCACCCCTATTCCCAACCTATCGGAAACGTTTCGATTCGAAATCTACACTCTCCGTCTCTTTCATTCTGAATGTAGATGAAGGAGATGGGAATAGGGGTGCTGATGTCATATGTGTAATAAATACTACCATTAGGTCAACTCCTTCGTTACCGATATACGCAAAATACCTACAACGCCGTCTCGGCGTCAAGGCCCTAAAAATAAGCAAGGGTTGTCAGTAAAACATTTTCTTAGATAATAATATTTTTATTTGTATTTTGCAATAATTTATTACAGAGGCTCTTATCACACCGCTTTTAGGGCCATAATCCAAGATATTACGGATGCGTCATTTTTACGTTACATTACCGCACTAGTGTTTGATGATATCCCGATTAACTTAAGCTTGTATCTCACTGCAAGTGTCGTTATCATCACTCAAAAACCTAAAGACGCCCACTACTCAACCACAAGGCCAACATAGGCCTCCCCCACACCACCGCAGCGCCACTTTGAGCGGCTGGTCACCTCCTGCATCCATCAGCTCCCTGTTAACCAAATCGTCAGTCTCCATAGCTCTTTGCGTGACTCTGAGGTCTGAGCTTACTACTACTTACCATCCAAAACCCAACAGTTCCATAAGTCGTCACTGGCAACAGACGCGGATTTAAAGCCTTCATTTTCAGGCTCTGCGGTATTTTGCACAAAAATATAGGCTGAATCGAACTGAAAGATTCAGTATTACACTTAATTTTTATGGGGCTAAAATACTTACTACACATTTACTTGAAAAAATAAGTTTTAGGTAGTTGGTACCGCCTTAGTAAACTTTTAATCTTATCAAATTATACGCAAATCAATAAGTTCCATAGTATATACATACCATACTAACGGATCGCGAGTAATTAGTTTTTTTTTTTAAATGCTGTTTGGTCTCTACCGACCGATCTAATAAACTGATAATACTAGGGATACATAGTAAAATAGAATTATTAACAATATTTAAAAAATAACAATTAAGAAACACCCTTACATACACAAATAGTAGCTAATTATTTAAATTATTACCTAATTAATTAATATAATTTATTAACCTAATTTATTTAACAACGTTTAATAATAGTGCAGTCTCATCATAGGACAGAGACTGCAAATGATTCGACACTGTTAATTTAGACCTAAAATAATTTAGGGCGTAAATTGACAATGTCTTATTAAGTCTATTATACAGAAAAGGGCCCAGAAAAGCGAAAAACCGGTTGACTCACTATTAGTATTTATTAGACATTATGCTGATGTTACCTACCTGTGTATTCATTCATAGTGTAAGTACAATAATATACTATAAATAAATAAATAAGAACCCCAAGATTATTGACTTACATGAAAGTATTGATCTACCTACAGCCTTCCTTATCAGCTCGGCCTGGTTAGTTTGCCTATCTAACCCAATCGGATATTAAGTTTCTTATCTCTGATTATCTAAGTGCAGAATATGTACTTTAAAAGTTGTGTAGTGCAAGCCTGATCAAGAATTATTTGCAGTGTTATATAATAACTAAAATACATTATGTACCTATTTCCGGTTGCCGTAATTAAAAACCTGTTTTAAATACGACCAAAATCTACCCTATAATCTTATGCTAAACAGCACCTCCACCTCCGCACTCCTTGACAGCCTCCGTGGTGTGGTGCTTGAGCAGGTCGGCTCATAACCCAGAGGCGGTGGGTTCGATTCCCGCGACATGACAAGCATTTGTGCACAGGAAAAAGAAGCGCAAATACTTGTTCTGTGTCTGGGTGTTGTGGGACCATGGTCCTCGCCTGGGTCCCTAGATACAAGAAATCCTAGTTAAGGTCCAGGATAAAGACCCTACCAACGATTGCCCAACGATCACATAGTCTCTAAGGTATTTATAATATGGGCCTGTGTTTATTTTATAAGCTTGTTGCCTGAAATAAATGGTTTATTATTATTATTACGTACATAGGTAAAGGTATGTGATCGTTGGGCGGTATATATACAGGGTGATTGGTTCGTAGACCGTATCTTTTTAAGGTGTGCTAAAACAGGTCTTGAGCTATCGTTTCAGCGTTAAATTAGTTCAGCGATTTCTTTTTATTTTTGAGTTATTCAATATTTTGTGGAAATTGGCAAAATTCCCGGTTTTCGACCTTAATTAAATGATTTCTGAAAGTAAGGGTATCAATTAATAAGTTTATGATTTTAATTACAAAAAAAAAACCTCAATAAGTCCATTGGCACTTAAACTTCATCATAATTAAGCATAGTTTTTTAAAACAGTGTTTAAACGTGATTTTTTTTCCTGTAAATGATGACCCTTGCAAACAAGTTAATCTCAAAAAGTTGACTGAATCTTTTTTTCGGTAATTTACTTTAAAAACATGTGGTTTTCAACGGCTTTCTAATGACATATCATTTATCAAAAAATATGGATGGGTGCCAAAGATATTCACAACCAAAGATATCTAGTTGTCTACCCCTTCTTCGCAAACGAAATCATCAAGTAAAATAGTTGGTATCACAATCAACGTTAAGCCACAAACCGAGAGTTAGAGCAACCAAGTAGTCCTGAACTGCTTTTTATGTATCAATTGGCTCTTATTGACGCAAAAAGTCTACCACACGAGTTTAAATTGGACAAAATACCAGGAAGTGTTGATGAAACAAAAGAGAAGATTTGCTTATTTTCTTGTTTCAATCAAAAACTTATTAACTAATACTATGGGTATTAGTTAATAAGTTTCAGAAATCATTTATTTAAGGTCGAAAACCGGGAATTTTGCCAATTTTCACAAAATATTAATTAACTCAAAAATAAAAAAAAACGCTGAACTAATGTAAAGCTTAAAAGATAGCCCAAGACCTGCTTAAACACACCCTGAAAGGATACGGTCTACGAGCCAATCACCCTGTATAAAAAAAGTTGAAAACAGAAAACTTGAAAATCTAGGACCATTTACTTACATCCATGCCGTTTAAACTCCAATGAAATAAAAACAAGGGCATTGACCTCATTTGGGGACGTGATAAACTCTGATTAGATACCTACTTATAAATCAGGCCAGTTACTAGTTACTACTGACATCTATCACAACTACTTAACCTAAACAAACCTGTATATGGTAAATTATCTATGATAACCACTAAATTGAGAATTTAAGTTTTTACTACTATGTATTCTTTGCTTAGGATATTTGAATCCTCTAGGGCCCTGGGCCCTAGGCTCTATTTCCTAGAGTCTAGAGGATTCAAGTAGAAGTTCTTAGCTGTTACAATGCGTGGTTTATAGTATTCGTATTTTTAATGATTAGAATTTGATTAGTATTTACAATTTCTCTAAAGAAAGTATGAATTGTAAGTAAACCCGACTTTGAGGCGCAATGATAAGATGTATGCTAAAAACAATTTCACTTGACTAAGTAGTTTAATGAAATTTCGCCCACAAAAATTTATTGATTCGAGGGCAAATTAGAACGCAATAGTGCCGCGGCGCGGTATAGTATAGGCATATTTGTGTATTACTCATATGATGCGCAGATAATATAATACGTACTATAGGTTTTAATAGTGTAAACTCGCCTGTTTAATTAACAATGTGGCGTCACGCTGAACTAGTCGCGTCAACTTATGTGTTGGCTTACTGGCGCGTTTGCATTTTGCACTCGTATTAATTAGGTAGGATTGGGCATCGCAACGCAATGGATGCCGGCAAACTAGTGTTACTCCCGGGCCACACAATGCGTCATGTAATTCGTGTGTCGATAATAATATCTAAATAGTTTAATAATACTCTAACGGATCCAATAGCTCAGTTGGTAGTAGCCCTGCCTTCTGAACAGGGCTGTGGGTTCGATTCCTACCCAGGACAAACAATTGTGTGATGAACATAGATGTTTGTTCTGTGTCTGGGTGTTATATTGTATTCTATGTATGTATTTACAAACAAAAAAGTATCTAAGTATTGTATCAGTTATCTGTGGGGTGATTACGTAACTTTGACAGCAATGCAACAAGAGAAATTTCAATCCGAATATGAAAATTTTCATAGTAACTATGCACATAAACTGCGTATTGAAACTGTCAAATCCATACATTTTTGTGTTTCTATTGGTTGCAATCAAGTGACATAATCGCCTAGCTGGTTCCCATACTACAAGCTATGCTTAGTTTGGGGCTAGATGGCGCTGTGTGAAATGTCCGCACATTGATAATATTATTTATTTATTTATAATACAGGTACATATAATGCTCTTCTTCATTTAAGAGTTGAACTCTTTGTCTATGTAGGTTCTTCCATTCTTCGCTATTTTCTGCGAGCCTTTTTAGCTTTTGGCACGACATGACATTAGCCTTTCTTTCAGTTGATCCGCGAATATTCACGATATTCCTCTTCCTCTCTTTACTTCTACTTTTTTTTCCATGATGTTTTTTTTATGAATTAGTCATTTATTACACGTATGAATCTATTATTCTAAAAATATCCCCATAATGTAATCGCGCGTATAAGCATTGAGTAATTAAGTTCATTTCTATAGTTATATTTCGACAGATTACAAAAGTACCTGTACAAATATAGACAAAAAAGAACGATAAATATTTCGCAATCGTAAAAGTGTCATATTTATTACACTGACAAGTGTACAAAGTAAATTAAAGCTTGTTGATCACGAGTTATTTGATGTTGGACTAAGTCCAGGCTAGAGAGTGCGCAAATACGCTACTTGTTGTGTTAGATTGACTCACGCAGGTACGCGTTCTAACAATTTTTAGACACACGCGCCAAATTCACGTGCTCTTACTAAACGCAAAATAAAATATGTAGGTGTAGCATCTTATCTCGGAACATTAAGGCCTATACAAACCGTTGAGTTAGTCTCTACCGCTGTAGGTAGTGCCCGCGTGATTACCGCTACCCAGAGCGGTTGTTTGAATAAACCTTTAAATGCATTGCCGTATTATCGATTTATCAGTAATGACGTGATCTTACATAATCTGGTCGTTACGATACTCCTACTGCATGCACCTCTATCACGTACTGCGGACAAAGATACAATAATGTAATCATTTCATTTTAACAGACTAAAAAAGAGGTCGGTTGTAATTTTTTTGTTTGTTGCCTCAGAACAGAACTCCGTTTTTTTTTTTTATTTTAAACGATAAATGTTTTTAAATTGAACTCATAGGGTTTCTATGCATGGAGGTCTATGGAGAGCGCCAAAATCTGCCAATGCGGCGTTGCCGCTCCGCATCCTTCGTGTAAACATACTGTCTTGTATCTCTGTCTAATACACGAATCGTCGCATAGAGTATGCGAGAAAGCGAATGTCGGTACGGCAACGTCGCCTTACCGACACCGCGTGTCATGTTCTGACAGTTTGGTGTGTCATGAAATTAAATGCGAGAGCATAAAACGTGAAAATTTAGTGATTATATTGTTATTAGGGCTAAATATTGTATCAATAGTGAAATTGTGTCGTGTTGTGCTGTGTTTTGTGCATCAAGAGTAACCCGAGGAGTCGAAGGAAAACCAGAATCATCATTTTATACGTTAAAGTTTACTGACTATTTTTATGTTAAACATCGAAGTTTCGAAGTAAATATGCATTTCATATTAAGAATATACGTTTTTTCCACCGTATAATTACCATGCGATTGCAATTACTGAAAGATTTAATGCTTTAATTGATATTTTTGGGATGGGCGATTTTACGCCTCTCGAATAGTGATGTACCTACACTGTCCATTTTGTCGATATTCGTAAATCTTCATACATTTGCACAAAATTACTTTGGTTTTGGGGAGATTAAAAAGTAGAAAATCTCTTTCCATAAAAGTGGCTGAATGGATTTAGATCAAAGTGCAAACAGAATGAAAAAGTAGGTGTAAATCTGGCAATTTAAAAATAGGCACCTAACCTACTTTTATAAAATACAATAGGTAGGCCAGTGTCGTCTGGCTTCAATATGAGTTATGAAATTAATAATAAACTAGCTGACCCGCCCCGGTTTCGCACGGGTTTATTAGTTTTATGCCTTACCCTGTTTATGGGAAAGAGAGAAGCAAAAGTGAAAAATATAGGGGAAAAGGATGAATAGATGGGACGGCGAAGGGAGACAGGCGCACCCGTCCCATCCATTCATCCTTTTCCCCTATATTTTTCCCTAAAATAAATGTAGGGGCTTCAATACAACAAACGTGATTTTTTGCTCGTTTTTATAGATAATGGTACGGAACCCTTTTTACAAATTTAACCATCATTTTAATGAATAGAATAAGAAAACGCGAATGTAAAATAAAAACTATCTATTATGGAACTATGTTATTTGAACAGCCTGAAGACGTCCACTGCTGATTATAGGACTCCCCCAGGGAGCGCCACTTAGAGCGGCTGCTCGCCTCCTGCATCCATCGGCTCCCCGCGGCTTTCACCAGGTCGTCGGTCCACCTAGTGGGGGGCTGGCCTACGCTGCGTCTTTCAGTTCGTGGTCGCCACTCGAAAACCTTTCTTCCCATCGGTTGTCAGCTCTACGAGCGATGTGGCCTGCCCATTGACATTTCAACTTGTTAATCCTAAGAGCCACATCGGTCACTTTAGTTCTTCTGCGGATCTCCTCATTTCGGATCTTATCTCGCAGGGAAACACCGAGCATTGCTCTCTCCATAGCTCGTTGCGCGACTTTGAGCTTAGTAATGAGGCCAACAGTTAGAGACCACGTCTCAGTTCCATAAGTCATCACTGGCAACACACATATAAAAATGTTACTTACAAACGTTATTTCATATAATGTTTCAATATACTTTTACTAGGGTCATCATCATCATTATCATCATTAACAGCCCGAAGACGTCAACTGCTGAACATAGGCCTTCCCCATAGAGTGCCACCTTGAGCGGCCACTCGCCTCCTGCATCAATCAGCTCCCCGTAGTTTTCACCAGATCGTCGGTCCACCAAGTGGGGGCCGGCCTAAGCTGCGTCTTCTGGTTCTACGAATATCTAATTTTCTTTATTGTATTAAAACTAAAAAGTATCGAAATTCTGCAGCACTGTTTGGTTAGGTTTATTATATATCGATATATTGTGTAATAGGGGTCACTTCCTTACTCACGCATACTAATGCATATTTAAATACTCACACCAACAGAAAATGGACAGGCGTTTTGTGAATGTCCGCCGTCCATATGATTCTATGTTGATGTTTCTATGAGATCTCTATAAATCTCTATGATAGAGATTTCATCAAAATATTCTATTAGTCAGTGCCGTGGTGACGGCTTTACTTGGACGAAAAAGTTTTCAGTTCTTGCCAGTCGATTAAGAGTAAGAAAATATATCTATTCGTTGTAATATTCGTTAACATAAATTTAAAAAAAAATTGCTAGTGTTGAATGTTATTTACCACCAAAGGAAAATAAAACAACATCTCAATATTTCACGTAACGACACACTCGCTACGCGGCGGTGTGGGGTGCCATATAAAATACTAAATAATGGCTTATGTGCCACCTCGATCAAGATGTTCACCTTGGAACAATTAAAATACATTGATATAACCATGTAAATATCGTATGTAATAACTAGTTATTGTAAGAGTTTGTGGGTGTGTACGCTTCACATACCTATTTTCAATTTACATAGTAATAGCAAGGTCCAGTGGTTAGTTTGATCCACAGACATTTAAACCTGTAAAGTATTAGATGTCTGTGGTTTGACCGGGTTTGGCCAAATGTATCGAAACGAAGTCATGGTTTTTGGGTTGATTTGTACGTATCTAGTTGTTAGTCTTGCTAAAAATATCTGGAAATATGATCGGTTGATACCACTCCGTTTTTGCAATTTCGTAGGTTTTGCAGTTCTTTATTTTAGCCCCTCTTTGAGGGAGGCCTATGTTCAGAAGTGTATGTCTTCAGGCTGGTTATGATGATGACTTTCTAGTACCTACATGTCATCATCCATCATCATCATCAGCCCGAAGACGTCCACTGCTGAACATAGGCCTCCCCCATAGAGCGCCATCTCGAGCGGCTGCTCACCTTCTGCGTCCATCGGCTCCCCGCGGCTTACACCTACATGTTTTATCCACCAACCCGCACTTGGTCAGCGTGGTGTATTGTGGCTTCTCTAGTGTCTCTCGCGTACGAATATAAAATGCTGATCCAAAAAAGAAGAGGATCACATCATACCATCAGCAGTTTGGTGCAGCCATAAAACGCCACTCCGGACGATTATCACAGAGGGATTTGCTATAATCACCACACTTGGCAGGCTTGTCGTGAACATCTTCATCAACAGCCTGAAAACTTCCACAACTGAAAATAGGCCTCCACTAGAGAGCGTCACTCTCGCCTCCTGCGTCCATTGGTTCCCCGCGGCTTTCACCAGATCGTCCGTTCACCAGATGGGAGGCCGGCCTACGCTGTGTTCCGACTCGTAGTCGCCACACGAGAACCTTTGTTCCCCAGCGGTTGTCAGTTCTACTTGCAATGTGGCCTGCCCATTGCCATTTCAACTTGCTAATTCTAAGAGCTATATCGATCACTAGTTCTCTTGCGGATGTCCTCAGGTAGTGAAGTTATAAATATGACTTTGACTTGACATAACCGTACAAACTTTACTCACTTGACATTGGCAGAATTATTGCAAAAAAGCGATAGAAAGCCATTAAAGAAGAAGAAGTGAACTTATTAGGTACCCATTTACAAAGCCCGTGTATGCACTCCAGGTAACATTCGTGGGTAGTAACATCCCGATCCACCCGCACGTGTATTCCAACGGCCACATTTGTCTCTCCATTCTGACGGACGACTGGTCGCCGGCGCTCTCCGTGCAGTCCGTCTGTCTCTCCATCGTGTCCATGCTCAGTAGCTGTAAGGAGAAGGTAAAACCACGACTTATGAAATAGGGGGCTAGCCCCATATTAAACCTGCAATTGTCAATAAATATGACTGACAATAGTGACAATCATCAGTCACGTATAGTATTTTTGTTAACGCATTCGACTGACATCATTTGTGGGTTTATTATGATTTGGCGCTTTATGTATTAGGAGTAGGTCTTTTTGGACAATCGACATTTAATTTTTTTGAAGGTCCCATAATTGTAAAAATGTTTCGAGATTGCCCTCTAAAGACTTCATATAAAGAATATCATATCTTAAAAATCTTCATTCGGTCTCAAGATTTAAAAAACAACGTGAGGCTAAATGACAATCGACATGCGAAGCCAATTAAAAGATTTCTAACCAAAGGCGTTGATTTTTTTCATCTGCCCTCTAACTCTTGGACAATTTTTATTAAATTATATATTCTAGCCTTCAAACAGCTTAACAATTTTGATATTTGGGCTTACCGTTTGAAAATCAAGTATAATAGTTCAATTTTTGTATTTCAGAAGCGGCCACCGGACAACTCGTTCTATGTTAAAACGTGTAATAAAAACCCCAAGAAAACAAAATGGTGGTACCATGGTGAGCATATTCCGTTAATTCCTACTATCCTTCTAATATTATAAATTGCTTATGCTTGTGTGATGACATATGGAACTGAAATGTGGTCTCTTACTGTTGGCCTCATTAGTAAGCTCAAAGTCACGCAACGAGCTATAGAGAGAGCTATGCTCGGTGTTTCCCTGCGAGATAAGATCCGGTATGAGAAAATCCGCAGAGAGACTAGTGGCCGATATTACCCTTAGAATTAGCAAGTTGAAACGGCAATGGGCAGGCCACATCGCTCGCAGAACTGACAACCGATGGGGAAGATTCTCGAGTGGCGACCACGAACCGGAAGGCGCAGCGTTGGCAGACCCCACACTAGGCGGACCGACGATCTGGTGAAAACCGCGGGGAGCTGATGGACCCAAGAGGCGAGCAGCCGCTCTAAGTGGCGCTCTGTGGGGGAGGCTTATGTTAAGCAGTGGACGTCTTCAGGCTGTTGATGATGATGTGTAGGGTTCCATACTCAAAGGGTAAAACGGACCCTATTACTACAACTCCGCTGTCCGCTTGTCTGTCCGTTTGTCACCAGGCTATATCTCTTGAACCGTGATAGAAAATTTTGAGATTTTGTCTATCCTTTTGCCTTTCCTTTTTTTTCGTTGTATGAAACATAATTTTTCTTCCTTTCCAGATGACTCTGTGTAACCTAAAATCGCAAAGCTGTATCGAGCATGGACGATAAATCTCAATATGTGATAAGTGTTATATGTAACGAGAGAGACGGAGTGTGTACATAGTGCGCGGACGGAACGGGACAGACGCTGGCAACACTAAATCAAGAAGTCATCGGGACAAATCGCCGAATGCGGGCAACACTCAGTTAACTCTTCAAGTACATGCCTGCATTTGTGTCTGTGAGGTGTAATGAAACTGCCGTGTTTTATTCTGACCAAAGGAAAAGTGCAGTTCGATCGTTTTAATTTAGTCTTTAGTGCCTTTTAATAAAGTAGATAAATCAGTGCACAGCAGACTGGCACAAATCTGGGCTGGGCTAAATATTATAAAAGTGCGTACGCGACGCAAAATGCGTCCGGTACGCAACGCGCCGCTGCGATTGTAGACTTATTCAGACATTCAGTTGCTGAATCCAGGCTTGGGTTGGTGGCGTTCAATGTAACGCTACCTTCAGCCATAATGTCATTTAACATCAATAGAAATGTGATCATATGATACCCTACAAAGGTCCTCGATAAGTTAAACCGATCGCACTGCACTGCAGTTAGGTGTGAAATTGTAAGCACTTTTAATCAATGGTTTTTATTAGCATCTAGTCTATAATTTGTAAAAATTTTAATACAGATTTAAAGATTTATACATCGCTGACATCTATTATACTAGTGTGCTGGACCGGATATCCTGGCCGCTATTTCATAAAGCTACAAATCACAATAAACATACAAATTTCAGTCAAATACAGCAAACCTGCGTTTCATATGACATAAATACTATTTGTGTCTGATGATTGTCAATTTCTCACTGACAATCATCAGTCACATATAGTATTTTTGTTGTTTGTCAGTTATATTGACTGAAAATAATGTAGGTTTATTATAATTTGTCAATTTATAAAGTAGGAGCCAGTACTAGTTTAATAGAAGTTGTGTTCTACACCTCACAATGAGTACAGTTGTCGCCAAATTTGATGATATAAATATTGTAAGTAGGACTTATTTAATCGTGAGGGTGTACTATCGCTTGTCCATTTTATTTGTAAATGTCGAGTCAATCCAATATTTAGTTGTATATAATTTTTTTAATTTTTACCTTTTTTGTGTTTTTGTTAAGTTGATGCATGTTCATGTCGCTTTGTCGTATAATTTTCTGAGCTTTATTTATTATAGCGATTGTGAACTTTGTCGTCGTATAATTTATGTGTTAATTCGCGACGCATGTCCACTTTTAGAACTTTGATCATAGGTTTCAAAATAAAATCTTCCTGTATAAGCGACCATCACTTTGGACGCTTGCTAATGGGGGAGTTTTTGACTGTTTGATTATTATGAGAATAATAATTGTAATAAATTTAATTTGAGTAGTAGGTGGCATTGGCCAAATTGTTTTATAACTGAAGTGATCAGTATAATGTTAAATATTAAAGTACAATGCAATTTAATGTTGATGTCCCTTGGTATGTAAAATCGTATATTGAGTTAAAACTTCTTTTATTTTTTTGACACATGTAAATCATTTATTTAGTTTATTTTAATAACTTAATTTTGTTAAAATGTATCTATTTCAGACATAATTTGGCAACAAAATAAATATATGTACATATTCAATGAATAAAATACATAATATTCTTCAGGTGCTTTTGGAAACATTAATCCAATGAAAAAAAAACATTCCTGTATAATTTAGGAAGAAAAATTAATTGCGAAGTTTGCAGTTTGTCGTACAATTTATAGAATGCAATATTATTCCGTAGCGTTTAACCAACCTGCTTAATTTATTAATATTAAAATAAAAAATATAGTTAAAGGATTCATGATTTTTATTTTCTTACAACAATAGTAAAATATAGGTAGCCAAACACAAGAATATATTTTAAATATAAATTCGAGATTGGTTAAAAATAAGTTAGTTTACACAAAAATAAAATAATTATTAAAATTCCCAAATGTCCAGCCATAGAGATGGTCTGTGGGATTTTGGGAATAAAATGTACATATGAGAGAGAAAAAGTATTCCTCAGATATGATAGCACATTAAAAACAAATCACAACACTTGGCTTATAACTAATTATAAAAACCCCGCTGATAAATAAATGATCACATAAATTCCGTTTATTGAGTTCCATGGCATCTATTCTCAGCAGTTCAATGAAATATTTTGTTGAACTACTGATACTCGTTTATTCTCAGTAGTTCAATTGACTGAGCCTTGTTAGTCTCCTTAGTTCAGAGCCCTATAGTTAGTCACATCCGCCTGTCTGTCTGTCCATCTGAATCCTACAGCCGTATATGTATGACTTCTAAATGTACATATTGTTTTTTCACTTTTACCATATAGTTATGTACTTACACCTGTAACACAATATAGTATCAAAGCATTGAAAATAGAAAGTAATAGGTATTTTCTTTTCAAACAGACAGCCCGTCGATTTGAAGTCGTTTCCTTTTTGTCGCGGATTTAAATGACTAATAACATAATAAATGCTTTTAAATGATTAATATAATACTTACATCAAAAAATACACAAACCATCTTATAAAATATAATGACAAAAAATGTAAGCTGTCAAAATAAAGCAAACTATACCTTAAGATCCTCGAAATAGTAGAAAAAACAGCCCTTGTTTTTTTATAGGTATCTAATCTTTCTTCCCATCATTGTCGCACTAGTCCCGAGGGATGGGAAATATCAATACTTGTAAGTGCTTTATCATTATCAGCTATCAATGTTTTTTACCCTTCACTACAGGGCCCGAAGTCTACTATTTTGTGTCATGTGTAATTGTGGCATAATGGTTCATGAATGATGAATGGTACTATAATGACAGATTTTGACACTAATGTTAGTCTACAAACTATAAGTAGACCACCATTAGTGTCAAAATCTGTCATTATGCTACCATTCATGAACCATTATGACACAATTGAAATAGCAGACGCAGACTTTGGCCCCAGGGTGGTCTAGCAAAGATACCAACCACTAACGCTAACTCCAATATATAGTGAAATGACATTTCGGAAATCGCTAACTTTTCCGCAGCGAATGTCATTTCAATACATTTCGGAGTTAGCGTGAGGCGTTAGCGTTAGTGGTTGGTATCTTTGCTAGACCCCCTGGTAGGTTAAGGATGACGGCGAGAAATGGAGAAGTCCTAAGATAGGAAGATAACGCATTTTTGAGCAATAGTTCTTATATTATGTTATATTAGTTAGGTACATAATGCTACAACTAGTATGACCATGAGGAAACAGCGGAAATATCTAGTGTAGTTCTGCTCAAAACAAACAAAATCACTTATATTTGGCAGGTAACATGAATGTTTTTTTTTACTTTTAGTATTTAAAATGACCTTCACAACATGTACTACTAAGTATTCTGTGATTATCACAGTGTCAAACTATCAAAGAAGAGATAGTTAGTCCATACCGAAAATAAGAAATACATTTTAACTTAACCATAATCTAAAACAATTGTCTAAACACAGAACATGACAACCAATCTATCTTTTAAACACATTACAGATCAAAATAGTCTTAAAAAAAGGTTTGTGTTAATTTACTTATATTAATTGCACCAGCCCCTCAACAAGTATCAAGAAATTGATACATGCACGCTATGCATACAACGTGGATATTTTAAGCACCGTTAAAATACTCTACAGAGCTCGAATTCAGTATCAGTGCATCATCAAGGTGCTGCTGCAACCATCACTTTTGGTAACTTACTCAAATAGTAATCATGATCGAATCTTGTTACTAGAATACCGTCCGTTACTTTTACGTTACTGTCTATCGCATAGTTTACGTCATCGCCTTTTGATGTCGTCATTTTGCCGTCCACAGCTTTTAAGATTGCATCGCCAGCGCATATGTCCCATTTCTTTATGGCTGTAGCATGGAGGTATATGTCATAAGTTCCATTAACCACTTCCATTACTTTATAGCCTGCCCCGGCTGCTGGTGTGACGGTGGTTTTAGGCCCGAACGCTTTTTTTGCAAGCTCGGAAACTTTGCCAGGGTGGGACCTGGATACTACCACTCTAGGGTGATCCTTGTTTTCTTCTTTCTGAAAATGATAGATGGTGAATTTGAGAGGTTAGATTTTTATTTAAGAATTGACATGTGGGATTTGATGGCAATTTTTGAAAAATGGGATCCTTTCATGGTATCGGTTGGGACCTACCCATTATTAAAGATGTTTGTGGGTGTGTATTTGTTTGATGTTTGTGTGTGTGTTTTATGTGTTTCTGATTTAGATGATACTGTGTTATGACTTTATGAGACATGAGTATGAGTGAGTTCTAATCTCTCACATTACATACAAATCCTAAGTAGTATGCAAGCACTACTGTGTTCTAGTTCGTATGGCATTGTAGCTAGTCAAATTATACCCATTATTAAAGATGTTTGTGGGTGTGTATTTGTTTGATGTTTGTGTGTGTGTGTTTTATGTGTTTGTGATTTAGATGATACTGTGTTATGACTTTATGAGACATGAGTATGAGTGAGTTCTAATCTCTCACATTACATATAAATCCTAAGTAGTATGCAAGCACTACCGTGTTCTAGTTCGTATGGCATTGTAGCTAGTCAAATTACTGGGCAAATGAGACTTTATGAGTCAATTACTAGACTGTGTGATGTGATGACCTCAGGATTACATGTGCAGTGTAGTGTCACATGAATCTTGATTAATAATTATGTAATGTGGTTAACACTGTAAACATTACGGTACCAAGACTAACATTTCCCCATTATGTAAAAATAATACCATTGGAAAAATGTACAACCTCTAAGTAAATAATCCGTAAAATAAAAAAATACTATTTACATGGAGTACGTGAGGAATATTGTCCGATGTCCTCTTGGTGTACCACCCCCAGTAAGTGCGCGGTGGGAAGGGGTAGTGTATGACTCCGATGATCGGAACTCCATGGATGGCTACACACACCATAGTGGTCACATATTGGTACAGTCCCTCTGGAAGCAAGTTATGATTGGATTAACATAATTTATAGGCAAGCATGTACCATCGTAGGCCGCATCGTCACTTTCCATCAGGTGAGATTGCGGTCAAATGCAGGCCTATCCAGTTATAAAAAAAATTACAACTGACTCACTAAAGTGCTTATGGTTTCTTAAAAAAGAGAAACTGCTGAACTTGAGAGCTACTCTTTGTAATTCTACAAAGAGTAGCTCTCAAGTTCCGCAGCAGCAAATCCCCAGAAATTTGGTCTACTGGATCATAGAAAGGTGGTCTACTGGATGATGATCCATTCTGGGGATTTACTGCTGCTGATCTTGGGAGCTAAAACATCCATCAAGAGGCAAATCATACAAAAACAACCCATCTATTGTTTTTGTATATGTATTTTCATAGTATTGTAAAAGTTTTATGGCAATATTTCACTTTCTCTTATCTTTGATAAGCTGTCATTAAGGAGGACCAGTTAAAAGTATCATGAACCAAACTTAACGAAATTTCGGTTTATTGCTTATATTATAGTAATAAACATAAGATACTTTCATCCCAAGTAAATGATTTTTCTCAACTACATTTACACTAAATTTTAAACTATTGGTGTGAATACAACAAAATTATTAAATTTAATTGATAGTGACTTCTACAGCAATTTCAGCACAGTTGAAGTTGCAAATTCTTAAAAAATTGGTGGAATCAAGACAGAAAAAGTGTGGTTTGTGGCTGTTGAGATGATGTCTGACTGAAATGAGTGGAAGAAAAAAACATGCTGCACCAACCTCGTTTGAATGGGATAAGGGTCGGTGGATGATGATAATGAGATGGAAATACCTGTATACTCCTGAGTGGCATCCAAAGGGTCTATCCAAACCGTCACATCCCTCACATAGACATGCTCATCTATCATCATTTCTATCGCCATTTGTTCTGGCAGCACTGCTTCAACGTCTACCACGGGCTGGTCCTCACACACCGAGTCGTGCTTCGAATGCTCTTCAGACACGATCGCCAACTTAGGAAACGTATTCTTCAACCCAAAATACATCGCACAATGAGAAGCGTAATCAGCATCGGTCACGGGATCGTTGGCGCCCTCCAACGTTTTCCCCTTACTCTTCGTGTTCAGGTCATGGTGTTTGCCCTCCATCACCTTCTTCCCTCCCCGTTCGGCCGCTTGAATAGCGGCTTTCAGTAAACTCTTCAGATTTATCAGATCAGTTTTATCAGTGGGGTACGTGGACCCTCCAGATCGCCAATAAATTATAAGAAATAACACAAAAACTAGGGTGAAACAAGCGAATTTATTTAACCTTAATGTCCCACTGAAATTCATTTTCAATAGGTACTACGAACAACTTGACTTGTCTGTTTGTGAACTTAATGAACTTTTATGAAATTATTTCAATCAGAGAATAGAAACCATAGGGAAAAGTAATGTATATTGGTAGAAACTCAAGCAGGAATGAAAAGAAATTGAAACTATTTATTTATTATTTATATTTATTTTTGATTCGAGAGTTTTATTCTTCGCTTTCACTGTCACTGTCATGTCATGTCACTGGGCCAGTGTCGGCAGAAAAACGTCAACATAATCCGATATCCCAGCACCCCTATTACGGACGAGCTAGCAGCGCTGCTGACGCGAGTCTGCCGCTTGACTGCTGTCAATTTTCATACAGTTTTGACAGCAGTTGAGTGACAGACGCGCGTCAGCAGCGTTGCTAGCTCGTCCGTAATAGGGGGGCTGTACACCTTTGACGAGAGAAGTAAGAGGACTTGGCATAAAGCTAACTACACAGAATATGTTATAGTTATGCAGTCAACTTCGTTAAAGAATGAACAAAAATAGTCGCATTTCATTTTAGCAAATACCATTTTGAACGTGCTAAAAAGAGACGAGTATACCGTTTCAATTTTCATTTTTGATAATAATTTGTTGCTGACGTCACTTGAGACCGCCCTGCGGCAAAAAATCCACCATGTTCTGCCCCCCTATTACGAATGAGCTAGCAGCGCTGCTGACGAGTGTCTGCCGCTCAACTGCTGTCAATTTTCATACAATTTTGACAGCAGTTGAGCGGCAGACGCGCGTTAGCATCGCTGCTAACTCCTTCGTAATAGGGGGACTGGTGGTATTTTGAGCTAGTCGTCAACTAGCGTCAACAGTCAAACGCAGTAAAAAAAAAGGGGCGGAGTGGGGCGGAGTCATATTGTGGTGGAAAAGTGCCGCACGTCACGTGACCATGTGTCCGATCCTCATCAAAGCTGTACACTGGCCTCACTCCGACACTGGCAGAAAAACACCAAACAGCGTTTAAAAGCCACTAATCGAAGAAGAAGAAGAACAACTGGCATTGACATTGACTTGATATTTACAAAACCATGGCCAGTGGTGCCAGATTAGGTGAATTATCGCTATTCAGACTACCATGATGGGTCAAATGGTGACCAAAAACCCAATTGGCTACCAGTAGCCATTTGGCTACCTGGAAAAAAGAACGAGCGTTTTTGGCTATTCAGAATTTATTTAAATTTAAAAATTTACAAATTATTTATATAAACGATAATGAGTCATTTTATTTAAAAAAATAACTAGTTCCACTTCTGTTAATAGATGGCGTAGTAACGACGTATTTCAAACATGGTCGTAGTTTCAAACCACAGAGTACAAGGAAATGTCAAATTCAGTTGCGTGGATCACAGAGTACGTTGTCGATTTGTCGACAGAAAGGTGATAGAAAGCCATTAGAGTATATGCTTTCCATAAAATAAGGATAGGATACTAAACTCGATACATAATTATCTTAACAATGACAGAACGTAAAACCCCCATTGAAACACCAATCAATCAATCATTTATTTATCGAGTCACCATCTATCGAGTCTTTATAAAATTACTGCTTTTTTTTTTAATAAAACGCCTCATTATATGTTTCTAACGAAACGTAACATGCACGGACAAATTAAGTGACATAGTCATCATCATCAGCCAGAAGACGTCCACTGCTGAACATAGGCCTCCCCAAGGGAGCGCCACTAAAAGCGGCTGCTCGCCTCCTGCATCCATCGGCTCCCCGCGGCTTTCACCAGATTTTCAAATAGCATAGTATGCTGATAGAATGTCACGAATCCAGATGCCAATGTAAATAGTCCGGGTAGTAATTCATTCTAGCTCGATGTATGTCAGAGACAGAGTTCAGGTAACTAACTTCACCTTCACTCACTCGCTTTCTTACAAACAAGCCACAATATGTTACTGGCCATTATTTGGGCTAAATATCATATGGCCTTTATTGGCCTTAAATGTTAGGTGAATTAGGCTACGTGTCCAAAAAAAATATTGGGCTATTTTTAGTAGGCAAAATCAGGCCAGGATATTATCTGGCAACTGGCAACTAGTGTTGCCATATATACAGATTTATCTGTTCATATGTACAGATTTTAGGGTACCAATACCGATGACAGGTTTAACTCTAATTTTATACAGATTTTTTTATTTGAAGATTTTTAAACATTACTAATATTTTTCTTATTTTTATACTTTGTAAGTAGGTACTCGTTTTAGAGTTGCATGCATTTTTTCCATGTTTGGTTGGGTAGATAATCTTGATACGACTGAAGAATAATTTGCCCATTCAATTTAAGAAAAACGAAAAATACATTACCATACCTACATCATTTCAAAGCCCACAGTTTCATCAAATGACAGCTAATAGGTACTTACATGATGATTCTACCCTGTGATTTCAAACACAATACCTTAATTCATCTACATGATTTACCTACTCTTAGTTAAGGAGTTCCTAACTTCCCAATTGGGTAAGTGAGCACTGATAGGTTCCTAAAGCTCTTTCTTATACGAATATATGCTGTCATCGACTGAACAATTTTTGCAAGTATTTTATCAAGTATGTACCTACTCTATCATCTGAATATGAGATCTGCCTAGAAGTTGATAGAATAGAAACAATGGACAAAAATCGGTGCATAAAACAATGTAATGGTATACAAGATTTCATACAAGATTTTGATTTGTTGATCTCGTACAGATTTATACAGATGTCTAGACTTTTCAGTACAGATTCTTAATATTGGGAGATGGCAACACTGCTGACAACCCTGCCTGCCCACGGCTTCGGCGGCGAGTTCGACGCAGTGTTGCCAACCGTACGATCTAAATCGTATTTATACGATCTTTTTGGCGAAATCATATGCAAAACATACGACCTTTTCAAGGCTTGTAATGTTCGTAACAAAATAAACAAAATACAATAAATAAGGCTTATTTTGTTGAATATTAATTTAAGCAGGTGGCGTCCAAAGACTTTACGTGTATTATGTATTTCAATTTGATTTAAGTTATTTCGTTTGTATCGGAGCTTTTAATTTCAATACGTCCTTATTGTTTCGTTTCGTGTGGATCATTATGAAATGTGTCGGGAGTTTGGTAACCCGAGTTCCAGAAAATGTGTGTACCTAAAATGCCCATCTCCCCATTCACTCCCCAAAAAAAAAAACTTTAATAATATTTTAATAATGGGGAGAAACTCCCCATTATTAAAAAAATATTATAAATAAATGAAGAATTTTATTAATTATTCATTCTATACTATTTCTTGCTTTTTTATGTTCTCTATTGTGTCAATACATAATTATTCAGTAATTCCTACGGTAGGGGATACCAAGCCGTCAACTCAGTGTAGGTAGGGGCCCTACCTAGTCTGCTACATACGTAGTATCTCTTACTTAGTAGTCTGTGCTATGTACATACTACTAATCTGTGACCTAGTCTGTGGTCTCTCTACTCTAGCGCAAAATAAATTAAATTAAACAACGTCGGGGAGGTCCCGTCTTTACCAATGTACTCTGTGGGGAGGTCGTTGAAGAAAATCCGAACATGGCGGTTGTCAATTTTGAATTTATTTTTCAAAACTAGTGTATCTTGAACTTTAATGTGTAATAAGGGTGGATTATTTTCCGTTAAGTGTTCGTGAATGTGCACGAGTGTTGGCAAATAGTTTCAAGATCATAAAACCATTCATTTTCGTTTTTGCTTCAACGGCCTTTTTTAGAGCCTTCAGTAAAATATCCACCATTTTACTGTTGGCGTTTTGACTGACAAAATATGACTTTGACTTGACATAACCGTACAAATCTATACTCACTTGACATTGGCAGAATTATTGCTAAACAGCGATAGAAAGCCATTAACGAAGAAGAAGAAGAAGAACAACGTCTGGCCGGTCTAATAGTTTCTATAGTTTATTCGTGAATTCGTGATACAATACAGCCCACTTGCTTTGCTAAATAAAAATGATTTTTGTAGATATTTATGATATGGTAAGAAACACAATCACGAATGGTACCAAAGGTTTTACCCAATGCTTACCTCACAATCGTTTGCAGGCAGGATGGTGGTCTCTAATCGTTGCTCTGCAAGTAGTTATCATCACTGCTTATTACATGTGGTCGAAGAAGAAATTTCGACGCCACGACTCCACGTCCAACGGCCAAGTCATAGACTGGAAGCCAGCGCCTCTAGTTGAGCAAGATTATGAAGTGGACGAGCCTCCAGTGATAGAGAAAATTGATGGCAATATGCTTAACGTTGGTGCCACAAGCTTCCTATGTCTGGATAAGGAGGAGAGGATTATTGAAAGTGCTTTAAAGTCAATGGATAAGTATGGAGTAGGTTCTTGCGGACCTCGAGGGTTCTATGGGACGATTGATGTGCATTTAGAGTGTGAGGAACGTCTAGCTGCTTTCCTGGAGGTGGAGGAAACTATCATATATTCATATGGGTTCTCAACGATAGCCAGTGCCATTCCGTCATACGCCAAAAAGCCTGATATTATTTTTGCGTAAGTATTCATTCTATTTGCTAACCACATGAATACAACAGACAATATATTTTTTTAATTGATATGTAAAATTTTACCTCATTAGATAGTTTATTACCTATTTCTACTGCCATCTATAGTTATTTTCAGTAAATAAATTATTAAGCCAATAATCTATATATTTTAGTGACGAATGTGTCTGGTTTGCTATCCAAAAAGGCATCCAAGCATCACGCAGTACAGTCCGCTACTTCAAACACAATGACATAGCTGACCTTGAACGCCAGCTCGCAGAGGCTAGCAAGAAGAAAGAACTGAATCCTAAGAGACGAGTGTTTCTCGTAGCCGAAGGAATTTACTTCAATACAGGGGAGATGTGTCCATTAAAACAGCTGGTGAAACTTGCAAGGCAGTATAAACTGAGGATCATTTTGGATGAGAGTTTAACAATTGGGGTATGTTACGTAAAATGGAATAGAAAACAATTAACTAACAATAAACAACAAACAGTAATCAAATTGAACCATAGCAGAGCACTGCACTATTTATGTAATACTTTCCTAAGTGCAACTCACATGGTGCCATCCGAGCATTTAATTGGTTGCCTTTTTACATATGCCACAGTACGGTGACACACAGGAAAACATGTTTAACCATTGGTCACAGTTGTAGTAAATCAAAAGTAATTGTAAGTAGGTAAACATAGAAGCAATTTGCTGTCTAAAATATTCTGATGCCAAGGCTAAACACTAGCATACATGAATAATGAGGAAAGAAAGCTCCAAACTTCCATAAGTCATACGGATCTGATAGCTTTCAATCTGGCTGGTCATTGAACTCTCTGCCTCCTTTTTACATAAAAATATGTGTTGTGGAATATCTGACCTCAATTAGTATACTGGTAGCACTTATTTCCATGGTTTCATGGCCTCCTTTGATTAATTGTGTTGATTGATTCTCTAATTTGTATTGAACACTTTCCGCAACAATGTGTTATGTAGATCTTGCATAAGTATAATTATATTTTGATTACACTGTTGATGAGATCATGAACCAAGTTACAAAAATAATAATGGTGGGAATGCAATGGTTATTAATTATGCCTTGAAACTAGCAAGTTGAAATGGCAATGGGCAGGCCACACCACTTGCAGGACTGACAATCCATGGGGAAGTGGTTCTCGAGTGGTGACCACGAATCAGGAGGCGCAGCGTTGGCTGACCCCTCACTTGGTAGACCAACAATGTGGTAAAAACCGCAGGAAGCTGATGGATGCACGAGGCAAGCAGACTGGGGTAGGCCTATGTTCAGCAATGGACATTTTCAGGCTGTTGTTGATGATGATGATGAATTATGCAAAACATTTCTATAATTTTGAGTTTTGGCCGCTTGTGTCTTTTAGCCACCCGATTTCTTAATATATTTTGTATTTATCTATTTGTTTGTTCATTCTGCCAGGTGGTGGGCAAATGCGGGCGTGGCCTAACAGAACTATTAGATGTGCCTCGCCACGAGATCGACCTGATTGTCGGCTCCTTAGAGCACTCGTTCGCCACCATTGGCGGCTTCTGCGCCGGTTCACACTTCATCGTGGAGCATCAGCGCCTCTCCGGCCTTGGTAAGAAACATCGCTAAAAGTAATTATAATTTCAAATGTTACATTTCATCTAGTCAACGCCATCTAGTTTAGTCAGAGAAAACTAATTGTTTATTGTTATTTACAAAAAACATTATAATTATACGGAATGTTTTAGTTGTCATATGAAATGGTTTTTTTTTTGCCTTGTTTTATGTACATGACTGTATATTTAATTTTTTATTCTCAGGGTATTGCTTCAGTGCATCTCTACCACCAATGTTGACTCAAGCGGCCATCACAGCTCTAGACATTATCGAAGAGTCTCCGGAAATCATCGGCGAGCTCAATGACAAGTCTAAGATGTTGCACAGGTATAAATAATTATAACTATTTGTGGACATTTCACAAGGTGCCATCTAGCCCTGCCCCAAACTAAGCAAAGCTTGTACTGCCGATACCAGAGCTGATAATTATGTTTAATAGGTTCTGAGTTTGTCTTTCTGCGTTTCAGTCTTGTTGCATTTTAGGTTTTCTGCTTTTTAGACATTCTGCATTTTAGTCTTTCTGATGTTTTAGCAATCTACCCTTATAGACATTTTGCTTTTTAGACAGTTTGATCATAATGGAAAAATCATCTCTTCTATTCCAGGGCACTCTCAAAACTACAACACTACAGATTCCGCGGTGATGAATTATCTCCAATTAAGCATTTATACCTCAAACGGGATGACTTAACTGACCGCCTGAAACAATCCTACCTACAAAATGTTACCAAATATTGCTTCGCCAAGGAAGTGGCAGTAACCACTAGCGCTTACCTAAGAGACTTGGAGATCAACTGCCCCGAGCCTTCAATACGGTTAGTGGCTACCCGCAAGTTAAATAATGACAATATAAACTTAATTTGTTCGTTGTTAGAAGAGGCATATGAAAATGTGGGACCCAAGCCTGAATTGGTCTCTGTATGACACCATTAAATGAGTAGTACATGCAGCCAACCAATTTCCAATTTTATTCATGTTTATTTGCGTTTGATTGGCTGCGATAAATTTATCTTGAAAGAAATCGTGATTCAAATAGGTCTAGTGTATATAGGACTTACGGATTACGTATTTATATAATTTGTCGATTATTATCGCATATATTTTACGCTAGCACTAGTATAAGTATAATATACTTAATACTAGTACTAATATATTATATTAGTACCCATTATCACTTTTTTATTTATTTTTTATATTATGCACTTTTGGTATGAGTATAAAATGCATCTGAAAAAAAAGAAGGACACCAGTGATTGAAAACCATTACACTGGCCAACATTTGTTTTACACTGAACAATCTCCTTCGTTTGATGGTCTATCAGGAAATTCAGGAAAGACGTGACATTGGCGAGATTGTGGTGGTACCTCCACAAAAGCCACGAAACAAGACTTGTTAAGTAACAAAAGCTAAGTATAAAAGATAATAATTATGTGAGTTTTAGGCAGTTAAATATACTTTTGGACTTGCAGAGCAATTTGAATTGAGCTTTATTGTGTTGTACCAAGAGTCGCTTTTAGTATGAATGATTGAGTGATTTTTCTGCGAAACTTCTTATTACTTTTAAGTATACAAACTACCTCTTTATAATATTCATGCATTTATATCTGAGTATTTTTAATATTTATTTTTATTTCGAAAAATTCCTGGGGTCATTATAAGACAAATGGTTATATTATATCTGTAAAAACACCAAGAATTGCTTTGAATGCAAATGTGCTTGCGTTTTGGTAACAAGTAGTATGTCTTGTAATATGGGAATCGACCCAAGATAAATAGATGACAACTACTGAACTTTCTCGAACTAACTTGAACATTCTTTGGGGACTTTATAGACTTCTATTTCACTTGAATCAATCATGTTACCGACCACAATAATATGTTTAATCATTTTAAACTAGATTAAAGTTACAAGTTATGTTGAGACGTTTTTGTTCTGGGCCGTGCTGAAGTTTGAACCATTTTAGTTTATTCATTTATTGCACCTTAATAATTAACGGCCCTATTAATAAACTCGTAGTAGCTTTGGATTAATTATTTCAACTTTTGTCCTTTTTTGTCATTGGAATATTAAACTCGATTGAAAAAGACAAAAACTACTCCACGTTTATTAATAGATAGATAAACTCTTTATTGTACACACGAAATAACAAATTTTTACGAGGAATTCAATATTTACAACCGTGTTACAATGGGTGGCCTCATCGCTAAAGCGATCTCTTCCAGGCAACCTTTGGATGGAGAGGATTTCTCGAAACAGGCATATATACGTTTAAAAAACGCAGGCATTTGC
This sequence comes from Ennomos erosarius, assembly GCA_963580505.1. Taxonomy (NCBI): domain Eukaryota; kingdom Metazoa; phylum Arthropoda; class Insecta; order Lepidoptera; family Geometridae; genus Ennomos; species Ennomos erosarius. The sequence goes on from OY756988.1 coordinate 13,586,659, forward strand.
TTTATCACCAGTAAATATTAGCATTTGTTATATATTGTGTACCTCAGCATATTATTATTCATGGCAATCAAATGACCATCATGAATGCTGGTAAAAAGACCAAAAATATCTTAGTCATTGAGATATTATAATTTATGTCCTGTATAACTCAAACACACTATTTTATGCTAAAGTATAAAATAATTAGTATTAACCTTTAGAACATATCCTCGCACATCTCTCTGGAAACTCACCCTGCGTTTTCAGAGTGTAGCGAGTGTAGACAGAAAACAACTGGGGGTCTAGCAAAGATCCCTAACGCCAAACGCTAACTCCAAAAATGTATTGAAATGATATTAGCTGCGGAAAAGTAAACGATTTCCGAAATGTCATTCCAGTACATTTTGGAGTTAGCGTTTGGCGGATAGCGTTAGCGTTTTGGATCTTTGCTAGACCCCCTGGTTTGTCTATGGTAGAGACGGGTGCATAAATCTTTTTTTTTATCTTTTTCTCACACAACTCTTGTGGAAACGCACCCTTAGAGTGTGTAAGGTTAAAACTCGCTTAAATGTTTAAAATACTATGTATTATGGAGATTTGCATTACATAAGTGATTTGTATTATTTTACTTAGAAATTACAATAATAATTATCATATGTAGATGCCCCACGAAGACAATAAAAAGCGTTATAATCTAAGATGTTTTTAATAATAGCTTGTGTGTTTCATTACTAATAGTAATATTTATGTTTACGACAATCGTGTTAGTTTATTTTCTACAAATATTAATTTTATACAAATAAGAATTAACTAAAGTATGGTAATAACTACACAATATTATTCCATAATGTAAACAGACATGCCTTAGTAAATAAACAATATAAATAATTAAATACAAAGTATAAATATTTGAATAAGTCGACATTGTTATCGTTTATTCTGTTTAAAATATAATTATGATAATTAATTATGATACTAGCTTTTATTATTGCACGTTGATTGTTGAATAATGATGTAATTAAATGTTAATTTAAATAAATGTTCTTTTGTTTCATTGTTCTTTATAAAATAAACAACTAAGTAGCTACGTAGTAGGTACCTACCTAATGCTATTTATTTATGCCTAGTGCTCATGCTTAAGAATCCCTTACAATTTTAGCGCGCTGCAAGTTTAGGCAAATAGTATGCGTGTGTGCGCTCGAGCTGTATACTTTCGTAGTGTGCGTTGAGATGCGACGACGTCGCGGGAACAAAATTCTTGGTCCGTCATTTATTAAGTAACATTGTACAAACTATTTCGCTTAGTATCTGCACTAGTGTAATTATGACGTTCTATATTTATCCAGTAAATTACATATTTTTTACAAGTATAGGTATAATAACTAAATTGGTGAAGTTTGGTTAGTCTAACAATAATTTGGCATAATTTCTTATATTATTTATTTTAAGAGAATAAATTACGTGACGAGCTAGTCGTTCATCTGATGGTAAGCGGTACGGCCGTCCTATCTAACACAATAAGAGTCTTCTACTCACTTCAAAACAGTTTTAAACTGATAGGAATCGTCACAAATATATGCATCAAATGTTATTTCTCGGAATTACAGTCATTGAGACTTGTGTTCTCAAAGTTCTCATCTTATTCATCAATCAATGACGATGTTAGTGATTTTTGGCGGTTGTGCTGAACGCACCTCCTTTTTTTATAGAAGTTTGTTTTTTACTATTTTTAAATGCTTTTTGTTATGGTTTTGTTTTTGATACTTTTTGTCAGTTATTATAGATCTACCACCAGAGTACCAGCGATTTCCTTATTTTCCCTCGTTTTCATTAATCTAAGTGAATAATAAGCTTCTGTGGGTTATAGCGGTTGATGCACTTCTTTGTATGTAATTCTCTGTAAATATAATTAAACGTTAGAGAATGAATAATAATGACACTCATAACAATTTTTATGATAATAAGTGTTTTATAATTTACCTAAGGATACACGCGCCTTTTGTGTTTTTTCAATTCTTTTCTTTTTATTAAAAACTTTTCCGTAATGTGCACGTTTTCGACCCATTTTCTAAAAATAAAACATACGTTTTAATAATAGTACAGTTAACACAAAATATTTACGTGTAAACAAATCGTTAATTACGAAAAAAAATACTTACTGTATCAAAACAGGTTAGTCACGGTCTACAAGCATGCGTAATCCGATTATTTACGTAAGGAGCTGCACTGATCACAGCGTCACAGGTTCGTCGTCGAGAAGCTCTCGGGCGCGACTGAATGTAGCTTCCTTGTGCATCGTCTTATATCGTATGTTTTCAATATTTTATTACCAATAAATTTGTAGTCTAAAATTAAATAAAAATATGATGTTTGGTAGATAACAACCTGTTCTATCTTAATTTATCACTGTAAATTGTATTTATACTTTAATGATACGTGTAGATGACGGTTATACGCACTGTTTTTTTGGAGATTTTCAGTGTGGAACTCATTTTTTTTAACACACGTAATGGATAATTTAAAAAAAAATATCTTGACTGTGTCCTTGTTATATTTATCCCCAGTATGTACAATTTTTCTCAGATTATTATTCGCTATCAGTTATCTAGAAACGTAATTGACAAACCTACCGTTTCGTGATTTCGTAAACACGTAAGTTTTAATTTTATTTTTCATAAATTATATTGAGTAGTTATCTCAGTATTATTTTGTCTACGCCCTAGATAACAACGCGATTTACTATTATACTTAAGGAAAATTTCACATGTCTCATAGGTATTGAGAAATCAGTTCTGAAAAAGTAGTAATATTTGGAACACGCCTAGAAAGGACTCTTAACTCTCTGTGGGAGTTTTGGCGGGAACGCGGAAGAGTTCACGTCGTTGCATTGTATTATTTTTCAAAACTTTTGCTTTTTCCAGTGTTAATGTTTAAAATTGGTGGCGTTTTACGCATTAAGTGCTGAATTACGAGCAGGAGTGAGGGCAAGTGATATTGTGTAGTGAAACGTGACTTTTCGTGTTGCTTCCAAAACTCCATAGAAGCTTCTAGTAAAGTTGTCACCACTTTGCTGGAGCATGACTTAGACTGGACTATGACTACCTGACTTAGACTGGACTATGACTAGGACATGACTTTGCGTGAAATATTTTATAACACGATGAAAATATAATACTTGACACTGGCTAAATACACTATGTGTGGAGCCAAAATATAAAAAAAAGAAACTGTGGCTCTGTGCATGGTTATGCATAAACGTGATTAGATGTATTAATGTAATTAATAATTATTATTATATTCTCGGCTGTTGTGTAGTCTGTTCTTATGTGCATTTTATAAAGTTAATTACATAGGTTAATTAGGTATTGTAATATTTTACACATAGATATTTATGTATTACATATCCACGTTTCTAATAGTACTTACGGGATCATTACCATTTAATATCCAATACCTGAAAGTCACTGACCTCTATTATATTATGTATAAGAGAAACCAGTGCTGAAAGCCTAGAAAACAAGCAGTTAGGTATATATAAATAAAGAAGCATTACGCTGGGCCACACTGCCATGATATGCCAATTTTTATAGCATAAATCGTGGCTACACGTACCATATTATTGGCATATCACAGTAGTGTAGTGTGACCCCAGCATTGGTTCCGCTTGAGACTCAAGCGGATTCAATCCTGGGGCTACTCAAGCCTTGAGTGGAAACACAGAGCTATGAAACAAATGACACTTCGCCTGGAAGCGTTTTTTTTTTGCTCTGTGAGTGGAAATAACGGGTTTGCAAGAGTTAAATCCAGTTAAATCAATAAGCATTAGTCAGTGACAAGCTCGTCAGCCATGTGACAGTAGCCGATGTTCCGCTTGAGTTCCGTTTCGTTCGGCGCATGCAGCGGCGCCCGTATCTCTATAAGTCGGCGATCCGTTTCGAGCGCTTGGTTCTTCTGCTGCAAGTCTTTGGTGACGCGCTGGTGATGGTTGAACATGCCATGGTAAGTTGTCCTGATAAGAATAATTTTTAATGAAATTAAAAAAAATGAAATAGTATGTTCGATTATAATTTCATTGGGTGTGAGTATAGTATGGACCTACCGGTCTGAAATAAACTCAATGGCGGCTGTAAAGTGAGATGCAAGATGGCTGCAAGTCCCCCCACACTGCATATTCCACTTCCCGGGAATATCTATTTTATTGTTTTTGTCACAATTTTAAGTAGGTACGCACTTATCTACTTATGCATTTAGAAGCATCGATTTATTAATCACACAATTATCGTCGTCTAAAGATAAATAAGTCGACAGCCTCTATGGTGTGGTGGTTGAGAAGGTCGGCTCATAACCCGTGGGCGGCGGTTCAATTCCCGCGACAGAACTAGTACTTGTGCACAGGAAAATGCACATGTGGGATCATTGTTCCTCGTAGTTCCTGTGTCCCTAGATACAGGGAATCCTAGTTAGACTTTATTTATTTATATGTATTAAAAAATGTATTGACTGTATAAAATTGATGTCGGGGTTGAATCTCATGATAGAACTTCTTATTAAAAATAAACTATTTTCAGAAACGTGATTAATGGTTGGTCTATTTAGCCGGTTTTAATTTTACAAATCTACTTGAATTATCACTTACAAAGCTTCTTCTAACTTCTTTTCCAGCATATTGTAGCTCATGTGCACTCTCTCGTATTCTTCTATGAGCCCTCGCATTGGTTTGTCCTGGAAACAAAAATAATAATAAATACAGACATTAGGTACGTACCTAGTATGTTGATTTGACTCCACCTTTTCCATTATAGTCTACTCAATTAAGTTTTTAATGAAGGTCTATTTACGTTCTGTGACTAGGTATAATGGTTCTGTATTTTATATCCGGTAAGATCGGTCTACTGAATTCAATTTACATCTCTAGGGTTTATTTAATTCTTGCGTGTTGCGTGGTTTATTTACTGACTCTTATCACAAGTCTTATTGGTAGGTACTTATTCTTTACGGTCTACTAACTGCGTCTTCTTTATTGGCAGATGTTGGCATTGGTGGCAGAATACACCTGGACCAAAGGTATACTACTTAGTTATAACTACGTTCTATATTAGTTTTGGTGTGCATAATTAATGTCTTATTGCTATTAATTTGTCACTATTTATTTAGGTATAAGTAATGTTTATATATATTTATTTATATTATGTATGTGTTAAGTAGGTATATTATTATTAGTATTTAGGTATATATTTAAATTGTATAGCGCCAACCGCATTTTTAAAGATTGTTTTATTCCTGTCCATACAAAGGTAGTCTGGAAGAAATCGCTTTATGCGATAAGGCCGCCCGTTGTTCTACCATTCTTTGTGTTGTATCATGTGCATTGTTGTGTGTTTTTTTTGGTGTTCAATAAAGTATTATTGTATTGTATTGTATTGTATCGTATCGGTCTACTGGTCTACTGACCTGAACTCTCTCGAGCACAGGTCGTCTGGTCCGCGTCTCAAGCCTGGTCTCCACAAGCTTGGTCGGGTTCAACTTGTCTGCTACAGCGGCTCGTAACGATTCTATCTCTCGGTCTACTTTCACCATATTTTCTTCCAGCTGAAAGATCAAAAAGTATTCTTCGTCAAAGGCATTAGGCAGAAAAACAGGCAAAAAAAACCTGGAATACTACGTGAAATTTCCTTGTTCAAATTAAGTCCTTTATCAACATTGCTGCTGCGATTGCTTAATTTATGTAACCAACACCCAAGCACCATTAACGTGCGGCGGATTGGTCGTGGAACTCACGTATAATACTGTCCTAGGACCATTTTTGCTTTCGTAAAGTTAATTGAACCTACCAAAAACATTGCAAAAGCAGGGTTTTAAGAACTCTGACATCAAGTTCATAAGCATGACCAATATCGATGTCAGTTATGGTCAGCTCACTCCCCCTTCTGCTAACTATTAGCAGGCGAGGAACTTGGTTCTCTATCAGTAGTATCAGTTTGGTTTTCTAAGAAACTCCAAGCATATCCCTTCCGTCCGACTTTCCCACATTTTTCAATATCTACCTTTTTCTTCTGCCATTCCATCTCATTCCGTGCCCTCTGTATATCAAAGACCCGGCGCCTCATGACCAGTTCCACCAGCTGGCATTGCGCATACATCTGGTTCTTGGCCTGCTCTCGACTCTTGAACATGGTCGCCCGTAAGGCCTTCGACTCGGACATTATCTGTTCTGCTATTTTAATTGTGTTCTCTATGCAGTGGATGTAGCTTTCTTCGGTCATGGATCTGGAATACAGCACAGGTTAAGATGACTTTGTGAAAATGATAAGGAGGAAATTTTAACTTTTTGAATCTCAGCTGTTCCTAGACGCAGCCACAGAAGGTTTTACTCAGGCCATGATTCTGTTTAGCTCGCTTGATGCTTAAAATGAACAAGATTAATTTGTGATCCGGAAAAAATCTCGGGTGATTATGGCACAGGACACGAAAATTCTATTAGGCGGGCAAGGGTTCACTAGGTGGTCGAACTTTTCTGCAAAGTTCGTCTAGGTAGGTACCACCGCTTTGCCAGTTATTCTGCCGCCAAGCAGTAGTGTGTGTGGGGGGGTGTGGGTGTAATCTTATTACTATACTTTGTGATGTCTCAACTCTCAGGATGACGTGCGCAGTGCAGTGTCATGCGAAACTTTATTATTTAAAAGTTCCGAGTGACACTGCAACTGTTATGGGTGGCCGTGTCGCTTAACATCAGGTGAACGACTAGCTCATCACATCATTCATTCTCATAAAAAAGGGTCAAATCAAGCTAGAAAATTACTCACTCAACAGGAACTCGAGTAGGATCCAACTTGTACGTTATCCCTGTACTGTTTCTATCCAGGTCTCTAACATGATACTCCAGCATCAGAGCGTCGTCCTTGTTCTGGATCTCACGTTCGAGACGACAGAACACGTTGTTCAGCTCTTTTAGCTTTTCCCAGCCCATGTGACAGACGTCTGTGAGCGTTCGTTTGCTATTCTCGATAATGTGCAGCTCCTAGAAGTAAAAAAACGGGCAATTACAGAACACTTAGGTGTGGTGTGCCTACTACAGTACAACTATGTTTGGCTATTCAGATGGTTTAATTTGGAAAATTTAAGAAAGTACAATAAAGTTCTTTATCATGCTAAAAACCAACAATACCTAACACTTGTCGAAAAGAGAATAAGAAAATGTCGGAATAAGAAAACAGTACCTATTTGTATTTTTATGCGCCACACTAGATTAATACCTTATTCAACTCCTCTCCCAGCTGATCCCTGGTGAGCTCTGGCTGAACCCTCTGGTCCCTATTCGACAGGCACTGGGAGGAGACCATAAGCGGAATCTGAAGGGACTCCAAGTGCAGTTCTGTGGCATTTTTCTCCTCCTGCAGGGCTCTCGTTTCATCCCGCACGCTTTCCCGAGTGAACCGCTGCTTCTCACGCCACGTTTCTACTTCGAATATTCTAGAGCAATCATGTTAAATGTCGTCGTATGACGTTCATCATCAGACTTTAAGTGAGTCCACTGCTGAACATAGGCCACTAGAGAGGGGGGAAGCCTGCCATAATCACCCACCACGCTTGACAGGCATCTTGTTGATCGTAGGGCTGCTGCTATAATCTGAGGCTACTGCCAATTATATTTTTAAGGAAACTAATTTTTTTATAAGTGTAGGTCTAAAGCATTCTTGGAATGGTTCTACTCAACTCAACACACTGTTCTGTAACAGTAGCAGTGGTTAGCAAGCACCTATGGGAGTCTTCAGACGCGAGAATGTGATGTCTGAATCGTAGTAAACTGATGACTAAAGTACACCGACTTTACATCATAATAATTATAATTTATTGTAAGTATTGTAACGACCCTGGTGGTAAAGGTGCATTACAATGCTTAATTTTTTTAATTAGGTAGGTAAGTACCTAATTGTTATCTTGGCCGCAAGGAGTTGTAACGGGGTACCTACCCTTACATAATCCTAAACAAAACTCAAGTAAGTAGGTACCTACTTACGTACATTTCATATCATATCCTACCTGATAAGTACTTACCTATCCCTCATCAACCCTGTGTTAACATAGTTATCCCATCTAGTAGTGATGTTAGTTTCGTTCCTAAGCTGGTTAGCTCTCTGCCTAAGCTCGTAGGACTCAAAACGGCGCAGTCTGGCTTCATTTTGCAACCGCTGGATGTTTCTAGTCCAATCTAGAACGCTAGGCCGCTGATGTGGTTTCTCAAATACTGGTATTGACGCGTTCATTTTAAAAAACAATCATTCTTCGTTGATAGAAAAAGAAATTAAAACAGAGTATAATATGTGGGTATTAGGCACCTATGTGTACGGCTGGGTACAGAATGGAGCGGCAACGTTTTGGCTGTTTGATCAATAGCTCTGCTGCTTAGTAGAGTACTTAGGTACAGACTACTGTTATGTAGAGCGGGGAGTAGGAGGCTGGCTGGAGTACCTACTTAATAATGGCGTGTTGAGTGAGCCTAAATCATTGCAATTCAATTCAAGTAGTTATGTAGCTACCAATATAGTTTGTTAACGATACGGATGTATACCGCTTATAAAGATAGTTACCAAGAATGAAGTAATGTAGGATATAGGTCTCCCAGAATCTCATGGCTAGTGCCTCTGGCTACCAGGCTACTCAGGGTAGCCAGACCATCATGCTGCAATATAATTAGTACCCTACCTACTAGGCTTGGAAATGATTGCTACTTTAAAATCATTTCATCATATGATTTATTTTAGTCACTGTGATTTCACCTACTATTTTTCACAGTCTATGATTTTTCATATTTAATGATTAATGAATTTATGATCCATGGCGATTGGTGGTGCTTTATGAAAAAGAACACAGATGCGATTTAGAAGCAACCCAGCAAAGTTAAGAAATTTAACGCAGTTTTTTTAAAATTATACGTTACTGGTCTCAGTTTGTTTTCTGAAGCCTAAAAAATTATATGTTTTGATATTGACCGCTGATGCTACTCTCGTATTATGAAATCCGAAGCCACGATTTATCAAGGGTGATTAATCACACTGTGATTAGTATCAGACTATGATCCAAAAAGTAGCAGTTACATTTATTATTTATAAAATCATATGATTTTCACTTGCTACTACCTACATAATTGCATCACAGCATGATGCGTGCATTTCGCCAAAAAGTTTACTGCTGCAGCTGCGAAATGAGGTTGAAATACATTGTGTTACCGATCATGATCGAATGTATTAGTCGATTATATTTGTATTTAATAATCGACTATGAACATCACTAACTAACGTCAAACAAAAACAAAACAAAAAAAAAAGAAAACAATATTACAATATGGCGTCCATTTAGCTTCAATCGACATTCGACAGAGTTTGTGTTTGACGCGGGGCGCCGTAATTTAGATTTTTAGCTATTGAAACTGTGATAAAACTGTAAAATATATTTCCCGTAAATTAAGTAAAGCTATACATATCTAATTTACTGACAAAAGTGTAAGAGTTCTCCGAGGAATAATCATGTAAGTGGAATACCTACTAATTTTGTCCCAATTTGTTTGGTTTCATAAATAACGCAGTTTTTGCGGTTACCTAGGTATGACGATAGACGTGGCGGTCGCGGTGGACGTGGTGGTGGGCGCGGTGGAGGCCGTGGAGGGAGTAGAGGAGGTTCTCGCGGTGGTCGCTCTGGAGACAGGAGCGATAGATCGGAGGAACGCGGGGGCAGTCGGTTCGGTGGGCGCGGCAGAGATAGCAGCCGAGATGGCGGCCGTGGCGGGGGCGGCAGAGGTTTTGGCGGCCGCGGTGGTCGGGACGACTTCCGCAGCAATTTTAAGAACGAGCAACCCGGCGGGAATCTGCGCAAGATCCGTTGGGACAGTGTCGAGCTCACACCGTTCCAGAAAAACTTCTATGTCCCGCATCCAAACACTACTAGGCGTAGTGTCGCCGAAATAGAGGCATACCGTAGCCAAAATCAAATCACGGTGAAGGGGCGCGATGTACCGGCCCCTAGCATGTACTTTGAGGAAGGAGGCTTCCCAGACTATGCTATGAGAGAGATTCTGAAGCAAGGTTTTCCTCATCCAACTCCCATTCAAGCTCAAGGGTGGCCTATAGCTCTGTCGGGCAGGGACATGGTTGGCATTGCTCAGACAGGGTCAGGAAAGACTCTGGCTTACATCTTACCTGCAATAGTGCACATCATCAACCAGCCGAGGCTACTGAGAGATCAGGGGCCAATTGTGCTTGTGTTGGCACCAACACGAGAACTTGCTCAGCAAATTCAGCAGGTTAATGCCATTCAATAATTTTTAATCGTCATCATTATGTATGTTATGCCCTGCTATGATACTAATGTACTAAAATTAATTAGGACTTTATTGGACAATTATTTAGTGATAATTTCAGTACAGTCCCCAACTGTTTAACATGATTAACTGCATTTTTAAAGTAAAGTATTTGTTTTCCCTTCATGCCACACCAGGGCTTGATTGCAATGAATGGAGTCGCCGCAGAAATGGAAAACGAGCGCGGCGACTGTGAAATAGTAAACTTTTAAATATTTCTGTAGAACCTAGCTTATTACAAGCAGGCTATGTTCGAAAACCTAATCAAAATATTTTGGGACATATATTCGTATAAATAAACTTGTTGAGATTAAAGTTCAAAATTCTAAATTAGTATTTATGTTAGGTGAGGTTTCTGAACGTAACCTTATTTTTAGTAGTGATTTGTTGCACTTTCTGTTGATTTTATCTCGTAGCACAAGATCCTTCTAGCTCAAAACTTTCCAGCTTTCGTAGAAAATAACGTACAAAATAAACTAAAAACATTATTCTTAATTTATTTTGTATGTTATAGTTTCACACAAATCTCTTTGGAAACCTCATTAGTATATGCTCCAGTTGCGAAATTGCCATCCCACTGGTACTTTTCATTTTATGTATTCTATTACTATTGATTTATCATGCTCATAGTTTTAGGCCTTTAGCTAAGAACAATAAAAATAATCTGGGTAAAATATCAGGGTTGATATGATTTAAATCACTTGATTTTAATCAGTGATTAAAATCGCGATTAAAATCAAGTGATTTTTTAAAAAAAATCAATGATTTAAATCAGTACGTTTTTACTGCTACCAAATCAACAAAAATGTGTCAAGGGACTTCCCACGGCATAAACTACGGTGCACACACAAGGTTCCAATGCTGTTTACTGCTATGTACAGTTGCTTCTTCCGCTGGGGTCGAAAGAATATTTTCGGCATTCAATTTGGTGCACAGCAAAATAAGAAATAGATTAGGCACCGAGAAGGCAGCCAAATTAGTCTTCCTTTTGAAAAGACTAAACTAATTAAGTATTTTACTGTCCATTAGAATGACAATGTTTATTTAAAAAAGTGATTTCGCATTAGAAGAACTTTTTGATTTTTGATAATTTTAATTTATTTTTTGTTACATATGCCAAATATGTGGAGCTATTCTTTTAAATAAATGAACGAATTATTAAAATAAAATGTTTTTGTTAATACTATTAATAAAAGTAATGTACTGTTTTTCTTATTAACTAACTTCCAAATTTAAAAAGATCAGAAAGTAAAAAAATCAAATAAATCTTATTTAAATCAAATAAATCCGATTTAAATCAAATAAATCGGATTTTTTTGATTTTTAAAAAAAAATCATGATTTTTATCAACCCTGTAAAATATAAACAAAATCTAAACAGGAAACAAAGAAAATTATATTTAGGTCTAAAATAGTGTTAGTCCAATACTATGACCCCTGCACCCTTGTATGGATGGAGACTTAAGATTACCTAACTATGTGCATTCAAAGTAATATATTATAAACATGATTAATGCCTGTCTGCACTAAGTTTGGCAGCTCTAAGTTGGCACTTATCTCTCTATGACATACCCAGATGTGTTGCAGTAGGTATGTCATAGAGGAATAAGTCTGAACTTAAAGCTGTCAAAGTTTACAGATGGGCTTATGTAAACTAATTATTCAGTTAAATATCTTTGTCTACAATACATTTGTATAAATTCATTATTTTTATTGCAATTACTATAAGACAGGAATGGTAGGCATATAAAGTGTGCTATAAGTTCAGTTTACTATAAAAATATGTTGTTTCATACCTTATAACAACTTATTAAACTTAGCTCTTAACTAAAGGCCTAGAATCAATCTCAAACTTCATATTATGTGAACTTTCAGTATTTAGTTCTTCAGTAGGTACCTGCATAACATAATATTAACCATAAATAATTCAATTTCAGGTGGCCACAGACTTTGGTCAGAATGTTGCAGTGCGCAACACCTGCATTTTCGGTGGTGCACCCAAAGGGCCTCAGGGAAGATGCCTTGAGAGGGGAGTGGAGATTGTCATAGCCACACCGGGGCGGCTTATTGACTTTTTGGAGAAGGGTGAGAAAATTGCCAGTTTTATCTACTCAAATGGTTTATTATATGCAAAATTTAATGTAATTCATCATCAACAGCTTTGAAGATGTCCACTGCTGAACATAGACCTCCCCCACAGAGCGCCACTTTGATCGGCTGCTTGCCTCCTGCATCTATCGGCTCCATGTGGTTTTAACCAGATTGTTGGTCCCCCTAACGCGGAGCTACGCTGGGTCTTTCAAATCGTGGCTGCCCCTTGAGATCCTTTCTTCCCCATTGGTTGTTAGTTCTATGAGTGATATAGCCAGCCCATTGCAATTCAACTTGTCAACTCTTAGAGCTATATCGGCCACTTTAGTTCACTTCAGATCATATCTTGCAGGGAAACATTGACCATAGCTCTCTCCATAGCTCGTTGTGCTACTTTTAGCTTAAATTCTGTATATAAAGAAAGAAAGAAGTAGTTTTACTATAAAATGGTTTCCAGACACGACGAATTTACGCCGCTGCACGTACCTGGTGCTAGACGAGGCTGACAGAATGTTGGACATGGGCTTCGAGCCCCAGATACGCAAGATCATTGAGCAGATCCGGCCAGACAGACAGGTATTATGATGATTATATTTAGTAGACATCAGCATTATCTAGTTGCCACACAAATGTTTTCCCATACATCAAATTAACAGCTGTAAGAGTTTTAGTTCTTTATAATTATTCACCATCATCATCAACAGCCTGAAGACGTCCACTGCTGATATGGGCTTTCCCCAGAGAGCGCCACTTTGAGCAGCAGCTCGCCTTCTGCACCCATCAGCTCCCCGCAGCTTTCACCAGATTGTTGGTCCACCTAATAATAAGAGACCGGCCTATGCTGCGCTTATAATTATTAATCTTTCGAAACTTTATCTCAATCTCAAACCCTCATTCACCCAGGTTCTCATGTGGTCTGCAACCTGGCCCCGGGAAGTCCAGAACTTAGCGGAGGAATTTCTCCAAGACTACATCCAGATCAATATAGGGTCTCTCAGCCTTTCGGCCAACCACAACATCCTGCAGATTGTGGATGTCTGCGAGGAATGGGAGAAGAATGACAAGCTCATCACACTGCTTACGGAGATCTCATCAGAGGAGGAGACCAAAACAATTATCTTCGCTGAAACTAAGAGAAAGGTAACATTTGTTTTTCTCTGATGCTCATAAAAGAGTATACTATTTATTAAAGTTACAAAACATAAACAAAACCGTCAAATTTAAACTAAATCTTGTATAATCGTAAACCTGTGTCAACAAAAAACCTAAACATACCCACACAAACCCTTCAGGTAGACGAAATAACAAAGTCTATAAACCGCGCGGGATGGCGCGCGCTTGCTATTCACGGCGACAAGAACCAACAGGATCGCGACTACGTCCTCAACCAGTTCCGTCGTTCTACTGGGGGCATCCTCGTCGCTACCGACGTCGCTGCCAGGGGGCTTGGTAAGTGGGGACAAAAAGAACACGAAAGATAGGAAAAAATATTATGTCAGAGCTGTTATGAGCATTATTGTTAATGATGAGAATTTTCAGCAGATAATTGATGATACTTTTGTCCGATTCAACGAAGTTATAGATGGTATTGACTCTGTACATCAAACTTTTACTTTAATAGCAGAATTAAACATTTTCTAACGTGTAGGTCTCTATTCAGAGCGAAAGCAGAAAATGTATGTTAGAAAAGCTGAAACCGACGAGTCTTATACCAATATGTATAGCAGATAGGTTTATCAATTTGTACAAAGCTGTAGGTTGCCCAGAAGTAGACTATCTTATGTTTGTGCCACCAAAATACGAATTAATTCACATGCAATTTGGAGCGTCTAAAAGAATGACGTCTCAATACGGTGGTGATAATTCCCGCCAAACTAAATCGTATATCACAAAGGCATCAAACAGAAGATTGGAAAGCAAACAGTCGCGAGGTTTTTTATCATGGAGAAGACTGAAGGACTAAATCATCTCGCACTGTTACACCGGGGTGTCAAAGGTCTAAGAGACAATGTCAGGAGCGTACGGAAGGTATTTGATGCCATTGCTAAATCACAAGCTAATGGTTGTTTTATGATACAACCTGTTGAAAATGTGGTTCCAATATTCACGATTCTATGCAATTTTTCAATTAGGACTTTTTTTAGCTCTAAAACATGTGATTAGATAGAAAGAAAGAAAGAAAATAACATTTATACATGATTATAATGTAGATAATACTGATGCTTTTGAAGATACAATGTCAATAGAAACTGTAGGCTGTATTGTGTGATTCGAATATTTCTGCACTGGGATAGAGTGAACATTGGAACTTAGGCTACCTTATTTTGAAAGCAATGGATCGATGTTACCATTTAGATGTATTATCGGGCCGCGATGTAATTATTCTGATGGTAGATGCTTGCAGATTTCAGAATTTGTTTCTGTGAAGTGTAATATTTAATATTTGATGATTCTTGTTTTAATATTTGATGATTATTGTACTATTCGAACTAATGTCTATTTTGCCGCCGTGAAACTTACAGACAAAACCGTGGCTGAGGTAACCATTTTCCATCAGGTTTCTAAACCTGCCAACTGAAATCTACCACAGAACAAGCGATCCTAGCCCGAAAATAGCAAATAAATTTCCATGACTGACTCGGCATTATTCTCGAATGTTCTTTCTCATTTCAGAGGCGCATGCGTGCAGAGATAAGGGCTAGACATTTGGTGTGTTGCTGACTCCACACAACAACAGATTCTTAATGACGGAATCGTTTGTGACAGCATTATATCTACCGTCAGCGCACACTGTTATTTAAAGCATGCTGCCTCTAAAATTGATATATTGGAACTTTCATTTGGTCTGGGGGTAGAACTTGGTTTTACAGGCTACATTTTTGGCAAAATTACATTGGTTTTATATATCAATACAGTATTAAATTCATAAACAGATTCAGATTGGAATAAAATTCGAATTTCAGACCCTGTGTATACCATAGTTTTTTATTTTTGGTTAGTGACGATGATAAGACCACAAGAACAAAAGTCAGAGCAATACATGCTTGGTTAAATGTCATGTGAGATTTAAATAAAACTAAAATGGCCTGCCATACGCCACCTGACAACGTAAATTAGAATACAACCCGTACAAAGTACGCACTAAGTACGAAGGAGTACAAGTAAAGTCAGCACCACCGACTCTTGGCCTACCACACTCCGGGACCACTGACGGGCATAATACAGTTATTTCCAGCTGATTCCATCAACCACCGGGCGAGTTGAAAAGGTAATATTTATCATTTTTTTAAGAAAGCGGGAGAATTGTTCTTCTTTGACTTGGCAAAGGTCTTCGATACTGACGTGGTCGTTTATTACTGACTTTCATACTAAATTTCATTCTGCGTTACCATTTCTACCATTAATTTTACAGTGTTAATCAGTTATGATTCCCTTAATTTGTACATAATTTGTTATTTTTATTTGAGTGTTCCTCAAGGTTCACTCTTGGGGCCTTTGCTATTCATATCAGAACATTTTTCTCAAGTGTATATTTTTATTTAGTAACCATTTTAATTTCTTAGTGTGGTGTTAGTGTGCTTTTATTGATTGGCATCTAGCCCGTATGTGGTACGTTAATACGTGCGATTGTTGCGTGCAGATGTGGAGGACGTGAAGTTTGTGATAAACTATGACTATCCGAATAACTCTGAGGATTACGTGCACCGCATTGGACGGACGGGCCGCTCGCAGAATACTGGCACTGCTTACACGCTGTTCACGCCTAACAATTCCGCGAAGGTATGTAAAACAACACCTTCAACTGAATATCTTTTCATTTCATTGTTATATCAATATCTCTTTCGATGCGCCAAAGCAAAAATGGCTGCTATTAACGTACTTAATAAACTGGGGTACAGTACAGTTATATAGTAACCATATAAGCTTTTGTTTTAGGCATAGATTAGGTGGGTTTGTATTATAGTTTTTTAGTCCTCTCACAACTCCTTCAACTGAATATTCTTTTCATTATCAATATCTCTAGATTTTTTTTAGTCCTCTACAAAATATATAAACAATAAGAATTAAATAGTCTTCCCTTAGCCTTAGCTTAGTAGTATTGGTGTTTCCCTGCGAGATAAGATCCGCAATGAGGAGATCCGCAGGAGAACTAAAGTGACCGATGTAGCTCTCAGAATTAGCAAGTTGAAATGGCAATGGCCAAGCCACATCGCTCGCGGAACTGACAACCGGACTGAACCGGAAGACGCAGCGTAGGCCGGCCCCCCACTCGGTGGACCGACTACCTGGTGATAACCGCGGGGAGCTGATGGATGCAGGAGGCGAGTGGCCGCTCAAGGTGGCGCTCTTTGGGGGAGGCCTATGTTCAGCAGTGGACGTCCTCGGGCTGTTAATGGTGATGATGATAGTTATACTATAATGTACTTGTGCATGCATCATTCACTTGTATAGGATTAGGAGGATCGCATTCCCCAGATTTCACTTGCGTCCTAATTCGAAATTTTTACAGCCCTTCTCTAATAGCGTAATAGCCAAGTGTGGTTTGGTGGATGACAGAATGAAGTTTTGTGTTTCTTGAACCGGTACGTACCGGTTTCCTCACAATGTTTTTTATTCCCGTTGTAAGAACGAATGTGAAAATTTAAGCTAATGGTTCGGAACCGCGACGGATTTGCTCCATAGTTGAAGTCACACTTCTTCCTTTTGTGTATTGCAGGCCAAAGATCTGATGTCGGTGCTCCAAGAAGCCAACCAAGTTGTGAACCCTAAGTTATTGGAGTTGGCGCAATGTGGAATGGGTTTCAAGGGGAAATATGGTAAGACATCATTTTTAATGTTTTTCTTTCGTGCTCCTTTATACTATCTAATACTAAATGCACTTATATAGTGTGATTCAGATATTGCATATTTGCGTTTTGGTTTAAATTAATTACATGTTTGTCTACACGAACATAGTGCATGTCATTGTGTCGAAATACTGGAATGTCGGAGATGATTCCAATCATGGTAAAGACCCTGTAAGTACTATGAAAAATGTGTCGTGTATAAGAGATGGGGGGGGGGGGTCAAACACCACATCTCTTCCCGTGAGTGCCGTAAGAACCGGCTAAGGGAATATCAAGATGTGCCGAATTTTCGCCAATTATTATATTCGGCATGTTTTTCCATGTTCTGTATTCAGTCGAATATTTGGTTAAAGTGCCGAATATTTTATTAAATACTTTCCGTTTAATACTTCCGTAGATAATACTAAGGTGAACTCATTCTAAGATAATCAGTACAATTTTTAATAGTTTTTTTAGATATACTGATAACATGCTCTATCTAGGCTCTAAACGCTTGGTCACCAGAAATCTATGACATTTTGCTGAATACCTAATTTGAATAATTTTTTTTAGGTAAGTAATTGTATTTGCCTGCAATACAAAAATGTGCTAAATACAACGTTTCGTTTAGGTATTTTTATATTATATTATTTTTCATTTAATTTAGATATTTTAGCCGCTTTCACCAAATTGTGTGATGTGTATTATCTTTCTGTATGTTTTGTTTATATTGTATTTGTCCGCAGGTCGCGGTCGGTTCCGCGAGCGCGAGGAGAGCTCGGGGCGCGAGCGCGGGGGGCGGGGACGCGGCGGGCGGGGCGCGGGGCGGGGACGCGGCGCCGGGAGGGGGGGTCCGTGCACTTACACGCATCTCTAGTATTCTATACCCACCCCGCACAGACCACACGATTTCTCAACTCATTGGTTCGGTCAAATTGACAACATTTCAAATTTATACCCCCAGTTTTCATTGAATGTTTTTGCTATTGTGAGGCTAAATGAAGAAACCAAAAAATCTAAATCGTATAGTGTTTTATTGCAAATAGGCTATTCATAGCACTTTTACGAGTCAAATGTATTTAAATTAAATTATTATCATTACTGAGCAGATAAAATCACAAAGTGCACAATGTCAAATATTATAACTATTTATAGCAAGCCTATTACAATAAGTGTTTGAAAAAAAAGAAGTCTCTTCCACTACAGGTGCAAGCAATAGATAGCAAGATTTTATTTACAACCCAGAAGGACAAAATTAACGCCTTTTCTGTATTTTTGGTACAAATGGTGGTATGGTGCAAATAAAATTGCTTTACATGTCGTTAAGGTATCACAATTCGTTTGCTTTTCAATTTATAACATGATAAATTATTAATAAATTATACTGGGTGTAATTGAATTCATTAGCATCCTTTGAAACTACATACCTACTGATACCGGTCGCGTGTTGAATTCTGACACATAGGTTTGGTAATAATAATAAGTCAAAAAAATGGAATAACTTACTTTATCAAATGCTACAATACAAAATTTAATTAAAATAATGAATCACTGTTTTTAATTAATACATACAAGGTATCAAAACGTTTAAATGTATCAAAATCATCCGTGCCAACTGCGTTAGGCGCCGCGGCAATCTTCATAATTTTCAATAAAAATTATTTCATTTACACTCTTTACTGTTTAATAATCATCTATAAATGATGTACTATCATGAGCTCAATTTATGCTAATGAATTAAATTACATCCTGTATACAAATATCTAGTCAGCTACCCATTGCAATTTCACTGACTTGGAGCTGTTTCATAGCAAGAAGCAATAAAAAATAAACACAACTTTCAATTACAGGCTCGCGATGGGATGAAGCAAGCGGCGGCGACGACGACGGCGACTTCGGAGGGCGCTCCAACTTCAACCGCGACGGGGGCTTCGGTCGCGACAACTATCGGCAGGACAACGGGTACAGAGGCCGCGGAGCCCCACGCGGCCGCGGGAGCTTCGGACAGAGCCAGGGCTCCAGCTACCAAGGACAAAGCCAGGGTTACCAGCCTCAATCGTCAAACTTCCAAGGAAATTACCAGCAGCAGCAAGGGTTTGCAGCGCCACCCCCTACCAGTTACTATAACATGTATTCCCAACCCCCACCACCACCGGCTAAATTTGGAGCGAAATAGATAATAGAGGTTTTATTATGCACTAGGTAGGTGTCTGGGAGTCTTTTGACAATCTATGGCTAATGGCTGAAACACAGATTAAATTTTAACCCATACTGATCTCTATGCTATAAAATAATCTGTCATTTTCTTAGTAATAACTATGTGTGACATGTTTTGGTATGCTTAATATCTGTTTAGAACGAGCCAGTCTTAAACCAGATCCTGAAATCGTGGACTAATTTGTGTTTCAGTATTCTGCCGTATGATGAATGGATGTGATCGGTTAGATATGACAAAGGTTTATTTCTCCAAAAAAATAGCTTGTTTTTAATTTTTTCCCAATTATTGTGCAAGAATATTTGTTGAATTAGCTAATTAAGTATCATTAGATTACTACTACTCTACTAGTAATTAATAGAGCCGAATATACTTTCAGTAATTAACGGTTGCGTTGCTTTCAGTGAAATAATTATAACAATAAAAAAAAAAATGAAAATCAAATGAGTACAAAAGTGTACCTCTTTGTTTTTAGTAGTAGCTATTAGTATCGATTTATTTCTTAACTTTGTAGACGCAACATACTGGTGATAAGATTGTAACTAGATCTTTTTTGTTCCTTTTTATGTAATAAGGTTTAAAATATTTCCAAATCCAAAGTTCTTTTCTACAAAATTATTTTAGACTTGTTTTCTATATATATATGCAATAACAGGATGCGTGTTTAGATATATTGGCAAAATGGAGGAATTAGGAATAGACAAAAAAAAAGAGTAATGAATTGTGTTACGCAAACATTGTCACTGTATGTGGTAATAGTTTTAATATGCAGGTTTCTGGTCCAATCTCCATGTACTACATTCCTTCTTGAATTCTAGATAGTACATGTCCCATCTCAACAATTAGCAATTAATGTAATAAACAAATGTAATGTACTAAACTGAAGTCTTTTATTTATAAAATATACATATCCTTGTAGGTAATAACAACCCTTAGAATGCACACCTTTAGTTATTGAAATGGTACCTACACCTAGCCTAGGCCCTAGCCCAGATATAATCGAAACGAATACTCCAGATCTTATAGACAAAAATATATCCAAGTAAAATCATCCAGACCCAGAAGACCATTTTAATCCCAGGGATCTTATTTTAATCGTCAAGTCAGGGAAGCCAAGTGGATGGAGAGGAAATAACATGGAACATTTTTTGTTCAAAATACCGAAAGCCCTGACATCCATAATCAAAAAAGTCCCATCACCTTTTAAACAGAAATCAATTCATGTGCATTTGGAGCCACAGAGTACATTTTTTTTGCTGCTATGATGCCACACTGACAACCAAAAAAATTCTATAATGATAATGATGCCCACAGAACACTAAATTACTTGTAACACCCCTCTGCTTGGTTGGGAGCTAAATATTATGTTGGTTTGCTTGGTAGAACTTAAAAAATTTCTTCAACCCATTCCAAGTATTATATGTAGAAACTAATTACTACTATAAATACAGGTAATAAAAATAAATAATTAGGTAAACAATCGCATTTTATTCCTACATAAATAATTATACAGAACAGTTGATTTCACTTCTGCTATGAACATAATATGACATCTGCAATCACATTTAGCTGTAACATTCAACGTGGGAGCTTAAGATGCCACACTAAGTTGATGTTGTTGATCAGTGAGCAGCATGTTGCTTCTCGGGGTCGACATAGCCCTCCTGCTCGTCGGGAGTGTGGGGCCAGAATGTGGGCTTGTTGAGGGGGTCCAGCGCCTCTTCTGGGAATGCATCCTTGAAGTCTTCCATGGTCATCTGGTCATATGGCAGCAACGCCTTGATGTTGCTCACTTCTTTTTCAAATCTAAAATTATTTTAAACTTACTTTTAGTGCCTCTTACTCACTTATGAGTAGACTTTCTGCATTTTTGAAAGGCAAGATGACAAGTAAATACAAAGTTTGTTACCATTAATCTTAGTAACTACCAGAACCAATTTTAATGGAATTTAGATAGCTGGATTTACACAGGATACTTATTGTCCACGCGAGTAAGGGCGGAGCGGAACTAGGATTTCTATCAAAATATTAGTTAAAATTGTTTTTGTTTCAGTCAGTAATGTAACAACACTACTTACTTCGCAATGTTGCCGTTTGATGCCGCGATGAATGCTTCAACGGCTTTCTTTACCTCAGCCCATTGAGCGTCTACTTTAGAGGTCAGGGTGTCTGCAGGGTAAGGAATCTGTAGAGCTTCATATTGTTTCTGGAACTTATCGACCATGCCAGGGATAGGTACAGACTGCTTGTACATAGCCCAGTTGATCTTTGGCGGCTCGGGCGGGTTAGCCAACACCCTGGGAAAATTATCGCAAATTAACCAAATAATACACTAAAAAATTATGTAACCAAATCGATCCTGTCAAAAACTAACCTTCGAAGGTATGAGTCCGACTTGGTTTTGAAAGCCACGAGGCTGGCCTTTTGTTCAGCCGGGACCCTCTCAGCGATGGCAGTCCAGTTTATGGAGCTCTGTGCAATCCTTTTCGCCATGTTTCGGCGATTTTATAAAATTCGCTAAATACGGGATTTGGTAGCGCAGCGACAAACAGCAAAATCTGAAATCCGTCCGTCAATCAAAAATCCAGCTACAGAGACAAAATAGTTTTTACTTTTTAGACTGTCATTGTCAATTTCTCATAAATGTCATACTCACAAATAAAAAAGTTACCATTTTTCATACTCTATGGTTTTCAATTTTAAATTCAGTTCCATCTAGACTCAGAGTAACCAAATTTTATTATTAGGTCGCATAAACTATAACAGATGGCGCTTATGTAAGAAGTGCACAGCGCGCTAAATTTTAACTTTGACCATGCTATGCTATCTTGCCAACATGCCATTGCCATGAAATTAATGTAGGTCTTTTTACAAAAAGATGAGGAATCGATGTAATTTGCTGGTTTGAAATGCAAAGCGACGTTACATTGCTGAGCAGATAGAGCTTTCAACTCCTGCGGGCATTTGGAAATTTCTACGGTCTCTGGATCTGGGTAAAGTAAGGCATTCAAATATCAAAATCACCATGGATCTTAATGTTATGAATTCCCACTTCACTTCATGTGCCAAGTTGAGTCCTACAGTTAAACAGGATTCAATTCGTGAAATTGATCGTATTGCATCACCAGATATTGAACCCTTTAATTTTAAAACTGTCAGTCAGGATTTCATACTAAAAATTCTGGAATCACTTAAAACCAAAGCCATTGGAAGTGATAACATTGGTAGGGTCATGATAAGTTACATTAAAAAACAAATTTTGCCTGCTCTTACTCACATCATAAACTTTTCTTTAACATCTACTCAGTACCCAGATGAATGGCGTAAGGCTTATGTACTCCCCCTCCCTAAAGTTCCAAATCCTTCTCTCCCAAATGAATTCCGACCCATCTCTATTCTTCCATTTTTATCCAAAGTTATAGAGTCTGTGGTTCATAAACAGGTTACGGATTTCTTGGCTAACAATAATCTCCTGAACCCCTTCCAATCTGGATTTAGAATTGGCCATAGTACCACAACAGCTCTCTTGAAAGTTACTGAGGACATCAGAACTGGTATGGAAAACTCGCGGGTGACTGTACTGGCACTGATCGACTTCAGTAATGCGTTTAATGTCGTGGACCATGACCTTCTTTTGGCTGTTCTCCCGAAACTTAATTTCTCTTCTGCAGCCATAGAATGGTTTTCGTCTTACCTCAAATGCCGTAGGCAAGCCATACGGTTTGAACAAGAGTTGTCTGAGTGGAATGAGTTGGATGTTGGTGTGCCACAGGGCGGGATTTTGTCTCCTCTGCTATTCTCATTATTTATAAACCTGCTCTCCCCTCATCTGCAGAGCAGTTTTCATATGTACGCAGATGATCTTCAAATATACAGTGCTGCTTCTATTCACGACATTACTCACGCGATTCAAGCCGTCAACGATGACTTGTCACGTCTATCTTCCTGGTCGGCAAGCTATGGTATAAAGGTTAACCCCAATAAATGCCAAGCCATCATAGTCGGTAGCCCACGTCTGCTAAGTAAAATCAACCCCTCCAATCTTCTTCCCCTCTCTTTTAATTCCGTTGATATCCCTTTTTCTTCAACCGTTAAAGATCTAGGTATCTTAATTGACTCAAACCTGAATTGGACTCCATACATCAAAGAAATCTCTCGTAAATTCTATGCTTCATTCCACTCTATTATTCGACTCAAAAACTTTCTCCCCGTGCAAACAAAAATTTCATTAGTGAACTCGCTTCTTATTCCAATACTCGATTACGCCGATGTCTGCTCCCTGGATCTAACTGAAGATCAGCTAAACAAACTCGATCGCTTACTTAATAACTGCATTCGTTTCATTTATGGTCTCAGAAAGTATGATCACGTCTCCAAATTCCGAGCCAAGCTTAAATGGCTCCCAATCCGTGAGCGACGTAATCTACGAATTCTCTGCCTTCTTTTTTCTGTCTTGAAAGACCCAAATGCTCCTACTTACCTGAAAAACAAGTTTACCTACCTATCAGACACACATGAAAGACAACTCCGCTCTTCAAACATCCTTATGCTCGCAACTCCACGACATACAACATCTTTCTTAGACAACTCCTTTCAAGTCACAGCAGTACACCTTTGGAACTCGTTACCAGAAGAGATTCAGAGGTGTAACGTAAAGGACAGTTTTAAACGCCAGGTAAAAGAACATTTACTTAAGTCTCTAAACTTGATATAGCTGAATATAGGAATATGTATTTATTTATTATTATGTAGTATATCTATATTATTAGTTATTTAATTAAACATTACCGGTTATTTTAGTCAGTATTTTATTATATTCATAAAATTATATGTATATACTGTCTTGTATCTTAATAGTTAATACTTTAAGTATATTATTTATATTTAGTATGATCTGCAATTTTGCTCATATCCGTTTGTGCACGCCTAATCTACTTCCTTTTCTTCACACCTTGGTTGACTGGTAGAAAATGCTGTTAGCATTAAGTCCACCTTTGTACACATTTTGTGCATAAAGAAATAAATAAATAAATAAATAAAAATAAATATGTAGGGTGAATCTGTGGTACAACTCAAGAAAGTTGAACGTATTTTTATATTTTATATCCTACAGTAATACAACTACGAAAATCTAGGTCTGTGAGTACAGCTATAATTTAAATAGGTCTAACGATTAGGGAAAAAAGAATAGAGACGCTTTGGGCATTGAGGTACCTATTATGATATTGTATTACTCACTCAATGGCTGTGGTCCTAGCTTAGTCAGCTAGGGTAGTAACTAATTAGTCAGTTTAGTCACTGCACCTGGTTAGTTTAATCTACAATTTGTTTGATATGGCTATAGAGAAAATTTTCTTACCTTCCCAAGTTCCTACTCTTAATAGGTAATTAGGAACAGTTCTTGGAAACCTTATTTTGCAGAAGTTGGCTACCTTACTTATGTAAGAAAAAAAAAAATTAAAAACGTACAAATATGTTTTAATTAGCTTTGGTTCGATTAGCATTCTATACAGTGAGTGAATTAGCTAATTACTGGTACTTACAAAAATACACGATTATTGGCTTAAATATACTATACAATCCACAATTTTCTATTAATTTATTTAGACAACATAACCTAATTATTTAAAAATTATAAAACATTTAAATTAGTTTGCAGAATCAGTATACACATAATATAGGCTGTTGATGAACTTCTCATGTGAGCGTATGGTGGCCACATCGGTCCTAATAAAGAGGATAATCGCGATATTATAAATAAATTTAGCCACTAATAGGCGATTGTCTATTGTTATTTTCTGATAGCCTAAACGTTATTTGTTTCGTTGTTTGTTTCTACTTCTCCCACGAAAATAGTGTTGATTGTGGGCACATCAATTTTAATAAAATAACTAAATCTACATCTAACTATTTTTTAAATTATTTACCCGATTATCTTAGCCGCGAGCGAGAACGTGGGCCTAGCACGAATATTTACGCGCGCGTATAAGTGTATCGTTAAAGTATGCCAGTTGTATGGCATGTGATCTGCCCCCCTATTACGATTGAGCTGTCAGCAGTTGAGCGGCAGACGATCGTAATAGGGGGGTTATTACGTTAACGTTACACTTACGCGCGCGTAAATATTCGTGCTAGGCCTACTAAAACCTAAAGATGTTTTGGATTTGGCCACCGACGCCGACACGTGCTAACACCAATACAAAAAATGCAACCTGTAAGTACAGCACAGTTTTTTTTACAACTTGGACACTGTACAAACTAGCAGACAGCCCGTATGATATGGTAAACAAAACGCCTAATAGACCAACGTGGAGTAGCTACTCAGTGTTTCCTCTTGTTTGTCTTTACAATTATATTGTGTTCTCCCGCTATTTAATGCTTTTTTAGTTTGAAAATATAATAGATTTGTAATCAACAACTCGCTAAATGAAACAATCACTGGTGGTAGTCAAAGATTAATTCTAATTGACTTTTATAAATTCAGTCTTTATCATTAATCTATTGGTTTACTTAAATAGGAATAAAAGCTAAATAATGTAATTTATTTACAATAATATTTAATATTAAATTAAAACTCTATAGAAGGCTTTGATTTTTAATACAAAGAAAGAAAAGATAAAAAATTGCTTAATTATACTAATTTTATCAAC
Organism: Ennomos erosarius; assembly: GCA_963580505.1. Lineage (NCBI taxonomy): Eukaryota > Metazoa > Arthropoda > Insecta > Lepidoptera > Geometridae > Ennomos > Ennomos erosarius. The sequence goes on from OY756988.1 coordinate 13,612,773, forward strand.
TACGGAATGCACTTTGTGGTGAAATGTAATTTTTATATTAATTCATATTTATTTTTAAAAAAAAATTGTTATTTGGAATTATTGATACATTTTAGCTGCATTCACATATTATAGTCACAAAAGCACTCTAAAATTATAATTATTTTTATTTATTTATTATTGCAAGTGGAATTGTAGAGAGGTAACTTTTGTAAATATTCTTCAATTTAATATTTATTGTTTGTTTAATGTAAAATAAATAAAGTAGGTAATTTAACTTTGGTACAGTTACTTATACTACATAGTTATAATAGATTATCATTATTATGTAGTAGTTACTATTACTTACATATTATAACAATAATATATTACGATTCATCACATTTTGTATACATTATTTTGATACAAGCGTCCATTAAAACATATTTACATTAAAATTACGTAATTATAAATTATAGCTTACAAATAGATTTCTTATTACACAAATGCTTAAATATAAAGAAAAGTTTCGTATTACTTTTAATAATGTTCAGACAGCATTCTACCATCGAAATGAAATCTTCATAAATCTATAATCATGGTTACATTATTGCGACTTCCTCGGTATAATAAACGCAGTTTTATTGCTTTAATTAAAAGGTATAGTATAAGGTATAGGTATATAGTAATTTAGGTACGTACTACCCAATGCGGGATTGGACTACAAGAATAGTAGTTAAAAATATAAATTAAAGTAAACTTTACCTAATAATTATTTTAATGATTACGTTTTGGATTAATGTCAATATTTTCGCCCTCTAAGTTTTCACCTGATTAAAAACTCGACTATAAACACAGGAAATATAACTTCTAATATACTACCGAATTCATAAATTAGTAGGTAGATCCTTAGGACATCTCTTCTCGGGGTAGTGAGGGGAATTGGACGACTGCCCCACAGTCCTACTACCCCAAGTAGTCCGTCTAGTAACGGGATTGTTTTTACACAACTTCAGTAAATTTCCGTACGCTGCTCTGTACTGTCTGTTCGTCGCTGCATAAATCAGGGGATTGATGACACTGGAAGCCCAGGCCAGGATCGAGGCTATGATGTGGAGCCAGGGGTACGTGATGCCATCGTCAGCTACGTTCATGATCATCAGGGGAAGGAAGCACGCGAGGAAGCACAGGAATATGGTCAGCATGAGGGTCGTGAGACGGGAGTCCTCTTCCTTCTCTTTCGCAGTTTGTCCGCTCAATTTACTGTGGAAAGAAAGTTGCGTTAGTTAAATCTGCCTTTTTTCACGTCGTTTACATTCTATTTGTAGAACAATTAAGATATTGACGTAGAACTACGTTTTTACTGAATTATGTCAGTGGCAGCTGCGTACGTAGGCTACAAAGATATTTGCTGCTTGTCATTATGGAAAATAACATTGTTATGGTAAGCTTTAATGCGTAATTACAAGAAAAACAACATTAGTGTTAGTAACCTAACCGGGTAAAACCATACTCAAATACTCAATTTTTTTAATTCTTTCAATTTTTGCTTTAGTTGCATAGCGATATGTCTGTTTCAGGCTCATAATAATGATGGTTCGTGTGTGTGTGTGTGTGTGTGTGTGTGTGTGTGTGTGGGTGTGTGTGTGTGTGTGTGTGTGTGTGTGTGTGTGTGTGTGTGTGTGTGTGTGTGTGTGTGTGTGTGTGTGTGTGTGTGTGTGTGTGTGTGTGTGTGTGTGTGTTCATCTCTAACATTTGTTAATATTGGAAACCATAAGTAGGTATATGTAGATAGACACACAGGGGGCCTAGCAAAGATCCCTAACGCTAACGCTAGCTCCAAAATGTTCTGGGGGTCTAGCAAAGATACCAACCACTAACGCACAAAATGTACTGAAATGACATTTCGGAAATCGTTAACTTTTGGAGTTAGCGTAGCGTTTGGCAATAGCATTAGAGTTTGTGATCTTTGCTAGACCCCCTGAAATGACATTTCGCAAATCGCTTACCCGCAGCTAATGTCATTTCAATACATTTTTGGAGTTAGCGTTTGGCGTTAGCGTTAGTTAGGAATCTTTGGTAGACCCCTAGCACAGTACACATCATGTTAGGGAGGGGCTTTGCCAATCTTCGACTCCGAACTCCGCCATTAACTATACAAAAGGTGCGAAGATGTGGCTTTGACGTCGATATAAAGTTTATTGATGATCAATTATACAGGTGTAATTTAATTCATTAGCATAAATTGAGCCCATGAGTAAAAATGAAAATATTTTTATTGTAAATTATGAAGATTGCCGCGGCGCCTAGCGCGGTTGGCACGGATGATTTTGATACATTTAAACGTTTTTATACCTTGTACGCACTAATTAAAAACAGTACACCATTATTCCAAATAAATTTTGTATTGTAGCATTGGATTAAGTAAGTTATTCAATTTTTTGGAGTTATTATTATTACCATACCAATGTGTTAGAATTCAAAAATTTTGGTCCACACGTGACCGTTATCAGGAGTAAGTATCTAGTTTCAAAGGATGCTAATGAATTCAATTACACCCAGTATACTTTTTGATCAGAATAATAATAGTTTGCCTACTCCTTCCCAGAGAAGTCTTTATTGAATTTACTTCTACCCCGTTTAATCAGTAACGACTATTGACAACTCAACTCCCTTGCAATATACAGCCTATTTTTAATTCCAACCTGTTTGTATCGCCCGAACTTTACACCATCAAAGTCCAGTTAGTCACATTAACTCACAATGCAATACAGACCCGCATACACACCTGTGTCCCTCCAGCTTCTTCTTACTCTCTCGCACCTTCCAATAGATGCAGGAGTATGAGACTATAATGACTACGCAAGGAAGTGCGAACCCGAATACGAAGAGGTATTTTTTGGGGGAGTGCCCGTCCTTGGGTAGGATTGTGCACGAGAATGTGTTTTCGTCCAGCCCTAGTTGACCCCACACGCCTAGTAGTGGAGGCACCTGAAATAGAAAGAGGCGTAGTGTAAACCATGCTGTTTTCGATCATCATTTTTATTGCAAAGCACGTGCATACGCTTTGAGTGCCTAGCTTCGTGTGAGGGGCAGTATGCTGGCCGGCATACCCGCTGTGGTCGCATCTACAGCGATGTGATGTGTGGCTGTGTTGTTTGTCTAGTAGAAATATATCGGATAGAAATAGCGGTCTTTGGAGGGAAACTGGTAGGCTGGAATATCGGATGAACTATACAAAACAACAGCACATTCCACTATTCATAGTTGTTACAGATTATTACTGACTACCTAGCTAGTCGCTAATCAAGGGGAAATTCTAGTTTCTTAAATTCCTACACAAGATGTACCTGCATAATAATAATATAATACCTGGGTCAAATCTGTTATCAACTTATCATTGAGCTAATTATTAAGTAATTATTTCACATTACATTATCAGCAGTAAGAAGTCCACTGCTGAACAGTGAACATAGGCCTTCCTCATGGGGCGTGGAGGGGTTCGCCATAACCACCATGACACCATGGCAGGAGTCTCGGTGATTGCAGCAGATATAGGTACTTAATACAGAACGAAGAAAAGTGCCTGGTGCCGATTCCCTGGATATTCCCTTAGTTGGATCTTAAGGGACAGCACTTAAGGGAAGAAATAGGGTGGTCCTGTTCTTACGCAGAGCCTCACGGCTTCATTGACTATTTAGTATGCAACAAGTAAAGCGCACACGGTAGTAAAATACATTTTTACGATAGTTCTATGGTAACACGTAACGTTTTTATACGGTCTACAAATTGAAACTATTTGGACTAAATTTGGTTTTAGTGCACTTATTCATCAAATATGTGGGTTTTAATTTAAACCATCATTACTTTTTATTACGACGAAGTATTAAAAAGGCACAGAATTCGCCCTATTAAGCCCAATATGACGTTAAAAGTATACTTTTCATTATAAGTAGGTACGAGTGTTTTTATTGAGATATTCGTAGAAGACATTCAACCTACTTTTGATGAGTGCGCAGAGAACGCTGTTGCGCAGAGAACGCGGTCTAAGAATTAAGTGTGGTCTAAGGCTGGATTAAATGGATGAAAAAATATCTTGTAATGTATTGATTAGATATTAGACTAGCCTGAATTATAAGTATAATAGTAATTCTGCGAGAAAATATTGCCGGCGTTATTAGGGCTTTGCTGTGTTCAAATCTATTATGAGCTAAATTAAATAAATCTAAATTAAATAAATAAATATCCATAAATAGTTAGAGAATGGCATGGAGGTATAATATACAGCCTCCGTGGTGTGGTGGTTCAGCTGGTCGGCTCATAACCCGGAGGCGGCGGGTTCGATTTCCGCGACAGGCAAGTACTTTTATTGGGGCACAGGTAAAAAAGCGCAATAACCTAGCATATAACTGGAACAAAATAACAAATAAATAACTAAACAGTAAATTTTATTTTTCCTGTCCCCCAATTAAAATTGTTTTCACAATGAAATGAATTAGTAGGTGTAGGTATTTAAATGTTCTAATCTAATTAATTAACTAACTCTAAAATAACCCATAATTATCATTATGTCAATTAATGTAAGTACCTACCTATCCATCCTAACACCATTATTCATTATAATGCATCCAGCAGGCAAATATGAGCGTTGGGTGAACCGTGGCCACTGGATTTGTGGCTCATTCATGGCTCATCATAATATTCAGTCCGCGGCTCAATTCATAGGAGGGAGCGAAAATAAGATTCGTATTTTTAATTATTGTTTTAGCTATTACTTAAAACAATATCAAATGCCAAACGTTAAATAAATATTATGATAACTATCAATGAATTCAAGGTAAATATTATACGTAGTATTTCACATCGGGGTTTGCCGTTTTCATTCCTAAATTCAACTCGCAAAGATTTTATATATCGTTTTCGACCTAAATCGTATTCAGTTTGAAACTCGTTAAACAATAATCAGTTTATGTTTTTAGGCATAAATAGTTTCGTGTAGTACTAGTAGGTATTATAAACTTAAAACGTTACAAATGGTACCTAGGTGTTCTAGGTAGATGTATTAAAAAAATATCAATCTGACGGGTTTAATAATTTAACATAAAACCTTGTCACTGACGCCATCTCTAACTAGGGAGGATGTTCCCTAATTCGGGACAATTAAACACGTATTACAAACATGGAAGTGCAATGAACTAATTCCCACCGCTTCCTTTGAGCCGTTTATTTATTCAATAACTAGGTAGGCATTATACAGCGTATATTTCATGTTTATTTGTGCTGCTTGTGCTAGACTCAATGTTATTAATTTTTCCATGAATTTCTGTTTCCTGTTCTATGGAGATAAACGGAGATAATGTGGGGTGTGTTGTTAATTCATTATTATACTTAATTAACAGTGTAGTTCCTTATTGGGACAATAGTTTCTTACACTAAATTCGTGTTAAATATGATTAATACGATAAAACGATAACGAAGGAACTTTGCTTCCTAGAATAGGTACTTTTCGTCAGTCAGATTTTAGAATGTTATAAAACTGAAAATATCTATCACTTTACAGTTTTTTTGGAAATGCAATTTTGAGCATCGTTCTGTAATACGAGATGCATGCCTTAGACTGAAAAACCATGAAGTTCCAATTTACCATAAGTCCAAATGAGACCAGCCAAATGAGCAGCAGCTGTACCCAGATCTTGGTGGTGGTGTATATCTGAGAGTACATGTCGTAGTACGCTATTAACGTATATCTGAAACAAATAACAGTAAATGTATTGAGGCAAATCATTAGGTACTGAATTTATGTTCTAGGCTCACATATTGATTTTCTAAAAATTTACTCATGAGAGACACGCTTTTAGTAAATTAGTCACACGCTGCTTAGCTATATTGGTTCCACTAGGTTGATGGATGATACTAATAATAGTATAATATGTCTGGCTGAATCAAAGTAAGGAAAAATACCTAAAGCTACATGAAATGATACATCTGTAAAAATTTAAGTACCGAGCATTCTGCGTAATTTATTTACATTAGATTCCTTTTAATCCCGAGCACTCATATATTTATATCAGATCTATTTCGGTGCTGATATAAATAAACCACTTGCGCATAAATTTTCAATTTAGCGTACATTGTCTTTTGTGATCGGGAGCAAAGTTCTTTATAAATAACGCTGATGAAAGTTTCATCGAAATCACAATCTAGAATAGACGTAGTTAGCTTTTAAATGAGCCAGCTGGTTTGTGCTAGCTCTGGCATAGTGGTTAATGTAAAGGTTACAGAACAGCAATATATTTCGTAGTATTCTTTTATAGCTATCCAATATTAACGACTGGATGTCGGCTGTCAGCGATTACAATCAATTAATCAAAATGTCAGCTCACAGTCGAACGAGCGGTGGTTAGGTATTTAGCTGAAACCATGCTGAAACACAGATGTTTGATTTATGTGAACTGTAGTGAGAAGTAAGGCACTATTTTTACTTTTGCTTGGATATTACATTGTTAATTTAGTATTTCTGTCTGTTATAATTATTCACACGTGCGAGTTTCCGCGGGAACGTGAAAATGTTTCGTTACCAGCTTAGTTAGTGCATACATAGTACCTACACAGGTATTATGTATTTGCCAATACTTGGGTAGGTATTTAATTTCTAGTGTGCATCATCGTCATGAACAGTCTGAAGACGTCCACTGCTGATCATAGGACTCCCCCACGGAGTGCCACTTTGAGCGGCTGCTTGCCTCCTGCATCCTCGGCTCCCTGGGGTTTCCACCAGATCGTAAGACAAAAAGTGCCTTTACTGGACCTTGACTTTGACTTGGCCGTCTTTAGACTAATCTGGATAATATAGGACTTTGAATAAGTACGTGTATAACTCCATAACTTGAATATAATGTAGACTTGACTGACTAAATAAGCCAGCCACATGGGAAAAAACAAAAATAAGTGCGTATAGCATAAGCTAATCGCGTGCAGCAAAACCACGTATAAGTGCGAATGATACAGCACTTGAAAGAAAGATTGAGTGTCCTGGTTTCTTTTTAACAAGGCCCCAAGCGCCACTCAACAGGCTGTTTGTTTCGCTTTAATTATGAAATCAGTTCGAGGGCCGTTCCATAAAGCTCTGGTTATCTTTCGTGGGAAAGCAAGCATGTTTGCCACGGGATTAGATAACGGAGAAGTGGGCCCACTTCGTAATGTGTTTACGCTGCTGGAGCTTATTATGATAGGAGTAAATCGATTTTTGTAGATTAGAAGCTTTGAATACTTACAGTAATTATTTTGGTAAAATTAGAATGATAACTTACTAGACTACCATCACCAAGTCGTTCTAATAGGGCACAGAACAGTAAGAGATTATGTCGGTGGTACTGGTAAGTTGGGGGAGGCCCATGTTCAGCAGTGGACTCCTTCAGGCTATTAATGATGACTAGCTTTTGCCCGCGGCTTTGCACGCTTGTGTTATGTTATTTTTACGTTATAGTCTAATAATAGATAATACATTTCGTACCAAACAAAAAATCCACTAAATCTTTTCGAAGCTGAGCACAGTAAACTGTATGTGGAATGGAAGCTATTTAAGCCATTACTTAAATTTAAATGTTTTGAGTCTAATATAGATTTAATAACAGTAACAGAAGTTTCAAACAAAAAACTACAATTTTATAAGTACCTCTTCATATTACAACAAAAAGAAATCATCATCACTTCACTCAGGTCTTTAACAGATGTTTCAGTGAATTTTGTTTAGGTAGTAGTTACCTAGACAGTCAGGTACGGTTTAGAAAAATATGGAAGAATCACACACGATGATTCTTAAGTTTGGCTCCATACGGATTGAGTACCTACACTTAGCCAGTGTTCATAATAAGTTTATAAATTGCTGGAGATATGCATTTACCTGTACGATGCGTACATAATTAATTTTCTTAATACTAATTAGGAATTACTAATACTAAACCACCACTCCCTAAAGAATCGAAAGTTATAATTATTATTATGTCCACTATTTTCCACGCTGTCTCATTCCCACTGCACTTTCAACGTACCTACCTAGTGATGAACGTGAGGAAGTAGGTAAAATCGTCATTACAAAGATAGTTACTTACCTACTATAACTATAACCTTCTTGAAATAACTGAGTAATAAATCATTTTTTGCTCTCGTGGTGTATTTAAAAGCCCACAGATCTAAAATATTTTAACTATTAAAAACTTATTTCAACATGCAAGAAGAAGAAGAAGAAGAAGAACGAATTAAAAAAAAACCAGTCAAAAACGAACGTTACGCGCCATGTTGTTGTTAATTCGAGGATACAATTGCCATAATGAATACCTACATATTATTATATCTAAATACCTACCCATAAACAATTTTCATAAAATATTTCGTATCATTGGCTAAATACAAATATCCGCACTCCGGCTTCATTTAATGCCAAAATAAAAAAGGTTTTAAAATTCGTAGCAATGGTAAGGGTCTATAACTTAATTAGCTATAAGTACTACAGGGGGTCTAGCTAAGATACCAACCACTAACGCTAACGCCTAACGCTAATTCCAAAACTGTATTGAAATGACAGTAGCTGTGGAAAAGTAAGCGATTTCCGAAATGTCATCGCAGTACATTTTGGAGTTAGCGTCAGTCCTCCAGTATAAAAAGTTACTCTATGGTTAGCGTTTGGCGTTAACGTTAGTGGTTGGTATCTTTGCTAGACCGACCCCAAGGAAGTTTTAAGGTACCAGGGGGTCTAGCAAAGATCACAATCGCTAACGCTAACGCCACACGCTAGCTCCAAAAATGTATCGAAATGACATTCGCTACGGAAAAGTTAGCGATTTCCGAAATGTCATTTCAGTACATTTGGGAGTTAGCGTTTGGCGTCAGCGTTAGTGGTTGGTATCTTTGCTAGACCCCCAGGCCTTAAAACTTCCTTGGGGTCGATCAAGAATATAGCAGTAGCGCAATAATAATTTTATCTACCTAATTAGAATGGTAACGTGTAGTAAGTTTATGTAAATAATAAATTTGACCAGATCGCCAATAAAGAACATTGCTCCCGCCAAAACCTTATAAATCGAAAACTTGAATAAAAATATTAATTAAGTAAGCTTCAATATTGGCTAAGTATGATAATTGCGTGAAGCCTTATTAATGATTATAAAAAGTCCAAGAACCTACCCTTTTAAACAGTTTTCATAAAATACTTCCTATCATTGGCTAAATACAAATTTTGTCTAATGCCAAAATAAAAAAGGTTTTACAATGCGTAGCAAAAGCTAGGGTCAATAAATAAAGAACCTATAGGCACAGATTACTGAATATAATAAATACTTATTTCGAATGGTAACGCGTAGTAGATTTTTGAAAACTAATACATAATACCAGAGCGCCAATAAAGAATTTTGCCCTCGCCAAACCCCATTAAATCGAAAACATGAATAATAATTTTAGTTATGTTTCAATATTGGCTAAATATGATATCGCGTGAAGCCTTATAACTTATAATAAAAAGTCTAAGAAGTTTTTAGTTTTCGAAATTCCTTGTTCTCTGTGTCGTGCTCATATTTAAGAAGATTCTCATACCTATCCTCTTTTTTAGTTTGGACCACAGATTAACGAAAAAACTTATCTATATGCAATACATATGACTTCCTTGGGTATAGGTACTTACATAATGAACACATTGTTTTTCTCTAATCTGCATTGCATCGAGCGCAGACGAAGTTATCGCGCGATGTATTTTGCCGTAGCCCGAAAAGTGTGATGCACTCATGATACACTGCCGGTAATGCAGGCGCGCCAATTGTTATTTACTGTTTTTTGTTTTTTATGTTATAAATACAAACATGCATTACATTACTTCCTTATTGCTTAGTGCAGTGGGGATTGTTCAGAATGAAATAAAAATGATTGGGATTCCGTACTCAAAGGGTAAATCCTTATTACTAAACCTCCGCTGTCCGTCTGTCTGTCTGTCTGTCCATCAGACACCAGGATGTACTCATGAATCGTGATAGTTAGACAGTTGAATTTTTCACAGATGATATATTTCTGTTGCCACTATAACAACCATGATCCGTATTCAAAGAGACAGATAAACAGACAAATAAAAAAAAATTGGTTTTACTTCATATTGATAAGGAATTATAAATTAAAACTATTAAAATTTATTTTTGTAATCGCAAATAATATTCTCACAGTTAGTAAAACATATTTATTCGCCGACATGCAATATAACGCTACTGCTTCCTCCATTTTATTTAGCCCACGTCGATCGCGCAGCAGGCAAACAAATTGACTGTATGTCCAGGTTGGGGCGCTACAAAAACATCGAGGATAGTCAACAAAGCGGTTTTTGCGCGCCAACTCAACAGCAAAGGTTCGGGCGTATATGAAGCCGCGCCATAATAGTAACAGAGTTTTGTTTCTTTAATCTGTGCATCCGGATAAACCCGAGATAAAATTACCGTCAGTAGCACAGAGCACATTTTTTTCTCTCATCTATGATTAGTAGCTAAAATAAAACTTACCTTTTGACACTGGCTAAATACCTACACTATGTGTGGACCAAAATATAAGAAAAAAACTTACCTTGAAGCCTTGAAGCGGCCATCTTGTTAAAATCCCGTTCCGTTTCATAATGATATCTTAATCATTTTCACCAAAAAAAAAAGTTTCATTATTTAAAATTTAATATATCCTATGTTGTGCGCCGGGTTTTTCTAAGCTTATTAGTGAAAACCGCATGAAAATCCGTTCAGTATTTTCGGAGTTGTGCCGTAACAAACAAACAAACAAACAAACAAACAAACAAACAAACAAACAAACAAACAAACAAACAAACAAACAGACAAAATGTCTAAAAAGTAGCTTAACGTGATCAGCGAAAAATTTCAAGCCAACCTGTGTCATTTTTTTTTCGATATCTTGCATTTACAGATTTTTTTATCTCTACAGTTTTATTATATGTATAGATGTATAGATGATGACTGATACGTAGGTGAGCATAGTTGACCGAGCGAACGAAGTGAGCGAAAGTCTCTGAGTCAACTTGGCAAAATTTGCTTTCGTCTGTCCAGATGTACGTACTCGCGTACAGGTCGCATTTTATGATGAATCTTGATGAAACTTAGTACACAGGTTTTACAGGTTCAGGGAATTTATCAGTCGTTGGCGATTTTGATTGGAGGGGTATTTCCCACAAAAAGGGGGGAAGTTTGCTGCGGTGCCATTTACAGGCCGATTTTGATAATATTTGGTAGAAATAGTAGGCATTTAGTTCTAAACAAGTGTTTCAAATATGTGCATGATCGGCCAAGAGGTTGTTGAGATATAAAGGTCATAAGTCCGAGTTCGGCACGGTTTGGTAGGTACCTAGAATACAAGGTTTAGTGGCCAAACTTGATATGTACTTATGTTTTTTCTATTAAACCAATTGCCTTTACGAGGTTTTTAATACTGTTGTGAGGTTTCTGGAAGATTTGTTTCTGCAAAATACTAATTGCTTCTAAAATCCCCAAGTAGAGTTGCAAAAAAGTTTTTGCTCACGAGGTCTACTGTTCGTAGAACTACTAGTAATATAGGGATAAACGTGGGAGTATGGTGTTGGTGTTGTATAGCAAGGGTTGTTACTAAAATGGAAATAAAAAGATATTATAAACAATCCGTTCCGTAAATAGCTGCTTGAGTCTGTATGGGGCACGGTTGAAGTTTACGGTAGAGAAAGATTGCATAAAAAAAGCTGCCAGACATACATTATTGATCATACATACCCCAGATAATATAATACCTACAAATCATACTAAGATTTTTTTATTTAATCAAGCCTATTAATATCAACTCCCTTGAAGACAACCAAAGTTTTTAGAATGTCATAATATTAGAAACAACTACTAATAAAGAAAACACTTTAGATAAGTATAAACTCATAGCATTTAAACTAGAAACAAAACACTTACTATCCTATTATTAATATACACGAGCATAATAGCTTTTAGTTTTACTGTGCAAAAGTATTCGTCTAGCTAACGCGTGTTACGCATTACTGAAATTGATTTTATCAACCTACGGAATGGGTAATATCCAATCTTGTAACAAGAAGAGTTTAGTAATGCATAACAAATCAATAAATTTTATTCAACCGTTCGACCACAGGCTGTAATAAAATAAAAAGATTTCCTATGATATGATTAATAGTACCTATCTAAGGACACACATAGGAAAGTGGCAAAAAAACTGTAGTTTCCAGCAATATACGGAAATTTCCAAAATAAAATATTTAAAGTAAAGGTTAATATAAAAACACACATTTTGGGAAGATTTCTGTTCAATAAAACAGTACCGATGGTTATCGCTGTGAAATTAAAAACAATAGAATTATGTAGAAACTATATGTAGGTATACATACATTATATTTCAACAATTGGTGCCAAGGTGTCAAGTAAGTTTCAAAATAGGTACTAGCCTGTAATAATCAACAACGCGCGAGGTGTGTCAGCTGGTATATATTTTATTTGCAGCGGTCGGAGCATCATGAGAGTAAAACCATCAAAACTACAAATTACTGTGCAGTTGGCGCAGTACAGGCAGGGCTGCGAACAGAGCCGACATTATGCAAGGGGTACTGACCAACCCACATCAATAGGTTTATTTTTATGGGTGCAGGCCCTTCAGCGCTGCGCAACGCCAAGCTACCAGCGACAGTCCTAATGAAAACTGTTTTACAGGAAGTATACCTATAGTGCGACAAAACCAATTCCTACTACACCGATTCAACAATTACAGAACATTACTAAAACAAGTACAAGCCATTTCATTGAAATTTATAATTTTGCCGTTTTTAGTCTAATAAAATCTCAAATAGAATTCGCTAATTAAACAAAGACGAAAACGCATGAAGACACGGAAGCTTTTTGTATTACCCTAGCAGGGTTTCAGTTTACGTTAATTATGTCAAGTTACTGATTATAAAAAAGGCCACAATTAGTCGCTGCCCGCTAATGACTTGTAACTTTCAGCGTCAGTCAGCACAGCACACTCGTAAAATCTCTGTAAAAACATTATGAAAGTTAACTGAAAAAACTTTCTTATTACAATAATAATCCATATGCTTTTAATAGAAGAGTGCTATGTATGGCCAGATAATAAGTACCTACTATAAAATTAGGTAGGGGAAAAATAAATAATCATTTAGTAGGCAAAGATAACTCAAAGAAAAGCAAAGAAAAGTGCGTTTATGTAGGTAACACCGCTTTGCCAGTTATTCTGCCACGAAGCAGTAGTGCGTGTGTGCAATACAAGCACTACTTTGTTCCGGTTTGAAGGGAACTGTAGCTAGTGAAATTACTAAGCAAATGAGACTTTATGAACCTGATCCCACAGTCTTGCAATCTTCTTACTAGACTATGGACTTTATGAACCTGGGGATCTAGCAAAGATACCAATCACTAACGCTAACGCCTCACGCTAACTCCAAAATGTACTGAAATGACATTTCGGAATTCGCTAACTTTTCCGCAGCGAATGTCATTTCAATACATTTTGGAGTTAGCGTGAGGTATTAGCGTTAGTGTGAGGGAGCTTTGCTAGACCCCCTGAGCATTGATAGAGCAGACACAGGCAGAATATTTCATTATTTTCTTTCAGAATGCCTAACAACCTATTCTGGTTTGATCGCTTGAAACGATCCCTTGAGGGATCCGAAGCAATGGAATTAAAACCATAGATTGCCCACAACCACAGACAGCGCTAGAACTATCTCTATTCCCGTAACAGACAAGTAAGATCAAGTGCTAGAAATTATAACTATTTTTTTATTGTTCAAAGATGCTAGAAAGTCTAGAAACTAGAAAGCACAACTAGTCATGTTGTCAGATCACCTAACTGCTCGCAGCCCACGCACGACTTCACTCACAAATAATAGCTCAACTGAATGCCAACTATCCGATCCAGTTGCCATTCCACTGGACTGGCACGCGTACGAGCCAGTGAGCACGGAAATTGGTTTAACTGTAGAGAATCAAGAGAAACGGGGAGAATGCGTAAGATTGTTAAAATAATTAATGTAAGAGCTTTCCCCGATTAACTGTGTTATTTAAGTTTTTCGAAAGTTAATTTTACCATCTCGGTTATAGTTAAATAAATTATGGTTTAGTAGGTATGCTCGGAGAACTGACAACTGATGGGGAAGAAAGGTTCGCGACCACGAACCGGAAGACGCAGCGTAGGCCGGCCCCCCATTAGGTGGACCCCCCCCCCCTTGTGATAAACGTCCTAAGTGGCGCTTTATGGGGAGGTTTGTGTTCAGCAGTGCAGGCGTCCTCCGTCTGTGGACATGTTTCTGTTTAACAGGCTAATGCCGTTGGTCTCTTCCGATCTTTACAGCGTCACCGGACTGTTGATCTGAGTTGATTAGTTGCTTGGTACATACCAGAAACATTAAAAAGTCCCTGTCATTGAGATCCTTTCGTCAAGTTCCTCTGCAATCACGGCACAATGGCCCATTATCGTCCCAGTTATAGTGTAGCCTGCACGCGATCTCTTCATGCATACGGGCCTACTAAATCATGTTATTAAACATTTGGGTGTTATATTGTATTCTATGTATGTATTTACAAACAAAAAATATATATAAGTATTGTATCAGTTATCTGGTTCCCATAGTACAAGCTATGCTTAGTTTGGGGCAAGATGGCGCTGTGTGAAATGTCCACAAATATTTATTTATTTATTTTTATTAAATAAACAATTTCAATTTAAAATTAGTTTATGAATATTATGAGTAGGTGGGCGACCGTGTCGCTTAACGTCAAGTGATCGACTGGCTCGTCACGTCATCTAATCACATCAAAAATTAAAAAAAAAGGTACCTTAAATACTTATGAAAACTTGCTTGGTGGGGGAGACAATAACTTATAAATACTTAAATATGTGTGGACTTTTCACACGCCATCTAGCCCCAAACTAAGCAAAGCTTGTACTATATGGTAACCAGATAACTGATATAATACTTAGATATTTTTGCAGTTGGCGATCAGCCACTCAAAGTGGCGCTCCCTGGGGAAGGCCTATGTTTAGCAGGGGACGTCTTCAGGCTGTTGATCATGATGATGAAGTAAAAGTACTTACATATAATAGTAAATAATAGTACCTAAGTAGGTGTCACGTGCCAGTTGAATAGGTAGATATAGCTACATTATTGAATCTAGAGGTCATTTTAAAGCATTTAAAATTGTAAACAGGCCATTAATATTAATGGGGCTCAAGCCTTGTGCTGAGGTAGGTGTAATGGGGTGAACGAACTAGAAAGGAAATTCATGGTGGACCGAGTTCCGACCTGTGAACTTATGGATGACTATAGTAGGTACCTACAGTTATCCTATAGCACAGATATGATAATAGTATTAATACTACCTACCTATTAGTGTACCTATCTAATAGGTAAAGAGGTATCTCCACATCGACATAAATACAATACCTACTACTATAGCATACAGTTTATCCTACACACCACAGAATAAATACGTATCAATTACTTATAATACGAAGGTAGGTACTACCTTCTACCTACATTCTTAATTTCAACTTTTCGGATAATATCTTTTCAAGATTTCTTTCATAGGCTACTATATCGAGAACGAGATAATTATAAAGAAAAATATCTAGAAGTGGTTTCTTCAGTGATGTGAATTGTGATGCATTGAGTCAAAGAGGAAATAGAAAATAGACGCGACAATTTATCATGTCAACAGCATGCGAGAGTAAGTTTGCCTATCTATTTCATTAAAATGAAATTTGTTCACCTACTTTTAATTTTATAAGAAGTATCTACGAGGAGTTATTTTAGTGTAGGTACCGGCGTAAATAAAGTAGCCGTAATGTATTTAAAAAAAATGCTGTAAAATAAAAGATAGATAGGTGCAGAGATCTTTTTTACGTTCACCTTTAAAGTTTACGCTCGCAGGATGTTTTCATCAAAATCTGTATAATTTGACTGTCGACTGTAAATCAGAGGCAAGGCCGTTGTTTGTAGTATTCGTACTAATACTCTTTAGTTTTACACATGTGCGTACTGTACATACTGCTGTGTATTCTGTGATGCTTACGTGCAATGTCAGGTTAGTTCTAAAAACCACCACGTTCTATATTTATATCGGGATAAAAGTCTTATTTTACAACTCCGTTGAGTGAGTGCTTGTATGATAAATCACAGACAAAAGTTTATGTTATGCTCTCAGGCACTAATAATTTTTACGACAGCTGTCGAATAAAAGTTCATAAAGTAGAGAAGGTGTATTCATCGAGTAAAAGTACCCGGTAGTATCTTCAAACATACTTCCGGCTAGAGGTTAATACGCAGAGATCACATTTCATCACGTTTAATTAATTATTGTAAGCGCTTACACGCAACGCACGTAGGCTACCATAGGTATGGTACAATAGGTACGTAACCAATGATACTATACGTAACTAAACTACCTCAGTGTGTACTTGTCTGTCCCCCGTCCCACAACCACAAACCACAACTATTTTTTGTTAGTTTTCGTTGCTTTCACGCCAAAACACAGATCCTATAAAAAGTCACCAAAATAGCTGAACCTTATTAATTACAGAACATTTTACGATTACACACAGATTTTTCATACTTACTTACTTACTTAGATACCGAGAAACTAACATAGAATACTATATTTCCGAAAAATGTGAAAACTCCGGTGAAGCCGCTAGTTATGCAGCTAATAAAGCCTAATAATCGAATAATCTTTCAATATTTGAACATGAAAGCCCGGAAATGCATTCCACTAACTCGCATGAGCAAGACCACATGAGGATTGAGTCAGCGACAGGCAAGAAGGAAAAAAATAATTTCATTTGTAATATGAATCAGATTGTGTAAATGTGTACAGTGTTGCACAAAGTACGGAAACTGTTTTAATAAGTACATCATTGAGAGTGATAAAGACAAAAATATTACCGGAATTCAAACCCACCTTTTAGCAGTATAGGATCTTGTTAAGTTCTCACCTGTTAATCGTGATAGCGACCATCGACAGCAGCGATACAGCTTCGTTCCCGTAGAAGACGAAAGCAAACATTTGGCACAGCCTCGGGCCTAACCCCCAGTGCTGCTGGATGAACCGGTTCGCAGTCAGAGGCAGGTTGATGCTGCAGAATAGCAGGTCTGACACGCAGAGCGATAATACGAACATGGTGGTGACGTGGCCGCGGAGCTTTGGATGCATGAGGAGAGCCACTGTCGTTACTAGGTTACCTGAAAAAAAAGGTTAGACATCTTAGTTTTATCGCAGTAAAGTCTTTCATTGACAAATTGTCACATAGCCACTAACGATGATAGGTTTTGCGTAATCAGTAACAGGTTGTTTCGCGAGTCTGTTTGAATGGATCTCGCTACTGTGCTAGCCTGCTAGGTAATGGTGATATTGATAGCTTCATATCTTATTGGATTAGTTAGCAATGGTTTTTACTTTTGTTTTGAGAACCATTGATTTGGTGGTTTTTCATTATATTATTCTCAGCTCATCATTAACAGCCTGAAGATGTTCGCTGCTAAACATAGGCCTCCCCCACAGACCGCCACTTTGAGCAGCTGCTCGTCTTCTGCATCTATCAGCTCCCCATGGTTTTAACTACACCTAGTGAGGGCTAGCCTACGCTGCTTCTCCCGATTCGTGGTCAGTACTCGAGAACCTTTCCCAAGTCAATACAACTATAATTTTATTTAACATATCATAATAGAATGCTTTCATAGTCATGCAACAAACGTAATAGTTATGTTTGGGATCAATAATTTGTAATATGTTATTTATCGAATGCAGAATCAGATGTTTGGAACTGAAAACTGTAATGAAATCAGCAGCAAGCAGCAATCACGTCGAACTGAAGCAGATTGTACAAATAGCACTTTGTCTTTGCTTTGATCTTCTCATGTTAGCCCATTAGCCCACATCCTATTTTAACTTTCCTTGTCTTAAAAGTGATGACGGCAATAAAATTGTTTCTCACAAGCTGATTCAATTTAAATCTCTATTACACATTGGGTATGATAGTTTAAGCCTTAAGTCCTGATTTCAATTGGATTAGGTTTCAAACCATTAATTGAAGTAATCGAACCATTTTATTAAACCAATATATATGTAGAGCTAATGGATGAATTTGACGCAATTCAATCGAGAGGACCACGCTATTGGCAAATAATACCTACTACCTACATATTCTGTGTTCTACGTGCATACACGCTATTGGCCTATTTCTGGATTATAGGCACGACTACGACTTGATGGTTTTTAGTTAAATTAAAACGTAGTTTGATCACAAAAACTGTATTATAATTCGTACAAAATCAAATTAGAAGATACTACCGGTCTGAAAAATTCAAGAGAATATTTATAGTGCAAATGGAAAGTAATGTAATATTTGATAATTCCTAAAAAGTTAGCTCGCTTTATGACAGAAAAAAAAGATCAATCTTTTAACACCCAGTAAAATACGATAAAAGCCACATTAACTTTGCCAAAACAAGTTGAGTTACCACTTGAACTGATAAACCCGTGTCTATTGACAGTGATATCATTTACCGAATTGAAGTTAATATTCAAATCAAATACGTTTGTAATGATCGGACTCAATCGGACGTTGGCCGTAATTTTTGTACCTATATTTTTACCAGTTCCTTGAAGGGATGGTTAATGGTTATAGCTCACAGAACTAGAATTTTTGCGTTACCTACTCTTAAAAGACACACGAAGCGAAGCGAGTACAAGCTAGAGTACAAAACAAGTAGGTTCACACTGCCCGAGAGAAAAGAGATATGAAACTCCAAACTTTGAAGAGACTCAGTAACAAAATGCCTGTCACAAATATTCAAGATCATAATCATAACAACCACAGAGCAAAAAAAAACGCTTTCTCTAAGTGCGAAGCGTCATTTGTTTCATAGCTCTGTGATAACAACAGATTTTTACAAACACAATCTCTTACATTTCTTGTCCCATCTTCAAACTGTCATAATAATAATTGAACATAAAAGTATTGCTATCATGTCTAACCTTGTACGTCAATCACATATTTAAGTTTAAGTTTAGTTATCAGTATCACGTTCACGTCATCAGGCATAAGTTAGTCAGCTTGTCAGCAAACATAGTGATTTGAGGAATTTCACAAGTGTTGGTTGGCCAATCCCCATTTTTATATCTCTACGGTTGAATGATTTGATCACTATAGATACGTTAGCTTTTATGACTTTAGCTTGAGCAACTTATTTGAAGTAAACTTCAGTGGTTCAGTCTGAGTCTACTGTTTCATCAAATCTCCTTTTTTCAATTCAACTTATTATTATTTATTTCCCTCATAACAAATTAGCACATGTGTAAAGCAAAGTGGATGATGAAAGTGTAAATATAAAATTTAATTGCTTACTTATTTTACTTATTTCATCCAAGTTCAACACCCCGGATGCAATAATTCATTACGCTTTGTATTGTTTCTTTCGTTACGCATATTTTGCATAAAAGTCTGGTAAAAATCTCTCAGTAATTATCGCAATCACTGCTTGAGTCGAGATAAAATTGTTTCTTCCTTAATAACCGTAATGATGTATGCATATGAAGCGTTTTCGGGTCATGAATTTCGATTTCACTCAATTAAAAGATACGGTTAGCGTTTCTGTTAGTATTTTAGTTGTTTTGATTAAAATGGGCAATTAGGTTTTCTCGTGCAGCCGCAATCTTTGAGTACAATCTTGTTTTTATTTGAATAAAATTATGTGTAATGTATTTTTAACGAGACTTTCACACATATTTTAACGAACTCACTACCTATGGGCTTTTTTTGAGTCAGAGATTAGAAATGAATTAAAAAATTTAGCAAGTAGACTTATGTATCACTCAACATACACAGCTATCTGCATTCTGCACTGCACATTGTGCTTCAACTAGTTAGTACTATTATATAACCTCTTCTGTGCTTCCACTTCAACAAAGAACTCAACCTGTTTGACAAATCGACAATAACTTTTTGCTTATTCATAACTTGAAAGAACTAAATATTTTTTACATTATTGTTGTATAAATTATATTCCATTTCACCCAAAACATAGCATCCATTTCACCCCAAACACGGCATTTATTCAGCGGCTCTGGACATCTGTTCATTATCCATCCCCCGGGTCGGTGGTCGATGGTCAACTATCGGCCGACAGATTGACAGGTTGATTGATTTGCAGCTCCAGAGCCGTTGTGTGTGGCTAATGGTGACAACGACAATCTTATTTGAAAACTATGTCACTTTTTGCGTATTTATTTGTGGATTGTTATAGTTTTATTTTATTACCTACGTGAAAAGTCGTTGAATATAAATTGGTAGTTACTTTGGTCCACCAAATTACATAACCACAGAACATACTTGAAGCGGTAAGGTTTCATCTTAATATGACAAAACAAAACACGATTTGTAGTAATAGCAAGTATTAACAACATAAGAAATGCAATCTTTTCCTTTTTTATCACTATTCAGTTTTTAGTATAATGGGTACCTAATAAATCATTATAATTAAAAGAATAATAAATATTGACGTTGTACACAATAATAACGCAGGACGCGGGTTATCGCCACATCAAACCAATTTTCGCGCGTCTCTATATGTAAGTAGGTTACATCAATATTACTTAATATGTATTATACTATACCTACTTATAATATTAATTATTATCTTATAGTCAAGTCGCC
This sequence comes from Ennomos erosarius, assembly GCA_963580505.1. Taxonomy (NCBI): domain Eukaryota; kingdom Metazoa; phylum Arthropoda; class Insecta; order Lepidoptera; family Geometridae; genus Ennomos; species Ennomos erosarius. Next base: position 13,633,479 of record OY756988.1, read on the forward strand.
ACCGATGCCAAAATAAAATTAAACGAACTTAATATAAGCACATAATTTATGGAATATGAAATTGTCCCTTCTGTCTATGCTTCCATAATCTATGATAAGAATAGTGCGAGGACATCCCTATAGGGCGACTAATTGATATCGATAAAAATAATAGTGCGGGGACAAACAAACACGAGTCACATTAAGTTCTTGACACACGTAGTGAGTATTGTGTAAATACTAAATACTAATACTTGTACATCGTACGTACGTATCTTTCCTAGAGAAAGAGAAAGGCAAGTTCAATAGAAAAAATATAACGCACATACGTCATTTATATACTAGTAACGTACGATATGTCACATCACAAACAGTATCGTATGTTATAGTAAAGAGTTTCTGCGACGATCGTTAGGTGCTAGCTAGTTAATTGGATTGAAGCAATTAGGAAATAGTTTCTTAATATGTCTGGGAAATTGTACCTCGCAGGGTTCATCCTATTTATGTCTGCAAATAGTATGGTACCTATTTAATTGATTTGAGTACTAACGCAAACCTTCAGTGTTGCATATAAAGGAAGTAACTGAACTTCTCGTCCCCTTTTTACATAAATTGCCATTACGGTTTGTATAACGTTCCTAAGTACCTAGGTAGTTACTTAGTTCGTAGTTGCCATCCACCTATTTTGTCCACACGTTTTTTGTTTGACGGGCCTGAAAGCTCAGTTGGTTGTAGCCCTGCCTTCTGAGCTGAGGGCTGTGAGTTCGATTTCTACCAAGGACTAACATTTGTGTGATGAACATGATGTTTGCTCTATGTCTGGGTGTTATATTGTATTCTATGTATACATGTATTTACAAACAAAAAAGTATACTTATGTATAATAAGTACTCTATCAGTTATTTGGTTCCCATAGTGAAAGCTATGCTTAGTTTGGGGCTAGATCACTAGATGGCGTTGTGTGAAATGTCCACATCCACACATATTTATTTTATTTATTTATTTACACCACAAGTCCTCAGTCTCGAGTGTCGGTCATCTCGCCGAACATTATCCCAGCATGTTCAAGCTGTCAGCTAATCGGCAGTGCTTGGGCTTATAAATATGAGTCACGGCATCAGAGGCCCTTTCATTCGAAGGGCAACAGCCCTGCTGGTTTATTACGATTTTATTATGCGGCACTAATCACTGGGGTGATTCTATGTGCTGCAGAGAGCAGAATTGTGTTGCAGCGTGGAACACATTCCACTCGTAATTATTTACCGACGACGTGGGTACCTAATCGAAGAGGTATTAGTAATACCTCTTTGATTAGGTACCCACGTTATACCCAATACAACAAGTAATACGGTATTACTTGTTGTATTGGGTACCTACCTAGTACCTACTTATTGGGTAAAGTAGAACATGTATTTTATAGATTGTTACTACCTACACCTAGATAGTATCACAATTGATCGTTGATTTGGTATGGGGTTCTGTACCCCTAGTACGAGTTTCGATAGTTTAAACTTGATTCGTTTACGTTTTCTCCCTTTTCTCCCATATATTTCTCTGCAGCGCCCCTAGCGGACACGTTGATGAACTACAAATGGCGGTACAAATTTTAAATGGATTCGCGCGTATTTACGTATTGCAAAACTCGTACTAGGGGTACTGATTCATTTCTAATACGAATGTGGCCAATAGGTTTGCTAGATTCGTGCATGCCACAAAGCTGTCATTTGTGTTTTACTAACTTTGATTTACCTACCTATGTAATTTCAAAACTCACAACGCAGAATAATTAATAATACCAGTAAGCCCAAATTGTTGTGATGAATTTTAATTGATCTCGATTGGAATAAAATAATGAATCTTTCGAAACAAACTCTCTAGTTTGTTTCCAAAGATTCATTATTTAGAGGTCTTAGGGAACGACCCATTCGCGCACAGGTACCTACTGTAGGTGTACCATAGGTACCCGTACCTATAATTATATACCTAGGTCTAGAATCATAATTATGACCTTAATGTAAGGTAGGTACTATTGAAGACTAGACCATTAGACGCAAATGCGCCCATGTTTTTTAAATTCAAAAAGCAAAGTTTGTAGGAAAGGTTGGTCTGTTCAATTGGTCTGCCATAATGCCAATGCGTTTTCAATAACAATGTTTAATGCACATTCACGAGAATGACATGATGAAAGCATGTTTTTGAATTGTTCGAGTGCAACTTTTCATCTTGATTAAACGCGGAACTGATTAAACTGTTTTCATTCCCCACATTGACGTTTCATTGCCAATGATTTAGCAGAAATTTCTATCGAATAAATAAAGACATTTCATCGTTAAAATGAAGCTCGGTCTTCAGTGTACCCCACTTTTTTTCATCAAAAATTAAAAAGATTCAAACATCGAACGGTGCGCGCGATAGCGCGACTAGTGATGTGCACGGGATGTTTGTTTACACAGCTGGTATTCGAGTCGTGCTTCCTAGTGTAGGTATCGAGTAGTTGGTAACAAATCGTTTGATGTCCGATTACGGCAGGCACTTAGCGTTTTATGTTGCGTTCGTGTTAAGTGACCGATTATTGAACGCTTTCTAGTGATAACGCAATGGGCGAGTAGGAAAATGTACACAAGCGATAAGAATGTAAACAGGTTTGAAGCTTATCTCTCTCATTATAAGGTCGAAATTATCTGAGGCAGGTTTCAAGAGGATGCGTCTGTTAGTTTTAAGTTTAGCTGCCCGGTAGATTATTTACTTGATTCTATTTACATTTATATAATCCATTCTTCAATTATTTTATACAGGCTTGCAGTAGGTAACTCTGAATTGACCATAAGTGCATGCATAGGAGGTACATGTGCAGAAAGATTGATAAACGAGCTCATGAAAAGTTTACTGAATTAAACAAACACAACATACCTACCTACTTTTACCATCAAATATTTGTTTCTTCTCAAAACATTCTTATAAATAAATTCGTAGACGTGAAGATAGAAGTGGATAAGTTAGTAGGCTATACCAAATAGTAAGTATATTAGTAACCTAATTAACAAAAACGGTAATCACTCATATTTAAAACATTACAAAAATAAACATGGAAATCGTTGCAGGGTTCTGATAGGTGAGTAAATAATTATGATGAATGTTATGAAACTTTACAGAATGTTTTGTTTGTAAAATATATATGACATTTTGTTTGTACAGTGCGACATTCAATGAGCAAACTGAGTTTCCATTGCACGGCTTCTTCGAATAGTTAGTGGCATGGCATGCCGTTAGTCGATCAAAGATAGTATCGATTCAGTAAACATCACATAAAACTCATGCACTGTCTGCTCATAAGTAAATTATAGCGTAAACTTAGACTTACCGACAACGCCGACTACACTAAAAATACAAGCGCACACCGCCGCCAAAATCGTTGATTCCGTTGGGTAAAAAATTGTCCCATTGTGCACTTGCATTATTGAATCGTTTTCGAACATGTTTATTGAAGTTCAACATTCGCTCTGCACTATAAAGTCACTGGTTTGAATTTGGAACTTTTTCTTGGCATTTTTATTTTACTGTATTACAGATTGACCTGCATTACACAAAACAGTGTTTTATTTTTTAAACTTTGCTGGTGGCCATTTTGCTTCTGTTATGTGCACCGAAACCGTCGCATCATACGGTACCTGAAACAAAAGAAGAAGAATTAGGTTACATTCTTATGTATGTATGTATATTGTATACACATACAGTAGAGTTGCGAGCACGTGGAGTTAGTCATATTACAAAAATAAACAAGGTTCATTATTTTGTCTTTGCAATTTGCATACGAGTACTTTGTCCTTTTCCGGAAATGTCAAGGCACTACGTGGTGGGCTGCTAAATTATATGTCTTGTTTTTATCAGTGATCACGTAATTTGACGTCATAAAATTTAGATTTAAATTGAATAGGTCCAATTCAAGCATTTGGAATAATAAGTTAATAAGGATAAGGGTTATAATCCTTATTGGGGTATTTGATAAGAAATGTGTAGAGCGATATTAAATTAAAATCATGTCGACAGCAACAGGGTAACGAACGACAGACATCTCGCATCGCGTGACGAATGACGATTGTTACTTACTTTAATTACTTTATACTTTACTGACAAGCAAGTCCAGCGAGTGTAGTAAGTATACTGTTGAAGTGCATATCTCTTTAGGAAGGAAGTATTTTGGGGTTACTTTTGTCAGTCATGTTTAAGAAATCACAAATTGGTATTTTGATGTAAGTAAGTTTTATACCTGATTTTGTTTTTGTGTATAATTTTAATTCACAGAAGAACATAATATTATGATAAAGAGTAGGTTTCAAATGATATAATTTGTACTTAATTATAAATTTTTCTGCTTGATTCGCCATGAAATTTAGCATTTTGGAGGAAATCTAAATTGGAATATGGAATTAAGCGACAACGTCGCTACTCGTTACATAATAGGAGCTTACGTTGTTGCAATTTGACTTTAGCGAAAACCAGTGTGTGTAGTTACATTGTTAATAATGTTTAATGCAGTTACCTAATTAACAAGTGCCTAAGTAAAGATACCGAAACATGCGTGTAAAGGACACATCATTAACGTAAAATTACACGTGCTTACACGAAACTCCACACGCGATAGACAGTACATAAATAACAAAAACGAAGTATCAAAATACATGCAATAAATTAATCACCACATTTTACTTGAGAGCACATTGAAAACTAGGGTCAAAGAATTTAAACTGTAGAAGTAGAACGTCACCAACTGCATTCTATTCTTCTCAATTCAAATTTAAATCTGCCAGCCCAAGGCCGCGTTTGTTTACCGACAGTTCAATAGTTGTGCTCACCCGTAGCCCCCCAACAATATCGATGCTGCATACAAACTGCTGTTAATCGAGTAGATAATGAACCATCTTTTAACTGTCGAGAGACGGGAGTTGATGACTTCGCATCCTTATTAAGAGAATTCGCCGAAGCCAATGTGGAGGAACATTTAACCATTTTATTGATTTGATGAAGGATAGGAAACTCGAATGGTGACTGTAAAGTGGTATGTGAGTCAGATGCACTCATCACAAAACACAATTTTTAAAATTTTTGCGATAGGGAAAGTTAAGTGACAATTTTTTGTGTTTAGAGGTAAGCAGAAACTCAAACGCCAGAAGTACGCAATTGTTCCGAAGAGTACCTATAATGGTAGAATTTGCACTAGAATTAATGACACAACCCTAGTTAGTTAGGCTAACCCCCGTATTCCAAAACATTTCTCCAAAAAGCCTTCACTTGACTTCTACTTCACTTTGAGGGAAACTCAAAATACATCACGACGTACCTTGAGTTGACAGTTGCTTCGCTTCTCTCATTTGAGAAAAATTGACGCAGAAATGTCAAGTTGATTATTTATTGTGAACTAAAAATACCAAATCACAAAAATGAGGTCAATTCGAGGTTGAGTCGAGTGGAGTAATCTCGAGGTAACGTCTTAGAATATGGGTGTAAGACTGGTACCAAGACTTACGAAAATAAAATACGTATGGCCTGCTGAGCTGGGGTTTATTTATTTTCAATATAGCTTGCTCAATTATTTATTTATTGACGCTTTAACTACCCCCCCCCCCCCCCTACCTACCCTTAAGAACCAAAACATAATAACTCGGAGCCAGCGTCGACATTGATGGCTAATAAATCTGTCGCCATTATTACGAAGGCTAATACAAATAATTATTATCACCGTGCCCATTTCAAGAAATTAATAACACTACTTCGTATCGTGATTTACCGCGCATTTTGTACTACAGTAGATATTCGCAAGAAATATGAACACTGAGAGTGACACACATAAAGTATAAGGTTTATCGTTCGTAGTATAACACTTGTATGCATTTCTCGGTCACTTATACTAGTTTGATGCCAATTTAAAATAAATAAAACCACACTAAGCCAATACCTATAAAAATTAGTAGGTACACTATTTAAATCCGTAATGTCAGAAGAAGTAGAACGATCCAATTTTATCGAGTGATGTTTGTTTGCGCCCATCACTAATTTGCAAAGAGCTGTAGGCCTAGCACGAACATTTACGCGGGAGTAAGTGTAACGTTAACGTAAGTTAGTTGTATGGGGCGCTGATCAAATGCCATACAACTGGCTTGCGTTAACGTTACACTTACTCCCGCGTAAATGTTCGTGCTAGGCCCTCTGGACAATAGATACTTTCCGTAACCATGCGACAACACGCGCCAAAACTGACCTTAGTGACGTGCCTACGCGCCCGTTTTTTCGATTGGTTTTTAACTTTTTACCAGGGTCCGTGGATATCCGATCCGTAGGATCCGTATCCATAAGAGATATTTTTTTTGCTCACGTAATAATCATCATTCAGTAGGCTAGTAAATGATCAATTCAACATTCCTTACGTCCTTTTGCTTTCAGGGTGTGAAGGCATTTTTGGTTTAAAAGCAAGTAGACCCAATAGGCTAATATAAATAGGAGTTAATAGTTGGCCTCATTACTCCGAGGAGTTCTAGCGTCTTATCAAGGAATGTTCTATTTTAGTACGTTAATTACCACTGGGTCAGCACAACTGTTAATTTATTGTCCGTAGGGCCTACTTATTAAAAGGGCGAAAGGCGAATGACAATAGACAATAGAAAAATAATAATGATACAAACACAGAAGAAACTCAAAGTTCCGACTGACACTGCAACTGTTATGGGCGGCCGTGTCGCTTAACACCAGGTGAACGACTAGCTCGTCACATGATCAATTATATAAAAAAACAATTAGTTGTTACCACAGTACAACAGTAAGGTAACTGTTACACTTAAGTGTTTTGGTGTTGGGTAGGTTACTTAAATCTTGATGCTAAAAAAATTACAGGTGTAGAATACCAAAACATCGAAAAAAAATAATCGTAGTTTTCTTGAGCATCGATCACGTTGTTATGTTTCATATATTATAAGAGTTGATATAACATACTTAAAGATATTATAGTCCTTAAAATTTTAGCAATCAGCGGGGTTTGAACTCGCGCTCTCCAACTCACCGGATTGGACGCTCTACCAACTGAGCTATGATTACCCGACCGCTAGCTGCGAAAACCTACCGGATGTTTATAGATACAGTGTGGTTTAAACTTTAAAAATCATTCCCATAAAATACTTAGCTATGTAATGTACATGCTGCAAATACTGCAATAGGTACCTACGGTGGGGGTTGTGTTAGCGCTTCGCTATTTGGTGGCTCTCCAAGAAATCCATCGAAGACGTACAAAACAAAACCGAAGAATCGGTCTCAACGAGGGGAAGTTGGCCAATATTGGCTTGGCACAGTCCAATAAAGCTATCACAGCATGCAGGGTAAGCTGGGGCAATAAAGCCCCCTCCTTACGCGCGCCCGTAGGCAGAGACGGTAACTCATGGGAAATACTACGGAGTACTACTATTTATTCTGTGGCGATACGGGGGCAATCAAACAGTTCTGCGCCCAGAGACTTGGAACGGATGGCAAACATTGAAACAATAAAACCAGAATAATAGAAATTAATTACATAGTCAAGTACTAAAATAGTTACCTATGAATGAATACAGACAATATTATGTACATTTATGTTTGTGGGTACGAAACATAAACGGGAAATAAAATCTAAAATAGTAGCGACTGTAAAACACTTGTCTGAAATGACCAACAGAATACATGAATATCTGTGGTGGGTGAAATGAGGAGATTTCCAGACATTGACTGATTTTCTTAGTCTATAACCTAAATAATTATTATATGTGATTTCTACGTATAACAGCTATAATAACATGTTATAATATCTTCCTACTACATATTTCGTAATCTACGGGTGCAATTCGGATCAATAGATTTGATGATGATTAAGAATTTAAGATGATTATCAATTATACTTGCAATGCAACCGAGAGGCAGGAAATGACTCAATTAAAATCGAGATCGAACGGTGGATCGTAAAGTTCGTGAGCTTTTTCTTTCACAGAAACGATGAGTGATGTAACCCGGCGCTATTGAGTTATTGTGATGCTTTAGTTTTGTTGTGTAGTGTAATGTAATAACTGTCAATATGTGGGAATAAGGTGGGTGGAATAAATAATCCATCAACATATACCTCCATGAAATAATCCGTCCGAGTGATCGTAAAAATACCAGTTTTTATACTCTACGATCTCTACATCATTTGTAACATCCGGACTCTATAGGTTAGGTACTGAGGCTTATTGGTAAAGAAGCTGGCACTGGTAGTGCTCACTTTTTTTTGTTTTAGAAAGGTGTAGAAAAGAGCAAAAAACGAACTGTGTACTTTTACAGTCTGCATTTTTAGGGTTCCGTAAAAGATAATCCAAAAAGAATCCTTTAGTGGGACAGCGATGCTGCGCCATCTTATACATAGGTAACTTATACAGGCCTGCCACGCAACATTACGAACATAGGTTGTTTGTTATCTATGTTCGTAATCTTTCGTGGTAGGACTTTTGCACCAAAAAAAACAACTGCACGATTATTAAGGTTAATTATCTAAAGCCTTTGAATCTCACACCATCACCAAACTTAAAACCCTGCGCAGTTTTTTTATGTAAGTAGGTAGCATGTAGATACTTGCTAATGAAAATAATTTTTGTTAGCAACTACAAAGAAAATAAGTCACTTCTTATGATGAAGGCATCTATGACAAACCTGGGTTTTGCGTGGTTTTGAATAAAACTTTGTGGATGTAGGCTGCGTGCTGCATGGGTGAGTCAAGATGGAGTGTGGGTGAGGACTAAGCAGCACGATTCTCAATGACTAAGTTTTGTGCAAATAATGCTAAGGATATAACGGATTTCCGAAAAATGTACTCATTCATGCATTACCTATATAGGTATTTAACTCATGGGGTCACCCATATAAATGTTTCTTCAAAAACTAGGAGACGTGACTGAAAAGGAGAGTTCCATTCATTTAATGTCTTCTCACATTGTTATTATTTTAATTTCTAATTTGATTCTTGGGTCTAACCTGGACAATTGGGAGGTATTGGTAGGGGGGCAGCCTAGAGGCCCTTTTTAATGTTTAGGATAAAAACTATTGGAATATTAAAAATTAATAAATAATACAGGGTTATATTAGCTAAAATCTGGGCTGTTGTGATGAACTTTTGATAGATTATGAAATTATGATATTGATTTATAAAATGAGATTATTACTGCCAATTATTATTTTATCTCTTCTCTTCTATATGAAAAATTATTATTATAAAAATTACGAGAATCATCTTCCCCGCGGTCTAAATTATATAAACTAACTTAATTAAATTATAACTACCAAGTTCCATTCTTTATTTAGTTCACTCCTCCACATTAGATATTCGAATCATCTTGAATGTAAATTATTTTTATTAGTAAGCTGATTATGTCTCCGCTACATTAGAATATGGAACCCCTTAAAATATTTGTACAAAATTAGGGCAACAAAACGAGTGGCCGATTAACTTTCAGTTTAACTAGGTGATGAAAAATGGCGCCACATTTTCAACGAGCTTACATTAGTGGGGAATAAATTCTATTTTAAGTGATGTGAGTGTTAATTGATGTAACCTAAATGTTTAATAAGTTAGTTATTTTAGGAATATTTGTTACATATGGTGACATTTTATAATATTTAGGATGAGATCTAGATAGAAAATGTAGAACTGTCATATTTGATCTCCTTTATGAATTATGATGTCATAAGATTACTTTTAACGGACTTGGAAGAAGTACAAGACTAAGAGTACCCTCAGGCTCAGGGCCTATGGCATAATGAATAATGAGTCATCTTTGCTACCTTCAATTACTTATTTTCAGCTGTGGATTATCTATAAACATTTTCACAAGAACCACAAGTTTTCCAATGAAGCCTCAAGTGCGGCAACCGTTCGACTCCTAAACGATTATTTACGTCCGAAGAGTGACGTAATAAGAACAGACAGCTGGACGCACCACCACAAGTGCTGATATTTCTGTATCCGTGTATCGGACGGAACCAATCAATCTAAAGAACACGCACGCGTTGTTTGCGTTTAGTAAGGTCATTTAGAAAATTGTAACTCATATACACCATACACCCCAGGTATACCAACTGCCAACTACCCAACTAGGTATTAAGGATTCCGTACCCAAAGGGTAAAGCGAACCATATTACTAAGCCACATGATAAACTTGCTACATTTTGGCTTAGTAATTTTATTTGCTGCGAATATTTATTTAAATTATATTTTAGTATCATCATCGCCACCATCTGCGACGCCAACACTGGAGCAGTTGTGCCAGCACCCCAAAGCCGCACTCCGTTACTTCAAGGAGCTGGGCTGGCTTGGGTAGATGCTGGAGGGGGAAATGCACAATACACCCCAAGCGGGACGTCAGTGCAGGCCTTACCGCCCCCATTCCAAATTAGAATTAGAATTAGAATTATATTTTAGTAAGTATTCAGATTTTGACTTTAAAAAGTGTTAAAAACAGATTTTCAATAAATCATAATATTTGACTTGTATTTTGTATTTTATCATGTTACTACTACTTACTTTTTAAGCTGAGTTTGTTATTCTTACAAATGCCTGGAAAAGAGTTTCATAGTAGTCTGATTGATCAGACAAAGCGATAGTATCCCTTCTATGTAAGTAGCATGTTTGGGACCATTACTGTCCGCACAATAATGGCGGTGTGGTTGTGATCAGCTCACACTGGCTGCTGCTAACGAGAAGCAGTTAGGCGCCTGCTACACTAATTATGTTATGACGAGCCGTCCTAGATAATCCAGGTCGTGTACACGTACAGTGACTTCTATATTTGTTTCTCATTTGTATTGTACACGACTTTAAGATGACTCTTAACTGGATCAAATTTCGCTGTTCTGAAATTGGTAACCGTGTAGGTATTTTATCGGTGCCACTTTGGACTTGCAACAAGTAGGTAATAATATGTATAGCAGCTGTCTGCCAGATGCCTCTTTTTTACATATAATTTCAAATAGCTTAAATTGAGCTTTCACTACTGAAGCAGCTCTTATACAATACAGACTCAACTTATAATGACTTTCTATTTGTATTAGGTTAAAGCAAAGCAGTTCCACATATAATATTCAGCTTCCTTGATTAAAGGTTCTTTCTAATATAAACAAAACTATATGAAGAACTATTTTTTTGTGTAAATAAAAGTATAATATAGAACAGAAGAGCCTGTACGATAATTTTGATAACAAAGCTAATAAAGTTACAAATTCCAGTGCTGTCCTCATTTTCTCACCATTTGGCTTAGTTTACATTTACACAAGCTAAATTAGCAATTTGTGAATGATTTTTTACGATGCAACCATTAAAAAGACGTAAACTCCTACAACAGCTGCGTTAGTCGCGTGTCAGTATCAAGCCGTGTTTGTTGACATGCTTATAAAATATAACGACCAACTGTCACATATCCGACGACCCGTTTTTTACTACGATTTCCTATAACCAGGAATAGAAGGCAGGAGCTACGATGTCTACGATGTATGGTGCGAAGACAACTAGACACGAAACTAACAGTGATAACGTGAAGTAGTGCAATTTATGAGATTACAGAAACTAATAGTTTCTGTAATAAAATACGAATTTCGTTGTAGTTTCAATCTACTACAATGCTCGTTCTTTTTATATTTTTGTCTGTTGTCTTTATTTTGTCTCTGATAATGTTGTTGTACAAGAACGGCAAGAAGTAAATTTCTACGTGTGTGGGTGGCAGAAACACAAAAAACTAAAAACATAAACAAGTCAAAACGTTTACGAACGCCAACGCATTGCATAACAACTGATATACAAATTAATAATGCACACATACACATTAAGAATTGGAATAATAGATTTTGTATCGAACCCTCTCGGTTCGGAGAATTAGCACACACACTTTGCCGATTTGGTTTCTAATTCTACCTTTACCGTGATGAGAAGTCTGTCTTCTGTAAATAACAGAAGTAGGTAGGTTATCTAACTTCACTGTAGAAACATTTCAAACCGAGAAATGATGCTATCGGAATAAGCCCATTGTATGTAAATGTACAAAATATCTCGGATACTCAAATTAGTTGCAATGCAAGTCAAAGCAAACAAGTCAAACAACACGGCATGTCTCCTCAACTCATTCATTTGTTCACACAATAATGAAGGAATAATTTAATGAAATGGTTTCGGGGTGTTTTGTAAGATGAATATTACACTACAAGAGTAATTATTAATTAATTAATTACCCTTAAATTAAAATCGTAATGCTCTTTATTTAGGCTAACATTTGACCACAATGCATGGCTACATGATCCATTTCTGCCCACCTTCCCCTATTTTTCGGAGACTTGTTGTACAGACCTAATAAATTGCTGATGTTTTATAAATAATCGCAAATCGATCTAAATAATACGTTTACCTACGTAGTTACGGCAATTTACCAGCTTGTCAGTGCTTGCTATTGCTTGCTAACTGCTATTATCACAGTATTTTATGATTATTTGAAGTCCTAGTTCCTTTTGAAACCACGACCAGGCTTTGCATACATACTAATATCTACCTATCAACAGCTGATAAACAAATATACAGAACATAATATGCCTCCCCCGATAAATCGCCACTTTGATCGGCTGCTTGCTTCTTGCTCCGGCTCCCCGCGATTAGGGCTGTCATCATTGACATAGTTATTATGATAGCAATATGGAACATACTTTAATAACCTTGTACTTAATTTAAAAAACACTATTAATAAAAAAGCGATATAATTAAATTTCGAAGATAACACGCAACCTTTCGATAAAAAAAACTTAATTTATGTTATGTTCGTCGTTACGTTATCGGCCATCCTTGCCACTCTACTTGAACTTACCAAATTATCTGGTATTCGCAGTCTGTACACGATAAATAGCACCTTTTAACGTAGGTCAAGCTACGTAGTCCCTACTATTACCTATCTATTCTGTGGCCAAGTAACATGATGGATAATGTAGAAGGTACCTGCTAGGGGCTGGCGTAAACTGGGATAAATAAAACTAAGTAATTTAAATGTGAGAGAGAGTGGGTACGGCCTATATTGGATTCAGTACACGTATAACTAGCTCATCATCATCATCCCACCTAGGGAGGGGCCGGCCAGCCTAGCCTGCTTGGCTGCGTCTTCCGGTTCGTGGTCGCCACTCGAGAAATTTTGATTTTGAGATGATTAATTGTGCAACCGGCACAATTAACTAATTGTCATCGCAAAAAATAAATACGTAGGACGTAGGCATCAAATAATAAGTAAACAAAGAACAGCAGGTGAAAGACACGGGCACGCGACTGTCGCGTTCATACCTGTGTACTACTATTTAATCTGTGGGCACGCGTTGTCGAATTGAATAAAGACTCGGGGATCTTCATAGTGTTTAGTTGCCCGTGACTTGACTACAGTGTTGCCAACCCTGACAGCCTAAAAAACAGTACGACAGCCTCAAAAAACCAGTATAAAACAGTAAACTTGTTATTTCAAAACAATAAATCTGCTGTTTTAATAAAACACGTTAAAATTCATAGAAACGGTGTTTAATATATGAAGTAAAACACAGGGAACCTTTTCAATTCTTGTATATTCTTTCTTCTATAAATATTCAGTACACACTCAGTACATAATAAACGAACAGGAGCAATAATACGTCTTGACGCTTCGGTTGCTTAACCAGAATAGACCGCCTTTTTGAACCTTGTCCTCCCTCCAAAACTTCCCTCCTAAACCTCAATATTATTTTACCGGAACTACCAAGGCAGCCATCGTAATTGGCTGATGGTTCAGCGGACGCTCCTTCCGCCAGTGTGGCCAACCAAAATAGTATTTTTAAACAGTCTACCAACCTCTTAATATTAAAAAGTGAGAATAAATTATAAAATTCACGACATTCGGCCATCCGACACAGAGCTGCCTCCTGGCGCTCGTCCACTTAGCAGTCAGTTCTTGTTGTAGCTATACAATTTCTTATTTGAGCACATATTTCATTAGTACAGCTAAGAATCATTATATTTTATACATCATTATTTTATACTACATGTACACGTAGCTAAAGCAAAACTAAAATCCATTGCGTAGTATAAGTAGATATTGACTGTGATCACAACATAAATAACTACAATATTCGAGCACAACTATAATTACAGGCCTGCACAATCTAAGTCAACACTAAAAATCAAACAAGTCATAGTAATTAAAACCTAACTACATATAAAGTCAATAACTTTCATGTCAACCGCGTATTATTGTACCAATACCATAAAAATATGAACTAAACAAAGCTATTTATAATATACAATATTAAATATATCTGCAATTCCTTGAATAACAGCAGGTATTGTTATTTATCAGTTATAATGTAATGACTAACTTATATTATTCTTAACAGTCCTATTCTAGTTTGCTTTTGTAACTCAACTTCACGACATTCGGTTTACTTACACTTAAACACTACAAATTCTTTAAGATATTTCATGGAATTAACCTATTGCGTTTTATATTACTGCAGGATACGATATTTACATAATACTCAAGAATTAAAAGTCTAAGTATTCCTGGTCAAAGTTACTGTAAATTTACGCGTGATCGTAACCTGTCAACTAATCGCCAAAATGCATCTTTATTTCTTGCCTCAGGAAACGCATTGTACACACATTCTTTTTTCTAGTAGCATTCCTTCAGTATATTTTCCATAGTGCTGCTGGATGCAGGATACGCTTCGTGCACCTTTAAATGCCTTGAGTCCTTGGTAGAGGCGACTTCCAGCTTCATCAGAGTTCATGTCCTCGCAAAAATAAAACTTGCATTAGCACAATCATAATTTACGTAAGTGAACATAACACTAGCTGAGTAGCTATCGGTATATCAGTTACTAAATATCAGACAAGCCAATTTAGATGCTGGCAGTCATCGCGTCTTGAGGTGACATTTTAAAATACGATTTAATTAAAGTTGTTTCAAGATAAGATTACTATGACAATACACTACAATACAAACAACATCAACAGATTCGTCAACATTTAACTGCTATGCAGACTAAAAACAGCATTAGTTAAAACGGCGCACTTGGCCACCAGCATTTATTTTTTATAATATTTTCATAGCAAAATTAGTCAATACACCTTGATATTAGCATCCCACCATTACTAATCATCCTGTTTTAGCCTGTGGCACACATAACCGCTATACATTAGCACACTTACCCTGTGGCACACATAACCACTATTCCTCGGCATACATAGCCGGTGGCACACATAACCACTATTCCTTGGCATACATAGCCGGTGGCACACATAACCACTATAACTGTTTCAACTACCTCAACTGCTTCAACTATCTCAAACTGTTTCTACTGTCACAAATTGTTTCGACCATCTAACTGTTTTAACTATCACAGACTGTTTAACTATCACAGACTGTTTAACTATCTCAACTGTCCCGTCTTAACCTATCTCGACTATCTTGACTATCTCGACTATCTCGACTATCTTGACTATCTCGACTATCTTGACTATCTCGACTATCTCGACTATCTCGACTATCTCGACTATCTCGACTATCTCGACTATCTCGACTATCTCGACTATCTCGACTATCTCGACTATCTCGACTAACTCGACTAACTCGACTAACTCGACTATCTCGACTATCTCGACTATCTCGACTATCTCGACTATCTCGACTATCTCGACTAACAACTGTTTGGACTGTCTCAACTGTTTCGATGGTTTCAACTGTATCAAATGATTTGACTCATAGCCTTTATAACCTCCATCAACTTATCAAACCATAGACTATTATATTAAAACAAACTGTATTAAACCATAAAATCTATCTAACAAAAAACTATCAAACCATAAACTATTTCAAACTCAAATTGTATCAAATCCTTAAGCTGTATCAAACTTTAGACTGTATCAAAACGAACTGTATCCAACCATAAACTATACTGTACGAAAACCAAATCACACTAATACCTTATATCTTTGTAACTACGAAACCAAATCAAACCATCGACTGTATCAAACTTAATCATCACGTGCCTTAAATATCCGTCTACAAAATAGCTGTTCATATTTTATAATTATATCGAAATTAATTCAAATCTAAATACCAAGTTGTTATATATACTTACTAAACGACGGATAAGTATGGTGATAACGCAATACATTAAACAAAACCTATATATCAAACCATACATTTCAAATACCCGTACATGAATCAGTGCATTAAAAGTCTTCATATCAAAAAGCAGCTTATTCCAGATAGCTGTATCTCAAATAGCTTAATAATTAGCTGTATATCAATTAACTTTATATCAAACTGATCAAATTTCATATTCTAAACCGAATTTTACAGAGTAACCCAGTTTGAAGCCCAGCTGCATCTTGAACCGTATAGTCTAACTATAGTCCAAACTATAATATCGAATTGAAGCCCATACTATATCTCTATAGCAGTACAAATTATTTGAAACGATAGTCTCAAATGTGTGCAAAACTTTCACGACTAAAATCTTTAAACTATAATCCAAGGTGAAGGTAATCAGCTCAGTTTGTAACTATTTAAATTTAGTAGGCGAATGTGGTGATGGTGTGTAGGTGTGATAGTGGTGATGTGGTGGTGTTCGGTCACATCTTAATCATAAACTGCACCTTAGCTGTACAAAATTTGCAAACCATATTCAAAAGCCGTACATAGAATCTTTTGGAAACCGCATCAAATCCGTTAAAAGCTGTGTCAAGAGCTGTATCAAGAGCTGTATCAAGAGCTGTATCAAGAGCTGTATCAAGAGCTGTATCAAGAGCTGTATCAAGAGCTGTATCGAGAGCTGTATCGAGAACTGTATCAAGAGCTGTATCAAGATAGTATCAAATTATTAACTAGCCTATCCTCCCACTTTTTCCTTTCATCTAATACGGTCCTACCCATGGAATGTCGGCACACTGAATCTCACTGGAAATGAAACTGTGCACCTGATACCTCGGTAATCAACAGGGCCATTATTCCGTATCGATTCCTTACTTCGAAACTACCAGAGTTTCTTGTCTCACATAAGAAATCTGCGAAACTGTATTCTCTATGAAACGAAAACAAAACCGCGTGAAATGAATTTGGGATTGGCTCGATCTGAACTGTCAAAAATCGTATGTTTTACCGAGACACGTTCCGAAACATCAACACATCAAAAGATATGACCACTTATGTCAATATATTTTATTCAAAATAAAGATAACTTTAATGTAAAGTGAAGGTATATCTGTGACACGATTTGAACAAGACACGATAACGACGTGGTTTCGTATCGTGTGGAATCTGTGTTTCCATAGAGAATAACCGCCCTGTAGGCGCATTCTGATTGTCACAAAATAATCTGTATTAAACCTGGGTACTATATTGAAATACTAGTCTTTAATTTAAATCTGTGACAAGTTTAACAAGGCAAACAACGTAGTGGCGTAAATATCAATTATCATTTTTCTGTTAAACCATGAGCGCTATTATAATATACATAGGATTGAAAACCTGATCTACTGTCAACATAAGTACCAACTGTAGGTATTATATTATCTATGACATAATAATTAAGCTATATCTGATTGAAGTAGGTGGTAACTGGCACGTTAAAATTGTGGCACTAGTGTGAGTTTACTCCATTTCGAAATAGGTAGTGAATTAGTCGATGGGTAGACTTCACATATTTTTGGCACATGAATACAAATAAATGAATATGAATACGAAATAATACTCGCACTAAAACATTTCATAATACAGTGCGACTTTACACTGGCAAAACCAGTAGTGGGAAAGTGGCATGACGCACTTCTTATTGGTGTTAGCACTACCTTTTTATACGCTTAACCGCTAGCACCTTCTACTAACTGGTCTGATGATGGCGATCGAAGTTGGAGCCAGGATTTCGTGAATAGTAATTAATTGTTTTACAGCCACTTGAAATAAACGCAAACGTAACTTCTACAGAACAGCGACTAAGTCTTAGGATGATCAGATTTTAAAAAAACAGTATCGTTGTTTTAATCATTTACGGTTGTTCATTGCATTATCATAATATACCAAATACTGGAACATCGGGAACTGAAATGATTCTAATCGCGGTATGGGTTCCATAAATATAAAAATGTAATTCAAGATAATGTAATCAAGTCAAACTCAACAGGGAACTTTCAATCACACGAACATCTTTAAACAACATTGTGGAATGCAAATAAACAATTGAATTGAATTGAATTGAATTGAATTGAATTGAATTGAATTGAATTGAATTGAATTGAATTGAATTGAATTGAATTGAATTGAATTGAATTGAATCATTTTAGTTGTATAATTTAAAAATGACAAATATGAAAATTAAAAAGTATTTTCGATACCTTCAATAAAATGGACAGAACAATGTTAAATGCTAATAAACTAAGTAAATTAAAAATAGCAACAAATTATTGATACCTATCTACCTGCGTGAAATAAAATAACTACTCATATGAAATAAAATAAAAGTTTAAAACAAGATACTCCAATTTGGTAACTGTTAGGTAAACTTCGTGGAACTTTGTTTTCACTAATAATTTGTCGAACATACAAGTTTCCTCCCAGTGATTCTGAGGCTTATAAATCTACAAACGAATAGACCACTGGACAACAGGTTTATTTCATTTTAAAATAATGCAATAACCATAAATCATATCTATCGCTCTCTCTTTCTACAATAATCAAATAACATTTGAGAATAACAATACTTAAATGTGTAATAATTGTATGTGTGGATGGTGTGTTGTGTATTGTGTGTTGTGTGCGAGCGATATTACGGGGCCCATGTTACAATGCTAGTAGACCATACACAAAATTATCTAAAACAATGCTGATCACCCGTCATTACACCAAATTCACTCCAAAGATGCTAACTATTATTGGTTTAAGTACACTAAAATATTAGACTCCTGAGACACTATCGTCACTTTTCTATTTTGTGCTTTCGTAAACGAATTCTTTTGACTCAGTATACCTGCTGTGTGTGTGTGATATAGATACCTACATTTGAAATCAAAATTCTATAGACAACTAGATAGATAGATAGATAGAAAATGCTTTATTGCACAAGAGTAAATCAAGTACATAGGCGAACTTAATGCTACGTAGCATTTTCTTCCAGTTAACCTTTGTGTAGACAACTACATTATGCCATGTGAACAAGTCATAATGATTAAAATATTCGTCTATTATTCTTACTTCTCAGGAATTTCTACTTAATATTCACCATTAAATATATTTTTTTAATAATCTTAGAGTACCCTCAATTGAGATTAATCGTGTAGGCATTACAATTAAAATCTTAAATGCAAGCCCAATCGTATTGGAAAAAGACAATACTTTACAGTCTAAGCACCATTTCACAATCATTACCATCAATCCAATTTAACAGCTGTGCCCAGTCAGCAGTTCCCTTATCGTTGTCAGAGTGTGGCCCTGACCAAACGAGTATGAAACCCCTGACACGACACAGTACACTTTATCAGGTTCAATTAGCACGGGCGGGAAGACTCCGTCAATGCAGACCGCCCATGCTTCTCAAACTTCAAGTGTCAAATTCAAATGATGATATATGTTATCCAGTGTTTCATAATTGCACAATCTCAATAAATAAAATCAAGTTTATGTTTCGATTAAGTTAACACAACCGGATTGTCTCAGTCTAGCTGACCGGCCGCGCTGACATAATGTCACTATTTTATCAATATTGCAGTATAGCTTAAATTACGGGCGTTGGTAAAAATTACAGTTACAAATCAAGATCAATCGTGGGCATGGTCATAAATTCACAGGTTCTCAGAGAAAAATTACGGTACCTTGTTTCATGTGGGTTCATCTCCTCTTCTGAATTGAAGTAAAACACAGGGAACCTTTTCAATTCTTGTATATTCTTTCTTCTATAAATATTCAGTACACACTCAGTACATAATAAACGAACAGGAGCAATAATACGTCTTGACGCTTCGGTTGCTTAACCAGAATAGACCGCCTTTTTGAACCTTGTCCTCCCTCCAAAACTTCCCTCCTAAACCTCAATATTATTTTACCGGAACTACCAAGGCACCCATCGTAATTGGCTGATGGTTCAGCGGACGCTCCTTCCGCCAGTGTGGCCAACCAAAATAGTATTTTTAAACAGTCTACCAACCTCTTAATATTAAAAAGTGAGAATAAATTATAAAATTCACGACATATACATAAATTATTTTTTATTCCAAAGAAAATTTAAGAAGTGCTCAAGAAATTAATTATATTTTTAATCTTCTTCCGAAAGTAAGCCTTATTATAAGATAGATTATGCAATCCATTTTGACTTTAATTTCTTTTGCTATTTGTTTTGGACCTTATGATTTTGGTCTTTTATTCATTATTTTACTATGACCACTTTCGAAAATACGTAATAACAAAATAATTGATCTTGCTTCAACTTGATGACAGAGAAATGGAAATAATGATTTACAGGACTTTCCCCTATAATAATGTATAGTAGTTAAGTAGTAGCAACTTTTGTATGCGCTATGTTGAATGTTTATTGCAATTTGTACCAGATGGCACTAAAATTATAGAAAAACAGTAGAATTTGTGCCTAAAACAGAAAACAGGGTTACTAATGAAAAAACAGCAAATCTACTGTTAAAACAGTAGGGTTGGCAACACTGCTTGACTACCTTCGCCTTTCCAGTCAGCAGCGGAACCAAGGGAGAAATGGTATTTTAAATTAAGAACATTTTGTTTTTATGGTTTACTGCCACAGTGCCACGGTTATAGATTTTTTTTCTCTAATCTGTGGTTATTCCACACTACCTTATCAATTACTTTTTGTTTTGGTAGCATAAATTATGTATCTACAATTCTTAGGCATGGATGTAATAGTTATAATTAGTTTAGGTAAATACCTACCTACCTTCGTTTCTCGCAGCGGTGTAAATCCTTATTTACGTTAATTATGGTGCAGTTCCGTACATATGTAGGTAGGTAGGTAAAGATAATGTACATAATATCTTTCGGCCTGACCGATCTCGATAAGAACAGGGTTCAGACAGGATTTTTTTCCCGTCTGTCCCAGACCCAGAGCAAACTCCTGTAAGTAGGTCGTATAATTACCTGTAGGTACTTGCCTTTCTAAGTACTGCCAACCTATAAAAAACTTAATATTGACAAAAAACTGTTTACCAAAAGATTCACAAGAATTTATGTGAATGATTGCCTAATCTAAAACCAATTCCGCTTAGATCATAATTAATTATCCATCGTGTCGTGTTTACGATTTCAATGTACAATTTGTACCTTACTACATAGGTCAACACAAAATACAATACAATAGGTACATAATTATGTCAATAGTGATCTTAGTAGAGAAGTAACTATTACAATATTAGTGTAGATAAATTGGCGTAACCGTGCTAAATAGTAACCTAATAATTTATTATTTATTTATTATTATTATTATTATTTTTTATTTGTTGAGGTATACAGGATGGGGCAAACCAATGCTCCTGGCCTTATAGCTCAGCACCTAGTAGCTCTTACTTCTGCACCCCTATTCCCAACCTATCGGAAACGTTTCGATTCGAAATCTACACTCTCCGTCTCTTTCATTCTAAATGTAGATGAAGAAGATGGAGAGTGTAGATTTCGAATCGAAAGGTTTCCGATAAGTTGGGAATAGGGGTGCTGAACTGTAGCTGTGAGTTCGATTCCCACCCGGACAAACATTTGTGTGACGAACATGATCATAGGCGTTTGTTCTGTGTCTGGGTGTTATATTGTATTCTACGTATGTAAACATGTATTTACAATACAACACACTAGGCAGGTATTAATTAACTATCAGGAATTATATTTAGGGTTTAGAATAAGTAGGTACCTACCTACAGGCAATGATTTTTTATCTGCCTACAGGGTATTATGATTTTAACGCTACCCAAAAATTAATCTAAAATACTTACCAATATTATTTAAAAAGTATCAAATCAAATAATGGTAAAGGCAGTCCAAAACTTCACACGCACACGAACGTAAGTTCACTCGTAAATAATAACAATAACGAAACACGACCAGCTGCGCGGGCACCCGTTCCGCGACTGACGCGCCACCCTCCGGCAACGAAGAAAAGAACCAAAGAACAACAGTTTGTGAAATGCATTGAAATGAAAATGATGCACCGATGCGTTGGACACACACATTGGAAATACACAATTATATAATACACATTACATAGATATTATTATACACAGATGTTGAAGGACAACCCTGAGAAAGGCTTAAATTGGGAAAGGCCCATACCTACATGATTACATGCTACTAAAATATACAATAAGTAAAATTATTGAGGACTAGACTAGTTGACCCGGCCCGGGTTCGTACGGGTTAATTTTTGTTTTACGTAATAGGTACTTAGCCTGCTAATAGTAGGTATGAGAGATTTGAGTGAAGCGAAAGGGAAAACTATTGGTGAAAAGGATGAATGGACTTATCCGCTTTCCTGTCTCTCTTCCCTTCGACAGGTGAGTATAAATGAAAAACATTATGTAAACAAATATTTCTTTATGCAACTCGCCCTTGACTATTTTAGAAAACAAAAAGTAAGTACTTATCTATTCTATTCTAAATATTATTCTGAAAATATTACCTATAGGTAACCATACCGATTACCGAATTTCAGCGAAATCCGTACCTTAATTACAGTATTTTATTAGGAAAAAGCAGACTTTTTTGTAATAGGGGGAATTCTGTGGGAAAAAGGTAGGTTCATTCAAAGCCTCGTTCAAAGCACTGAAGTCCTCCTACCTACCTACATACCTACATAGGTCGTTGAAATGTTCAAAGGGATTCATTCTGCATTAGTAGGTTATCGATTCCGATTTATTTTATTTAGATTATAGATCAATGATACCTACGTAGGAAAGATTAGTACTTGTTCGTCGAAAACCATGGAGAATTATTAAAAACTCAAAGGTAGATAGCAAGGTCATGTTTTATAGCTGCCATCCACAATTCCATTCCTCCCTCGGCTCACCTCTGCCATAATCAGCGGCCGCAGCTGTTAAATTATTATCCCATTGTTATCAAAGAAGGATATTCTCAAAAGATTGCGTCCTTAATTGTTCACCAATACGATTCAAAATGCGTTGACTGGATCACTTGCACCTATGATGGGGAGGTGATGTGCTATTATTAATCGGAAATGATGATCAAATTGGTTTTATGGAAATTATGTTTTTATCGGTGCAGTTGCACAGCTCAGTGTTTGGTGTGGCTTGCTTGATAAATATCGAAATGTAGAAGTATTATAGGTACATATAATGTAGACCTAGGTACCCTCCCTACACCACAGAATACTCCATAAATTCACCCAATTAATAAATAATGTAAAATCCTTAGGATTTACACTGCGAAACTGCGAAACATGGAGGTATACTGCGAAATCATATTCTCAGTAAGACGCTGGCTAAATAACCTAACAGTAGCAAACCCCCAACAGTAAAAAACTTCAACGTACTTCTAGTTGTCAATGTCACTGCCACTCAAAAACTGACAATGAAAACCAATAGCCAGTGCTGCCAAGGTACCTCATTAGTAGCTAAAAATAGCAAATTATAGAGTTCAGTTACCCAGAGTTCATCTTGTTCTAGGTTATATTAGGGAGAAGCGTATAGCAAACAAGGAGGTTTTTGGCACATTTCCTGACAAAATTTAGGCGCGTGGAGATTGTGGAGCATTTCAGCTTTGAATTTAATAGAAAATGATAATATTATGAAAAATATTTATCTTGAATTTTCTTGTGATGTTCGCTGTTCGCTGATAATTTAGGAATTTGGTTCTATACAAAAAAAAGCTTTCTTGACAAAAATTTACGGAACCAACTTTGTAGTTTTCACTGGTTTGAAATATATTATTATAGTGGCAACAGAAATACCTCATCTGAGAAAATTTCAACTGTTTAACTATCACGGTTCATGAGATATAGCCTGGTGACAGACGGACGGACAGACCGACAGACAGACAGACAAATGGATGGACAGCGGAGCCTTAGTAATAGGGTACGTTTTACTGTTTGGATATGGAACCCTAAAAAGTACTCTGTAGTAGGTACGGTTTTCTAAGAGTAATAATCTAATAATAGAACGTCATAACTCATAATGAAGCCTTTTATTAAAAAAAAACTAGTTCCGCTCTTGCTACTAGATGGCGCACAACCAGACTTACAAAATCACTCAAGTGAATTCACAGAGTATAAATTGTTGTTAGTGAGTACTTTCTGCTTGTAGTTATCTTAAATAGGCTTAGACATTTCAGAAAATAGGTATGTTATATACTATCTCAAAAAATAAAACGAAAGTGTTTAGAGTGGTCAGCTTAGCTAGAAACAGTGACATTGACAGAAGTTGTGGTCAAACTGTTTAACTCCATCTATTGGATCACATTCAAATTACAATTACTTTTTTTAATAAAACGCCTCAACCTCATTAAAACTCTCTGTCTCTCAGAGCGCAGATATCATACAATACTTACTAGTACACAGAGACAGAGGAGAGCTTAAGCTTAGGCACTGGCTCTAACACACGGCTCCCCGTAGCTTTCACTAGATCGTCAGTCCACCGACTGGGGAGTAGTAGCGTAGTTCACTGTAATACTGGTAGACTGTTTATGGTGCTAAGCAGTTAGCGGTTAAATGTAATATTCTCTTTGGTGCTAAGAACCCCAAGAACGCTACCGAATTATGCCACTGCCCACCAGTGTGGTCAACGTAGGCGATATATCGCCATTTAGGCTACTCAGGACTAGGAACCGGCGACGTAAAAGTCTGATTGGCGACTGGTCGCCGTTTAGGCTACCTCAGGGACAAGTCATATAAATTAGCCGAATCGTGAATAAACTATTTTACATAAAAATTATAGCCACCTTATAATGTGATATAATGTGATATCAATAAATAAGAAAAAAAATTAAGAAAGAATGTTGATGTTATGACGTGACCACGACTAAACAATCTACGACAATAAATAATTTGTGTTATGAAAGCTATGTAAATATGGCGAATTTGTGTAAAAGTATTTTGAACGACTGGCCAAAGTTAGCTTCGTTCGGTCAACATTATTCACGGTTTATATCATATCGCCTAAGATCTGTAAAGTGGCAAAAGCTGTAGTAAAAAACTAGCCAAAAATACAATGAAATACAAAAAATCATCCAAAGGTGGCCATTTTCCACTGCCACAAAATCAAGATAGTGGAATAGGATGAATGTGTGAAGGTGAACCGGCGAATGGAGATAGGTGCTGGTGCACCTGCTTCCATTTGCCGATTCATCCATTCATCCCTTTCCCTTATCTTTTCCCCCCTCTTCATTTTTCCTATATACTGAGATAAGGCTTAAAACTAATAAACCCGTGCGAACACGGGGCGGGTCAGCTATTAAAAAATAAATTTCGTCATACACAACCATTTTATTTCGTTTTACGATATTTTGACATTTTAGGCTTAGGCTACTTTTTTAGGCGACAGAACCTGAAATTCGGCTACTTTAGGCTACTTAAGCTGAGAAAAATGGCGACATCAGTCCCGTCGTCGTTGGCAACACTTCTGCCCACTTTTACCCAGACAACGCGATGTCATGTCACATAATTGATCATTCCAGTCACACGTTGATGTTGTGAACGAAAAATACGCTTTGTTCAACTGGTATTCGCTAAATATAATATTGTTTGTTTAGCCTGCATTCTATTTCATAGACTTGGCAGCACTAAAAACAGCTGTCAAAACTAGTCAAAAGTTGAAAAGTGTCAAAATCAAACAAAACCAAAGCAAAACAAAATCAGAATTTTAGCGAAAATGCCAGGTGCAGTTTCAGAGTTCATCGACGACATTGAAGATTTAATATCTTCACAGGACATCACACCCAAAGAAAGATATGCTAGTAGAAAGAGCGTGAGTGTACGGTCCCGGAAACGCGATAACAAAGATGCAGAGCCTGTAGAAAAGATTATTTTAGAGAGTGTAGTGCCAGGTAACCTAAAAATTTATTTGTAACAGTAACATCAACGAATTAATTAGCGTAATCTGTGTAGCACTAGCTGTAGTTCTGCTTGCATTATTTGAGTTATATTGTGATAAGCTCCTAAAGTTCTAATCCAGGTTTAAACCAAACACTGAAATAATGTAAGTCACTAAATAGGTACTTACATCTATTCTAGCCAATACAGATTCACAAACGTATACCTAAATAATTTTAAAGTAATGACCGATTATTAGCTACAAATAGAAGCTACCAGTGCACCATTCCTAAAGTTGTGCCTGCGGTTTTACAAGATCAAAGTATCTGATGTGATAATCCAGCTTAAAAGGTTCATTTTTAAGATTGTCTTATTCCTGTCCATACAAAGATAGCCTGGAACAAATCGCTTTATGCGATAAGGGCTGTTGTTCTACCATTCTTTGTGTTATATCATGTGCATTTTTGTGTTTTTTTGGTGTTCAATAAAATATTTTGGTATTGTTCAATACAGTTACAAAAGTAGATAGTGACACCATAATAATCAAAGAGTGAACGAGTGAACTAAGTAGTGATCTCAATAGGACTTGACTAAAGGATTAGTATCCACAGCCTTTAAAAAAAACACTATTAATACAGTAATACTTTTGACTCATAATGCTTGCATTTCATTATGACAGAAGTAGATATATTAGGACCACATTGTTTCGTTTACCTATACTCTCAAGCAAATTTGAAAAGTTATATTAAGCCCTTTTATATTTCTGCTAGGCACGCAAACAATTTATGTGAAGACATGGGGCTGCGCTCACAACAACTCGGACTCGGAGTACATGGCCGGTCTGCTGGCTGCACATGGATACCGTCTCACGGAGGATAAGTGGGATGCACAGCTGTGGCTGCTTAACTCTTGCACTGTGAAAAATCCTGCTGAGGATCATTTCAAGTGAGGCTTGATTTATAAATATGTTTACAACCATGGTCCAAAACAGCTGAATTATAAAAATAATTAATTCATACTTAAGTGTGATTCAACGCAATGGCGGCTGTGATGTCATTGCAAAAAGCTGCGCTTTAGTGAAAATTTGATGTGCATGGGAAGAGGTCTTGATGTGTACTTCACAGGTGCCATTGATTTATTTTATGTGAATGTGAATGAATGACGTGTCAAGCTAGTGGTTCACCCTTGATATTAAGTGTCATGATTGTTTGTTTTTTAACAGTAAAAATATTAAAATTTAGCTGTATACTGAAATAAAATGAATTGTTTTAATTACTGTATATTTGTAATAACTGTGAATGTAGTCAAGAGGAGTAAAATTACAGCAAGTCATTCTTTTTATGAGAACGAATGATGTGGCGAGCTAGTCATTCACCTGATGTTGAGCGACACGGCCGCCCATAACAATTGCAGTGTCACTGGGAACTTTAAAACAGTAAAGTGCTGCGTGACCCGCACTGCGCACATTATCCTGAGACATCACACAGTCTAGTCATCAGATTACTAAACTGATCAGTAGGCCTAGCACGAATATTTACGCGCGCGTAAGTGTAACGTTAACGTAACGTAAGGCAGTTGTATGGGCGCTGATCAAATGCCGTACAACTGCCTTACGTTAACGTTACACTTACGCGCTCGTAAATATTCGTGCTAGGCCTACAGGTCATAAAGTTACATTTTCCCAGTAATTTCACTAGCTACAGTGCCCTTCAAACCGGAACACAGTAGTGCTTGCACTGTATTGCTTGGTGGCAGAATAACTGGCAAAGCGGCGGTTCCTCTACCTACCTAGATGAAATTTGCAGAAAAGTCTTACCATCTACTACTGTAATTACACCTGCTAGCACGGCCGGTAGACAAAGTTGTCTTTCCCTGTTTGATGTCATTTTCTTCATACAATTTGCTTGTAAGTGGAGTAAAACAGGGGAAAGACAATTTTGTCTACCGTCCATGCTAACCGTACTGGTGGTGCACCTGGCATCACAGCTCGGAAGTTTGGCTCACACTCTAGTAACCTGTAGGAATGAGATCGAGCTCGGGCAGAGCCGCGGTATCCACGTGGTGGTGGCGGGCTGCGTGCCGCAGGGAGCTCCCCGAGCTAACTATCTCTCCGGGCTCAGCGTCGTCGGGGTGCAGCAGATTGATAGGATCGTTGAGATCGTCGAGGAGACACTTAAAGGTTAATTACATCCCTTCTGATTTGATGTATACTTATTATGTAAATAAATATGTATATTATTTATGATTTTATAGCAGCATCGCCTGCGCAGCGTAATCTACAGATTAATTTGTAAAAGAAAAATTAGAATAATAATAAATATGTGTGGACATTCCACACAGAGCCATCAAGCCCCAAACTAAGCATGGCTTGTACAATGGGAACCTGATAACTGATATAATACTTGGATACTTTTTGTTTGTAAATACATACATAGAATACATAATAACACCCAGACACAGAACAAATATCTACGTTCATCACACAAATGTTTGTCCTGGGTAGGAATCGAACCCACAGCCCTCGGCTCAGAAGGCAGGGCCAACTGAGCTATCGGGCCCGTCAGAATCACAAGCGGGGATTGAACCCGCATTCATCCATCCCTCAAGCCGGGATATGCTTTACACTACCGTGACAGTGGTCTCATGTCCGAATTTTTCGTTCACCTTTTACAACCAACTTACGGGGTTGGTAGCACAATCTATTGTGAAATTCTTGAGAATCATCCCAGCATGATCAAGTACCATAAGTTGGTTGTAAAAGGTGAAGGAAATATTCGGACATGAGACCACTTGTCACGGTAAATCATATCCTGGCCCGGCCCGAATAGCCTATTTGCAATAAAACACTTTGACTTGGAGCGCCATCTAGTAAGGAAATGTAAAGCATGTAGTTTAAAATTAAAACTGGATTTCTGTTTATAAAAACTTCATCTCTTTCTTCCAGGCCACACAGTCCGACTATTCGGACAGCGGAAAACCACAGACGGACGAAAAGCAGGCGGAGCCTCCCTCCTACTTCCTAAAGTCAGAAAAAACCCTCACATCGAGATAATAGCGATCAACACCGGATGCCTTAACCAGTGCACTTACTGCAAGACCAAGCATGCTCGGGGGGAGTTGGGGAGTTATCCTCCGGAGGAAATAGTGGAGCGAGCGAAGCAATCCTTCCAGGAAGGGGTGGTGGAGATATGGCTGACTAGTGAAGATACGGGTAAGGTTTCATTTTAAATGCAAAATTATACAGAAACGTATCAACACACACAATACAACAATACACTACAAATATTTTGACGGGCCGTAGCCCTGCATTATGAACTGAGGGCTGTGGGTTCCATCCCTACCCAAGGACAAACATTTGTGTGATGAACATAGATGTTTGTTCTGTGTCTGGGTGTTATATTGTATTCTATGTATGAATTTAAAAACAAAAAGTAGGCCCAATTTTAAAGGCTTTAGTGGACAGATCTAAAACTCCTAAAACTGTTGCTGTTCTTGCCAAATAGATGGCAATGTAAGAGATAGATATATTTTTAGTATTATAAATATTGTCAACTAAAGCCTTCAAAATTAGGCCTAGTATCTAAGTATTTTATCAGTTATATATCTGGGGGTCTAGCAAAGATCCGTGTCCATTAGCGTTAACGCCAAACGCTAACTCCACAATGTATTGAAATGACACCCCCTATGGAAAACTTTTCCGCAGCTAATGTCAAAGCTAAATGTCATTTCAATACATTTTTGAGTTAGGGTTTGGCATTAACGCCTATCAAAAGAGTTATTTGCTAGAACCCCTGGTTCTCGAAAGTACAAGCTATGCTTACCTTGGGGCTAGATGGCGCTGTGTGAAATGTCCACACATAACACATGGTGACCTTGAATTAGTATGTTATCCCGAAACAGGGTAAATCTACACCCTGTATTCTATCTATTGTAGACAATGTTTCTTCTACGACTTTACTAAATTAATAGTTTTTCATTGAAGAAATGCCATGTAAAGTTTACGTTCGAAAATAGCCTTAGCGCAGCTGGGTGATTGAACTTCGTCCTTGACCGAGTGCATGTAGATGAGTTAAGGACCTGTGTTGAGAAATGAATTTATAGTATCTTGTTAACTCTCGTAGCGATCACACGTGCAATTTTGCGAGTGGATTTATTTTTTAAGATGGAGGTTTCGAAACGCCCAGTTTCAAGTAAGGCTCTCACAACTTGTAGGGTATCATGGTCCCAGTCCCTCCATTTCGGGATAACATACCAATTCAAGGTCACCATGTATAAAAAAATATGTTTCGTCCCCAGGTACATACGGTCGCGACATAGGCACGTCCCTCCCGGCACTATTGGACCAGTTAGTGGCGGTGGTCCCTCCCGGCTGCAGGCTGCGGCTCGGAATGACCAACCCGCCGTACATACTCGAACATTTGGCGGACGTGGCCCGGATCATGCAGCATCCCAGGGTTTACAAGTAACAGAAAAAAAAATTATTGGTTTTAATTATAAATTTTGTTAAACAGGTATCTTCTTGGCAAGCATGTACCATCGTAGACGCATCATCGCTTTCCATCAGGGCCGTTATTCTCTATGAACATTTAGACCCGTAACACGCGCACTAAGGCTCCGTAAAAAACGACCAAAAAAAATATCATCGCGTGTGTTGTGTCACATTCCAGAAATTTTAAAAGCTAGTACTACGTGATTTATTGACGATTTCGTTTATTTTTTAAACAAAGTTTATTTTATTTCCACTTCATTGCTATTGTCTGTTTTCTCGCAAGTGTGTTGAAAAACGTTGTGTGATACACGTTCCGAAATTGGTTTTTACTAAACTCGTGAAAGCCGAAGCTTACAATTGTCTACTCGTTTTTAAAAACACCGCACTAATATCATAAATAACTAATTACTTCTTCATTTTTAATAGCAGGCATCTAGCATATTGATCATTTTGGGAATGAAATCTTGGCTTGAGTATCGTACGGTTCCGTAATACGAACCCAAAACGCCCAAATTATCTATGTATCTCCTATTTATTCCCAGATTCCTCCACGTTCCGGTACAGTCCGGCAGCGACCAAGTACTGGCGGACATGAAGCGGGAGTACACGTGCGCACACTTTGAACATGTCGTCAACTTTCTTAGGGAAAGGTTAGTCTTATTTACTTACTAACTTATTGGAAACTGGTGCGAATGCGAAAATGGTAGTGATTCAAACTCAATGGCGGCTGTGAAACACTGTGCAGTAGCTAAAAAGAGGTAACCAGTGTGCGCAGCTATTAGATGTTCACTTCACAGTCGTGATTGAGTTTGAAGCGCACTATATTGATGGCTTGTTGTATATCCACATCACCAACATAAAGACGTCCATGGCTGAATAGGCCTCCCCTCTAGAGTGCCACTTTAAGCGGCTGCTCTTGCATCCATCTGCTCCCCGCGGTTTTCATGAGAATGTTGGTCCACCTAATGGAGGCCTACGCTGCGTCTTCCGGTTCGTGGTCGCCACTCGAGAACCTTACTTCCCCATCGGTTGTCAGTTCTACAAGCGATGTGGCCTGCCCATTGCCCACTGCCATTTCAATTTGCTAATTTTAAAAGCTATCGGTCACTTTAGTTTTCCGGTGGGATTTCGTCATTTCGGATCTTATCTCACAGGGAAACACCGAGCATAGCTCTCCATAGCTCGTTGTGCGACTTTGAGCTTACTAATGAGGCCAACAGTAAGAGACCATGTTTCAGTTCCATATGTCATCACTGGCAACACACATTGATTGAAAAGTTTTGTTTTCAGGCTCTGCGGTATTTTGGACGAAAATATAGAGTTAATCCATTTTGATAGCATTTGATTAATTTAGATTGATTTTCATTCATTATCATCTCACGAAACAATATTCGACAATAATGAATTTTCAAAGGAAATCGTTGGTGACTAAAACTCATGTAAGTTAAATAGAAGCTTGTAAAAGAGCTGAATGAGAATGAGGAGATCCGCAGGAGAACTAAAGTGACCGATGTAGCTCTTAGGATTGGCAAGTTGAAATGGCAATGGGCAGGCCACATCGCTCGTAGAACTGACAACCGATGGGGAAGAAAGGTGCTCGAGTGGCGACCACGAACTGGAAGACGCAGCGTAGGCCGGCCCCCCACTAGGTGGACCGACGACCTGGTGAAAGCCGCGGGGAGCCGATGGATGCAGGAGGCGAGCAGCCGCTCTAAATGGCGCTCCCTGGGGGAGGCCTATGTTCAGCAGTGGACGTCTTCAGGCTGTTAATGATGATGATGATGATGAAAAGAGCTGATGGTCTTCAAACCAACGATTTTATGCGCGTTGTAATTTTTTTCTTTCCTTGGTTTCCAGAGTGCCCGGTATGACGATAGCGACGGATATAATCTGTGGTTTCCCGACCGAGACGGCGGCAGACTTCGAGCAGACCGTGCGGCTGTGCGACAAGTACCGCTTCCCTTCGCTCTTCATCAACCAGTTCTTCCCTCGACCGGGGACTCCTGCTGCCAAGATGACACGGGTGAGGGTTGTTCTGTTCACAGGGAACGAGCAGGCTGCCAGCCCGATGGAAAGCGCTCCTTACACTACTAGTGCATGTGAAACTGACCCCCATATTCGAAGACGTTACCTCGAGATTACTCCACTCGACTCAACCTCGAATTAACCTCATTTTTATTTTTAGTTGACAATAAATAATCAACTTGACATTTCTGCATCAATTTTTCTCAAACGAGAGAAGCGAAGCAACTGTCAACTCAAGGTACGTCGCGATGTATTTTGAGTTTCTCTCAAAGTTAAGTAGAAGTCAAGTGAAGTATTTTTACTAGGTGGTAGGACTTTTCTGCAAAGTTCGTCTAGGTAGGTACCACCGCTTTGCCAGTTATTCTGCCGCCAAGCAGTAGTGTGCAAGCACTACTGTGTTCCGGTTTGAAGGGCATTGTAGCTAGTGAAATTACTGGGCAAATGAGACTTTATGACCTGATTACACAGTGTAGTAATAATCTGATTACTAGACTATGTGATGTCTCAGGATGACGTGCGCAGTGCAGTGTCACGCGAAACTATTATTTTTAAGTTCTGAGTGACACTGCAACTGTTATGGGCTGCCGTATTGCTTAACATCAGGTGAACGACCAGCTCGTCACGTCATTCATTCCCATAAAAACAAAAAAGTATTTTTGGAGAAAAGTTTTGGAATACGAGGGTGAAAGGTCATTGATGGCATGCATAATGGACCGTAACAACAGTTAGCCGCAAAATCCAATAAAAAAATAGTTCTATGACATTTATGTGCAAGCGAGTGGAGACTGCATGGATATCGATAGAGACTTCTCGACCCGTAAACAACGTAAAATTATCTCTTTGTTTGAACCTTTAAGTCTTTGAAACTGTTTTCAATTTCTTCTCATTTTATCGGTATGTTATTGTTGGTATGTTGGGTTATTTGAAAGGAGACTTTTCTTAAAGGTGGATCGGACCGCAAGTGTCTACCGTAGAACTTTTTTGTAAGAGTGTGAGTAGGTACTTTTGCTAGATATTCCGCTAGCTTCCAACGACTAGTGGTCGAAGACAGCCTATCATCAACAAGCAACCAATAAGCGTTCAGTATTCTTAAGGCGAAGGGTAGAGAAAACAAGGTGTGTTTTGGCACGTTACTTGACGAAATTAGAGCATGTGGAGTTTCTAATTTTAATGTATATTATTAAATTGATAGCTCCACGTGCATATAATTCGTTTCATTAACTTGTTTGTGATGACCGCATATACAAGTTAAAAATATATTTAAAAAAAAATAGTGTATGCCCAACAGACATTTACATTTACATGACATTCATAATTTTGAAAAATACTATACGGACATGGATATTAATTAAAAACCTCCAAAATCAGTCATTTCGTGGGTTGTTTTTGTCGTAAGCGACACGCGGAAGTTCAGACTGAATTGATATTTATGTCTACGACGTTAAGGTCGATTTTTCTTTGAACGAATCTTGACCTGCTTATCTGGCGCTACCCTGCCTTAGGTTGACACGAGTACTTACTAACAAACATTGGAGAAACCGGGGGTTAAGTCGGTTTTTTCCATCGCGTTTTTCTCGCTCAGTTTGATAGCAATTAGACAGTCAGTTCGTCTAAGCAAGTGCAAGCCAATGAAATTAAAAGAAAACTACAATTCACTCAACTTTGAACAATTATTAGCCTTACAAAGGAGTTAAAATGGCTTCATTCGGCCTAATATCGTATTGAGTACTTGAATGACATTTTTTATTCAGTTATTTTGATTTCAAAATCAAACTATTGAACCGATTACTATGCACATAAACTGCGTATTGAAACTGTCAAATCCATACATTTTTGTGTTTCTAGTGGTTGCAATCAAGTTACATAATCGCCTAGCTGGTGAAAGCCGCGGGGAGCCGATGGATGCAGTAGGCGAGCAGCCGCTCTAAGTGGCGCTCCCGGGGGGAGGCCTATGTTCAGCAGTGGACGTCTTCAGGCTGTTAATGATGATGATGAATAAGGAAAAATTACGAAATCGTTTTTTTAATGACGGATAATTATTTAGAAGCTCTTCCTCGTACAATATTTTTAAAATAAATAACTGGCTTTCCCAGGTGCCCAGTCAAGAAGTGAAGAAGCGAACCAAGCAGCTATCGGATTTGTTCCGGTCGTACGAACCGTACGGGCACAAGGTCGGCGATACACAAGAGGTGCTCGTCACGGATATATCGCACGATGGGAACTACTACGTCGGACACAACCAGTTCTACGAACAAGTCCTCGTGCCTAAGGAGAACAGATATATGGGTGAGGGTTCCAACGTTTCATAAACAATATTTATGACTTTATCGTTTTAGCATAATATATAATACAGCATTGGTGTTGATGTAACAAAAAATAAATAAAAAAGAATTTGTCCATGCAAGCATGGTCAATGCTTGCATGGACAAATTCTATTTTATTTATTTTTTGGAACTTGACCAAAACTTTAGGCCATTATTTTTTTTGAAATGAATATTGTCCGTTTTCCTGTGATTTGAATCTGGTTCCGTACCATTATCATTAAAAACGCGCAAAAAAAACACGTTTGTTGCACGCCTCCTTTAATATTTCATTTTTTTTATTTTATCCTATTTTTTAGTATTTGTTGTTATAGCGTTAACAGAAATATTTCATCTGTAAAAACTTCTACTTACTATCACGGTTCATTAGATACAGCCTGGTCACTGACGGACAGACAGACAGTCAGACGGACAGCGGAGCCTTATTAATAGGGTTCGCTTTACCCTTTGGGTACGGAACCCTAGAAACTGTATAATAAAAGCCGGTCGTCTTAAAACTAATAAAGAACGTTTTAACTTTTTCAGGTAAAATGCTGACAGTGAAAATTACAAGTGCAACGAAATTCTCTATGATCGGCGAGCCTATAGACAAGCCCAAAATGGCGGGCGTCGCGGAACCCTTGAGGAAAGGACAAGTCTCCGGGGTGACCACAGTAAAGAGTAGTAGTAGTAACGTGCCTGTACCGCTTTTGATGCTGTTTTTTGCGGTCGTTGTCAGATTGCTGTGGATATTTTTATAGTTATTATAGTTTTTCAAAGTAATTCTCATGTTTTTTATTGCACAGTTTCAAATATAAAAGTTCATTGTTTAAACTTAACCTAATTATACCAAAGCAGTATTTTTGAGTAGTTATGTCACTTTTTTATTTAAATAGATAAGGGTAAAAAAATTACAAGCTTTTTTTAGTTTTTGATTACCCTTTACTGGTATAGTGAATAGTGGTTTGGTTGGTAGACACAATTGCCGCCATCCGTAAAGACGCTGGTTTAGGTTTGATCTTCAAATGTTCTCAGAATAATAGATTCCTAAAATAAAACATGTAATTCGCCAAATATTATATTCGTAACGCATTATATTCTCAAATTATTAGAAGTACAATTGAACACTATGTAGAAAACAAAATTGATATTATTTAGGTCAAAATATAACTTTTAACAAGGTTTTTTTTGGCGGGAACACGGAAAGTTCACGTCGTTGCATTGTATTATTTCTCAAAACTTGTGCTTTTTCTAGAGTTAATGTTTAAAAATTGGTGGCGTTTTACGCATTAAGTGCTGAATTATGAGCATGAGTGTGGGCAAGTGATATAATGTGGTAAAACGTGGTTTTTCGTGTTACTTCTAAAATTCCATAGAAGCTTCTAGTAAAGTTGCCATCAATTTACTGGAGCATGACTTAGACTGGATTATGACCTGACTTAGACTGGACTATGACTAGGACTTGCCTTTACGTGAAATATTCTAATAACATGATGGAAAATTACAATACTTGACACTGGCTAAATACACAATGTGTGGAGCCAAAATATAACAAAAAAAAAACAACAATACAAAACCCATCACATAACAGATTGATATTTGCTCTGTTTGGTTTTGTGAACGAAATCGTACATAGATATGCATACTTAGTTAGCATGGTTTTTTTCTCTACATCTATACTTTCAATTTCTAAACAACACTACATAATAAGCACAGTAACACAATACGCGCGTTGTTCAAACAAAAGGACCACGCTCTGGTGACCCCTTTCATGTAATGTTATATATCTGGCCGCGATCCTGGCTGCTTTCATACCAGGATTTAAATTAGGTTGGGAGGTATTTCATTAGCCAGAGTGGAAATTTTCGTTCATTTAAAATTAAAGTGGTTGAAGTTATCGTTCCAAAAAAGTCCGTTTATAGTAGAAAAAAACTATTTATAATATTTTTTTAGGTCTGTAGAAAATTATGCGGTTTAACTAAAGTTTTGACGGGCCTGTTAGCTCAGTTGGTAGTATCCCTGCCTTCTGAACTGAGGGCTGTGGGTTCGATTCCTACCCGGAACAAACATTTGTGTGATGAACATAGATGTTTGTTCTGCGTCTGGGTGTTATATTGTATTCTATGTATGTATATACAAACAAAAAAGTATATAAGTATTGTATCAGTCATCTGGTTCCCATAGTACAAGCTATGCTTAGTTTGGGGCTAGATGGCGCTGTGTGAAATGTCCCAACATATTTATTTATTTCATATTTATTTAAAGTAAAAAAATCACCTTATCTTAAAGCAAACCGAAAATCGCCCAAGGTTTTAAAGGATAGCTTAAATTAATTAATAGTAAGTACTATTCAGTTCAAAATTTTGTAGTATTTAAAGTGATTGTAAAATGTCGGCGTACAGTCAACAAACAGCGAAGAGGCAGAAAGTAAGGGAAGCCAAGGCGGAGAGCGAATATTTTCAAGGTATGTACGTTAACGTTTTTGTTATTATTTCTTTGTAATATTCCACAGAACTGGATAAAAAATTAAGAAACGCGAGTGTAATGTTTCCCCTTGTTCTGTGTCATATTAATACTACTTACTCATTTTTGTCAATAACCTGTCCTACTGTGTTCCGTATTAGGTGTGGAGAGGTACGTACTTCCCTACCATGCTTAATATATGTAATATATGTATAGATTTGTTCCGACGATTTGGATTAAAGAGAATTTCAATATTCATACTCTTTCAGATTCTTTTTGGTGTGCCTACAATCGTTATGAATCAGAAAGATCAGATCAGATTATAAGTAATATTATGTATTAGTTTTAGGGGAATTACAATAGATTTTCAGGTATCATTTTGTATTGTGAGAAAACATATTTAATATTTTCGTACTCGCTTTATGTCCTGAAGGCGTAGACAAGGTAGAATACAACAACATGGCGTCTCCGAGCGAGGCGTCCAGCTACCGATACTACACCGCCACGGAGAGAGTGCACAATAGATCCATGGAGGAGTGGCTCAAGCTTAGCGTCTCACTCACTCAGTTTAGAAGCAATGGTAAGCGCTTAAATACACAACTACTGAATGATAGTACTGATGGATAGACTGCCTAGGTAGGTACTTATAACATTGCGCGCTGTGTTTGCCCATAATTGGCTTATGTGCGCACATAGTTAATATTTTTAAGCTTAGAAACCGTGTAATCTTAACTATGTTGGTGAACCAAATCATCATCATCATAATCATTAACAGCCTGAAGACGTCCACTGCTGAACATAGGCCTCCCCCAGGGAGCGCCACTTAGGGCGGCTGCTCGCCTCCTGCATCCATCGGCTCCCCGCGGCTGTCACCAGGTCGTCGGTCCACCTAGTGGGGGTGGGTGGTTGGTGAACCAAATAAATAAAATAAAATAAAGTAAAAACATAATGCAATCAAGTTAATCGAAAAAGCATATACTATACATTATACTGACAGCCTCCGTGGTGTGGTAGTTGAGCAGGTCGGCTCATAACCCGGAGGTGGCGGGTTCGATTCTGCGACAGGACAAGTATTTGTGCCCGAAAAAAAAAGCGCAAATACTTGTTCTGTGTCTGGGTGTTGTGGGACCATGGTCCTCGTAGTTCCTGGGTCCCTAGATACAGGGAATCCTAGTTAGGGTCCAGGATCTATGTACGTGATCTTTGGGCGTTATTTATTTATTTATTTATACTGAAAGAGTGGTGGACTCTATGGAAAGTCACGACCTTTCTAACTAACCTAACCTACGTTCGATTTTACCGTTAAGGTCAGTCTGTGATTGTGTTACGTTGGTATCCATATACCGGTGCCGAAATCGGTACCTGAATACGTAATACCTTTATGTATTCTGTTCCTGAACCAGAAGGGCCAGCCAGATTAGACATGAATAGGTACTTTGATATATTTATTTTTCGCTATTTATTTTATTTGTCGCAGAATTTTTACATTATAATACTATAGGAGCCAGCTGTGGCGCCTTCAAGAGATGCGTTTAAAAAAAAACCCTTGCTAGGTGATCAAAGAAAGATACTATCTCAATGTCACGTCTATAATAAATACATAACAATAGTTTTAGCCCACTCAAAGACATCACATTATAAGTATCGTTCATAAGCAGTTCATTTTTTAGGTCCATTGCTGAATATACGCCTCCCCCATTCAAGGGGTTATCTTACGGTACCTACGGGAAGATAGAGGTTGGCCCTATTCTTACATAAGAACCACATGGCTGACATAGTTTTGTCATAGACAATAAACTCCCCAGGTTCAGATCCGTACGGCCGACCTACCCACACTCGCCCTTGGGACGACACAACCTCCACCATAGATAACCACAAGCGCTCCGTCAAAGCGCTCTTCGAGTTCTGCTCGAAACTTGGCCTGAAGTACTGGACCGCTTTTGATACGGATCTGGTGCCGTGGTCGGATAGCTGGGACGAAGTGAGAGCCAGTTGGGATGATATTGTAGAGTACGTGGTGGATTTGAGCCAGAAATACCATGTTAAGCTGCTGTGGATTGCGCCAGATTTGCATTCGCATCCAAGGTAAGGACGGACGGAAGGTACATTTAAAAAATAATATTGCCATCTAATGGTCGACCGCGACATGTTTTTTTTCTATCTCGACCGAGATTGAGACCGAGAACGAGAATAAAATAAAATCTCAGCTGAGTCCGAAAATAAATAAATAAATCATGAATAAAATTAAATTGAGCGATCATTGTAATTAACAGCCTGGAGACGTCCTCTGCTGAACATAGATCTCCCCTAAAGAAAACGAAATCTAAATGATGTAAAAATACTTTAAAAAGACAGAAAGGCTTTTGTAAGTAGGACGCCACGCATGCACTGACACTGAGCGACGACCGTGAACGCGAATTTTCGAATACCATAGTAAAAAGCAGTCTCGGCCAAGGCCGTGAATCTCGGTGATTTTTAGCCCCGAGACCCGAGACCGAGTTCTCGGTTGAATTTGTAGCTGAGAATGCCGAGAAAGAGACCGAGACCGAGATCTCAGTCGACCGTTATATGCCATCTTCTTAAAAAGTGTATATAGGTAGGTCCATGACTTAGTTGTAATCAACACAGTTATCATAACAAAAAACAACTTATTTTCTTTCAGATATGCATCAGGAGCTTTCACAAGCAACGACGCAGCAACATTCACACAAGCCGCGTCACAGATCAAGAAATGTTTAGAAGTGTCACAGCGACTAAACGCAGAATGCTTCCTCCTCTGGCCGTATCGAGAAGGATACGATACTATCTTCAGAACCGACGTATCGAAAGAAATCAAATTATTTTCTAAACTACTCAAAATTACCGCTGAATACAAAGACAGACTGAATTACAGATGTCAATTGCTAATAATGCCCTATAATAACACTTTTGGCAGAAATTTTAATGGTAGTTTTGGTATGCCGATGTGGCAACATTCGTGGCGAGAAAGGGATTTAATCAAGATGTATATGTGGGATGTTACCAGCTGTCTGTATTTGTTGAAGAATTATAATCTAGATAGATATTATAGGGTCTGCACCCCGCCCGGCCATCATATGTATATGGCCAGTGTGTAAGTATGGCTTTTCTTGTGATAACGGAACCCTAGAAAAACAAGTTATTCAACGCTCAGAACTTAGATACTTTTTTATACGAAGGAATGACGTGGCAAGCTCGTCGTTCACCTGATGTTAAGTGTCACGGCATAACAGAATATCATCACCACTCGGACATAAGCACTGAGCACAGTCTAGTAATTAGATTACTAGACTGTGAGATCAGGGCCCTTTAACT
This sequence comes from Ennomos erosarius, assembly GCA_963580505.1. Taxonomy (NCBI): domain Eukaryota; kingdom Metazoa; phylum Arthropoda; class Insecta; order Lepidoptera; family Geometridae; genus Ennomos; species Ennomos erosarius. Next base: position 13,674,147 of record OY756988.1, read on the forward strand.
TTTATTATTTTAAAATGTCATCTTTGTATGATTAGTATGTTACCTGCATGAAGATGCAATCATTTAAAAAAATAACTAATTATGCATTTGATGCCCTAATTTTGAATAGTAGGTATTCCGTGGCTATTATTAATTTTCTAGATAATTTTATTATGATGGGACTGCTGAGGTAACAGTATTAGATGGCTTTGGAGGTAACAAACATTAATACAGTAGGTATATCGGAACCCAGAACCTCTTCCTTTTTTTTTGTTGTCGTTAAAATAGGATGTGGCGATTGTTAATTAATATTGTCACTTCCACGTGCTTTCCATCAGGCGGGCCGTCTGCTTGTTTGTCTGTCCATGTTATAAAAAAAAAAAAAAACGTTGCAGTTGGGTCGGATTTTTTACACCTGCCCACGGCCCGCGCATCGCGGCGACAAAATGTTCTTGACACTCGTGAGTTACCAGTAGCGCCTATGCGTGTCTGACTCTAACAGTGTACGAGCCAATACAGCACGTACAGCAGTTTTGGTAACCTATAATAATCAGCATCTACTTTACTTAAACGAGTCGTCACTAAACCACCGTCGCGCGCTAATGTGTCAATAAACTACTTACCTACAGTGCGGCTCAGACACCAAATTACGCGTAGACTTTTTTACTTACAACAAATACAAACAAATTAACAGTGAAGTGATTCGGACTATTTCATTTACTACGAACAACGGGCTGCCGTCTACGACGATAGGCCCAAACAAACAGCTACGACAACATTTCTCGCTTGCTAGGCAGGCTGGTTTTGTCCGAGTACCTAACTCCCTAATTCCCTAATTAATTACTAATCCATGGTAATATTTTCAGATACAACATGTTGGGCGGAGTGACGATCACAAACGATGTTGATCACTGTGATAACAAAATGCTGACGCTCATGATGAAATGTATTGTAGATCAGGTAAGAGTAAGACACTCTTATAGTTTGCTGTTGTGATTTAACAATAATTTTTTTTATTGCTTTAAGCTTAAAATAAACATACCCATATACAGATTAACATATATTTTATGCTATGTACGTACTTTTTAGGGTTCCGTACCCAAAGGGTAAAACGGAGGGTCCGTTTACCAATTAAGGCTCCGCTGTCCCTCTGTCACCAGAATGTATATCATGAACCGTGATAGTACAATTGAAATTTTCACAGATGATGTATTTCTGTTGCCGCTTGGACTCGTTGTACTAGCGTCCAACTCGCACTTGACCGATTATTATAATTATTTCTATATCGAAATCCACCGTCTTTACTTTTGTACCTTTTGCTATTATTTGTTGTCTGAATCGCTTGTTACACTTACCACCGGTTTCTCATACGTTTGTTAGTTAAACTCGTGTCACTTAAAAATTCAGAACGCTGATTGGTTGAAAGCATCCGATGGTCAACAGGTAACCAAGGGCATTCAGTATTTTGAAGTTTACATGAGTTTCACTTTAACAAGTTAGCTATACATATACCTATTTGGGGGTTAGTTTTTAAATCGTATAATGTGGTATTGCAATAGCTTATCTATATATCTATGATGATCTCTTGTATCAGGGTAGCACGCCCCCCGGCGGCGTGTCCCTGCAAGTGACGTCACGGCGTGACAGCGTGTCACGTGACCTGTCTTCCCTTCTCGCGACACACGTGAGATATATCGAGGCGGTCGCGCGGGGACTGCGGCACGCGTGCCACGTCATATCGGGACAGATGTTTGCTAAACATTTGCAGGTAAACTATTATAAAGTACTTGTTATATTTGGAGCAGATGAATTTATTATACAAAAAGACGTCCACTGCTGAACATAGGCCACCTCCAAAGAGCGCCCCTTTGAGTGGATGCCTGTCTCCTGCATCTATCGTCACCCGCGGTTTTCACCTGATCGTCGGTCCACCGGCCGGCCTACACTGCGCGTTCCGGTTCGTGGTCGCCACTCGAGAACCTTTCTTCCCCATCGGTTGTCAGTTCAACGAGCGATGTGACCTGCCTACTGCCACTTCAACTTAATTCTAAGAGCTATGTCGGTTACCCTCATTTCGGAACTTATCTCGCAGTGAAACACCGTGTATAGTTCTCTCCATAGCTCGCTGCGTGACTATGAGCTTATAGTTATTTGTTATTATATTATTGTAGCCGTTCAAAGTGGCGCTCCCTGGGGGAGGCCTATGTTCAGCAGTGGTCGTCTTCAGGCTGTTAATGATACATATTAAAATTAAATTGTTATATTTCTAGCAACGATACGCTTCATATCAGAGCGGGTTTGGTTCGCGGCTGGTCAGCAGTGACGTCTCCATGGAGGAATGCGAGGAATATCACAAGTAAGCATTGAGTTAGACAAATCAAATAGGCCTAAAGAACGTTTGGAACTAGCATCTTCCTATCCTGCTACTATTATAAATGCGAAACTGTGTGAATGTTTGTTACCATAAATCTCCGTAACTGCTGAACCCATTTTGATGAAATTTGGAATGCAGATAGCTTATACGCTGGCATAGAATACTTTTTATCCGTGTCGAAAACTGCGACGCGCAACTACTTAGTAGTTTATATTACGTTGTGTGGTCCCGTCATTTCATTCAGTTTAGTCAAATGTTAGCCTATCGATGATAACAGTCACAAATTACTTAAGTTACTACGTATACGTAAGTTTAGTCTCAAACGTAACATCAGTAGTGGCTACTGACTATAGACTTACTAAGTCAAGATTAAATAAAAAAAACAGAAATAAAAGAAAAGTATAGAATTAAAGGGAAAGATTAAAAAAACAGAGAGCAAGAAGAGTTATTTTTCTTGTGGTCCTAAAAATAATGAGCTTATGCTTATTTTCAGGAAGAACCATACACCTCACGCCGAGGTAGCGTCGTCAAAATGCGAACACATGGAGCTGGCATTCCAACGGTACCTGGACACTTCGGAACATGTCTGACTGCAGATTAATTATGATTTTTTATAAACTAATATTATAGATAAAAAAAATATAAAGGCTACACGCAAAACCAACGGATGTTTGGAACAGATCACTTTCAGCGACAAGGTCGCCTATAATTATTGTAGCCAGTTTCTGTTATAAAGTTCAATAATAATTGTTTCTACCATTACGGCTATTCAGTTCTAAAAGCAATGACTGTATGGGCCCATAACCTAAAAATAATGCTCGTTTTATAATTATGAATTTAATAATGATTGTGAAATAGATAAAAATTAAATCCATAACACTTTTAGTATCATACCATGCTAACAATATTAACAGTAAGGATTTAAAAACAAATAAAAGTCAAGTACAATATTTAAATCGTTTATATTTCGCCTTTTTCAGATTGACTCCAAATTTTTTTTGTATTTTTTGTATATTCACAGCGACTTAACCCTAGTTTCGTTATACAATAAGTTGTAATTTTATGTAACACAGTTGTTGTGCAGGTTATGTAAATACACAGCGGTACAATTATAATTAAGTAAGCTTAGCGTATATTACCGAAATAAGTATCAACCAAAATTGCACTGTTCAACAAATTGCAGTTTTTTTATGTGTGTTTTTTGAATAAAATATGCAATTTTATTTCTAAACTAAATTGAATTTTCATAATAATCGCCGTTCATTTGTTTTCATTTGGTCAGAGTTTAATTACAGCTTATCATTTTATAGCGATTTTTAAGTAGAAAGTAGTATTGCCATGCCAGTCTATTGTTATATAATATTTTTACAATATTAAAATTGGTTGTAGTAGAATTTGTGTTATAAGAAATTTTTCGTGCAGGACGCAATATATATAAACTTTACCAAAGTATGTATAAAGATCTTAATTTTATAGGTCTTTTGAAATATTAATTTGGTGTCGATCATCTTCAAAAACAATTTTACAAGGTCTAAAATAAAGTCTTAAAATGCAAATTATTAAACTACACTATTACATAATTATTTATTATTACATATTACAAAGTATTCCATCAAGGAAATTAAGCACATCTATTAAGCTTGAGATAATTATATCATTAAAAATTAATATTAAACCTAAAAAGTACACCGTTGTACAATAAATAACCAAATATAATTAGTTTAAACTAAAAATATTATCAAATAATTTTAGGTAGTTTCGAATTCCTGCGAGGTTACCGATCAATTTATTGCCAATTCGCTAATATATACAAATACAAATTATAATAAATCCAAAAAAAAAAATCCTAATACTGTATAGAAAAGCTGGCAGCGTCGATGGAATGAAACATTTGTGCCCGTCTGCACTGACAATTCCTAAGTTTCTACTTAACTCTCTATAGATGTAACTAATGCAATGCATTTGGATACGTTTTAGAGATGAGTGCAAACTTAAGATTCGTGCAGACGAACATTAGCCATTAAAGCCAGTATATTCGTGCATCCTCTATCTCACTCGCACATTGCGACACTTGAAATCATTAAATGATAGAATTTACTTACAAAAAACTATCAGTAGAAAAACCTCAAAAAAAACATCACAAACATTCAACAAAAAAAAAAAAACACATTTATCACAGCAAGTTTTCATAATTAAAACAGAATCAAAAGATTAATTTCGCTCTCATCGCTCTGTCCTGTTGTTATGTATGAAAACTGGTTTAGATAATAATGTGATTTTTTTGTTAAATATTTGCGATGTTCTTCTAAGGTTTGTCTACGGATAGATTTTTCCTAAGTATATTCTACCACTTCAAAAATATCACAATGTGCGAGCGAGATAGAGGATGCACGAATACACAGGCCTAACACCCAGTTGCAGAAATCCATTAAACTATTGTCCTCCCTACAGTTTAAGGTCTCCATTACCTTTAATGCCGCCATTAAGATTAATGATAGTTTCTGCAACTGGGTGAAAATGTAGCCTAATGTAGTGGAACACTTCAAAGTTATTGCACAAATACACACTAGGGCGGGCTGTGGCCATGGTCTGCGGCGCAGCCCCTCTGATGTTATATCGCGTCACGGAACGCGCCTGTGCTTCGAAACTTTTTTACTCGTCATAAAAGCACCACTGGAAAGGACATATTAGAACAAGAATCAATTCTTATTTTATAATATTTCGACATAGGAAACGATACCCATACTGATGCTACATAATTTAAAAAAACGTATTAACGTATATTAAAACTTGCCCTATTATATATTTCTCTAAATTCTGCTTAAATTTTGATTCCTGTCACATAATTTACTGTAAAATAAGTAGTTTAATAAAAATGATTCGAGATAAATAGGAAGTATTAAGTAGATATCGATAATAATAATAAATTATATTACGATCGCGTTTCAATGAAGAAACGATCTGTAAAGAGCCGACATTTCTATTGCACTCTTACTGCACTTAAACATAACGGGTGGAAGAGGGAAAACAATATTTTCTTACTTCGTCACAATATCACACGCGTTATACAAAAAACATAATTGTATAATATAGTCTTATAAGTAGATATCTGCGAAAATATTCACGGATTTTATGAACAATATTTTTCGGAAGAACAATAAAAATTGTAATATTGAATTAAATATTGTGCCAAAACATACATAAAGTATAAATTAAATACAATTTAAATATTTTCAATATTAAAATCCTATTTTAAAAATACAAATTTCTTCAAAATTACTTTACGAATTTTTCATCGTTAAATCTAACAGGATTATAATTTACAAACACATTTATATATACTTAGTTATATAATTATAAGTTATATTATAACAGTCAGCGTACGATCGACAAGTTACTATGGAAGTTATCGTGTTTATCCGAATAAATATTTTAATAATCATAATAGGTATATTAATACAACCGTTATTCGTATTTCTATTCTTTGGCTACGCATATTTTTGACCTGATTTTTAGTAACATCCATGGGGTCCCATCACAAACGAAAAATAGCCCGAACTTGAAAAAATTTAGTAATCGTGTCTAGAGTTACTAGTTAGTGTCCAGTGAATTCATTTACCCAATACTTCGCCAACACGCAATAAATGTCGCTTGATAATCTTGCGTTGTGCAGAAATAAAATGATTCGTAAAATAGCCCGCGTTATTCCGTTGTATGGGATGAGGCATCTGTACTGTAGGTATTATATTATCTGGGGTAACATCTCTATTTGACCAATAATGTTTAAAATAATGATTGCCAACAAAATCGATTGTTGTCATTGTTTTTTTAAGCGGTAGGGTGATTCGTCGAAGGCAATTTTAATCCACGAGGAACTATGAATTTAGAATAATCTATAATAATCATTTAGTATTCTATCTATAGATAGATAATATAAAACACGAAGTATAGTATGCAGCAACGGCGGAAAATATGTAATGGATTTTATTTGTTTTGGGCGTTCGAAATTTTGGCAAGATTAATGTTTAGTTATAAAACAAAATACGTAGGAAATAACATTAGGAAAGTCTACTAATCTCGGTGGGCACTGGCTACCAAAAATAATAATTGTGGTCAATAAGCGCTTAACTTTTACCTCATGGCAATGACATAATAAATTTTTGAACACCTTGAAATAATTTACTGGTTTAATTGATTGATTTGGGATTTCGTTAGTTTACAGAAATTAGAATATAAAGTTTAGTTGCTTAAGTACTTTTTAGTCATAGTTTTTATTATAAAATTAAATTGTTTTTTGTTTTTAAATTATATATTATAAATCACACGCGAACTAAACAATAAGAGATCTTTCTAAAATAGCTAAATTGTACATTAATTTTATTAAAATGGACTAGATTCGTAATTCTACGAACATAAAAAAAACACCACTGATTTTGGAAATTAGAATAAGCTCATTACACAAAGTAAAATTTCGCTTTTATATAAATAAATATATATATACAAAGTTATCCAAAATCAGCTGTCTAATACTTCCATAGCAAAATGCCGCCAGCATAGCCCGAAATCACACCAGATTTTTAGTCAAAAACGAAAAAGAGGAAAAAGTTGCCAGCGTTTAGTGAAATCGGGCTAAGTATACTTAGAAAATACATCTGACAAAGAAACCTGTCTTTAGAATTGAAGACATTTAATTCCTCGTTTATAATTCGGACAGCGAAGCACTGGAACACCTTACCGGCGTCATTGTTTCCTGACAAATATAATCTGGGAGTTTTTAAGGCCAGAGTAAACCGGTATCCATCCTCGACCGCGTCGTCGCTTACCATCAGGCGAGCCAGTGGTCAAATGTTACTCTAACGATTAAAAAAAAAAATACAAAATAACATATGCAATGATCTCCATTTCGCTCAATATAAGTCATAATAACCAAGTTTTTTTTATAATAAATACAGACAGCTTTGTCAGCGTATTCGCGTTTCATAAATATTTAAGGCTAGTAGACACGACTTAAAATAGAGATACGCAGGTACTTCTAACACAGTAGTACGTACTACGCGTAGTAGTGTGCCGTCACTCGTCGTCAGCCGGCTCGGTGCCGAAGTACCGATCCCCGAAGTTGCCTATTCCCGGTAGTACGTAGAATTTCTCATTGATTTCCGGATCTAAAGCTGATGTTACTATCTTTACCTGAGGAAGAAAACACACAGTGAATAGGCATAATGACTAAACATTTTTTTTTTTGCATAAATTAATAATATTCCTCAAAATATAAACATTCGTGAAAACAAAAATAAAATATCTCAAAAAATGACAAAATAACAAGCATTCTAAAAATCGGAATAGAAAGAGATAACTCAAACGGCCAGTGACGTCAGAGCTGGGTCGTTCATAGCACCTCATTACTAAGCTGTGGTAGCTTTACATACAATCTCTTTGCCATGTGATGTCACAAGTAGATTTTTCATAGTAACTGTGGGGGCGCTCTGTTTCGCGAGAAAGGGACAGATGATTCCAGAAACATTGAAGGCTTATTACTCCATGATTTATTTACCGATTTTACTTATTTTTTCAACTATTGCATTCATTTTTTAATCTTCGTTATGAAAGTAATATTTACTTGTTCATTTTTAATAGTAGTCATCAGGCCTATTAAATAGTAGTACTAAGAAAATATAATTATAATTTTGGATTCAGAGTGGCATTGAACTGTTATGGGCTGCTGCACAGTGGTCCCGTTCTGGAAATAGGTGGACATAGGAAAAAAAGTTCGAAATTCAGCCTGATTTTTTTTTACATGACCTTTCTATATTCCAAACATCTTTTATTCTATTATACCCTAGGATCAATTTAGGTCAAGTGATTTATTTTTGTATGAAAAAAAATATCACTTTTTTTCTGTCTTTAGGTTGATTCGGCTGTTATGTTGTTTACAATAATGATTGTACAACTTGTGCTGTTTTTATCATGTTTATAACTCATAGTATATTTCTATTCATTTATTTGAATTCATTTACAAAAATATAATGTTAGGTCTTAAAATTAGCTTATAGGTAGATAGTACATGAACCCTGTAAGGGCGCTTGAAAGCGAGTGCGTAAAGAAATAAATTTATTGATCAAGCATTAATTATACAAAAGAGTTATATTTGAATTTGTAAGTACCACGCATTTTTAAAGTCGCATAATATTACTTAGGTATGTCAATTATTTATCATCATTACTTGTAGAATTTCAACCCTTTAGGAAGATAAATTTAATAAAATATTGTAAAAGCAATTCATCAAATCAATCAATTTATTTCGGTCTTTGTCCTTCAAATATTACATAGTCAAAATAAAATAAAATGTCATTTAAATTTTAATAATGTAGGTAGTCGGATATACGAGTCATAGTACAATAATAGCCCTTATTACCCGTGCGAAAGCGTATGCTATCGAATGCACCCCGATCTCAGCCAAGTACCAACAAAGTGCACACAATAATAGACCGTATTAACTAGAGGAAAAGACATGCAATAGCATACAAAAATGAACCTACACAACTATCAAAAAACTTCATACAACAATAGCCCTTGTTACCTGCGGGAAAGCGTACGCGATGGAATGCACCCCGATCTCCGCCATGAGGAGCGAGACGAGCGAGATGTGCGGCTCGGGCACGTCGTGGTCCAGCAGCACGCGGATGGCCATGATGGCCGCCGCGCCTGTGGCCACCGTCGCGTCCATCAGGATCACGTGGTAGTCCTTTATGTCCTTCGGGAGGCGCAGGTAGTACAGCTGGAAGGGATATGCCATGTTACTGATATAACATATACTATTTTACTGATATAAGATATACTATTTTACTAACTTAATATTTTGTTTACATTTATTGAATCAGTTTTAAAGTTATTTAAATTTAGTTTAGTATATACTGGGTGTAATTGAATTCATTAGCATCCTTTGAAACTAGATACTTACTCCTGATAACGGTCACGTGTGGACCAAAATTTTTGAATTCTAACACATTGGTTTGGTAATAATAATAACTCCAAAAAATGGTCAAATGCTACAATACAAAATTTAATTACTGTTTTTAATTAGTAAATACAAGATATAAAAACGTTTATATGTATCAGAATCATCCGTGCCAACCGCGTTAGACGCCGCGGCAACCTTCATAATTTTCAATAAAAATGAAATAATTTACACTCTTTACTCTTTGATAATCATCTATAAATGATGTACTATCATGGGCTCAATTTATGCTAATGAATTAAATTACGTCCTGTATATTATGTTATAATGAATGAAATTAGTTTTACTGATCTATTTTTGACAATAAAGTTTAAGGCAGAGCCAGATAACCAGGTCGAAATTAGTTCAAAGAAACGTTGACTTTAACATCGCAGACTTAAATATCAAATCATTCTGAACTTCCGCGTGGCGCTTACGACAAAGACAGCTCACAAAACGACTGATTTTGGAGGTTTTTAATTAGATAAGATAAATATTTATTCTCCAAATAAAGTACATAAATGTTACAAATAAATTTTGCATATTACAGATAGATTTTTACATTTTTAGAACACGCTAAATCAGTAGGTAGGTAATATACTATTTTGTTACAAAATGAATTATACTTAAAAGAAACGTGAGTGTAGATGAAGGACTAATTAAAACCTATGTTTCTTGTAATATATTCCAAAATGATGAAGTCCTCACTGTATGTAAATGTTTGTTGGGCATCAGCCTGAAGACATCCATTGCTGAACATAGACCTCAAAGAGCGCCACTTTGAGCGGCTGCTTGCCTCCTGCATCCATATTGGCTCCCTGCTATTTTAAACAAATCGTCGATTCACCTAGTGAGAGGCCTACGCTACATCTTCTCAATACTCAATTACTTATTGCTAACACATGTACATATATTTAATACAGGTGGTATGTATGAGTGTGCAGGACATATGCCCCATCAGGGTATAGCAACAGTTAGGTCCAGGACCTGGCTAATTCTTCTTCTTTAATGGCTTTCTATTGCTTTCTTGCAATAATTCTGCCAATGTCAAGTGAGTAAAATTTGTACGGTTATGTCAAGTCAAAGTCATATTTTGTCAGTCAAAACGCCAACAGTAAAATGGTGGATATTTCACTGAAGGCTATAAAAAAGGCTGTTGAAGCAAAAACAAAAATGCATGTTTCTATAATCTTGAAACCATTTGCCAAGACTCCTGCACGTTCATGAACACTTAAAGGATAATAATCCACCCTTATTACACATTAAAAATCAACATACACTAGTTTTGAAAAATAAATTCACAATTCACAACCGCCATTGTCGGATTTTCTTCAAAGACCCCCGGCTAATTCATTAAGTAAATCTACAAAAAAAAAACCTTTAGGCATTGTTTTAACTGAAATGGTTTACTTTTGTGATTCAAGAAATCTGTCAGACTCATCATCATCATTAACAGCCTGAAGACGTCCACTGCTGAACATAGGCCTCCCCCAGGGAGCGCCACTTAGAGCGGCTGCTTGCCTCCTGCATCCATCGGCTCCCCGCGGCTTTCACCAGGTCGTCGGTCCACCTAGTGGGGGGCCGGCCTACGCTGCGTCTTCCAGTTCGTGGTCGCCACTCGAGAACCTTTCTTCCCCATCGGTTGTCAGTTCTACGAGCGAGGCCTGCCCATTGCCATTTCAACTTGCTAATCCTAAGAGCTACATCGGTCACTTTAGTTCTCCTGCGGATCTCCTCATTTCGGATCTTATCTCGCAGGGAAACACTGAGCATTGCTCTCTCTGTCAGACTGTAGTAACATTATTTCTCAGAAAGCCATATAAAACGTTACAAGGGGTCTAGCAAAGCTCCCTCACGTTAACGCTAACGCCAAACGCTAACTTCAAAATGTACTGACATTTCTGAAATCGCTTACTTTTCCGCAGCGAATGTCATTTCAATACAGTTTTGGAGTTAGGGTGAGGTGATAGCGTTAGTGGTTGGTATCTTTGCTAGACCCTCTGTTCAGCAATAGACGTCTTTTTTTTATTTATGAGAGTGAATGACGTGACGAGCTGGTCGTTCACCTGATGTTAAGCAATACGGCCGCCCATAGCAGTGCAGTGTCACTCGGAACTTTAAAATAATAAAGTTTCGCGTGACACTGCACTGCGCACGTCATCCTGAGACATCACACAGTGTAGTAATCAGATTACTACACTGTGTGATCAGGTCATAAAGTCTCATTTGCCCAGTAATTTCACTAGCTACAATGCCCTTCAGACCGGAACACAGTAGTGCTTGCACATTGCTTGGCGGCAGAATAACTGGCAAAGCGGTGGTACCTACCTAGACTTTGCAGAACAGTCCTACCACCTTCACGCTGTTGTTGATGATGATGATGATGATGATGATCACACCAACATAGAGTATGCAATACCTCAGGCTCATCAGTCTGTTGGTTGGTCTGTATGAGTATCTTCCCGATCCGTATATCCTTGCAGACGTCGCACACGGCTTGTTCCATCGTCTCGCCCGCGCGCAGTATGGACACGCCGCATATCTTCTCCACGCCACATTTGCGACCTATATAAATTAAATAAAATAAAAAAGCCATTTATTTCCACTACTAAAGAAAATCAAATTGGGTAGGTACATATACAAGGTGACCTAAGCTAACTACAACAATAATAAAAGCTAAACTAAAACTAACTACACTACACACTAACTAGCTACACTATACCTACTACAAAGAACATATGGACTGTATAATAGCCGCGATGGCCTATAGACAGTCCAAATGCTCCAGCCCACTGCCGGTAGGTAGCGTACCCAACATGGCAAAAAAAAAAGCTGACCTTGAATTGGTATGTTATCCCGAAGGTGCTAATGTTTATAACCATTTACCAGAACACATAACGAATGCTACTTCAGACAATATATTTAAAAACAAGCTCAAGATGCTGTTGATCGGTAAGGCTTACTACTCAGTCAATGAGTCAACTCTTTTAGATTTATCTAAAATAATATTATTATGTTATTGACCTGTAAATTATTTTTTACCAATAAATTCTGTATTCTGTATTCTGAAATGGGGGAACTGGGACCATGATACCCTACAAGTTGTGAGAGCCTTACTTGAAACTGGGTGTTTCCTAACTTCTATGGTAAAAAATAAATCCACTCCTAAATACAGGTCGTTCAATTAATTTATGTGCACTCGGTCAAGGACCAAGTTCAACCACCGCGCTAAGCCTATTTTCAAACGTAAACTTTACATGGCATTTCTTCAATGAAAAACTATTAATTAGTAAATTCGTAGAAGAACCATTGTCTACCTTGGGGTTTAGATTTAACCCCTTTCGGGACAACATACCAATTCAAGGTCACCTTGTATGTAAGTAATTTGATTGTTAAGATTTGCGTTTCGCGCGTTAGTTCATTACAATTTTGACGTAAACTTGCATATTTATATTAGATTAGTCTTATTAGGTAAGTAGTTGTTGCCTTTGTGTTTGTTGCAGCAATTCATCAGCTTTGTCAGTATTTGTAGTGGTCGCCTCTTTGGCGTAGGCCTCCCCCAACGCTGGTAGTTCATCTTAAATACAAAATAATAGAAAAGTATTGGTTTTCTTCATTAAAACATACTGACCAGTATAAGTAAATCCCTGCGGCGTGAGTACTTGGCAATCCTCGTAAGGAGTGAGCGAGAGAGCGAACTCTATCACAAGCCGCATCAATCTCTTCGAGTAAAATATGAACTCATCTCGAGGGGTATCCTTATTGCGGATGAATGTGTGGAGACCTTGTACCTGGAAAAAAAACCATAAGCATTTTAATGGTAAAAAAAACTGGCCATGTGCGAGTCGGATTCGCGGACGAAGGGTTCCGGTTTTTATCATTGTCTTGTACCCTTCGAGATAAGATCCGGAATGAGGAGATCCGCGAACTAAAGTGACCGATGCAGCTCTTAGAAGTAGCAAGTTGTTCAGGCAATGGGCAGGCCACATCGCTCGTAGAACTGAAAACCGATGGGGAAGAAAGGTTCTCGAGTGGCGACCACGAACCGGAAGACGCAGTATATGCAGTATTGTTGACCTACAACTCTGTTATTAAGAAATAAATGATAATAAATGATAATGATAATATTAGGTGGACCGACGACCTGGTGAAAGCTGCAGGGAGCCGATGGATGCAGGAGGCGAGCAGCCGCTCAAAGTGGCGCTCTCTGGGGGAGGCCTATGTTCAGCAGTGGATGTCTTCAGGCTGTTGATGATGATGACGATGATGATGATGATGAATAACTAACCTGCGGCGTATCCTTGAGAACGTAGAGTGAGTCGGGCACCGGCTGCCCGATGTGGCCGATCGCTAGCTTCTCTCGCACCTTGAACCCGCGCTATAAACAAACAGTATTACATTATTATATGTTCATTTATATACGCAATGATGAGCAGCGACTTTTGCCACCTATTAGATGATCAACATTGCATTTGTCAATCAAACACTTGTAAGTCACTCTTTCTACTATAATACACTCTTCTGCTTCTGTTACATTCATCAGTGATAGGAGTGGAAGAGTGTATTAAAGAGGAGAAATTGTAAGTTTCTAAATGTAGTAAGTGAATTTCACGCACTACATTTAGAAACACTAAAATTAGACACTTTACATGTACAACTATTCAACTCTGTCATTACATTTTAGACACTTACCACTAAAATAATCAGTCACTCACTTACCAGAATCAGTTACTCACCCAACACAATCAGTCACTCACCCATTTACAAGACACATTTGTCACTACCATCATTCACTACCATTTAATCTACTCGCTACATTGAGATACTCATCCATCACTGTAAGAAACCCATCCACTATTATTGAATTCTCTCACAACAGACACTCACCCACTACTATAAGCCACTCATCACCTACTATCAGTCTCTCACCTACCACTATTTATCACTCACCCACCACAATCAGCCACTCACCCACCACAATCAGTCACTCACCCACTAATATCAGTCACTCACCACAATCAGTCACTCACCCACTAATATCAGTCACCTACCACAATCAGTCACTCACCCACTAATATCAGTCACCCACCCACTAATTTCAGTCACCCACCACAATCAGTCACTTACCCACTAATATCAGTCACCCAGCACAATCAGTCAGTCACCCACTAATATCAGTCACCCACCACAATCAGTCACTCACCCACTAATATCAGTCACCCACCACAATCAGTCACTCACCCACTAATATCAGTCACCCACCACAATCAGTCACTCACCCACTAATATCAGTCACCCACCACAATCAGTCACTCACCCACTAATATCAGTCACCCACCCACTAATATCAGTCACCCACCACAATCAGTCACTTACCCACTAATATCAGTCCCCCACCACAATCAGTCACTCACCCACTAATATCAGTCACCCACCCACTAATTTCAGTCACCCACCACAATCAGTCACTCACCCACTAATATCAGTCACCCAGCACAATCAGTCACTCACCCACTAATATCAGTCACCCACCACAATCAGTCACTCACCCACTAATATCAGTCACCCACCACAATCAGTCACTCACCCACTAATATTAGTCACCCACCACAATCAGTCACCCACCACAATCAGTCACTCACCCACTAATATTAGTCACCCACCACAATCAGTCACCCACCACAAGCAGTGTCCTCCAGCCACCCTCCAGGCCCCCCGCGACTCACCAGTTGCAGTTGCTTGTGCACATGCTGCACGATGAGGTGTATGGCGACCTTGTTCTCCCCGCCGCGCGGCACTATGATGTCGGCGTGCGCCATGCACGGCGCGATGTAGCTCTGGTAGGCGGGCTTCACGTGCCGCATGTACTGCTTCAACACGCCCTCCAGCTCGCGCCCGCGCTGGACTATATCCCTGGAGAGGACGGCTACTCATTATTCATTTATTTATTCGGTACAATAAAACTAAAATTTTGAAGCAAACAGTTTTATTATTATGGCACAAGCTTGAAACCAGAAAATGCCCTAAGCATACAAAATGACCTTGAATTGGTATGTGGATAACATGATACACAAGTTGTGAGAGTCTTACTTGACACTGCGTGTTTCCAAACCTCCATGGTAAAAAATAAATCCACTCATAAAATTGCACGTGCGATCGCTACGAGAGTTAACAAGATGCTATAAATTCATTTCTCAACACAGGTCGTTAAACTCATTTAGATGCACTCGGTCAAGGACGAAGTTCAACCACCCTGCGCTAACGCTATTTTCGAACGTAAACTTTACAAGGCATCTCTTCAATGAAAAACTATTAATTTAGAAAAGTCGCAGAAGAAACATTGTCTACCTTGGGGTGTAGATTTACCCCCTTTCGGGATAATGTACTAATTCAAAATCAGGTAGTATAATATAGACAACATGATGTAAAAAACTTTATAAACCCCGCGCGGGTAGGTCAATCAACACTGAAACAAACAACAAGAAAAAAGAATTAAATAATTTAAAATGGTAAAAATTATCGATAACCTTTCAGAATGTTTAGTGACGTTTTTTATAATTTAATTGCGAAGCGTTTAACCATTGATAATAGTTAGTTGATAAATAAAACAGCTACGTATTTTTAATTTGTTATTAATGGATTTTGTTAAAATGATAAGTCGATTACTTTTTAAATCTTTCGATAGAGTGAGGCTAAAATAAGATTTTAGGTAGAAACCAGAAAAAAGAAAGCGCCTTGGTGTTGAAGTCGTTCATTTTGAAACCGCGTCGTATTGTCTATGTACAAAATGTTATAATGCTGATGATGATGATACTGACCTCCTGAGCCTCCTGGCGAGCCGGATATCCGCGTCCGTGTCCACAAACACCTTCATATCCAACATCTTGGTGACCTCAGCATTGTAGAACGCCAGGATACCTTCGAATATGATCACGTTCGCGCCGTACATTGTTTTCTGAGGTAATATATTAAGTCAGATACACTAGAAACCGGAACAAAAAAAAAAAAAACAATGTGTTCCAACAAGTTTCTCGTAGGGGTTTTAAAGTTAAACTCATGTAAATCATTGGTTGCCTGTTGATCATCGGCTGTCTTCAACCAATCAGCGTTCAGTATTTCTGAACCGAATATTTAACAAATAAATATTGGTAAAAAAACCGGAACCATAAATGATTGGAGGATCAACCGGGAATTTAATTCATAAAATGAATAGCAGTGCATAATGTAGTACCGGGAAAAAAAACGTATTATGACATATTTTGTTAGCTTCTCGTGAAGCTTTCACGTTGTAAACCAATCAATATAGATTTTGATGATTTGCCCACAGATCGCTTACAGTACAAAACCATTGCCAATAATTATGCATTTATGTATGCAATATATGGCGATGAGTGAATTATCCACACATAAAAAAAAAAAAAAAAACCAACGATTATAAACATGCTTCCTAGACCTTAAACTAGGATTCTTTGTATCTGGGGACCCCGGAACTACGGGAGCTTTTCTCCTACAACACACAGACAGAACATGAATTTGCGCTTTTTTCTGTGCACAAATACTTGTCATGTCGCGGGAATCGAACCCGCCGCCTCCGGATTTGAACCGACCTGCTCAACCACCACACCACAGAGGCTGTCTATTATACAATGTGAAACCTAAATGACAAAAATGCTTGCACATATTTGGCTAAATGCATCAGCATTGCAGTTCAAGGAGGCATGTTGGGTTGGGTAGTGGGCTGGAGCATTTGGACTGTCTACTGGGTGTAATTGAATTCATTAGCATCCTTTGAAACTAGATACGTACTCCTGATACCGGTCACGTGTGGACCAAAATTTTTGAATTCTAACACATTGGTTTGGTAATAATAATAACTCCAATAAATGGAATAACTTACTTTATCAAATCAATATCAATAACAAAATTTGATTAAAATAATTAATTACTGTTTTTAATTAGTACATACAAGGTATAAAAACGTTTTGATATATCAAAATCATCCGCGCCAACTGCGTTAGGCGCCGCGGCAATCTTCATAATTTTCAATAAAAATTATTTTATTTACACTCTTTACTCTTTAATAATCATCTATAAATGATGTACTATCATGGGCTCAATTTATGCTAACGAATTAAATTACATCCTGTGTTCACTTTCCGTATTGATTTCGTGCAAAAAGACCTGGCATCCCTAAGATGTCAGGCAACTTAGTAGTTTTTAACTAGCAACCCCGTCTTGTTGTTTTCGCCGCCATCAAGGGCGGATCGTTTTTCGTAAACTTATTTAATTTTAGTGCTATAATAGCAGTTTGTCGAGGGCGAAGCCCTATTTGTTGTCGTTATCGCTTATTAAACTATCGCGAGTGTAAATTACTACCTAAATATACTAATTCAAGACTGTGTGAACACCGGCCGGCGTACGCGCTTGACTGGTCAGGTAACCCAAGCTAAGTCCGCGGTAAGTGATCGAACCAAAGTTTAGTGGAAGGTACCGAAACTCCAGTCCAAATCCGCTACAGCGGATTTCCTGGTGAGTTGCACAGTCTTCTACTTAGATCCTAAGAAATTCTCGTTTTGTTCACCCAATTTTTCATCGTCGCATACAGTCCACAAAAATCGAAGAATAAATGATAAAATAACAGCTTAATCATACATCCTGTATAGTCATCGCGGCTATTATACAGTCTATATCTTCTTTGTAGTAGGTAGTGTGACTAGTTTAGTTTAGTTTTTATTATTGTAGCTTGAGTAATAAAGGCATATTGGCCGTAACAAAAAAGAAACAAAATTGCTATAAGACTATAAGTTACACTCACAGTTCTGTTCTCCCTAGAATGCGTGACGTAGTTGTATATGGGAACTTCGACCTTCTTCCCTTCGCGCAGCCTCTGCAGCACATCGATCAGCAGTTCCATATCGAACGCGTCCGGGTGGTCGAAGTTGTACTCGTTGCGGGTCGCCGCTTGGTGCTGCTTCTCGTTTAACACCTGGGGAAGAACAAAGTGGCGATCAAAGCCGCTCAAAGTGGCGCTCTCTGGGAGATGCCTATGTTCAGAAATGGACGTCTTCAGGCTGTTGATGATGATGATGATGATGATGATGATGAGGATAATGATGATGATGATGATGATTTCACTGTTAGAAAAACGACCTAAACTTAAATTGCAAACCAATTAAACATTTAAACATACAAGCATAGATTTATATACCAGAATATGCCCGAAGGAACATTTTATTTTGACAAAATGGCGTGGGAAAAGTCAGCGCCATCTATTAGATTTCGCGTGAACTACAAGTTGAGAAAGTTAGGTGCCTATCGCTGCCATTATGTCCGTCAATGTTCATGTTTACAATGATTATTCCAAATATAAATTCGATTATTTTGTTACAAAACAGAGTGTTATATTGAAAATATTGAATTACTTGAGGTAAGAAACTTGGCCTTTCTTTTTACTGCACTTTTGAGTATAGATTGTGCAACCCTTCACAATACAACTTGTCATATTTTGTTTCTGACATTCGACCGATGCCTTCTAACTTCCATCACAGACTGAGCGCTAGTGGATGCCAATCTGTGAAATTGGCTCCCACTTTGAAGCGACCTATAAACAGTCATTAGGCCTGTCCTTAATATATATGCATACAAGTAAAAGGCTATTAAAACAGGTAGATCTAACCTTATAAAAAGAGTCCATACTGACGATGGTGACCCACGGTATGTTGAGAGATTCAATGATTTTGGCGGCCACGGTCGTCTTACCCGATGCGCTTGCGCCGCAAATGCCTGCAAGTAAAGTGCATTTGAACAAACTAAACTTGAATTCAAATAAAAATACTAACATAAACCTAGGTTTACTCACTCTGAAGCGGGAAAATCAATATATTTTACATATATTAGAAAGAAAGAAAGAAAGAAAAAACATTTATACCAAATACACACACACAATATCCTAAAAAACTAAAATAAATTATGTAAGTAAATACTTATATAATATATAATAAAAAGATATATAAAAGATATTGTATGTGGTCAGGAAGAGGCCCCGACTCCGAACCTACCGACATGACATCACGGACGCATACACAAAAAATAATAATTAACGAAGGTACCGCATTAGATAGTTAATTATGCAGTTCTTTGCTAATTTAGCTGCAAAATTCAGATAAAATTAGTTTTGTATGACAACATGAAGACTCGTGACGTATCTTTGTTAGCAACCAACATACAAAATTTCGTTTTTAATTGGAATATTCTATATTAACTATGCACGTAAACTGCTTATTGAAACTGCATCAACAGCCTGAAAACATCCATGCTGAACATAAGCCTCCCCACAGAGCACCACTTTGAGCAGCTGCTTGCCTCTTGCATCCATCGGCTCCCCTCAGTTTTCACCAAGCCGTCGGTCCATCTAGTGGGGGGCCGGCCTACGCTGCGTCTTCCGGTTCGTGGTCGCAATTCGAGAACCTTTCTTCCCCATCGGTTGTCAGTTCAACGAGCGATGTGGCCTGCCCATTGCCATTTCAACTTGCTATTCTGAAAGCTATATCAGCGACTTTAGTTCTCTTGCGGATCTCATTTCGGACCTTGTTTCGCAAGGAAACCCCGAGCATAGCTCTCTCCATAGCTCACTGCGCGACTTTGAGCTTACTCATCCGGCCAACAGTAAGAGACCATGTCTCAGTGCCATAAGTCATAACTTCTTCTTCAAGTGGTCAGAATTTTTAGGCCGCCCGAAGGCTTCTGACTTGGCTTAACGACTATTGTTTTACGACAACAGCCGGGACCGACGGCTGAATAAGTCATCACTGGCAACACATACTTCACCTTACTAAGAGCAATTTTTAGTTATAATAGGTTGCACTCAAAGTACATGATCGCCTAGCGTCTTATAGGTCTACTCCTACTTTCCTACTAACCTATAAGAAAGGGTTCGACTTCTTGTCCACCGGTGCAGTTGTACCAGGGCGGTCGGCCGGCCGTGTATATAGTGCGGCGGTCCGCGTGCAAGATGCTCTCCGCCGTGGTCCGCTTGTTGGACTGCGACATGGATGTGGTGCGCACGCGCCGCGCCCGCGGCGACTTCAGGATGTTTGAACCTGGAACGTTAAGGAAATTAAATATTTTTTAATGTAAACTAATGACGTGACGATGCAGTCATCTACTACTGTAGGCTGCCTATGGATAGCAAATTGCAGTAGCACTGGAATTCTAAATTATGTTTTCCGTGACACTGCATTACGCACGTCATCCTGTGACATCACACAGGCTAGTTAGTAGGTAACTATTATAATATCTGTGGTCTAGTAATCAGATTACTAGACTGTAAGACCAGATCATAGTCTTATTTGCCCAGTAATTTCACAAGCAGTGCCCTTCGAACCGGAACTAGTGTTCGCACACTTTATATAGGTCACAGGGACTTCTTATAGTTTGTGTGAAGAATTGAAAAGGGTGTCTTTTTGGACAGTTTAACATCAACAGGCTCAACAATAGAGCACCGCTTGTAAAAAGCATAACAACAGACGCATAAGAACAAATGTTTGAAGGTGACCGACTGCGCTCGAAAACTTCCGTGTTTATTGCAATTTTATGCTGCACTGCAATTGAATTGATTTGACTGGTCCAAATGAAGGCAACGCGCGGCTCGCCAGTCAATTGTATAAAATGAACAGACTTAAAGGTCTAATTTACAGGTTAACATTACTCGGGAAATGCAATCGAATCGAATATTATTATGTGCTTCCTAAACTAATATAGGTTTTAGCGTTATTATTGTATAGATTTTAAGTTGTTGTCAGACGCGGTACAGATAAAACAAGTACTCTATAATCCAAAAATTATATAACTACAGTTCAAGCTTAGTTTGGGGCTAGATGGCCCTGTGTGAAGTGTCCACACATTTATTAAAAAAAAAAGTAAATAGACTAATTAAAAAAAAACCGGTATTCTGCTTTCAGAGTTATTGACTTCTTGGAAGAAGTTTATAACATAGTCATAGCGACCTTAGTAAAATTTGAAAACCATGAAATAACAAAGCATCATAAAATTTTTTGAATGACGAATTATATTAATTTGTCATTCAAAAAATTTTGCTGTATATAGCTGTACCTTTTCAAAAGTAACCGTTATCATAACGGCTATCTAATCACGAAATCAACTTGAAGGTAGGTATTACCACTTCTTAAGCCACCATAACACAAAACTCCGTCTCACGTAAGTTGTCCCGCGGCAATAAGTGGAACTAATTTTGAAAGTAAGTAATTTACGTCACTACATAATATATGTACATATACAGTGATTTATTTACTAAATAAAATCGATATTCACAAATTACTTTACATTGAAATTTTGGGGAGTCTAAAATATAGAGGTCAGCAACATTCCGTAGCGCGAAAGTGGCGACGCGGCCGCGGGACATCTTACGTGAGACGGAGTCCACGAATATAAAAACCCCATAGAGTTACCAACCAATGACAACACTCCAAAAGTAACGGCACGTTTCTAAATAACTGAAAAACTGAAGAGAAATGTGGCTTAATATCACGTCACGTGTATAAAATGACGGGCCCGATAGCTCAGTTGGTAGTATCCCTGCCTTCTGAACTGAGGGCTGTGGGTTCGATTCCTACCCAGGACAAACATTTGTGTGAAGAACATAGATATTTGTTCTGCGTCTGGGTGTTATATTGTATTCTATGTATGTATTTACAAACAAAAAAGTATCTAAGTATTATATCAGTTATCTGGTTTCCATAGTACAAGCTATGCTTAGTTTGGGGCTAGATGGCGTTGTGTGAAATGTCCACACATATTTATTATTATTATTAAATAAACAAAAACACGCGTCACGTTTAGCATATAAAACAATAACGTATCAAAAACCCAAAATCACTGCAACCATTAGATAATAAACTAAACAGATATATATCATATATCATATATATATATATTTATATAGTAACTATCTTTAGGAGAAGAAGTTAGTAACTAAAATATCATGCACGCTTCAGAACGCTCGCGAATCACAAGTTATAACCGCAGTGTACTGGTTCACAGTACCTGATCATGCCCGTTTTTGACTATACATAGTGTGACGGTTGAAATATACGTAAGTGCGCCGATAAAGCAGAATTGACATTATTTTCGGTTTGATTTTACGCTGGCTGATCCAATCTTAATTTAAAAATAAAAAATTGTGAGTATAGATACAATATTAACTACGAGAATTTTACCTGCACAAAAACATAACATAAAAGACTTTCCTCTTTAGAAATAGATCACAAAGTAACCTACGCTTAATTTATAAAACTCTACGCTAACAAATAACAAGTCTGTTTGTAGCGGTTTATTAATTCCCGTAAAACTTGGCACTTACAAAATTTTCTTTCCTGGAAAACTCATCTTCCATTCCGTGCCAAGGGGAAATTCAAGAATATCACTTTATTACGTTACATTTTTCTGGCTTCAGGTGCACTCAAAAAGTCGGTCGATAGCCAAAAAGTCAAAAGTATGATAAAACGTAAAACCGATAGAGTTAGTTTTTTTTTCTAAAGCCGGGACGGATTCCTTTTCCAGAATAACCAACCAACCAAAACAACAAAATGCGGGCCTGTTAAGTTATAAAAAAACAAAATTCAACAACCAACCACCAAAAATAATTTTGATTGTGGCGCAGACACCGATCACCGAACACTGATACACACTGATAGATTATCTGGAGTTCCACTACTGACATCCACCGCGCCTCAAATTATGGCCGTAACGAAGCAAGGACAATTAATTTGTTTTCCGGTCAATGTCGCTTTAGAAATGAGACGAATTAGCATCCACACAGTGCGTCATAGATATTGAAGCTATTTATGCGAAGTAATCTTTTTGATTTGATTATTGTTTATTACTTTAAATCTTAAGGAAATAGTTTACCCCTTAAAAAAAATAATCAGAGAGCTATATTATTTTTCAGTGCAACTATTTTATTATTACTTTGTATGTGGTTACGGCTGATACAGAAAGGACTTGTTAAAAAAAATTGTAACGTCTCCAAGACCAGTAACCACATATTAAGTGCATGGCGACTTGGCCACAAGGATGGTCAAACCGCCATAATCATGAGTTGCCTACCTTATGTACCTAGCTATAACAGAGTGTAAAATAAACCTTATGGGTTATTGTTCGGCGATTTCAAGACTCAAGTTCAAGGCAAACCACCATGCATTGTCTAATATACCATTGCCTGATATAAACAGTTTATTATGGAGTTTATACGATGTAAAGTGTACAGTCACCATATCACGTTACAGATACGCCATAGCCATGTGATGGAAAAATTGTAGCTGATCTAGTGGTGTTTGTAAACATGACGAATTATTATGATACGACGTAGCACAGACAATATAAAAGGGTTTATTTAGCACTATCTAATAAAACCTATAGAATTCTGTGAATAAAACTGTAACCAACAAAATGTCTACGTAGATAGAGTAGAATTCGGAAATTGTTTTTAGTACCATACTATATGAAACACACTACACAGAGCATTGAAACAAATGACATTTAGGTAATGATCGAGGAGAATGGAAAAAAACAAACGATGACAATACCCAGCACTAGGAAATTACAGATTAATGAGAAAAAATCCCACTACAACCATTATGGATGTCACAATGGAACTATAGAAAATTATTCAGAAGAGAGAGAGAGAAGTGTTGCGGACGGCATCAGTGAACAATAAGGATGATTGTTTATTGGAGCAGTTGTAAACAGTTTGGTCTTGCAACATACGAGTTTAGTTATTTTAAGACGATCCTCGGCATGTTTATTGTGTGCTATCTTTGGAGGAATATTTAGAAGGTTTAATTTTACAAAGTCGTGTCTTGAATCGGTGGGACGTGCAAGCTAGGCCTAGATACCATGGCCCTTGCTATAGGTAGACGTAATGCATAAAACTAGTGGTTCTGTGAGCACTGTGAGACTGGCCCCGTATTCCAAAACATTTCTCCAAAAATCATTCACTTGACTTCTACTTTGAGGGAAACTCAAAATACATCGCGACGTACCTTGAGTTGACAGTTGCTTCGCTTCTCTCGTTTGAGAAAAATTGACGCAGTAATGTCAAGTTGATTATTTATTGTCAACTAAAAATACCAAAACACAAAAACGAGGTTAATTCGAGGTTGAGTCGAGTGGAGTAATCTCGAGGTAACGTCTTAGAATATGGGGGTGAGTAGACCTCGGTAGTCTGTCTTTGCATTACTGAAAACTTAAAAACTATGTTTAACATTGTCAACACCCACTATTTGAAAAAAAACCAAAAGCTGAATCGACAACCATACCATATTATAGTTACTAACCAGCTCACGAAATTTCACGAGAATCGGTTGAGAAATGCGACCCGTATTAGAGGAGAACAGCCGAACATCCGCCGGACAGATATCGACATCATTATCACCATCAACAGCCAGAGATATACCAAATCATTTTTGCCCAAACTGAATAGACGTTTCACTCGCTCGACCAGTTATTCTATAAATGAATAAAAGTTTACCAATAAACACGATTCATAAAAAAAGTAAAGACGACCGCTAGAATACCTTTTTTAACAAGCTTATCAGAAACTTCCAAGATACACAATTTTCCCCACTACACTGTTTATTCGCCGTCTATTAGAAGCGGTATGTTTACAAACGGAATTCCACTAATCTTTCTCTGTAAGAAAGCATTAAATAATTAGTCACAGTTCGTGACCTGTGATCTGATACCGTCACCTATTGATATGTTCAGTTTATAAACATAAACAATCTTATAATAAGAATGTTTATGTTTTGTGTAACATGTCAATTGATATTGTAGTATAATGTAGCACGATAATGTTCAAGAGGTGCCGATTTTACCCACATAATTACCCGATTTCCCGCGGAAACTTCTTATTTTCCAGGATAAAACTATCCTATGTTGATTTCGCCAGTGTAAGCAATCTGTGCGCAAATTTTCACCCAACTCACTTCAGCCGTTTTGCCGTGATACTAACTTAACAAAATTACAAACAGACATTTCCGATTTATTTATCAAAAAAGTGGGAATGCGAGTTTTGTGTTGCACTTAGAGATTACTTCGATTATAGTCGAAGTATTAACTAAGAACATAGATGATGACTGGTGAAAGAAGGTAATTTGCGGGTTAAACCTGCCTTTATATTAAAATAATTCCAAAATTTCTGTCAACAGAAACGATTATCTAGTGTCAGTAAAAGGTGAGTTAAATAAAGTACTTACGTCATAATATTACTCACAGGGAGGTTCATAGCCAGTAAAACACTAAAACGAAAGATGTAAGGACAAAAGACGTAGGTTGAAGCTGTGTGGGTGGACCTTGGCATAGAAATCAATAATTACACGGGGGAATGAAGTAAACAGGGTTGTTGGAGACTTTTTAAGTCATTTCTGAGTAGATAGTTTGCATCTAAACGAAGTAACTGGTAACAATTATGTTCATGAAAATCCTTCCTGAAATCTTGAAATACTGGTAAGAGTAACCCAAAAAACCACTTAACCCTTTCCTCTCAATTCTTTGAACGTTGTAAAAACTAAGGTATTCAGGATTATTATAATCTGCCAGTTTTTTATCTACAAATTTTTAGACTGTGAGTCGTACATATTCCTGGATGCCGTAACAATATACCATGAACATTTGAGTAAGGATCCGGAATGAAAAGATCTTTAAGAAATATCTCAAAATTAAGAAGACTTTGTGTAAGCATGTTTGAACCGTCCAAGGAGTTTGACTGAAGTGCAAACAGTATATTAGTGGTTTACACAAAGATCTAAAAGAAGGTTATCTTACTAGCCTGAAGGCCAACTAGGTTAATAGCTCAGCGTGCTATCTCTTAGACCACATCGTTGCTTCCCATCAGGTGAGATCGTGGTCAAACGCTGGCCTAGTCATTTATTATAATGAACCGGCCAAATGTGAGGAGGATCGCGCACCATTATCCATAAACATTATCAAAAAATCACGTCTGTTGTATGGGAGCCCCTTTAAATAGTTAATTTAATGTTATTTTTGGAATTTGTTTTTATAGCGGCAATAGGAACACATCACCTGTAAAAATTTCAACTGTCTAACAACCACGGTTCATGAGATACAGCCTGGTGACAGACGGACAGACAGACAGACAGATGGACAGCGGAGCCTTAGTAATTTACCCTTTTGGGTACGGAACCTTAAAAAAAAGGCCTTAGGGTGTATTCTCACCTGTGGACGGCGGTCTGTAAGGCCGCACATTGGGCACGGTTGTCGGCGAGGCCGGCGCCCTCGTGTAGTCATCATCGTCCAGGAATACCTGCTCGCTCAGCTCTAACGCGAGCTCCGAGTCGCTGGAATCGAAGAGAGGCCATACAGTCCAACCATACCAGCATGCGGACACATCTACGTCTACAACATAGAAAGGTGCAACGTGCTTTTTATACTATATACAAATACGTAATAGAAAGAGAAACAAGTATATGCACACATGCGTGGGAGTGTGAGATGGAGATATTTATAAACTGCAGTTTTTTATCGTTGCCCATGATAAAAGTGATTATAGTTTTCATCGCCAAGACCTTGGCACTTGCGTGCGGTTGTTACTGCTACCTGTTCTTCAATTTGGAACCATCAAACCATGTAATAACCTAATGACCTACATGAATCATATGACAGCGATCTCTTGCAGAATTTGGAATGGATAGTATCAAACGAAAGGAGTATTAGGAAGAGTGGCCGTAATTGAGAAAAGAGACAGGTCTCAGTGACGAACCTTGGGGGAGGCATATGTCCAGCAAGAGACGTATCAGCTGAAGTAGATGACAAAATGATCAAAGTGTGAACTGAACATAACCGAATCCGAAGGTTTAGATCTACACTCAAATAGTACGGCTTACTTGTGACAGTTCTCGGTCATCGTTCTTGATAAACTACCCGAGTTAGAACTAGGGATATTTATAACTTTTTATAGGCAGTAATAAAGGGAATTTACGGGTTATATCAAGAAGGTTAAAGCAACATTCGTAAAAAGTGTGGTGCCAAGAAATTATAACTATGCTCCAAGAGTTATGTTTTACGTAGACACTAATTAGCGTCTTGAAATAACTTTGAACTCATATAAACTTATAAAAAGACGTCATTGTTTTTAATGTTTTTAGACAGTCTAGTTTTATTTATTCCGAAAAGTTTAATCCCCGACGCAAACAGAGGTGTTGTAAGTTTACCTACCCATGTATCGAGCAGTTACCTTGGTCGGGTTGGTGTAAAATCCGACCTTGTGGATGGTGGTTGGTGTCTTCATTCGGTCTCCAACCACCTCCACCCGATCCACCTTGGTTGGTCTTTGGTCTCGATCGTGTATTTTGCTCATAAGACTCCGCTGTCCGTCTGTCTGTTTGTATCTTATGAACCGTGAGTTAGACAGTTGAAACTTTCACAGTTGATGTATTTCTGTTGCCGCTATAACAACCAATACTAGCAAATTAAATATTTGATGGGGCTCCCATAAAACAAACGCTTTTTTTTGCTCGTTTTTATAGTTGGAACCCTTCGTACGCGAGACCGACTCGCATTTGTCCGGTTATTGGTTGATCCTTCCATGTAGTAACATACTAAACATGTCTTAGATTTTATCAGACACCAATTTTAATATATCCACAACATTTACCATTCATTTTATTACCGTTACGGTCACTGATAATATCCAATTGTTCCACGCATTTTGTTTTCATTAAACATTTTATCGATCATTTCAATATTTATATTTCTATGATTGTAGTGATTAAAATTAATGCAATGCGATACGAATATTGCATAAAATCAAATTGACGATTATAAATGCGATTGCGGAAGTCTTTGTGTGTACTTTTGTTACGACGTATAGGTACAATAGATAAATCAAATCACGATTATATTATGATAGTTATTTTTACAATAATACCTATAATATAATATTTCCTATTTTGCTATTAAGGCGTATTGAGCTAAGGCAGCGCGGCCTAAATATTCTGAGACCACTTGCCTACCTAAGATAAGGTATATTTTGAAAATAACTCAAAGAAAAGCAGTGCCTGAAAATGTCATAATTTCCCAAACAATCCAAATCATCAGCTTGCGGATGTGGTAGAAAAGGGAAATTCTTTATTATCAAACTCATTTTCACATCTTTTTAAAAAATTATATAAATTTTAATTATTTTTAGTATTCTAATTATGGACACCAACAATTTTGGCCCGATGCAGACTTCATTTTCACTTTTAAAAATAGCCTCTTGACTGCATTTTGATGTTAATTCTTATTGATTATGCAGTTCAGTAAGAAAAATGAAAGTGTGGTTTTGCTGCTGTGCAGTTTACCTTCACATTATATCTAGACAGCAAAGTAAATAAATTATTTCAAGGTACTTTGCCACTTTCAGATACACTCGCATCCACAGCTATATCATCAACATAATTAATTCCCGGCAATATTATAACTTGTTTCCTTTAAAATAGGAAACTAGTTATAATATTGCCAGAAATTAATGTTCACGCAATATATTGGACATATTCTGTTCACTTGCTAATGTGGCATCCATGAAAAACGTGTTAATTTGTCCATTTGTCCTCATTGATGTACATACCTATATTAAGTACATAAATGTTCAAGGACCTTACCATCACATATTAGAATAACTAAAATGAAGACCTGAAACTGAATACTACAGTACAATTTGACGGGCCCGATAGCTCAGTTGGTAGTATCCCTGCCTTCTGAACTGAGGGCTGTGGGTTCGATTCCTACCCAGGACAAACATTTGTGTGATGAACATAGATGTTTGTTCTGTGTCTGGGTGTTATATTGTATTCTATGTATGTATTTACAAACAAAAAAGTATATAAGTATTGTATCAGTTATCTGGTTCCCTTAGTACAAGCTATGCTTAGTTTGGGGCTAGATGGCGCTGTGTGAAATGTCCACACGAAAAAAAAAAAAAAAAAAAAAAAAAAAAAAAAAAAAAAAAAAAAAAATTGTATTGCCTCTCCATTCACTTGGCTCCCCTAACTAGTATGACGTGGATCCACAGGGGATTTGGATTTTTCCTCCACACAGATTCTCTGGAGGATTTATTTGCATAGTTTTTCCACATAGATCTCATGGGGGATACCAGATACTACTTTGAATCTTCAATTGAATCACAGCAAGAGGTGGTTGCGAACCGGAAGATGCAGCGTAGGCTGGCCCCCCACTAGGTGGACCGACAATCTGGTGAAAACTGTGAATAATTATGCAATTGATATTTATTGTATAACTTCACCTCCTAGCTCCGACTCTCTGACTTGACCCATATTATTCTTCTAGTCTCAGTCATAAAGATGCATTTATTTTATGATTATCATTAGCACTATCTTCCAGTTAACTTGAGCGTAAAGTGGAACACCCAGGTTAACTGGATGACAATGGTCTCTATAATTAAGTTGGCTTATGTACCTTCAGTTGTTCACTTCACTTGCAAGCACCCTTACAGGGTTCATGTACTACCTACCTATAAGCTAGTTTTAAGACCCAACATTATAATTTTAATGCAAATAAATGAATATGAATATGAATTTGAGGGGCTGCTTCACTCCTGCATCGAACAGCTCCCTGTGGTTTTGACCAAATTGTTGGTCCACCTAGAAGGGGATCTCTCTATTCTGCATCTTCCGGTATGCGGTTGCCACTCGAGAGCCTTTCTAAATAGGTAACTTGTATTTGCATGCATCAATAATTATTAAAGCAAAGTTATGATATCCAGAACCAGTGTCTAATGTATTTGCTTCCGCAGTACCTTCGCAGTGCTCATACATTGTCAGGACTAATAAATTATCACTTATCTCATGGCCACTTATTAAGTTCACAAACATATAAATAATCACATACTACCTTACATTGTTTACTTTAGTAAATTATGTAACTATTATTTATATAGGTAAAGTTGAATGTACTCATTTGACCTTTTGACATGTAAGTAAGTTTATTGATTTTTATTAGTCATTAAGGAAATAGGGTTTTTATGGCTTGAGCTGTGTTGGTATTTTTTGTATCAATGTGCAAGCTTGTGCCCTTGAACATTTTATACACATTGTTTGTTTTGACACATTTAAACAATCATTAGATCGATATCTACATTCTAGTTATCATGTGATATAAAATGTACACAAAATGTGCCATTTGTGTGGAACTGTTATCATTCCAAGGTCATCCTTAATGTTTATGTTGTTATGCCTAATCTTTACTTTACTGGGTGTGTTTGAAACATGACTGAAAAGTATCAAAACCTTATGTTTACTGCGCGCAAGGATTGAGTTGGTTCTCATGATATTATTATAACATAAAAACTTAGCAAAATAAACAAGAGAAAGGCGTGTTAGCACAGCACAAAAGCGACGATGAAGCACACGGCTAGTCACTGACACCTAACAATAGTTATGACATATATCTTACGGGTAGGAGAATATCAGCGGAGTGGCCTCCATGCCCGGGCCTGAATCCTGACCTTTCATGCGAGACTGGCTGTTTAGAAACACTCTACCGTCTCAGACACGTGCGTCCGACGTTCAGCGTCAAGCGAGCTGCCAATGTACTAAATAAAAGTCTAAAAATAACTCCACAATGCGTGCATATAGGTTATAATACAGCAAATGTTATTTCCACAAAACTTCAGGAAAACTATTATTCAGCACTAAAACACGACACGTGAAAACACCTCACAGACGCAATGATGACTAAGCTAACACTAAAAACGTATCCTCTGCAGCGCGGTTTTTTCTAACATGAGCCAGCTGTTCAAATAAACATTTTGAAAGGTTAACACACTCCGTTTACCTATCTGAGCTGGCCGAGCTGGGCGTTTCGAATTTGTTCAGCTTCCCAGCCATAGCTTGCAGCCGCGTGATGAGTTAATTTGTTGTGAATAATTTAATTTAATTTTATTCGCTAAATTCGCGAACTTTCATGCACACGCAAGTACTTGTTTGACAATCTGAAAAATTGATTGACATTTGACAATGCCTTGCTTGACGTTTCTTTCATTATTGATAATGACAATGACATCTGACACTTTTAAATGCGTTTATAAACATGGTTGATTGTTTTTATTTGGCTTTACGCGATTTATGTATTAAGCCATTGTTAAGATAGAATAATAATAATAATAAAATTATAATAATATTTCAGCATTTGGACTGTCTCTAGGTCATCGCGGTCTATCATACAGTCCATATGTTCTTTGTAGTAGGTATAATGTAGCTAGTTAGTGTGTAGTGTAGTTAGTTTTAGTTTAGTTTTATTATTGTAGTAGTAAGCTTAAGTAATAAAGGCATATTGCCCGTAAAAAAAAATAATGTTTAACAAAATACATCTTTATTTTTGGATTATTGGTGAGCTTTGCTGTTGTAACTATTTGTTTTTGATACAACCTTCATCGTATATTTTTAATGTTTTAATAGGCCAAAACTTCTATATCATTCAATTTTGTCATGGCACGCATTAGAAATTGTTAGAGTTTGGACTCTTTAGTCAAACTACGTTTAGCTATGTCTATTATTTTGTATTGTCTATCAATGTATGTCAAGTATGTCATGCTGAGAAAAAACCATTGAATATATTTTCGTATTACTTTATTTCGCTGTTTCTATTAAATTCGGCTTCTTTAACATGGTAGCAGAGCTGTAAAATGCTATTCTAGCATACGGTCCGTGATAGAACAGAGTGAAAAAGGTAATCCTAGTCGAGAGTTCGAAACATAAAGGAGAAGAAAATTTCTGGTACCAAGATGGACCAAGCTATTTTCGAAGCAGCAAACATGAAGGTTGGTCTCCTAGAGAAAACGAACTGGGCGACGTGGAAATATAAGATGGTTGCAGCCATGAATGGGCTTGGACTGCTAGATTTAGTGGAAGGAAAGGTCAGCAATCTAATGCTGTCGGATCCTACACAAGCGATGTCAGAGAAGCTTAGAAGAGAGTTGCAGGAATTTAATAGAGGCAACAGCGCAGCTCTTCTATTGATTACCACGAATTTATCTGACGAAAATCTGCAGAAAGTCATGCGATTCACAAATGCAAGGGAGGTATGGCTGGAATTACACCGACTCTTTACAGGCGAGTCGAAAGATAGAGCCTATGACCTGTGTCTACAATTCTTTGGCTATAAGAAACAACCAGACCATGATATGTCGACTCATTTGTCAAAAATGAAGAATATATTGTTCGAGCTAACACAAGAAATGAAGAAGTCTGATGCGAAAGGTGAATGACCCGAAATGTTTTTGATATGCAAAATTTTAGATACCTTACCTGAAGAATATTTCTCGTTTAAAGCTAGCTGGTTGTTGATGTCACAAACAGAAAGAACGGTAGAAAACTTAACTAGCAACCTGTGTACGCATGAAAGAGCATTATCTAGTAAGGATGAAACAGAAACAAAAGAAGTTCTTCATGTAGATGTTAAGAATCCTAAGAAAACTAGAAATTTAAACAAAAATGACAAAGAGAAATGTCATTATTGTGGAGTGGTTGGACACAGGATCAAACAATGTAAGAAATGGATTACTGATGGACGTCCGCCAAAGTCGAATTCATCTACTTCAAAAAGTATTCCAAATCAGAAGGTGAACATGACTCTTATGGCGATAAATGCAAAAACAGATGAAGATCAAAATAATTGGTACGTCGATAATGGAGCTACTAGCCACGTGACCAATAGATCAGATTTATTTGAGACGTTTGAGCATTTTGATGAGTCCACACACTGTAACAACTGCTAACGGAGATGCGATTCAGGCAGTTGGAAAAGGAACGCTGATAGTTGAAGCTGATGTAGAAGGAGTCAAATATTTGATTACGCTAACCAATGTTTGGTACGTTCCTAGCGTAAAGAAAAATCTATTTTCAGGTTTAGCCGCTCAAGATAAACTCTCGAAAAGTACATTTACTTCAACAGCTACGACTTGTAAGTTATCAGATAACGGAACAGTCAAACTTATTGTAGACAGGCACAGAGGGTGGTCTGTACAAACTGAGATTGACTTACGTGAAGCCTGATCAACCAGTAGAAATCAACAGTCTCGACTCGAAGGATTTACTACAGCTGTACCACGAGAGGTTAGGACACCAGAGTAAATCACATGTAAAGAGACTTATAGAGAGAGAACTTGGGATCAAACTGAAACTTGACAGCGAAATTTGCGAAGGTTGCATCTATGGAAAGGCGCATAGACAGAAGTTTGGTACGAGAGAAAGGGCGACAACAGCTGGAGAACTGATACATGCTGATGTGTGTGGACCCTTCAGATACTCACTTGGCAACTGCAGATATTTCGTGCTGTTTAAAGATGACATGTCAAAATTCCGTTATGTCTACTTTCTAAAACATAAGTCGGAAGTAAGTCAAAAGCTGAAGCTGGTGCTTGCTGAGATTAAAGCAATGGGACATACAGTCAAAGAGCTTTTAAGTGACAACGGAGGGGAATTTGACAACGCGGAAGTTAAGAAGATACTCCAGAAAAATGGCATCAGGCAGAGGCTTACAATGCCATATACACCTCAGCAGAATGGCTGTGTAGAGAGGGAGAACAGGACTGTAGTTGAAGCTGCCAGAGCCATTATGCATGCAAAAGGACTACCTTAAGGGCTGTGGGCTGAACTCGTCCAAGCTACAGTCTACATTTTGAATCGAACTGGGCCAACACAGATGGATATGACTCCATACGAGATCTGGTGTAGGAAGAAGCCAAGGATTCGACACTTAAAAATAATTGGAAGTACTTGCTATGCACATATTCCAAAAATAACCCGAAAGAAATTGGACAGCAAGGCCGTGAAGGGCATATTGATCGGATACGATAACGATGAGGGTTATAGGGTGTGGATAAAAGAAACGAACAGAATAGTACGTTCGAGGAAGGGAGGGGGGGTGTTATCTTTGAAGAGAAGACACTTAAACCGACAAATCAAGATCTGATACCTATTGAGACAGATCCAATGACTTTTGATGAACCAATACCTCTGAGAGCACTAGTCCAGCAATCACCATTATCAGATGAGACAGAAGCATCGGTGTCATCACACACAGAAGGTTTCATTGATGAACCATCTTCACACAGTGAACCTTCTTCGGACAGAGACGATATCAATGAGGCACCTTCCATTAGAGAGGTGATTGAGGAATCATTAGCAGAAAGAGAGATAGTTGTAGATCCTGACTTAAGCGATTATGAATCTGTTCATTCCAATGAGGGAATAACTGAAGCAGACCCTGAGAGTGAAGAAGCTTTACCCATTCGAGAAATCGAAGAAGAAGGTAGGATGACGCTCAGAGACAGGTCGACACTCAAGCCTCCAGACAGGTTTAATGAATTCGTTATGAGTGCAGTAGATGATATCAATGAAATTAGAGAACCTCAAACATACCGTCAAGCTATTCACAGTATAGACAGTGATAAGTGGAAGAGAGCTATGGATGATGAGATAAACTCACTGAAAGAAAATGAGACATGGGAGTTGGTACCTTTACCGAAGGACAAGAAAGCCATCCCATGTAAATGGGTCTATAAGGTTAAGTTAAATCCTGACGGTACTGTCGAGCGATACAAGGCGAGACTTGTTATAAAGGGCTACTCACAGAAAAAAGGCGTAGATTTTTATGAAACTTTTAGCCCAGTGGCCAAGATGAGCTCAATAAGGCTAATACTTAGCATCGCTGCCAGAGACATCATGAGTTTAACACAGTTTGATGTCTCTACAGCATTTTTATATGGCAATTTGAAGGAGGAGATATATATGAAATTGCCAGAATGGTATAGTGATGAGCTAACGGGCAAAGTTTGTAAACTGAAAAGTAGCCTTTATGGTTTAAAACAAGCGCCACGTTGTTGGAACAACTGCGTAACTGAGTTCCTAGAACAGACAGGATTTGAAAAAAGTGAAGCAGATCCTTGCATTTTTGTCTGGCAGAGAGGGGATAAGAGACTTATATTGGCTTTGTATGTGGACGATGGTCTTCTGGCTTCGACCCATAAAGACGAAACCGAGAAGTTTCTGGAAGAGCTAAAAAGACGGTTTAAAATTAAGACGAAACCGGCATCTTACTTTTTGGGTTTAAAGATAGAGAGAAGCGATACTGGTCATATAAATGTGACTCAAGCTGCCTACACAAAGAAATTACTAGAAAGATTTCACATGCAGGACTGTAAACCAGTGGGAACACCTATCCTAAAAGATAATAATACGGCAGGATTAAGAGAAGATGTATCAGCTGTAGATACGGAGTTTAAGTTTCCTTAAACTCCGTATCTACAGCTAGAACATTCCGGCCACATTCCGGCTGGAGTTTTGACGGGAACGCGAAAAAGTTCGCGTCGTTGCATTTTGTATCCTTTACTTAGTTTGTGGTTGCATTGTATTATTTTATAAAAACTGTGCTTTTTCCAGTGTTAATGTTTAAAACTTATGGCGTTTTACGCATTAATTGCTAATTACGAGCATGAGTGTGGGAAGTGATATAATGTGGTAAAACGTGTTTTTTCGTGTTGCTTTCGAAATTCCATAGAAGCTTCTAGTAAAGTTGCCACCACTTTACTAGGGCATGACTTAGACTGGACTATGACTACCTGACGCAGACTAGTAGATTTGACTTTACGTGAAATATTCTACAACACGATAAAAAATTACAATACTAATTGACACCTGACTAAATTATGTGTGGAGCCAAAATATAATAAAATAAATAAATATTCTGGCTTTGAATTGACGTCATTGCTTATAGCCACGATCACCTAGGCACCTGCAGTAAAATATTTTTTAATAATAGTTTCAAACCAATCAATCTATAGAATAAAAAGTTTCATACAAACGTAAAAACCCCATTTCACCCCTTTAGGGGTGGATTTTCAAAAACCCTATCCTATACAAGGTGACCTTAAATTGGTATGTTATCCCGAAATGGGGGGACTGGGACCATGATACCCTACAAGTTGTGAGAGCCTTACTTGAAACTAGGTGTTGCCAAACCTCCACGGTGAAAAATGAATCCACTCACAAAATTGCACGTGCGATCGCTGTGAGCGCCATAAACTCATTTCTAAACACAGGTCGTTAAACATATTTATGTGCGCTCGGTCAAGGACGAAGTTCAACCACCCAGCAGCTAAGGCTATTTTCAAACGTAAACATCATATGGCATTGCTTCTGTGAAAAACTATTAATTCAGTAAAGTCGTAGGAGAGACATCGTCTACCTTGAGGTGTAGATTTACCCCCTTTCGGGATAACATACCAATTCAAAGTCACCTTGTATACACTTTACAAAGCACACAATACATATTCGCAATTTCAAGTCTCTACGTCTTCGAATCGAATCGAATCGAATCGAATCGAATCGAATCGAATCGAATCGGATCGAATCGGATCGAATCGGATCGAATCGGATCGAATCGGATCGAATCGGATCGAATCGGATCGAATCGGATCGAATCGGATCGAATCGGATCGAATCGGATCGAATCGGATCGAATCGGATCGAATCGGATCGAATCGGATCGAATCGGATCGAATCGGATCGAATCGGATCGAATCGGATCAAATCGGATCGAATTGGATCGGA
This sequence comes from Ennomos erosarius, assembly GCA_963580505.1. Lineage (NCBI taxonomy): Eukaryota > Metazoa > Arthropoda > Insecta > Lepidoptera > Geometridae > Ennomos > Ennomos erosarius. Next base: position 13,711,141 of record OY756988.1, read on the forward strand.
TCGAATTGGATCGGATCGGATCGAATCGAATCGAATAAAAAAAATTGAAATAAATTAAATTATATGAAAACAAAATCGATTGTAGTTGCGGGAGTTCCTATATCGGAAAAACAAAGCGGACCATCGCTGAGAGGGTGAAGGAACATATCGCAGCTGTCAAGAACCGCCAGGTTCATAAATCTGCGATCGCTGAACATTTGCTCGAGTCGGGTCCTAACCATTGGATTGAACTCCATGACCCTAAAATCCTCTCCACAGAACGGCACTACTACTCAAGGATTGTGCGTGAAGCGGTGGAGATTAAGAAGCATAAAAATTTTAACCGGGAGGATGGTTTTAGGTTAGCTTCGTCGTGGAACCCAGTGTTAGGCAAGTGTTTGCATCGCAGCTTACGTTCGGACAAGTCTGATACTGTTAGTGTTGTGTGCCGTGACCATTAACCGTATGTTTACACCATCGAAGTTGAAGTGTGGGTAGTTTTGCATAAACTGCTCGCTCTATTGGCACGGATACCCGCATTCTCCAGTCTTCTTATGACCACGGCCAATGAAACTTGGCCGAAACGTCGAGGTAAATAAATGATGTTTTTAGCACGATTAAGTCCTGTGTGAAACGTAAAACTAGCATATTGTGGTTCTCGATCACGTATGTATTTCTACTGTGGGATCTCGCACTACAAAGAGTTTAAAGCTGCGCGCGTATCGCTGGTGTAAAAAAAAAGATAACTAGACCAGACGAAAGAATGCAACAAGGGGAAGGAATGCCAGAGAAACCACTTTATGGCAAGTATACCAGCTTATAGCATATAAAGCAAGCATCTAAACAACGGAACCTCAAGCTCAAGTTTAGTAGCAACATAGGTAGGTACCTACTATATAAATAAACGCAAGTCTCAGAGCTAATCTAAGAAGTATACCTACCTGCCTATATCATTAGAATTTCGTTTAATCAACCTTATACGAGTCCGTCTACGGCGACAGACTTGCGGTAATTAGCCCAAACTTTGTCCAAGTTTTCCCATTTGCATGTTATGGGCAAAGTTCGCGCCGCCGCCGCACCCGCGCCCTTGCAACACTTCACAAATTGAATTCTTTTTTAATTTCAACATGTCTGCGTGGAACGGAACTCGCGGGTAACTTTTTAAATTGTTTGAACGAAATGATTTTTTAAACGTTCTGCGGTAAAAAAATGGTTCGAAATTTAAAACTTCTTTCTTTTCTTCAAGCAAGCCTCTAATTTTATTATGTTGTATTGTATGGTGCGAATTAGAATGATTTTTTAACTTTAATTTTAACGGTAATACTTAACTTTTTTTTACATTTTCTGTGTCGTATCAAAGCGGGCCAAGCCCTAATCGCCGAGTGTCAGTTAGGTTTTGAATTAAGTTTCAACTTTATTTCCTTTTTTGGATAATTAATTAGTTTAGGTAAAAATCAATGATTAAAAAAAACACTCTACCTAGGTACCTATATAGGTACAGCCTAGATTAGGACTGGCTGAATCCACCAATCATTACAAAAGAAATCACCACAGAAAAAACTAGATATGTAGATAGGCACTGCATTGCAGACAAATAAAATAACGAAAAGGCAAACGAGAATGGATGAAATTTAGCAGCAATCATATTATTACCGGGGTGTTTTCACAGTCCTTTGGAACGCTACTCCCAGCAGACATAAAAAGTAAAGTCATAATCCATAAAGGTAGAGAAGGAGTAGGTTTACGCCACACTTGAGTTGCTTTCAATTTATTTGACGGGCCGTTTGAGTAGATTTCGGAAATTCGAGAAATTCAAATTAAAACCGCGAGGAGCCGTGTGGTGCAAGAGGAGAGGCAAGCAGCCGCTCAAATACGCTACTCAAAACATGGCGCTCTATGGGGCAGGCCTATGTTCAGCAGTGGACATAATCGAGATGATGATAACAGTGACACTCATTATAGAACATTAGGTAGGTAAGTAGGTACAGGTACCTATAATTAGTCACGCAGGTTTCATGGATCAGTTCTTTAAATTTTGCATCAATTGCACATTCTGTTAGGTTAAGGAACCTACCACAATTTCGATTCAGGTTTAGAAGAGGGTTACCTATGTTCATAATGAAAATGTTCACCTCTTTGCTGTTGCTAACCCGCCCCCGGATCAGGTTTTCGAGTCAGGTTAGTAATTAATTCTTAATTTTATCCTTTCATTTATTTCATCCGAAGTCTACCGACTCGATTACAGCCTTCTATTTTTTTTTAGGTTCCTTTCCGTCCCAACTTTGATTGGGAAGGAACGTTTGCGAGTAAGGCTCGACGCACGGAGAATGTTAAATAGACTTTCTGGCGGAGTTTGTGAAGCGTTCTTTTATTCGTTATTGGATGAGGTTTTTATTGGCGTTCGATTTGCGCTTACTGTCTACGAACATAGAATATAGAGAGCACCAGAAGTCGTCGACACGGATTGAAGTGAGGGAAGTAAGTAAAACAGCTCTAATAAATAGTTTCACAGAATAAAACAAGTCAGTAGTAGTGAGACGTTCTGGCGTCACTTTGACAATATCGCTGAAAGAAGAAGCTAAAGAAGCTAAAGAGAAGAGCTTCGCACAAAAAATCTTTGGTTTTGAAGGGAAAAGAACATTGATTTTAGTTTAGGCTCAAATAATATCGCAAAACTACACGACCAACAAAATATTTAATTACTGGTCAATTCGACCAGCTTTCAGCCACCAGTGTATATGTAAGTATGTAATATTGAAATGATGCGACAGAACCTCTTTCGGATAGGAAAGGGCGCGTATGGTTTCAAATATTACGGTCGATTTGCCCATCTGGCCTGTTATAACATCGATGACTGCGGGTTAGATACAGGCTGGGTCGGGTCGGTAGTTATAAGGTCAGCAGGATGAGGGCACCTATTATTACAACTATTTTTCGAATAGAATCAGCAGTAGGAATTTTAAGCAGCGCCTGATAGAAAGTTTGCAGCAAAGTCTTTGAAAATGGTATTGAAAAGATAAAAAAACTTTAATTAATAAAATCGTAAGGAAACTGCAAATAGGCATGTTCAAGAAATAAAAAGATATTAAGACATCTATTGTATCATCCACGATCTACGTTGGCCAACCCTTGTTGGCCAACGTGGTGCATATGTATGGCCTAGCCTAGGTATATAGTACCATGGGGACCCATCAGGTACAAACGAAAAATAGCCCGAACTTGAAAATAATGTAGTAATCGTGTCTAGAGAGTTACTAGTTAGTGTTCATTGTATTCATGGGGCCCAATACTTCGCCAACACGCAATAAATGTCGCTTGTCTTGCGTTAGGCAGAAATAAAATAGTTCGTAAAATAGGCCGCGTTATTCCGTTGTATGAGATGAGGCATCTGTACTGCAGGTATTATATTATCTCGGATAGTACCTTATGCTTATACCTATAGTATAGTATAGTATAAAGTTAATTATTTCTATTTCTATGAGAGAGGGCTATTTTCGTGTCCGTGTAGTGGAAACGCATGAAGTATAATGGGTAATAGGTTGATATGATATTGCAATTTTTTTTGAATTTATAGCCATATGATTGACCATGTCTCACCTGGGTCCGAAGTCTGCTATTTTGCGTCATGTGTCATAATGGTTCATGAATGGTACCATGACAGATTTTGACACTAATGGTAGTCTACAAACCATAAGTAGACTACCATTAGGGTCAAAATCTGTCATTATGGCACCATTCATGAACCATTATGACATAATTGAAATAGCCGACTTCGGGCCCTGATGGTAGGAGGAGTAGGAGGTGACGGTGGTGCATGCTTGCCTAGAAGATACCTACCTGATCACTCTTGACGTGCACACCCCCAGCTTATATGACAAAAGTAAAAAAGGTAAAGAATCGATGGCAAAGAGTTCCGAGTTCCGACTGTGGGTAGGTAGGTAGAAATATCTGCCCACGCTAGTCTCAGAATAAATACCCTACGTACCACAGTCTACAAACAGCATGCACATTATTCGCTGTGTCATATAATTAACTGATCTTCTCCGCCATGCATTTCCTTGCAGAGTTGCGAAGCTACACTCTAACTAATTAGGTACTCCATTCTCCTAATGGCATTACCATTTCCACTCGTTCATTGTCTGCAGCTCGTTCAACGTTCATTACACTTTCAATTCATTCGTTTAGTTTAGTGTGAGGATGGTGTGAGGTGACTTTGCAGAAAGTCCAATGGCCATTTTGTTTCGCACTGGCGATCTCGACTCGTCGGAATACTACGTCGGTGAAGTTAATGATTTGCCACTAAATTATATCAGCACCCCTATTCCCAACCTGTCGGAAACGTTTCGATTCGAAATCTACACTTTCCGTCTCTTTCATTCTAAATGTATATGAAGAAGATGGAGAGTGTAGATTTCGAATCGATAGGTTTCCGATAGGAAACAGAACAGCACCCCTATTCCCAAGAATAGGGGTGCTGTTCTGTTTTCTTGAATCTAAGCTTTTGTTTGGGACTTTGTGTCGACATCAACTAATTTTCAGCCTCGTCAGTTATATCTGTAAATCAATAAAGATACTAAGTAGCTACTCATCAAACAACACGCCAATACTTTTGATTGTAATGGCGCTTAACGTACAATGATTATGCAAGTACATGGGTTAGTACATGAGTTATGCAAGTACATGGGTTAGTACATGAGTTATGCAAGTACATGGGTTAGTACATGAGTTATGCAAGTACATGGGTTAGTACATGAGTTATGGTGCCGCCGAGGGTAGGAGAAACAAGGGTTCGATCCGATGCCGCGATAAGTAAAGGGAGCAATAGATAGCAGGTAATGTTTTGACAGCGCAATTTCCTGATTAGTAGGTACCTTATTTATACCTACTGTAACATTCTGATAACAAAGTTAGTAATTTTACCTAAAACTATAAATAATGAACGACTAGCTATTTTCTTTCGGAATTCCTGGTGCCCCTGAGGAGTTTACCCTTATAAATTTAAACGAACTTATCAGTTCATAAAATGGAAATCTTGATGAACATCCATTACAAAGATAAGCTCAGTACACGAACGTAGAACATTAAAATTTCATTTTTTAAATAACAAATAAATTAATTTCAGCAGGACAGTCAACTGAACTACTGAACTTTATACCAACGGGCTACACCTTCGGCTGCCTCATCGCTTAACATCAGTTTGTTGCAGTCGAACGTTGGATTATCCGTACATTAAAAAAGCAGATTTTAATGAATGTATACCAATTTTACAAAAATTTTTTTGCTGTTTCAGTATAAGTATATTATATCTTTCCAGGATTCTGTCCCCACAAATCCGTACAACATTAGTATTCATGTAACCATCCCCGGCGTCGCGACGTGATATCAAATCTTTTTAATTTCCTATCTCGGCTGGACTTTTTCTGTTACTGGCAACTCCATCTAGAGTTTATTAAATTATTTGCTGAAGATATTGACTTGATATTCTGTTATTGCTTGATTCACTACCCTCACTGGGAGTTTCAACACTTACTCTTCCTTATTACATAGAATTATTCTAAGTTCTTATATCTTTTTCCTCAAAAACGCCATAGGTATAGGTATAACTCGGAAGAATAAATAAATATATGTGGACATTTCACACAGCGCCATCTAGCCCCAAACTAAGCTTAGCTTGTACTATGGGAACCAGATAACTGATACAATACTTATATAATTTTTTGTTTGTGAATACATACATAGAATACAATATAACACCCAGACGCAGAACAAACATCTATGTTCATCACACAAATGTTTGTCCTGGGTAGGAATCGAACCCACAACCCTCAGTTCAGAAGGCAGGGATACTACCAGCTGAGCTATCGGGCCGAATGGAAATATCATTATCAAACTATCATTTGTTTTCTTATCACATTTTGTTTATTTCACCCGAGGTCACTTGCCATGGCGCTGTAAAACCAAATATTTGTCTCTCTGTTCCTCTCCCAGGCAGGCAGTGACGAAGTCTTTATGTGGTGTGTTTAGTTTCACTTATTGCAGGGGTGGTGGGCCCTACTACAATTATTTTAGGCGATAGATTTCTCAGGTCTTCGTAGTAGACATAATATCATCATCGGCCAGAAAAAGTCCACTGCCGAACATTTGCCGCAATTAGCATAATCACCATAATATGCCTGCGGCAGGGCGTCTTGGTGATCTGCTAGAGCGAGATAGAGATTGAGAGGGGGACGGATCGGGGTTTAGTGGGATCGAGTCCCGTATACCCCTGCCGTCACCGCCGTGGTGGCAGGAAAGAGCGAGGGCATTAAAAACCCCCTCTCCCACAAAAAAGGGAGGCATAATGACTGAAAATTTTTTTTTGGATAAATTAATTATGTTCCTCAAAAGATAAACATTTGTGAAAACAAAAATTAAATATCTCAAAAACTTACCAAGTTACAAGCATTTTAAAAACCGGAATAGAAAGAGATAGCTCAAACGGCCAGTGACGTCAGAGGAAGGTCGTTGTAGTACCTCATTACTAAGCTGTGGTAGCTTTTCATAAAATCTCTTTGGCATGTGACGTCACGAGTAGATTTTTCATAGTAACTGCGGGGGCGCTCTGTTTCGCGAGAAAGGGACAGGATATGCCTCCTGTAGAAACTTTAAAAGCTTATTACTCCGTGATTTATTTACCGATTTTGCTTATTTTTTCAATTATTGCATTCATTTTTAATATTAATAGAAATATTTTTTAATGTGTAAACCACTCTTTAGATATATCTATAACGATATTATAGTACTCAAAATTTTAGCAACCAGTGGGATTTGAACCCGAGCCCTTCAACTCACCGGTTAACACTTTAAAAAATCATTCCTATGAGCAAGCGCGCCATCTCTCGTCATTCAGTAGTATCATAATTACGACTAGAGTAGTTACCTGTCTAATATAAGTACTATAGGTGTCGCCACGACGGCTTAGTCGGTAAACACATAGTCCTTAAGATTTTCGCAGCGAGCGGTCGAGTGACCATAGCATAGTTGGTAGAGCGTCCAATCCGGTGAGTTGGCGGGCGCGGGTTCAAATCCCGCTGGTTGATAATAATTTGAGGACTATAATATCTTCAAAATAATTTTATAATATTTGGGAACAACTTGGGTACTGATCTACTCTGCCATGGAGTTCCTCGGTCTGCTGTCGCTTTCATACTTAAGTGAGACTAATGATTCGAGAATTATCTGTGTTCGACACAGAGCAAAAAACAAACGCTTTCCCAAGGGTCATTTGTTTCATAGCTCTGTGGTGTTCGAGAACAAGGAGTAGGTACCTTGATGACACAATCGAGCTTGGAGATAGAATTGCAGACAGACAAATATCCGATCGCGAGGAGCGAATACTAGGGTGTGGCCAGAGACACAGCGGTTTCTTAGGGTTCTCCTAACGGTCCTACTCCTGTCCGTTTGTCTGTCTGTCTGTCTGTCTGTCTGTCGGTCTGTCTGTCTGTCTGTCTGTCTGTCTGTCTGTCTGTCTGTCTGTCGTCTGTCGTCTGTCGTGATGATGTATTTCTATTGCCGCTATAACAGCAAGTACTAAAAAACAGAATAAAATAAAAATACAAGGGGGCTCCCGTACAACAAATGTTTTTTTCTTGTTTTTATATGGTTTTTATAAATAATGGTAACCCTTCGTGCGCGAGTCCGACTTGCACTTGGTCGGTTATTTATTTCCGCTGATTTTGTAGCCCCAAGCCCGCTGCAGCGCGGGAAATTCATTGTGATGGAAAGAAGGAATCCTTTCGGTTCGTTCGCCTGGCGTCGCGCTTATATCCTCGGAAATAAGGGCTTAAAGTTTGTTTTCTCTATAATATGTAGTAAATCGAGTTGTAGAATTTATCTGGTTATTGAACCTGGGGTGTGATGCAGGGTTCAGTGATAGCCTGATGATAGGGCTGATGATGGTGATGAAAAAGTCTTAGTGGTTCAATCAAATGAATGTTAAATTGAACTACTGAGAACAGACGTCGTGAATCTTTAAGAAAACATTGCTAGTAGAACGCCGATTGATGCAGGAGGCAAGCAGCCGCTCAAGGTGGCGGGATTTTGGAGAGGCCTATGTTCAGCAGTGGACGCCTTCAGACTGATGATGATGACAACGCCATAAATTATTAAATGAATCCCACTCAACAATAACTTTATATGCTCATTGCTCACGTCATAAATACCTAATAGGTACCACGTTCTATTCTGTCTAACTCCATCCAACTATTACTACCTATTTACTTTTTTTTTTTTTTTTTTTTATATTTTGGCTCCACACATAGTGTATTTAGCCAGTGTCAAGTATTATATTTTCATCGTGTTATAAAATTTTTCACGCAAAGTCATGTCCTAGTCATAGTCATAGTCCAGTCTAAGTCAGGTAGTCATAGTCCAGTCTAAGTCATGCTCCAGCAAAGTGGTGGCAACTTTACTAGAAACTCCTATGGAGTTTTGGTAGCAACACGAAAAGTCACGTTTCACCACGTTATATCACTTGCCCTCACTCATGCTCGTAATTCAGCACTTAATGCGTAAAACGCCACCAATTTTAAACATTAACACTGGAAAAAGCAAATGTTTTGAAAAATAATACAATGCAACGACGTGAACTCTTCCGCGTTCCCGCCAAAACTCACCTACTTACTTAACTTCTGGAATAGAAGCATTTTCCATTTTAGCTCCATATCGAGCAGCTGGGAAGAGAGGACAAACGATAAAGTGTTGTCAAAATTTAACACGACCCGTTCTTTGCCAATTTCATCTCTTGTTCCAGTGTCATGAGTTTCCAATAATTCGATTTTCCGGTCGTTACTTTTTTTTAAGTTGACGCGTGGCATAGGCGCTGAGTATTCAGCCAAGTGATCCTCTGGATTCACTCCCATACTCACTATTATCCGAATCAGTGGACCGCAAATTCGCATTCTTATGTAAAACGGATAAAGTAGTGATGTTCGGAAAAGGTAGACCATGGAAGATGGTAGTCGAGACAATGTGGTGGTTTATGGGGGTAGAAAATGGTATGACCTTAGTACCCTTGACATGTGATGAAATATAATAGCTCATTGCAGTGAAGTCACTGCAATGAGCTATTAGATGGACTTCCATTTGCGAAGCGTGGGTAAAATCTGCATTCAGTGAAAAAAAAAACATCGTGAAAACCCATAGCATGGTAGGGCATTTTTTAATGTTCATCTGGCTACCATTCTCAAGTTAAGAATCCCCTTCGCAGCAAAGACTTCTCTATGTAACATCATACCTCTTTGCTTTGCACGCGATTGTCAAAGAACATTTGTAGAATAAACCAATCGTCGTTGTTTTTTGAGATCAGTAAGTCCACTTCAACAGCAGATGGTGTCCCATCCCTATTGTTGCATTGTACGCGTGCGTATTCGCGGCACGCGTTCCAATCTCGCGCGCCTTGATTTCCGAACGAAACGATTGATCAAGACAAGATGGCGGATTGGCGGGAAAACTTTTAGTTTCTATTTCCATTCATTTCACAAAGTTTTCACTAAACTAGGTACTTTAAATTTGATTAAAAATAGACTTCCTAATAGAAAGTAGGTCCTATTATACCTACTGAGGTATGTATACAGAAAATGAAAACTGTCCGAAACATCACCTAAAGTTACCTACCTACTTATTATAAGTTAACTACATTACCTACTTATGTAATTATGCACACTCGTACACGCAAAATTAATTATTTTGCATGAAAATACGAAACAAAAAATGTTGCATCGCAAGCTCCCGGTCCCGGGACAGAGTGAAAATGAAAATGTTACCAGTACCATAAATACGACGGAGACCTTTCTAAAATACAGGCCACAAAATTTTTGCTTGGGATAAGGGAAATATGCATTTACAACAACCGATGCACTGCCTATTGATAGGCTCTACTTACACTGAAAAGACTGCAGTTTGGTATGTAGACATATTATGTAGGTATGCATAACCCAGGGTTCTAACAAGAAAGCGCAATTATTGTAGTTCGCAAACATATCCGGAAAATGCTCAGTCAGCTCAATGAGAGAATTAATCACTCTCCCCTACCATTGGTGTACAAAAACAATAGGGAGTAGAGATCGAGTGAGTTGACAGTTGGGTTCTACGCAAACGCTATATTTTAGATTCCTATATGGTAGGGTTGTACGTTATTTGATTGCGACAGGATTATAATTTACTTATTACGCTAGAAACTGCTGGATTAACAAATTCATGATCATCATCATCATCATCAGCCCGCAGATGTCCACTGCTGAACATAGGCCTCCCCCAGAGAGCGCCACTTTAAGCGCCTGCTCGCCTCCTGCATCCATCGGCTCCCCGCGGTTTTCACCAGGTCGTCAAATTAACAAATTATTTAATTTAAATTATGAAATATCTATACTTACTGTTAATTTGTAAGCATAAGCATATCCGGCTTGAGGGATGGATGGATGCGGGTTCAAGTCCCCGCTCCGGAGCAATCCCGCTCGTAATTTTCCTTTACAAATTAATCTGTAGATTAAGCTGAGCAGGAGATACTTCTTCTTCTCGTGTAGGCTAGTGGTCAGCCCTGGTGTCAGATTTTTTAGGAGATACTTACTGCTATAAAAAAGCATCAATACCTAAGTATATAGTAGAAAAGTATATACTAGAAAAAAAAATTACAATATTAACACCACACCACCACTTTATTTAAATTAAGTAAATACTTTTGAATTTGGAAAAGTAATATGTACGAGCAAATTCGTCATTGAAATTACATTACCTACCTATTATAAGCATTCAAAAAGTGAAAACTATTTTGAAATGGTTTACCAATGCAATAGTAGTGTTCTGGGTAATGTCGGACACGTCTAGTCGACGCCAGCGGTACGTGAGCCAAATTACAGCTCGCAGCCTTGCAACCCTCTTCTGTATACATGTGGGAATAGCTACAAATTCCACAACAGAGGATCAAATAACGTAGGGGATAATTCGAAAAATGAGACAGATCGAAATACGCTAAACTTTCCAACCCACTGCGCTAGCCTATACGTTTTATTCCATTTACCTACCACTGCTAAGTGCTAATACAGCATCTCCACACAACACAAAATGCTTTATTATTTTCTACTAGCTTGTACCCCGCGGCTTCTTCCGCGTGGACTACCCCTCAGCAACCGTCCACTTTTACCTCATTACGGGATGAAATAAAAAAAGAATATTAACGAGAACCATAGCCATTTTGAATACATTTTGAATGTGTCTATGTAAGTAAACATGCCCATCGCACTATCGTATGTTGTTTATAAATTCAATGTTATCGAATTTACTCGAACGGTATTACTATTAATTAAACGTGGTGGAACTAAGGGAAAATGAATTAAAACAGAACTTGATTTAAATTCAAAATAATATAATTAAGCACAAACATAGCAAGCCTGTAATAGTAAAAAATTTTGAAATAAAATGTTCTCTTTCGTGCTACTCCGATCGGGGCTACTTTCGTGTATAAAATAGAAAACTCCGATCGGGGCTTCGTTCGATTCATCATCACCATCATTAACAGCCTGAAGACGTCCACTGCTGAACATAGGCCTCCCCCAGGGAGCGCCACTTGGAGCGGCTGCTCGCCTCCTGCATCCATCGGCTCCCCGCGGCTTTCACCAGGTCGTTCGATTAGAAGTTACGTATTTATTTACCTGTGCGTGATACTGATGTACGTCTAAGGGACCCTAAGCTTACTAAAGCATAATCCGACATGCTCTTGACAAGTTATTTGGTAGCCTACACTCATTGCTAACCATGCTTTATGAAAAAAAAAAAAAAAAAGAAAACTATTCAATTGTGTTTTCTCAAATCTGTGACACAAACATAAAAAAGTACCGCCAATGCTCCAACGTGAAAATGTGTCCGTACAACGGTGCCAACATGACGGGCGGTACTTCAGCAACTTCGCAATATGCCGTCAACGGTCCCGATAAACACCATCTGTGTCTTCATTACTGCTTTCATAACACTTTGTTTACTGTAGCTGTCGACCCTCTCGTTTGTAGCGACATAATAAGATATGAGGGGTCATGGCCCTTCATACAAGTAACGCCTATTGTATAGATTTAGAACAATATTGAATGCAGCTTAATTAAATCAGTTTTATTTCAGTATCAGATCAGATTTATTAGTGACTCCCATGACTTAGACTGGACTATGTCTACCTGACTTGACTGGACTGACTATGACTAGAACATGACTGCCTGAAATATTTTATAACACGATGAAAATTATAATACTTGACACTGGCTAAGTGTGGAGCAAAAAAATAACAAAAACTACTTCTATTTCTTAGTGCTTACCAAGGACCTTATACGTACATAAGTTCCTTGGAGCTTACAAAATAAAATAATGACAGTTCCTGTACCTGAGATGTATAAGTTGTAATACTATTTTAATATCTGTGGTAATACGGAGTCGCAGAATAGTCATCATCATCATCAACAACAGCCCGAAGACGTCCACTGCTGAACATAGGCCTCCCCCACAGAGCACCACCTTGCGGCTGCTCGCCCCCTGCATCCATTGGCTCCCCGCGGCTGTCACCAGATCGTCGGTCACCCAGTGGGGGGCCGGCCTAGACTGCATCTTCCGCTTCGTGGACCCCATCTGTTGTCAGTTCTACGAGCGATGTGGCCTGTGCAGAATTATAGTAGTTACTATGTAATGATGAGTTCCGTTCTTATAGTAGGTATAGGGCCCACTATAAGAACGGAACTCATCATTACATAGTTTGCAGCCGCAAGGTGGCGCTCTGTGGGGGAGGCCTATGTTCAGCAGTGGACGTCTTCGTGCTGTTGTTGATGATGATGATGACTATTCTGCGACTCAGTATTACCACATATATTAAAATAGTATTACTACTTATATATCTCAGGCACAGGAACTGTCATTATTTTATTTTGTAAGCTCGAAGGAACTTATGTACGTATAAGGTCCTTGGTAAGGACTAAGAAATAGAAGTATTTTTTGTTATTTTTTGGCTCCACACTTAGCCAGTGTCAAGTATAATAATTTTCATCGTGTTATAAAATATTTCAGGCAGTCATGTTCTAGTCATAGTCAGTCCAGTCAAGTCATAGACATAGTCCAGTCTAAGTCATGGGAGTCACTAATAAATCTGATCTGATACTGAAATAAAACTGATTTAATTAAGCTACATTAGGTTTAAGTGTAGTAACTTCTCATCCCCTTTCTTATACAAATGAATGACGCTGACCAGCTATTTTTATTTAGTTGATGTTTAACACCAACCTAGTTCGTTTAATAGGTAGATTATGTCCCGCTCTATAAATTTATGGGAACTAAAGCCTCGTTCACGAAGCAGGTCATCCAGTATCCGTAAGTAGGTATAGTTATATCAGCGTTTCGCAGGCGTCCTCCGCACCTGCTGCTTGATTGAACGCGCCCTAATGACACCGATGCATGGCCGACGAGGATGACTGGTACCTACTACCTACTACCTACCTACATAAAGGTTATTCCTCAGTGCCAATGTGGTTTTTGAACCCTTTGATTAAAGGGTAGGCAATGCATTGGCAGCACCCTTGCCCAAGGGTCCCTTGGTGTTGCATGTCTAAGGTGACCTAACTGCTTCCAGACGAGCCACCCTCCAGCTGGTTTGACTGTTCAAGTTATGAAAAAGTAACCGACCAACTACGGGTCGGTCTCGCGCACGACGGGTTCCGTACCATTATTTATAAAAAGGAGCATAAAAAACACGTTTGATGTAGGTACGGGGGCCCCTTTCAAATATTTATTTTGTTCTGTTTTTTAGTATTTGTTGTCATAGCAGCTACAGAAATACATCATCTGTGAAAATTTCAACTGTCCAACTGTCACGGTTCATGAGATACAGCCTGGTGACAGACGGACAGACAGACAGCGGAACCTTAGTAATAGGGTTCGTATTACCCTTTGGGTATGGAACCCTAAAAATTGCAAGGCGAATCTCTATACCTAGCCGAATAGAATCAGGAAGGTACCTAATAGAAAACGACAACTTTTCAACTTTTCCGATAATTTCTCCATTTTATAACCATTTAATAAAAATATTTTACCGGCTCCCAGTATCGCAATTTCAATAATGTCCCTAACTATTTCTTGTAATAACATTATATGTACGAAGCATTTATTGGAAATATCTCGAGTCGGGCCGTCTCGTTCACAAACGCGCTCTCGTCTGTAGTAGACTCAATGTAGAGGGCGCTTGAGCGCTGCGCGGCGACCAGTAATCGTTGACCCGCCTGGCTTGCTTTGTTTTTAAATAGGAAGCTGGAAAAGCCTAGATAATTACTAAGGCCTAGTGGTAGTGTCGCTAAGGTTCACCAAAGGTAAGGGCACCAGAAGGTGTTATCACCTTTTCGCGATATGCATAAGTACCTACCTAAGTTGTTATGTAATATTGAATTAATTTATTCATAACCTAAAAAAGGACAACCAATTATTCAGCCAGAAAAGACCTTGTTCTTGTACCTAGTACTTAGAGCATTCATAGATGCTCTAAGACCTAATAATTTATTGCTTTTTTCATTGTTTCGATACTTTGTCGGCCCATCCTATTCTTTCGTTTTCAATTTTACCTTCTATAAACTGTCTGCGATCCTCTTCTTTTTTTATCTTCTCTCTCTTCACTCTTTTCTCTTTACCCTCTTCACTCTTCATTGCTCCCAGTCCTATGTCTAGCTCCTACCAAAGACAATATGACCACTAACGCTGATCTCATACCAATCCTCTGATAGGTAACATTCTCTCCATCTGATGCTCTTCTACCACATCTCCTGTACCATTTGGAAGGATAGAGAAAAGGACGAGAGAAGTAGGTCATCATCATCATCATCATCATCATCACCATTAACAGACTGAAGACGTCCACTGCTGAACATAGGCCTCTCCCCGGGAGCGCCACTTAGAGCGGCTGCTCGCCTCCTGCATCCATCGGCTCCCCGTGGCTTTCACTAGGTCGTCGGTCCACCTAGTGGGGGGCCGGCCTACGCTGCGTCTTCCAGTTCGTGGTCGCCACTCGAGAACCTTTCTTCTCCATCGGTTGTCAGTTCTACGAGCGATGTGGCCTGCCCATTGCCATTTCAACTTGCTAATCCTAAGAGCTACATCGGTCACTTTAGTTCTCCTGCGGATCTCCTCATTACGGATCTTATCTCGCAGGGAAACACCGAGCATTGCTCTCTCCATAGCCCGTTGTGCGACTCTGAGCTTAGTAATGAGGCCAACGAGCTAGATAGAGACCACGTTTCAGTTCCATAAGTCATCACTGGCAACACACATTGATTGAAAACTTTTGTTTTCAGGCTTTGTGGTATTTTGGACGTAAAGAAAGGTCGAAGCTTCCCGAACACTGCCCAGCCGAGTTGGATTCTTCGGGCGACCTCTTTGTCGAAGTTGGACCTACCCAATTGGACAGTCTGCCCTAGATAGACGTATTTGTCGACAACTTCGAGAGTGTCGTTCCCAACAATTACCGGTATAGGTGGAACATGGTCATTTGACATGATTTAATGATTTAGAAGTAGGTACAGAAGAAGAAAGAAGATCTGGTAGAAGAGCATTAAACCTTCTGTGTGTGTCAATGTCAATACATTAACTATTTCTTAATTAAGGCATTGGCTGACAAAAGTTCTAACTCCTTGTAAGAGTTGTAAATAAATAACCTAAAATGATGAGCGACCGAAGTGCCAGGGCTCACGTAAAGCTGGTTTTTAGTTGACAAAAGAGCGGGAAAACAAAGGCCTATAGAGGTGGCACTACTTTTTGAACAAATAGGTTTTTGCTATGAAGTTTTGCAACCTGTCTTTATGAAAAAGAAATTATTTACAGATACTTAGAGAATGCGGATTCTCGCTATTATTATTAATCTTATAAACCAAAATAAAATAAATAAGTATCAAAAGCTTCCACCACCAACAGTGGCCGTCGTCAGGCTGTTGATGTTGATAGGCATCCCTTAGAGAGCGCCACTTTGGGCGGCTGCACGCCTCCTGCATCCATCGACTCCCCACGGCTTTCACCAGATCGTCGGTCCACCTAGTAGGGGCCAGCCTACGCTGCGTCTTCCGGGTCGTGGTCGCCACTCAAGAACCTTTCTTGTCCATCGGTTGTCAGTTGCCAGACACAACTAGCTAATCAAAAGCAAATAAAAAAAATATTATTATTAGCTAATTATACCTAAACCATGGTTTAAATCTAGTATCTACATTGCCATTTGCAACACATTAAAATAAATTGGCCTTTTTCTCAACGGGCCGCTCTCCCCTCGTTCCACAGCGCTATAAATATGACGTTCTATAATTTTAAAAAGTTTGCTTCTTGTGTTTCTGTGATAAAATCTTGTTCGGATAGTGACCACCCACCGGACTTAAACAGATTATTTTTTGCGTATCCTGAGGTGTCACTTTGGTTGATTTTGTGTGAAAATGTCGCATTAATTTTCATATTTTATTTCATTTTTATCTGGCGGAGAAATATCGATCCAGAAATTTCTACTTGCTTTGAGTCATTCAATCACGGACGAAAAAGAAAACACTTTGCCCCATAAGCGTCATTTTTTTCAATGCGATTCATATGATGGAGGTTTTGATTTTTCCTATATTAGGTGAATTATTTTGTGAATCTATGTACCGTGCCGAATCCAACTCACCAGTGCCGAGTAAGTTAATTTATGAATACTGTACCTATTACTTAGGTATATTCTGTGCTCTAAGGTAGAGTTGGTACTTAGAGTAGACTACACATTTAATATTTGCCCAAGACCAAACAGAGGGGTGTTATAAGTTCGACGCCATTTACCAGCCGATTTTGATATTATTTGGCAAAAATCACTCGGTTACTCTGTCCGTTCTAAACAAGTTTTAATAACTAAGTATGACGTAGGTAATTATTTATGGTAGTGAGGTTTTAGTTCGGGATTACAAAAGTTTGTGCTAGGTGCTGTTCGCGGAACTAACTAGTCTATTCCTGTTTGCCCACTTGTGGGGGTAGGATGAGACAATCCTGTCCTATTCACTTTGTCGATTCACAGCAACATTGTAAGTACTTATAACAAAAAAACAATACAACATTGCTTCCCCTCACGATATTGGTCCACAGTGCAAACAAACTACTCGTTTGATTCGCCTCGCTTTGTTTATTGTACTACTGTTTGTACTAGACTGTGGTATTGTACTATTGTTTATTCTGTGTGTGACCATGGCTATTGGCTAGGTCCGCCCGCAGGCAAAATGATATAGGAAATGGGAAAAGATTCGGAACAATAATTAGTTAAAATGCCTTATTTATAGACTAGTAGATGTTTATTGCAATTACAGCATGATGTACTAGTGTACAGCCACCACCTAGCCACATAATATTGAGCGTGTTTTCAGCTTGAGCTCCGAGTGACACGACACTGCAACTGTTATGGGCAACCGTATCGCTTAGCATCAAGCGAAAGACTAGCTCGTCACGTCATCCATTAAAATAAAAATATAATTAAATAATCGGTGAAATGTGAGTCTGACTCACAAGCGTTCCGCAAAAAAATCACGTTTGTTGTATGGGAGCCCCTTAAATATTTGTTTTAATCTGGTTTTTATTATTCGTTGTAATAGCGGCAACAGGAATACATCTGGGAAAATTTCAGCTTTACTATCACGGTTAATGAGATACAGCCTGCTTGGTGACAGACGGACAGACGGACAGCGGAGACTTACTAATAGCGTTCGAATTACCCTATAGTTACGGAACCCTAAAAAGTGAAGTATTTACCTACCATATACCTCATAGGAGAATGATCTTTTGTTTGAAAAAAGTTTTCTAGAAAGAAAAAATCTGATTCTAGATTTATTTATTTTACTTACTAGTGTTGTTATTCATTCCATTGAAAGATAGATCGGTAACGTGTTTGTGGAATATTTTGTAATTTATTTCGAGTTTACGCATTTCTTGAGAGCTTTTTGAAAGCCAGTTGCGAATATACATTCTACAGGCGATAATTTACGTTTAAAAATATTGATTCATCGTATTTTTTTTTTGTTCTAGTTTCTGTCAATAATATATGGGCACTGTGCTGGAGTTTTATATAATATGTAACAATTTACAAGCTCGGAAAAACTTAATTGTCATCCGAAATCTGCGTGCAAAAGCGCATTTTGTCTGCTAGCGTAAAAAGAGTTTTTAAATTAGATCCTATCACAGATCTAGAATTTTTTCACTATATCTATGGATCTTGCGACGGGCTCGATAGCTCAGTTGGTAGTAGCCCTGCCTTCTGCACTGAGGGCTAAGGGTTCGATTCTTACCCAGGACAATCATTTGTGAGATGATTGTATCAGTTATCTGGTTCCCATAGTACAAGCTATGCTTAGTTTGGGACTAGATGGCGCTGTGTGAAATGTCCACACATATTTATTTATTTTATGTTTATTTATTTATATTTATCTATTTATTACTCACGTGTTGTTTATTAACGGGATATTTACCATGTAATTTATTTGTTTCGAGTTGCCGATATCTCGGTAGCCCATAAACGCACGCACATAAAAAAAAAAGTAAAAACTAAAGTTAGTGACCATGGAAGTTTAAAATCTTATATTTATTTATCTCATTCAATAATTTTCTATAACGCCAGTTCACTGAAAATGCATAAGTGGCATTATTAATCAATATTTGAACCACGAGCGAAGCGAGCGAATCCTATGATCCTTCGCTTACTCAGCTCAAGTCATTTCATTTAAGTACCTAATTACTTAATTAGATACATTAAAATTAAACAATACACTTAGGATAGATTTTGCCAGTCTATTCGCGCAGGTGCTGCACCCCCAACTTCCAAAACAAAGATTACTTTACATCCCTCTCTATCACCCCAATCGATCACAGCTAAAAGAAGTGGAACCAATCCATTTGTTCCTGCATTTCCCTACATTATCTGTGGGAGAGGTATCTCCGAAGATATCCGTGTAATCCCGGCTTTACCCGCCTACGATCTAGCCGATATAAATCACGTAGCGTTAGACAGTTGGGCAGTGCTTTGTGCAAGGGTTGCCATTGCCAAGTTTTGGAAAGGTTTCATTCATAACATCTTACTAGGTGGTAGAATTTTTCTGCAAAGTTCGTCTAGGAAAAAAAAAAGAAAAACAAAGAAAAATGACAAAAAAGAAAAAATTGCAAAAGTAAAAATCTAGCATTGTAGCTAGTGAAATTACTGGGCAAATGAGACTTTATGACCGATCTCATAGTCTAGTAATCTTATTACTAAACTGTGTGATGTCTCAGGATAACGTGCGCAGTGCAGTGTCACGTGAAACTTATTTTAAATTTTCGTGTGACACTGCAACTATTGTGGGCGGCCGTGTCGCTTAACACCAGGCGAATGACTAGCTCGTCACGTCATTCATTCTAATAACAAAAAACATAAGGTTCCGTACCCAAAGGGTAAAACGGACCCTATTACCAAGGCTCCGCTGTCCGTCCATCACCAAGCTGTATCTCATCGCGATAGTTAGACAGTTGAAATTTTCACAGATGATGTATTTCTGTTGCCGCTATAACAACAAATAAGTACTAAAAATGCATTTTTATAGATAATGGTACCTACGGAACACTTCGTGCGTGACTCCGACTGGCACTTGGCCGGTTTTATTCAACTTTTTATAAAGCTTAACCCTTTGAGCTTTCAATTTAGTTTAGTAACAAAGTAACAATAATTAATGCTTAAATAAGTATAAAAGGTCTGCTGAACACACGCTGGATAAGGCGTCACTTTCAGTGGCTGCTTTCCTCTGGCATCCGATGGCTCTCTGGGGATTTTCCAGCTAATAGGGGGGGGGGACTAGCCCCTTCGTCGCATCGCATTTTACTTAGAACACTGACTGACCTGCTACTTCATAGATATTAATCTTAAAAATATTATTTAAATAAAATAGTTTTATTCTGTGGCAGCCCTATAAAAACAAGTGAAAACCGTTTAGCAAAAACACGGCTAATCCCGCCCTGCTAATGACGTATTAAGACGATCCCCGACGACGCAAACGCCGTTTGTTGCCGCCTTTTTTACCGTATACGGCTATTAAGATGTTTCTGGAACTCTCTGGAGCTCTCTGTGAATTATTTAGCAGTTTGTGCAAAAAATATTTATTACCTGTGTTACAGTGATTAAGCAGTTAGGGAATTTCAAAGACAAGAAGTGATGATGCTGGTGATGATGCTGATGATGATGATAACTAATAAATAACTGCTGCAAACCTTATGTAGGTGTCTGCTAGAAAAAATATATGACTAATAAATAATTCTATCTAATGATTGATGATGGTGATAATAACGCCCAACGATCACATACATAGATCCTGGACCCTAACTAGGACTCCCTGTATCCTGTGTAATGATTATCTACGTATTGGTACGGTTTACTCATCATCATCATCATCATTAACAGCCTGAAGACGTCCACTGCTGAACATAGGCCTCCCCCAGGGAGCGCCACTTAGAGCGGCTGCTCGCCTCCTGCATCCATCGGCTCCCCGCGGCTTTCATCAGGTCGTCGGTCCACCTAGTGGGGGGCCGGCCTACGCTGCGTCTTCCAGTTCGTGGTCGCCACTCGAGAACCTTTCTTCCCCATCGGTTGTCAGTTCTACGAGCGATGTGGCCTGCCCATTGCCATTTCAACTTGCTAATCCTAAGAGCTACATCGGTCACTTTAGTTCTCCTGCGGATCTCCTCATTTCGGATCTTATCTCGCAGGGAAACACCGAGCATTGCTCTCTCCATAGCTCGTTGCGGGACTCTGAGCTTAGTAATGAGGCCAACAGTTAGAGACCACGTCTCAGTTCCATAAGTCTTCACTGGCAACACACATTGATTGAAAACTTTTGTTTTCAGGCTTTGTGGTATTTTGGACGTAAAGAAAGGTCGAAGCTTCCCGAACACTGCCCAGCCGAGTTGGATTCTTCGCGCGACCTCTTTGTCGAAGTTGGACCTACCCAATTGGACAGTCTGCCCCAGATAGACGTATTTGTCGACAACTTCGAGAGTATCGTTCCCAAAAATTACCGGTATAGGTGGAACATGGGCATTTGACATGATTTTCGTCTTATCCATGTTCATCTTAAGACCAACCTGTCGGGAGACTCTACTGAGGTCGTTGAGCATGGTGCTGAGATCATCGAGCGACTCCGCCATAATGACTATATCATCGGCAAAACGAAGGTTAGTGATATACTCGCCATTTATGTTGATGCCATTACATAGGTATTTAAGTCATAAAAAAAATTAGCTCAGGAAGACAAGTCAGCTAAATAGGAAGGTAGAAAATGCATTACCTAAAGTCCAAACAATTAAAAAGTGGTCAGTTTATCGTACTTGGGTATTTTAATAATTATAAATATAATTAATAATATTTGTCTTTGCCTACCTTACAGGATTTCGTTGCAGTTTTAGTATTTACTACACAAATGGTTCAATCATAAATCTATTTTTTTGGTTACTGTTTATATCGGTCACCGTCTATTTGTCAAAACCGTTTGTTTATAAAAAAACGAATATAAAACCGTTTATTTATAAACTGTCGATTTATTGCAAACTGACAGATTGTCTTACAATAAAACGGATTAGTTTTCGATTATTTATAAACAGTCGGTGCCCAGCGGTGAGTTTATAAAACATCGGGTTTTACTAGCGTTTAATTGTGAACAATGCACCAATTATATAATTTAATGTGTTTTTAGTCACTAGTGGCTAACCAGTAGGTTGCGACGACGAGCGAAGCGAGGAGTGTTAGATGAGTTTTGACCACACTAGAAGTACACAATTACGAAAAAACGAAGTGATGCGAATAATTATAAATAACCAAAATATCGACCGTTTTATTGTGAGACACATTGCCCGTTTGCAATAAATCGACAGTTTATAATTAACCACGTTTTAAACAAACGGTTTTTACAATAAGACGGTGACATATCCACTGACTGGGATACTTATATATACTTTATGCATACTATTATGTAGCGTATCAAAAATTCTACACACAAAACATAAAAAAACCTCCTACTGTAGTTTCTGTGCCGGTAAGTACTTAGCTGTCGTCTATATAGCGCTTCGGTATTAAGTTAGGTGAATACCGTAGCTAAGTAGAGTCTTACTGGATTAGGCTCTGAGAAAGTGTTTCTCTTAAGTACCTACTACCTACACGTAGGTACTTAGGTTAGGTTACTTCTTTTAGGTTTAGGATAGGTTGCGTTACGACGCTATTTTGCACGGATTATAGCTAAGTTCGGTATAGCTATAGAGTCCGCGCCACCACTGAAGTCCGATAGGCAAGGCGCTTCAATCGAGCATACTAATGTTGCCGTATTCAGAAAAATAATTTACTGATTACCATTGTAAAGATTACGGATGAGTAATTAAACTAATAAAATGAATAATGTTAAACGTGAAAGTCAGTACCTGCTTTTGTTTATTACTTAAATAAAACAAAATAATTTAAATTTATTTTATATTTATTTATTTAAAATAACTTTTTACAGTAATTATGGTCTTCGTTGATATATTTTATGCCTGACATGCCGCAGTCACTGTCGCTTGTATAAATCATTTCACTGTCGTGATCTGATTCAGTATCACTGTCACTTTCTGTAGAAATGATGAACCTTTTCATTTCCACATCAATGAGTTTATTACTCATAAATTAGGCAAAATGACCAGCATTGGCATTCCTAAAACCTTACCTGTCATAGCAGCGACTCTCATCTGCACATTATTAAGTGGTATTAATAGTTCTTTAGCTCGTATTTGGTGGCGAGTGTGGTGAGGATTCTGGGTGTAGTCCGTCGGTAGTAAAACTGCAGTTGTTGAGTTCACGAACAGTCTTGTATTTGCTGTTATATACACGAGTTATTGCGACTACACAAAAAGGGCCTCCACGGGCCACACGAACTATTTTACAATTTAATTATAAATTATTCGCGGAGCGACATGCGCGCTCGCGATGATGAGGAACCAGAAGAGAGGTTATTCTCTGTGGCGCCAGAGGGCGCTGCCGAACTATGGAATCCGTTCCATAGTTCGTTCTTAATATTACGCTTAAGCTACATACACATTTACACATGGAAACAGAGAATATAAATCATTGCAATATAGTGGCGCGTACACACGCCACATCACCCCCCTACGGAGAAAAATACAGCGGGAGTAAAAAAAAAATATAACAAGTGTAAAATTATATACATTCTAATTCTAATTCTAATTCTACGTGGGGGTGCTAAGTCCTGCACTGACGTCCCGCTTGGGGTGTATTGTGCATTTCCCCCTCTACCAGCATCTACCCGAGCCACCCCAACTCCTTAAAATAACGGAGTGTGGCTCTGGGCTGCTGGCACAACTGCTCCAGTGGTGCTGATGTTGGGTGTTGTATTGATGCAGATGAGGCATTCAAACAATCTGGACTAGAATGCTGTGCGTCCACTTGTGTCAGCATTCTTGATGTGTATCTGGCTTCCTCTGTAGCTGTGCAGTATCTCAGCACGTGTTCCACAGTCTCATTTTCATTCAGGCACCCTCTACATAGGGGGCTATCCGTGGCCCCGGTCTTATAAAGATGGTAGTTCAAATTGCAGTGGCCAGTGATGAGGCCTACTATAAGCCGAAGATCTTGCCGCTGCAGCTTTAGCAAGTTATTAGTAATCTTCCTGTCAATGGTTGGAAAAACGGCTTTTGCATGTTTACAGTCCGTCTTTTTATCCCAGATGTTTTGGTGCTCTTTTTCAGTGTGCTGACGTAGTGAGTCCCGCACTTCCATCGCTGATGGTTTGCAGAGCCCTACGACGTCAACACCAACTTCTTTCTTGGTTCCTTCTTTGGCAAGAAAATCTGCCCTAAGGTTACCTGGGCATGAGCCGTGGCTCTTTGTCCATCTTACTATTGTTCTGCATTTGTGAGACAACTTTTGGAGAGTAGCGTGGCACTCTGCTAGAACTCTCGACCTGGTTGTGGGCCTTCTGAGTGCATAGACTGTTGCCGCGCTATCAGTGGTAAAAATGAGAATTTCCTTCTCATCGGATCGTGGTGGGACAGTTAGAGCATCCGATGAAAGCAGTGCTCTCGCCGCCATTAGAAGTCCCATGTTCTCTGCTTGAAACACTGAGGTGTTTTTGTGCAGGGCTTTGGAGTCCGAGATTCCAAGTTCCGGCGAATGATACCCGCAACCTGCTCCTGCCTTATTTTTTGCACCATCTGTGTACATGTTCCAAGAGGGTGAGAGACCTTCCAGAGCACCCTCCTCTGTAATCAGCTCATACCTTCTACCATCAAGGTGCGTGCTAGCTATTCTATCCGTACCTTGATTTGCTTCAGGTATGATTCTCATCGCTTTCTCTAAAATTCTGCTATGAGCAGTGAGTGGTGAATTACCTTTCCACTGGCTTGTAGATTTAATTCTGAGAGCTGATGCCATTGCTTCTTGCTGTATATGCAGGTGCAAGGGAGTCAGACCCAGAATAACGTCCAAAGCTGCCGAGGGTGTCGTCTTTGTACACCCACAGATCAGGGCGCAAGCCAGTCTTTGGATTTGTTGTAGTTTGGCGATTGTTGTCACCAGATTTGTGCGAGCCCACCATACTACGCAGCCGTATGTGAGTACCGGTCTCACTATGACTGTGTATAGCCAGCGGCAAAGCTTCGGTTTTAAACCCCAGTCTTTGCCGACGGCTCTGGTGCTTTGCCATAAAATGTTTGTAGCTTTCGTAACAATGTGATCAAGGTGTTTCGCCCACAAAAGCTTACTATCTAACCAAATGCCTAGATATTTTACTTCCTTACTAAGGGTCAACTGTGTACCAAACAAAGTCGGAAGTTTTAGTCCTGTTATTTTAGTTTTCCTGGTGAACAGAACCATCTCCGTCTTCTGCGGGTTCACAGAGAGACTGTGGCTTTCACACCACTTTTCAACGACCCGAAGGGCCTTCTGCATCTTATCGCAGAGGGTAGCTTCAAATAGCCCGGAGACCATAATAGCTAGGTCATCAGCATAGCCTACGGTCATGATGCCATCTTTGTTTAGAAGCTGGATGAGTTCATTTGCCACCACAACCCAAAGTAATGGAGACAGAACTCCTCCCTGCGGACAGCCTCTCGTGACAAGGCATCGTGTTGCATTTGAGGTTTCTATCGTCGCAGCTCTGTTTGAGAGCATGCTTGTAACCCATTTATTCACTCTGTTATCCACTCCCTGGTTCTTCAATCCGCTCTCAATACTTGAAAACGTAGTTTTATCAAAAGCCCCTTCAATATCAATGAAGGTTGCCAAACAGGACTGCTTGTTCTCCAGTGCCGATTCAATCTTATGGACAACCTGGTGAAGAGCTGTCTCTGTGGATTTGCCTGATTGGTAGGCATGTTGGTTCTTGTGCACCGGATTTTTAATCAACGGTTCACCTCTAATATATTTGTCGCACAGTCTCTCCAGAGTTTTCAGGAGGAACGAGCTCAGGCTTATAGGCCTGAACGACTTGGGATTGGTGTAGTCTGCTTTACCTGGTTTTGGTAGGAAAACTACTTTGACTTCTCTCCATGCCTTGGGTATGTACTTCCACGCAAGGCATGCCCTGAATATAGCAATTAAATGTATTTTAATCTTGTTTAAACTCCATTGGAGAAGTGCTGGAAAGATTTCATCTGTCCCAGCGGCCTTGTAAGGTTTAAACGAGCTTACGGCCCACAGAAGGGCTTCTTCTGTGACTATTGAGTCTGCAAAAGCCCAGTCTTCATCATCCGGTTTGTGCATTATCTCTGGCTCCCATCCCTTGTCGCTGTCCATACGGCAGTCCGGGAAATGGGTTTCTAGCAGGAGTTCAAATTGTTCCTGCTCCGATGCTGTGTAGGTGCCATCTGCTTTCTTCAGAGTACCTAGTTTCATCTGACTATCTCTGGATAAAAGTTTTCTGAGCCTCGCGGTCTCACTCTCAGATTGTATAGAGTTACTGTACTTTATCCACGAGTTGTTGCGACTCTTATTTATACTCACTTTGAGTTTGTGTCTAGCTTTCCTATAATCTTGCCAATCTTTTTCGAGGTCTGTGTTCATGGCTCTGTTGAAATGGTGTCTTGATGTCTTCCTCAGTTTGCTGAGCTTTTTATTCCACCATTTGTCGCTCTTGTCCAGTATTTTACTGTTCTCTGTTTTCAGAGGACAGGCTCCTTCGTAACTTTTCTTTATGCAGTCGGTCATAGACTCGATTGCACTTTCAATTTCGTTGGGCGACAACTCTGTGGTCATTTCAAGTTTTGGTATTTCTGCCAGCGCATTCTCTAGCAATTCTCTAAACACCGTTCCATCGGTCTTCCTCGGATTTCTATACGTGCGTGGTTTGTGCTCTCCTACCTGCAAGCTGAACCTGACCCTCCTGTGGTCCGCACAAGAAATATCGTTTACAGCTACGCGCCAGTCTGTTATCGTCTCTGCGATCTCGCTGGTGGCTATTGTAATATCAACTATGGTTCTTGCCCAGGACGTAACAAACGTCGGTTCCGAGCCTCGATTCAGTATACTAAGATTATGTCTTAATGTAAAATCAAGGATATCCTTTCCTCTTTCGTTTGAGTCTTGACATCCCCAGACAGTGCAGTGAGCGTTTGCATCGCATCCCACCACACATTCCAGTTTATTATTTGCGCAGAACTGCATTAGCTCTTCGAGTGCTGGAGGCGGTGCCTCGGCTCCAATGTCCATGTATGCTGAGGCTATGACAATGGTGCTAAGTTTTCCCTGCAATCCCGTCTCCATTTTCACTACAGTGAGATCGTCGGTACACATATGTGTTACCAAAGACGCCTTATAGGGGTTAGGCACGTATATAAAAGTCCGCGTTTTGTTATGTCTAGGAGGAGCGAAAACATTTCCTCTTAAGGCATTGAAGCCACTCACCTTCCCACGACTCAGGTACGGTTCCTGGACCAGTGCTATTGTGTTCGGTTGCTCCTCCAGGGTTCTTCGCAGAGCGGCGAAACCTGTGACGCTGTGTTGGATGTTGGCTTGTACAATTTCGATTCCAAATTTACTACTGATACCTAGCCTGTGAGTGCTCCCCGCCGCCGTGGCAGGTGGTTTGTTAGTGCTATGTGGAGTGTTATTAACGTGGGGATCCATTTTTAAAACATTAAGAGTTTGCGACGGGTTAACAGGCCGTCCCCTTTATTCTGCCATAGGGTTGACAGAGGAGGAACCAGGCCGGTCCGTGTCCATAGACGATGCCGGCGAGAAAATATTGAGGCCCATTATGTCACCTGCAATATCCTCCTCATCTTCATCGCCCACGTTCAGGAGCCGATCCACTTCCTCCCTCGTCCACCCTATGTTCTCCGTCAGGCTTCCGTCGTCGGCCTCGGGAGTTGCCGGCACCACCCCACCGTTTGATGCGGTATGGACCGTGCCCGCCTCTCCCGTCGTCGCCGTCGCAGCGCCCCCGGGTCTAAATCCTCTAACCTTCACGAAAACTCTCGCCGTGATGTAGTGTAGGCGAAAGTCTTCGCGCCGGAGATTCTCTAAGTCCTCTGGTGGTATGCCCATTACCAGAATGTGGTTAAAAGTTCCCCCCACTGGGCGGACTTCGTGGGTGAACATCTGCCACCTCTCTACCCCAACCCCCGGATTGAGAGCCACCAGAAAGTTCCTCAGCAGGTCAGGACGCCTTGTGAGTTCCTCCCTGCCACGCCCGAAATCCGGTATATAAATAACCCCCGTGTGATACCGGGGCACTTTGCTCTCAGGGACGACCATGTACCCTCCCGACCCTTCAGACAGAGCAGGAAGCTTTGCGACCGTCTCGGTGAGCCAGGTGAGGGCATAGTCGTCCCGAGGTGTGTACCTGACGCCACCTCGGAACAGCTTCGGCATCGTCATGAACCGCGGCAGGAGAGTGTCCTCTCTCCCACCGTTGCTCAGGAAAACACCAAGAACTGCTTCCTCGATGATTTTTCGGATCTCAATGGCCCGGAGTTCGTCCATCTGTATCCGGTTGCGATCCAAGACGACTACCTTGTAGTACGCCTTGGCTGCCTCCGCATATGAAGACGGCCCCTCGCCATCGGTCATTTTACAAAGATTGGGTGGAGGGGGTCTGTCCACTGGTCCCGCGTAAGCTGCAGCGGAAGGTCTGCTTTCAAGGCATACCTTTTTGTCGGCTGCTGGGCAGCCGGTGGGCGACACAAGGTCGCTGCTCCGCTGCCGCTTCGCGCCCCGGACTGCGTCCCCCCCCACACCAATCTCCTTGCCTGCTTCCACGGGCACAGTGGTACCGGCTACACCGCCTTCGGTCACTGCGCGCCCCTTCTTCCCCTTCCCCTTCCCCTTGCCCTTTGACAGGCTCGGTTGAGGTTCAGGTTCAGTCGGGGGGCGGACTGTGCACGGCGTAGCCGCATCCTCCTGCGACGCGTGTGTCCTCGTGACGAGGTCGGAAGGCAGGTCCACGTATGCCGTAGATTGTTGCGATAGTGGCTTCTGCGGCTTACCACCCCGCCCTCCGGTCGCTGCTTGCGCAGACGCTTCCGGGTTCGGAGCTTCGGCCACATTAGCCACCATCACTTCGTGCGGGTTGACGCGTGCCATGCACGCCACGACTGACGGCGCAAGCGCTGACATGCCGGGCAGATGAAACGCGCCCTCCCGCCGCTCCCGGTAAAACTGTTCTACCAGTTCGGCATCCCGCTTCCTGCGCTCCCTCTGTTCGGATTTGCGGTTTTTGCCGCGATATGAGCTTTGGGAGGGTGTCGGCTTGCCAGGCCTCCCACCCTTCCCGTCACCTGTCTTGAGCGCGCTACTCTCCGCCACAGGTTCGCGCCGCTGCCTCTGCTGGTGCCTCTTCTTGGCGTTATAGCGCGCCACGTGTCCTGCTCTGGGCTTCTGCACTGGTCCAGGAAGAGCTCCGGCCGCAGTCACCGTTTTCGGTCCAGTAACATCCGCGTCCGACGAGGCCTGGGACACCACCCCGCCGTCGCCTTCGGTGGCCAACTTGACACCCCCCGGCCCGGACACCAGAGGGCGCCGGGTGCTAGCCGGTTCGCATGGCATCTCATTTTTCATATCGGAACTCATCATGCTTTTAGGAAAAGAGGAAGAAAAACGCTAAGGTTCTGTGGAGCAAAGATGGCTATTAGCGGGGCAAAGCAAGTGAAAAGTAGTCGCCCAATCTACTTCCCTCCCGTATTTCGCATGTTATGAGAGTGAGAGAAACCCTACTCCTACCAAAAACCCTACTGTCCCTCCCACTCCCTTAACATGCAGGCCATGGGCTGCCTAAAGAGGGATGCAGAGCTCGGCATACCAACGGATGATTTGAAATGCCGTGCCCCACATCCCCCCCAAGTGCCCTCCCTCTTTGCCCGGGCTTGGGACCGGCACCATAGGTAGTTATTGTGCTGAAGCAAAAGCAGCGGATGGTAAGCAATGACTAGATATGGAGGCGAGGTTACTAGATATGGAGGCGAGGTTTTTACATTTATACATTATATACATTTAACATTATAGATCCAGGATGTCACGGAACCTGACTCTGCGACCGGTGCGGGTGACGACTGCGGGAGTAGGGGAGGGGACGGCTTGTGGGTGGGCGGAGGGTGCGGGGGACGGAGGCTGTGGAGCAGGAGGCGGCGTGCTGACCGGAGCGGGTGCGGAAGGAGCTGCGCTAGACGCTCGTGCGTCTTGCTCGACTTCCAGGTGCGCTGGTTTGACGCGGTCGACGCTGACCTCGTGTCTCTTGCCTGCAACATCCAGTGTGACGGTCTTGGGACTTCTGGGGGGGGGTATGTAATGCAGTTGTAGTACATACCTCTGGTGGCTGGGACTGAATGTCCATGAGCGTATCTGCTAGCTCGGCTAGCTCACCAAGTTGATCTAGGCGTTGTGCGGCCAGAACTATTTGCAGCTGTCGGGGAAGTCGGCTGGACCAGATGGACTTCAGTAGCCTGTCCGGAAATGCAGGTCCTGCAAGTGACCGGAGGTGACGGAGGAATGATGACGGCCTCCTGTCGCCCATCTGTTCGTTGTCTAGGAGTCGCCTGGTCTTCTCCTCATACGACTGCGAAAACCGAAAATATTGTTGATTTAAGTGCCGTATATGGATCAGTCTGCGGGGGAGAAATGATCAAATCCTCAACCTCGACGGCGCAGTTGGTATCCAGCATTGATACTGCGTAGCTGAATTTAGTTGCTTCCCTGGTTATTTGGTTGATAGCAAACTGTGCCTCTAAGCTGGCAAACCAGAGTGCGGGTCTGTCTTTACAGAAGGGAGGGGTACGGATTGATATGCGGTGCACTTCTTGCGGCGGGTCTTGCATGCTGTTACAGCTAGCACTGTCAAGTGTCCCCTTGTTATCACTTTCAGCCATTTTAAAGTGCAAAAGTTAGTGATAGGCGATAACAAACACAAAAAACACAAAGAAAACGCTTAATTTTTCTCCGTATGAGGGTTAGAATAGCTACCACACACACCCTTAAAACTAATGCAAAAACGCACTTAAAACTAGGCAACACAAAACAAAAGTAAATATGCGCAAAAATAAACAAAAGTGTATAAGTACCCAAGCAGTCGTAAAAACCACGTGCAATCACACAAAAAATGCAACTGGGTTAATGAACGCAATTTTCTTATAACTAAACACAATATTGCAGCAATAAACTGTCCAAAAACACAATAAAACAAATGAAAACAAACAAAGAATTTACAATTACGAATAATAAAAACACAGAGTAAATAACAAGTCACAGCTGATTATGACAGTTCGGCGACTTAACGCGAGTGATTCTGACAGTTCGTTGACGTTGACACTCACGGTTCGTGTCGTGCAGAACGAATGAACGTTCAACTGAACTGCACGACTGCACGAAACACACCACACAAATTCAAATGTTAGTGCACCAAAGCGTCCGATATGTTTGGTGGCGCCACTATCAACGCGATTTGCGCACGAGTTTATGACTCGGTGTAAGCAAAGAATGGCGGAATTATGTACAAAAAGATGAATGAAAATATAAAAGGCTGCACAAACTGATGCGGAGGCACCTTTCCCGCATACGCACCAGCGTATGCGGGAAAGGTGCCTCCGCATACGACACGATGCTGCAGGCTCCTTGGCGGTCCTCAGGGACACTTTTAGCTCCGTCGCGGCGCATGCGTGGTAGAGCTTCGCCCCGTCGAGTTTGCTGCGAGGCTGGTCGGAGAGCGTGCGGGCATGGGCCTCCACACGCGTAGCTTCCGATGGCAGCTCTGATCGAAGCTGCGCGTTGCTCAGCGTCGGTGGTCACCAATTTAGCTCGTATTTGGTGGCGAGTGTGGTGAGGATTCTGGGTGTAGTCCGTCGGTAGTAAAACTGCAGTTGTTGAGTTCACGAACAGTCTTGTATTTGCTGTTATATACACGAGTTATTGCGACTACACAAAAAGGGCCTCCACGGGCCACACGAACTATTTTACAATTTAATTATAAATTATTCGCGGAGCGACATGCGCGCTCGCGATGATGAGGAACCAGAAGAGAGGTTATTCTCTGTGGCGCCAGAGGGCGCTGCCGAACTATGGAATCCGTTCCATAGTTCGTTCTTAATATTACGCTTAAGCTACATACACATTTACACATGGAAACAGAGAATATAAATCATTGCAATATAGTGGCGCGTACACACGCCACAGTTCCTTATTCTTCTTTTCCAACTCGCTTCTTTTACTTTGAGAACCAATTCGCGGGCTGCACTTTTTAACACTTTTCGCTCCATTATCACCAGTATTTCACATAAAACAACTAAAAAATCCTAGACTAGCACACAAGATGTAAACAACAAAATGGCGGATCTATCAATCTTAGTTCCAAATTTTTCCGTCGAACTTCAGTGGTGGCGCGGACTCTAACTCTAAATTTCACCCTCACGAAAATGTTACAGCCACCTTCATGAAAATCTCATCCCTAAGTCTGATGGAATTTCAGACAAAGCACCTTAAATTCTAAGTTATTCTAAGTTCTAAGATTATGAAACTGAATGAGGTCGTTCGTCCGTTGAAATTATTTTCGACCACAGCCTATGAGAAAAAAACAATTGATTTCGACAGAACATTTCGTTTTTCAGTGACACTTTTCTCTGATGATCCTCTGACCCAACTTTTTATTTCGACACCCGAACTTATATAAATGAGAAAAGTCCCATTAGTTCAGTCAGCTGAACTGGACCACTGCACTAATGGGAATAGGCGACTTTTGCACTTAATTAGTCAGATTAATATCGCAATTATATATTTTTGTTAATGAATGATGTGACGAGCTTATGTTGGCCTGAAGTTAAGCGTCATGCTATGACGCTAATATTACCATTACAGAGTATTAAAACAGTCGAAAAATGTAGCCCTCTAATGAACTCATTGACTCCCCTGCTAATTAACATTCGACTAATTAAATTAACCCACCTGTTCTAATAACCCCCCATAGATGGCGCTGGTAATCAAATCAAGATGGCCGTCACGCACGCTCCAATTAGCTGCTGTCTTTGTTATTTACTTATTTAATTTCGTTGATGTGTCTGGAATAGTTATAGGTTTTGAGGCATGTTTTACCTGAGTAAATATGGGTATGTTCCAAGTTGCACTGACATGAAATGCCCCTGTATGGTCATCGGGAATAATGTTCCCAGTTCGCCCCCTTTGGATAGGTATTATGCAGTTTCTCCACATTATACCCGTTTTCTCGCAAATTCTTTGTTTTCTGGGTTTAAATTAAATATCTTATTTACCTACCCATAGATAGACAAATGTTCTATGTATTGCAATGATGACTTTCGCTGAATACGAAACCCATCACAAAACTTTATTCACGTCATCACGTTACAGCGTTAAATATAATCAAACGGGATGTTTTATTTTTGTGTAGCTAATAGGAATACTCTATGTTAATATAGAGTGGTCATGGAAACCTTTAGTTGTTTAATATGAAGGAGAAACACAGAACTAGAGAAAGATCAATAGAACACCGCGTTTGAAGTTGCTAAGGGAATATTGAGAAAAAGTCTCAATGGTTCAGTTTCAACTACTTCTATGGAACTTTTGGGAATAAACGGACTTTATCTTGTGTCCTGTAAAGGCTGTAAATTATGCCCTTCCTTTTTACGGCTCGTGGGGACCATCGTAAAACATAACGAGTGGGCCCATCATCGTTTATCTGGTCGAAGGGTTTTGTGCTGCTTTACGATAGTTTGTTACCCACCGAGACATTCGCATGTTGGTTTCTTAACTCTACTAAATATTGAATCAACAATCAATCATTTCAATTTCATTTCATTTTGCCAATAAAAATTGTCTTATCTTAACATTGTAAATAAAGACAAAAAAGGATAAAAATACACAAAATGTTTGTAAAGGTTTGGTACCCCTGTGGTCCTGGGCATAAGAATAGGACCACGGTGGTCCGTAGCCCGTATGGTCCTGGACATAAGAACAGGCCCACCAGGTTATTTAATTTTTTCTATTGGATTTTCGCACAATACAAGCTTCCTTTTATATTGCATTTATTTTGTTATCTTTTCTTCTACGGAAACACGTCGTCGGCAATAATGTATTTTTAGCAGCTTTCTCCTCAAAACTATTAAGAGGTTTAAGAGATAGGTAATCCCGGTAACTAAGCTTGAATAAACAATCGTCGCTAGCCTTTTAGCCTTTTACTTTATAATCATTAATACATCTATAACCAGCCAGACGCATAAAGCTGCCGAGTTCATACCCATTCTTTTACCTTGTTCAAACCATGACCATAAACTTTAACCACAGGTACCTACGAGATTACCTAAGCTCGGTTCAATTGTTTAACATACGTTCCTACCAAAGATCAAAACCCGAAATGTTTTCCTTGCAAGATTTACCTACACCGTACGTGCCTCACCGAGGATGACAGAGCCAGACACCATGACTCGATAAACGTTTTGTACTGTCCTCAACTTCTATCTTTGCGTTCGTAAAGCAAGATACTAAAGCTGGTATATTGAACTTTGATATCTCGTGCCTTAATCATAAGATGTTTTGGAGTTTGCAACAAGTTTCTAGATTGGTTTGTAAGAGTAGAGATCCGCAGATGATCCGCGACGGGCGTGCAGCGAGGACGATGTTTACCTTCGGCATATTTGAATAATCATGGTGGTACTCCGTGAAAGTATGGAATGAGGGATGATGGTACAAAATAGCTTGCTAAAATAACTGATGTTATTGAAGAGTTTAAGCTGTCTAGTATCTAGTAGTCTGTTTTTTTAATTCTATTAAATTGATTGTGACATCACATTGCACAAGTGGTATAGAGATATGGAGATTGGAGAGTTTACCGGTGTCTATGTTACCTACAGTTACTACTTTAATGGTTAGGCACTTTTTTGCAAGAAACCGTTTCAAATTTATGTAGGTAGGTATTGTATGTAGGGAAATGACTGGGCATAATAAAATATGCGATTTTATGAATTCGCCTTATTTATGGGCAAGCAATATCGTTCGCAGCATTGACAACCGATGGGGAAGAAAGGTTCTCAAGTGGCGACCACGAACCGGAAGACGCAGCGTAGGCCGGCCCCCACTAGGTAAACCGACGACCTGGTGAAAGACGCGGGGAGCCGACGGATGCAGGACGCAAGCAGCCTCTCAAGGTGGCGCTCTCTGGGAGACGCCTACGTTCAGAAGTAGACGTCACTAGGCTGTTCATGATGATAATGATGATGATGATGCTAAGTCACGAGAAAATATTTTACTAGACTGTCTTAGAATGTCGTGCATAGTGTAGCTAAAGTGTTTGTTACACGGAACGTTATAAAGTTCCGAATGACACTGCAACTTAGAAATGCTTAACATTTGGCGAAAGACTCAAAGGATGTTTAGATCTTTTTTACAACGGCAAGTGGTTAGGTAAGTAAAAATAAAAATACGAGTGAATAATCGAATAAGACCGTTCGAACGAAGTCAAACATAATGTTTGGTAATATCAACATTAATTTAACGTTTTCATAAAATTAAATTAATGAAACCCCATCCATCTTCCCCGAGTTTGCGTAACAACGCACACAAGAATATTAATACGCACTCCTAACAAAACAAATCACTTGTTCTCGTTACGATAATTAAGTTTCAACACCTCGTGACAAACGCAGGTTGTGTGCAGCGTGCAGGTGTTCATAAAACATTATAATTTATGTTCTGATTGTACAATGGCAGTGTTGAACAACTTGCTACGAATGTTCTTATTGAGGAGGAAGTGTTGGCCAATTTCAACATGTGGAGCAAGTGTTTGCGGAAAATAACGAATGTTCTTCGATTGTTAAAGTAATCGTTTGATAACGGTGATTTACGTAGAAATAATGAAATGCCATAGATTTATATATCAGGATATGCCCAATTGCCCGAAGGAACATTTTATTTTGTCAAAATGGTGTGGGAAAAGTCAGCGCCATCTATTAGATTTCGCGTGAACTACGACAAGTTGAGAAAAAAAGGTGCCTATCGCTGCCATTATGTCCGTCAATGCTTATGTTTACAATGATTACTCCAAATATAAATTCTATTATTTTGTTACAAAACAGAGTGTAATATTGAAAATATTGAATTACTTGAGGTAGGAAACTGGGTCTTTCTTTTTACTGCACTTTTGAGTATATATTGTGCAACCCTTCACAATACAACTTGGCATATTTTGTTTGTGACATTCGACCGATGCCTTCTAACTTCCATCACAGACTGAGCGCTAGTGGATGCCAATCTGTGAAATTGACTCCCACTTTGAAGCGACCTATAACCAGTCATTAGGCCTGTCCTTAATATATATGTCTATGTGAAATGCTTTATTTGCACACACTGAACACAACGACAATAATTAACAACAAACAAAAAACTTACTTTTAATTTAAAAACTTGCTGATAACCTATACTTT
The DNA here is from genome assembly GCA_963580505.1 of Ennomos erosarius. Classification (NCBI taxonomy): domain Eukaryota; kingdom Metazoa; phylum Arthropoda; class Insecta; order Lepidoptera; family Geometridae; genus Ennomos; species Ennomos erosarius. Next base: position 13,747,075 of record OY756988.1, read on the forward strand.
GTGATTGTGTGTGTGAACATTGTTGCTGTGACAGTGCTGTACAAAATGGTCTGTGCTCAGCATATGCCATGGACGAATCCAGGGCGCTGATTTTCAGCCCAGACCTTGGGTGACGTAGAAGACTGGTCTTGATGATGTACATTAGTTTTAGTTGTGAGCTACCAGGGAGTCATGAACTAAAGGATCTGTAGAACGCTGCAAGTCTACCTTATAAATCTTACTTGATACTTGATAGAGAGTAAAAAGTATGTGGGAAGCTCAAAGCTGTTACCTTACACAGCCACCAGTCAAACGAAAATGATTTATAAGCTTTACGGCCAGTAATTATTTATTTTTATAATAGTGAAAGAATCCTATTGCTGATCCTATGAAATTTTCACTCTTCGTCACCTTCATCCACATTCAGGATCAAGGACTAAATTCCAAACAGGACCTTTCGTTTGTGATTCGTGAGGAAACGTTGATGACCTCTAGTACAAAGCACTGCTGGTCATCAACATTTCTCCACGATGTCTTCCTTCACCGTCATAAGACTTCCGCAGATAGCTAAAAAAGCGATTGGTGCAGGGCCGAGGATTTGAACCTGGGTATGTCAGTTTGCAAGTCGCATGGGTTACTGCTAAGCCACACGCTCACCGACGACTCATGATCATGACTACATAACGCATATAATAGCGAAAGTCCTACCATATAGGCAACTACGATGTGATCTATAAATTAGAGATATCCATAAAAACTGCAGTCTCACAACAGCCAAACTTAATTGGCTTCTCCAAAAAGTTCAAGAGTGGACCTTAAAAAACAAATAGATCGCTACAGAATCGCCTACACATCAGTAACGGTTCTGTCAAACGTAGTGTTTACACGGGCAACAATGCCGTGATTAAAATGTGCGTAGTGTGTGCTGGCACAATGCGAGTTGTTATAGTTCTATTGTTGTAGTATTGAGGGCTGAGAGGCGGAGATTGGTCGGCGACAGAGGTGCGACTTTCTAGCTCTCAGCCTTAGCTGCAGCTGCTTCATCAGACTATCATGAACTAAAAAAAACCGACGACTACCTCTTCTCTCGACAAAGCGCTGAACCATAAATTGATGTATCAGGATATGCCCGAAGGAACATTTTATTTTGTCAAAATGGCGTGGGAAAAGTCAGCGCCATCTATTAGATTTCGCGTGAACTACGACAAGTTGAGAGAATTAGGTGCCTATCGCTGCCATTATGTCCGTCAATGTTTATGTTTACAATGATTATTCCAAATATAAATTCGATTATTTTGTTACAAAACAGAGTGTAATATTGAAAATATTGAATTACTTGAGGTAAGAAACTTGGTCTTTCTTTTTACTGCACTTTTGAGTATAGATTGTGCAACCCTTCACAATACAACTTGGCATATTTTGTTTGTGACATTCGACCGATGCCTTCTAACTTCCATCACAGACTGAGCGCTAGTGGATGCCAGTCTGTGAAATTGGCTCCCACTTTGAAGCGACGCGACGTTTTAACCTGTCATTAGGTCTGTCCTTAATATATATGTCTATGCGCTTAACCAATAAAAGCACAGCAAATGGATTACTATGTGATCTGCGTGATCACTTATAGGTTTGGATTATTTGAAGTGTTTGTTCAACTGCACCAGATAATAATGACCATAATTATACCAATGTTAGAGCGGCAGAGTTGGAAGGCTCAACGACATCGTCAGGTTACGTACCTATGCGTGTCACTCCAGCTCGTTAGATGCCTTTTCCTATTCTAATTATATCTTTTGCCTTCGTTTTTTTATTAAAGCGACTAAATAAACATGCCATGGCTGCAACCATTCGCAAGCATAAGTCGCAAGTCTGTTCACAGCTTTCCCGGATCAAAGCACAATCGCACATTGTGCTCCGCAATCGTGCAGTGGGTATGTCGAGAAATGCTCCGTTGTGCGGCTAGAGACTTCAGACTGATGTTCCGATCATTGAACCTACTTTATTGTAGTAGTCTTATATACGAGACAATAGGTAGCTTTGCTTTGACCGTCACTATAAGTAAGAATAGCAACAGCCGAAATCACCTTTTTTTGAGGATGAATGATGTGACACGCCGCCAATAGCAGTTGCAGTGTCACTCGGAACTTTAAAATAGTAAAGTTTCACGTGACGCTGCACTGCACACGTCATCCTGAGATATCAGCATCACACATCTAGTAATCAGATTACTACAATATGTAATCAGGTCATAGTCACATTTGCATTTAATTTCACTAGCTACAGTGCCTTTCAAACCAGAACACAGTAGTACTTGCACACTACTGCGTGGAGGCAGAATAACTGGCAAAGCGGTACCTACCTAGATGAACTTTGCAGGAAAGTTTTATAGTAGCTAAATCTTACCTTACACTATGTTCTTATAGATAAATAATATATCATCAGTTAATACTTAGTCTACGGTGCTCCCACAACATCTTCCAAAACAAAAGTGCAATAAAATATGATTTTACAAGCCATCGCCGAAATTACCCCGGCCCCCGGGGAAATCACCGGTGTTGACACGTCGTTACGTGCGTTTTATTATTTGGAGGGTCTGCAGGAGGAGGAGTACAACTGAGTGTTGCCACGGTCTTAGCTTTAGGACCTTGCGACTCTTAGGCCGCATTTACACATGCCACTGGTCTGTCTTACAGCCATGCAGTTTTTAGGACCTTGTCACTTGAAGGCCACAATTACACATGCAAGAAAACTCGTGGAAGTCTTGCGCGAGTTCAACGATCACCAATCATCTACCTTCGACAATCTGTCACGACGCGAGTGCACTTGTTACGTTGTTTACACTGCAAGCTGCTGTCTGATAGAGTCTGACGCCTATTGCAGAAGTTTTCTTACATATTGTGTAATCGCGGCCTTAAGACCGTTTAGTGTAAGTGATGAGCCTCGAAGGTGGTTGTAAAAGATGAAGGATTAATAGCTAAAAGTTACAAATTAATTATCTACTTTAGTACGGATATAGTGAGAAGACTTGAAAGAACAAAACCTTTTGAGTTAGTGCAGTGTATTAGTATAACGTAATAGATACAAGTGCAGTGCAGTGCAGTGCAAGTGCTACATAGAAAGAACACATGAACAAAGTGATAAACAATAAGATTAGTGTTAATGGACTCAATCTTAGGAATTTAGGTTTTTTAGAAGTTTAAGTTAGATTAAAATTGCTTATTAGCCAAACGATATGGCTAGATTGTAATATTATTAGAGAGCCTATCCTATAGGCACTCCAGGAAAAGGAAAAAAAAAACTTTAGTAGACAACTTGTCATGGGGATAAAAGGTTCTCGAGTGGTGACTACGACGGAAGACGTAGCGTAGGCTTAGCTGTAGGGGGACTGATGATCTCCATAAAACCGCGAGGACTTGGGTCTTGAAGTCCCGAAGATATACCTTCTATAATCCATCGGAAAATTTTACAATTTTCTAGTATTTTTAGCGTGTAATAATAGTAAGGAAAAGTGTTTCATTGATTTCTTACAGAACCCACAGCGTCAAGTGATTTACTTCATAATAAACTTTATAAAAGCTTCCCGTCTCGAGATTTTTAGATATTAATGAGTTTCTACGAAAATAAACCTTTTTTTTATTATGCTTATTTATTTATTTAATAGACTATTTTATTACCTGCTTGAATAAATGAGATAACTTCAGTGGCTAGAAACTTATTCAGGTATATTTTTCTACAAATCTGTTGTAATTATTTAGTGATTTTCGTACAGTCAGTGACAAAGGTTATTAAAAGTTAAATAATTATTATCTATTTCATTTGTATATTTTGTACGTGTAACCATTCCTAGATTCCTTTTCCCTATAATTATATTGAATTTATAGAAAGCTAGCTGATACATACCGTATTTAGATGGGGGTATGAAAATAGCTGCTGGCTAAGTATAGAAGGTTTATTTTTCAAAAATGTGACAAAAAAACAGCAGTTTCGTATATTAATGTACTTTTATTTTTAAATAAATATAACCAATAACATTTATTACATCACAGGAGCAGGGTATCATAAAACACAATAATTCATGTCCGTCGCAAATACACTATACATTACTCATTCAGTAAGGTCTACCATAAACAATAACAATACAAGCCAGAGGTGCCATGTTAGCCAATTTTGATTTTCGCTGACTTGGCAACACTAGCAATATCTAGTAAAATTGTCTATGATTCCTTTAAAATGATAGTGTAGGCAAATACTATCAATTGACAATTGACATAGTCTTACAATATAAATTAATTATTACTAAATTATTAAAATTAATACTTAATCTTGCATTAACAGTAGGTACAGTCGCGAAGTTAATGTTAATTTAACTCCTAAAATTATTCATCAAGAAGCGATGTAGGCCTTTTTGTGCGTATTAAATAAAAGAATAATTTAAAATTACAATATTTTTTATTCTAAGACAACCAAAAATCTATGTTTTTTTTAAATTTTATTCCGTTTGAGGGCCCTTAATAGAGTTTGAACTGTAATAAATATTGTGTGCCCCAATAGCTATTACCTACATATATCGAGATTGTAATAAATTAAAATTGCGGTTATCGCCACCGGCAAGAACTCTGCTTTCGCCGCAATTTTCATGAGTTATTGATGAATATAAACAAACATAAAGCACGAGATGAGTTGGCTTGATAAAACAGTAATTACATTAAATTCGCTCTTGATGTGGGGCCGCTCTTTAGCTTTATTATGATACATATATTGTAAATGAAATCGATTGAATGTAAATAAATATGTTTGTAAATAATAATATTATTTAAATTTTGGTCGACAACTGCAAGACTGTTACGGACAAAATTGAATCGTGAATTTTATGAATCACTTGTCAATGTAAATAAATTAATTAACATTTGTTTATTAGTTTCAAAAGGTATCGTTTCAAATTAAACTCTTTTTAATAACTGAAATATAATTTATAAAAAATGTATCAACTATATGAGTAAAAATTACGAAATCTAAAGATATGCATAACTAGAACAAACATGTAAATAGATAAATCTACAACTAAATACACTTTTTACAATCGTAGAACTTTCAAGCGAAATTACTAAGTCGTTTTAAATAGGTAAGTATTTTATATCTATGTTTATTTATCATTTTTACTTTAAAAACTACAAACGCACAAAATACATTATGCATTATTTAGTCACTATAACTGGTCTTAAATGTGATTAATGAAGTCGTTTTAAATAAAAGATTTAACGCCTTTGTCGTTTAAAGCAACGCTGCAATAAATATCAGGATTATTTGTTTGTTTAAAATTGGTTTATATCGAGATTACGCCGGCACCTTTGGAATGGCGCCATATTTGTACGAACCTCGATCGGGAGATATCGGATTATTCTAAATGATTATTTCAATGTAAGGTCCGCTATAAAAATGTGTAATATATAGAACTATGCCACAATTGTTTATGTCCATTTACTGGGATTTGTAAAGAAAGCCGAATTACTCTTATTACGATAGGGTACGAACCTCTTTACATGTTAATGCAGTTGTCTGTACTGCCTTGATTTATGCCATTGTATGCTTAAGGCAAGATCCACTTAAGGCGTGCAGTGAAACCAATTTTGTATCATTTTCTGTTGCCACAAAGGCAATGTAATTTCAAAGTTGCCCCATTGTTTCGGATACATCCAATAGATTAGAAATTGTTCTTGTAATCACCATGTAATATATTTAAAAGATTTATTAGAAAACGGATGATAAAAGTTACCTTACGTTATTTTAATATATTTTTTTTAAAGAACGTATTCTATTGTCTTTTAAATATTCAAAAATATTCTTGGAAATGTATATATACTGAATCAAATAAATTTGATTATATTGAACATAAAGCAGCATTTTTATTTTTATTGCTAAGCGTATTACGACATATTTTCGTTATATCTTTGCAATGGTATCCAGTGGAAGGCATGCGTAATGCACTTACCCCGCAAGGAGATAACATAAATAACTCTGACAGCTCAATTGTGAATGATTACAATGATGCCTGCGCGCCGTTTTGTTGGATAACTTCGGATATTTTACGATAAAAGTTTTGTTTGCCTTTGAGGTTTCGAACAGGATTTTGCAATAGCTCACTTGGCCAAGATATAATTCATTAGTTTTTCATTTAAATATATTATTTTAATACTTTTGACCTTATTTCCAAGTCAATAAAATGTTAGGTAGAAAAACTTAATTTTTAAATATCTACGAAATTGCCGTAAAGCTTTTGTGTGCTTGTACTTTTTAAGTTAAAATAATCTTAATAATATTATCTCTTAGTAAAGCTAGTAATACTGTACATACCTTAGTTAGGCAACGTATTGTGTTCAAAAGACACCCAAGACGAAGACCGTTGGACAGAGACACAACATAAATTAAGTACTCTGTACAAAAGAACATGTTACTTTGGCAAGATAAAAAAGTAAAAAATTTACAGTTGAGAATTAAAAAGTTAAGAACACAACATAATTATTTTAAATTGTAGAAAATTCTATGCACTAGTTTATAAATTAAACATTATAACCCTTATCTAATATTATTTTATAAATGAGGTACGTTAAACTATTGTGACTATTTAGAGATGAGTCATTCTCGAGATTATGACCTAAATACTACGTTGTAATGTACAATCGCCGGCACAAGTCATAACATCTGTCAAAACAAACTAAACTCGTTACGTTAGTGCTATCGAAGCAGTAAATATTTTGACAGGTAATACAACTACATGTTGCTATTGTAAAAATAAAAACAATATTAACATGCGCATCTATAAAATAACAATTATACATAAAATGCAAGAAATGGAACGATACATTAATAGAAAAATTATTAAATTATACTATTTATATAAAATAAATAAACACTTAGCGCTTTATACAATTTGTAACAAAATCCTAGGAGGAAGAGATTTTATAAAAAAATTGAAATCCCCAAATTAACAATGACATTAAAATTGTAGAGCTATAATGTAAATTCAAACAATATTTTACAATTAGCTTAAAATTCAATCATTGACATGGGGGTTTCCCTCGCGTTTTTGGCATATAAAACGATGCATACAATATAATATTATCGTCAAAAATACTACATTACTATAGTATATTAATAATTAGTGTTATTCCTAACGGACTAGGCAAACGATTTGCTTTGGCAGAAACGAATATTTATCACTGCAACTGCTTCAAATATTGGACTGAAAATAGAAAAAGTCGTAAGCATAGTATTAAGCCATATTATTACGTATGGTAAAAAAGTATGTAAGTACCCAGTTAGTTCGTTTCAATATTCATTTCTGCCAACGTATGTTATTGTATGAAGTTAATGGACAGCACGTAAATGGCAGTAACAGTTAAATCAACTACATTAACCAATTCACGTTTGTACGGAACCAACGACGGAATACCTTACAATCAACAACAAGAACAAATCCACCCGCTTCTTAACTGTATACGCGTGACAGCGTTTGCCATTTTCACAGTTTTGCATATGGCGAGCAAGGAATGACAGTTAATTCAAGATGGCGTGCGGTTAGTGGCAGTTGATAGCGCGTCGTTGGAGGCGGCGGATGCGTCGGTGCCAGTCATCGCGCCATTCTAGCAGTAAGGTCCTTTCGCCAACCGTCAGTCCGGGTAAACCGGACGATATCCCTTCTTTTTCCACTCCTAGGATTAGGTATGACCTAAGGAACAAACGGAAAGTATGTCATATTAAAGTTGGCTTATTCATGTCTGGGAGTGTTGAGAGCGCATCAGGATCCAGCACTCAATACATTATACAGAAAGCAAAATAATTGACTTGTTAATGTTGAGCTTAACCATGGAAGGAAGGAGTTGGTTCAAGGATTTTTCAAGTATGAATAGTACAGTACAATTATAGTACGAAGACTCACTTGTAAGTCACAGTTGGTTGCCGATTTTCGCAAGAATATAGTACAACCTGTAGGACCTGGACTACTGGTCTAGAGCTTAGAGCAGGTTGATTCCACGTGTTTCCATGTATATAGTACAAGTACAACTTCCAGTATAAGGACTTACTTTGCTACGTTAGTCTTGAGCTTAGACATGGAAGGAGGGAATTAGTTCCAGGTCTTCACATGTATTATAGCATTAGTAAAAGGACTCACTTATTGTTAGTCTTTAGCTTAGGGCAGTTGGTTCCAGCGAGTATGTAGTACAACTTGTAGTATCTGGGGGGTTATTCGCTATGCCACATGAGATTCTTTGAGATTCTTCTTGAATTAACATGGAATCAAAAATCGTATTCTGTATGCCACGCGTTAGATTGTTTGTGCCCATTGCTTTCTATTTTATGACGTGCGTGTAAAGTGGCTTGTCGTGTTTGTCAAATTTGACAACGGCATACAGAAAGGGCCCAGGACTTACTTGTTAGTCTTGAGCTTAGGGCACTTGCAGGCGAGATCCCTGGCGCGCACGTAGAGCGAGGCGGCGCCGCGGCGCAGGCGCGAGCGCGGCGCGCGCTTGTACACCGCCTGCACGCTCAGCGCGACCCGCACCCACTCGCCCGCGCCGGCCGCCTCGCGCCCGACCACTCGACCCATTATGACTGCAGAACACATACATTTATAACCCCTTCAACGTAGATATAGTCTGGCAAAGCTAACTCTGCAGTGCCTTCAAATTGGTGGAATATAAAATATTGTATATGGCAGCACAGTGCATACTTCAAAAAACTTTTAATACTTTTAATTGGTTGAACCATTACTTCTTGTCGAAAGTACAACCAATCAGAAAATTCAGATTGTTTAATACACTGACATGTTGATGCACTGACATGTTATGAAATTGACAGGTAATGACATAAAAACTGACTGCTATATGAAAATGTTTTTGGGAGTTCCAAAATATTCTACTGCTGAGTTGCCAGACTCTAGAGGGGTAGTTTATAATTTTTACTTGTATATCTGTGTGTCTCTTCTAGTTTCTCTCATCGTAGCGTAACGTCATCATACAAACGTAAATATTCATAATTGGGGTATGATTATTTACGTTGATAAGATGACGTAATCGAAACTAATTATTTGGCAAAAAATAAAACATCTGATAAAAATCTGTTCAGCAATTTATGGCATATAAGCAGTTAAGCACGTGCACAGATTTCAGGCATGTTACAAGTTACAACTTAGATGCTCTGACTTCGGACCCTTATGAGGCCTATATTTGGTCAAGGCGAGGCTGAAAAGAGAAGAAATAATATGGTACCTACCGTAATCTCGGCTGCAGAACTTGTTGAGGTTTAGCGTGCGAGCGCCGATGCGACACCGACCGCACTGTTCCTTCGCTGCACACACAAAATAACATACATTCTAATCTCTATTACTTGTGGAATAAGCAATACCAATGCTCAATCAAAGCCAAATACTTTAATTGAAATATAAATACACAAAATTTAAGGGCGCATGATATCAAAATAAATTATTTATCCAGGCGCAAGTCTGGTTTATGTATCAAGAATTTAATGTAGGAAACGTCTCAGATACTGCTAAAATATGTTCAGGTCATCAAACTGTTTAAGCATAACATTGAAGTCATACATTAACAGTATCTAGTCGTTCCCTAATTAAAGTTTTTGTCCCAAAACACGTCCTTTGGTTTCATGAAGCAAGTAATTCCCTTAAGGATAAGGAGTTCAAGTGCACGTGTCGCAATTGTATTTTATTTTTTTAAGGCATAGTTACATCGTTAAGTAATAAAAAGCAGGTTATTTGTTAATTAAATAATAGTAGCTACAGTTATGTAATAAGAAAATGGTGCATGTGACGGTTAAAATGATGAATTTACCTTCCACTCGCCACTGACAATTAAAAATAAAAATAACTCAGTTAATGAATGATTTAGAAAAAGCCTGAAAATAAACTTCACCAGACAGTAAAACACAATTAAATTTTTAATTTTTCACGTAAAGTTTTCCAAATTATCGACGTAAATGCAAAATGAACCCCAATAAAATATTAGAAATAATAATTATTTGTATCATTTAATTCACATATGGATTACTGAATGTGAAAAATTTAATTTACTAACACAACTTTTTACAACTAAATACTTGTTAATAACAAACTACTTAACACTTTTCTTCCCAACGGTACAATATGAGCAAAATGTATTTAGGTTGGATGTTTAGACAATCAAAAAAGTTGTGTCAGCGAAATATAATCGTTAGATAATTATTCAGTTACAAATAAAAATTAAGTGCAAATAATTTGGTTAATAGAGTGACTGCATAATAACAAGAAAGTTTTTTTCAAGGAACAAATTTTCAAAAGTTTTCTAAAACCTCACATATTTATACCTTTCTCATTCTCACTACGCTTCCAAAAGAGTGGTGCGAATGAGAAAAACTATGTTTCAGCTCGCTCCAGAGCTGATACATATAAGTTTAGGAAACTTTTTTTGGCAGAGTTAATTTTATTAAGTACGAAGGGGAGATATACTGAGCCTTGTGTACACATCTAATGCGGCCCATTATACAAAAAGTTTTTTATTTTATGCTTTCATTTAATTAAGCTTAGGAGTTACAATAAATAATAAATATGCAGTCTCTCTGAATAGAAACACTCACTTCACTTACAAACCAACTTTTTTTAAATAAAGTTGAAATTGTATTTATAGCCACTATTAAAAAAGAAGAAGTCACAGACCAAAATATTATTTCATGGAATCGATTTTTAAAGTGTAAATCACACATAAGGTATTTCTATAAAGATATTTTATAGTCCTACTAGCGGTCATGAGATCATAGCTCAGTTGGTAGACCGTCCAATTAAGTGAGTTGGATTGGAGCGCCCGGGTTCAAATCTCGCTGGTTGCGTAATTTAAAGTACCTATAATATATCTTTAAAACATTACTTAATATTTTTCCAGAAGTAATTTTTTATTCGCCCTTTAATAGCCTGAGTACTCGGTGTATGGTAACACTCGTCAAGTGGTACTCGACGTGTATTTACCAACACCGAGTAGGTCCTCGGCGACAGCACTGACTCGCCGTTTTACTCGGCAGGTGTAATCAGGTTATTAGGCAGGCTAAAGTTGTAAGACTATACCGCCTAGTCTTTCACCCAGTTGCAAAAACGATCAATAATCTTAATGGCGGCATTAAAGATAATGGAGTCCTTAAACTGTAGACATGACAACAGTTTAATGGAAGATAAAAAATTTAAAGTCGACTTTGGTCGTTTCTATAACTGGGTGTTCTGAAGTGAAGTGAGCGGTTCCACGAGCAGCGGTGGTGATGAGGCGAGAGTGCATGAAGGTCCACTTACTACTTACCGCGGCCCGGCTCGCCTTCCACCGCCTCCATCGCTTGTACCGCGGTCACCACGCGCGGGATACCTGTAGAAACACGACCTATAGTTAGGTATGTCACAGAAAAGAAATAAAAACCGGCCAAGTTACAACTAATTTCAACTGTCTAAAAATGGACTCTGTGGTCTAAAGTTTTTTGCTCCACGAAAGTCAAATACTTTATATTGCTGCATGGTCCTAAATTTTTTTTAAGGATAGTCCCGAAAGTGTAAAGTAGTAGTAGTGGGGCTGATTCCATTGATCCAGAACTTTTTAACGTGTAATTAAGTAATTTGTTACTTACGTATACAAGGTGCGATATGGCTCCTCGACTGCTGGTATCCCTTGGCGCAGCGGTTGCAGGTGGTCCCAGTGACTCCGTCCTTGCACGGGCACTGCCCACTGGTTTGGTTGCAGGTCTTCCCGCTCGCTCCTACTGGGTGACAGTCGCACGCTACGAAGAGAGATAGTCTCTTATAAATGTTATATAGTCTGTGCAAGCTCAATCCTGATTACTCACCCACTTTTTAAAATACCTCTTACTATAAAATTGAACACATAGGTCGTAGAACTGACAACCGTTGTAGAAGAAAGGTTCTCGAGTGGTGACCAAGAACTGGAAGACGCAGCCTAGGCTGGCTCCCCACTAGGTGGACCGACGACCTGGTCAGAACCTTGGGGAGCCGATGGATGCAAGAGGCAAGCAGCCGCTCAAAGTGGCGCTCTTTGGGGGAGCAGTGGACGTCTCACGTTTTCAGGCTGATGATGATAATATGATGATAAAACTGAAGACCTATTTAGGTATACAGAACCACGCTGAGCCAAGATTTAATTCCCGAAATTCCCACTTGAGTATCGATTTAAGACAGAAGTACTCACAGACATCTATAATACTATTCAGTAAGTAGTAAGTATTAGATGTCTGTGGAAGTACTTAACTAAGTGTAATTTTTATGATAATTATCTTCATTTCTTTAAATCCTTACAATTGCAAAAACTAACCGCGATGGATCCCACTTGAAAAGAAAATTTCAAACTGGAATTTAATTAAAAAAATGGAAAGCATTGGACCGTTTTGGGGTATCATACTTACCGGAATTAGACCCGGTACGGGATTGTTTCTCTATTCTGTGAATACTGCAACTGTTATGGGCGGCCGTGTCACTTAACATCAGGTGAACGACGAGCACGTCACGTAATTCATTCTCATAAAAACAAACGCTTTCAGGCTTTCAGGCAACTGTCGTCGACGGATTTGCAGCCACAACAATTGAAAAAATGTGATATTTGATGACCTTAGAGTATTACAGGTACATACTTTAAGGTGATTACCACAGAGCAAAAAAAAAAAACGCTTCCCTCTACATAGAGGCGCCTTTTCGACACTTCTCATACAATTCAAGCGTGTCAGGTATTACAATGAAACCTCTATGGTTTACCTGCGCAGATGACATATATAGCAATTGTCTTGTCATTAGTGCCACTGCTGTCAGCAAAACGTGCTGTGGGTTGAGTCGATATATTTTTATCGATAGTTTGATATGAGTTAAGTACGCGGTAAGGTACCTCTTACCTGATTGTATCATTAGGTACACTTTAGTACCTACCTATATCTTTTGTGCCTTTTGTGCGTATTTCTATGTGTAATAGTGTTATTTTATTCTATTATACTCTATTCTGGGTCGACAATGGCCAGCCGATAAACATACCGGTATAAATCTAAAATAAATAAAATTGAATGTATTGGTATTGGTAGGTACGTCATGTTCGCGTCACGGATATACAGTCCACCTCACCTATTTTATGGCAAATGTAATGTGTGTAACTATAGAGGTAGTTTATCGTCAGTTTATGGTTATAAAGATTAAGTTTATAAGCAAATCCGATAGGCGTCCAAAGTGAGGTTTTATGGGGGAGGCAGTGTTTAGCAGTAGACGTCTGCCGGCTGATGATGTGTGATAGTATTATTATATCTATAAACTAAAGTTTGAAATAGAAGAAACATAACAAGTTATAAAACGAAAAAATATATTAAAACTCCAAAAACATAGGTAACACGTTTTGCTGATGATTTATCAGTATTGTTGCGTCATGTTTCTTTTTGATAGAATTCATCTGAAAATACAATTTTCAGATGAATTTTTAGGAAAAATAATAATAATATTGAGTATCATTGAGGTGTTGTAGGTAAACACTTATTTAATAGAAGGAGGTCCTTAGTTTGGCAGTAAATAAAGGTAATTTTTCAGCTCACCATGCGATGTATATTTTAATTTACAGATGTTTACAAAATAAAAAGCAAGTGAATTTTTTCATTCAATATCGACTAAGACGTAGATTCTTACGTAGAATCAACGAGATCAGTTGTCTTTAGCAACCAAGAGCAATGGTTTTCTATGAGGCTACCATGGATGAAATAAAAAAAGAAGGATTGTGTTTTGATTGACATCGAACTGAAGCCTAAAATGGCGGACATATTACATATGTGTATCAGCTGAAAGTAGGGCGACCGGCTTCCTAAGGGAGCTTCAGTTTCGGATCAGACGGGATTCCCTCCTTCTTTTTTTAATAGCTCCATGGAGGCTACATGAAAACTCTTTCATGAGCGAGCACGCCACATCATTATAATGTCCTCATCAAATAATAAATGCGGATAAGAGAAATTATAGTCATCATCATCAGCCCGTAGATGTCCACAGCTGAACATAAGCCTCCCCCAGAAAGCGCCACTATGAACGGCTGCTCGCCTCCTGCATCCATCGGCTCCCCGCGGTTTTCACCAGGTGATCGGTCCACCTAGTGGGGAGAAATTAGAATACCTCGTTAAAAATAGGATAGAGTTTCAATGTGGGAATAGCGTCAAAATATAAACGTATATGATTAGACATTTTCATAAAACATTCAGCTTCAAAATGCTGAGAGCAAACCGTATCATGTTTTTGAGGAAACCAATTGCACTGTCCAGTTGCGAATATCTATTTATCTTTTATATTAGGATCTGTAGAAAACCTAATAAACATAAAAGATATTAAAAGTTTCATTAGTAGAAGTCAATCTAACCACAAAATAAATTGAAAACATTTAAAACTTATTGTAACAAATTTTCGGATGGCATAATAGAAACTATCGATGTGTCGATAATTATAAGGTTAACCAACGCATTACATCACTATCGGTACTTCTGCCATAGGGTAAGTTCGCCCGTTTTGCGACCACTTCCTATATCCGACCGTTTAATGTACATTTGATGAAAAAATACAAATAATAAAAAGCTTGCGGTGAACACATCTTATGTCCAAATAGGTTCAGTTTTGTAACAAATATTATACGAGAAATCCCCAATTCTATTTTAAAGCTTTGAAACTTAAAAGCACATTCATTTTAACTGCCAGTTTTCGACCACGTTTATCCACCATCTGGTATAAATACTACAGATACCCAAAATCGCTCGTGGTCGAAAACTAATCCAGCTGCAGAAAAATGCTAATTGACCGCAAAAGCAAACTATATCAAAAACATTATAAATACGTATTTATTTACATATAAAAGTACATAAATAGTCGATTACTTTGTAAGTTTAACTAATTAGACCAGACACGATTTAAAAAAAACGATTAATGCTGGTGGTCGCAAAATAGGCGTGACCAACTGATCGAACCATCATTGAATATTTCTCGCCCAGGGTCTAATGTGGGCTGGCTTTATTACAAAAAAAGTAGCGTATTTAGTTTGTAAACATAACTATGTTTATAAACTACGTTAGCCAATTTTTTTTTGTTATAGCTGATATTTTAGCCATATCCTTAAATAATTTTTGGCGGTCTCAGTAAGAAAAAAGATCATGCTTTTTTATATAAGTAAGTGCCTCAAAGCTGGAGAAATCATGAAAATACAAGACAGAGGATCTAAAGAAGCCTTTCTGATCATTGTTTCTATCATTTATTTACCACAGGCACCTACGTCTTTCAATTTATAGTGGTAGGAAACTAGCGAAAAAGTGGTCGTAAACATAATTTAGTGATCGAAAACTAGCAAAATAGTTACTATTAGCCTTTGGTTTAGATATTTATAAAAGGGTCGGTTATTATAAAAAATGATTGATAATCTGATAAAAATATAGAGTATAATATTTGAAACATAGCTTAGTAGCATCAAGTCAAAAAATGATACTGGTACATTTTATTATGCAACCTAAACTTGACAACTCCACTAAGTGGTCGGAAACTAGCGAAATTACCCTATAATATCAAACTGACACAGAGGAGTACCCTTGTACCGAAGTTTGGCAGCAATAATATGATTAATTTCGTCTCTATCTATAGGCGAAACGTCATTTGTTTCATAGCTCTGTGGTGATTACCGTGTGATTACCTCTCTACAAACGCCATTACAATTGAAAAGTTCCATACATAATCAAGTTACACGTTTATTGTGCTATTGATTGGTACACAAATAACAATAACCTTGTGTTTTTATTCCTAACAAAGAAACAATATAAGTTTCCCCTCCCCATAGCTACAAGTTAGCAACACTGCGTGGGCGGAACTTCTCTCCATTACTGTTTATTGTCGTGAACTATAGACAATATAAAAGTTTTCTTTCCGATCGAGTACTTTCGTATTCTACTTGAATTCTGGAACTGTTAGGTACCTAGCAAATCAATACTGACCAAATCAAATAACCTTTTATTTCAGGCAACAAGCTTATAAAATAAACATATCTGTACTCTCCCTTTAATATCTATACTGTTCAACAACCAGCCCGAAGACATTCACTTTTTTTTATCAACATTAGGCTTTTGACGACGGTCTCATTTGATGGTAAGATTGGTAAGTGAAGACGCGGTCGACGGTGGAGCATGATTGCTTAGAAGATACCGTTTTACTCTATAGTCTCCTAGACGCGCCCGATAGCTCAGTTGGTAGTAACCCTGCCTACTGAACTGAGGGCTGTGGGTTCGATTCCTTCCCAGGATAAACATTTGTGTGATGAACACAATAGATGTTTATTCTGTGTCATGGTGTTAATATGTATGTATTTACAAAAAAAGTATCTAAGTGTTATATCCGTTATCTGGTTCCCATAGTACAAGCTATGCTTAGTTTGGGGCTAGGTGGCGCTGTGTGAAATGTCCACACATATTTATTTATTTATTATTTATTACTATGTTTGTTAGGAAACAATGACGCTTGTAAGGTGTTCCATTCCTTTGCTGTTGAACATTTGCCTCTTCTATAGAGCGACAGTTGTAATATATTCAATAATCTGTGGCACCACAGTTGCGACATTGGGAGCGGCGGCTTTTCTCTTCCATCCATCGGTTCCTATTTTGACCTAGTCGTTCAACCTAAGTACAAACTTAAGTACTTAAATTCTAGTACCTACCCATTGAATTTCCGAACCTTCCTATCTCAATAACAAATGGCTACATATTTATAAATTCACTAACTTTCGGATTAAACTAACCCTTGTGTCGCTTTTTCGGTCCTAGATCGCCGACTCAATTATCCGCGTTTGACCCGACCCACGGCTTTGTTTACGAGGGTCGCCATTACCGGTCTCACTTGACGATAGGAAACGGAGCCAACCGCCAACCGCCAACGGCCAACAGGCAACAAACAACCAACCAACGAGCCGAAACCGCGAAGTAGGGACCGGAACATATTTGTTTTGGGTTTGACTGTTTTTGATGAGATCAGAGTTTGGGGAGCAAATAAAATATTGTTGCCGGAGTGATTTTAAGGGGATTGGCAGGAAGTGACCTTTTGCGATTCAACTTTGGTAAGTACATTTTTATAACATATAGAGACGAACAGTCCGAAGGCTTGCCTGTGATGGTATGTAGTTATTGCCTTTGTACATTGAACACCAGAGGTGCTGCCGATGTGTTGCCTACGCAGACTACTCTCTATACTACCTGTTCGGTGTTGTCTCATAACTTAGCCAAAAAGGCAATGAAAATGTAATTGTTATGCATACAGGTTCAATATAATTCAAAAGTAAAGTAACAATGTTGATTGTGATTGTGCTCAAATTGATCCACGAGGGAAGTCAAAAGGTAGCGTTCTCTTTAGCATCAGATAATTAACTATGTTGTTAACAGAAACATTTAAGGTTTTAAACAAGGCAACTTACGAGAAAATGCCCGGCTCTACAACTACCCGATTGAGCATGAAAAAAAGACGACAACCCATGAAGAATCCATTAAATGCCATACGACGATCTAACCATTTTTCGCTTTTTCATTCTCAAGTACTTTTATGTAACACCGGATATTTCAATCCATAAACGAATGGCGCATCCACCGTCCTTTCTTCCAGCGAATGGGTATAGGCGAAACAATTGAATTGCCCCCGGACTCAACATCTCAAGTCCATCAAAACGTCAGCACTAAACCGCGTCAACATCTCCCCCGTCCCCGAGGGCCAATTCGCGAAGAAAAGGACAACTCGATCCTGGATTTTATGGGAAAACTATTCGGTTACCGAGCATGGGGAATGCCTGGGTATGCCGTAAACCGATTATCCGTTTACATTCATTTTTATCGGCTTCGGACGGCGCGGGCTATTTCTATTTTTTGTAAGGAAATAAGATTCGCGAAAGGTCAGATTGTATTGGGAATCGCTGGTGATATAAGGAAAAAGGAAACTGCTGTTCGTGGCTACTCGGATCTTTTTGTAGCCACTACACTGACACAAACTGTGTATGGTTGAAGAATAACAAAAAGCTATCATCAGTAACCACTGTACACACCTACCAATTTTGCAAACGACTAACCTATACGTAACTGAAGCTTTCTTTTTTCTGTTTTCCTTCAATGTTCTTTGCCGAAACTAATTTTCCAAAGTATTGATAGATTTATTTTGTTCTGCAGGCCAGTGTGAGTTTGTCCAGCGGAGAAACCATTTGTGAGATTGAGAGTAAATCGAAGGTTGACCTTTAAGATAGTTACGAGAATAGTGCCTTCTGATGTGATAACCGTTTTCCGTATAAATATCAAAGGCGTGTAATATTTAAACAAAGCTCCGTCCCGACTTCACCTCGCCTGTTTATTTGTAAGACAGGTGTTAAACTTTTATCGTCCATTTTGGTATTTTTAACTTTTTTATAGCGAACAGTTTACTTATTCCCCTCCTTTATTTATTAAAACGTAGACATTTTGAGATATTTAACGTGTAATGTTTTTATGGTGTCGAGACTAAACGTTTTATGGCAACATTTAATATGGAATTTATAGTTTAAACGTCCGTAAATGTGGGGATAATCACTTTCGCCTTTAATATGGCATAAAAAGGCAGTTAAATAGGTTTCTTCACACTCTATGGAGGCTATAAAAAGGACTGTTTATTAATTTTTGCGAGGCCTTTCCAAGTTATATGACACTTCCTATGCTGGGATGATCGGTTGGCTCGTTGGATACTTTAACTCGATGCGTAAAACATATTAAAGCGGGCAAGGTTAAAAACCAATCTACAATTCTACACTGCATCACGGAATAATATGATACTTACCTATTACATACCTATTACCTAATAGAAAGTCATTTGAAGTTTATATTTTACCTACTTATTTCATGATTTTCATTTTAACTAGTTAAAATGAAAAAGTTGTCCATAATTGGCGGAGATATCGTAAGTAAATAAATAAATAAATATGTGTGGACATTTCACACAGCCCCAAACTAAGCATAGCTAATACTATGGGAACCAGATAACTGATATATCTACTTAGATACTTTTTTGTTTGTAAATGCAAACATAGAATACAATATAACACACAGACACAGAAAAAACATCTATGTTCATCACACAAATGATTGTCCTGGGTAGGAATCGAACCCACATCCCTCGGTTTAGAAGGCAGGGCTACTACCAACTGACATCGGGCCCGTCAAAGTTAAGCATAATATAGCTACACAAAAAATACCCAAATACAGAAACAGTGTGGCACAAAGTTATTCGAAGCAATAAATAAAATTGTGCTTATTCGTATCGTAAAATCATTGTCATCGACAGCCTGAAGACATCTACTGTTGAACATAGGCCTCCCCCACAGAGGCGGCTGTTCGCTTCCTGCATCCACTCAAGTGGCACTCTGTCGCCTATGTTGAATAGTGTAACAGTGTAACATATTCAGGCTGTTGTTGTTGATGATGATGATCTTAAAGCAGAATAAATTTGTAGATAAAACTTACGTTTACACGCCTTCTTATGAGTGATGTGTTTGGTGGGGTCCCTGTAGTAGCCCTCGCGGCAATAATGGCAGTGCCTGCCAGCGGTGTAGTGCCGACACTTGAGGCAGACTCCGCCGCTCACTCTGCCTGATAACTTGTATAGTTCCATGTTGAAGCGGCAGCGACGCGCGTGCCCGTTGCAATTGCATTCTGGAAAGAAGAAAAAATAAGTTAAGTATATGCTATGCAGGTTAATTATGGTATTTTAAAGTAGCGCTCATGGCAAATCATCACGATTAGAAGTTCCTGACCGATCGGTAAAGTTAAGCAAGGATCACTGCGGTCACTACTTAGTTGGGTGACCGCTAAAAAAAGTGAGGTACCGATGCTTAGGATGATCCCCTCATGTAAATAATATACATTGAGACACGGGCCTTCTCTCACAAGGAGAGAGTGCACGTCATAATCCATCCAGCTGCAGGATGGTCAAGTGCGAGCTGGTGGCACTTGTTCTCGAATTCAGTGATTTTTTTAAGTGAAGAGACGCTGTCATGTTGAGGATGTGATGATAAAAGTAAATAGAATATTATAGTTACTAACACGAGTACAAAGTATCTAAAATCAAGCTGATGTCATAACTTTGTTCAAGACAATTGGCACACACGTCTTCCCCATCCCATCTGGGTCAATCATTATTGTCTTGACAGTAACAATACGAGAACAAAGATGTTCTCCTGAGTTTTCCTTTCGCAAACTTTTGCAAAGCTATCACAATTCACAAATACGATTACGAAAATATGCAGTAAGTATACATATAGGAAACATTTGCCCCAAATATGTTCTTTATTTCACAGAACAAACACACAACAAATTTCGTGCTTTTAAGAAAATTGCTCGCAAGTCCAATTGCTAGACAATTTTCTATAGTAGTTCGTCTTTGCAAATAGCGTGTGGGAAGGAGGCAGCTTGAGTATTGTTTGTAATGGAAATTGTGAGAACAAACATTAATAATACTTTTACGTTTCGAGGATGATGAAATAGGGCAAACGAAGCTTGAGAGAATTGCATAGAAAATCCGTTAAAATCAGTAAAGTAGTAAATACAAAAGGAATTCATCATCCATCATAATTCACAGCCTGAAAACGTCCACTGCTGAACATAAGCATCCCGTAGAGAGCGCCACATTGGGCGGCTGTTCACCTCTTGCATCCATCGGCTCCCCGCGGCTTTCACCAGATCGATAGTCCACCTATATCGGCTATAGATAAAGATAGATAGATAAAATAAAGATTTTAGTTGCGAAACATGTCCACACAAATATAAAATGTCTGTTGGCTTTCGCTGCGTCTTCCAGTTCGTGGTCGCCACTCGAGAACCTTTCTTCCCCATCGGTTGTCAGTTCTATGAGCGATGTGGCCTGCCCATTGCCATATGGAATAATATCCTAGCATAAAAAAGCTACCACAAGCAAAATTGTCACCAGTGGCTATGAAATCCTTACTCCACTTCGAGGTCAAACCAATGTTCGCATCGAGCATTACCTCTTAGGACCCCAGGGTCAGCCCGGGACATTAGCACCGGTGACTTATTGGACCATTACTTTACAAAATGTTCTGCTATTAATATCATAATGTATCCGGGTACACCAGTAACTAATGCAGCTGCATTGCATTCAATTTGTAGCACTTCTAGTTACATTTTAACTTAAAAAATTTGAATTTATACATAATAATAATTTTATTTTTATTTTTATTCAGATTTTCGAGTGCCGACTACGAACCGAAAGACGCACCGTATAGTGAACACTCACTAGGTGGCCAAGGACCTAGTCAAGACCGCGGGGAGCCGATGGAAGCAATGCAAAGCAAAGCAGCCGCTCAAAGTGGCGCTCCAAGAGGAGCCGAGGTGCAGTAGTAGACGTCTTCAGGTCGTTGTTGGTGATGATGATGATGATAATGATTGATTGAGATAAAATTGCTTAATTTAGTTGCTTGGTTTTGCAAGTCAGTGTAAGCGGATATACCTACCTATATATTCTTACGACAGCATCATAGAGCCACCGCAATTTGACCAATTTTATCAAAATTTCCGTGTTATTGATGATTGATAGTGGAATGTTGTTGTGTACGATACGGTTATTCTCAAGATGTGTGGTTGTTTGTTGATGAAATGGTGTTAATAAAGAATGTATTTATTATTAATATTATTTATTAACACAATTGAATAATTACTATGTACTTGAAAATCAGTATCTATCAGAGTTCCAGAAAACGGTCAGCTATAATATTTTCAATTAAATCGGACTTAGTATTTTCTATTAATAAAAATAAAATGGTTAATGGTCAGCGTGATAAAATTAAACCCCAGACAATCGTTTTTAGACAACTGTAGTTATATAGCCCACACTTCCTAACTCCCAAATTCCACCGCACAAATAAAACAAAAACATAAAATATAATGTGTTATTTTTTCCACAGAGATATTGTTTTGTTTAGACTTCTGTTAAAACATCTACCGCACTAACTCACGGTAACAAAGTAGATGCGTTTCGGTCACTCCCGCGCATCTCTCACGTTACGACATTACATACATAAATACAGTACATAAACTCTACCACTTATAGTCACTACGCTTGAAAATCAACTCCATGGCATAATTTTGCTGAGAAATATTATTTATTGTATTAATTTATTCTCTAGAGATTTGTAGCAGCGAATAAGCATGAGGTCCGAGAGCGCAGGAGCTGAGATTAGTTTTAAGACCAAGAAGTACAATACTTACATACAATACCCATAACCCCATACACACAACACCGTACTTATTTTAACATAAAAGAAATGAAAAAAAAAGAAAGAAAATACATTTATTCGTAAAGTGGCACATAGCCTTTTTTTGGAATATGACTGAGTATTTGTAATTTAACTAATGATTACTTATAGCGACTGTGCCCGAATTGATATTTTATTATAGCGTGTGGTCCCAATTTTCGAATAGGACCACCTCATGTCGTCCCGTGCCGTAAGAGCCGGCTAAGGTAATCTATATAAAGGGAATGGCAAGGGAATGGCCAGGGAATGGGAAACAGCATTTTCCTCGGTTTCACATTAGATGACCAAGCCGCCTGCCAAGCGATAGTGATTATGGCAAATCTCCCCTAAGCGTCCA
Organism: Ennomos erosarius; assembly: GCA_963580505.1. NCBI lineage: Eukaryota > Metazoa > Arthropoda > Insecta > Lepidoptera > Geometridae > Ennomos > Ennomos erosarius. The sequence continues at coordinate 13,769,737 of OY756988.1, forward strand.
AAGTGGCTACTCATGAAGAGGCCTGTATTCAGCAGTGGATGTCCTCCGGCTGATGAACTGCGTGGTGGGATCTTATAAATAAATCTACGTAGTGATCTAGTCACGTTATGTATAATTATAGAAAAGAATGTCAGGTCTTGTACGTAAAGGTTGGAACATTCAGAACAGATATTTGCGTGACTTTAGCTACTGTTTTATAACCGTGTACAGAACTGCCCCTCGTCATAAACCTGTCAGCAGCTATGATCTGTGGCCCGCACATCAACTATTACAGCCAACAGATGGCGCTGTTAATATAGATCACACTGGATTCTTTTGTAATGTTTTCTGACTATAAATATATCAGTCATGCTATGAATAGGGCACGGTGACAGAATTGTAGCCTTCGGTCCGGACGGGAAGTCGATTGAAAGCTGTTAACGTCATTTTGGATAAGCTAGTTATTGGATTATTATTTAGAAGGAAGGCTTTATTTTAACAATATCTTTGTTGTCCATCTGTGGAGTGAAAACATCGTATTAATATAATGTAATATATAATAATCACAGAGTTTTACCCTATAAGCTTCTATAAAAACTGGAAAAAAAAGTTGTATTGTATCAGTGTTAGTTGTTGAAATCCCGCTGATGATTAAATTATATTCATAACATTAAAATTAAAATTAGTTTACGTAAGTATAAACCATCAAAAAGTTTATAAATAAGTAACAACTTAGCTATAATACGCTTGGTCCTAGTAGTTCCATTCGGTCGTTCCATTATGGAAATGCAGAGATTTTTTCCTCCCAGTAATTTTAAGAAGCTGTATTTTTTTATAATTAATGTAGTGTCGTTACCAGTGATTCTACGTATAATATAGGTACTTAATTCTCTACTAGTAATGTTAATTTTATAATTTTATCATCCAACCACCGACGAAGACGGCCACTGCTCAACATAGGTCTCCCCTAGGGAGCGCCATATACTTTTTAGGTTATTGAATTTTGAGTAATAATTAGTGATGCTTAGCAAAAAATCATTCAGTATAATAATTAATACTCGAATGACGCTTAAAAGCTGATGATGGTGACAACAAAAACAATTAAACACCACGATCATTATCGTTCTGCGCCTCGTTCATTGTCCAAGCATTTATAATTAGTCTCATTATGACAACACACTCATAAATAGTGGACAAATGAGATCCTTCATCATTTCATCAAAGCTCCGACACTTAGCTCTGTCACGCAATTCAATAGTAATAACAGAATAACGTCGTTTATTATTAGTTTATTTATTACTTACAAAGGGCCGAAGCCGACGTAGATTTTGATTGATTATGACTAAGGTGTAAGGTAGATGTTATTTTGATGCCGATTTGAATAGTTTGGCCTTGGTAAGTTTTGGAATAGAAGCTTTGTAATGTTTAGTAACTTAAGCGGGTTTTATGACTAAAATAATGTAGTAGAATCAGAGAAATGTATTAGAAAACCTCGTAGCTTCGTAGCGTCGCCACACTCCACACGGAGTTTACATAGGGTTACTTTTTTATCCAATGGAGAAAAAAATATATAAACCATAAATTATTCATAGAAAAATGTTATTATAGTAGTTTTTCAAGTATACACTAGTTGTTTTATGAAGTGACATTTTGCCAATAACATAAAACATGTATTTACTGCCTTCCATCGGCCGCGTATACAAAAAAGTGTTATAAGCCATAAAAGACAGGTCGACTAATAATTTATCATTAATTTATTTAATCAGATTTAATATCATCCAGTTTTTACACTAAACTGTTTGACACTTAATATTTATGATTTTTAAAGCAGTATCGCCTGCTCAGCGTAATCTACAGATTAATTTGTAAAGGAAAATCCCCGCTCGTGATTCTAATTTTTCCTTTACAAATTAATCTGTTTGACACTTTTTCTGATATTTGACATTACGGTGGACATTTTGTGGAAGTTTTAAGTATACTTTGGTCTATCCTATTACGTCCAGCACAGGATGAGGACACTGGACTATAGGTAAATCTTCTTCTTCTCATGTAGGCAAGTGGTCAGCCCTGGTGTCAGAATTTGCAGGCCGCCCAAAGGCTTCTGACTTGGCTTAACGACTATTGTATAGGTAAAAAGATATAACACACACTAATAGTTCTCAGGAACAAGTTTTCAGGTTACAGTGACAGCTGTGCCACCAGCTTTATACTCCAGCAAAAACATACACAATTACATAGTCATAAAGTTCGAAAATGCCCGATATTCAGTACAAGCTGTGTCGATAATTCGCGGCAACTTGTCTCCCATTTGTCGCATCGACAGCAGCCGTGCGACAGTCGTTCGACGCGACATCTTTACGGCTACACGTCGCGTCGTCGTTGCCTGACCCGTTATGTGCCTTGTTACGTACTTTATATGGAAGGTTTGTGGGAATAAAGCTTTTAAAGTTAATGTTTAATGTATCGTTTATACCCAGTTTATCCAGTTTATGTCCATTTTGATACAGGAATCGGATTTGTTACCCAAAATATCGCTATACGCAACGATTATTTAAACTTTTGTAATAATTTATGTCCTCAAAGTTTATTAAATAGGTTAATATTGTGTAAATTTTTTTCGTGCAATTTGCTAAGGTTGAAGCAATGTTTGCTTGAGTTTAGTTACATATTTTGCAGAGCTGACCACAGACCCACTATGCTTACATGCTTCAAAGCATCTTTTTTTTTACGAAATAGAAATAAGCACATATAGTTTCGATTATAGAAAATATATTGATTAATTTTTGCTAATAATTTTTTAACGTAAAATTTTATGAAAATCTCGTTTATTCTCCCAATAGTCTATTTTCCTTTGACGCGGCCGTTCTACCCCACATGATTTATGAACTGTGCCGGGCGTTATTTCAGGATCTGTATACAAACTCGGTTTACGGCCCCATAAAACTACAGCTTACCTGCGCACGCGCAATTCAGGTTGCTGTATGCCAGGTTGGTCTTGTACAATAAAATTTTACATTTATGTCATCATCCCAATACGTTCCCAGTTTAGGATAGAGATGCCCCGCAGTATAGCGGGAACTCAACTTTTCAAAATAAAAAAGGAAAACTTCAAAACGTGTAATTGCTTACCATTTGCTATTAAATTAAATAACGCTCAACGATCACGCACAGATCCTGAACCCTAACTGAATTTCCCTGTATCTAGGGTTCCAGGAACCACGAGGACCATAGACCCAGAGGACAACACCCAGATACAGATAAAGTATTTGCGTTTTTTTTTGTGCACAAAAATGCTTGTCCTGTCGCAGTAATCAAACCCGCCACCTCCTGGTTATGAGACGACCTGCTCATGTTCAACCACCACTCCACAGAGGATGTCGTGTGGTAGTTGAGCAGGAAGTTTAAAGAAACGACTCTGAAGTATGATGAATACTTATTCAGCTTTCCACAACTCTATTATAAGCAGGGATGCAGCTACTCAGCTATTCCTAACTATAGAAAAAAAATGCAGGCATTTATTCTTTGACGGGCCCGATAGCTCAGTTGGTAGTATCCCTGCCTTCTGAACCGAGGGCCGTGGGTTCGATTCCTACCCGGGACAAACATTTGTGTGATGAACATAGATGTTTGTTCTGCGTCTGGGTGTTATATTGTATTCTATGTATGTATTTACAAACAAAAAAGTATATAAGTATTATATCATTATCTGGTTCCCATAGTACAAGCTATGCTTAGTTTGGGGCTAGATGGCGCTGTGTGAAATGTCCACACATTTTAGTTAATTTAGATCACAGAGTACCGTATTCAAATATAACAAGGTAGATTACACGTAGATTCTCTCTGTAGCGATTATCATGTTATGTGAAATTGGTTTATCGAATTAGCGGTGTTGGTACACTCGACTGCACTTAGCATCTGCCCACGCTCAGCCTCGGTACAATCAGCTAGAAAAGGTAATACCAAATAATGTGAATGATGTTTTGAAACACAATTAAAAAACGTGAAAATATTAATAGGTATATTTATATTATATTTATTTATTTGAACACCAATATAGCAAACACCATTTCTAGCTTCAGTAAGTACTTAATTAAATTATAATAATATAGCTAAGTGTTGATATAATTATAGGTGAAGACAGCTTGCAAACTTTCTATTTGAAAGAATTTTTGATGTGAGCGAGTACTATAGCAAATTAATTTCATTGAGTTTCAAAATATAAATATAAATAGGCAATAGTTATAGGCAACTTCAGTATTAAAAAAGTCCAAAATATACAGGTATGCAATTTATAAATTATATTGTAAAGGAAAAATTAGAATCACGAGCGGGGATTGAACCCGCATCCATCCTCCCCTCAAGCCGGGATATGCTTTACTTAAGCTACCGTGACAAGTGGTCTCATGTCCGAATTTGAGCAGGCGATACTGCTTTAAAATCATAAATATATGCAATTTATGTCATTGATTTCATTCCTAAAATTTCATTAGTAGGGTAGGCATAAATCAGAAAAAAATTATCGATAATAAATATTATAATAGACCCGAATTGAAACTATCATGATTGCTCTGTTTGAAAGGCTGATATCTTCCTCCGGAATTTGGGTGCAAATGCAACCTCAAGTAGGTAGGTAACCCAAATCACTTATAATTCAACTTTGTTTACTAAATTTCTTTCATTCCAATACAACGTGCCAATAATAAATACCAAACGACACTGAAATACCGGTATTAAAACGGGCCAAAAAATACCGGTACCGGTACTACCGGTATACCTGCCGTCTGTGTACACGGCCTAACGAAGCCCGTGACTCGATTTCCTAACAGTGTGCACCTTAATCGCATTACGATTTGATTTTCGAACATGAAAATTTTAAGTACAAATAATTTTATTTTATGGAAAAAACTTCAATATGCACAGAATAAATTATAGTACTACGTAAGTATAGGTAAGTCGGTGCTAAAAAAAATATTTTTTAATTATTTTCTCTGCACAAACTTTTTTATACATTTTAATCGCTATTACTTATAATATACCAGAAAACTTACGAAGAGTCTACCGTTATTAAATTTAATATTAACTCCGCGTATATCTTTATTAAATATTTCTTTTGGTAAAGATATTGCTTTGAGTAGCCAACAACGGGGGAGAGTACCTACTTAATCAAGGGGCAACTTACAAAAATAAACAAGGCCAAGAAGCAAAGAAAACATTTTGCCCCTGAGGGTCTTGAGGGCGTCGTAAAGGGCAAAATGTAATTGGTGAAACTAATCAAAGAAAATCTTGGTAAAATATATAGAAAAACGTAATTAGTGACTACGGAAATGAAATGCGAATGTGAATGAAATGATATTTGCTTTGGGCGGATGTGTGGCCCAAGTTATGAATTTAGGAAGGCATCTCTTTTTGTGGTAAATTACTATTTAAAGTTATTTATTAGAAGGGAAAGCAGTTCAAATAAAGGATGACAACAACACTTGATTGAAAATACCGATATTACCGACAGTAAAATATTTTTTTCTCAAACATGCTTGGAAATTTGAGCATTATTTTACAACCTTCTTCGAGATAAATCGAACTTGCTGTACTGGCGGGCAGCGGCCGGCAAAGTTTGTATGAAAATCCATATCTGTCGTGGTTTAGCGGCCAGATAAATTACATAGTAAACTAATATTCACACACATGTCCACACACACACACATATTTGTCGTGTAATTTAAAAAATGGAACGATCTCTTGCTCCGAAACATGGCAACCAAAGAGGTAACTTTTCCAAGGTTCTATTTGAATTTTGAACTGGTTTGCAAATTGGAGCCAGTAATTAATGAAAAAAAAACAATACTTTTACGTGGGAAAAATTATTGATGTTTGTTGTTCGTCATTGATTTTGAAAAGTACTTATATATTTGATAAAATGAGTTCAAGTGAAGACGAAGAGTTTGATCAACTAACTTTAACGCCACCTGAAATTCAAGAGGCTGCAAGAGCCGTTATAGAAAACTCGTTACCGCCAAAATCGAAATAAAAGTATTTGAAAACCTATGAAAATTTTGTTCAATGGAAGATTGAAAGAAAATCGAAATCTTTATCTGAAAACGTTTTTGTCGCTTATTTTGGCGAACTCGCCGAAAAAGTTAAGCCGACAACGCTGTGGGTCATCTATTCAATGCTAAAGTGCACAGTTTTAATGAAACATAACGTGAATTTAAAACATTATGCAAACCTGACGTCAATGCTCAAAAGACAGTCCGATGGATATAAATGTAAAAAGTCAAAAGTTTTCACCGCATCAAACGTAAAAATGTTTTTGTTTGAAGCACCAGACAGTGTGTATCTGGACCTCAAAGTAAGTTTCACTCTTGATAATAACAGGTAACCGCTTTTTTTAGGAAAATTACTTAGGTGAACCCAAGCTATAACGTCCTTTTTTTGTTGCAGGTTATTCTTATTTTCGGCATTTTTGGTGCATGCCGATGTAACGACATTACAAATGTTAGTGTAAAAGACGTAGAAATTCACGACGGTGTGATAATTGTAACTCTACGTGATACTAAAACCAAGATCGACCGCACATTTTTATCAGAGACGAATCAGCTGAAATCGTACAAAAGTACATAGCGTTACGTCCCACAGATGTAAAATCAGACCGATTTTTTCTATATTACAAAAATAACAAATGCACAAAACAAGTAATCGGAAGGCACAAAATTGCCGCAATGCAGTGATTGCTACCTATTTAAACTTGTCAAATCCGGAATATTATACTGGGCATTGCTTTCGTCGAACATCAGCGACTCTTCTTGCTGACACAGGTGCGAATTTAATTACACTTAAAAGACATGGCGGAAGGAAATCTGACCGGGTAGCTGAAAGCTACATAGAAGATTCGATCGAAACGAAAATAAAAGTAACATTACACGTAAAATCAACGAAAGTATCCAATCTCGACCATCGACCTCCCATCAAAGCTTTGAAATACCGAATTACACTGAAGAGACCACTATACAACAAACTTCGACCTCATTAGAATTGTCCCAAACCAAAATAATCCCCGGAAAGTCCACTTTAAATTTCAAAAATTGTACATTCAACAACTATATTTTCAAATAAAAAGTTCTGCCTATGTATTACTTAGTTTTAATTTCCTCGCATTGTTTGAGAAAAGCACTATACAAGCCTTGGCCATAACTACTTGGACTTACGTATGTGTGCCTCGGCTTCGCCTCGGCCCACATTTACACGTTCGTCCATCAATGCCTTTGTTGCTGGCCGCTGCAGTAATTTACTATTATAAGATGCAATCACAGAACCTATAGAAGAAGCACAAAAAAATTTAGAATTTAGAATTTCTAGATTGAAGTTATAACGCAATTGCTTTCAAATCATATTTTTATAATCGCTTTCGCCTACTCCTTATTCACTGGTAGATGTATTTAATTTCGGTTTCGGAGTCTCTTTGAAGTGCGGAGGTTGCATATTAAATTCTCTTAGTGGACGGCCATCAAAGGCAGCAATTATTTTTACGCGGAACACGCACAATTTTCACGGAAAATTGTGTTTTTGACGCTATTTTAAATAATATCTAGACACAATGGATTTCTGTAGCACTGGTAAGGAGCAATTGATAAAAGCGGAAATTTTCCTGCAGACGACTGAACAAAACAGGATTCTAATTATTTAATAAACTTATGTACTTTTTGAAAATAAATAACTTAAAATTTACAATAATCATGTTTCGAAAAGGCACAGTGAGCTCGTGTTGCAAGTACGTATAAAACACGATTAAACTTGCATAAAACGTGTTAAACTCTGTGGAAAAGTCGTTTAATTTGGGTCTGAACAGTGTTATGAGGCCGTTACGTCTCGAGTCTCGAGCGATGCGTATCAAATTATCGGACTCCGAATTATCACACTTCGGATATTAAGCCCGATGGGTAGCTACAGTAACAACAACTGCTTTTAAATAAGGCCGGTACAACTATAAACAGAAGTTAATTTAAAAAATTACAGAAACCCTGCATGTTTAATGGTTCTAGACGTTCACCATTTTTGTTTTTCTATCGTAATTAACATTTTATTGGTTTGACATTATGATTTTTTCAAATGATGACTAAACTGCCATCACGACAATATTATCCATAATTAATTTGAAAGTTTCAATATTAGCGTCCTTGTCTTTTCCACATAGATGAAAGGGGCAGCAACATTGAACTGTCGAGTTATACAGGGTACAGATTTGACACGATTGTCAACTATTCCGGTAAACCATTATACCGGTATTTACAGCCATAAAGCGGGATGAGAAATACCAGTTTTTTGAAACAGTATAATACTTTACAACGCGACTATCCAATACGAAAGTAGTCGTAGGTCGTCGTGAACATTTTACGATTAAACGATTTAAAAACGGTTTTAACATTTCAAAATTAACGGTTTACTTTACACGACGCAACAATTACCCCCGCCTGATAGTCACATACTTCAGAATACTTACATTAATTTAAGCTCTTGTGATGAAAAGATAAAGTTCAATTTTTTTTTGTAACATTTCGGATTATGTCATAGTTTTTACGTCTGTAAATAAAGTTTAACATCCAACGGTATGTTGGTTAATTATTTATCTGATAATCAGATGTAGCGATTGGATTATAATTACAATAACTAAAGCTAGTGTAAAAAAAAACAAGTAAGTATAAAATCATAATAATAAATACTTTTTATTTTCCTTGCAAAAAGGTTTACAAAACTATTTTAGCTACTAATTCTATTCTAGTATTAATACTGGCCTACGCTGCGTCTTCCAGTTCGTGGTCGCCACTCGAGAACCTTTCTTCCCCATCGGTTGTCAGTTCTACGAGCGATGTGACAAGGTGGACCGACGACCTGGTGAAAGCCGCGGGGAGCCGATGGATGCAGGAGGCGAGCAGCCGCTCTAAGTGGCGTTCCCTGGGGGAGGCCTATGTTCAGCAGTGGACGTCTTCAGGCTGTTGATGATGATGATGATGATTAATACTGGATGTAGATGAGGTCCAGACTACAGACTATGTATAGTCTCAACATATTATATGGGTTCCCGGGTTTTATAAAACTCTGGACATAGCTCTCATAATAAGCACCATGTAAAATCGCGCATTATGTTGTAAAACCATGCATATTGAATAGGCGCGTGCAAGGAGTATTTCTTTCTCATGCAATATTTATTTAGTAGGATAATCTGCGAAGCTTGTCGGGAAATCAATGCATTCCTTAGAAGATGTGGTGTGGTCTTAGTGGTAGGAGCGGCAGCGGGAGCGAGAGCGAATTAGACGTTATATTTGTAGGTAAACAGATTGTTTCTCTTATGACCAGCCAACTTATCGCAAGACTGGCAAACAGCAAATTGTTTTCTCAATGAAGTGTTCTTGTTTTTTATTTAGAGTTTACCTTATTCTATGTCATACCCTGACTAATTACAAAACACTGTTTTCAGAACATAAATCACGTTTTATTTACAATTTTACATAAGTAAAGAAGGATTGCTGTTGTTTATGTTATTTTATGACATTTTTATTTCATTTTTTGTTCATTTATATAATAACTAAATATGTAATAACTGATCTCCGTCATCAAAAAGACACAACACATCATGTTTCCTAAACAAAACATTAAACACATACTTAATGAAAAATCGCGAGGTAGGAATACAGATATCCAAAAACGCTTTCTACCTCACTCTGTCCCCGCCTGGCTCCTTTGACCACAGAGTTGTACAATTGCGGCATGTATTATTCATCCCGGCTGCACGCCGCGGCGCTCGCTTGCAAGTCATGGCCATATTGAGTGGCACTTCTGTCCGAGATGTTACATTGGAATGATACATGGGACAAAAAGCTGGAAAGAGCCAAAGTAGATAAATTCAAAGTTTCATATCTTCGCTGTGGGTCTAGTAAGAAATGGCGAGATGAGCTTGAATCTCCCAGGACAATGGCTGGACTGTCGAGTACTGGAAGGAGAGGAGGACTATTCATAGCATCTTCTCAAAAATTGCACTCAAATCTGATAAATCATTATATCAGAGGCTAATTACACAAATAGTACGCACTGGTGCAATTGTACTCGGATTAAGCTGGAGTGGTTGGCTCCGGGCCAAGTAGTGTGATTTATGGTCAGCGGACCGCTCCGGGCAAAGCTGATCGAAGCAGTATGGACCAGTGAGAAAATATCTTAGTTTCATCTTAGTCATTTGAGCTTGTGTTGAACCACTGCTGGACATACTAGGTGGTAGGACTTTTCTGAAAAGTTCGTCTAGGTAGGTACCACCGCTTTGCCAGTTATACTGTCGCCAAGCAGTAGTGTGCAAGCACTTTATAACCTGACGTCATCCTGAGACATCACACAGTCTAGTAATCTGATTACTAGACTGTGTGATGTCTCAGGATGATGTGCGCAGTGCAGTGTCACGCAAAACATTATTATTTTAAAGTTCCGAGTACACTGAAACTGTTATGGGCGGCCATGTGGCTTAACATCAGGTGAACGACTAGCTCGTCACGTCATTCAATCCCATAAAAAAAAATCTACTTTACGCCATTATTTCCGGATCTGTTTGCTGATCTTGTCCAGTACGTCCTGCCCTGGATCCTGACAGGTTGGTTCCCATCCTATCCAGTTAAACTTAGTGGTCTCTGACTGATAATCGGTCATAGAGGAAAGATACGAGTAGACCTTGTAAGACGCTGTCAATCTCTACAAGGGTCCAGCAGGGTTAATCTTGACACTCGATTTCTATCGTAATTTGGGATTTGGAACGAAATCGTGGCATTTGGTACTCTTAAATCCGATACTAGCACACAATTGGAATCTTACAAAGATTGGAACATGATCGGTACATGGAATTTTACGGAATGTAATCGACTCATTTCTACACTATCCTCATTTTTACCAAATTATTTGAATTGGTGATTAATTCGGATTAGAATTTGAGTGAATAAATAATAAATAAAATGTTTTTATTTCAGGCAAAAAACCCATATGCTAAAATATAAAAAGATATATAAATTGGGTTTGGATTCAAGAGTAACCCTACAGTAGCTATTATGATAATTAGAGTTTCTAAAACTGTTGGCAAGCAGTAGAATTGAACGCGCATCTTCCAACTCACTCCTCAAGTATTCCATTTTAAAATCCATTACCAAAATGGTCCACTTGTTCAAAAAGCAGCTTTAAGTTAAACCAAAACGACATACTTTCAAAGGCAAGTACAGTTATATAGGAAACCCCCATACTATATTTTTTATTGGTTGATACGCTTGCCTTTGACCACTAACACTTTTTCACCTGAGTGACGATGCAGTTCAGGATACCCACCACACCTCTATGTGTTTAGCTTGCCTAGAATATTATTGAAGATGATAAACGAATTTATTAGGCCACCTACATGCACTATACACTACAGGTACACCATGCCGCACCAAGTACTTCACTGACTTTTTCATCATGCGAAATGATGGAGAATGGAACTCACTCCTGGTTTCCTTGTTTACTGGCAAATATAATTTAGGTCTCGACTACATCTTTGCTTAACTAGCTTGAGTTGTGGTCAAACGGTGGCTTATTCGTACATAAAGAGAAACGAACCTGCATTGAATTCAATCCGGCTTTTGGAAAAGTTAGAGTACATTTAGACGTGGGACGGCCAAGTGACCAACGTTCAGGCGTCCTAGGCATCACTGGAGTGATGAAATGGACAAGGACCTGCGCGAACTCCAGGCCGAAAACTGGCAGGAGCTAGCTCAAGATAGATCGAAGTGGCGGCTCTTAATATTCTTATTTTATTTTATTTTTATGATTGATCAATGTGTACTGTGTACCCAGTAATGTCTGAAATAAATGAATATTTATTTATTTTATTTATTTAATAGCGGAGGCCAAGACTCATTTTGGGTCACTGCGCCATTCTAGTTAGAGTTACATTTCGTCAGCTCAAAATTGTGCGAAATGCTCACAGAAGCCAGTACCACGATAGCACATAGCGTACGTGACTAAATTCTACTTAATTCCATGCGTATGTGTGTGTGCTCCAATCCGTGGCACTTACACCTACTGCAGGTTGTTCCATGAACCAAGTTAGTCATGGCGACTAGATTAGCGGATTTATTGAGCGCGGGTCGGAGGCCAGCTGATGCGTGATTAAGAGCTGAAGGGCGTGCTTAGCTCATAATAGCCTTACTATTTAGATTTGATGCATAAAGTCTTTCTAAAAAATCATGCACTGTATCTGAAAAATACGAAATACATAGAGTTTAATTTCTCAATCGTTTCGGAATCTGGTAATAGAAACGATATGAACTGCAGTTGTTCCAGTTGACCCTTTAAGAGGGTAATGTAGACGCATTGGAACAAGTGTTTTGTCCTTTTGACAATAAATAAGCTTTTAGACTAGGCCTAGAAGAACAGTATTCATTAGTTAGGTAGTAAGTGTGCATAAATTAACTTCGCGAATGGTAAGGTGATACAATGAAAAAGTGGTAAAATGCTAAGGTGGCAAATGATAAGGTCGTAGAGAACAACGCCGTATACTGACAAGGTGGCAAATGACAAGGTGGCAAATGCCCAGGGCGTAAAATGACAAGGTCATAAAATGACAAGATGGCAAAATAACAAAGTAGTAAAAATGACAAGGTGTCAAAATGTAAAGCTCGCGAAAGACATGGCGTTGAACTAACAATGTGGGCTACGAGCCAATCGCTATGGCGCTACTAATATGTTTTACTTACATTTTCCACCTTTTAGCAATATTATTTATTGCCAGTTCCCAAGAATATTTTATCCGTTAGTAATTCAGCTATTTCAGCTAGAATTGGAATCGCTTCAATTGTCATCGTCACATCGTTTATCATCAGCAGCGTTTGACGTTGATTGACGAATGATGTCGGCGATGCGTGGCCTTCAGATGGGGACGCTGTCACAGCTTAATATCGCTATGAAATTAAATTTTGTAATGTCATTTTGTGGATGGTTTTGGAACTGTGGAGTGTTACCGATTCATAAGCTACGGTGACCACTTCCCATAAAGAGACGTATGCTATGCTTGTGACCTATCGCATAATTAATTGACTACCTTAAATTTCGACTACCTACAACCCTGTTTTGAGCACGTTGCCTAAAATGAAAAATGCCACTGCAGCATATTGCCTAAAACGCGAATTGCCTAAAAAGCAGATTGCCTAACCGTTAATGCCTAAACTTCGTAATTGCCTAATAAGGTCCTACTACCTAATATTCAAATTAAGTTCTATCACCAGTCGGAAGCCGCCCACTGTACATAGGCTTTCCCCATAAAACACCACTGGACGCTTAGCGCTTGCTGGTAGGCTTGGTGATCGCAGATTATAATGTACCGAAGAAAATGCTGCTGCCCGTTCCCTGGATATTCCCTTAGCCGACACCCACGGGAAGAGATGGGGTGGTCCTATTCACAAACCGGGGCCACACGAGTTATTAAATTATATGCAGGACGCTTATTTATCTAAATAAATAAACGATACGAAAACTACATTCTCCGTCTCTTTTATTCTAAATGAAGATGAAGGAGACGGATAACGTAAGTTTCGAATCAAAACGTTGTCGATGGATTGGGAATAGGGGTGCAGAAGGCAGAGCTACTGAGCTATCAGGCCAGTAAATTTCATTTAAAATTAACTATGATAAACACATAACATTACAGTACATAACGTACATAGTACGTGTGCTTGCAGACTGAATACATGAGCAAAACTTTTTGTAAGACCTATCTATATACATGTATTTTAGCAAATAAACGATTTGATTGATTGATTGATTGATTGATTAAAAGAAAAGTTACTCCAACGATTTCGACAGCTGAAAATATTATTAACACCCCTTTACACAGCATTCTCCATCAGCATGTCTAAGATAAAGGGAATTACACACCCCGTCATACGTTACGGAGGTGAAACTAATTACCATTGTGTCTCGAGCAGCCGGGGTCATAACCTATACCTAGTGTGGGAGCCCGGGGTGTATTTGATTATTAGTGTTTTTAAGTCATTTAGCGTTTTTGATACTCTGTTTTTGGTATTAGAAAGGGAACTATTGATTGAAAAAGGGCGGTAGCAGGTTTGAATACATAAATTAAAATCAAACAATACGTTTAAAATATATAAAAAAAATTAAATAATAATAAATTGAAACGTTACATTTGGACAAAAGTAAATAGAGTATTTATTAGATCACATTTCTTTCTATAATTATACGATTTTCAAATTATAGAATGACAACAATGAGTTTTAAGTTTATTTTTCTTAAAATTAAAAGTGGGAGGTATGAGTAAAATGTTAAGAGCTTCGTCAGTCACAGAATTTTCAACAATTATACACTCGGGAGTTTATTTTGATTACCAAGCGGTAAACATAATATTTCTTACTGTTTCGTTATACCTCTTTATTTAAAATGAAATCACAATAAAAATTCTTTTGATTCGTAATAAATTAACGCCCATGTCTCCTTGCCTATATCCCCTGGAAGCCATAGATATTAAGGTACATCCACACAGTCAGGATTAATCAAATTAATAAAGTCGTTATCTCGAGTGTGCCAATTTGGCCCCTTTTCTCCTTGCCATGGATGACGAAGTTAATAGAATACCTAGTATTTGGTTGTTTAACGTAAAAACAAGAGAATCATAATCACAGTGATTGAATGGAAGAAAAAAATAAGCAGCAGTCACTCAGTTGTGATTGTCATCTATCAACTGTAGCCCGTAGAAATTATGAAGTTAAATTTTTACTTAGCAGTATAACCCATTGGAAATATCACAGGGTTACATATTTTAGACTTAAAGAGCGGGACATTTTGGAAACCCACCACAATACCAACACATAACAAGTGCGCCAATATTTCCTTTCAAAATATTAAACCACACACATTACTGCTAATATAATTGAGTTCTATACGTGGCACAACACAAAAAGTATGCCTTATTTAGCAACGTGTCGGTGGTCTGAGGAGAAGCGGCATTAGCAATCCAGTGATTTAATATCTCTTGACGTTAACAACATTAGCACGCCATCTACATCTAAATGTACTTTTCTCTGATAGGGTATAAATTACCCCCTACTACCCTTAATAAGATTATAGGGTACGTGCTATCGTGCGGAAAATTAATTAAAAATACGTGACTATATTTTATTAATTAAAAGTAAGCCAACGCCAACGCCATCGAAATAATACCCATTTCTATGGGTATTATTTCGATAGCCAACGCACAATCTATTTTTCCTTAACATTGAAATAAAGAAGACTCCAAAATTGCATTATTAATCATGAAGCTAATATAGCGATAAAAATCAAAACAACAAAGAAACTTGATTAAAAACAAATAAACAACAAGATGAAGCATACTGTTCATTACCAACAGACAGAAGGTACCAGTTTGCGACCCTTCGAGCTCGGAAATTAATTAAAAGTAACTGATTGGCCACTTTCCCGCATCTGCCGGCCACGTGCGAGACTACGTGAGCGGGAAAACGCAGGGTTGTCGCACTCCCGATATTTTGGGTATTTGTAAACTTGGTAATAACTAAAGTCACCGATATAGGGCTAGGAGTTTAAGTGGCGATCACAAACCGGTAGACGCAGCGAAGATCACCCTTTTTGAGAGAGGGAAATGCCTTCGCACTTCGACCATGGAGGTGATGGCGGGGGTATGTGGGACTCGAACCCACTGAACCCCCCTCTGTCCGCCGCCAGGATGGGGCGAAATAGGTTCGCGCTAACATTCACTCAGAGTGATGATCATGGAACTTTGATTGCAATGCAACAGCAACAGGAGAAATTTCAGTCCTAATTTAAAAATTTCCTCAGTAACTATGCACATATAGATTACGTATTGAAACTGTCTTCTATGATCGCCTAGCTGGTCAAAACCCCCTAGAGCCGTTGGATGCAATAGGCAAGCAGCCGTTCAAAGTTCCGCTTTAAGGGAGAGGCCTATGTCCAGCAACAGACTTCTCATCTTCAGGCTGCTGCTGAAAATTTTATAATTTTGATGACGGTATTTTTAACTGTTAAGCGGGACCATGACGCTTGACTTCAGTCGAAAGACTTAATTGCTCATCACGTCTTAATTCACAAAAAAATCTTTTCAGCTCGTGGCAACCCTACCAACTAGCTACGTGTGCCTCCACTTCCGAATCTACTTTGGTCACATCACAATAGTGCGGACGCGGCGAGCGTGTCTGCGAATACCAGCACAGGGGTGTAATGAGAACGAATCGAACAACGGCTTTCATAAGGAAGAATAGGGGAAAGTCCATCGAAACTGGTGAACTAGTTGAGGTCAAAAGTATAAACTGAACCTATGTTTGTTTCTGGTTGTTTTCTGTTCGATAGATTGGTTTATAATATTTAGGGCCGAGTTGGGCCTACAATACAACGATATGGTCTATGGCTGACATTCACAGACGAGTTCGAGTACGAACTCAAACTCCGTTATGTCAAAATTGGAGTCTAGCCTCAAACTTCGGTCGAATTGGCATTCACAGTTGAGTTTAGCATAATGGAGTACGAGTATATGCTCAGCTGAGAATGAGACGGGCTGAGTCACGAAATCGGTGACTCGAGCCGTGCTCAGACACCGCTATCTTCTTTATCACGCATGTTTTTAAAAACAATGCTGCTTCAAATCAATTTTAAAGGTGGTTTTTATGAAGAAATGTATTTTGTATTGAATAAAATGAGTAAATTACGAAATAAAATTAGGTACTTACATATGATAAACAAAACTCGTGGTAACGGTTTTTAGAATCCTAAAGTAGCGCGGTATTCGAGCCAGAATTTCCAATTAAATTTGGATTCACCATTCCTGATAGTTCCCACTGCGAGGACAAGGGTCTTCTTTCACAAAGAGTGTAGATAAGCCAAGAAGATGGCCAAGTGCGGGTTACTGACTTCGTGATTTTTGAACATGCCGGTTTCCTCACCGTTATCTTTCACAGTTGTAAAAGTGAGTGCAGTAAACACGCAGAAAAGTTTTTATAAGTATCTACAGGAGGATTGAAAAATGTCATTCATAAAACATGACGTCACAGTAGGACAAACTAGTAGGACCAAGAGGAAACAGCGGATAATTCCGCGCAGTACTTGAAAAGTCATTGATGTGGCCGAGTGGGATTTGAACCAGGATGGGTCAGTTTGGAAGTCGCACGGGCTACCACTGAGCTGAACTACATAAGGGCAGACAAAATAAACACAAATGCAATTATAAGTATCAACGACTATATGACAAGAATATACCTAACGTAAAACTGTAGACAGTCATCATCTTATGATCATCTGTCCATCAACAGCCTGAAGACGTCCACAGCTGAACATAGGCCTCCCCCAGAGAGCGCCACTTTAAACGGCATCTCGCCTCCTGCATCCACCGGCTTCCCGCGGTTTTCACTAGATCGTCCCCAAGCTGCGGCTTCCGGTTCGTGATCACCACTCGAGAACCTACTTCCTATAGTACTTACTGAACACATCTCTGGATGATGTCAGTGTTTCGTCCAAATTGAATTTAATGCCAAAATCATTTCGATTGATTGCACAAAGCGGCAGAGAGCTTTGAGGTCTGCTTGTTTAGTTACCGGTAGCCGTAAACGTTAGGTATAATTGCAAACGTAAACTCGACACAAACGTAAACGTAGCTTCATATGTAAACTTAGTGCAAACGTTATTGTTATGTTAACAGGATTTGCTGAGTAATTGTGGACATCTTTACAAATGCCATTATTTTTTAAAACCATATTAGTAGATTCATTTTGATCGTTGAGGGTTATTGTGATCGTTGGAAATAAAGGAAGATAAGGTATTAAAATTTTTCTTCTACCTAATTTAGGGAGAAGAAAAACTTAACAGTAAATCATACTAAGATTATTATATCTTTTTATATTTTTTTATTCTGATAATGTCGACCTGAAAATTAATTATTGTAATAATTACAAACCTTTTTCACATTTTACGAATTCTATGTAATTGTATGCCCAACGACAAATTCAATCTAGTCCACCCTTAAAGCATTTTTTTTTGGTTAAATGCTCCAAGAGTCCGTTATAGTGTGGCCGGCGTCAGTTATTGAAGAAAGAAAGATATGTCCTAATATTTATTCCGTTGTATATTTTTATTAATAAAATAGAAAATATTTATTTCATTCCGAAAGAAAATTATTTCGTTACTACCAGCTACAAACTTCAAGTAGCTATACCCAAACAAAACATAATTTAGCGAACAATACCGCATATAATAGAGACGTACGGACTGGACGTTTTAACAAATGTCCGATCGTTAGGGGGTCAGCGCGGGCATTAGAGAAAGTGTCAGAATTATTGCTTGTGCCGCTACATGGTAGTGACCACTTCACACTGTAGGGAATAAGGAACGTTCGATGTTACAAGTAACAAGACTGCGAACATTCGCTGATACAAGATTTTTTCTATGAGAATGAATGACGTGACGAGCTAATCGTTCACCTGATGTTAAGCGACACAGCCGCCCATAATAGTTGCAGTGCCACTTTAAAATAATAAAGTTTCACGTATGTTCCAAACGGCTTTACTCGAAATATGTAATGCCTTTTTAACTGAAATATGTTTTGTTCCTTTTACTCACGCGATGCTTTATGTAAGTACGACAATTGACAAAAATTTTGAGCTAATTAAGATTTAAGTCGAAGGAGAATGTTAACTTTTCATGCTTTAATGTCAAATTGATTTTCATCTCATAAAAGCAAATGGCTTCTTGATTCAGCTTTTAAGCTAGTCGAAAGTGTTTATGGCTAAATTACGGCTGTTTTACGACAAACACTTAGGCTTAACAACTGATTGCAGCGAATGAAGAATAAATCGCTATTTTATTGAATGAATATAGTTGCGTTTGACCATCGCTATCTTACTTGTTGGTAAGTAACGATGCAGCTGTCTCGAATTTAACAAATTCGCAAAGAAAATGGCTGTTCACTCTCGACTTGCTTTAGAATTGTATATTTATTGAAATAAACCTAAAGCAAATAAAGTTTGCGTTGGTTCCAGTAAATAAAAATTTCAAAACACGTCAGTTGTTATTAAAAGAGACTTTGTAAAATGTGAAAAACACCAGCATCTTCATGAAAGTGTCAGCCAGCCATGTCGGATAATTTGCATTATAACGACGATTGGAGACTGTGCATTATTTATTGCTACTTTTGTTTGTAGCCAAGCAAAGCTCCTTTGCATTTTTAGCCAACCACAAAAAATAAAAAGGGGAGATCGTAAATATCTTCAAACTTCGAGATGTCTGCGAGTAAATTAATGGAATGTATTCACTGGAAGTAAACAGGTTCTCATTGTTATTACGACAAGGTCAGCCTACAATTAGTGGCACGTTTAGTGTTACAGATTACATGGGCTTTTTTGCCAATTTCCCGCCAGGAGAGCTTGTTTACTATCTCCTATAACATAAATATAAATCCCTTAACTCTCTACCAACTCTTTAAGAATTATCTAAGAACTCTCTACGATCCATTTACGAACTTTTTACGAAGTCTCTTCGAAGTCTCTATAAAGTCTCTACAAAATCTCTACGAAGTCTCTACGCAGTCTCTACGAAGGCTCAACGATGTCGCTGCGAAGTCTCTACGAATTCTCTACCAAGTCTCTACGAAGTCTCTACGAAGTCTCGACGAAGATAAAATTTAAGATAACGCGAGCATTCGTCCGCTTTCTCTTCACAGTGTAAAGTGGCTTTATAATCAACACATTATGATGCTGATACATTGATATGAATAGTATAAGTTATTGTGTAACAGAAATAAATGCATTTCTTACATATTGAGATTGATTGTCATGATATGCGTGTGGGCTATTAAAATGTTATGGGGATTATTACATCGTGGTAACTGTTGTTTATTATTTTCTCAGACTTGTTTTGTTTTTAGAAATTGTAATTACATGCTAACCGTTATTATTTTTACAATTAATTACAAACTAGTTATGTCATCATCATCATGATTAACATCCTTAAGATGTCCACTGCTGAACATAGGCCTCCCCCAGGAATTGCCATCACTTTGAGCGGCTCACCTCCTGCACCATCGAGTCCCCGTGGCTTTCACCAGATCGTCGGTCCACCTGGTGAGGGACTGGCCGGTTCCGGTTCATGGTCGGCACTAGAGAACCTTTCATCCCCATCGGTTGTCAGATACGAGCGATATAGCCTGCCCATTGCCATTTCAACTAGTCCCCAACAGTAGTCGCATAAAAACAATCATTAGATAATTTATTCATTCAGTTCCAGACATTATCTTCAACGATGCTAACCAACTTCATAAAGCGCAGTTAAAATAACGTTATCACCACAACGACTGCTATTACGTTACGGGAACACTGATATAAGTAATATAACGTGTCGCACCGTTTGCGCTGTCTATGGCCGCAGATAAGCTTTGTCTTCGTATTGTTATTGGATAACGAGAATGGTGAACAATGTTATAGCATATTGAAAATGAATATTAGATATTGTTGTAGGTGATATAAATTGAAGAGCAGTAAATAATCTCTTGGATTTTATATGACTGTTTGTATTGTTTAGATACCTCAATCAATGAATCTCAGTACATGACTTTGACTCCATTCAGAGACGAGCTAAAAGACTCACTGGTAATGATGCGTTGGTGGAAGCTAAGCTGTACAGTTTAGATCCCCGACGTAAAGTTGCCAGTTTATCGGGTTTTATAGACTCATTTTGAAGAGTGTGCGAAGGAATTACACGGTCTTATTCCTCCATCTCCTTTCTTCCATCGGACATCAAGGCACACCAAAACTCGGCACGCTTATATGGTTGAAATACCATCAACTCGCACTAAGCGTTCTGCTATGCACTTTGGGTTGCCAGCTCTCGTAACCCAATAGCCGGACACACCAGCCAGTTTAGCGGGACATTAGAGCAAAAAAGCCGGACTAAGGATATTTTTGTTTTCACTTTATGAATACGAAAAACATATATGTAAAAACATGCTTGCTATTAGTCAATTATAAACACGGACCAATAAGAAAACGCGAGCAAAACGAGCGCAAAATTTTTTGACACATTTCTTGGCAAATTTCAGCAAAATAAGTTTGTAATGGGCATAATAGTAATTTTACTCAATCAGAAAAACGGAAAGTTTTTAAAGCGACAGCACGAGCGCAGCGAGCGAGTCAAAGCATTTGGACTGTAGAAATGAATGCCACTGTAATAGTAGGAGCATATGATATAGATACTAATAAAAAGCTTCAGTGTCAAAGTCGTTAATATTTTAGGTGTTTTTCCCTTGTTAGAGTAGTATTGACAAAAATAGTAGCTGTTAATGGCTAATCGTTGAAAATTTAGACCACACTAAGACATTACACAGACAGATATTTTTTACTATAATTTAGAAAAAATATTATCAATGCGAGTTTTAGTTATAGTAGTTTCTCTGTTTAAAGTTACAGCTTCGCTTTACTGATCCCGCGTTTTTATTCAAAACTATTCCAATTCAAAATTATGGGTCAGCATTACCTTCACCAACATCCAGAAGAGATGGGACCCTCCGATTCCAGCACAATGTCCCCAAAGACAATTAAACAGGTTCACACATTGTGACGAGATGGTATCTCTGTTTTAGTGTTATTCCTTTTGTTATAACGTTATCCTTTGAAATTAGCTTGTTTGTATAACAGTGATAACCGTTATTAGAAGTTAATATGCGTTATCCTGTGAAATTTGGCTTTGTTTGGAGCCGTAAGAGGTTATTTTGTACCTGGTTATGAGGAAATTGGATGAGAACTCAGCCCATTTTGTGGGTAGCCAAACTTACTGGTTGTACGAGAGTTAGCTTTAGTATTCTTGTTGCTTTGTGTCGAGTTTCCTTTAGTTACCTGTAACAAAAGAATAATATTATGTACTAGAAATAGTAATATGAATTGTTATTTTTTGTATTGCAAAGGATTAGGTAGCTATATCTATTTAATGTAATGTCTGATTTGAAAAATGATATCAATAAAGCTTTAACAGTTTTTTTGCTACGCAGCGCAGCAGCGCAGAGCTTGTTCCGGGTCTCACCTCAAAAAGAGCCATCCCCAGAAAAGCAGGCTCCTAGGGCAGCGCCGCCGCCACAGCAGGCAGCCCGGACGAGAGCCGACATGGGACAGGTTAGTCCGCCCCGTTATATCTTGGCCTTGGAGCCACCAGACCATGCCAGAAACGCATTTCTCGAGTTTCTTGCCATCACGAGAGCGACTAAGGTAGTCAATCTCAGGAACTGCAAAAACATCTTGCAGTCCTTTAGGCAGGGAAACGAAGGCCTCTTAAAGGTGAGGCTCGAGGAGGCCGATGCAGCCATATATAACAACGACACCTCCCTCGTGATCAAGGGAACGATGGAGGGTCGATATATGGCAGCATATTGTTCTGGAAGTGGTTTTGTGGCTCTAGATGAGAGCGAAACGGAGCGGACCGGAAAGCCGAAGTATGAGGCACCACCGAACGACCCCATCGTGGTCACCGCCCGGTGTACCAAGATAATGTTAGATGATAGGATCCTAGAAATGGCTAAAACTATTGAAAGGAGCCCTGGAGTCGATGCAAAGTCTTGGGAAAATTGGGAGGTACCTAAGATTCGATGGGTCAACGGAGTTCCTGGCTGTGGGAAGACAACATGGGTGGTCAGACACTTCGATGTGGACAAAGACGTGATCATCACCACAACAACTGAAGCAGCCAAAGACTTGAGGGAGAAGCTAGCGCACCGCATAGGTGACTTGGTGAAAACCAAAGTGCGCACCATGGCTTCTGTACTCGTAAATGGCATCCGAAGAGGTCAGAGCAACGTTCGCCTTATGGTAGACGAAGCTCTTATGAACCACTTTGGGGCCATTGTAATGGCTGCACGGCTGGCTGGTGCTCGCGAGGTAGTCCTTATCGGAGACGTCAACCAGTTACCTTATATCGACAGAGAGAACCTCTTCGAGCTAAGATACAATCGCCCAAACCTGGTGGCCACCATCAACCAGGAGTTGTTATGCACACATAGGAATCCCATGGATGTCGCTTACGCGCTGAGAGAAATATACTCTGGTATATATTCCTCGGCCCCACGTGTCAAGTCCCTGGAGCAGAGAAGGTACACAGGTGCGCAAATATCCAGCACCCTCCCCAACACCCTATTCCCAGTACACACTCAGGAAGAAAAGGAGACCCTATCCAACAAGGGTTATGGCGGAGGCACGGGGTCGCGCATCCTCACCATCCATGAAGCACAGGGACTGACATACGAGTCGGTCATCGTCATCAAGACTAAGGGCAAGATGAGACTGCACGAGAGCGTTCCGCACGCGGTGGTTGCAGTCTCGCGGCACACCGGGACTTTCGTTTACTACGCCGACGATGAGGAAGACGCCATCAGCCGTTTCGTGCAGCGTGCGATGGCTGCATCACCGAGGGCCATCCGCGAGTACAACTTGCAGATGGCCATCAAAGATCGAAACGTGGCGGTAACAGAAGTCCTGGTCCGGGAGGAGAAGGCGGATTAACAACGACATGTACGAGCGGGATCATTGACGGACTCAAAAGAGCCTGTCAATTATCCCGCTCGTATGAAGAAAATAGTACTAGAATGTAAATGATTATTGTGTGTACACCGGGAGCACTCACGCTCACTAAAAAGCTTCTTCTTGCGGCGGCGTCGTGCGTCGGGTCGTCCTCTTCCCTCAAAAATGGTTGAGGAGGGCGATGGCTGGCGCATGCGTCAAGCTCGTGAACGGGCGCTGCTTGCGGGAGCTGGTCTGCTCGCGGTGTATGCACAAATCGGAAAAAAAAAACAAAACGAAAAAAAAAAAAAAAAAAAAAAAAAAAAATAGGTTAAGTACTTAATTGTCCTCTCTAGTATAATATTTTGTTCAATAAAATAAAATAAAAATATAACAATAAGTGATAAGCTAACAAAGAGCACGGACCCAGGTGTCTGTGGTAAAGCAAATTTAAAAAAAAAAAAAAAAAAAAAACAGTTTTTTTACAAATAGAATAGATTCCGTCAATAATAATTATAGAGTTAAATAATAATAATTATTAATTATTAAGAATAACGTTAATGTGTTTTAAACAAGTTTAACCCTTAAGCGTGTGTGGTCTTCCAAAATAGCCGAAAGTCGTAAACCCGGTAATTGGGCGCAAATCGTAAACGCGCTAAATCTGGTCGCCTGAGGTTTGCGCGGTTTTTCCCGGTAATTTAAAGATTCACGCTGAAACTGAAATCAACAAGCAGCATTTAGGTAAGTATTTATTAGTTTTTGTCTTTCCTTAAGGTCACTATGGAGTTTAAAAAGCAAAAGTAAGGAGTATAATTATAGCAAATTTATTTATTTTTAGGTAATTTTCAAATATTTCTTCTTTAAAGAACATCTTGATAATAAATAAACTAATAATAATAAATTTTTAAATTAGTTATCATTCTTCAATGCTTTTATTGTCTCAGGCGCTTAATGTTTTAAAGAAACCAGTGTTATTTTTTTACTTTTTTTCTAACATCGATGTTTGACAATACAAAAATGACGTGTTGAAATTCTAATAAACATAATCGTGATCCGTTAAATTGATATCACCACAGCTGATTTGATTTCCGTCCACAAGTGTCGTAAGCTCATTACCATGGCGCATTCCATCGGCTCGCACGGAAGCGATCAGTCAAGAGGCGCGGCGAGTGGGCGGGCGAGTGGCTGACCCACCTGGACGGGGCTTGCAAACACCGGGCTTCTTTAAGATGCGATATTTTGTCTTTTATAAATAAATCGATATATTAGTTATTATTGTTTAGCTTAGTGTAAAAATGAAACAAAATAGTTGATGTAGTGTGTAAATGAGAATAAGAGAGAGACATTATTATAATCCTTTTCTTTTACCTTCGTTTTTGTAATTTTGTACTTGCTGACAAGGAGCTCCTTAAGTCACAGAATGTATACTTTTCCACATGCCTCTCTTCTACAAAATAATTTTATATTACTTACACGCAACTATTTCATCGTTCATTCAATGTGACATTACAGTAGGGTGGATGCGACCAAATAAGTTAGTTAACCCTCGCGTGCCGAGTGAGCTGGCATGATAATAATATGTGAACCTTGACAAATGGCAGATCGTCATGAAAATGAGAGTGGCTCACTTGGCGGGTTAGTTAAACCTAAAAAAAGTTATTTGAATAATTTGAACGGTTATTTTTAAGTTTTTAAAGCCTCACATAACTTGCCTACAAACATTAAAAAAAAAAAATGGATGCAGGACGCAAGCAGGACGCAAGCAGCCGCTCAGAGTAGCTCTATGTGAAGAGGCCTCTATTACAGTGGACGTCTACAGGCTGTTGATGATGATTTATACCTACTGTTTATTTACTGTGTATGCTTATTCTCATTCATTACCGAAAATCCGTAATTCGTGGAACAACATCGGATAATTCGCGACCGGAATGCGTAATCGGTGCAGCGAGGTGCGAATTCGCAGCGGGAAGGGAACCGTAGGGTTGTCAAATTAAGAAATTTTAATGTAATCATAACTTAGTACTGCATGATGATCAGTAGTTTACCTTTTTTTATAATTATTACAATAAAAATATGGACATCAATTTTGAATCTTTTTATGTATCTGGCAACTAACTAGGTAACTAACTTATCCAATTAGGTATATAAGTATATATAGTACCTACTACCTATCCCGTACCTATTATTTATAACCAATTTTGTCGTTTTCTATGTTCTTTTCCTGTGTTTTCAATAATTTGATACGAGTTTTGCGGGAACGCGGAAAAGTTCACGTCATTGCATTGTATTATTTCTCAAAAAAACTGGAGTTTGGCTACCTGCTTAGACTGGACCATGACCAAGACTTTACTTTACATGAAATACTCTATATCGATGAAAAATTACAATACTTGACACTGGCTAAATACAAAATGTGCGGAGCCAAATTATAAGAAAAAAAATTTGATGCGCTCAATCAAGTTTTAAGAGCTCTTTATAAATAGTTTCGATATTAGATACGAAGTAAATAAATCGAAGGCACATTTCGTTCAATATATTTTCTTTATTTTTCTGAAAATAGTTTTGTCTCGTCGCTCGACAACCCTACCAAGATCGTTAGGGCTGTGCGCCCCCCGTCAAGAGGGAGCAATCGCAGGCTGCGGTCTGAGGGACCGAGACCGAGGGCTGCCACCGCCGTCTTTTCTGTTGAATGTATTGCCGTCGCTTCGATTGTTGTCGATAGACATTCATAGGGTTTCTGAAGTGTAAATACTGTATATGGTATTTTATAGAAACTTGTGACTTTTTGGCGATCTCAGAATACTTTTCTTATTTCCATTTGACTGAAAGTGTAGGCTTTTGTGTTCAACTGACTTAAGAATGAAGGAAGTTCTATTTAAAATGTTTGTTAGGTACCTCAGAACTCGGTAATTTATAAAACGATTCGGAAAGTTATTTTTATTGAAAAAAGCAGACTTTCAGAGTAGTCGCATAGAAATTTCGTCAAAATCATTTCAGTAGCTTGATTTTTAAATAAATGGAAAAATATGTTTTAAATATAATAATATAATCTAAGTAAGTATTTTTCAGTATGAAATTAATGCGATTGAAGTCAATTTCGGCCAATGATGTTTTACCCTTTTTTTAAATGATAATATTGTTTAGGGTTCCATAATAGAGTAGGCATAACACCCTTCCTCATGAGGGTTTCGTTGTATCATCCGTCTGTGACTGTCTGTCTGTCTTTATGTCACAGACAGCAGACAGTTAATTTGAAATTACATAAAATACGCATCAACTCGTTGGTCCACCTAGTGGAAGCCGTGGGGCGCGGATGGATGCAGGAGGCGAGCAGCCGCTCAAAGTGGCGCTCCCTAGGGGAGGCCTATGTTCAACAGTGGACGTCTTTAGACTGTTAATAATGATGATGATGAATCATCAACTTGCCTATTTCAGATTAAGATCGTGCTTTCCGTAGAGATATAGAGCTTTGTTCAAAGAATATTTATTACCCTCGATTCAATTTCTGAAATTCTTCATTTACGTTAACACAATTCGAGTCTCCGTTTCAAGCTCGTGAATCGAATATCTTCAGTTCAAAGATATAAATTCAATTTACTGTGAACAGTAGGTAACCAGATGCGCTGCCGGGTTCAAATTAATTATTTAAATATTAATTATATTATAGTCTTTGTATAGGGTTCGGCGTGAAATTCGGATTACAGGATTTAAGAGGGGTGGTATCGGTTTGTTTTGGCTTTATGATTTTGGAAAAGCCAAGTCCATAAAGACCAAATTGAAATTGGATCTTGACTGAATATTTAAATCAAATTTGATAAAATCTGAATATAAAAAGTAGCTAACTATTATGAACAAAACATTTAAGCATTGTATTAATAAATAAAATAAAATAAGGGCGAGTTGCACCAGCTTACTTTAACGCTAACTTTAACTGCTAACTGTCAGCGTCCGCGCTTCGCCGGGCGGGCTAATGTCAAAATCTGAGAGCAACTTTAACTGTGATTATGGTGCAACTCAGCCTAAAACTAACTTAATATATGAATAATTATGTACACCTAGTACTATATATCTATTCTGTAGAACTACTAACAGTTGTAGAGCTGTATTAATGTAATTGCAAAAATAAAACAAATGATCTCCGAATCGTATAGTGTACGAAAATATTAATGAAACCGTAATCTTTATAAATCCATTAAACCATCATTTATCAGTTTATCAGACAAGAGGAATCGTTTAAGCGCAAAAATATACGCGACAATTAATTGTCCAGATGGCAGCACCATCGCTAAAATCATAAGCAAGGGGCATTTATTGCGAGACGATGCGCTTGCGCATTGAATCCTTTATTCACTTTATCAAGATTACTGTCTTCGTGAGTAATCCTCCGCGATACAAGGGTGACAGTGATCAATCGATTTTTGTGCCCAAATCGATATAGTGCGAATTGATTCGGCAAACGTCTCGGTTTGTTCGAGTGGAAATCAGCCATTTTACGCCGCGTTATCGAGTTCGTTATGAGCTTTTTTGTGAAGGTTGCAATTGGCCCTGGCCAATGCTACATTTGTTGTTTTTTTTTTCTTAGAGGTCACAGCTACTGTTATAGGCGGCTGTGTCGCTTAACATTAGATGATCGAATAGCCCGTCACGTCATAATTCTCATAAAAAAGGGTTGTTTACTTAATTGGAAAAATCCAAATAGACAATATAGGTATAATATAACAAAAAATAATAACAAAGATTTGTCCCTAATATTTTTAGTAACCATTATTATCATTATTTTTGTTCATTTTTTTGGTGTGCATTTGAATTCGCTTCTTCGAATTACACTGGGCTAGAATTAACGCTTACACAACGATCGACTGGCCAACTTTTTTTTTGGCTAGTCTTCTCATTAGTTCTCTCTCTCCATGGATCATGCTTTATGTTGTAGTGCGATTTTAACTCAATGGCGGCTGTGAAATCAGCGCAGAAGACCGCGCAGCAGCAAAAATAGATGTGCGCGGGAAGAAGTGAACACAGCGTGCGGGGAGCTTGCAGCGCGCACCACACCCGCCATTAAGTTTGAATCACAGTGTACCTACAAACAAATAATAATAGTGTATTTCTGGTAGGTATCCAAAGTATTAACACAAACCTTTTTATGAAACCTCTATTTATTGCTGCAAAAAATTACAGAAAATGAAGCTCTCATCTAGTATTTTTATCCTGTCAAACAAATTTAAATATTTAAGCGGTTTATTCCCGCTCGATGTTAAAATGCTCGTTTTCCGTCTTCGCCATTATCTAGACAAATACTTGTCCATTTTCTGTGTTCAGTAATCTCATTGTGAAGGCGGCAATTTTCCATTAAATGTATTTTTTTTTAATTTAAAATTTTCCGGTTCCTTTCGATAGTGGATTGAAATAGAGATGTTAGTGTAGTTTATCATTTCCATTCTTCTAAATATTTGTGGTGACATTTACAGCACAAATACACATACACACATACATACATACACACACACATACATATTCACTTATTTTGAACATTACATATTTTGTATGGTCCCGTGTGGACTCCCCCGTGTGGTCCCGGGCGATTTGCACCCAAGGTGTCCAATGAGCTATAGGTTACATATTAGATAGTTATTTGCTTTGACGGCTGGTGAAGTGGTGCTGTAAAGGTCGGTAGAGACTAACAGCATTATCCCGTTCAAAAACAATATTCGATGTAATTATTAAAAAAAATACTGTTTCTATTTAAAACTGAAAACTTTGGCAACTTTTACAATTTCAAATCGATAAAGTACAATGTAGGTAAAAACAGTTT
This sequence comes from Ennomos erosarius, assembly GCA_963580505.1. Lineage (NCBI taxonomy): Eukaryota > Metazoa > Arthropoda > Insecta > Lepidoptera > Geometridae > Ennomos > Ennomos erosarius. Next base: position 13,799,092 of record OY756988.1, read on the forward strand.
TCGTGATGTGCTTAGAAGCAAAAAGCTAGTAAAAGATAAGCAGGCAGCTCAAAAAATAGAGATAAGGATATGTAACCATAGAGTAACTTCTCCCCACAGATAATGCATCCTCGTAAATAAGCCCACGAAGGTCGGTATTTCGAACAATCTACCCCGAGGCGGGACATGCGTTTTGTTTTAAACATAAAATATTTTTAATGCAGCGCTCCCGCTTTGCCTGAGGTGCTCTATACCGACGATGTTTAAAACAACCTAAAATAGACTCTATTCTATAAATAGTTAAGGTTTAAATTGCACTGCTGTAGAAAACTAAGTGCTAGAAAGGTTTTTTATATTAGACTGTATTTCAATTGAGTAAAGCTGAATTTTCGATAATACATACCGACTAGCTTCATAAAATGTCATAAAAAATTGACCTCTGTGCCAAGTACAAAGAAGGTTCATGACTTGAAAGAAGTTTAAGGAGTAAGTATAATAAAAGTCTCAAACGTGACCGTGTCAAATTAGGGCCTTGTTAAACCGCTGGGAAAGGAAGGACTTTTAAAACTTTTTTCCAGTATAGTTCAATTGCATTCCCGCATTATGCAGGCTCTTTTGTTATTATCTAATTTGGAATATACAAAAAGAAGGTAGTTGAGAATTTTTCAATTCATACTCAATTTAGGTACTATTTCTTTATGTTGTTTGCGTTTGCTAAAATAGCAGATAATTATATCTTTGCGGCGGATATTTTTGTGAGAATAGAATAGAGGTTTTACTAAAAATAGTGGAGTAATTCACAACCTGGATGAGTGAGCATACCCTCCCTTATACATGCCTAATAGAGCAGTCAACACTGTCGACAGTGGCTATAATATTGTATAAACCCTATATATAACAAGATGCAAATATCACAATATGTATAGTGCAATTCAAACTCAATGGCGGTTGTGAAATCGGTGATAAACACTGCGTAGTAGCAAAAATTAGAAGTGCGTAGGCAGAGGTAAGCGAGTGAGTGCAACGCGCGGGGGGCTTATATCGCACTTCACCACCGCCGTTGAGTTTGAATCACACTTGTTATGAATATGAAAATATGATGGACTCAATCAATCACACGTAACATCTTATCATAAAAGCTACCTACGTAATCTACAATTCTTTTAAATCTCACGTCCTTTCTTGACGATTCAACGTAAAAAGCTCATGCAAAAGTAATGTAGCAATAAGTCAGTTTAATACCACCATTTACCTTCCGCAGCTGTTCTGCTTCCTGCAGATAACTGGAAAAGCATCTGTGCTCATTTGGCGCCGAATTGTTGTGACGCCATTTTGTTGCAACTTTTGGCGCCAACCAATATTATTGGCTCCGTCATCATTTTATGAAAATAGTTTATAAGGAAAAAGGTTAATTTACGATTAAATAAATTAATAACGCCCAACGATCACATACATAGATCCTGGACCCTAACTAGAATTCCCTGTATCTAGGGACCCAGGAACTACGAGGACCATGGTCCCACAACACCCAGACACAGAACAAGTATTTGCGCTTTTTTTTGGGCACAAATACTTGTCCTGGCGCGGGAATCGAACCCGCCACCTCCGGGTTATGAGCCGACCTGCTCAACCACCACACCACGGAGGCTGTCTTCATCATCTTCAAATAGCCTGAAGACGTCCACTGCTGAACATAGGCCTTCCCAAAAGAGCGCCACTTTGGGCGGCTGCTTGTTTCCTGCATCCATCAGCTCCCCGCGGTTCTAACCAGGTCGTCGGTCAACCTTGTGGGGGGCAGCCTACACTGCGTCTTCCGGTTCGTGGTCGCCACTCGAGAGCCTTATTTCCCCATTTGTAAGTTCTACGAGCGATGTAGCCTGCTCATTGCCATTTCAACTTACTAATTCTGATAGCTATATTCGGTCACTTTAGTTCTCCTGCGGATTTTATCTTGCAGGGAAACACCAAGCGTAGCTCATAATAAATATTAAAATATACAAAATCGGTAATAAATTTATTCAAATAGGTGCTTAAATATCATTTAAATAGAAATAAATTGCACTCACTTCCAGTTCCTACCCACTAAAGATAAAACCGAGCCAAAAATAAAATTTTGCGAATTAGTATACGTACACATATAACATCCTTGGTATACGTAAAGTGGATATAAAACACTCGTCTGACGTCAATGTCTTCGTATTGTTGATATAAATTAGTTAAAATAACGAATTACTTTAAAATAAATTGCTTGATGAGCTCACTTTTCGTAAGCTATTCTTAAAATAAGACATGCTAAAAGAACAGGAAAAATATATATTGAATTTATTTTAATGCGTATTTGGATTTGTACTGACCCATATTTCTTGGGACCACTAGGGACACTCCAGCTTTTAAAAAGCTAAGTATCTAGCTAAGCAGCAGTTTATCTTAGCCTACCCAAGTCGCAACACGGCTTCTCTGTCGTAGATTTGCTCATGAAATCGTTCGCTGTCGGCGAATCGTTCGTTGAACTACCCATAAACGAAACATTCTGTCGGCGGCTTATCCGGCAGAGAAACATTTGTCGGAGATATGTTTCAGAATCTTTTAAATTGATAGAATATTAAAATGCTTCAGGCAAAGTTCTCATCCGCTGAAAATATACGCATTAAACACGTCCTTGTCCAAGAAACGATAAACTATTCAGATACAAATTATTACAGCGCTCTTTAAGCTCTGACTAATAAGGTGATAATAAATAAAAACTCTGCAAATGAGCTCATTAATCGACTGGTACAAGCGCAAGCACAGCTCGTAATTTCAGCTGTCATCTTTGAAGCGGCGCTCGTATCGCCGATTCTTATTTTGAATTTTTACTTTTTTATTAGTGACGAATGGCGCGAAAAACGCGTCGGTCGACCAGCGACTGTAGCAAACGAAATCAGGTTAGGATAAATGGCATTCTAGCCTGTGCCTTACTTACTTTTTTACGGTTCACTTGAATGAACCGTAGAAATCTCTTGCGGAGTATTGATCGACAGCAATCGACGGTTTTATTTTTTGCGATAGTTATAGAACATTTCAGTAGCATTTTTCAAAAGTATCAGTGGTCGTAACGGACACAGAAAAATAAATGGATGGCACTAAAATGGTACCCATTTATGATGGTATTATACATTAAGTGTGAAACAAACACAATGGCGGCTGTGAAGTGCGATGCTAGCACCCCGCACGCTGCGCACACCGCTTACCTCTTCCCGCGCACATCTAATTTTTGCTACTGCGCAGCGTTTTGCACCTACTTCACACTCACAGCCGCCATTGAGTTTGAATCCCACCCTAACTGAGCTTCGATGTTTGCAGGGCCAGTCCCGTCATCCTCAGTTGCTGTTGTCATAACCATTTTAGTCCTTACACCATAGATAGCCAATTACATAAACAAGAATAAAGGAATACGGTATTCCGAATACCAATAGGATAACAATAAAGTTAGTTGTACGTATACTTACCTATGTTTAGTTTGTCGCATGGCTTGGACCTTCATATTAAATGATACTAGATACGCTTTACCTACTTACTATAAATTTATAAGGATTTATTCATAGTTAATTATATAAGCACTTATTATTTTTTCATCAGTATTTTGTTATTATATAACACCTCTACTTGCTTTGTGATGCTATAACGTTGTTATTAATATATTTATACTTATGTATATATTTTACACCCTTTACGCAGATTTGATAATAGTACACATCATAATAACATGATAGAAAGTCATAGAATACTGGTGAAAGGGAATTATAGTCTGTAATTCGACAATTGTGTCATGTCAATTTTATCAGCTGTTCTGAAATTGCCAGGTATTTCAGATGCTATGTTTGCTACTGTTATGTATTTTGTTATTTTTATTCGTGTTGTTTACTTTAGTACATTGTGTTCGTTTGTGTTACCATTCTTCTTGTATTGCGTCCGTGATGTCATGGGTTGGGTTCCGGCTGAAAATCAGTAACTGAGGTTGCTTTGTGCAACCTTAGTTGTATGCTGAGCTGGGACCTATTCCTGACATTGCACAATGTCACATGTAGTAAGTTGCAGATAGGTATAATAACTAGGTATTTATAAACTTTGTATTTTGATTCTGCTACACCTATAAATTCTTGTGTTACTGTGTGATATTGTGTGTGTGTCCGGAATAAATTCATTTCATTTCATTTACTTACTAATAGTCATACTAAAAAAAAATTTAAGTAGAAGGTAATATTCAAATTTTCTTGCTTTACCTATCACCTATTCATAAAAAGTTTAAGTGCCTAACTCAAGAATTTTTTTTTTCTTATATTTTGGCTCCACACATAGTGTAGTTAGCCAGTGTCAAGTATAGTTATTTTTCATCGTTAAAGAATATATCACGTAAGGTCAAATCTTAGTCATAATCATAGTCCAGTCTAAGTCAGGTAGTCAAAGTCCAGTCAAAATCATCTTCTAGTAAAGTGGTGGCAACTTTAGCTTCTATGGAATTTTGGAAGCAACACGAAAAACCACGTTTCACCTCATTATATCACTTGCCCACACTCATGCTCGTATGCGTAAAACTCCAGCAATTTTAAACATTAACACTGGAAAAAGCACAAGTTTTGATAAATAATACAATGCAACGATGTGAACATTTCCGCGTTCCCGCCAAAACTCCCTCAAGAACTTTTGTCTATACTATGATAACAGGGTTGCCACAGTCACTGTTTGACATTAACAAAATAGTCTCTACTTAAAACAGACAGACAGTCTGCTTTGAAGCATGAATGGACCGTGTAAATCTCGTTGAGAAAACGTAATGGTTGACTGCCTCACTGCCTCTGATCGCCAGATGTCACGAACGAATGAATGAATGGAACGAATGATAAAGAACGTGACTAAACGATGTCGTTTCAGTAAAACCTGGTCATAATCATAATTATTTATGTAAGAAATAATATTTAAGTATCTACTACGTAGTAAGTGCGTATTAAAATATTAAAATGTTTTTGTAACGTACGTAGTAAAATAAATTTCTTCTTGGACAGTTTCCAACTGAGTCACGTGACAACGTAAACTGCATTTACTTCATTTGAGTTGCGACTTGTGTCACCATTTCCGTTTCCGAGACGATTTGCTGAATGAGATTGGGAGCTTTTTAATTCTAAGTAATTCAAATTTTCTTCCGTTTTTTGCTAATTACAACCTAGTTACTCAACACAATTGCAAAAACATGAAAACTAGTTTAACGCAAATAAATAGAATGTATTAACAAATTAGGATTAAAAGTATCACCTAAATATCATTGGTTTAGCAAACAAATCGCACAAAAACAAATTTTGTCTTGGCTTTTCAGTCTATTGCCATTTGTTGATACATTCTATTTATTTGCGGATAACTAAGTTTTCATGTAATTGCGTTGAGTAATTAAGTTTTAATTAGCAAAAAAACGCAAGAAATTTGAATTTGGCGCGCTGAGTGTGACGTGCCACCTTCTTCTTCTTCTTTAATGGCTTTCTACCGCGTTTTTGCAATAATTCTGCCAATGTCAAGTGAGTAAAATTTGTACGTCAAAGTCATATTTTGTCAGTCAAAACGCCAACAGTAAAATGGTGGAAATTTTACTGAAGGCTCTAAAAAAGGCCGTTGAAGCAAAAACGACAATGCATGGTTTTATGATTTTGAAACCATTAGCCAACACTCGTGCACATTCACGAACACTTGACGGATAATAATCCACCCTTATTACACATTAAAGCTCAAGATTCACTAGTTTTGAAACTAAATTCAAAATTCATAACCGCCATTGTCGGATTTTCTTCCACGTACCACCTTAATGTACAATTAGATGATGTTGATGTGACGCGAGACCAAAGTGTTTTTATGCAAATTAATGACGCTGACATAATGATTGGTACATCGAATCAAAACCGAACAATTATGCTAGAATGTTGGGTACACGCTAGTAGTTTTAATTATACAAAAAAATACGAGTGGCAATTTACTGTCGTGTGGTGGGGTATAGATATAGAATTCTTTTCAATTACGAGACACCCTCCAGGTAATATTTTGCTAAAATAATTGTACTTCGAAATCTTTCGGTAGTTTCCTCTGAAATATCCCCAAATTATGCTAATAAGGCCATATTTCAGTGCAAACTAGCTATGAGAAAAACCTCCACACACGTGGGAGCAGCATGATGTATGGAGCGAGGCTGGTTAAAGATTGCACGCGTGATGGATGGCCGGGAATATATTACACGACGCACAGCAAACAAGGGGTTTAAATTGGCTGAGAACCTGAGAGAATAGTTGAAAATTGTTATTTCAAGATGTTTTGCACTGCGGTTTTTACTATCCATTCATTTACTTAACCGGTTTTAGGAGATAATTTCGTATTTTATTTAAGAAATAATGCTTTTCAACTCAGCAGCTTGAACAGACACCTTTTGCTCTGAGAAAACTGTGTGAAAAATTGCAATTTAAGTAGTTTTTTTTTAATTTTACGGCTTCATGTGCTACCTACCTATTTAGCTAAAATGCTTATTTACAGAATTATAAGGTTTTTCGTTTTTTCATGATTTCATTTTAAGTGCGACGTTCTTCCCTCACTTTTGCACAATTTTGCATTTGTCCATATAGACAGAGAACATAAACAGGTACCTAATCATTAATTAAGTAATAACTTACGGCTATTCACCAACACACAAACCCAGGTTGTAATTTAATCCCACACCAGCTCGACCATTAATTACAAATACAGCGTGGTTTTATTTAATCAATGAATCACACATAAACGGCTGGATATTACGCGTATCCGCGGGCAATATTAATTAGTATCAAGGCATTGATATCTGCGGTCAATGTTGATAATTACCTGCGCATATGGCACCCCCACCCTACATGCACTTGACGATATCTATAGGTACTATAATTTCAAAAGTCATAATTTTGAGGGAAAACTGTATTATTGCGTCGCGTATTGTAAGTATTACTAGGTGGTAGGACTTTTCTGCAAAGTTCGTCTAGGTAGGTACCACCGCTTTGCCAGTTATTCTGCCGCCAAACACTAGTGTGCAAGCACTACTGTGTTCCGGTTTGAAGGGCATTGTAGCTAGTGAAATTACTGGGCAAATGAGACTTTATGACCTGATTACACAGTGTAGTAATCTGATTACTAGACTGTGTGATGTCTCAGGATGACGTGCGCAGTGCAGTGTCACGCGAAACTTTATTATTTTAAAGTTCCGAGTGACACTGCAACTGTTATGGGCAGCCGTACTGCTTAACATCAAGTGAACGACCAGCTCGTCACGTCATTCCTTCCCATAAAAAAAGTAGGTATATAGAAATTAGAAGCTTCATGTATATCTTACACGGCAGCGTAACTCCTATTCTTCTTCTTCTTGTGTAGGCAAGTAGTCAACCCTTGTGTCAGAATTTTTACGTCGCCCAAAGGCTTTTATGTTTGTCTTATGAGTTGTCGGCTTAACGTGCCCTCCGAAGCACGGTATTCCTTTATGTACACGGCATTCCTTAAGGCGCTGAATGCTCCCAAATAGACTATTTTGAACGTGATTATCTCAAAACGTATACCATTTACAGGATTGAAAAAAAATCACGTTAATACTGGTAATATCTTCTTTTCATCTGCTGAAACCAAAACACGTTTACGAAAAGTTTTCTCGAAAAAATCGTGAAGTGACCTCTAAAAATTCATTCAAACGTCCTAAAATGTTACATTATAATCAGACACCCTATTGAAATAAATCATAGTGATAAGTTATGTTTCAATGCATCCGTCTATAAGCTTGTTTTTTTTACAACAATAAGCATTTCTTTTATAACTCACTAGCTACTGCCCGCGGCGTTGCCACGCGTGGACTACATTACTTTTTAGGTTTCGGTTTGGGTAATGGCTTTATTTTTAAAAACTGATTTTCTATCAGCTACACTGAGTTTTCTGCTCGTATAATCACTTCCACGAAGTAAAAATGACATGTCTTAATCATGGATGAAATAATTAATTATAATATTTCCCAAAACAGCGTAGGTACGCTAATAATTATCCTTGATATTCCTGGACCAATTTTGATGAAATCTCACTCATGGCTACTTAACTATAGAAAAATTTTCGATGATATTTCGATAAGTATCATCGAACTCATGATTAATTAAAACCTATATTATATTAAAATCTAGGCTTTCAAAACATTTTTACAATAGGGTAAAGTCTGGGGGTCTAGCAAAGATACCAACCGCTAACGCTAACGCCAAACGCTAACTCCAAAATGTACTGAAATGACGTTTCGGAAATCGGTAACTTTTCCGTAGCGAATGTCATTTCGATACATTTTTGGAGTTAGCGTGAGGCGTTAGCGTTAGTGATTGTGACCTTTGCTAGACCCCCAGGGCATTTTACATAACATGTTTCGTACACAGATTAGAGAAAAAAATCTACTTCCATCATTCCAAAGAGTATTATTATACTTCTGTATCATTCAAAGAGTATTTAATTTATACGTAACGTAAGAGTATCATTGGCCCACTGCATTAGCCTATGGTGGTAATAGTATGCATTGGCCCTCAGACCTGTGGGCCAAACATAAACGTCATGTAATGCCAAAAATAGGCGTAGCAAGGGTCAAGATTATACTCCCAAGGGTAAAGCTCTAACTATCACGGTTCATGAGATACAGCCTGGTGACAGACGGACAGACAGCCTGACAGACGTCGTCAGTCCGTTTTGGGTACGGAAGCTTATTACTAAGGCTTCGCTGTCCGTCTATCCGTCTGTCACCATCAGGCTGTATCTCATGAACCGTGATAGTTACACAGCTGAAATCTTCACAGATGATAAATATATTTTTGTTGCCGCTATTACTAAAAATACAGAATAAAATAAGTATTTAACCCCTTAAATACTTATTTTATTCTGTATTTTAGTATTTTTTCTCTCTCATACATCAAACGTTTTTTTGCTAGTTTTCATAGATAATGATACGGAACCCTTCGTGCGCGAGCCCAACTCGCACTTGGCCGGTTATTTCTCTAATCTGCGGGCACTTAAGTATAATTAACATGTTTGTATCTTGAATGCAATCTATTCATACTACTAACATATTATTTGATGGTATATCTATTTTACTCCAAAAATCCCAAACAACCTGCAAGGGCTTAAATAGAAAAACTAATAATGGTTAATCAAATCTAATAAATTGTAAAATTTCATTCCACTGTTTAATGCATATTTACTACCGAAATTAACTCCTATTATTCTTTGTTCATGGCCTTGCACACGTTTTTTTTCTTTAATCTGTGCCTCCAGATGGACTTTACGTGAAACATGTGAAATATTCAATAACAACACGACGAAAAATTACTTTACTTAACACTGGCTAAATACACTATGTGTGGAGCCATAATACAACATAAAAAAATTACTGTGACACAAACTAACCGTCAGTAGCCAAAAAAAATTCACCATGAAGCGGCCATGTTGTATAAAGTTCCGTCCGGTTTCGTAATGATATTTAATAATTTTGACCAATTTTTTTTAATGATATTTGTATTTTAATATATCCTATGTTGTGCGCTGGTTATTTCTAAGCATATTAGTGCAACCCGCATGAAAATCAGTTCAGTATCTAGGGATTTGTTCAATAACAAACAAACAAACAAACAAACAGCTACAAATTATTGTCCCTAGATGGCGTTAGATACGATAAATTAGAAAATGTATGGAGAAGGGTAAAAAGCCTTGAAGTCCTGCATCGCGGTTACGATATTTTTTGAACCATAGAACCTATGGGATAAATTAGATTTGACATCATTATGTGTGTGTTCCGTAGCGCATCAGAATTACACATTTATTATATGTAGGGATTATTTGTACCGAAAAATGGAAAAAACGAAGTGCAACGCAACGTAATCGCCATATTTTTGCTATGCATAAAGCGACCCTATAACGTACAAAATTAGTTTCAAATTCGTCTGCTGTAATAAACGTGCTCGCATTGGGTCCTGTCAGCACCTTAAGCTCAGTTGCTAGTAGCTCTGCCTTATAGGCTGTGGGTTAAATTCCCAATCAGGACAAACATTAATTTGTGTGATCATATTGTCTATGTAATATATATTTACAAACAAAAAATTATTTAAGTATTACTTGTTTAGTATAATAGTTTAGTATTGTATCAGTTATCTGGATCCCATAGTACAAGCTATGCTTAGTTTGGAGCTAGATGCCGCCGTGTAAAATGTCAACACATATTTATTTCTTTATTTTTTGATCTACAAAAAGCTGCTATGTAGATCTGAACTCTAATTAGATTTTTGCACTGTAAATACTTACAGATTATAGTTTTATAATTGGTTGGCAGTTATTATATTTAATGTTTTATTTGTTCCGATATTCCGAACATTTCAACGGAAGTATTGTGTGTTATAAACGTGGGCAATACATCGCAATCACCGCTAAACGGTGTTTGTTTATTATTCAAATTAAACCAGCGGTCAAATTATTTTAATTACGGCCATTGATCATCGAGGCTATTAGCGTTATGTTATTGGTTGTGGCTGCTTATTTGCATGTAAATGTATAAATGGATTCAAAAAATTATGTGAGCTACTTTATTTTATGTGGCAGCTCTGTTGTGGCAGCCAAAATGGTTTAATATATCTCTCAGCGATGATTTGTTTTTATAGACTCATAAAAACAATAGTTTATAGTATATCTGTGAGGTACGTGGATTAAAACCAATCTCAGAACGATTAATTAAGTAGATGGATCATTCGCATTAATACAGAAACGTAGGTAAATTATTCCTTAAAATAAATTCTTAGCCAAGGTTTCCCCAACATCTCAAAATTGTACTACAGGTTTTCATAAAGCTCCATTCAAATATTATGCCCGATGAAGTACCTATAAACCAATTTGTGCAGACCCGAGGAAGCCATTAACAAGCACAAATAACAAGAAAACGAATAACAAGAAATGTTTTCAAATATTCCGCCAGGAGAAGGAAAGAAGGAACTTTTAGCAAATCTTCATGAAGTGCTGTCGATGTCGGTAAGTTTATAACAGGCCTGACTTTTGTGGGGCGCTTATTCGTTTGAGTCTACGAACTTTGTCGGAAACGTGTGCTTTTCGCTTGTAATTTGTTGAGGCTTTTTGAATATGAATTTTGTTATGTGAGGGGAAATCTTTTTCTTTGATAACTTTTGCCACATAATTTTCTGATTCTAATTCTCTGATAATTTTCTGTGGACTGAGAAGGTTTATGTATTTTTATGCAGTTTAATCTCCCAATAGGTACTATTTTCAATGATTATAATATACTTAGCGTGTTCACAAGTGAAGGGAGAAATGAGCTACAAATTAATTTCCTAGTTAGTCATGAATTATCGCGTTTTAAGTAACTAGACAAATATTGGCATCAGAATGATGCCAATATTTGTCTGTAAGTATTTACATCAGGTAGGTCCGATTTTCCAGTTATTTCTCTGCCAAGTAGTAGTGATACTATCTGTGTTGATCTAAGAGAATGCTCTTAGATCAACACAGATATTAGATATAGCTATTGAAGTTGGATATAATGACTAGGCTGTGCCTCTTATAATATCTGGTGACTAACGAACTACCTATAGCTCCTCCCGTCATTTGATTAAATAAAAAACAGGAAGGCTTGTACCTGTAGTATCCTATGAGGTAATTACACCGAGTACTGGCAGCCTGAATGGGCAACCACATCCAATCGAGTCTTGCCGGAGGCATAAAAAATGTCTGTGCGGACCTTCAACAGAAAAATATCGTAAAGGGAATAATTTTGCATTTTTTATTATCGGAGGAAAAGATATAAGCTGATAAAACAGATTTTAAATAATTCAGTCTTTGGAATAACTTACTATGGAAATATTTAGCATATGTTTTATTAAAAGTAGTAGTTATGTAGCTTTTTATGCATCAAGCAGGTCATCAATACTATTTCCTATCAAGCCACCTGATGGTAAGCAGCATTAATCTGAATACTATAATATGTGTGAGTGCAGTAAAGCGGGCAATGGACGATAAAATATCCATTGATTTCGCCCATGCGTTTGATATTGTTTACCATAAACGTTGCTAGTTTCTGCACTGCACTAGATCATCCCACGCATTCTAATCAGTGTTCTCCACTTCCATCCTACGTATTACTTGGTATTACCTATCTCACACGGTACATTACTCCCGCCAGCACAAATCTGAAGCCAAGCGTGCCTCAGGGCACCGTGTAGGCCCGCTGCTGCTTGCTGTCTGCGCATGCAATCATATCATCGCTAGCAATCACTGAGCTGAGTTGTATACACTGCTGCGTTGCCTCGGGTGGCCGAGTTATCTTAGTAAGCTTGTAGTTTGTACCTTATTTGAAATATTATATTTTCGATATAGTTTTTTTTTTCTTTTTTTTTGGGTCCACACATAGTGTATTAAGCCAGTGTCAAGTATTATATTTTCATCGTGTTATAAAATATTTCACGTAAAGTCATGTCCTAGTCATAGTCATAGTCCAGTCTAAGTCATGCTCCAGCAAAGTGGTGGCAACTTTACTAGAAGCTTCTATGGAGTTTTGGAAGCAACACGAAAAGTCACGTTTCACCACATTATATCACTTGCCCTCACTCCTGCTCGTAATTCAGCACTTAATGCGTAAAACGCCACCAATTTTAAACATTAACACTGGGGAAAAACCAAAAGTTTTGAAAAATAATACAATGCAACGACGTGAACTCTTCCGCGTTCTCGCCAAAACTCTTTGATATAGTTTTTGTGTTAAAATGTAAAAAACTGGACAGTACTTTTTACGAATAACTTGTTCTGGGAGCAAATCAATCTGTCAAAATCAACCTAAAAAAAGGTTTTCAGGACTGCAAAGATAGTTTATTACACTCCACCAGCTCTATAATTCTAATAAAACAAAACTTCCAAGATTTCAAGTACATTGAACTAGCAATCAGAAACCTCTTCACAGTAGACATCTTGATATCTTAAGCTCTACAGATCCTACAAAAGCTGTGGAAATTACAGTATTCATTGTTGTTTACGTGGAACATGCAGACAGGAACCCTCGGATTGGCAGAGTAAATAATAGTGGAAGGGAATCACCCGCCGGGCACGATACGTTTGGAGATACTGAATGCTCTATTTTGATTGAAATTGACCGTTACCGATGTATCTGGCGCTCCAATAAAGTAAACAAGATTTACAGATGACAAAAACGGAAATATTGCTAGTAATCATAGTACTATTATATCAATTCTGTATATTATTATCATCAATTCTGGGCTATTGGTACATTGCGACCGAATATACAAAGTCCGCATTTTGCTCATACTGAAAACGTCTCACTCAAGACAATAAAACAAGCTTAATGAAATATGATACATTTTATGACCTGACTTTGGCGCCCCTGGTAATCCTGGTACAGTTATAGAGCTAGGTGATGTAGGTAGTACGTGTTTACGGTTAAAGAGTGGAATTCTTTACCAGCGTTTCTGTTTCCGAATAACTATAATCTGGTAGTTTTCAAGAGCACAGGTTTCTTCTAAGCCAGCGTACGACATGTGGTGATGTGGTCAAACGTCAGCTAATTAATATATTAAAAAACCCTACAAAAATCATGAAGAACCTGTTAAAACTAGAGTTCTTTCAATACCAAGCCGATGCTTCAAAAGACATTCCTCAAAAAAGTTAATACTTTTTACTTCGGTACAGAGTTTCTTTTAATGCTCCGAGTTAAAACGATATAGAATTTTGTGAATTCCAATATATAAAAGGTGCAAAAGGTAGCATTAAAACTTTTTATCTGAATACTGACTCACATTCGAATGTAACATTTTAACTTCTCGTGTGATAAACGAGACTAGATCCTATTAAATACATAAAGTAGGTATATAAGATACATCGGTGTTTTTAGCAAGAGCTTAAAATTATTAAGCCAATAATTAAAAAAATAAACATTTATGTGTACTTTTTTGAGATTGATTATTTTTTAACAAGTTCTTTATTTAATATTCTCCAAACGATTAACGTAATCGTAATCTAGGAACTTATCTCTTCTTAATGATATTTTTGATAGCACCACCTTTCTTTGAATAATGCCTAGCTAAAGAATAATGAAGCTTAGATTAAAAAAATTCTCGCCGTACTAAAGGTTGCTAATCAAAAAGGCCGCTTTAAAGACATTACTATAGCTCATAAGAAGAACGCTATAGAGTTTAAACTTGTTAAAAAAATGATGAATATAAGTTGGTGTAGATAAAACTGCCGGGTCTATAAAGGTGGAGTCATAAAAATGGATAATGTCCAGCGCAAAGTCAATGTTCCACAACATTTCCTTTTCCAATCAGAAACTGTTACAAGTGTGAGCTATGACTCTATTGTGGGATGGTAGAGTTGAAAGTTGAAAGAAATAGAATTTGTTTATGAATATGAGAGTTGTATGATAAAACAATGAGCATAGTGGCGCAAAAAAGAAGCAACATGGTCAGGAAAGCAGTGCAACAGATGAGTAAGTGAAAATTTGTAAACAGCTACACTGTTAGTATGAATATAGCTTTGTACTTCTAAATAAAATATGGTAACAAAAGAAATTATAATCCAAAAAATATTATAATGGTTTTTGGGGAAGGCCTATCAGCCTAACAGCAGTTCCTCCGACTGTTTAATGTTGATGTGACGATGTGATATATGCGAAGCTCGAAGAACTTTCTGAAGGTATCGATTGATGCTATACATACATTCTAAATGTAAGACCGCATAACGCCGTTTCATTTTTTAGACATAATACATGCATACATTTTGTATATACTTTTGAGAAAGTTGGAAGGATCTGCAAGAGCAATCACATGGCTTAGAAACTGTAGCCAAGTACAGAGTTCTCCGCTGGTTATTGTTTCCCAGTTTAGACTGCGTGTTGCTTTTGGGATTGAAATAGCGTGTCTACTTCTGCATTTGTTGCCAACGTTTGTATCCAAACGTTGGCAACAAATGCAAAGTTTATTGTTGACAGCGAATATGTAAAACTTGTGTCTGTATAATAATATCGTTACTTTTACTGATATATCTCAATTATAATGAATTCATCACTCTCATATAGTAGTGAGACACAGTAATTCATTATGCTCTTTTTGACGAAAGCCGAAATAAAAAATGTAGTTTTTGCGATGTAGGACATAATTATGTTAATACATTTTTGCAATATCACCCGATGAGCAAACAGCTGAACAGATTTTCATGAATCATACCAAGCATAACTCGATCAACGCACAACACCTTGGAAGTTACGATGACCTTCGACATATGTAGCTACTCATAATCCTAAAGCTAGCTTGTTGCCTGAAATAAAATGGTTATTTTTTTTTATTATAATAATCATGGGTTAAATATCACCACAACAATGCCAATAAACTAAACAAACAAGCATAAAATTTAAACGTTCTATCTCTAGATACTTTACATCGATCGAGTTCGTATCAAATAAAAATAAATTTGAAACCGAGACAATCGGCCGGACCATGGTCCATTGTAAATATACCGGGGCTGTTGCTTTTTGTTTTAAGAATAACAGCTGAATGGGGATCGTCCATTGGTTGCAATACTTTGAATTGTAAAAGATTGAAATGGGCTTTCGTTATGTCTGCGGAAACATTGATAGCTTGACTGCCGTGAAATATTGAGGATAGTCTGTCGGTGCTGCGTACATTTGCATTGACAGCGAAAGAATTTACACGCGATGTTTAAAGAATAAAACTTAATTCAACTCAAACTCATGACATATCTTTATCATGACTTTATCAAGTCTTAAATCAGAGTTACGATGGAACTACGACTGGTTATAGATATTAGGTTTTTTCTTCTCTTTTGATCCTTTTAAAATGCTGCATGTTATAATAGGCATGTTGACTAAATTTTTTTTTTGTTAAATTAATTATATTTCTCAAAAGATAAACATTTGTGAAAACAAAATTTAAATATCTCAAAAAATGACCAAGTTACAAGCATTTTAAAAACCGGAATAGAAAGAGATAGCTCAAACGGCCAGTGACGTCAGAGGAAGGTCGTTATAGTACCTCATGACTATACTGTGGTAGCTTTTCATACAATATCTTTGGCACGTGACGCCACGAGTAGGTTTTTCTTTGTGGGGGCGCTCTGTTTCGCGAGAAAGGGATAGGAGATGATGAGTATAAACTTTAAAAGCTTATTACCCCGTGATATTTACCGATTTTGCTCATTTTTAATTTTTAATAGTAGTCATCATGCCTGAGAAAGACAGCAGGTGGAAGCTCATTCCAGATCTAATAGTCTATGTCACGAGTACCGAGAACAGAGTCTTATGTGGCTTTCAATACTCAATAATGTATATTTAATCAAATTGCTCGAGGATTTATTTAATTTTTTAGTTCCAATTAATTTGATTGGATCTTCATCTTTTTCCTTCATTTTCAATTCTCCACGCGGCA
This sequence comes from Ennomos erosarius, assembly GCA_963580505.1. NCBI lineage: Eukaryota > Metazoa > Arthropoda > Insecta > Lepidoptera > Geometridae > Ennomos > Ennomos erosarius. The sequence goes on from OY756988.1 coordinate 13,815,564, forward strand.
ATTATTTTGCAAGAACGTATTTCAGCAAAATTGTTATGTGACGTATTAAGATCTCGATTAAATACGCGATTCGTTTGATGTCATCATTTAAAACCTTTCCAAAGTTAATTACAGAAATTAAACTACATGAAAAAATCTTCCGATCGTTACAGCTTCATTTTGTTTAACACGTCCAATAAGTCTTTAAAACGCTTTCAAAATTCCACGATCTCGTCAACACGCAACCAGACATACCATCGCAGGACCCGAGGCCGTCAATACCCGACAGTCGACACTCCTGACTGGAGTGTTTTAATTGGCATCGTTTACGCTATCAGGTCACATCAGGCTTGCCCGAAAAAGCCGTCATCCAGTTTATTGAGTTTATCAGACATCAGAAATGAGATTTAATTTCAGTAAATTAGAAGTGCTTTTTACGTTGGCTCTATCAGCACAATTGAACTGTAAATTGATAAGTCTGTCATCGTGACTTGCTTGCATAGCTTGAAGGCAAAGGTTTTTAGTCAGTACAATCCTAAAGCAATATTAAATGAACAAACTAACAGTTTCTTTCTTATGAGTCTCTCAAACAATGTTTCAGTAACAACCGGCTTGGGGCGAACTCGTATAAGAACTATACCCAAAACAAAATAAAAGCAGAGTGTCTCCAAAAACCAAACAACTCAAAGTTGCGACGAAATTGCAATTAGTGAAGCCTTCTGTCAACCATGTGTGCGCCAACACAGATATAAGAACATTGATAAGAGTATTACTTACTGGGAAAGATAAGAAATGCTTAGTTTGCAAAAAGGGTTTGGGTATCACTGGACACTTGGACAGTTTTCATTTATTCGTCTATGGTTTTGCTAATTCACCAGTTCCTTTGATAATGGAATAATAAGTCCCCATATTTAGATGATTCCGAGTTTGGCAGATCCTTAATTCTTAAGTTTCTTCTTTTTAATGGCGAATACGTGATTTATTGGTGCCAGATATTCCCAATGCCTTTTCTAAAGATCGGGATTGGCACCAAAAACATTATCTTTCTTTGTTTTAATTACCTTATTTAGCCAGTGTCAAGTTTACCAGACATAGCTACCAACGTCGCTGGGTCCCTATTTGTAATCTGTGGTCCCACGAGCCCCGGTCGGAATGCAGACGCATCCCGAAGACAATGCAAAAAGGTCCCGTTACTGCTGATATCGATGTTTATTTATAGTAAGACTTCTTGTGGAGGTATTATTAATGGCTTAATCGAACTGATTTATGGTTTTTTAAACAACAATATAAAGACTGAAGGGTAAGTTTGAAGTATAGATAGTCAGATGATTTTGAGGATCTGATATTATTAATATAAGTAAATATAACAATACTTTTTATACCACCTTTTATATTTTTGTAACACTTTTATATCCCCTACTTTCGTAAGTAAATAAATGAATACTGAATACCATTTTGATGATTAATTAGTTCAATGTCATGAAATATATCAAAATTCCTAAGTAGGTAGGTACTAAAAGTTATTAAAATAAAAAAAAAAACTGAAAAAGGTTCTTCTCCAACCAAGTTAAATTCAAACTTTAAAAATAGAATAGAAATAGAGAGTTCGAAATGTTAGAATTGGATAAGTAATTCAAAAACTATAAGTAAACGTTTTGATTTTGGTTTTATATCGGCAATAAATAAATAAATACCGTTTTCAACAAAGCTTCAGTTAAAAAGACAAGCAACCCAAAGATCGACATCCACCCTCAAGGTGTAACAAAACCATACCACCACTTAAGATAACCAATCACTACAATCAGTACTAGTCGTATCAACGAGAAGGATCTACCATCTACCAGCGTCGCAGCATCCCGAGATCTCTGCCGTGTCGGCGAGGACTAAATTACAGAAAACATGACGTGACAATTTGTTGTGGAGATCTTAGATGGAGAGACATGGAATCGAGTCTGCTGGATAGGTAACGTAACTTATAGTTTTTATTTCTTTTTGCGCAACGATCACACATAGATCTTGGAACCTAACTAGGATTCCTTGTATAACCAGGAAATACAAAACCTCGGTCCCAGAACACCCAAACGCAGAACATGTATTTGCGCTTTTTTCCTGCGGACACTTGTCCTGTCGCGGGAATCGAACCCGCCGCCTCCGGGTTGTAAGCTGACCTGCTCAACCACCACACCACGAAGGCTGTCGGCAGTTGTGAGGTAAGAAGCATTTAAAAAGGTACCTATTGTATCTCTTGCTCGGTTTAGGGCAGATTCTTGATATGGTAGATTCGTTATAATGGGGGGGGGTGTAGAGTTTAGAGGGGGAGCTCTAAACATGTCTTAAACTAGATCTATAAATATAGGTAACATTTTAGGTGAGGGTTTTTAACTTATTACAGTCTAGAGGTACTAAGTATAAGTTCTTATCCAGTTGTAGTTAAGTCCATGTATCGTTCCTTGGGGCCGGTTTCCAATTGCTTCGTTAATTGAATGTTATTGAATTAGGATCGCTACCTGCTTAGAATGCACCCACTGTGGCCGATCCGATAAATAAGCTACATGTGCTTAAAATATTACGTTTGTTAATTTTGTAAATGACATATCATATCATAACGCGAAAGGCACATTCGCAAAATGAAATTTCAGGAAAAAGTCGCAGCTGCAAAAGTTATTTTGGAAATATGACTCATTCGCAAAATGACACTTGTGCTTTGCGCCATGTTGTGTTAGTTTTTCACAAATTAACGACGATAGTTAAAGAGATTTACTTGCCCGTGTAGTCCCGGTTTGCAAATAGGATCACCCCATCTCTTCTCGTGGGTGCCGAAAGAGCTGGCTAAGGGAATAATATTTAGAGAAAGGGCAGCATTTTTATTAGGTATAGGTACACTAAAATCTTCCCGCCTGCCAAGCGGTGGTGATTGTTGGAAATTCCGCCGCAAATGACCGCTGCAAACGTTGCTTAAACTTTACTGATACGGTTAGTGAGCTTAGATACGACTAACTACTCGACTGTTATTTATACGTCAGTGGTACACATCATCATCATCATCATCAGCCCGTAGATGTCCACTGCTGAACATAGGCCTCCCCCAGAGAGCGCCACTTTGGGCGGCTGCGCGCCTTCTGCATCCATCGGCTCCCCGCGGTTTTCACCAGGTCATCGGTCCACCTAGTAGGGGGTCTGCCTACGCTGCGCCTTCCGGTTTGTGGTCGCCACTCAAGAACCTTTCTTCCCCATCGGTTGTCAGTTCTGCGAGCGATGTGGCCTGCCCATTGCCATTTCAACTTGCTAACTTTAAGGGCTATATCGGTCACTTTAGTCCTTCTGCGGATTTCCCCGTTTCGGATCTTATCTCGCAGGGAAACACCGAGCATAGCTCTCTCCATAGCTCGTTGCGCGGCGCGGAGTGGTACACAATTAATTGTTATTCTACTATTTTGCAGCAAATTATTGGCATCCGACGAGTACGATGTGTATCGTATCAGAACATTATATCGGACCCAGTGAGTTGTAAGTAGTCCTCATAATAAATCCATGCACGACACGCGATGGATGGCGGTGTTTAAAAGGATTTCAGAAAACTTTCTAATTGGAGCTATTAATGGAGGTACGTACCGCGTAAGTAACACACTGGCAAGTCTTGACCGGCCAAATGCGAGTCGGACTCGCGTACGAACGGTTCCGTATAAAATATAAAAACGAGAAAAAAAATCTTGTTTGTCGTTTGAGCGCCCCCTTAAATAGTTTTAGTATTTGTTGTTATAGCAGCATCAGAAATATATCGCCTGTGAAAATTTCAACTGCCTATAACGGTTCATGAGATAGTGACTAGTGATGGATTAATTACCATTCGCATTAATTTTTAGCATGCGAAATCTCAATTAGCATTTAGCAAATGAAATGTAGTTGCGAGATTCTGTGAACTATGAAATTTCATTTCAATTCATTTGGTGAATTTTAAATTTATTTTTTAATCTAGTTTCTTTTCATTTTTAATTTCTGGTTAATTTTTTTTTCATTTCATTTTACATATAAACTGTCATTTCTTTTCATTTTTCATTTCCATTTCATTTCATTTTAGCAAATAGCATAGCAATAGCAATTAGCATGCTAAGACTCGTGAATTAGCATGTTTATGAAATTTACGCAAAATCGCATTAATTGTCGTCGCTACTAGTGACAGACAGATGGACGGACAGCGGAGTCTTAGTGATTGGTCTAAAAATCATAGTCGTTACATTTACAAAGCATTGCTATACTAGTTATTCATTGTTTATAGCCGACAGCAAGTTTTGACCATTCTCTAAGCTCATTTCTAGTCAACTGCACTCGTAATTAAACTGGACAATAGCTCTTGAACTATCGCACAGACAATTATTATTGTTTGGGCAGTCGATAGCGGTTGTTTTAACGGGTTTGCTGTAATGGATTCCGTCCTGCGTGATTGGATTTTGTATGAAACTAAGTGGTTTTATGGCCTTTTAATAGTTTGTAAGTCCTAGAGTGAACCGGTATCTTCTAAGCAAGCATGACCCATCATCATCCCATCGCATGTTTCTTCTTTCTTTCTTTCTATTAGCAAGTTGAAATGGCAATGGGCTGGGCAGGCCACATCGCTCGCAGAACTGACAACCGATGGGGATGAAAGGTTCTCGAGTGGCGACCACGGACCGGAAGACGCAGCGCAAGCCGGCCCTCCACTAGGTGGACCAACACGCGACCATCTGGTGACAACCACGGGGAGCCGATCGATGCAGGAGGCGAGCAGCCGCTCAAAGTGCCACTCTCTGGGGAGGCCTGTGTTAAGCAGTGGACCTCTTCAGGCTGTTGATGGTGACTACTGCGATAGGCGCAGTCTATAAAAACGAATAAAAGTAGCACATTAAAAACAATCGAATGGTTAAAAAAAAGACTTTTTTTTTCTGAAAAGGCCCGCATTTGACCGCAATCTCACCTGATGGAATGTGACGTAGCGGCATAGATTTATATATCAGGATATGCCCGAAGGAACATTTTATTTTGTCAAAATGGCGTGGGAAAAATTCAGCGCCATCTATTAGATTTCGCGTGAACTACGACAAGTTGAGAAAATTAGGTGCCTATCGCTGCCATTATGTCCCTCAATGTTTATGTTTACAATGATTATTCCAAATGTAAATTCGATTATTTTGTTACAAAGCAGAGTGTAATATTGAAAATATTGAATTACTTGAGGTAAGAAACTTGGTCTTTCTTATTACTGCACTTTTGAGTATAGATTGTGCAACCCTTCACAATACAACTTGGCATATTTTGTTTGTGACATTCGACCGATGCCTTCTAACTTCCATCACAGACTGAGCGCTAGTGGATGCCAATCTGTGAAATTGGCTCCTACTTTGAAGCGACGTTTTAACCTGTCATTAGGCCTGTCCTTAATATATATGTCTATGCTTAGCGGTCTACGGTGGTACATGCTTGCCTAGAGGATACCTATTCAGTATTTCGTCTTGAAGAGCTCTAGATTGCTATAAAATATCCTTATTTCGACTTCATACAGACACAATAATATGTAAATTTATCCCCGGAAGCCAGGCTAAACGCAATTTGTCTGAAATCGCGCAGTGTCGTAACACCATTATGATTAAAGTGCGTTCGACCGTAACATTAATATTCTGGACATTTCGCACATTGTCCGGACGTGTCGCCGCATTCATTATTGGTTAGCTTTGGTATTATGATGAACGGCTATTACGAACATTTAATTTTACTACAACTTCAGTAGAGTGTGATTCAAATTCTCACCTCTTCCCGCGCTCATTTAATTTTTGCTACTGCGTAGCGTTTTGCACTGACTTCATAGTTCGCACGGATCATTTCACAAGGAGCAGGTGAAAAATCATATGATTTCATAAATCATAAATCACTCTGTTACTTTTTGGAACATACTCTGCTACTAGTGTGATTAATCACACTTGATGGATTGTGGCTACGGATTTCATAATACGAGAGTAGCGTCAACGGTCAATATCACAACATATAATTTTTTTATGCTTCAGAAAACAAACTGAGGCCAGTAGGCAATGTATAATTTTATAAAAACTGCGTTAGATTTCTTGATAACCATTAGTAGCAGGTCTCAACTGCGCTGGGTTGCTCATAAATCGCATCTGTGTTCCTTTTCGTAAAGCACCGCCAATCACCATGGATCATAAATTCATTCGGCATATGAAAACTCACAGTCTGTGAAAAACCACAGCCTGTGAAAAATAGCAGGTGAAATCACAGTGACTAAATTAATCCCCGGCACTGAATGGGTTGATTAAGTTTCCCAAATATAGGCTGTGGCTATATTTGTCACCTATAACAGCTACGTGTCGACCCCGAAGTGCCATCGAATGATCATTTCTCTACATGTCATTGGTAGGTTAGGTATCTGTATCTACTGCGGAAGGACAAGCTACAGTACAGCGGTGGTCGAAGCCATGAAATACGAAGCCACATAATAAAAAAGAAATACGTGTGTGAATGTAAATATTAGATACTATGTATACGACTACAAGGTGACCTTGAATCAGCTCCTGGTCTTTGCAAGTTAGCGCTTTCCAACCGGGGAAAATTCTGTTCCATTTTTATGCAACCGCCTACGTACGACCGGGTAATCCCATTTAAGTACATCCGTTGGATTATGACGTCATACGTAAATACTAAACGATAGTATCTTCTGCCATTATTGTCCTTTCCGCTGCCGCTTGTGCCTCGCGCCGTGACGTGGCAAGTGATGACAGCTTGACAAATTGAAGCGATGACGCCAGCCTGGATTATACACCGCGGATATTTTGTCTGTGGGATATATTGACGGTGATGTGTCGGGAGGGCTGCGCTGTTGTGATAGGGGTTATAGTATTATACGGCTAGGGGCATCTTGTTTTCTTAATAAACTTCACACTTACGAATAGAGACTACTACGTACTACTATGTACTACGTACCTACCTAAGGTATCCTAGAGAGCAAATGGCGCAAGTAGAAAAATTTAGTCATTGACAGTCTGAATTTCGGCGATCTTCTTTGCCTATAACTCCTATAAGTAAACATGAAACTTTCAGTTTTCAATGTTAAACATCTACTTATTGTTGATAATTTCATGTATCTCTATAATTCTCGTAATAGTCTAGCACTATGCCGCCTGTGACACAGGTTTATTCCTAGGCAGGCACCTCACTTTGTATTATGCCTATGTTTAGTTTCAAAGATTCATTTATTGTATTTCCATCACCTATGTAATTTTGAATAAATTATTAATTTTTATATTTTATTTACGCCTGCCTATAAGGTCTATAAGGCCTTATTTATAAACACTGCTTAAAGTTAGCCAGTGTTTAAAATGTTCCGTCTCATTTTCGCGCGTGATATTTCAAATCGGTCAAAAGTTGACAGAAGGTTTTAAGCTTTTGCTAACTTTAAGCAGCGTTTATGAATAAGGCACATACTTAATAATAAAAAGCCTTAAGCCCTGTTTTATGATCGCCAAATTTTATTCAGTTATTTATAAAATTTGCCTAAATTAACGAACACTTATTCCAACTACAGAAGAAAATCATAACTGAAACAAACGACCACAATGACAAAGTTGCGAACGCAAAATGACTAAACCCACGTTATGTAAGGTAGCAAGACGGACGACAACGTCCAGCCGCATCGTTGTTAAATTGCTCGGAAACGACAAATGAGATTGTAATTGCGCCTTCTTTGTGGCTTGTTTCTGTGTTATTATTTTGGTAAGTTATGTCGGCGATGAGAAACTTTTTGCTGAAGCTCTGGCCAAAAATTACAATGTTCTTTTTATAATGTATCTTACCTTTTTAAAACTAGTATGTTAAGTTAATACAGTCAAATGTTTTTCTTTATGTTAGTGTCGAGTTTGTGTAACTTCTAAGTACTTGTAGTTAATTAATATAATTATTACTCAGATTTTACATAGAGAGTTTAACTTCTACTAAACAAACTTAACACGTAAAAGTTTGTTTAGCAATTAAAACCGTTGAAGCTTTAATTAGGTAGTGAAAATAACCACAAGGCTAAACACGGCTATTAATGTAACCGTAAACACAGAAATATCTTCATAATTAGCCCAAGAATACTAAACACTAAACACGAAACACTAAAAATATGCTAGTGCCTACTGTTTCTTATTCTGTGTTTATAACATCGAACATAGATGAGCTAACCATCAAGTAACCAGATGGGGACTTTATCACTAAATTCATTTTACTTTCACTTTCACGATGTCCGTTAAATTTAGAATTAAGGGGCCTTTTATACTTTGGTGCTTTTGCGATTTCAGTCGCAAACCTCAAGTTTTGTAAGACGTCACATTATTTAATTCAGAGTAAGTCAGATGAACAGACGCCAATAGCTTATTTAAACGCTAACCTTTGAAAGAAGTCCACACTAAACACCCGAAATGTCAAACTACAATTTCAAATGTAGTGGGGGGTAGTTGCCACAAATTAACTTACGTTCACTATTTCGGTAGATTTGTTCTGTATTCAAAGACCAAGACATAACATGAAACTGCTAATTACTCGGCGACTAAACAACTGCTCAAGTGCTCACTTGTTTTCCCGCCAACTGTTTAGTAACTTGTCCATAAATAAAGCAGTTTATGCTAAGCTTCGGTTGCAGTTTATCAAACTGCTTCATCAAATCCTGGTTTTGTAGTTACAATGCAATATGTTTGCGGGATGAAAACAGCTTTTGCAATGTGATATTGTTCGCCGGCTTAGTGTACACTTGAAATACTTAAATTAAATAAATCTTGATATTTAGGGTTAGTAGATTTAAGTTTCTGGAAACAAAAGCTGCACGTATTTGTAACCAAGTTTATTTTTTCCTTTATATATCGTCTCACTCATGTATTAGGTAGATGTCATTTGAAATATGGGTAGGGTCAAGTTCCAATAGATCTAATATTGAAATTTGGCATTTTGGGAGGTCAATTTTAGATAATCGTTGTTGTACCTACAAAATTATATAGGTATACAATTATTAGTGTAAGTACTAATGTTATTGCTGTTAGTACCTACCTAAAGCAATTTTGGGAAGTGGTCATTAAAATTAAAGGCTTCGTTTTGAGCCACGCACAACATAACTGTTTAAATAAACAACTCCATTTAGTTTCGCGATAAAAGTTTTTTATCAAGATCATCATCAATTTGGACTTCATATTACAGAGCATCAACTGTTATGTGATGTTATTACTCAGAAATGATTCAAAGATCATATTATTCATTTTGAAAGCATACTTCATTTTGGTACATTATTGCCGAATCAGAATAAACATCAATTCCTTGAATACCTTGAACTGCAGGGTTTACGTGCGCTAAGATTTGTACGATATATATAAAAACGCTCTGTACGTGAACATGATGATGAGTTGAGGTCACTGCTCACCTTCATACGGGGCGTCAAAATATTATAGGTTTATTATGTTGGTAACATTTTCCTCTGGCTGTTGTGGGAGCATGGTCCTTGTAGTTCCTGGGTCCCTATAGAATAATGAAAATATTCCATAGGTTTGTGATCCCTTGATACAGAGAATCTTATTAGTTAGGGTTCAGGATCTAAGTAAGTATGTATCATAGGGCGTTATTTATTTATTTCTATGGATCAGATTGTGAACATACAATTAATTACTAGGTGGTAGGACTTTTCTGCAAAGTTCGTCAAGGTAGGTATCACCGCTTTGCCAGTTATTTTGCCGCCAAACACTAGTGTGCAAGCACTACTGTGTTCCGGTTTGAAGGGCATTGTAGCTAGTGACATTACTGGGCAAATAAGACTTTATGACCTGATTACACAGTGTGGTAATCTGATTACTAGACTGTGTGATGTCAGGATGACGTGCGCAATGCAGTGACACGCGAAACTTTATTATTTTAAAGTTCCGAGTGACACTGCAATTGTATGGGCAGCCGTGTTGCTTAACATCAGGTGAACGACTAGCAAGTCACGTCATTCATTCTCATAAAAAAAAATTATTAACATGATTTTAAGGATTAACAGCAGTTACTCTCCACAACCTGCACAACCAATATTACATTAAAATAACAATGTATTTTTTACTTTTTTACTACTATTATTTATGTATCATTTGACGAACTTTCCTGAGTTTACGCTTAAGATAGAATACTTTTCCAAAATGACCGAAAAGTACTCTACATTAGTGTGCATTTTTTCTAAGAATATATCTTCGTATAGCTCTAATATGATATTATGTAAGTACCTTATCGCTACAATATGCTACAAAAAATAATGATTAAAAATTACCCTTCTGTACAGTGGACGAAGACCTCTTACACGGGTGTGTTTACACAGGATTTATGTTGTAAATCACAACAGACACCTGTTGACGCTGAGCAGGGCATTAAATCGCCGATTTGATACCGGGATATTTTTGAATAAGTGCTTTGCCTCTTGAATTAGCGGGAATAATACACGTAAAATTCTTTACGGTTGTGATTCTGTGCGTTGTGAATAAAATTAAATCTTATTGCATAGATTGGAAACTAAACAAGTTATACTTAATTCTTAGACTGAAGGTACTAAAAGGTAGGTTCCGACTGAAAATCAGTTATTAAAGTCATGTCCTGACCTTAATTGCATGCTGTGTCGGGACCTAGTCATGACATTACACAATATTGCATTTTACCAATATGTGTCAATATTGTATGTTTAATTTTTCTATTTACTTATGTTATTTTTATTGTGTATTGTAATGTAGTGTTGTGTGATGTCCTGAATAAATGTATTTTCTTTCTTCTATCTTTCTTTCTAAAAAGGTTTATCCCTGTCAAAGTCACAGAATTACAAGTATCATCATTATCAGCCTGAAGACGTCCACTGCTGAACATAGGCCTCCCTCAAAGAGCGCCACTTTGAGCGGCTGCTTGCCTCCCGCACCCAACGGCTCCCCACGGTTCTGACCATACAAGTAGACTACAAGTACATAAACATTTTATGCGCCAAAAACTCTTTTTAATGAACAGAACGCTACAAGAACCCGTAAGTAGGTACTAGGTACCTACCGACAACCGACTACTTTCATTTCTCCTAAAAACCCAACAAGTGTCAAACGACATCACATCAAAATGAAATCATATAACTGCATCGCGCGGCATGCATCACAAACAGATCGTCGCGCGATATCTCGCCGCGTCGCGTCGCAACTCGCGATAAATTGTCGCGATAGCGCGTCAGTGGACAAGGGGCTTAAGATTTGTTTGATTATTCTTTATTTGAGTTTTGATGGTCGTTGAAGATTTTGTGTGTTGTCATTTATTTTTAAGTTTGACGTTTGACGCTTGACAGTCGTTTCGCACGTCTACTTTGTAGGTACCTAAGTAAAACCCTGGAGTTTTGGCGGGAACGCGGAAAAGTTCACGTCGTTGCATTGTATTATTTTTCAAAACTTTAGCTTTTTCCAGTGTTAATGTTTAAAATTGGTGGCGTTTTACGTATTAAGTGCTGAATTACGAGCATGAGTGAGGGCAAGTGATATAATGTGGTGAAACGTGATTTTTCGTGTTGCTTCCATAACTCCATAGAAGCTTCTAGTTAAGTTGCCACCACTTTGCTGGAGCATGACTTAGACTGGACTATGACTACCTGACTTAGACTGGACTATGACTATGACTAGGACATGACTTTGTGTGAAATATATTATAACACGATGAAAACACAATACTTGACACTGGCTAAATACACTATGTGTGGAGCCAAAATACAAGAAAAAAAAAACCCTGCTTATTTAGCGAAGGTTTATAACAGCTTATAATGACCATTTCCTGAAATGACAATTTCAATATACACATATTTTAAAATGTCATCTACTACGCTTCTATCTCTATTATCGGTGCCGTACTTTGGCACGTAAAGGGATCATCATCAGCCTGAAAACAATTGTATTACTAAATATAGGCCTCTTCTAAAGAGCGACAATGAGTAGCTGCTCGCCTCCTATATCTGTAATAGTTATAATTTGTTTTGAATAAATAAATAAATATATAATAAATAAATCTGTCGGCTGCTCGCGGTTTGGTTAAGGCGCTGAATGCTCCCAAATCGACTATTTTGAACGTGATTATCTCAAAACGTATACCATTTATAGGATTGAAAAAAAATCACGTTAATACTGGTTATATCTTCTTTCCATCTGTTGCAAACGAAACACGTTTACGAAAAGTTTTCTCGATAGAAAAAAATCGTGAAGTGACCTCTAAAAAATCATTCAAACGTCCTACAATGTTACATTATAATAAGACACCCCATTGAAATAAATCATAGTGATAAGCTATGTTTCAATGCATCCGTCTATAAGCTTATTTTTTTTATAACAATAAGCATTTCTTTTATAACTAATTATTTGTACCGAAAAATGGAAAAGTAGAAGTGCAACGCAACGTAATCGCCATATTTTTGCTACGCATAAAGCGACCCTATAAGGTACAAAATAAGTTTAAAGTTTGTCTGCTCTGCTCGCATTGGGTCCTGTCAGGGCCTTAACGCCGAATGATAACACAAAATGTATAGGGTTATTTGCTAGACCCCCTGGTGCACCTATTGGGGGACTAGTCCATGCGTCAAACACAAATTAATATAAGAGGTACTACTACGCACATTACTTAGTTTAGTTACTTGCATGCAAAGCACATAAATTCTATGATTTGCTCGTAAACGAGAGGATGAATAAGAGTTCCCGTTGCATTTTAATTTGTATCAGTACCTCATGTCTGCCCACGGCTCTATTCATAATAGTGGGTATAATTAATAATAATATAATATAATAATATAATAACGCCCAACGATCACATACATAGATCCTGGACCCTAACTAGGATTCCCTGTATCTAGGGACCCAGGAACTACGAGGACCATGGTCCCACAACACCCAGACACAGAACAAGTATTTGCGTTTTTTTTTTCTATAATTATTTTAATAATCAATTTAGATTATGCCTACACCTTATCAATTGCGTAGATTTTAGATCTTTTTCATCGTTAAGTGTCGATGTAACAGGTATTAATTAAGACAGCCTCTGTCGTGTGATGGTTGAGCAGGTTGGCTCATAACTCGAAAGCTACGGGTTCAATTCCCGCGACAGGACAAGTATTAGTCAACAGAAAAGAGCACTTGTTCTCTGTATCTGGATGTTATGGGCCTTGTAGTTCATGCATAAATAATATATCCACTTTTACCTAATTCCATAACCTAAGTATATTATGTGAAAGTCAATAAAACATGTCGAACGAGCGTTCGACAACGAACGATAATTTATTTAGCTTTGATCGAATCGCGCCGCTCGACTTCAAACGGTCTATTTCGAACGCGCCGATTGATCGATTCCACGATCGAGCCACGTTTCGATATTCCACCAGTATCGATTTGGGAGTTATGTGAAAGAATAAACGACAGTATTATTTTAATTTAGAACTGGCGGCCTAGTTCCGACACCGTGTTAACTATAAATTTAATTTATTTTAAAATCACGATGTCAGCTAAATTAGCGAGCGGTACAGGACAGAGTGCAGCGCAGGAACTGCACTTGTCCTGGGGGTCTAGCAAAGATCCCAAACGCTAACGTCAAACGTTAACGCCAATGTATTGAAATGACATTAGATGCGGAAAAGTAAATACCATTTATTAAGCTTTATTGTAAAAGCTGCTGCCCGCCGCTGCACAGTTCCAGGGAAACTAACTACAAACTACTCCTTTAAAAAATTTAACCAAAATCGGTTCAGCCGTTTGGTCCAAAGTGAAGTATTACTTACTTTAGGGTTTAAAAAATAATTTTTAAGTCACTTTAGTCTGGATGGATGGAGCCGACGGAGGAAGTATTACGTAATAATATGTAGGTAAGTAAATAAGTAAGTCTTGTTCTTTATTTATCTTGTAAGTACATATTATAGAGTCATTTTATCAAGACCACCAGATAGGTGGTATTTTATAAAACCCCTTTCATGCACAGTTGAAAGCATAATTTTCCGAACATTTTATCAACATGAAAAATTGATATTTAATGCATCCGGTTTTTTGCTGCAACCTTTTCCGCGTTGGCGGAATACAGTCATCAATCAAGAGCCGTAAAAGATTGTATTAAAAATATATAAAATGCATGCGAAAAGTGCGTTTTGAAATTCGAACGAATCCTTTTTTCGTTGCGGTCGACAGTCGACTAATGAGTTTTTGTGCCAGTTGTTTTAACGGCTCAACTTTATGGTGGACGTAAATTATTTTTAAAATGTGCTCAATCGTCATTTGATACTGTTCGTTGGGTAATTAGCTGAAAATGTACGCCATTTATTTACACAACTTTTTTTTTGTTCACCGGCCTGGAATCAGTCCTTTTAGCCGAGTTTTGAGCAGAAGTTCATTTATATAATTTAAACAACATTAAACTTGTGTTGCCATCGCATTTCATGAATAACTTGCAACAAAATGTCTAATTGATTTATGTCAAGAGTCAATTATTAGTAACGGCTATTAGCGAAAAGGAAGAAATAAAGATTTTACTTTGTATGTATCAGATTCATTAAGCTTTTTATATAAATATTTCCAAGTTTTTAAATTTCTAGAAAAAAAAATAGAGAAGGGACCTACACTAATTTAAATGATTGACACAAATGAGCTCCTAAAAATTTACATATAATACCATCATCGACGCCAACCCAAATGATTGACATAAATGATCTAAGTACAAGTCATATTATATAATTCCGTGGGCCAAAGCCTACCCCGCGGCTTTCAGCAGGTCGTCGGCCCACCTACTGGGGGGCCGGCCTACGCTGCGTCTTCCGGTTCATGGTAAGCACTCGAGAACCTTCCCGAGACCTTCCTTTACCTTTTCGAGACCCGAAATATACAAGAGCCAAAACCTAGCAAGTCTCACCAAAGCGCATGCGCATTTATATTTTATTACTTGTTTATGAATAAAAGATGCAGCTATTTTGCAGCCGCGATTATTCTGGAAACAATTTAAAAAATGCCTCTATACGCCCAACCGAGCGCATTGTAGGTATAAAAAAAGAAAAATATTTTTATTTTTCAGGCAACTTGCAATCCAAAACTTATATTTTAAGAGAAAACCATATCCAAAACTTTCAGGCAGCTAAATAATTCTGTAACTTTCACACTCACTCTCAGCCACCACGCACTCACTCACTTGTAAAGAAGAAGAAGACTTACTACTACTATTTATACTCTGTGCTCAAAGGTCAAAGTTACGTGCTAGCGTGCGTATAGCGGTATGTTTGCTGCGTTTATAGTGCTAATGTATACGGCACACGACGCGGCGCATGTCGGCCGGTGTGGGCTGTGCTTAGAGCATTTAATCAATGGAGATGTTAACGTTATGGTCCGCAGTATTTTCAGCCGATTTTTACGAGGGACGAGGTAAACACGCAAAGCACACGCGCAAACAACGCGTGTAAACGCACGCCGCACACCATCTTAAAATACGCAACAGTACTTATAATCTACTTAGCTAGTTACGCAATGTTTACACGCACACTATGATAATGCATATGACCAAATAGCGCCATATGACCAGCAGTGGGGTACGCCTTGCCATCTCTATTTATAAATGCTCTAAGGGGCTGTGGGCTGGCACACGCCGTAAATATTTACTCTGCCAGTTGACACTGGAAACGCGGAGGAAGTCAAAAGTAATACGTGATGATACGTTTGCATTATTTACTTTTACTTAAGGCCAGTATATTCGAGCACTCTCTATCTAGTTCGGTCATTGCGATATTTTTGAAGATAGTAAATGGTAGAATTTACTGACATAAAATCTATCCGTAGCATCACAAATGTTTAACAAAATAAATTAATTAACCCAAGCAAGTACCTGCCTAATGTGGTCAAAATATACAACTGTCTTACGCAGGCAAATAACACGTAAGTAATTTAATTAACACAAACCAAAAAGAAAATACCATCGTCATCAGTATACCTAATGTAGAAGACTATAATTTTCTCGCGCCACAGATCTCGTAAGAGGTATCTCGGCATTGACATTCGGCCGAGACAGGCAGAAGACAGATTTAGTGCTCACGACTGAATTATCCATCGGTGGTTAATAACAGCTATTTGTGCGGGGAATCCTAATAAAAATAGAAGCTCACGATTTGCTTAGCTAATCTAATGTGGTTTAAAATCACTTTTAAATACTGTATGGTGTTTTGAAAGACATTATAATATAATTATTTTATCCTTCCAATCATCAATAAAATGTTTTTAATAAATTAGTTTTTACTTTTTATGTATTCAGTGGGTAAGTTAAGCCCGTGCGCTTTAACCCACAATACAACCATTTTCTGTAAATGTTCCAGAATACTAAATAAAAAGTATTTTATGATGACCTTGGCAGTTTAAGTAACATTATAATGTGTATTTAAGCGCCCAGTGATACTGTAAAAAAGATCAGACATTTTAAAAAAGCAACTCAGTTCAGCCGTTTGAACGGACAATGTTTAACTATTCAACTTTTATACTTATTCGATGTTAGTAAAAAAATTTAAAACCAATTTTTCACGAAGATATAAAATGTGCTAAACTCTCCACACTTGATTCTTTTATTGACGGTCAGTATCAATAATTTTGGACCTCCATTTCGCCCTAATCATTTATTCAACCGTTTCGGACACCATTCCACGACCCTCGGCCCCGATCTAATCATCGTTCTGCCTATCAACCGCTCTTCACGTCGGATTCTATAACTCAATCTCCTTACATGCATGTCAAACTGGAAGTCGTTGAGGGGCCGCATGCAATGGACCGTAGAAACAGTGGGCCGCAAAAACCAATTATTTTAATTTCAATTTATATTTCTATGTCACCTATCTGTAAGCGAGTGCTGTGAGTTAATGCCGATAGAGTAAAGACCCGTAAAAAACGAAAAATTATCATCTTGAGCTTTAATTCTTGAAAACGCATGTCAAACTCTCCCTGAAATCTTCTCGTTATTTCTATTATTTGAAATTGGATTTGGTTTTCCTGGGGACGCTGTTCTGAAAAGTGGATTAGACAGCAGACAAATGAGTTGCGTTGAGGGCCGCATGCGACCCGCGGGCTGCGAGTTTATCATGCCTGCCGTACGCCGTTTATTGTGACCGCCAGATGATAGTCGTGGACTGGAGTAGCAGACATGATGGCTATTTCTGTTTGAATGTTTACGATTTGTAGAAGGTTTTTTCTAAAGAAGATGATTTTTAGTTTAGTTTTTAGAAACGTCACGGATATAGTGAGAAGACTTAAAAGAACAAAACCATTTGAGTTAGTGTACAAGTGCAGTGCAGTGCAATTGCTACATAGAAAGAACACATGAACAAAGTGTCTTCACCTTAATAGAAACAATAAGATTAGTGTTAATGGACTCAATCTTAGGAAATTAGGTATTTAGAAGTTTAAGTTAAATTAGAATTGCTTGTTAGCCAATCGATATGGCTATATTGTAATATTATTAGAGCGCCTATCCTAAAGGCATTCTAAGAAAAGGAGAAAAAAAAAAAAAAAAAAAAAAAAAAACTTCACTGATAGTCAAAGCTATGGGAATGTACCCAAATATAATAAAAGTGATAGAAATATATGACTGTAGTCAGTTTTTAATAGTATTATCTATTTAAAGTTGTCCAGTGGAAAAAGACAGGTATTGGCGACCTATTGTTAGTTGTTACACAGTATGCTAGTCACTTAGTCGACTTCTTTAATTTTTTTTATGTATGAGCGGTAACCTGTGTCTGCAACTCACTGATGTTAAGCGACAATGGGACCGAAGGTGTAGCACGGTTACATAATTAAATGTTATGGCATTTTAATGTTAATTTTATAAGTTTCTGTACGTTAATAAAAAAAATCCCTTGTTTCTAAATAACATTGTCACTCACTAGCACGACTTTTTACCACTGAATTTTATTTACAATTACCCCTACCAAGGCCCAAGCCCCAAAACCCGCAGTTTGTCCACTTTACGACCTCCCTTATCTCCTGTGGGAACGCGATACCTCGTAAATACGGCTTGAGTCAACTTTGAGCTCATAAACCGCTGCTGATAGAATAACTTAAATGTTTCTCAGCTTATTATTAAAATAATAAAAAATTGAGAGGATATTATACCATTACTCATACTCATATTTACGTACCTTTATGTATATTCTACTTCTTACTGATCTTCAAACAATCTCTGCATCCATCAAAATACCGCACACTTACCTGAAACAATAAATTCACATCAAAACACTGAAACAAAAATGTTTTTATTAAAATAAACATAAAAAAGGTATCGACTAATATTTCACGAATCTTAAATAGCTCTACAAAAATAGATTACAAAAATATCTTACACAATGTGCTGTTACCTTCCTACACGAGCCAAAAAAATAACAAAAAAACAAAGACCGTACGCCGGGAATCGGTGTGACGCGCGTGAAATGACACCTGTCAAAATATAAGGGTTAAGTGCGGGTTAAATGAGGAGGTAATAGCGATTTTATGTGGCTCGTTATTGAAAAATGCAAATCTTCTGTCATTCATGGCGAGTTTAGGGTTTTCTTATATTTTAGTATCTATTCATTTGGTTATAGTTCAACTGTTGTTTCCTGTTTCGGTGGAAAGCTCATGCGATAATCTTCAAAGGTGGTATATTAAATAATAATGTCTGTAAAACACTGTTTTAACGCGGTTTTTCACAACATTTTTAATAGTACCATATGTAGTATTTATTACACATTACGTAAGTACTACTATAAATGTTAATGTTTGTAAGTATTTAGATACTTTAGCACACACCAAGTATTAAAAAAATTACAAAGAATACAGCTATTTAGATACCTAAGACCCTTTAACAAATACTATGCAATTGTTATATTAATTCAAGTAGGTAAGTAAGTAAAAGTAGGTATTTTCTTTATCTTTGTCTTTTATAAAATTATAAGAGCTAACCTACCTATCTAGCTTGTCTATAGTTATGCTTTAGTGACTTGGGCCACATTCTCGGTGACATTGGATCCTCATGAACTTTACGAAAAGATGCCTGTCGGCTGTCGGCCTGTCTATCATTTGAAACAAGAAGAATGAACCAAACGACAATTTACTATTTCTTCAGTGTAAAACAAAAAGGTGAGTGACAAATAGAAAACATATTTTTACTTCATACAATCGATGCTTCGGTTTCATTTTCTACAAAACAATGATATGAATATGACTCGACTCGGACAAAAAATGGCACGCGTTGTCGCAAAGCGCGTAGAAAGTATACAGCCATAGTAATTTTATTAAAGAAGGTATAGTAATAAAAATAGAGATATATAAAGAATTATAAGACGACGCTGATGTCTCAGGCCGAGGTGCGCTGATGCACATAGTGAGTGTCAACTTTATAATTTGAAGTTTTGAGTGGCACTGCAACTGTTATATGACCGGCCGTAGCACTTAACATCAGGAACACCTGCTCATCACATTCGTTTACATAAAAATATATAAGTAGGTACCTAGTAAATTAACATTTATTACATTTGCCTGTCAAAAACAGCAAAAAGAGAAACTCGAATCGATCTAAAAACAAGCAAAAAAAAAACCCGAGTTGTATTTCGGGAACGAATTCGAGACATGTTCAGAACTCGGCGGCTGACGTTCCTGAAACGCCTTCCTGGAGCTAAATCACGGGAGATTAAAGAAATTGACAGGCTCGTTAGCTAGCCGCTGCTTGTGGCCAATTTGGGATGACTTATTGAGATGATTTATCAAACTTTTTTGTTTTCCTCGAGTTTTCTGTGCCGGTTATTCCCAACGGGCTATACTGGTGGTAGTTGCTACTAATTCTTAATTATTGCGGCCCCAATGGCTGTTGGGAAGAAATATATGAATAAGAATAAAATTTCTATTATTCCTCCAATGAGGAAAAAAAGGTTTAGATTTATTTCAGAAACCATGGCAACGATAACAACACCATGCTTACTTATATAACACTACCTAATCAAAGAAAACAATAATTTAAAAAACATAATTTTTATAGATATCTAATTACTGTACGATATGTGTATAAATATATTCCTCAATTCCTTAACTTGTGACATAGAAGAAGAGAGATATAAGTATTTGCTCTGGGAGCAAGAAGACCCTGGCTAAAAATCTTTAATACTTATTACTTATCAAATAATACTCTTGGTTGTGAAATATTCATTTAGGCAGGCAGGCTCCGCACCGAGTCACAAAAATACAATGTAAATAAAATATGACAACATTATTTGATAACCTTTTACCGGTAACTCAGTGCATTGCTAAGCATCCGACGATTTATTGCATACGACTGGACGGGCTTCACCCCAGGTCCCAAATCCCTTTGTTTCTCTCGATTTAAAATAAAAACATTAAATAAAGGTTTAGCAAAAATATATTAATCTCATGACGTGAAAAAGATTGACAAGTAAAAACATCACTTTTTTCTCTTAATATAAAACGAGGTCCAAACATGCCGGCCACCATGGACCCTTATGGTCCATAACACCATAACAATAAATTAACAATCATAGTTAACTCAAATATACAAAAAAAAACTTAAGACCTCACCACAGGACCCACATAAATCATAATTATTCTGCACTAAACATATAACTATAATGCACACAAAAAGAAAACTAACACTTCATTTCAGAAAACTATTAATTCACTCTAGATGTATGTTAGAGCTGCTGTGGACACCACCAAGAAACTGTTTTTACTCAGCGGTGGGTAGAACACAATGGATGGAAACAGGTCTTTTTATTTTGGCTCCGTTGCTTTGTAAACTGAAGACACGTGCAATTCCGCCCAAACCACTATGGGTTTCTGTTATAATTCAATCCAACCATTTGGCCATTTATGCCATTCGTGAATGTAGGACATCACAAGGTTATGATTCTGATATCGTTTTATGCAAACATGCATCACACCTTGAAGTCCTTTAGACTCTAACCATGGTGGCTTTGTATGATCACCAGGTAACCAAAACTTTCTGTACCAGGCTATTTCCCAAAGAAATCTTCGCAAATATGAAAATTCACTATCAGTTTTTTGTTTTCTGTTGCGTTCCAATTCCGACGATTCGCTGTTTATGAACTTCATAAACTGACCGTTGTTAGGCGACCACTGGCGAAATAGAAAACCATCGTGGTTATTTAAAGCCATCGCTTCTGCATAAAGAACTTCGTCAGTATCAGAAAAACAACTGGTCATCAAATCATGCCCATCAAAGTCGGTTAACACACTACTAGTAAGCAGCGGAAAATCAGCCACTACATCTCTAGCTGATTGTGGAAGAGGATTGACAGCTAAAAACGGAACTGATGAGATACCAAAAGCTGCTCTTAACGAGCGGAGATGCTGCAATTCAGCATCTGGATTCTCACGCCACAATATGCGTTGAAAATCTACGTCCCCATCAGAAACGTTGACTTGTCGATGCCTCTTGAAGCGTTTGTGAGCAATCCCCCTTGAACCACCATACTCACAGAGTGTATTATCGTTCCTGGAAGGAAGTTTACCGACATGATATCCACTCTTGTCCTTTCTGGTAGATCGGGACAATAATTCCTCATACTTCTCTTCTTCGGGAGTCAGATTATTCATGTCACGATGTTCTGACTCCATTTCGCAAAACTTCAGTAATTCTTTCTCGTCAGTATTGACCAAGTGCATACTGAAGATATTGTGGCATTTAACGCTGTGGTTGATTTCATTGGGCGAATGAATTACACCAGAGAGGATCCAACCGAGTCTAGTGTTTTGTGCCACCACTGACCCCGGCGGACCCCTGAGTAAACCTTCCAACAAAATTCGGCTGTACACTTCCGCCCCCAATAGCAGATCAATCTTACTTGGTTTACCCCAAGATGGATCTGCTAGTTCCACAGACGCTAAAGCTGAGAAACTGTGTGCCTCAGGCACAGTAGAGTTGGGTAAGAAACACGTTAACTTACCTAAAACATGTGCTTTCACTATAATGGTGAAGTTCGGTTGGACGCGGGACTGCAATTTCAATAACACAGTGGACTTCGACGCTATCGCCGAATCCCGGTCACCGCCAAGTCCACGAACAACACCGGTCTCAGAAGTCTTCCGGAGACCCAATAACTGCACAGCAGACTCAGTTACAAATGATGCCTGAGATCCCTGATCTAGCAGAGATCTTAATACTATAGACGTCCCGTTCTTTGCTTCCACATTCACTAATGTGGTTGCCAAAAGGACTTGACTATAAGTATTCAAAACACATGATGTGATCAGGGCATCTGTATCTGAATCGCCATGTTCTTGTGACGAACTTGAAGCTGTGACTGTGGCAACAATTTGTTTGCTCACAGGGTCTTCAACCCTAACGGAATCGTCATGAGATTTCAGGGATTTGGGATGTAATAAAGTATGATGTTTCTTTTTACACAAGCGACACCTAGTGGAAAAGTTGCACTGGTATACCGAATGGTCTGTATTCAAACAGTTAAAACATAAGTGGTGTGTTTGAGCGAAATTACGGCGTGATTCAACCGTTTCTTTTGCAAAGTTTTTGCAGTTGTGTGTTTTGTGACCTTCTGAACAAAAGGAACACACAGAAACAGTTGTGGTAACATGAGTACAGTTGGGTTTATCTTGTTTTTGTATTTTGAAGTCTAAAAATTCTATTGATCTAAACCGGTTCTCTAAAAATTCTTCAAACATAACCATAGTTGGCAGTTCCTGGCGTGACTCTGTGACCTTTTGTTCCCATAGTTTGCGAGATTCAGAATCAAGTTTCTGACTTACCAAAAATACCACCAAAATATCCCAGGAACGTATGTCAACACCAAGGTTCTCAATCGCGTACAAACATTCCTTAGTGGTGTCCAACAGTAACTTGATTGCGCTTGACGACTCAGACGTCAGTGCTTTTTGCCCTGTCATTTTTTTCAAAATACAATTCACCAAATATTTTTTATTGTTGTACCTACTCTCTAACTGTAGCCAACACAGGTTGTAATTGTCAGCTGTCACAGGAATGTGTCGCAACAGATGTTCGGCTTCTCCAGTAAGAGAAGTTTTCAAATAATGCAATTTTTGAACATTGTCAATATGAGAGTTATTATGAACTAAAGAAGTAAACAGATCACGAAAGCTGGGCCACTCCGAGTAAATACCAGAAAATTTCGGAATTTAAATTTTTGGTAACCTAACATTGACTGTTGCTACGCCCTTATGTTCAGATTGGCCAGATGTGCCGGCAGATATGTTCGGGGTATTTGCATTGAGTCGATGTAAGGTATCCTTTAAAATCGATTTCAACTCTATGTATAACTCCTTAGTCCTGTCATATAATTCGATGTATGTTGTCGCTTCTAAATCTTCTGCTTTAATCTCCATAATAATTTTGTCGTGTGTGCCTAAAAACTTCGCCCACTGTTGCTCTACTGTTTCTAAACGAGTACTTACATTTGACACATTAATTTTATCTTTGGCAGTTTTTTTGAAATTTACTTTACATCTATTAATTTCTGATGCAATATTTTCTTGCAATCTAAAGTATTGTTCCGCCATTTTACAAAGCTGTCAAAATTCAAACACTTGACAAAAAAAAAAATTAAATTCCGGAACCCAACCTTTGTTTTACGGAACTCTAACTTGTTTTTAACAACATATAAAATCAACAAATCAAAATATAAAACATCAAAGAAACATAAACTACGGAACCAAGATAACGTCTCAAGGAACCCTAAAATTTTGCATAAATTTTAAAGTCTTTAAAAGTCCAAATTGATATGAATCACTATCTTCTTTGTTGAAATAACACTTTAGAATAAGTAAAAGTACTCACAGTTTCACCATTTGTTAGAATACAAACCCGCGTAGGTACCGTAGGTACCTTTATACTCGTACTTGGTATGACTGCACCTCACCCTAAATTCTCGGTATACATCCAGTATAACAGCATCACGTTTGCTCTTCTTTTCCCATTAGGCTAATAGATAATATGTATCCATTTGAAAATTCCGCCGTAATTCTTGATCTCATAACATCATACGCTTCGATAAACCTTCCTCTTGTTCTGAATTCACCCGTTCGGCCAGAATACACGTCGACCGATCAATTCAGCCGACTGGTCTGCAGACCAGCACGATGGATCGTGTATTCAGATTTTGGGGATAGGAAACTCAGTAATCCGATGAGCTTGGAAACTTGTTGCTGTAATACGACTCTAGAAGGACCATGGACGGGCTTCACCCCAGGTCCCAAATCCCTTTGCTTCTCTCGATTTAAAATAAAAACATTAAATAAAGGTTTAGCAAAAATATATTAATCTCATGACGTGAAAAAGATTGACAAGTAAAAACATCACTTTTTTCTCTTAATATAAAACGAGGTCCAAACAACGACCTATATTTGAATTATTACATGAACTATAAATAATACAATCTTTGAGTTATAAATAGTCAGGACAGAAATAGAACAAATACTAGAGTTCGTGGGATACTTTTTAAGGTAGCTATATTTCCTAGGTAGCTGTTATTTTTTTCGCTTGATGTGGCGCTCTCTAGTGGAGGTCTATGTTCAGCAGTGGACGTCTTCAAGCTGCTGATGATGATGATGATGATGATTATGATGATGATATTTACCAAGATGTGTTGTGCTTGCATTTATTAAAATTCGAACTTATGATCACGGATGAGAATACTAAGATGTGAAAGTTAAAGAAACATTTATAGGAGACAACGCACATCATGAAATTTGCTCTAGTACTTCCAGGCATAGAACTTATACGTGATATGATAATAAATATCATAGGTATCTAAAGTAAATAGGTGCATAAGTAGACCGTACCTAATAGATATTCTAGAATCCAGGACAATGTTAGCGTCAGGAGTCAGAGCGATAACAAAATAAATTGCTTAACAGACAGTATAATTATTTAATTGCCTATACTCCTAGTTTATGGACGTATTGTATCCACTATCTAATACTCATAAATCAAAGGTCAACGATTTATATTTGTTTGTAAAGCTTTCCCGCCACAACGGCTGAATCAATTTTGAATAATTTGAAACAAGCTTACTGAGACATCAACAGCCTGAAAACGTTTACCCAACATAATGCGTCCCACATAGAGGGCCACTTTGAGTGGCTGCTTGGGTCTTGCGTTTGACAGCTCCCCACGATTTTGACTACTTAGTCGTCGGTTCACCTAGTAGGAACTGCTTAAACTTTTTATCTCCCCGAATTTCCAAGGCGAAATAGAATCGCGCTCAAATACTGTACCTATTATGAATCTCATAATTCACTTCATAATAGATACCACATATGAATAATAGTAACGTACCTACTCGTACCAGTTCGTACTAGAGAATTATAAATAGTCCATCAGGAATAGTTCGCAGGGCGATCGCGATGACATCTCGACAAATGGCGGCTGTTACTTACACGATCTGTCCCACGATGTTGCTATGTTTTTGTTTAGTGATGTTACGGGATTTACTTTGATAGTATTGGGCTGTTAATTTTTATTGGGACATAATCGTAAAACTGTACTGATTTTATTAGGAGTTTTTCACGTGAAAGAAACCTTTGTTGGATACACATTTTGCATGAATTTCTTGGGAGGCTTCTGTGAAAAAATGGGCCGGCGAAGGAAGACAGGCCCTAACTCCCTTCTATTGGCATCCCATCAGTTCATCCTTTTCTTCTACCTTTTCATTTTGCTTCTTTCTCACTCATAAAGATTACGACGTAAAACTAATTAACTCATGCGAAACCGAGGCGGGTCATCAATTATATAGTAATTAAGATATGATAATTGACGGATCTCATAGCCGAACTACAGAGTAAATAATAGTACTACGTATTTGTTCGTACTTACTTTCCTTTAGCAGCTTCATTCGACATCAACTGAATAATACCAACATAATATTAGTTTGGTAAAGTGTATCAGTATAAAAACTGCCATCAACTTTCGGGTCAACTCTTTACAGAAAGTTGTCAAATACACTCGAAAGCAAATGTAAACGAGCTTGGTTATAATAAAATCTACATCAATCAACCCTTAGTCACCCCTTATGGCTCGCGTATCAAAAATTATACGCGAGCGCCCCACCCAGCCAAGGAAAACATTGCATTGAATTGAACCTACCTATATTTTAATAACTAGTTGTGGAGGCTTTTAATTGGCTCTCTAAGTTTATTTTGTTACTTATTCTGTAATGTTAGCTGTAAACCCCCCAAATAAAATAAAATAAAAATATAGAAATAAAATAAAACTGACATAGGATAAATACCTTTATCAGTTTTCGCGTATTTGCGTATCTATTAGACATTTAGATATCTTTACAATACCGATATTAGGTAAGCATTCTGGGGGGGGGGGGGGGGTGACGACTGATGTACTCTACTCGCGACATGCATTGCGTTTGCTAGAGTCGGCAGAAATATATGCATGTGCAATATGTGTCGCTACACAGTGTTGATGAAAACCTAAGCCTGCACAAACAAAAAAAAATCACATCGGTTTCGTATACAAATTATCTGTTATCTGCAAGCAGTATTTTTATTAAAATACTTGAATAGTTTTAATACTTTGTATTTTACCACCGTATAACAAATGATACGCGAATACGCTCTCTACAGCACCGAGTATAACAACATCCGACGAAGACGAATCGTTTTATAATTGCCGGTCACATATTGTGCAGCGACAAAACGTAATTGTTTAGCAATTATGTGCATGAAATTGTCATTTGACTGAGAAGTACTTATAAAGTACCGTGGGATGAATTTGGGTATAACATACATAACATAGTGCCATAAATATTTGAAGGTGGTTAGCTCTTCTATCTATCATCAGATAATCCGTCAACTTTTTCGAATATCATGTATTTTGGATATAATTAATGGGAAGCTAGGGATCATCCGGTGCTTGTTTCATTGATGTCTTGACTGATGAAGCTACGTTTCTCAACTTTATGTTCAAATTTTTAATAATTGTTATTTTTATTCTTCTTCATCTAGGTAAGTAGGATAATGCTTTCTAATCGCACCAATTTATTTTGAACTTTTCGTTACAAGGAATAATAAAATATCATACCTACTTAATATTTTTTCAACAAAACAGTTCCACAGCGTCTTTCTTTTTCTGAACTACAAACCAATCGTGTGATTTTTTGTGTTTAGTCAAATAGAAGAAGCACAATTTAAAATTTACAGAAAAGGGACCGTCTTCAAATATTTTGTAAGATGTAAATTGTAAAGACGTATCACGCGGAGTGTAAAATCCGAAGATTGCGAAACCATCCAGTCACAATCACAGTTCTCCCGGTGGATGTAATGACACGGGCATGATTGTGGCCGCGCCTTTACCTTGTCATTGTAGGTACTGCGCGCAGAAAACACGAATTTAATTAATTATTTTAATAAAATATCACGAAAAGTTTGGTCGGTATGATCTATTTTTCTGATCTATTTCATTAATAGTACATTAGTGCATCGGTCTGTAATGAGCGCGTTGCGGGCCGCGATAAATGATGGCCGAGAGCAAGGCGTAGCGCAGGGCCTTGGGGCATCGCAGTACGGTCAGCATTGCAGCCCTTGTTGGAAAAGCTGCAATAAAAGCCGAGACCGAAGGTCGAGGCCTTTATAGCGCGGCCAGCAACAACAAAAATTCTTAGGGTGGGAAAAAACCCCATCTACAACTACGACAAAAGGAGTCTAAACTCTAACAAATTCTAGACGCTAAAAATTTAAAACAGATTGAAATGATTTCCCATCGCTCCAGTTCCGGTTCGCCGGCCAGCGACCGACCATCACTCGACATTATTATACCATCGGCAAAAACTCTAATAACCCATTGTTTTGTCGGAAACAATCGCGACTCGTTCGAATCGCTTTTTTCGTCCGATTGTAATTTCGATTCGGCGTTAATTTTGGTTAAATTGCACGGAGCCGACGGCGACGAGGTCGTGCAGTGACATTTGGCTTTCAAAAATTAGGTGCCTCATAATTTGTTAGAGGATACAGAAAAGCGTGACCTTCACTTCGTCTTCGTTAATATCCTCTGAATTCACGACCTCTAATACACATTTTACATAAACTGATAAAGTCTTGGTTTGGCACATTACGGAGAGTCTTGGAGCATTTAAATCATTTGGCCCAGCCTCATCACCCCGACATTTTACAGGCGCGGCATCACAAACAATAAACACTTATCACCATCAACATCGAACAAAGGCCTAAGTTTACATTAGTCACCTCGTGCCTTCTGTGAGCTATCCAGGTTATGTAAAACAGACTGCTGGGAATAGCTTAGGTCTTGGTTTACGTGTTTATTTTAATGGATATGTTGCACATGTTAGAAGTTGCAAACTTGAATTTTCATCGTGAATTTATGAATTATATAGAATAGGACCCCATCTCTTCCTGGATGCCATAACAGCCGGCTAAGGACTCAGCTAATAAGCAGCAGCATTCTCTTCGATTTGCATCATAATTTACTGCGACCACTAAAGTCGCCTGCCAGGATCTTCTAGACTGGATTATCTTATTGAATGAGCAAACTATAAATAAATATAAATAAATAAATAAATGACCGATTACAGCAAAAAGGACTCATGGTCGGAAAAGGGGGGCCAGGTTTGATACCTTTGTAGGTATTTTGTTTACTGTCAACCGTTAGGGTATTAGACGTGCATGGTCG
Source organism: Ennomos erosarius (assembly GCA_963580505.1). Taxonomy (NCBI): domain Eukaryota; kingdom Metazoa; phylum Arthropoda; class Insecta; order Lepidoptera; family Geometridae; genus Ennomos; species Ennomos erosarius. The sequence continues at coordinate 13,844,262 of OY756988.1, forward strand.
CCGGTGGACACTCACAGCGATAAATGTTCAAAAAAAACAGCCCCTCAATTAAAAAGGTCAAAAACCCCACCTTTATTACGACCTAAAACAACTTTACGACAGGACCAAGTAAATGTTTCCCTTACGCCGGCCGTAACATTGTTACACGTAAACATGTAAACACGACTGTCTGTTTATATAAGCACCCGGACCCATTTCGGATCTGGAAAATCTAACTGGTACAGTGTGTCCCAAAGTTTACTGAACTAAATCAAAACAGATTGAAATACTTATTAGTTACAATAGTGTACGAGTTGTCACGTTACATCCGTTCCTTTCGTGAAAAAGGTAGAATGGAACGCTACAAGTTAATGAGCAGCTCCTCCCCTACCTAAACAGTGCCTAGGTTGACAGGATCCTAAGAGCTGAAGAGAAAAAAAGGAATTGGTAACAGATATTTATTTTCGTAAATTTTACAAGCTTTGTAGAAAGCAAAAAAAAAAAAAAAGTCTCTAGATGATGCGGAAGTACGCGAAATTCAAGTTGTTTACGGCCTACAACTTATCACGGTAGAATTAGAATGTTATTGGATCCAAACAAGGCCCACTTCTGGGTCTTCAGATAAACAAAGCCCGCTTCCGGTCTTCAACGAGGCCCACTTCCGGGTCTTCAAACAAACAAGGCCCACTTCCGGGTCTTTATTCAAACAAGGCCCACTATCGTTATAGAGACTGAGGAATTCGTTGCCTTTAGTTTGTCCGACTTCCAGAGTTCAGCGGCTAGCTCATTCAGTTATTAGCTTCTGGATCCAGAAGAAGATTCTCGTCCTTCCACCGTCGATGAAGTATTATTACGCAACTCAGATTCAAGATGAAGGAGCAGGAGACACGCAGGTATTAGTCGTCAAAGCTTTGACGGACGACGGGCCGGAACATGGTGATGAAGTTATATTGCCACTCAATGTTTGAAAAAGGCAAGCCGGTCGTCTCACTGGTTGACGCTCGGCGATAGATTCGTCGTGGTAGATACGGCGGCCGAAGGTGACAACAGATGTAGTTTCGGCGATCAGCTCTCGGCGATAGATTCGTCGTAGTTTCGCGACTGGCTGTAGCGGATGTAGCTCGGCGATCGGCGATTTGACAATGGATATGTCGTGGCGCAGCGATTGACGTAGATGGAGATTCACTTCACAATTTTGGTGTTGGATAGCCAAAGATGGTTTTTGAAGGCGTTCTTGAGTTCCCGGGCCTTGCCTGGCCCGGGAATGGCCTTATATCAATTTAGTGTTCCTCGTTCGAGGAGTAAATTGAGACTGCCATTCCATAGCGACAGCTTTTCTAAAGAAACCTCGCTAGCATTCCAAGGTTCTAGATTTTTGCAGTTTTCAAAATTTTGAATACAGAATAGTAAAAAAATAAATCTAGAGTCAAAATACATATAATCATGGCCAAACTATAAAATACCTCACTGAAATTGACAGTAGAAAAAGAAAAATATGAATTTGAAGAGAAACTAAATTCGAAACAAAAAAAACAGTTTCAAAACAATTGCCATCCGAGCAGTCGTGTCTAGAAATCGGGCCCGTGACCCGCGCGCAAAATCGATAAAGTGATGTAAAATTTTGAGAAAATCAAGTTTTTTTTGTGCTTAAATTACTGTGAAAAGGACTGTCAAGTGCTGTGATGTGAAAGTTGTGAATGAATAATAGAAACCAGGTAATATATTATGATATATACATACATGTAGCATTACATATTTCCCCCACGACCCCAGAAAATTTTCAACTCCATTGAAAATTTTGAAGGTTAGGAATAAAACCTTGCTCTTTCATACTTAAATCTTGCACTTCTTCTTTTACTCGCTCACAAACATACTTAGGGGATATGGTTCACATATTTGATGACGCATACTCCACAAGGAACTATTCATTATACATAACGAAGGCTTTTTTTTTTTAATTAGGTGTCGTTATCCGCACCTTTTTGAAAACCCGAATAAAGATAATAAGTATTTACAATTAAGAAAATGTACAACACAAAGGCTTATTTAACGAGTTGTGTACCGCTCTTTAAGAATATTACACACACCCTTGGGTATTGAAGACGTCAAGGAAATTAATATTCAAGAACCTTGTATTTAAGAAATTGCAAGGAAATTAAGATTAGAGTAACAACATGTGTAACTAAGAAAGTATAAAAAAAATGAGTAAACACAATGGCTTCTTACCCACACGACTCGTGTTAAAGGATAAAACAAAAAGAGTGAAAAAAAAAAAAAATAATAACGTTTGTAAAATGGATTTAAAAAAAATAAGCCGAAAGGGTCTAGTTTCCTTGTACAATACAAAAATAATATACGCTAAAGCTATTTACAGAATAAGTATACAATTTAGAGAAAAAAACAGAATACAACCGCTACACTATTTACACTTTAAAATCTTTTACATGCCACTTTCCTCTTAAGCCGTTAGGATCCTCTAAAATAAAGACGAGAGGTGAGAGCTTCTCAACAACTGTGCATTTGACATATTTGGGAGCCAACTTTGAACTGAAATATGCACCAGCGTTACTCTGGACGTAATTTTTACGCCAAACTGTGTCGCCAACGTTGAACTCTTTAAAGGTGTGTCTCGTGTTGTAATGAGCAGCATTTTTTGTGTGTGCAGTGTGTAATGCAACCTGTACTTTATCGAAGATGTTAGATAATAATCCTAAATTAGCGGCGTAGATGTCACGAGGAAGAAAAATGAAATTATCAAGGTTGGAGCAGTTAGTGTATAGTGAACCACATGGTATGGTTTCACGTCCAAAGACCAGAAAGGATGGAGAAAACCCAGTTGTAGAATTTACAGAACTGTTGAGTGCATATTGGATTTTCTGCAAATGTTTGTCCCATGAACGGTGATCATCTCCGACCAACTGTGAAAGTGCGGTGATAATTGTTCTATTATACCGTTCTGTGGGGTTTACTTGAGGGCAGTATCGAGGTGAATAAAATATAAAAGGAATTTTATACTTATTCAGAAAACTTTGAAACTCATTAGATTGAAATTGTGAACCATTGTCCATGATGATGGTTTGTGGCACACCGTGTACCAGAAACACATTATTTTCCAAATACATGATGATATTGGAAGATGTAGCGCGCTTGATAGGGAAAATAAGGCAATACTTTGAAAAAGAACATGTAACCACTAGTATGAATTGATTACGTTGTCTTGTGAGTGGAAAAGGGCCCATTAGATCTAATGAGAGGCTTTGAAAAGGTCTTGAACAAATTTTTGGTTTACCCATAGGACCATATGGAGAATGATTCGAATGCTTATAAGAGAGGCATGTTTCACAAGAAGAACACATTTTAGCCACATCTTTAAACATACCAGACCAATAGTATCTTAAAGAAAGCTTCTTGTATGTTTTGAAAATGCCAGTATGGGGATTACTTTCTGAGTCACCATGGCAAGTTTTGATGAGATTCATTCTCTCAGAGGGAAGTGGAACTTCTTTCCAAGCAAAATCTTCATTTAGATAATCAGGTGAGTTATTATAACGGTATAAATTATTGTTGAGAATTTTGTAATTTGGATAAGCATCAGGATTATCTCGACAGTTAGTAAAAAGTCTATTATATAGTTCCAATTGTGATGCATTGTCTCTAGATATGGGTTCAACACCACCAATAATAGCAGTATCGGGTATTTTATGACGCGACAGAAGGTCTGGGACAACATTTTCTTTTCCTTTTTTATGTTTTAGGTCGAAGTTAAAACAAGACAGACGAAGACTCCATCGTGCCCCACGTTGGGCGCCAAACTGTCACGTTACATCCGTTCCTTTCGTGAAAAAGGTAGAATGGAACGCTACAAGTTAATGAGCAGCTCCTCCCCTACCTAAACAGTGCCTAGGTTGACAGGATCCTAAGAGCTGAAGAGAAAAAAAGGAATTGGTAACAGATATTTATTTTCGTAAATTTTACAAGCTTTGTAGAAAGCAAAAAAAAAAAAAAGTCTCTAGATGATGCGGAAGTACGCGAAATTCAAGTTGTTTACGGCCTATAAGTTATCACGGTAGAATTAGAATGTTATTGGATCCAAACAAGGCCCACTTCTGGGTCTTCAGATAAACAAAGCCCGCTTCCGGTCTTCAACGAGGCCCACTTCCGGGTCTTCAAACAAACAAGGCCCACTTCCGGGTCTTTATTCAAACAAGGCCCACTATCGTTATAGAGACTGAGGAATTCGTTGCCTTTAGTTTGTCCGACTTCCAGAGTTCAGCGGCTAGCTCATTCAGTTATTAGCTTCTGGATCCAGAAGAAGATTCTCGTCCTTCCACCGTCGATGAAGTATTATTACGCAACTCAGATTCAAGATGAAGGAGCAGGAGACACGCAGGTATTAGTCGTCAAAGCTTTGACGGACGACGGGCCGGAACATGGTGATGAAGTTATATTGCCACTCAATGTTTGAAAAAGGCAAGCCGGTCGTCTCACTGGTTGACGCTCGGCGATAGATTCGTCGTGGTAGATACGGCGGCCGAAGGTGACAACAGATGTAGTTTCGGCGATCAGCTCTCGGCGATAGATTCGTCGTAGTTTCGCGACTGGCTGTAGCGGATGTAGCTCGGCGATCGGCGATTTGACAATGGATATGTCGTGGCGCAGCGATTGACGTAGATGGAGATTCACTTCACAATTTTGGTGTTGGATAGCCAAAGATGGTTTTTGAAGGCGTTCTTGAGTTCCCGGGCCTTGCCTGGCCCGGGAATGGCCTTATATCAATTTAGTGTTCCTCGTTCGAGGAGTAAATTGAGACTGCCATTCCATAGCGACAGCTTTTCTAAAGAAACCTCGCTAGCATTCCAAGGTTCTAGATTTTTGCAGTTTTCAAAATTTTGAATACAGAATAGTAAAAAAATAAATCTAGAGTCAAAATACATATAATCATGGCCAAACTATAAAATACCTCACTGAAATTGACAGTAGAAAAAGAAAAATATGAATTTGAAGAGAAACTAAATTCGAAACAAAAAAAACAGTTTCAAAACAACTGCCATCCGAGCAGTCGTGTCTAGAAATCGGGCCCGTGACCCGCGCGCAAAATCGATAAAGTGATGTAAAATTTTGAGAAAATCAAGTTTTTTTTGTGCTTAAATTACTGTGAAAAGGACTGTCAAGTGCTGTGATGTGAAAGTTGTGAATGAATAATAGAAACCAGGTAATATATTATGATATATACATACATGTAGCATTACATATTCAAGTTTCCAAGCAGCTTGTACCTAAGAATAAGAACCTTAACTGTCCATAATTGTCTTAGTCCTTGTCCTGAATAGAACCTACGTTAAGGCTCTGCACTGCCCTGTAGCTAGCTGGAGTCACGATGATCTTAAAACGCATTTACAAGTTCCGCCTCACAACAACTCGAACATTGCTATGTTCGAGTTTTTCGTTGTAGCATGCACTTGAAGAGGTCCCAGCATTCGTTGGGGAAGTCGAAAGTATTCATGTCATACATTTGCAGTGGACTGTACAACATGTTTCCGGGACGGGCAATGTGGTATCTATTTCCAAGTCTAGACTTGAATGGCACATGAAAGGGAGCTATTTGGGAGATATCTTCAAATAGTGTGGGAATCATTAATTGAACTAATAAATTGTTTTAAGGAGATTAGTCCTAGCACATATTTCACCACCATAAGTCCAATGCATTAGGTTTCAAACTATCGAGATATGATCGGAACCACACTGGATGGCAAAGTGATTTGCTGTCCATTGTAGATTGTGATAGTTTTCATAACGTTTGTTCGTTTTGGGGAGGCAAACATCCTTCCGTGCAGGAAAACGATTAAATTGAAGAGCAATCGTCGATTATTGACAATGAACTCTTTTGTTGGGGTACGTAACTTGTCCAATGAAGACGACAAACTTAGCATGTAGGGTTCACCAGCGCTCGTAAAACTTGGCCAGCATTTGCTGTCGATTTAAGAAACATAAACCACCGACTAAGACTTGCCTAAGACCTAATCTAAGAGCCAACAGTTGCAATGAGCAGTTAATACCTAAGTACCTACTGTGTGACCTAAGTAATGCTAAACTACAGAAGAATGTGTGTAATTCAAGCCCAGCTGCTACACAAGGAGAAGCATTCATTAGAATACAACTAGACAGCCGTTTAAATCTGGTTTCGTAAGATTTAACACGTCATGTTAGTGAACTAGTAAACCTCGGTCAGTTTACAACGAGTTAACTACGAGTTAAATTGGATAAGATCAAAATTATGGCAACACGCCAGATGATGGATTTGTGTATCTAACTCTAATAATGGGATTCTAATGTTAAGTAGTTGATTTTAGAACTTGTAGCTGATGGTTATGGGGCAGGCCTTAGGACTAATAAATAGGTAGTCAAAAAGTATTTCGTTGATATTTGTCATTCAGCGAAAGTACCAGTAACCCCCTAATCGTTTAATACCAAAGGCGCCCTAAACAAACTTTCACAAAAAATGGGCTTACCATTTCGTAAATAATACGACACCAACACATTCCAACACATAAATCGCTTTGCAATAAAATCATGACGTCGTAACTTTTTCGAAAGGAAAGATGTATGAATGGCTACGGTTGCGTTAAAAAAAGTCAGGTAGGTTCTTTTTGTAGCCACGATGTCTGCCGTAAATCGTGATCCATTGAGAGCCGACGACTGGAAAGAACTTAAATGTTTATGATTTCATTTGAAATGGCTGGAATGAAGCCAGTTCAAGGTTTGCAACCAGTTTTTATCTTTTCTGTGATCACAGGAAGCTGAAACCACTACTGCACTATTACAGCTTCATTACAAATACTCTGAAAATCTGGCTCATAGATAAAGCAATGACTAGGTGCTTTTAAATGAGTACCAGACCAGGGCGGTTATTCTCTATGGAAACACAGATTCCACACGATTCGAAACCACGTCGTTATCGTGTCTTGTTCAAATCGTGTCACAGCTTAAATATACCTTCACTTTACATTAAAATTATCTTTATTTTGAATAAAATATATTGACATAAGTGGTCATATCTTTAGACGTGTTGATGTTTCGGAACGCGTCTCAGTAGAACGTATGATTTTTGGCAGTTCAAATCCCGCCAATTCCAAATTCATTTCACGCGGTTTCGTTTTCATTTCATAGAAAATATACTTTTGTAGATTTCTTATCTAAGACAAGGAGTTCGCGTGGTTTCAAAGTAAGGAATCGATACGGAATAATGGCCCAGTTGAAACTTGAAACAGCTGTAATTTTTCGACACTTTAAATTCATAGACAAACAGCCTAGATTTAATTGTTAAGTACTTTTTAAATGCTCACATGACATTTACCGTCAGCCAGAAGTTGATAAGAATAGTGTAACTACTTGTAACAAACATTATGTTTCTTTGGCTTCTAGATAGGTGTAGCAGAAAAAAAAAGCCACAACTCAGCCATCTTACCTTCGCCTAGCTTACATAAAAAAGCCGTATCGCTAAATAACAACTCTCCTTTGCATTTTATATATCCAGTAAAAGAATAAAACTCCTATTTTATTTTACTCCGTGTTTATATTTTATCTCCTGTGCTAAAACAAGTCGAACTGTTATCCCATCTGTAAGATCTCTCTGAGCTGTTAACGGCCCTTCAGAGACCAGGGAAGTTATATTATTGGGCTCAGAGTCTACTGAAAGGGAAGCGATGTCTTTTTCTCCATGACTATGAGTGTAGAAGTTAGGCAGAAAACTTGTGTTAGCAGAGTATCTGTAATTTTGGCTTTGCTTCTTTTATCCATCACAATTCACATGTTGAATCATTGAATCAATTATGAATGAATTGAATGAACGCATTAATTTTTTATTTTCTGGAATATAAGTTTTATGCCTTTAGGTTTATACAAATAAATAACTGCTAAGTATATTTTTCTTTTGCACAGGGAATTATGTGCATTGTATACATTTCTAGCTCTAGCGGGCTACTGTCTGTGTGTGTTGTCTGTCCTTTTTCTTCTCTTTTATGCTAACGCCCTGATTATGCTAATCAGGGCGACACGGCTATAAAATAAAAAAAATCTTCTCTTTTGAATTTACAACGGCATAGGTACTAACAATATTTCTAAGTTTAACGCCAATAGGAAAAATCTTTGTTTCTTTCAGTTTCCGCTATATTGTCTTTTCTTGTCCTATTTCTTGAGTCTTTGTCGGCCCCGAGCCTCTCTTTGAACGGGTCCCCAGAGGGCAAGCTCGCTACGTAAAACAAAACAACAAAAGCATGGAATATTAATTTATAACCTCGTCTACCGGGAGGAAATAATACACTTTATTGTGGCTGTAAATTCAATGTTTGCAGCGCGCGCTTGTTGAATGATGGGGTATCGACTTCATCTAAGTACCTAAGTATATTGCTTTTGTTTTGTGTAGGTACATTCTAAAATATAACTTTTTAATTTATGTCCCTATTAGCTATAGCCATGATATTAATTGATTAGACCAATAAATATGGAGTAATAAGTGGCTGATGCTTAAAGTATACATTAGCTTGCTTATCACCTACTCTAAGAGTCTGAGGGCTGATGGATATACTTAGCTCGATCTTTAGTGGCATAGGTATTTATTTAGGCCCGGCGCACATTGGCGGCACGGCACGGCAGAGATCCTTCGGCATCCCTACATGTAAGCGCATAACTGGTAGGTAACTATGGCTGTGTCTCTACTTGAACATCGAGGGACCAACCCCTGTTGGGTTAATTCCTCGATGATACTTTAGCATCAATAAACGACTGACCATAGTTCTGTACCTCATACGGGCCTAAATCTCTAAATGAGGTCTTCCCACACTGGAGTTCGTCTACTCAACGGAGTATAATAAGCCTATCTTATATATAAGACAGGTCCCTTAATACAAGCTCTTTTACACAAAATAATACGCCTACCAATGAGTTACGATCTATTAATCCGCCTCGTGTCATCTAAATTGATGTTTAACATCGTAAAATTAATTAACGCGATAATTAACAAGTGTGTAACGTGCTCAATACGGATTCGCAAGATATCTTCTACACAAACTACGAGCAATAGTCTGTTCTATAGTAAAAGCATTAAAGGTCAAAGTTAAAAGAGTTAGGAGCTATTCACGATGACAGTTGAGACGCCCACACCTCGTTATTACAACTGCCATGACAAGATTAAACTTAGTAGCTAATTTAATAACAATTGTTACACTGAACGATTTTCAATGCCAATTTTAATTGACTATACCGCCAAATTCACTCTTGGTAGGAGTATTCTGAAAAGTTATTAGGTTTAGGGCATCGTAGTGAAATTACTGAGCAAATGAGACTATATGACTTAATCACACAGTCAGTGATCTGATTACTAGACTGTGTGATGTCTCAGGAGGACGTGTGCAGTGCAGTGTCATGCGAAACTTTCCGAGTGACGCTGCAACTGTTATGGGCAGCCATGGTTCTTAACATCAGGTGAACGACTAGCTCGTCACGTCATTCATTCTCATTAAAAAAGTGGTTGTAAAAGCTTTAGATGTTATAGAGTATAGGTAGAGTAATATACCTATAATCTACTGGTCTACTTCTCCGTATCTTCAGACTTGCAGATATTTTAAGCCTTTAGAGAGCTTTTTAAGCGTTTAGTTTTGTTGACAGGGTTCAGTTCCCTAGTCGCATACAAGTTTTCGTTTCTCCAAACGAAAACAAAGAATTCTAATCCAAAAGACATTCAAGTAAGACTTCCAATCAAATCCACTCTTTTAATATTTTGGTTTAGTTTTAAGGATGAACCAATGCTTCTCCTAGATGCATTGACCGGAAGTCATCGGTGACCATCTGACCGATTAGGCATGCAGGCACGGGTCCACGCACGAATGGACGCATCGATCCATCGAGAACATTCGAGAGCCATCGGGTATTCGAGGGCTATTGGGTTACGCAGCTTTTTGCACGTGCATCCACTGAACTTTTCCGATTTCACGCAGGATATTTTACCATGGAAGAAGGAGGGTTGTTCCATGATTACATAATGTACGTATCTAAAACTTATTTGACAGGTAGTGCCACAGAGTATGAAAAAACAGGTACGCTTCGCGAAGCGTCACTATTTTTAATTGTCTGTGGGTGGTGCTGCTGCTAGTACCAAAGTCAATGATAATTAGTAATAGGTTCCTGGATTGACATTGGAATCTGGGTAAAATATTTTGTAGGTAGGTTCACCTTCTTGTTCACCTGCCTGAGTCACCTTCAGGATGATGCATTACTTCATGAACAACCAGACAGGTATTTGTAAATTTTGTAATTCATGCAATAAATTGTATTGGTAGATGAAATTCTATACATAGTAAGAAACCCGGAATGATGCTTAAGGGGCTGACAGGACCCAATGCGAGCACGTTTATTACAGCAGACAAACTTGAATCTTATTCTGTACGTCATAGGGTCGCTTTATGCATAGCAAAAATATGGCGATTACGTTGCGTTGCACTTCGACTTTTCCATTTTTCGGTACAAATAATTAGATATAAAAGAAATGCTTATTGTTATAAAAAAAATAAGCCTATAGACGGATGCATTGAAACATAACTTATCACTATGATTTATTTCAATGGGGTGTCTTATTATAATGTAACATTTTAGGACGTTTGAATGATTTTTTAGAGGTCACTTCACGACTTTTTCCATCCAGAAAACTTTTCGTAAACGTGTTTCGGTTTCAGCAGATGGAAAGAAGATATGACCAGTATTAACGTGAATTTTTTTCAATCCTGTAAATGGTATACATTTTGAGATAATCACGTTCAAAATAGTCGATTTGGGAGCATTCAGCGCCTTAACATCCTGTGCAGCTGTGTTTCAGCAGCGTGAAAATATTAGCTAAAGATTAAAACCAACGTTAGTGTTCGCTTTATTAAAACAGTCTTGTAATTTTGGCATTATGACCTCCCCTTTATGTCTGCTAATCTCAAAATCACGGATACCAAGCTTTTTTATGAGATTGCTAAAGCTGAGCTGATACAAATACTGCTACGAATGCTCTACCTTAATCTACAAAGACTCTGCTCACCGGATGACATCGGCGACCACCTGGCCGATTGAGCATACAAGCATGCTTGAATAAACCAAACAAAAGTATCGGATATCGCGGTTTGCTAAAGCTAAAGTTAAATGTGAAAGTTAGTAACAAGAACATTTTGCATGGGCTTTGGGACTTTGGGTTCTAGATGGAAAGCAAAAAAATAAACGATTAAAAGGCAGAAATTGAGTACTTTCAATGGAAATTTTTAACCAGTGTGTTTTTGCTAAATAATAGCAGAAATAATAAACTGTCTTTATCAAATCAAAGCATGGAACTAAAACCTATTAGACGTATAGATCCCTACTCCTAGGGCATTCATTAGTATTTGAGTTGAGCTAATTTATAAATCCCTATAATTAACAAAACTTATTTATTTACTTATGCAATTCTGCCCATGTGTGAATGAATCAACCATAGACTCAAAGACTTTAATATAGACCGCCATAGATGAGACTCTTAAGGACCATAGACAGTCAAGACAAGCCTCACAGATCTTGCCGCCGATTTACAACCGTATTAAACGTGAGTTTAATAACCTGTTCTAGACCTCCCGTGAACAAACCCCATGCGTTCAATTCCAGCAGTACAGTTAGCGAAGTAAACAAAATACGACGACATTTATGATCTTGCCAATTACAGAGGACTGTCCTTCTGTCCCTCTTCATATTGTGCCCATTGTACACAATTGTAATAACTGGGAGTGATTTATCCCCAGCACGCTTCGTTAAGCTTCCGCGGTAGGTTTGTTTGAACTTAAGTCTGTTGTTATTTCTGGTAAAACTTTACCTAGGTATATTATATTTAAATCTTAGGTCTGTTTGTAATCTGTGGGAATACAAAAAAATAGGAATTCACTCAGAGATGTCAAGAATTTGTTATTACTAACCCTTGTCTGTCCTTATGATTTTCTTCATAATTTTTACACATTTATTTATTTATTTATTTAATAGGTACACAAAACAGAACACTTTCAACTTTAGAGTAAACAGAACAATTATAACAAGTTTCACCCCAGAAAATGTCCCTAAGCATGTATACACAGCATGACAAAATTACAAGCATTCCTGTAACTCGAGATTCCTACTCGAATTAACAAAACTCGTGCGGGTAGGTCAATCACCGCTGCAATAATTAATAAATTAATATTGAACACATTTTTCTCGACATCAACGTAATACTTTCAGTGAAAGCCCCTGACTTTACTAATAGGTGCCAGCGACCACAACTAAACCTTTCTACATGCGATGCAATCCGTCACTCAATTTGTCGCCTCAATTCGCGGGATGAGAGTCGCAACACTTTCTCATGATGCGATTTGGCTGGCGTTGACAAATCCTGCAGCAAATTTTATAGTAGGGATGTAGAATACTTGGGCCTTACAGTCAACTCTTAGCGCGATTTAAATGAAGAACTAATCACGAGCGTATTAATTGTATTGTAGCGATTCACATTACGTCTTCAGTTGGAAAGCGAAGAGGAAGAGAATAGAAGAAGAGGAAGAGGTCACAGTAAAGCCTCTTTACTGTTAGGTATGAAGTTAGGCCATCAGCCCATCACCAGTTTGTATGTCATTTACTTACCTAGTTCATAAAAAACCCCTCCTGAGAATTTCACATGAATTCTCGAATTTTTTCCTCCTAGACCTGGTTATCGATACATGTACAGATATAAACCTTGATCCACAAATATGTAACCAGAACGCTACCTGTCAATACTCTTATTGCACATCCCGGCAGACCATCTGCAAACACTTGTCACGCTTGCCAGTAGGTAGGGCTAGCACAAATATTTACGCGTGCGTAAGTGTAACGTTAACGTAAGGTAGTGGTATGGAGCGCTGATCAAATGCCATACAACTGCCTACCAGTACCAGGCCTACTGTAGGCCTAGCACGAATATTTACGCGTAAGTATAAGTTAACGTTAATGTAAGGCAGTTGTATGGCATGTGATTCACGGATGGAATTGAGTACCAACACAGATTACTAACAGTAGCAATTTGTACACTGATCTACTCTGTGGCATACGTATCAGGTTACACGCTATACGAGCAATTAGCGGTCTTTACGAGTAATATCACGGTTCGTAAGTGAGCGAGCTCGTGTGAAGCTTGGATGAAGTTGTAAGTACTGCAAAATGAATTGCTGATTGTTGCATGCAGTTTGATTTGACAGATATTAATATTCGACCTGGTGAAAGCCGCGGGGAGCCGATGGATGCAGGAGGCGAGCAGCCGCTCTAAGTGGCGCTCGCTGGGGGAGGCCTATGTTCAGCAGTGGACGTCTTCAGGCTGTTAATGATGATGATGATGAATATTCTATACCTACTCACTATATTTTGTGCAGCCGCTCGAGATGGCGCCCCCTGGGGGAGGCTTATGTTCAGCAGTGAACCTCTTCAGGCTGTTGATGAGGATGATGATGAATATTCTATACATATATTAATAATCTAAAAGAGCTGAAAAATCTCTTTATTTAAAAAGGTGAAATTTATTGAGCAGATGGGGAATTGCTCAAGTACGACCTCTTATTCAGAGTCAATAGTCCCAATCATTCAATTATGTTTTCAAAACTGTGAGAATAGTAGCAGTGGCAACTTTGGCGTAATATAGGAAGTATTATAATTTATTATCTGTTATACAGGTACTTAAAAGTAAGTATACTTATTTACCTAGATACATATAACTTTCTTGTAGAAAAAAGCATCATATAAGTACACTACTAACATCTCTCAAACTCAGAAAAAAACAACCCTTATCACTTTCATTACGATTAATTTGCATTTTAAACGCTCAGCCGAGGCGATAAAGTATTCTTTTGAGCCAAAGGAGACCATAAATTAGCGAAATAAATTACTTAGTCGTAATTAATTTTATGGGGCTCCAAGTGGCCCGTCGACATGGGACGCACGGCGCTCTCCACTGCAGGAAATACCCACTTAATTAAGTTATTGGACCATTATAGCCGACCCAGAAAATTATATTGACTAGAATTTGTAAGTAACCGAGCCGAGTGATGGTGGAATGTCTTTTATGTGTTTTAACTCACACAGACGGGTTATGGGTTAATTTATGGGGTATCTGGGAGGGTTTATGATGTGATGCTTGTGGCCAAGAGACAAGGCTTTTGTGGGTGGAAGTTTTTGATGTTGGTATTATTGTTACTACGTGAAAATATAAGTGACTCTTAACCCTGGTTTCTGGTACATTTGTTAAAGTCAAACTCATGCCTTAAAAAATACGGAACGTTTATTGGTTGCCTCGTGATCATTCATCATTAACAGCCTGAACTGCTGAACATAGGCCAGGCGCCACTATGAGCGGCTGCTCGCCTCCTGGATCCATCGGCTCCCCGCGGCTTTCACCAGATCGTCGGTCCACCTAGTGGGGGCCGGCCTACGCTGCGTCTTCCGGTTCGTGGTCGCCACTTGAGAACCTTTCTTCCCCATCGGTTGTCGGTTGTTGATCATTGGCTGTCTTTAACTAATGAACCACCGGGAGTTACCCTCATAAACCTCTATCATTGATTGCTTTTGGGACCATGGAACTATTAATTGGGGAAGTCAATCTAACTGACTGTATTTGATTACATATTTTGAGATGACTGATCATGATCAGTGAGCAGAAAATAACAATAGGCTTAGTATAAGGAATACGTAAATTTTTACGTCAATTTGGGCTAATTCTACCAGCAATCACCACTGGAAGAGAACGACAGTCTCTCCTACCCTACCGTTACATCACTGGTAGAGACTAGCGGATAAAAACTCTTTTCCTTACAGATAACTATTTGTCCTGTACCTAAGGAAAACATTAATACAAGGCTAAGTTATCATTTTCATTCATAAAATCCTATTCCTATAATACACGCCAGGAAATCTTAGGTTACATAGAACATAATGTAAATAATTAATACTATCGCTTAGCTACATTACAATATAGAGTAAAGTGGGTCACAGTAACCCAACACTGCTCTCGAGGCAGATCGGTGGGCTTTGTTCCAGGGCACTCGAGGGCGGGTTTCAAATCCAATACGAATTTGAGAGAGGCAATCCTTTACACGGCGGCAGATTGTTTACAAGGTGAAATGTTACGGGTGGCCGTGACGCTATTATATAGTTTGCTGTGTCTAATAATGTATCGAAAGTATAAATGGACGGGGGGGGGGGACGGCAGTTCTATCGACCTTCTTTAATTTAATTTTTCAACCAACTATGCACTATTTCCAGGTTCCGTTAAAATATTATTTATTAAACACCATTTCAACAACAAAATAGCTAGACATGAGATAGACTGTAAGCTATGGAGAGGGACAATATATCTTATATTCTAGTAAGAATTCTAGGTAGGTACACTAATTAACTATATCGTGGTACTTCAATACCACCGTAGTTTTCTTACTTCAAAGTAGGTATGTATACAATTAATAAGAAACATGTAGTTAGGATAGGTCACATCAGTTATTTTACCAAATAAGTGAGTGGTAATCCGTCAGTGGTTTTGTATGAAATATAGGAGTGACCTAATATTTATGCTTAGTTAAAAATGGATGGGATGGAGGCATGGTTTTTTTTTTATTATTTTCTCTTTGTCTAAATTGTAGATCGGGTTGATTAAGGGGTGAAACCAGATTCAAAGCAATCATTGTTTTAAAAAAATACTTTAACTTGAATACCGAAAACCTTAGAAACATGGTATGAAATACAAAATTTTAGATTGTTACTACATGGCTTTTAAATAAATCTCTAAAATGTCTAACTCATTTTTGCCCACTTACCTTGCATTTTTGCATTTCATTGCTCCTCAGCATAATACAACTGCGTAAAAAATATCTATCTCTAATCTAGATAGCTCTAGTATCAAGGGACCGCATTATTTTGAGTTTTAACTAATTAATAAATAATAATCAATTATTATGTAATTTATTACATAACTAAACGGTCAGTGCGATAGAACTTTTTCCGCCGACTGTACTTTTAAACAAAGGAATAAAAAAGTATGACCGATCGGTACTCGTTGTATGGGTTTACAAAACTGTGACCGAAAGGGACATGTGACCGATCGGCCCTAACTCTGTCAGATGCCTAAGTTAGAATAAGTTGTCTATACAAAAAGGCTTTGACAACATGTCGAACAAATCGTTTCGTAACTATGATCCCTTCATCTGCCTTCATCCGACGCCTTGGCATTTAGATAATTTGCTGCGATTGGTAACCACTAACGAGGCACACAACATTGTTTCGACCTTTGTACTTAATCGATAGATTTACATTTTTTAAGCCTTTTACGCCTGGGTTGTCTTCTCGTCACGATAAACAGTGTTCTGCACATTTTTAATGAGAACCGGAATTAATTGCATTTAATAGTCATAACCGTGATGCAAGTCGACGAAACGGCTATACTAACAGCCATTGATAGACCTACAGTTTTTTCGTTACCATACAGCTAGTTTCGATTTACACAGTTTTAAACTGCTGAACATAGGTTTCCTCCACTTTGACCAGCCTACTCGCATCCAAGCAATAGCTCCCGCGGTTGGCCGTCACGTTAGTCACCCGTGTGGGCTGTATGGGTTTGCAAAACTGTGACAAAATGGGCCTATGACCGATCGGCACTAAGGCTGACATTCACAGACGAGTTAGAGTTCGAACTCGAACTCCGTTATGTCAAAATTGGAGTCTAGACTCGTACTTCGATCGAATGTGCATTCACAGTCGACTTTAGCATAATGGAGTACGAGTATATACTCATCTGAGCATGAGACGGACTGAGCCACGAAATCGGTGACTCGAGCCGTGCTCAGGCACCGCCATTTTTAAAAACAATGCTGCTTAAAATCAATTTTTAATGTGGATTTTGTGAAGAAATGTATTTAGTATTGAATAAAACGAATAAATTACGAAATAAAATTAGTTACTTCATAGATTTATTTATAATGAAAATAACAATAAAAACATCTAATAGTAATTTACTGGCAGATCCTGTGTGTTTTCTTTTCTTTGTTGTATTATAGATTTTGCTTCCCCGGCTTGTGTCTTCACATTCACATTATTCCATGCCTTTTTAAGTTGTTTGTGAGCAGGTACCTAACCTAAGTGGCAATCACAGAGTACATTGGTAAGACTGGTTATTTGTTTATTGTACTATGTTGTTTTTAAATTTTTTATGTTTGTTCTGACGTTCGTGGGGCCACAAATGGGGTCCGACTGAAAATCAGTAATTAAGGTCTTTAGGACCTTAATTGTATGCTGAGTCGGGGCCCATTCGTGACACCACGCAGCATTGCACTGCTTCTGTTTGTGTGTATATTGTTTTGTAATGTTATTTATGTAGTGTAATGTTGTGTGTGTTACTGTCACGATTAAATGTATTTTCTTTCTTTCTTTCTTTCTTTCTTTCTTTCTTAACCTATAATATAGAATTAATCTTAAATTAATGGTAGGTTTCTATTAACTACCTGTAATGTAATTAAAAGTACTTACGCAGTACACTTATTGTATAAATAGGATGCAAATTTAGTGCATCTATGTTTTGTCTTTGAAATGTGAAATTCATAAATTGACTAGAGTTGCTGGTGTGTTGGTCGACGATACACAAAACTTCTTCTACAAAAAGCTACTTATGGACTCTTTTTGAAAATAGTTTTAACCGCGCTTACCTACCTCCCATTTTGAGCAGAGCATACCTATTATCATCATCATCATCGTCATCAACAGCCTAAATCCGTCCACTGCTGAACAAAGGCCTCCCTTAAAAAGCGCCACTTTGAGCGGCTGCTTGCCTTCTGCATCCATCGGTTTCCTGCGACGTAGGCCGGGCCCGTAGGTGGATAGACGACCTGGTGAAAACCACAGGGACCTAATTTTATCAAATATGTATGTCGACTCCGCCTAGCAACTTATTAGTATTAGGTAGGTAGATACTAGTAAATCTTCTTGTAATAAAGACCTGACCTACACCTAGGACAATAGTTTACAGCAGGAAGACGAGACGTATCGCGTGTGGGCGCCACCCGACACCACGCGCACCGGTTTGGGCCCACTGACCGACGCGCCACATGCATCGCTGCGCACGCGCATCTAGTGTTATCCAGCTGCTGAATTATTATTTACCTTAGTATTTTGTTTGACATATTTGTAGAACATTAAATACCTAACTAAACGTTTTTAAAACTAGATTATTATTATTATTATTCACTCATTTATTTTCTTTTCTTAAGTTTAGGTTTTTTTTATAATATTGATATAAAAATATGTTACAAAAATAATACAAAAAAACCTAAGCCTAGAGTGCCGCCGGCAGCGGAGCAGGGCCCAAGCTTATTATTACTATTATTTTAGTCAGTGATTTGTGTGTAAATTTTCAGCTAAATTAGTTCACCAAAACGGGTCAATTAAGTAAAAGCCAAATAATAATAAAATAACGTTTCTAATTTATAATTATGTAGTGGCTCTATGACCTGTAGATCTCGCGAGTCTGTGTTTCCAAAGCAAGCTTAAAACTGAAACTGTTTTTCGGTTCCTTCGTTTTCAACCTCAGTTTTAAAAATTGAATACATATAAAAAACATATTTATTTAAATTCGCGGACTTGCATGCAAAACACGTGAAAATAGAAAAGCCCCTGGGAACCTCTTAGTCTAATGTTAATGTGTTTTTTAGTCCTAGTGTAAATTAATATATTTTCAATTGTATAAAATCTTTAAAATAAGATAAACCTTACCTTCTAATCATAATAATAACACGTCTACAATGCGAATAGTCACGCGGCATGCATGCTGCGGTAGTCAGGCGAGCCGACAGGACAATGGTTGGCCATACCGTATGACAAACGGACGGACATGCTACCATTGTCTGTATATACAGCTTTACGGAGAGTAAAACAAAACAAAACTAGGTAATTTTGAAACTTGATCTAATTTTTTGCAACACTCTAAAATCAATATTTTTGATTTTTTAGCAGTATCGCCTACTCAGCGTAAATTATTTTGTGTAATTAAAATGATTTCATTTAGTTAAAATTTAATTAAAAGTAATTAAATATTAGGACAATTAGCGCTCATATAGCGAAGCTTGACTCGCTGCACTGTTCTTGACCGATTAATTTGGATGGGTGATCCACAAAATTCGCCCTAATTACATAGGAGGTGATAGATTGTACTACCGTGCTTCGAAAGATATACAATATACATACCTAAATGTCCGACCCGGCTTTTATGGTAAGGAAAGTCAGAAGCTATGGTTGCCTAACAATTCTGACACCAGCCAGGCTAGCACGGACGGAAGATTGCCTTTCCCTGTTTTATGTCAAATTCTTCATACAATTTACTTGTCAAGTGGAGTAAAACAGGGGAAAGACAATTTTGTCTACCGTCCGTGCTAACCCTGCAGCCGGGCATGCGCACCGCGACAAAATTTTCTCGGCATTATTTCTCGTGAGAGACCGTGACAAGGCTATGGTAGCGCCTGAGTGTGTCTCACTCTAACAGCGACGACAACTTTTCTCGCGGTGCGCATGCTAGGCCATCAGGGCAGACCATTTGCCTGCACGAAAAAAGATGGGCTAGGGAGTCGAACCTTAAAACCTTATGACTGCTTGACTAAATGTAATGTAATATTCTACCAATTTATTTATTGTTTTAAAGATCCGACAAGATTTTATTTGACATTATTTTGCCTTTAAAAGAATTAAACATTTAACATAAATAATTTTACCATATGGCATGCAACATTACTCAAATATTGTTCATTAACGGGATATTTGGCATGGATGTTTAGAATATTATAATCTGAATGTATAATAATAATAACAATAATTACCGCTCTCGCTAGACGGCTGGATCAAGGGTCAGATTCAGAAGGCGGTACTCCTTGACACGGCACGTATTGTCAGGAGGTTCCTCACTCTGCAGCCCTGACCACCGGTAGCTTGGGCCCTGCCCCGCTGCCGGCGGCAGTCTAGGCTTAGGTTTTTTTATATTATTTTTGTAACATATTTTTATATCAATATTATAAAAAAACTTAAACTTAAGTTAATAAATGAGTGAATAACAATAATATTATTAACGCAGGGCCGGCTTTGTGGCGAGCCGACAACTTTGGCGTAATATAGGAAGTATTATAATTTATTATCTGTTATACAGGTACTTAAAAGTAAGTATACTTATTTACCTAGATACATATAACTTTCTTGTAGAAAAAAGCATCATATAAGTACACTACTAACATCTCTCAAACTCAGAAAAAAACAACCCTTATCACTTTCATTACGATTAATTTGCATTTTAAACGCTCAGCCGAGGCGATAAAGTATTCTTTTGAGCCAAAGGAGACCATAAATTAGCGAAATAAATTACTTAGTCGTAATTAATTTTATGGGGCTCCAAGTGGCCCGTCGACATGGGACGCACGGCGCTCTCCACTGCAGGAAATACCCACTTAATTAAGTTATTGGACCATTATAGCCGACCCAGAAAATTATATTGACTAGAATTTGTAAGTAACCGAGCCGAGTGATGGTGGAATGTCTTTTATGTGTTTTAACTCACACAGACGGATTATGGGTTAATTTATGGGGTATCTGGGAGGGTTTATGATGTGATGCTTGTGGCCAAGAGACAAGGCTTTTGTGGGTGGAAGTTTTTGATGTTGGTATTATTGTTACTACGTGAAAATATAAGTGACTCTTAACCCTGGTTTCTGGTACATTTGTTAAAGTCAAACTCATGCCTTAAAAAATACGGAACGTTTATTGGTTGCCTCGTGATCATTCATCATTAACAGCCTGAACTGCTGAACATAGGCCAGGCGCCACTATGAGCGGCTGCTCGCCTCCTGGATCCATCGGCTCCCCGCGGCTTTCACCAGATCGTCGGTCCACCTAGTGGGGGCCGGCCTACGCTGCGTCTTCCGGTTCGTGGTCGCCACTTGAGAACCTTTCTTCCCCATCGGTTGTCGGTTGTTGATCATTGGCTGTCTTTAACTAATGAACCACCGGGAGTTACCCTCATAAACCTCTATCATTGATTGCTTTTGGGACCATGGAACTATTAATTGGGGAAGTCAATCTAACTGACTGTATTTGATTACATATTTTGAGATGACTGATCATGATCAGTGAGCAGAAAATAACAATAGGCTTAGTATAAGGAATACGTAAATTTTTACGTCAATTTGGGCTAATTCTACCAGCAATCACCACTGGAAGAGAACGACAGTCTCTCCTACCCTACCGTTACATCACTGGTAGAGACTAGCGGATAAAAACTCTTTTCCTTATAGATAACTATTTGTCCTGTACCTAAGGAAAACATTAATACAAGGCTAAGTTATCATTTTCATTCATAAAATCCTATTCCTATAATACACGCCAGGAAATCTTAGGTTACATAGAACATAATTTAAATAATTAATACTATCGCTTAGCTACATTACAATATAGAGTAAAGTGGGTCACAGTAACCCAACACTGCTCTCGAGGCAGATCGGTGGGCTTTGTTCCAGGGCACTCGAGGGCGGGTTTCAAATCCAATACGAATTTGAGAGAGGCAATCCTTTACACGGCGGCAGATTGTTTACAAGGTGAAATGTTACGGGTGGCCGTGACGCTATTATATAGTTTGCTGTGTCTAATAATGTATCGAAAGTATAAATGGACGGGGGGGGGGGGACGGCAGTTCTATCGACCTTCTTTAATTTAATTTTTCAACCAACTATGCACTATTTCCAGGTTCCGTTAAAATATTATTTATTAAACACCATTT
This sequence comes from Ennomos erosarius, assembly GCA_963580505.1. NCBI lineage: Eukaryota > Metazoa > Arthropoda > Insecta > Lepidoptera > Geometridae > Ennomos > Ennomos erosarius. Next base: position 13,866,085 of record OY756988.1, read on the forward strand.
CAACAACAAAATAGCTAGACATGAGATAGACTGTAAGCTATGGAGAGGGACAATATATCTTATATTCTAGTAAGAATTCTAGGTAGGTACACTAATTAACTATATCGTGGTACTTCAATACCACCGTAGTTTTCTTACTTCAAAGTAGGTATGTATACAATTAATAAGAAACATGTAGTTAGGATAGGTCACATCAGTTATTTTACCAAATAAGTGAGTGGTAATCCGTCAGTGGTTTTGTATGAAATATAGGAGTGACCTAATATTTATGCTTAGTTAAAAATGGATGGGATGGAGGCATGGTTTTTTTTTTATTATTTTCTCTTTGTCTAAATTGTAGATCGGGTTGATTAAGGGGTGAAACCAGATTCAAAGCAATCATTGTTTTAAAAAAATACTTTAACTTGAATACCGAAAACCTTAGAAACATGGTATGAAATACAAAATTTTAGATTGTTACTACATGGCTTTTAAATAAATCTCTAAAATGTCTAACTCATTTTTGCCCACTTACCTTGCATTTTTGCATTTCATTGCTCCTCAGCATAATACAACTGCGTAAAAAATATCTATCTCTAATCTAGATAGCTCTAGTATCAAGGGACCGCATTATTTTGAGTTTTAACTAATTAATAAATAATAATCAATTATTATGTAATTTATTACATAACTAAACGGTCAGTGCGATAGAACTTTTTCCGCCGACTGTACTTTTAAACAAAGGAATAAAAAAGTATGACCGATCGGTACTCGTTGTATGGGTTTACAAAACTGTGACCGAAAGGGACATGTGACCGATCGGCCCTAACTCTGTCAGATGCCTAAGTTAGAATAAGTTGTCTATACAAAAAGGCTTTGACAACATGTCGAACAAATCGTTTCGTAACTATGATCCCTTCATCTGCCTTCATCCGACGCCTTGGCATTTAGATAATTTGCTGCGATTGGTAACCACTAACGAGGCACACAACATTGTTTCGACCTTTGTACTTAATCGATAGATTTACATTTTTTAAGCCTTTTACGCCTGGGTTGTCTTCTCGTCACGATAAACAGTGTTCTGCACATTTTTAATGAGAACCGGAATTAATTGCATTTAATAGTCATAACCGTGATGCAAGTCGACGAAACGGCTATACTAACAGCCATTGATAGACCTACAGTTTTTTCGTTACCATACAGCTAGTTTCGATTTACACAGTTTTAAACTGCTGAACATAGGTTTCCTCCACTTTGACCAGCCTACTCGCATCCAAGCAATAGCTCCCGCGGTTGGCCGTCACGTTAGTCACCCGTGTGGGCTGTATGGGTTTGCAAAACTGTGACAAAATGGGCCTATGACCGATCGGCACTAAGGCTGACATTCACAGACGAGTTAGAGTTCGAACTCGAACTCCGTTATGTCAAAATTGGAGTCTAGACTCGTACTTCGATCGAATGTGCATTCACAGTCGACTTTAGCATAATGGAGTACGAGTATATACTCATCTGAGCATGAGACGGACTGAGCCACGAAATCGGTGACTCGAGCCGTGCTCAGGCACCGCCATTTTTAAAAACAATGCTGCTTAAAATCAATTTTTAATGTGGATTTTGTGAAGAAATGTATTTAGTATTGAATAAAACGAATAAATTACGAAATAAAATTAGTTACTTCATAGATTTATTTATAATGAAAATAACAATAAAAACATCTAATAGTAATTTACTGGCAGATCCTGTGTGTTTTCTTTTCTTTGTTGTATTATAGATTTTGCTTCCCCGGCTTGTGTCTTCACATTCACATTATTCCATGCCTTTTTAAGTTGTTTGTGAGCAGGTACCTAACCTAAGTGGCAATCACAGAGTACATTGGTAAGACTGGTTATTTGTTTATTGTACTATGTTGTTTTTAAATTTTTTATGTTTGTTCTGACGTTCGTGGGGCCACAAATGGGGTCCGACTGAAAATCAGTAATTAAGGTCTTTAGGACCTTAATTGTATGCTGAGTCGGGGCCCATTCGTGACACCACGCAGCATTGCACTGCTTCTGTTTGTGTGTATATTGTTTTGTAATGTTATTTATGTAGTGTAATGTTGTGTGTGTTACTGTCACGATTAAATGTATTTTCTTTCTTTCTTTCTTTCTTTCTTTCTTTCTTAACCTATAATATAGAATTAATCTTAAATTAATGGTAGGTTTCTATTAACTACCTGTAATGTAATTAAAAGTACTTACGCAGTACACTTATTGTATAAATAGGATGCAAATTTAGTGCATCTATGTTTTGTCTTTGAAATGTGAAATTCATAAATTGACTAGAGTTGCTGGTGTGTTGGTCGACGATACACAAAACTTCTTCTACAAAAAGCTACTTATGGACTCTTTTTGAAAATAGTTTTAACCGCGCTTACCTACCTCCCATTTTGAGCAGAGCATACCTATTATCATCATCATCATCGTCATCAACAGCCTAAATCCGTCCACTGCTGAACAAAGGCCTCCCTTAAAAAGCGCCACTTTGAGCGGCTGCTTGCCTTCTGCATCCATCGGTTTCCTGCGACGTAGGCCGGGCCCGTAGGTGGATAGACGACCTGGTGAAAACCACAGGGACCTAATTTTATCAAATATGTATGTCGACTCCGCCTAGCAACTTATTAGTATTAGGTAGGTAGATACTAGTAAATCTTCTTGTAATAAAGACCTGACCTACACCTAGGACAATAGTTTACAGCAGGAAGACGAGACGTATCGCGTGTGGGCGCCACCCGACACCACGCGCACCGGTTTGGGCCCACTGACCGACGCGCCACATGCATCGCTGCGCACGCGCATCTAGTGTTATCCAGCTGCTGAATTATTATTTACCTTAGTATTTTGTTTGACATATTTGTAGAACATTAAATACCTAACTAAACGTTTTTAAAACTAGATTATTATTATTATTATTCACTCATTTATTTTCTTTTCTTAAGTTTAGGTTTTTTTTATAATATTGATATAAAAATATGTTACAAAAATAATACAAAAAAACCTAAGCCTAGAGTGCCGCCGGCAGCGGAGCAGGGCCCAAGCTTATTATTACTATTATTTTAGTCAGTGATTTGTGTGTAAATTTTCAGCTAAATTAGTTCACCAAAACGGGTCAATTAAGTAAAAGCCAAATAATAATAAAATAACGTTTCTAATTTATAATTATGTATTGGCTCTATGACCTGTAGATCTCGCGAGTCTGTGTTTCCAAAGCAAGCTTAAAACTGAAACTGTTTTTCGGTTCCTTCGTTTTCAACCTCAGTTTTAAAAATTGAATACATATAAAAAACATATTTATTTAAATTCGCGGACTTGCATGCAAAACACGTGAAAATAGAAAAGCCCCTGGGAACCTCTTAGTCTAATGTTAATGTGTTTTTTAGTCCTAGTGTAAATTAATATATTTTCAATTGTATAAAATCTTTAAAATAAGATAAACCTTACCTTCTAATCATAATAATAACACGTCTACAATGCGAATAGTCACGCGGCATGCATGCTGCGGTAGTCAGGCGAGCCGACAGGACAATGGTTGGCCATACCGTATGACAAACGGACGGACATGCTACCATTGTCTGTATATACAGCTTTACGGAGAGTAAAACAAAACAAAACTAGGTAATTTTGAAACTTGATCTAATTTTTTGCAACACTCTAAAATCAATATTTTTGATTTTTTAGCAGTATCGCCTACTCAGCGTAAATTATTTTGTGTAATTAAAATGATTTCATTTAGTTAAAATTTAATTAAAAGTAATTAAATATTAGGACAATTAGCGCTCATATAGCGAAGCTTGACTCGCTGCACTGTTCTTGACCGATTAATTTGGATGGGTGATCCACAAAATTCGCCCTAATTACATAGGAGGTGATAGATTGTACTACCGTGCTTCGAAAGATATACAATATACATACCTAAATGTCCGACCCGGCTTTTATGGTAAGGAAAGTCAGAAGCTATGGTTGCCTAACAATTCTGACACCAGCCAGGCTAGCACGGACGGAAGATTGCCTTTCCCTGTTTTATGTCAAATTCTTCATACAATTTACTTGTCAAGTGGAGTAAAACAGGGGAAAGACAATTTTGTCTACCGTCCGTGCTAACCCTGCAGCCGGGCATGCGCACCGCGACAAAATTTTCTCGGCATTATTTCTCGTGAGAGACCGTGACAAGGCTATGGTAGCGCCTGAGTGTGTCTCACTCTAACAGCGACGACAACTTTTCTCGCGGTGCGCATGCTAGGCCATCAGGGCAGACCATTTGCCTGCACGAAAAAAGATGGGCTAGGGAGTCGAACCTTAAAACCTTATGACTGCTTGACTAAATGTAATGTAATATTCTACCAATTTATTTATTGTTTTAAAGATCCGACAAGATTTTATTTGACATTATTTTGCCTTTAAAAGAATTAAACATTTAACATAAATAATTTTACCATATAGCATGCAACATTACTCAAATATTGTTCATTAACGGGATATTTGGCATGGATGTTTAGAATATTATAATCTGAATGTATAATAATAATAACAATAATTACCGCTCTCGCTAGACGGCTGGATCAAGGGTCAGATTCAGAAGGCGGTACTCCTTGACACGGCACGTATTGTCAGGAGGTTCCTCACTCTGCAGCCCTGACCACCGGTAGCTTGGGCCCTGCCCCGCTGCCGGCGGCAGTCTAGGCTTAGGTTTTTTTATATTATTTTTGTAACATATTTTTATATCAATATTATAAAAAAACTTAAACTTAAGTTAATAAATGAGTGAATAACAATAATATTATTAACGCAGGGCCGGCTTTGTGGCGAGCCGACGGTGAGTGGCGACACCGCGTACCCTAATTCCAAGGGGCTAAGTGAGACCCCTAACCCCTGGCTTGCCTTAACTGGCTGTTCAGGGGTGGATGTCGCAAGAGCTAAGAACCTAAGCTCCAGGGTGGAAGTGTTAAAGGGCATAACGCCACGAGTAGCGTTCAGTGAGTGCAGCACACCTCTCGACACCCTAAGCCACCCACACTAATGTTGCTTCCTCGGCACCAATATGCGGTAGCCACTACAGGAGGCCCATTTAGTGGGTGGCAAGTCATCACCTGCCTCAAACATTTTGATATGAGACAAAATTGGCAGGTGCCGTTCTCTCATTCAATAACCCAATGTTACCATCCATCCAAAAGTTCACCATAATAGCCCAGATATTTTTACCTTCATATTATACAAAATAGTTATCTCAATATGCCAACATGTAAGAAAAAAATATGTAAAACACGGTCACATTGCCTCTGGTCCTCGCTGAAATGCAAACAATCGACGTCAGGTCCAGGGATAATGTGACCGTGTTATAGCTATCCAAAAAGGCCTTTTGGTGCTAGCTTCGGCCCCACCAATGCCTTTCAAATGTCCGGGCTAGACCCCGAGAATGGAAATGGATAAGAAAATAATAATAACCATTTATTTCAGAGATAATAATTGAGGTCATTTTTAGATGTTAATAAAATTTCAAGCAACTTAAGTATAACATGGCACACCACTGTCGTGGTTGAATGTACGGCCTATACAATGATAATACCAACTATTTATGTACTACATTCTGCAATAAATGATATTCTATTCTATTCTTTGTATTTACGGGTAGGTTTGTAGCAGCAAATAAACTCGGCCTACGAGCAGGAATATTTTTACCCATTGAGCTCACCTGACTAGTTTACTCCATCTCTGTGCTCTTTCTCAGTATAGCCAGACAAATTTTCTTTGTACTGTAACGATCCAGGGTGTCTCGTGACGTCACATTTATTAGGAATGTTTATTCATCAATAAAAAATATTTAAATCATTAAATCTTATCAATTTTGCTTATAAAAATAATTTAAATTAAAGCAATAGTCGTAGGCATTACGCTCATTACTGAAAAATATGAAGATAGGTATTGGAGTAGTTACCTGAATATGAAATGAAGTGAAATTAGTAGAAATCAAACCTTCGTTATAATATTGCATACAGAGTTCATATCAAAGATTTGGGAGCTCTTAGTTGTAGAGCGGTCGATCATTGAATGTGTCAAAAATTTTCCTTGGATTCCAAATTTAAGCGTGACGGATTTTTTATGTTTCTTAATTAATTTCTGAAGTTTGCGCGGTGTAAGGAGGGATTAGGCGTGAAATTTTGTTAAGGCCCAGGGTATTTTTCATGAGCATCGACTGAAAGATGATTACTGAAGGATAAAGTACTTTATTACCCTTTTCACATAAAATTTTAATACTTAGGCATGTAGGGAAGGAGTTATTTTATGTGTTATTATCTATTTAGATGTGATTGTGCTTATGGATTCGGCTGAAAGCAATTTACTCTGTCACAGAGATTGTTCTGGAACTAAAAGGTCTTAGATTATTATTTTAATATATGACTTCAGTTATATTGATAGAGCTTTATGTTATTAATATCATTATCAAGTGGTATTGGAAAATTGTATTGAATTATTTGTAAATATCTACATAAAAGTATGAAACACATAAGCGGAACATCTAGGATTCGGATAATTATGACTTTTATTGTCGATTTCGTATAGATTTGTGGAAGTTTGAAGGAATTTTTAGGAATACAAATTATGTTTTAAAGTTTATATTAATTTTCGAAATTACGTTACATAATATTTAGATGATTATTACTATAGAACGAGTAGGATGGGTACTTTGGGATTAAGTTTTCATGATATTTTCGAATTTTCCATCTAGATTGAACGATTTGCGATACCCACCCCTCTTAAATTTTCTCAAGCAGAAGGAATCGTGTGGCTAATATTGTAGATTTTCATTTGTTTAAGTGAAGTATCACAACCATATCAATATAGATTTGACCATGTCGGCGCGCGCACTACAAAATGAAACCAGGAAAAACTATAAAACAGAGCCGAGGAGCTGTCAAAGGGTTCATTCGTTAAGCAGCCGCGGGGGTCATTACATGATACCTGTGGCAGTGCTCATGAGATTTTCGGGTAACTTCAAGTTAGAGTCGTCCTCTCAAGTAATTCTGGTTCTGAGGAAGAATCCTTGGTTCCAGAAACCCCAGTCAGAAACAAGTTGAAACATGTGATATACGAAGCTTGTTTTCCTCCTACTTTTGCGTTAGGGCAGATCGCGTGTTCTGTGGAGACCTGCACCAGATTTTGCCTCCGTTATAGGATCTGGATCCACCTTTTTGGTTTGGTTTGCATTCTGGCTGAAAGGAGGGCTGAAAAGATTAGCTGACCCGTCTTCGTGTATACGATACCCGGATCCTAAATGTAAATCAAACTGAACTGTCCCACACAATAGGGTTTTGTCTTCTATGCACTTATGAGACTTCGGTCCGCATACAAGATAAAAAATAGGTGGCAATAGGATTTATTAGCTTTGGAGAGCTTTTGTCACAGCTCGTTTACTTATAGGCTAGATTAGGTATGTTCTCATTGCACACTCGAGAACAGACATGCACGCTTAAAAGTAAATATGAGATTTGTAGCAATCTCTAGTTTTGGGGGTACACACCAGATGTTAGAAAAAGCTATAAGTTGAGGAACACACATGGGAGGGAAAGTTAGGGTTAAAATACTAAAATTTGCAGTAAAATAAATGTTTTAGGGAAATAGGTAAAAATCGATTGTACAAAGGTACATAAAAATAGATTCAAAATTATTATAAAATTGGTAGTAATATAAAACTGTAAGGGAAATAGGCAAAACTCGGTTTTATAAAAATGCTTAAGATTAGGGTTAAAATTATAAATCATGCGGTAAAATAAAATGGTTAGGAAAATAGGGAAAATCAAAATTCTAATAAATGCTTGATTCTAAAAAATAAAATAATGACAATATTCTACCAAAATAATAATAATAATAATAATAATAATTTGTTTATTTAAGCATCAAGGCCCAAGGGTTAGTTGACTTATAACTAAGTGTTAGTAGTATAATAATTTACCTTTAAAATTTAGGTCAAATCGGAAAAATGAATTATGAGGGAAATTAAGAAAACTCTAAATACAAAATCTAACTATAATAGATAAATAAGTAAAAATTAAATTAAAGTAAACAAATAATAAAATAAAAACCAATGATTTAAAATATTAGAGAATTTGTTATTATTCTATACTTCTTGGTGGTGTGCGGTTTGAGAGAAGTAGGTAGGATTTTCTCTAATCGGATCCTGAAGGAAGAGTCCTAATCAAGCGTATGTAATTGAATATCGTCCTGTTAGTTCAAAACAGGTAATGGATTAGTTGCGTTAGTTATGTAACAGTTGGGAAACTAGGTTTGGAATGATTATAATAGCATTTTCCTGAATTTAAAACGTGGTAATTGAAGCTAAAGTAATATCGGCAATTTTTATGGCGGAAATTTAGGAAGGCTTTAGACTTTGGGCTGTATGAGATGAGACAGGGGGGGAAGTTCAGCTGGAAGGCTAACTTTAGGGTCTGTCATATACTGAATTTAGTACGTATTTGATAGACTCACAATGGTCTCACATTAGGTGATGAAGGATAAGTATGAGGTTTTGCTTTGCTAACAAATTAACGTAGAGTTCCCTTGAATGTATTGAGGACGTATGTTGTTAGGGCTTGCTAAAAGATCATGTCCTCTCTGTCCTTAGTGTTTTGAAGACAAAACTAGACATACTGACCTGGAATGAATAGTAACAAATAGTAAAATCAATTTCCCCAACAGTGTCTTGAAAACCTCAAGTGGAGGCAATTTCATACACAACATAGTGGAGGGCTGTCCCGTCAGGTGTCGAAGCTCACAGTTATGGAGCGGGGAGGTGCTCCGTAGCCGAATGTTATGATAAGCAGATAGATTATCATGACTTCGCTAATTTAAACAAACTTAACTTCAGAATGTATGACTTACATTTACGTGAAGCCTTAGTACTACTTACTAGGTTAATGTGAGTTGTTTTGGGGCAATCTACGTTTTCGATATTTCCAGCAAATATAGGATTAGCGCTCATCATAGGTTCAGATTGCAAAGCTTAGTAAAATAAAGAAATTACATTCTACTAAATTAATCTCGTATTGAGTCGGCGTCAGTTAGGAATTGTATCATTACTTTAAAAGGAATTGGATTACTACATCATCATAACGTACGGGTTCTACCACTATTAGGAGACGATCACTTGGCCATAACAAATCTAGAACATACAACAAGCTTAGGTTAATTTTAGGTTCTTTCCAACGGTATTAGATTTGCTAGCGTTATTTAATTCATTTTATAGTTTATTTAAACTTAGATCTTTAGGTTCGGTAAATTAAAGATACAACTATAATAATTATGAATATAAGGGGAATAAGGGGGTTAGTAAAGGGGGGGTTATTACAGTACCTACTTATCAAAGATAAATTAAACACTGCAACATTTTTGAGTTTAGAATCTACAAATAAATCGCACGTGCGTCAAATGAAAGCTTCCATTCATCCCCTTCTTAATCCAAAACTAATGAAAAAAATCTGCTAACTAAAGACCCTTTCAAACTCCGCCATTTAAAACATTGAACATACTCCCAGCTAATAACTATGCAAATTCTTTCAAACTGACGAAACTGGATATTAGGTACCATCTACCAAAAAATTGTGACCGTCCTCTCCCCTCTTTTGACTTACAAAATAGGAAGATTACAAGTGCACTACCTCATTTTGATAGGTCAAGTCATAATGGTTTGTAATTACGGGAGTATACTTATCGGCCAGTTCTATGTGAGCTGTCCTGTCCTCCATCATGAAAGGTCGGTGTTAGATGCTTGAGAGGTCAAGCTTTAATGGCTGATATATAGGGTTGTTAATGAAACGTCGAGATCAGCACGCGCCACGGGCTATAAGCAATAGTGCAATCTATCAGAAAAGTTCTATCTACAAGGCTAAGTTTATATTGGATGCACTGGTAGCGCGGTACAAGATTAATACGTCAAAGCTTTAAGGTTTACAGAATAGTTGAGCTAAAGCACTACGTAAACGATAAGACTCTAAAGCTCTATGGTCTATGTGGGTACAGTAATAATAGGCCTAATTTTGAAGGCTTTAGATGACAGTATAAAAATACTAAAAATATATCCATCTCTTACATTCCCGTCTGTTTGACAAGAACAGCAACAGTTTTAGTAGTTTTAGATCTGTCAACTAAAGCCTTTAAAATTGGCCCCATTATTATTTTATTTTTATCATTGTAAGTATCTGATGATAATTTAAGTAACTGTAATCGACCGTGAGTTTTATACAATTAAAATGCATGAAGTAAACATTAATTTAATAACAGCAGGGAGACGTTGGCATCTAGGATACAGATTGTCTAGTCTAGGTGCCAACACACCTTATTGTTAAGATTCGTTCATTCGTTGTCACTCATTTTCTTGTACGTAATCTACTCACTTATGTAATGTTAAAATTAATTTTAATCTTAGAATCTTTAGCGCTCATTTAATATTTAATTTTTCTTAAATATTTAAATTAGTTCGTTACTGTACTGGCAACCAGGATACAGTTCTGAACTGGAAGCCAGTACGGTATATTATTGTAATCTTGTGTTATTGTTTAACTTTGCATGCAACTTGAAATCAACAAACCTTCGAGGTTTACTTTAAGCAACATATTATCTAACTTTGAATGATAGAAAATCCCTAAAAGTATCAGATGAATATTCGCCTAAACTTTTACAAAAGCCATTTACATCATTCGCACTGTAAATATATCTGAATTCAAAGCAATTCGTCCGTTCGTTCATTTGATGTAAACACAATGACGTGTGTGAGATTATCACCACTATAACCCTTGATATAAAGGCTATATTGGCCTGAAAGTTTAACAGGAACAGTAAACTTTGAACTAGTCCATCCGATGTTCGTCAAAGCTAAAAGCATGAATCCATTTAACCCTCAACCCTTGTTTGCTCACTCGCAGAGCTTACACCCCTTCAAACTGGATCGTCAGCCTGAACTATTCCATTTCCACGGTTTACCTACGCGATTATGATAACGTCAAATAAAGGGAGATTTTAATAATGAATTCTGGGATTATTGAGAGAGATTTGAGAAAGTTTGGAGCATATTAAATGCGTAGATTCGTTCGACAGCATATGTATTACATGATTTGGAATGAATATTCTATCCGGGTTGAAATTATAGTATAGCAACTATGACATGCAGGTAGGTTTTCAGTAGTGGATGGGGTTTTACCGTGAGCAAAGTCATTTCTAAAGCAGAATCAACAAACATTGCAAAAGCACCTTTAATTAATAAAAGTACCTAGTGATTAATCCATAACAAAGCTACGAAACCACATTCTAATACAAGTTTTACATGAAGCCCCGACACATCGGAGCACGCAATCGATGTGCATTCTGCATAATACATCGGCATCGATGCTCGCCTTCATTACGTATCGATTGTTCCACGTAATTCGATAGTCTTGACGCGGTGCCATCGATGTCGTTAAAGTAGACATGGAATCGACCATGTTTGTGAGTGTTGTAAGTTATTGTATGTATGCCAACAGTAAAAAAAAATAAGAGGTAAGTAGTTTTGCAGATCTACAAATTTTAATTTTAACTCAATCAAGTTTCGGTGACACAATCTGTAATGGTTGTGTCAGTTTAATTAGTGACCTTTAGATTTACTTTTAGATTTAAAGTAATTAAGTCTAATGAGTTGCCTATCCCTGGCCTGACCAAAACATTTAATAGGCTCTATGATAGCTTCATCATTTTGTATATTATTATGTTCTCGTCTCACTATTGGGTGCTAGGCGCTGCCAGTCTTTTGTGGGAAAAACTAGTGTACGAAAAGATATTGTATATGTATTACAGTAATTTCCTAATAGGTTTAAATTAGAATTGTTGAACTAACAACACAGTTTAATTTTACCATCACAAAGGGCTATTACTCTGTGAATGGTCAAGGTTTGTGAGTCATATGACGTTTACGCATGACAGTATAGTGTAATATTTCTACTAACGATACTTACCCTATGTCGCTTATTAAACGTCCACTCTATTACCTGACATCAATGGCTAGTATTCCCCAGCGGCTGGTAACTCCGTCAGTAATTACCGTTGGATCTGTGACTGTTAATTAAGGAGTATGGCTTCACAGGTCCGGTACCTAAATCATATTGGAAATGGGTTTGGAGTTATGTAAAGCCGCGTAAAGTGTTAAAGTTACAGGCAATGAACTTGAGGGAAGGTTGTTTATGAAGGTAGGTACTGTAACTATTTTCAGCACACAATGGCCAAGTCTTTCGGTAAAAGTTAGTGTTTGTGGCGTACTAACATAATGAATAGCTTAGAAAAATGTTTAAAACGAAGTTTAATTCAATCAATAATATTTATCCAAAAATAGTAACAATTTTATGATATAGGAGTTATTTATCATTCATTGAATGGATGTTTGTGTATAATATACAAACGGACACACATCAATATAAATTGTTGTGAATGCAATATTTCTATAGCTGTACACATTTCTTGCCCGTTTTATTACCATTTGTACTTTGTACCTACTACCAATAACACGAGAAATAATACTTTCTCGCAGTAATACTAACCCATACAATTATGTATTTTATTTTGTTGAGTGGACTTGACCAAAACAACTTCTATTCAAGTAATTTCGCACTCTGTGAAAAGTATAAAGTATCCCATACTATATAAACCCTCAGGTGGGCAGATAATTCAGTTTCTCCAAGAACCGATCCACTCTGTCATCGTGAATAGCTCCTGATAACAGCCGATAACATTATTGACCGATGAGATCGCCTACGTACGTGGGTTAACAGTAACTCGCATCGCTCATTGTTCATGTGTTAAATCCGTTTTATCGAGAGTTTCGATGAGATATCTTAAGTAGCTTGAAAATTTCGATATTTTGGAGACCTTCTCGTGTAGGCAAATCAGCCCTGCGCCTAGCATGCTCACCGCGATAAAATTTTCTCGACACTTTTTCTCGTCGGGGACAAAACCCAGGGTAGAGCCTAAGTGTGTCTCATTCTAACAATGACGACAAGTGTTGTCACGGTCTCTGACGAGAAACAGGGTCGAGAATTTTTTATCGCGGTGCGCTGCTAGGCGGGCTGATGTCAGAATATTTAGGCAAAGGAAGTCCGTATTGTCCAATATCCATTCATGCTACAAAAACGTTCCCAAAGCTTCACTCGCGGTGGTCACGCACGCGTCACGCTCAAACACAAAAAAGTGAAAGCCCAAACGCCTAGTCTTAGGTCATGCTCTCACAAATTACGGGATAAAAAAGGGCCACCGCACACAATCAGCCCCGATTCGCTGATTAAATCAACGGCATCAACAGCATCAATGATGACACCACACTATTTCGCGTTGGGCATAGGGCTGTCAAGAAAAATTTAGAAAACAGAAAGTAGCAAAGCTTTTTGGGAACTATAACCAGGTTTAGATTTTTGACGCGTTTTCAGATAACATGTAGGTTAAATGATAAAAATAGGAAAATAGGAGTACGTACGTACTTACATCACATACTTATTTAAACAAACTAACCGTACCTACCTCTGCGGTCTTCATTCCTCAAGATAATATTTAATTATAATATTATAATATTTAACGCGTAATTTTACTTCCTTTATCATTAGCATTGCAAATTGTTTAGGTACGTTCCGTTTCTTTTTTCTTTACGAAAACTTATCTTTACTTCTATGAGGTACAAATAGCTAGTTTTATTAAGTGCAATTATATTTATTTCGTTTATGAAAACTGCTAAAAATTGCATAGAAAATATTTAAATTTGACAATCCACATTCCACATCAGCTTAACGTTAAAACATACCATTTAATTCTAGAAATTACCGAATAAAGCATAAATAAAAAACGCTAATTCTCATATCCGTTGGTTATAATATTCTTTTTTTATGGCAGCCCTAGTCGGAAACAAGATGGCGTCTAATCAAAAAGCTATTTGTCTCGGTTACTGATGAAATCAAATCGTTGGTTAGTTTGCGGCGGTCATCATTTCTCCGCTGAGTGGTCTGTGAAATGACGCGATTCGGACCTGACACACACTATACCAATGTGTTGATAGAACTAAGTATGTTTATGACCTAATTTCTAATTAGAAAACTAGCTGCGTCCTTCGGTCCCACCTGCAAGGACCATTTCGCCTCCCTTGACATTGTGGCGTCTGTTCCATTCCATACTGAAGTTACATCTTTTATCGCAACACTATGATTTTTACGGCCACTTGTTATTTTTTTTTTCATATATTTTCATATTTTTTCGTCAGTCTCGGTGGCGTGGTTTGTTGAGCACTTGAGCAGATCGGCTTATAACCCGGAGGCGACAAATAGGTATTTGTGTACGAAAAAAAGCGCAAATACTTATTATGTGCCTGGGTGTTGTGTGACTATGGTGATGATCCTCGAAGTTCCTGGGTCTCTAGATACAGGATATCTAAGTTAGGGTCCAGGATCTATGTATGTGATCGTTGGGCGATATTTGTTTATTGCTGATCACGTCAATACCATCAATAACACAGGTTAATTAACAAAACGAAATTTTCATAACTTTAGACGGAAAGGATGGATATAATGTCGAATTACTTAACAGTAATAAGTAGGTACCTACCTACCGTTTAATTTTAATTTAAAGGAATAATTTTAAGCATGAACAGGATAAGTGGTATTCTTACAGCGCAAGAAATAAGCTCTTGAGAGTAACTCAGTAAACCCCGCCGTACTTACTCGACACAATAAGCAATTCATTAAGTTGGTGCACATAAATATAGCTTCGACACGCCAATGTGGCGTTTTAAATTGCGCACATTCCGATGTCCAACCTCCACGCTCTTGGACCTTACGTAGCATACTTTTTAAATCGTTCCGGTTACTTCTTAAAGGCTCGGCACCGACGCGTCAAGTGGCAACCGCATTCAGGAATGATACACACCTCAACCTCACCCCAGATTACTGAGTTACTACGAATACGTAAACCTCACTTAGCGTCAATAGCGTCAAAATCGGCCAGTCGGTACCCATCACTGTACACACGCTGGTGTGCCTGAAGCCTTAAATCCC
The DNA here is from genome assembly GCA_963580505.1 of Ennomos erosarius. NCBI lineage: Eukaryota > Metazoa > Arthropoda > Insecta > Lepidoptera > Geometridae > Ennomos > Ennomos erosarius. The sequence goes on from OY756988.1 coordinate 13,881,149, forward strand.
AGATAATATAATACCTACAGTACAGATGCCTCATCCCATACATCGGAATAAGGCGGGCTATTTTACGAACTATTTTATTTCTGAACTTATCAACCGACATTTATTGCGTGTTGGCGAAGTATTTGGCCAAATGAATGCACTTGACACTAACCAGTAACTCTCAAGACACGATTACTACATTTTATTCATGTTCGGGCTATTTTTCGTTTGTATATGATAGGACCCCATGCTTTAAAACATTTGATATAGTTACTTTTGGTGAAGGCCAAAAGTTAAAACACCAGTCAACGTTTCGAGCATTTATGTCTGCCATTTACAAGATTCATACCGCCAATATTCACAGATTCATTTAACAATCCTTTTCCGTTATAATTATCGTCCCATCATTATCATTATTAACCATAATTAACCATAAATACGATATAGCCAAGACATATTGCTTCCTTGCTGCCTCCCTTAAGAATGCCACCCTCCGACCGTGTCTGCGCTTCCTTGATAATCACCAGGAAGTGCAGGCACATCAAAGTCGGAAAGTCAACATTATTTACACAATTGGATCAAATAATTTAACGAATTATAGTTCCATTATTTCATTAACGGTAGAACAAATAATAAATTATTTATAATGACTAGTATTAGTAATTGAGACTATGCCAAAATTAAGTTAGTAAAGTTGGAAAATGACAGGCGATATCAATAATATCGGCATCAAACAAATAACCTTTATCATGAATACTCCTAATATTAAGTACCTGATTTTTAATAAACAAAGCAAAAAAAAAACAATTGATTATGTTCTATTGTCATCATCAGTCTGAAAATGCGTCTTGATGGATGCATCGCATCGGCTCCCCGCGGTTTTCACCAGATTGTCCGTCCACCCTACGCTGCGGCTTCGGGGTTTGGTCACCACTCAAGAACCTTTTTTCCCTATCTGTGGGCCTAGCACGAATATTTACGCGCGCGTAAGTGTAACGTTAACGTAAGCCAGTTGTATGGCATTTGATCTGCCCCCCTATTACGATTGAGCTAGCAGCGCTGCTGACGCGCGTCTGCCGCTCAACTGCTGTCAAAATTGTATGAACTTTGACAGCAGTTGAGCGGCAGATGCAGTCGTAATAGGAGGGTTTTACGTTAACGTTACACTTACGCGCGCGTAAATATTCGTGCTAGGCCTACGGTTGTCAGTTCAACGAGCGATGTGGCCTGCCCATGTGTGAAACTTTTAGCAAACTGAGCAAAGCAACGAGTTTGCAATACAATACAAAAATACTTTATTGAACACCAAAAAAACACAACAATACACATGATACAACATAAAGAATGGTAGAACAACGGGCGGTCTTATCGCATAAAGCGATTTCTTCCAGGCTACCTTTGTATGGACAGGAGATTTTCAACTTTAAAGGCCCTTGTGGAGACTCCCACAAAAACATGAAAGATGTGCTTGGACACCACCTTCAGCATTTTTCAAGTACTTATCAATACTATTTTAATACTTACTAATTTCTTACAAAATATCTTAATAATGTTCGCCTATTATCTCCGAAGCGAGTAAACCTAATTATGAAAGCTCCCAAAGCCTCTCACCACTTAAAATCAAATTATTACCCGCCTTTGTTAGCAGCTTCCACCCACACTCGAGCGAATGCCCAATAAATAAACTTCTATAGTGCCTTATTATAATATAACAAGTATAACAATACATCTATTACTCCGGAGAAAGTGTAGTTACTTACTTACTTCTTATTTTGAACTGAATCAGTCAAACGTGCGATATTTTGAACTGTTGTAAATGTAACCGAAATGCTTTTTGTCGTTATCGACAAACTTCCGCGTCACTTTAAAATAGATAGACCGAAGTTGGTATTTTTTGTATTAAAATTATCGTAATGTTTCCCTGCGAGATAAGATCCGCGGAGGGACTGAAGTAACAAATAAAGCTCTTAGAATTGGCAAGATGAAAGCAATGGGCTCTTGAGCAGGCTACATCGCTCGTAGAACGAATAACCGAAGGAGAAGAAAGGTTCTCGGGTGGCAACTACAGACCGGACGACGCCACTAGGTGGACCAGATGCAGGAGGCCAGCAGCTGCTCAAAGTGGCGCTCTTTATTGGAGGCCTATGTTCAGTATTAGACGTATTTAGGCTGACGATGATGATGATGTTAGTTTTAAAAAAAACAATACCCTTTATCCTTTGAAGGCATAAGAGATTTCCCTTTTTCAAGTCTCTATGAACTCATATTTTTACCGCCCGTAAAAATAAAACTAACGCGCGAAAAGCACCACTAAAACTTTCTTTTCCGTAAACAAAAACATAACCAGCCAGTCTCACCGTCACCGCTAGTATTTCGGCCAGACACACGTTCTATTTTCAAATTATTACGAAGCGTCTGGTCGCGTTCCGATTAATTTGTCATACTATCATCGCTGTGTTCCGATGCACTGGTTTTGAAATTGCTTTATTTTGTAAAGGTGCGGTCTTAAAACAGCTTGATAAGATGACATTTAAATCAACATTATTAATGTATTAGTATAATAATAGTATCTTAAGTACCTATATATTTTTTTATTATATTGGTATAATAAGAAAAGTCTAATTTTTAAATCACAACACCTTCGGCTAATAGTAACTGATGTAAAAGTTTCGCGTTGTAATTTTAGCTGTTGACAAGCATTTTTAATTAGGTACAGGAGTCACGGATGGAGTGACCATTTCTGATTTCAAGATTTGGTGACATTGGCAACCACCTGCTATTGAACTTAGCCAAAATAAAATACTACAAGATATAATTATCATAGCCAACGAGAACATTTTTAAATAGAATAAATGTTGGCAAGCTATGCAAACATCACATCCGGTTCCGGTAGTGTCTGACGCAGGCGCATAATTGCCTTTTTAGATTATCATCTAGAAACACAAACAATATTAGACCAAAGCCAGACGAATAAAAAACCTACGCAGCAGGCAGGCATAAGCCATGAATGAACAGATAGCAAAAAAATTAGGTTAGCTAACGAGCTTTTCTGACCGTACCTTTTTTAATGGTAATTTTTTACATGAAACATCAAACATGTCAAGGATATTAATGTTTTTGCGTCAAATTAAATTAAATTAAAGCTGTTTCCACACCCGGGAACACGGGTTAATTCGTCATGAGTAATGTGGACCGAAAGCTTTTTACGATTACAAGCTTTTATGTGAACGCGACCTTAATTTAGGTAGGTAAGTACTCGCGTAATTTATTTTGTACGAACTTCGCTGAGGTTTTTACCGAAATCAGATTTCAGAGAATTTCTTGAACCTGATGATTGTCTCATTTTAATACCTGATAACATGTTATCATTAATAAGAGTTACCAAAATATTTGGTTAACATTAGAGGAGGTTGGGGAAGAAAGGTTCTCGAGTGGCGACCACGAACTGGAAGACGCAGCGTAGGCCGGCCCCCCACTAGGTGGACCGACGACCTGGTGAAAGCCGCGGGGAGCCGATGGATGCAGGAGGCGAGCAGCCGCTCTAAGTGGCGTTCCCTGGGGGAGGCCTATGTTCAACAGTGGACGTCTTCAGGCTGTTGATGATGATGATAATGATGAGAGGAGGTTGTAAAGCAGAATTATAAATTGTTTTTTAAAGAATAATGATCACTAAATCGTGCATGATTTGGAATGGAACGCAGCAGATTAAATACCAAAAGGTTCTCGAGTGGCGATCACGAACCGGAAGATGCAGCGTAGGCCGCGGTGGATCGATAACCTGATAAAACCGCGCGAGGCGGTTCAGGAGACGAGCAGCCGCTCAAAGTGGCGCTCTCTAGAGAACCCCTATGTTCAGCAGCGGACGTCTTCAGGCTATTGATAATGATGATGAGATTAAATACCTAGAGCCTTCTCACTTTTTTCGACATTGGCAGCGAATTTTCGCACTTATATTAATTTTAACTACTTCGGAATACGATTGTATCATAATGAGGCGTTTTATTAAAAAAAAACCTGTAATTTTATAAGACCCGATAAATGGCGTTAAAATGGGGGTTTTACGTTCTGTCATTGTTAAGATAATTATGAATGGAGATAGTATTCTATCCTTATTTTATGGAAGGCATATAACTCTAATGGCTTTCTATCGACAAATCGACAACGTACTCTGTGATCCACTCAACTGAATTTAATTTTTCCTTGTACTCTGTGGTTTGAAACTATACGACCATGTTTGAAATACGTCGTTACTACGCCATCTAGTAACAGAAGAAAAACTAGTTTTTTGTAAAAAAAAAAACTTCTCGTTATTGGTGTCTTTTTCAGGCCTCTGCTGTCTGAGAGAGACGAAAAGCTTACTTAACTACTGAAATCTATCAAAATAAAAACAACAGATAACCAACCGCTTTGCAACTCTCCCGAGCTTTCTAATTGCATCTCATTGCTTGCGTCAGTTTTAATCTAAGTAGGTGTCTATTATTATTAAATAGGCTCTGCCTATGCATCAAGTTAACACTTAATATCGCTCCGGGTCCGATCGGGCACGGCTAATAACAGATATCGTGTCGATAACTCGAGATACGAAGGTGTTATACTGCCTTGAGGTGCATTTGAAATCGAGATTTTAAGGTGTAGGAGGGAAGCGGGGTGATTTATTAACTGGTCCTAAGATAAAACTAATTGTTATTTAATTGAAGACGCAATTATTTAAATTTTTAATACCAGTTTGTAGATGCGACAGTGATACAATGTAGATGAAATATAGACTTCTTTTGATCACATCGTTTTACACAACTTTTTTGACGTTATAGGTGGAAACACTGTGAAAATTACATGTAAAACCAATATCACATTTCTATTTGGATAGTACCTAATTTGAATGTTTTACACCCAAATAGTCAACAATTATTTTTGTCGGTGCAACTTTGCAAATATTCTTGGTGCTATTTACTTCGGATCTATTAGAATTTTTGATAATCTGGGTATAACCCACTCTGATTTACTTAGAAGTCTGGATGACATAGCTCGTAGTAAGAAGATAATAATATTCTGACATCTAGGTATGTTTACTTTTCGTTGAAAACAGTGTTGAAATATAATTTTAGGATTCTCTTCGCTTGCACCACACAACAAAATGCATAATTTGTTCTACCCAGTCACGAATGATGACTTTTAATAGCACGATGGGATCTGCGGCTTAACCTATCGTTAATGCGGTCGTGGTTGCGAGGTAAGTGGGTTCGATTCCCGTCAGCACGCGACGTCTACATCAGAGGATGTGGCCAATAAGGTATGTAAAATGTAGATTGATTTTTAAAGCCAAAGCCTGGTATAGAGCGCCTGCCATCACCCTTGGACCCCGTTTTTATGTAAAGGTTGCAATCATCATCACCCTGATCATCACAGCAGCCTGAAGACGTCCACTGCTGAACATAGGCCTCCTCCATTGGCTACCCACGTTTTGACCAGATCGTCGGTCCACGTAGTGGGAGGCATACGCTGTGTCTTCCGGTCGTGGTTACTATGTCGCAATTTCTTCACCTTTTGTCTCATCGGTTGTCAGTGCTACGAGCGACGTGGCTTGCCCATTGCATTGCCATTTCAACCTACTAATTCTCAGATCTTCGGTTCTGGAGATCTCCACATTTCGGATCTTATACGCAAGAAACCCCTGTATTTACCTACGCATTAGTTAAACTGCTAAGTGTGCCTTCACGCAAGCAATTTTCTCACAAAACCGAACCAAATAAAGCGATATAAATAACCGACCAAGAGATATCTAAATACTAGATAACTCGTTAAGAACAATGGTGAGGTTTACCATGATCTGTCATGATGGGGACCGCCGAGATTACAGTTCTGACTTCTAAATGGAGGTTATTGAATGCCTTTGTTTATTTTAACGTAGGTCTCTACTTAGTATTGTCTATTAGATGTTAAAAAAATTGCGGTTTTATAGAGTTCCAGGATTTCATTATGTCCACGCTCTGGAGCTGCTGTACCGGTTTTCAACTGAACAGACTCTGGACAAATATTCACTTGAACGGATTCGTAACAGGAAGGATTCGCAACTGAACGGATTCGCAACTGTACAGATTCGCAACTGTACAGATTCGCGACTGTACAGATTCGCAACTGTACAGATTCGCAACTGGAGAGATACACAACTAGAGAGTTTCTCAGTTGGACAGATTGTTAACTCAACAGACAACTGGACACATTCTCAACTCAGCGGATTCGCAACTGGGCAGATTTTCAACTGGGCGGATTCTCAATTGGGCTGAATTTTAACTGGATAAATTCTCATCTGGACGAATTGACAAGTTTGTAGAATAACCGTACAATAATGCCCAATTGAGAATTTCTTGTCGCAAAGCTGTCCAGTTCAGTATCTGTCCAGTTGCAAATCCAACAGAACAACAGAACAGAACCAGTCCAGTGTCCAGTCTCAACAGAACATTTTTAAGTGGACACAGTGTGTAACATTCAATCCTAAATACGTAACATCTTTTAATTATCATCTGTTCGTTTTATTCACTCGTTCATTTGTTTATTGACCTTCAATCAGCACAGATGTAACAAACTGTTCAACTAGCCAGCTTTCTATAAAATCAGTTGTTTTTATAACGCGTGATTGCCGTCTGGCTCGCTTCCGACAAATTGTGCTCATTATGTCGGATCAACATCACTCGGCGGACGATCTATTTTATATCTTGCTACAGGTAATTTGTTAATCAATGGTTTAAATGTAATGCGGTGTTTACAAAGTTGCCGTGTTTGGTCGGCAACTTATCGGCAGCCCTGATGTCTAAAATCCAAAGGCAACGGTGACCAAATACTATAAGGTAGACCATTTCCCTGTTTTCCACACATTGTATTTAAAAAAAAGAATGGAATTGATCTAAATGCTAAATGTTGTTTTTGTCTAAAACAAAGACAAAAATTAATTTAGACTATCCTAGAGTTCATCCCACGATTTTCTTTGCGTGGTATACACCTATATTACATTGGGAAGTGAATCAACAGAAGTCAAGTGATAACCTCAGTATCAACTCCTACACCACGAAAATATGCGAATGACAAAGTATATTTATATACTTCATAGTATGACACCTTTTTAAAATTACCTCTCTATTTTTGCATTGTAAGTACAACAAAATTTAAAAGTAAAGTGTGTTTGTTTTTCTATCCTTTACGCAGAAACTTGCAACGGGGCTGCACTGATTGACATGAGTTCTTGCATAGATAGTTTATGGGCCGAAGAGTGATATGGGCTAACTTTTTATCCAGGAAAAATGTCCATCGTAGTCGAAACCGCGGGGTGCAAATAGTCATAAATAATTCAACTACCGTAACGCATTTGTCAATAAATCAAACTGACTAGTCAAATTTTTTCAAATGCTTTTTTACTTTAGTTTACTTATTTTAAGGTAGTTCCACATAGGCTGGTTGGTGTGTACCTAGCTTTAGATCTCGTTATAGTTTAGTACTAATAAGCATGCTCGTAGATTGCTCCCACTAGGAAATTGGTTTACTGTCTACATCTGTCGACTCACTATGATTATTTCAAATCTTTTAGAAGGAAACTTACCTATGTTTAAATTATTAATTTTATAATGTTTCGCCATAGACATTTACAAATAGGCAGGTCATTTTTACTCTACATAAACATAATCTTTTTGATCCATAGATGTAAGTAATTAATAAAGGAAGCTTCTCTAGTGATCCGTTAAATTTAAATGAAGTGCAACTCACACAATTTCTCATGTGAAAGAAACATAGATACGCGTTTTGTATTTGGTATCTTTGTTTCTTTCACATGAGAAATTGTGTGAGTTGCACTTCTAATCTATGTGCGTAGTACTTAGAAAATTACGATGAAAATTTCTCCTGTTGCTTGTCAATCAAAGTTACAGATCGCCCGTTTTTTTCAAAATGTATTTCTATGTACCCCCCGGAAAATTAAATGATTCCATAAAAAACCGGGTCAAATATCACCGGGACTTTTCTAGTGTGTCATCAAAAATCATTATCAAATAAATACACTCGGTTATAGAAACCTTTCAAATTCTAACAAACCAAACAAACAACCATAATCGTAGCCTTTGAAAGAAAACGTGAATCTATAGAAATACCACTCAAAAGCAAACTACAACCAGCCCACATGTTTACGGAAATAGCTTTATGATAGATATTTTATATTCACCGTATTGAAGAAGAGTTTATTATAACTAGGTGATAAGCCCCGGCTGTACAAAAATGATAGCAAACTATATAAATTAAGAAACTTTTGGATGAAGCTTGTGGCACACTCAAAGCTATAATTAAAGCCAAACTGCTTATCGAAATTAAATAAATATAATTATATTTTATCTAAGTTTGTACTTTGTAGCTTGTAGCTTGCCGTACACTATAAATTGGTGCATTAAATTACTAACACTGTGTTAACATTTACTATTTAACAGGTTGAGTAGCACCAGGTCGATATCAACCATATAACACGTGTAGTATTCTTTTATGTCTACGAAATTCGTATGATAATAATTAATCCACACATATAAAAACAATGGTGAATGTGGGAAGACATTAAAAAAAACTGTCTCTACAAAATAGCGAAAGCTGACAATAATCTTATCATTATACTGCCAAAAATCCGTCAGTTAACTGATGAGATTATTATATCATTATCAATTCATCACACACAGTAGGTGTACTAGGTGGTAGGACTTTTCTGCAAAGTTCGTCTAGGTAGGTACCACCGCTTTGCCAGTTATTCTGCCGCCAAGCAGTAGTGTGCAAGCACTACTGTGTTCCGGTTTGAAGGGCATTGTAGCTAGTGAAATTACTGGGCAAATGAGACTTTATGACCTGCTTACACAGTGTAGTAATCTGATTACTAGACTGTGTGACTCTCAGGATGACGTGCGCAGTGCAGTGTCACGTGGAACTTTATTATTTTAAAGTTCCGAGTGACACTGCAACTGTTATTGGCGGCGTGTCACTTTACATCAGATGAACGACTAGCTCGTCACATCATTCATTCTCATAAAAAAAACTTCCGTTACACCATGATATGATTATAGTAATGGCATTTGTACTGTTATTTATTCTGTGGTAATAGTGATAGTGCTCCGTATAAAAGATTTCAACGCAAGATAGAGCAATTTGAACCGCGATTGCAAACGCTAAATATATTCAAAACAGTTTCTGCATCCAGTAAATCGATATGTAAATAGGGTTATTAAGCAAATGTATAAATAAAAACTGTATCTCGATAGGTTGGGAACTAGTAAATAGGCTTTAAAATAAATAATAAGTCCCCTGCGGTGCCGAGGATGGGGCAAACGTGAAGCGGATAGCGGGATTGGAGCATAAATAATGAAGTGTTTAATATAGAGGGTATTTTAGTCAAATGTATCTCAGTTTATCGCCAGAAGGTTAAAGATCATTATAACGGACGTAATCGTTTAAGATCTACTAACTACATGAATTAAGATAATTTTGTATTTTATTTTAATGTTCATCAGGAACCGGTGGCGCCGCGTGCCGGCGCTTTACAATCAACATTTACATTTGAAATTGTAATGTCTGTCAATTTCTCGCTGAGGTGAAATATTTTGAGCGAAAACTATGCAGGTCATTTTAAGCATAGATTAAAATAAACTCACTTTTTAAGCAAGGAACTGGTTAATAGTTTTCGGTGGTGAGTTTAAACTCAGTCGGGGTACATCTTAAAACACATTGCCTAATTGTTAGCATCAGTTATCATAAATTTTAAGGGTGGATTGCACCAGCTTACTTTATCAATAACAATCTTTAACTATGATTGTGATTATAGTGCAACTAAGCCTAAAAAATATAAATCAAGGATATGTATAAACCTTGCGTTGTTTAAGTTGTTTTAACTTGTGTTTGATAGACCAATAATTAGTCTGAAGGCGCTGTAAAAGTCTATAGAGACCAACAATGGTTTGGTAGTGCAAAATTATGATTATGATTACAACTTAACAAAAAGAAAATTAAATCAGCATCTGCCTAGCCACCCTCGATGAGAATGGATATGAGTCAGAAATCATCGTTGTAAACTGACCACACGCAATTAGTAATTGTTTTTTATATTATTAGGTACTGAAGTTTTTCTTCCCGCGTCCGCTTATAGTTTAACCCAGTCCCGTGGTCTCGGGACAGTGTAAGTAAAATCATCGATAGGCTTTGTTTTTTATGTCCTCGTCTTCCCCATTATTATTATGGCGACAGGCGACACATAAAGTTGTGCTTGTGTGGGTTCCATTGCGTGTGTTATTAATTATTACTTATTATAATCGACAGGTGGGGAAATTACTTTAATTTTTTTATTTTATGATTTTTATAAACTTAATTTTTTTAAATAGATAATTCTTTCACTCGTATTCAAATATACAGACTTGGCCAATTTTAATCGTATTAGCTTATTGTAAGTCATATTTATTTCTTGCGATAGTTTTAGTGCGCTGATATTGGAGACATAAAAAATAATAATTGTCGAAGATTATAAATTATTTAAGCTTGATAGCCACCAATTCAGTAGAACTACGCCTAAATGCCTATATTCTACGAAGAAAGGTTCTCGAGTGGCAACCACAAACCGGAAGACGCAGAGTAGGCCGGCCTCCCACTAGGTGGACCGACTACCTGATGACGGTGATGACAAACGCGGGGAGCCGGTGGACGCAGGGGGCAAGCAGCTGTTCATAGTCATAGTCATAGTCATAGTCATAGTCATTTATTGGCAACAATTTAGTTCTTAATTATTTCTTAATTATCATTAGTGTACATAGTAAATGTACAAAGTAATTAAACATAACTGTTATTGCATCAATAAATTGGAGAACATTGATAAAAATTGTATTAAAAATTAAATTAAATTATTATAAAAAGTCATGAAATTTGTAAAATGCTTGTTCAACGAGCCAGTTTTTCAATTGATTTTTAAAAGAGCCTCGCGAATGTGCATTTCGAATTTTTTCGGGCAGCCGGTTGTAGACTGTTGGCGCCATCACGTGCACCAGTTTAGACGTCTTTGTCAGCCGTCGTGGCACGCCTCGAAGCTGGTGCCTGTTCCGTGTGTAGTATCTGTGACCATCGCCAAGCCTCGAGTACTCGTCCAAGTGGTCTCTGGCGTAAAACCCAGGTTCATGGTCCGGAAATGGGGCAGTGCAGACGTTTCTTGTGACACTCTGGCTACGGCTCGTACTACTCTTTTTTGCATTCTGAAGACGCGTTCCCAATCGGCAGCTCGTCCCCATAGTTCGATTCCATATTGCAGTACAGAGTGCACAGATGCAAAGTAACAGTTCCGGACCATGCTATAGGGCAATATTGCTGAGACCCGCCAAAGTGCAAAGCAAGCGCGACCAATTTTTTCACATAGTGTGACTATGTGCACTTCCCACGTTAGAGCACTATCCAGTTGGAAACCCAGAAATGTGGTACTTTTTACTTGCTCCATTTTGACGTTACCAACTTTCACGCTGAGCGGTCTATATGTGCGACCAGATAGATTGAAGTGGATGTAATGGGTCTTAGTTATATTTAAACTCAACCCGTTGATATTAAACCAACGACTGAGGTCATCTGCGACTACATTTATTTTCCGCTCCAGCTGATCCACAGTTGGTGCGGTCACAACTGCAGCAACGTCATCGGCATACATAAGAACATGCCCCTCATGCACGTTCTCTGGCAGGTCATTCAGTAGGAGGGAGAACATGATGTTAGACAGTGATGAGCCTTGCGCTACTCCAATCACTGTCTTTAGTGGCTGCGATTTAACCATGCTCCCATCTCCTACCACTATCTGACACCGATCAGTCATAAAGTCAGTCAGTAGGTTTAGGGCAGGACCCTGGATCCCATAGTATCTCATCTTTGCTGCGAGAACGTTGTGATCCGCAACGTCGAAGGCTTTGGACAGATCACAGAAAACCACCGCAACCTATTGCAGTCCTTCACGAGCCTCGAGGATACGACGGACCAGCGCTCTTGCCAACGATGTAGTCGATCGGCCACTGCGGTAGGCATACTGTCTATCACTTAGGGATTGACACATGGTTAAATACTACGTTAGTCGAGTACTCAATCCATGTTCATATACTTTGGCTATTCCCGGTATGATGGATACCGGTCTATAGCTGTTTATTTCTTCTGGCTTCAAAGTGGCGCTCTGTGGGGGAAGTCTACGTTAAGCAGTAGACGTCTTCAGTCAACGTGACGATGATGATGCTTATATTCGACAACCTATTGGAATTGGAACATCACGAGAATTCAGTTTATAACAGCTTAGATATATCTATTATCTGCGATACTGTATATATGTATATGTGTATAGTATACCTACGTATTCGTACCTTGTACAAGTAGGCACCTACGTACTGAAGTAGTAAAGCTAAAATTAAATACAAACTTAAAGGGCAAATTCTCTGTTAAGCGTTAAGTTATTTCTAATTCCATCATTATTTTACCATAACACAACTACACGGATTCCATGCCATTCAAAACATCATAAACACCATAGAAACACAACCTATTTACACCCTTAACTTTATGAATTTAAAGTTCAAAGTAGTTTGGTAGTAGTTTTACCGTATGGTGTCTGAATTAAGACATAATTAGAGCCACATCAAAGCATGGTAACCGCAATAGTTGTTAGTTAAGTAATTAACCGTAGTTTAGTAATCATGTTGGGTACTTATTAGATGGTAAATGCATTTATCTTTTAATAATTGAGCTATTACAAATGGCAACATTATCAATGGTGAGGTGTTATAATGGGTGTCCTTAATTAAACGAAACTGTTGAAGAGGTTGTATATGAGCTTCCAGGTAGTTAAAACTCTTTATGTATTTCTTTAGTAGATGTTCTATGTCATTGCTGTAAATTTTGAATCTCTTGATTTTTTCTTCTGTCACTTACCAATGTACTCTGTGAAGGAACCAAACTGTTCTTTAATATACATTTTACATTATCCTTAATTTACCAGTTTTATTGGCTAAAAAGATCTAGAACGGACCTCGTCTACAATATCTATCATGGTAGCAGAGCGTGGTTTGAGAAACTGAACAAAGTATTGTTGGAGATGGGTTTCAAGCGATGTGAAACTGAACCTTGTGTCTACATGCGGAAGAAACAAAACTCCATGATGTTTGTTGCAGTTTATGTTGACGATATTCTAATATTTTGGAATAATGAACAGGAGAGAATATCGGTCAAAAGAGAACTTCAAACAAAGTTCGAAATGAAAGACCTTGGTGAAGTAGATGTTTTTCTGGGTATGAAAATCAAACGTCAGGAGAACTCTATACGACTCAACCAAACCGAGTATCTTGAGAAGATTTTAAGGAAGTTTGGGATGAGTGACTGCAAGAGTGTAAAGACTCCTGTTGAAAGTGGGATTAAGCTTGTGAAGCCACAAGATGAGAAGTACATTCCACCAACTGACCTGCCATACAGGGAGTTAATTGGTTCACTGATGTACCTAGCTGTCTGCTCAAGACCTGATATTGCATATGCAGTTAGTTACCTAAGCCAGTTTAACAGTTGTTTTGATCAATCACATTGGACAGCTGCGAAGCGTGTGCTTAGATATTTGAACGGAACCAAAGAACTCGGGCTTATATTCAAGAAGACAGGGAATAAGCTGGTTGGCTATGTGGATGCAGATCACGCAGGAGACGTGTGTGATAAAAAATCATATACTGGTTTTGTATTCACACTTGGAGGATGTCCTATAGCATGGGAAAGTCGCAAGCAAACGACAGTAGCACTCTCAAGTGCTGAAGCTGAGTATGTGGCTCTTTCGGAGGGATGCAGAGAGTCAGCTTTTTTGACCGCACTTCTAGCTGAGCTGACTGGGATTACTGAAGCTGTGAAACTATATAGTGATAGTCAGTCTGCCATTCAAATTGCTGAGAATCCCATGCAACATCGGAGAACCAAACATATAGATGTGAGGCATCACTAGATTCGTGATATGGTGCGAATGGGGAAGGTTAAGTTGAGCTACTTGCTTACGAGTGAGATGCCTGCAGATGTGCTGACGAAAGGACTTTGCAGAGAGAGGCATGAGAGATGTCTGAAAGGAATGCAAGTTTGAGGAGGAGTTTGGACTGGCTCTAGTACCTCATTTAAGGAGGAGTGTTGAAGAGGTTGTATATGAGCTTCTAGGTAGTTAAAACTCTTTATGTATTTCTTTAGTAGATGTTCTATGTCATTGCTGTAAATTTTGAATCTATTGATTTTTTCGTCTGTCACTTACCAATGTACTCTGTGAAGGAACCAAACTGTTCTTTAATATACATTTTACATTATCCTTAATTTACCAGTTTTATTGGCTAAAAAGATCTAGAACGGACCTCGTCTTCAATATCTATCAGAAACAAATTAGCGACAAAAGAAGCAAGAAGTAAAAAGGTTTGACAAATGTTTCCTTTAAAACATTGTAGAAAGAATTGTAGACAAGATAGGAAGAGGCTGACAGATCTATAAGGACATAGTAAAACACATGGATGAAATAAAAAAAAAGAAGGATTGAGTTTTGATTGACCTCGAACTGAAGCCCAAAATGGCGGACATATTACATATGTGTGTCAGATGAAAGTATGGCGACCGGCTGCCTATGATGTGAGTGTGTGCGAATTCCGCTTGTACGTACGAAGCGTTCCGGCTTCCTATGGGTGCTTCAGTTTTGGATCAGACGGGATTCCTTCCTTTTTTTTATTAGCTCCATGGTAATACAGATAAAAAATAAATAAAGACATTTGTAGTATCGTATGGAAAAGTCAATGCATTGGATGAGGATTTAGAACGATGTGGATTACTCCACCTACAAGAAGACTGTAAAAGAAGATGAATGGGTGTTCTCCACCTACAAGAAGACTGTAAAAGAAGATGAATGGGTGTTAAGTTAAAGATTGAAGAAAAAAACTGCAGTTAATTTATTAAATTAAACGTAGAGCATACTAAATTCTAATGAGTTAACTGACATAGTAAACTATGCGATGGTTAGTAGACACTAGCGATGGCAATTAATGCGATTTTGCGTAAATCACGAGTCTTAGCATGCTAATTGCTATTGCTATGCTATTTGCTAAAATGAAATGAAATGGAAATGAAAAATGAAATGAAAAATTTATATGAAAAATTAAATGAAAAATTAAATGAACCATAAATTACAAATGAAATGAAACTTTATATTAAAAAATAAATTCAAAATCAACCAAATGAATTGAAATGAAATTTCATATTTCACAGAATTTCGCAACAACATTTCATTTGCTAAATGCTAATTGAGATTTCGCTAATTAATCCATCACTAGTAGACACAGACAGGTGCACCTGCCTGCTCCTAATAAATAGTTGCATGGATTTAAGTAATGTACAAACAATTAATACAAATGCCCTTTTATGTAATGGCATTTACAAAAGAGTAAAGGTCACCGTTTTGTTTAGGTTCCTTTCAATTAGGTAATTATGTTCGTAAGACGTGATTAAATTGAAACCTTGAGTTAAACCTCATGATGTACACAAATCAATCACTTTAATGTACAACGAAACAAATAAAGTATTTTTGTTCTTGTAACTTCACTTTAAGATTGGTAAAGAGAATAAAGCATCACTGTAACGCAAGTAAAGTGCTTAGTTCTTTCCCATTTAAAAGTGAACGTCGTGTATTGGTAGAGTGCGAACAAACTCAATGGCGGCTGTGAAGTGCGCTGCAAGTACCCCGCACGCTCCGCACTCCACTTACCTTTTCCCGCGCACATCAAATTTTTGCTACTGCGCAGCTTATTGTGCCGACTTCACAGTTGCCATTGAGTTTGAATACCAGTATAGGTAGGTACTTGAAATTTGCCATACTAGGGCGTAGGTAGCTTATTGGTGCATTGTCTATGTAACCGCTAAAGTCTGATAAAATAATTACCTCCCCCGAGGTTCGAAGTACCCACTTCGAATGATTGTAGGTTATTATGAGAAACAGTACCTGTAACAAAATTACGACATGTTAGTTTGAATTTTAAATAAACAGACTACTTAAAAGACACAAATATTATAGTAGATTGTAGCACAACGGACCAAAATAATGTATTATATAAGGGCGAGGGCGATTGTTAGAATCCAGAGCGGATCCTAGAGTAGAATCCCAAGCAACTTAACTGTGAATTAACCTGCTACTTTTTTAAATCAGTTGACTAGAGAGCTTTACCGCCAGGTGGGTTTACACATAACCTATGCAAGCTGGAGAACGGAGAGAGCTATGCTCGGTGTGTCCTTGCAAGGTAAGATCCGAAATGAGGAGATCCGCAAGAAAACTTAAGTGACCGATGTAGCTCTTATAATTAGCAAGTTGTTTAGGCAATGGGCAGGCCACATCGCTCGTAGAACTGACAACCGATGGGGAAGAAAGGTTCTCCAGTGGCGACCACGAATCGAACGACGCAGCGTAGGCCAACCCCCATTAGGTGGACCGACCATCTTGTGAAAGCTGCGGGGAGCCGATGGATTCAGGAGGCGAGCAGCCGCTCAAAGTGGCGCTCTTTGAGGGAGGCCTATGTTCAGCAGAGGACCTCGCCAAGCTGTTGATGATGATGAAGACATAACCTTATAACAGTTCAGCAACCTTTCCACAATGATAGTAACCCTATCTTGTAATGGTAACTATACAACAGTCTCCACAGATAATGTTGGACGTTTACAGCGGTCATGACAAGTGTCAACGCGATTACATCCGTGCGTGGGTGGATCAAGACTTGTGTAAAATTAAATGTAAACGGAATTTACCAGGTGTGGCGAACTACCTCGCTGTTTGCTTGATATTTTTATGTAAAACTAACAACTAGGCTATTCCGTAACTTCTAACTGTTTAGACAAAGTTGTACAATCTAGATTTAATTTTAAACTCTAGTTATAAGTAGTAATCAACCATACGACCTTCCTGATGGGAAGTGGTCACCATAGTTATGGATAACCTCTGTGGCGTGGTGGTTGAGCAGGTCGGCTCATAACCCAGAGGCGGGTGTTCGATTTCCTTGACAGGACAAGACTTATTTGTGCACAAAAAAGGGCAAATACTTATTCTGGATCTGGGTGTTATATGACAATAGTCCTCGCAGCTCTTGGGTCTCTAGATAGACGGAATCCTAGTTAGGGTTCATGTATATGTGATTGTTAGGCATTATTTTATCGTATGTAATGCTAGATGTGCTATAATGTGTATAGTGATATTGAGCCTATACCTAGTCATCTAGGATGAGCTAATTATTAATATCAATCTAATCCCACTTGACTACTCTACAGCTAGTAGCGAAGTTAATGACTCTACCTAATGTGTCTCAATATCATGCAGTTTCAAAGTCCCCCTAAACCCCTAATAACTAACCTTTAAAGTTCAGTTTTCAATCTACGAGTGAATCAAGTTAATTCCAAGTACGTGGTTAAGGTTTCTGTGATTATGTCTGCGACTGAGAGGGCTCGCACGTGTGCTGCTTACTGAGGTTCTGTCAGGCGAAGTGGGAGAGGCCTAGGCTGGTGTGTTTAGAATTTATAAGTACTCCCTTATTTGTTTGATTTTTTTGTGTAGTATTGCAACCCACTCATTTCTTTCATTACCGTGTATTAGGACGTGAGTTTTTGGTGATAAGTAGTTGAAATCTTTAGTCCCTTTACAGTTTCTAAATTGTATTTGTCACAGAAATTCCGTTGTCTTTTAATGTCCACATTAAAGTCAAAGTACATAGAAATAAACTATTTTCTATCTAACCATAGCTATATAGATTTAGCGTAGCCATAACGTGCTTTAGAGTAGCTTTAGCTTAGTTTTAGCGTTGTTTTAATTTAGTTGATGACAGGCTCCGTGGTGTGGTGGTTGAGCAGGTCGGCTCATAACCCGGAGGTGGCGGGTTCGATTCCCGCGACAGAACAAGTATTTGTGCCCGAAAAAAAAAAGCGCAAATTGTTGTTCTGTGTCTGGATGTTGTGGGACCATGGTCCTCGTAGTTCCTGGGTCCCTAGATACAGGGAATCCTAGTTAGGGTCCAGGATCTATGTATGTGATCGTTGGGCGTTATTATTATTATCAGTTTCACAGTAATCGTGGCCGCTCCCGGCTGTAGTCACAACAGTTTGTTGGTATAAACACAAGTTCTGACACAAGCCAGCCACGTGCCTATCCGAGACAATAAGAAGAAAGTAGCTTTAAACACTGAAATAGAAGAATAAAACTTTAAAAAACATGAAAGTTAGGAGCGCGTTGAAATCTTTTTCAAGGGGAGCTAAAGTGCTACGACCTTGCCACGTCTTTTGTTTTTATATTTCTACATATTCTCCAAAGAACCACAAAAGTACCGACGGTAATACAAGTACGTTAATTAAACATTTGCGTTTAATTTTACAATACATCTGTCGGCAAACATAACAGGTCCAACAGCCGCGCCGCGGGCGTAGCTTTGCCGAGTCATATGCAGAGAAAATCCATCCCGTTTGTTCTATTATTACAATTAAATATTTAATACAATGAAAGGGTCATTATTGTTATAATTAGTTAGAGACATAAAAGCATATAAAAGTAAGGTGGAACCGTAGCGCGTTAAAGGCGCTTCATTATTTTGGTCTATTGTGATTTTTAAACTTTAATTACCTAGGTATTTAAGTTTTGTTAGAATAGCCAATATCATAATCATTATCATCTTAATAAAATGATAATTATAATTAACGAGGCTTGGAAAAGTGCTACCTCTTCCAATAAGGTATTCTACCATTTAGCCATTATTAACCCAATTATAGGAATTTAAGCATGATTTAAAAATTTATTGGTTTCCAAAAAAGTACGTTTTTAAATTAAAATATTTCCAGTTTCTAGCCCCTCCACTTGGTCAAGCCTACCTCTAGCTTCGTGCATAAATCGATTTAACGACAACAAAAATAATTAAGGAAGCCAAAAAGGGCAACACTATAATGAGCACTAGATTACAACAATACAACTACATTTTACAATTCACCACCCAGCCAGCCCACCACCCGCCAGCTCGTCACGTCATTCATTCTCATAAAAAAAAAAAAAAAAAAACTATATTTGAAACGATACAATCAAACATTTTGACATGTGAACCAGCCCTAAATCTTATTTTTAATGGTAGAGCTCTTCGATGTCAATAAATTCTCCCTTTGACATAGCAAACATCAGGGGGGCAACCACAACGTCTTATAGCATTATTACTTCAATATTACTTCAGCCATACATTGACAAATGACTTAAAAGTAAGAATACTTTAATGTTGCAGAGCCAAAGCAGTTTTGATGACGTCACGTTAAATCATTCACTCAAATACAACTGTCATGTGACACGGACGTGCGACAGTGATAACGAAATATAAAAATGTAGACGTCTCGTTCACACGCAGGAATACTTTTATAAAGTAGTAGTATAGTATAAGTTTTAAGTTAATGGTACGAATTCGAACAATATTATTGTATTTCTTAGATTTTCGCGATTTGAACACATAGTTTTACGTTTCACACAGGACTTATTCGCGCTAAAAACATTATTCATTTACCTCGACGTTTCGGCCAAGTTTCATTGGCCGTGGTCACGAGAAGACTGGCGATTAAGTCCTGTGTGAAACGTAAAACAATATTATTGTAACCTAAAAATAATAATGCCATGAAACATGATGGTTTTGTATTAGTTTGTGGTAGCCCAGCAGGACAGATTTGCATTCATTACAATGTAGATTGATTGCTTCTCTTTAAAGCAAATACCAAGGAGCAGTAATCAGGGAGAAACCTACGCCGTCATCACCAGATTTCCATGTGAATCGGCCTCTACTGAAGTTTATAGTATGAATGCATAATGCTCCCCGCTAATGTGTTAATTTTATCGCAACCACTTGGCAGCCTGGCACGCTTACTATTTGCATACCTAATTAGGGCAAGTACTTAGCAATTGTAAGTTATTTACCTACATAAAATATGATCATGGGCTTACCTTAGAATACTTTATACGTTTCCTAGTCATTTTGAGACGGAATAAGTATTGGTGGAATATCGAATATCGGTTCGGTAAATTCATGTTTTTGGTCGTCGATGTCTATTATATAACTTACATAATTATATACTATATCCTAGTAGTTTATCCTATCTCTTAAGAATTGGGATACAAAGCGTATTTTTAAACCTTTCTGCACAATGATCTTATTTTTATTTCTCGTAAGAGCTTTTTTTTACACCAACAGAATTATTCTTCAATAGAAAGAATAGATTAGATATAAATTCAAAGCTTTAAATATGTTGGTACAGTTATCGCAAGAAAATTGTTAATAAAACAAAATCCTTTATTTACCGTGAATTTTTTTCAATTAGGTCTCAATCAATCAGAGCTCACGTATCTCAATATGTCTTCCTTCATTAACTTATTCTTATGCGTATAGGACTTACAAATAGGTACCTACTCAGATATGGAGAAAGTTATATTAGTTTAAGTATATACCTCCTTTAACTTATGCTACACAAACTAGCAGGGTCCCATTGCAATAAAACACAAGTAAAAGCAAGGTTATCTGTGGTAACACACCATGTCACGGCTAATGTCGGGACTATTTACATAATTTGTTGGGCGGTAACGTTACACCGAACACCACTTTACTGCCACATGCGGTGGTGTTCCAAATGAATGGCGGTTTCTATATGGACTAAAATCCTCACATAATATAACTGAAGGCCAATTCAATGGTATTATTAAGGTATCAAAAACAAGAGCCAGTTTAGTGATAATATTAGAATTTGACGTTTCACAATTTACAGTCGTTGTAGAAATGGACAAGTTAGAAAGAAGGTCATTTTGGAAATGCACAATTGAAGAAATGGTCCAAGGCGACCGAAAGGAAAAGTCAGAAATCATCAAGAAAGCTGTTAATTTTTATCTCTTTTTTTACTTTACGATTTTTTTTAAATATCCTTATGATTTCTGTTATCTCGTTATGGAAGCTCTTGTCTAGTCTAGAGTTACTAAAGTTGTATGTATAAAATCCGTATTTTATTCATAAACTCATCCTTATTCTTAAATACAATAGCCGCTGCCGCGCTGGCCATAAAACACTAACATGAAAATCGTAATGGAATATTTATTAGCCCCAAACACGGCACATGTGTCTCGGGGAAATATCCAATTTGGATTAGGACTCACTAAACTATTTACCAAAGTAAATTGGGCTCTTTGTCTACCTTCCAATCATGCAGCTAGACAGCCCACGATGGCGAACAAAATTTTCTATACCTACACCACCTCCGCTCCCAACTGGTTATAATGAGAACTTACACAAGTTATAATGCCGTGTTAATTAGAGTAAATAAATTTTAAGAAGCATTAGAAATGGATCAACTCAAAAAAAGCTAGACTAAACTTTTTCTAAATTTTTCCCGACTTTGAAGCTGATTGGTGCGTATGTTTGCGAACTGTTGTTTTTTAATTAAAAGTTCATGCATTCTTGTGCGTAGTGCACTCACTACATACATTACTACATATACATAAAATTAAATTAAATTGATATTTTCTATCAATATTTGTATGATTTACCATAGCATTGTATATTAATGCAACAAATTACATCAAGAACATGTTGAGCATAATAAAACAATAAAATAATTGCCTTAGCCATTTTACTTTAAATGCTTAACTAGAATAAAATAAAGTACCTACTTATTCTACAACCATATAAGTCTTCCTGTAGTACTATAAGTCTGATTTCCCCACATTTGCTAGTTAAGATATTCATCTTGCAAAGATTACTGCGGCCTTGCCTACTTTAGCCTATTTTGTATAATGCGAGATGATTTTGAGTAAAGGGCGTATACACACGAGACGGTTTCAGCCCGGTCCGGTTTCTATCCGGCTGCTAGTCTTGTAAGGCTACTTAGCGTGGGTTGTCTTACCAATAACCAATAAATAAATAAATAACGCCGAACAATCACATACATAGATTCTTGACCCCAGGATTAAAAAAATTGATAGAATATGATTAACTGCTAAGGTTAAATCTATTATTAAAGCTCTCCATCTCACGCAATAGCTACTTAACGCAATACCGTTATTTTCATAACCTTGTTTTTTGTTGTTTATTCGGTGTGAACCTGTATGGAAAAGATCGCTAGTGTTCAGACTATACATTGTGACATTTGTGACACTTTACACACTTCACTGATGGGGAAGAAAGGTTCTCGAGTGGCGACCACGAACCGGAAGACGAAGCGTAGGCCGGCCCCCCACTAGGTGGACCGGGCGATTTGGTGAGAACCACGGGGAGCCGACGGATGCAGGAGGCGAGCGGCGGCTCAAGGTGGGGCTCTATGGGGGAGGCCTATGTTCAGTAGTGGACGTCTTCGGGCTGTTAATGATGATGATGATGGGTAATACTCTACTAAACCGGTACCTACTAAAACGCGGCACGCCGGTGGTGCTCGCTGCACCGGATATAAAACGGACCGTGTTGAAACCGTCCCTTGTGAATGGGCCCTAAATCGTGCCAAACGAAAGTAGAATAGAGACACGTCGTAATATAATTATTTACGCAATATACAAGAAGATACAAAGGCTTTTGGCACCGTGAGACGTCAAAACTGTTAAATAAACTCGAACTAGGCTCTCCGTTTAATTTATGAAATCATAATGAAAATTGTATTGAAACTAGAGCTACAGGAAAGTAAGTATATCATGTGTCAATTTCACTTTCGCGTATAAATTCTGTAACTGTACGTTAATGCAGATGCAAATGAGAAATTATTGGAAAATTATACCAATTTATTAGAATTATTAGACGGTAATGTTATATATAAGAAAGGAGATTGAAAATGGTTTGGAAAGTCGGACCAATGAAACTTTGCTGTGAAAATCGTAAACTAAGTCTTGATTAACAATTATTACAGTGTTAATCCATAAAATTGCTCATCTCGCTAAACGGACATGGCATGATAATCTTTCTCCTTGCGTTAATGAGCAGTCATATTCAAACCGGCGCGGCGCGGCGGCGGCGTGTTATTCGCTACCGCTGCGCTATGGGTTGCGGCAGGATTCCGCCCGGGTATATTGTATGAAATTTCGCTCAAGTTACGCTCTGGCCCCCTAACTTTATACAAAATACCGCGCGATACAGCGCTCGCTATTCCAATCCAATCCCCTATGTTGAGGACTCAACTAGTACTAACCCCGAGTCCAGGACTGAACATCAATCACCATTTCTACTACGATTCCCCGGGGGATTGTTCTAGGCATTTCTTATTAATCCATTCACCGTATATATCTTCATTAGAATCACAATTAAAAGACCGCTTTTACGAAAAACCAAGCCATAAAAACTATTAGACAAAATCTACAAGGAACTTTCTCTCAGTTTACTAACTCTCCGGAGCATATTGCCAAACCTAATAATACAACAGTAGGTACCCCTCCGTATCTCCACACGCCGACTGTTTGTCTACCGCGACTGCGATGTGACGTGCAGTGACGACTGCCGGCTGTCGCGCGTGTTGATCTGTAAACACGCTAACTAGGACAGACGTACGTATTGTACAAGTGATTGGCTACAAATATTTGGAGTTGTTTTGCTTTATTGACAAAATACTCTGCGTATTTAACACGTCTCTATCTCTACCCGGGTACGGAATTATTCTCTATGTTGACAATGGAGATAAGTAATTTAGCTAAATAAGCAAACGTAGTCTAAGTACAAATACCTAGCGAATGCTATTAATAGAAAACAAAATGCAACTCGAATTAATCTCACACAATTATACGTAAGCCCCAATAACACTATTCTCAAAAGAACCATGAAATATGTAGTTAGGTATAAATATATCGTTAAAAGTATATAAATTAGGGTTCACAATCTAAGTCTTTCGGGATACTATTTTTGACGGTATTTTCGTATCAAATTATCAGTTTACATAATGATCAACCGCTAACTTACAACCCTACAAGCATTTCAGTATTATAGCGCTAACCCAGACGTGTAATGAATGAATGAATGAATGAGTTTATTTGCGAAAAACTTAGCCTAATACACTGTTTTACAATTACTCTGAATTAATAATAAGTTCATGAGTCCTCAAAAACATTTGTCTACATTGGGGCATTATAGACTTTTTGTCCTCAAGCTTATCCCTAGCCCTGTCCTCTAATAATTATTTACTATTTGGCTATTTATTTTGTATTTTAATTATCGGCCTTGGTATTTTTTGGTCCTGCCAAGTTAAATAAGCCGTAAAATTTCAGACAAGGGTATTGCTATAAGTTCCAATGATTTATAGTAGGTCCCTCCCTACACCTACTATTAAAACTTCTGTATACCATGTTGGATAATTTTATTATGTGTAGCAAAAACAATCATAGTTCCGGTATAAATAATTGCACCATTAAAACCAATAGTTTTACTTGTAGCTTGTATCGCCGACTTGTAACTTTCTAAGCAACTGCCCCAGGTGTGTTTGCCCAAACAGTGCAATGTAGACTGAACAAACATTTGCCTATGATGCACTAGGATCGAGATGTTTGGCGTCGTTTAGTAATACGCGAAGCTTTTGTTTGATCGGCTAACGGCTAACAACCAAGAGTTAAAACAGTTAGGTTTGTCATTCAACTTTGAGATAAATTGCTAGGTACAGGAGAACTTTCATGACGATCATTTCAATTCGTGAATATCCAGTAAAATTTGATCATTCCCGTGAAAATAAATAAATAAGTACGCAAAACTAAAAGATTTATGTAAGTAATACAATTTGTCCCGATTTTCATGGGAATACTATATTATTAAAATTAACTGGATATTTTTAATTACCTGAATTATAAAATAATTAAAATTTTTCTGAATACAATATTGCCTGTCATAAGTAAAAAATCAAATTATTGGTTGCAATACCCGAAACGACCAACCGAAAAGCGAAAATGGGTTTATTCCCAAATAAACAACATGACAGTCGTCAGAACGGTCCGTCTGCACATACAAACATACACATTATCGTAAAACACACACATTTCGCTCCCAAACATGGCGTATTATCATAAACACCTTGTACAAATAACGTAATTGGCCAAACTGTAGAATGCATAAAATATGCAAATGCATAATGCCGGTGTTACACCCACGGTATTTCGACGGAAGTCCTTACCACCTAATCGCTTTATGCCTTCGGTACGATTACAATGTCGGTTTGAAAATGTTGTAACAGTAGTAAAAAACGATTACTTCAGGTAAAAAAAAAGCTTTGAATAAATCTGTGCGGTAGACCGCTCAGCCTGGGACATCTATAACGTTATTGATGATCAATGGGAGCTGCCCAATCGCCCATGGCAAGCTGTCATTTACACAAGCTACACGGTCAAATCTACGGATCTGGTGAAAGCCGCGGGAAGCCGATGGATGCAGGAGGCGAGCAGCGGCGCAAAGTGACGCTCCCTGAAGGAGGCCTATGTTCAGCAGTTGACGTCTTCAGGCTATTAATGATGATGATGACACGGTCATAATGAAAAGATATCTAATGAAATGTAGCCAGTCATATATCATCAGATTTAGAGAGGTAGTAATTTAATATTAGACACTAGACATGCAAACACATATTTGCATATGCATTTGCATGTTTCATCAATAGGACATAAATAATACTTATAGACTTTCTGCCAGTAGCCAGCACCAATCGCAACAGACGGTTGACTCCTAATAAAATGAAGTGGGTGTTAGAGATGATTCAAGGAAAGACCCCATTTGCCATCAGAGCGGTACCTATGTGTTACTTATGTGTGACTTTGTGTTTGATAGCGCGATATGATGAAGGTATGATAATGAGATTTTGTGACACACAGCAACTTAAGTCGTCCAACTAGAGCAACAAAATGTTTTGTATTACCAAATAAGGTATATTGTATTCAAGCAAATAAATTAACATTCGTTTAATTTTAATCGTTACGGCAATATTTTTACAATTTGTTCAGATTCTGCATAACAACTTCTTACATACA
This sequence comes from Ennomos erosarius, assembly GCA_963580505.1. NCBI lineage: Eukaryota > Metazoa > Arthropoda > Insecta > Lepidoptera > Geometridae > Ennomos > Ennomos erosarius. Next base: position 13,907,163 of record OY756988.1, read on the forward strand.
TTTGATAAGGTTTTATAAAAGTTATTAGAATATTATTTAATAGGTACCAAAAAACGACTAGGTCACCGCCAGATCAAAACCAATGAGCAAATAAAATGTAAAGTAAAGTAAAAAACATTGGTTTAGAGTTCATAGGTTTGTAGTTCTTACACGCAATGTGTCCCTGTCCCAATACATTAAGCCACCCAAGTGTTTCAAGTACTCCAGTTATTATGACACTTGTACTGAATTCCATGAATAAATTAATAACTAACTATAAAGAACTGGCTTAAGTGCCGACTTACGAGCAGACCGGTGCATGAGTGCAATAGACCAGAGACAAGGGCAGTAACTTGTGTTTACAGCCTGGCTTAAGAGTCAGGCGGGTGACTGGAAGAGTGAAATTTCCTATAAAATGTACAGGTGTTATAGGCATAATACTAATTTAAGGATTAGATCAGGTTATACTAATCTAGTGTTGCAAATCTAGCAATGTATTGAAATTAGATAAACGATTCTAGTTCGAGCCCGATCAATATTTAGATAAGATAGGTGCAATAGCTTGTGAGGATTGTTTGTAAGCGAACCAAACTACACTCAAACTGAATAAATAGTGGTAAGTACCATCAGCTGATGCAGACTCTAATGTGATGTCCAGCTACAGGTATTTATTGACTTTCTAAAGGTTGGTTTTATTTGCCCGTGTGTAATAAGTAATAAAGAATACCAGTCTGCTTTTGTTTAAATATATATAAAAAAAATACCTCATAAATTTAATTTACTTAATAAAATTTACATACGTATTTTTAAAAACAAACAGCAGGTCTGTTCTCACTTTTATCCACGAAACAGATGAAAGTGAAACAACCTGTATAGTATTTGTTTAGGTGAACTAATTTGGATGAAACACACAGATTGGGTTCTTTTGTATAAATAAATATTTGATAATACAATAAATAAATCAGTTTGCAAGACCTGCGACACCGACACTGGACCTCACTCTGTTACTTTAAAAGGCTAGGCTAGCTTGGGTAGAATAGAATGCTAACGGTGGGAAATATGGGAAAATGCTCAAAACACCCCTTGAGAAACGACACACAGGCTTTACTTTACTACTTCAAAATATTCATATTGATGTCGCTATGCAGCGTAGGTTACGTAGGTACCTCGCGAATTATGGCTCTACTTGTTTGTCCCATCCATGTGCTATCATTTATTCTGTGCCTTTATTTGCGTGTAACATCAGCATGTGTTTGAAAACTGCACCTAATCCTGAACGAGTCCAATGCTCTGATTCCCCTAATCCTATTAATAACGTAAGGATTCCTAGTAATGAGTATGTCGGCACTACATTCCACAGTTTAGAATTACAGAGTGGGTAATTGTGGATGACAATGACAGTCCCAATAATCACTAATAATGATATTAAAACCAATTAAAAATGCGATAAAATAGCGAAAGTTTGACCACATTCACAATTTTAAAAGCTAGCTACGCCCCGTGGTTTCTCCTGTGGATAAACGTATCCTAGTATTAAACTTGCGTTAGGCTATCTCCTGTTCAGCCGTATCGGCTCCCCGCGGCTTTCACCAGGTCGTCGGTCCACCTAGTGGGGGGCCGGCCTACGCTGCGTCTTCCAGTTCGTGGTTGCCACCCGTCTTATAACATTAGTGTTAATAATTTAAAAGAAACATTTCAATTGCAAATGAGTATTTTATATCGCATTTTTACTTATTTTTTACATTAGGTACAATAATTGGCATTTCAGTAATTGGCAATGAAAGCCCACAACTCTATAAGGGTCGCTACAGACATACGGAACAAATCCATGATAACGGGCGTTCTGCCATACAATACAAGCGCCATAAAGTTGCCATACCGACCCATAAACTAAGAATGTGCTATAAACCACAGACTAAGTATTTATTGCTTAATTCAGCGCTGTAACTAACATATTTTGTAGAAGTTGAAATGTTACTTATCCAATCGTGCTTTATTCTTTTGCGAACATTTTACGCCAAATTGTAAATGAATAAATTATGTTTCTTTTTAATTTAGAGAATTCTAATACTAGGATTTTGTCTTTTGGAAGACTTCATAGATTTTAGCCACTTTTTTATTATACCTATTTAATTAGTTGACCATTTCAAACAGCGCTACCGTGCTTCAGACAGGAGGTTACAAAGCGGTCGATCATGATTTTTGCCGTAAGACAACCAGTCGTCTGAAACCTTTTTGTGGGGGTCGGAAACCTTTGAAATAATATTTAAAAAAATTTGTGTTATTTAGTTTGACGTATCAATCCGAAATAGACCTTAATTTTGGGGTCAATGATTATGTAAGTGCTTAACTATTTTTAGTACGGCTACTCAACAAAGTTTCTCTTTCTCAATATTTAAACCTACGAGAAAAACTTAGAGAAACTTAGGTACCGTATTCAAATCTATAAACCCAATCATAAAATAGCCAATGCCTACATTATCAAAACGTTAAACTGTTATTCTAACGGACAGTCACAATAATAATCGTTATTAATGCTTTTCAAAACAAACGGTTATTAATAATAATTCAACTGGAAATAAGTACGCTAAGTAAATAGTAGATAGACTTGTAAAACTAATTTATTACAACCAAGATAGAGTTGCAGAAATATAAGGCTAACTGCAGACATATATGAGAAATAAGAACTTAATTACCAAATAAATACTAGTATTTTGTAATAGGATAGCTATGCATAAATCTTTATGATTAGGAATATGCATATCCATAGTTAGCATATTTTTCTTTATCTTAGTTTAGAATAGGTAATTACCTACTTCACAGATAATTTTTTTAATAACTGACATAACAGATTAAATATAATTTTATCCATATGCCGTGAATTAAATACACCCACCTACAACTTTGGAGTCTTTAAATCGAGAGTGAACAGGTATCTTCTAGGCAAGCGTGTGTGAGATAGTGGACCCTAGCAAGCGTAAAAAAATTTAATCAAAATATATATTTATTTTTAGTGTTTTATAGCGGCATGACATTGGAATAAGATTACGGTCAAGACTTACGTAGTTGTTAAATGTTACAAAACGATTTATGGCTTTTTAGATCTTCACAGTTTATAATAACAAATCAGTCTATTCCATAATATAGCTTCAACACCATAATCATCTTATTATTCGCCTATCAAATGACTGTGGGGAACCCTCCCACATAGTCTATAATTTATATATTATACATAAATATATTTAATACATGCTATTATATATCTACAAAATATAATACTTACATAATCATCCACATACCATTATTCCTATATTACATTATTAAATTATACCATTATATACATTTAATAATATTACATAAATCACACCATTCATTCATTCAAACATTCAAACACCTAACATAATACTTATCTAGCAAATTGCCGGATGACGTGCGGCAATGCAATCCGAACACTTCGCGTGACGTCAACAGCGAGCCTACGCCGGTAGTAAGATAGCCGCGGGCCGCGAGCGCCGCTTGATCCTACCCTCCAGTTAGTCGTTCGAAATAACTCATTCGATACACCGCTATTTTAATCTTGCAATTCTAATTTGTTTATCTGTTTAGTCTCTGAGTGTTTTACTACTGCTCTTATTGTGCCGTCCTTCTGAACATTTAATAAATATGGAACTGTGATTGTGTGTGTGGAAATATACCAACTAGTGCTTAATTTGGACATTTCAATTTGGATCCCTGAAAGGTACTACCGCCAAATATCATCCTGCACCTACTCTGCACACAACTATTCACCACCATAACTGGTGACCCCGACGTGATCTGAACACGCTATTAAGACACAATGAGTTCGAGTAGTTCACAAGAAGCGGCATCAGACGATACCACTATCGTACGGTCATGCCGGAAGCGACCAAAAGCGCGCGTTTCCATTGCCTCGACGGACGTCAATAAAGTCGGGATCCGAGTTCCACCATTTTGGCCGGAGGAACCGGAGATATGGTTCGCGCAAATTGAGGGACAATTCGCCATCTCTAACATCACTGCCGACACCACAAAATTTTATTATGTGACCAGCCACTTGGAACCGCAGTACTCTAAAGAGGTGAAGGATATAATAACCAACCCCCCGAGTCAGAACAAGTATGAGAAGCTTAAGGAAGAGCTGATCAAGCGACTTTCAGCATCTAGCGAGGCGAAAACGCAGCAGTTGCTGATGCATGAGGAGTTGGGAAACCGCAAGCCTTCCCAGTTTTTGCGCCATCTGCAAAGCCTGGCTGGACCAACAATCCCGGACGACTTCATTCGCAGCATTTGGTGCAGCAGGCTACCCAGCAACCTTCAGGCCCTCATCGCTTCACAACCTAGCAGCTCCCTAGCAGCATCCGCAGACTTGGCCGATCGCGTTTACGACATCGTGTCGCCGTCACACCAAGTCTCCGCTACTTCTGCAGCCCCACCAGTACCTGGATCCAGCATGCAGTCTATGGCCAACGAGATAGCAGAATTGAAGACAGCTGTCAAAAATTTGACGATGCAGCTGAATCGTCAAGCAAGGCCCCGTAACCGCACAGAGGACCACCAACGTAAACGTTCGTCATCTCGCCGGTCCCAATCCAGCTACCGGAAGTACCCGCTGTGCTGGTACCACTCGAAGCACGGAGCTGACGCCAGACGGTGCATCAAGCCCTGCGATTTCCAGGCGTCGGGAAACGGTCGAGGCACTCGGTAATGGCGGCCGACGATTGCCTAGATACACCTGGTCGCCTCTTCGTCACCGACCGCAGCTCCAAGCTGCAATTTCTTGTGGACACCGGAAGTGACGTCTGCGTTTTTCCGAAGTCTGCACTTCGTGACCGTCGGGCGAGGACTACGTACCAGCTTTCAGCAGCAAACGGCAGCACGATCGACACCTATGGATACCTGCAACTGAACTTAGATTTAAGTTTACGGCGTAACTTTCCGTGGAACTTTATTGTTGCCGATGTTACCAAGGCTATCATAGGCGTCGATTTTCTCAGCCATTATAATTTGATTGTTGATGTACGAAATAAGCGGCTTATTGACAATGTAACTTCTCTGTCTACTGTTGCTCAAATTGTTAATGTACCTGATGTATGTTCGGTCAAGGTTCCTATTGGCGACACGCGATATCACGCCATACTTGCGGAATACCCCGAGATCACTCGGCCCGCTGGAACACCACACGTCCCGGTACACAACACAGTACACCACATTCGTACCACACCCGGTCCCCCCATCTCATGCTCTCCTCGCAGGTTAGCCCCAGACAAACTTAAAGTCGCCAAGGATGAGTTTGAGTTGATGTTAAGTAACGGTACCGCGCGCCCTTCTGAGAGCCCGTGGTCTTCCCCTCTTCACCTAGCGCCCAAAAAAGACAATGGCTGGCGCCCTTGTGGAGACTACCGGCTTCTCAACGCGCGTACTATACCTGATAAGTACCCTATCAAGCACATCCACGACTTTGCGCAAAACATTTCTGGTTGTACCATCTTCTCAAAAATCGATCTTGTGAAGGCCTATCATCAAATACCGGTTTTTGAGGACGATATAAAGAAAACCGCTATCACCACACCGTTCGGACTATACGAGTTCCCATTTATGACTTTTGGACTGCGTAACGCCGGACAGACTTTTCAAAGGTTTGTAGACGAAATGACAAGAGGCTTTGACTTTTGTTATGCGTATCTCGATGACTTCCTAATATACTCGCGCAATAGCGCTGATCACGAACTTCACTTACGCGAGCTGTTCGAGCGGATGAAGAAGTACGGAATCGTCGTCAACACTTCAAAATGTGTGTTTGGAGTGCCGGAGGTAACTTTTCTTGGGTACACTATCAACGCTACAGGTACCAAGCCTCTCGAATCTAAAGTTCAGGCGATTCGCGAATTTCCAGAGCCGAAGACAGTCCGAGAACTGAGGCGATACTTGGGCATGCTGAATTTTTATCGCCGGTTCATACCAATTGCCGCGAAAATTCAAGCCCCATTAAACGCCTTATTGACTGGCTCAGTTAAAGCATCGGACCCAATAGCACTGACAGGTGAAGCACACGAAGCTTTTCAACAGTCCAAAGACAGCCTATGCGATGCTGCATTATTGGCACATCCCGACTGCCAAGTCAAACTAGCTCTTGTTACAGACGCATCAGACTTGGCCATGGGAGCCGTATTGCAGCAATACAAGGACAAATCTTGGCAGCCATTAGCGTTCTTTTCGCGAAAATTGAGCCCCTCACAGCAAAAATACTCGCCCTACGACCGCGAGCTTCTCGCAATTTATGAGGGAATCAAATATTTTCGCCACATGCTTGAAGCCCGTCACTTCACTGTCTATACTGACCACAAACCGATATGTTACGCCTTTCACGAACGAAAGAGTAACTGTTCGCCGCGTCAGTATAGGCACCTGGACTATATCTCGCAATTCACCAGTGACATTCAACATATATCCGGCAAGGACAATGTTGTTGCTGATTTTTTGTCACGCATTGATGAATTGCAGAGACCAGTAGACCATGAAGTGCTGGCTAAAGCACAGACATCAGACTCAGAGCTTCTCCAACTCCTTAGCGATGAATCTTCACTTCGCATCAGGAAAGTTAGAGAACCTGAGAGTCAAATCGAGCTGTACTGTGACATCAGCACTGGCTTTGTAAGACCTTTCGTACCTGACCCTCTGCGTAAGCAGATTTTCGACACCCTACACTGCTTGAGTCACCCTGGCGCAAACGCTACTGCCAAATTGGTAGCACAGCGGTACGTTTGGCCAGGGGTCAGAAGGGACTGCCGAAAATGGTCACAAGCGTGTCTGGCCTGCCAGCGCTCTAAAATTAGTCGTCACGTATCGGCCCCTCTCAGTACGTTCGATTTGCCACGAGCAAGATTCATGTTCATCCATATTGACCTAATCGGCCCACTTCCAATGTCGCGTGGTTTTCGCTATTGCCTTACGGCGGTAGACCGTTTTACCAGGTGGCCAGAAGCTATCCCTATAGCGGACATGACTGCCGAAACGGTTGGCAAAGCGTTACTGTCGGGCTGGATTTCCAGATTCGGATGTCCATCCGACATAGTAACAGACCGCGGAGGACAGTTTCAATCCGATCTGTTCCACTATTTATCTAAAATAGCCGGATTTAAACACCGCAGGACCACTGCATACCACCCAGCTTGCAATGGCCTGGTGGAGAGATTTCACCGACAGCTAAAGACAGCTATTACATGTCACGCTGATAGCAATTGGACGGAATCGCTTCCACTGGTGCTATTGGGTATAAGGAGCTCATTCAAAGAGGATTTACAATCTTCCTCGGCAGAACTCGTCTATGGTGAGCCCTTGAGACTCCCAGGCGAATTCTTTGAGCACACGGTTGATAGCACGACTGATATAACCGACTTCACCGCTCGAATCCGCTCTTTCACAGAAAAACTGCAACCTGTTCCCGCTTCACGGCATAATAAAAACAAAATTTTTGTATATAAGGATCTCGCTACCTCTAGCCACGTTTTCCTCCGAGAAGACGTACTAAGAGGCGCTTTCCATCCTGCATATTCCGGTCCTCATGAAGTTGTCGAGAGAACCGACAAAGTGTATAAGCTGTTAATTAAAGGCAAACACGCCACGGTTTCTATAGACCGTCTAAAACCGGCGTATATACTTACCTGTCATTCGCCACCGCTCCTGACGTAAGTCCAGAGATCATAAATGGGAATAACGTACCAGTTCGGACCACACGGTCTGGTAGACAAGTCCGCTTTCCGAATTTTTATCGCCCGTAGATCCGGTCTCTGGAGGGGAGTGATGTGGGGAACCCTCCCACATAGTCTATAATTTATATATTATACATAAATATATTTAATACATGCTATTATATATCTACAAAATATAATACTTACATAATCATCCACATACCATTATTCCTATATTACATTATTAAATTATACCATTATATACATTTAATAATATTACATAAATCACACCATTCATTCATTCAAACATTCAAACACCTAACATAATACTTATCTAGCAAATTGCCGGATGACGTGCGGCAATGCAATCCGAACACTTCGCGTGACGTCAACAGCGAGCCTACGCCGGTAGTAAGATAGCCGCGGGCCGCGAGCGCCGCTTGATCCTACCCTCCAGTTAGTCGTTCGAAATAACTCATTCGATACACCGCTATTTTAATCTTGCAATTCTAATTTGTTTATCTGTTTAGTCTCTGAGTGTTTTACTACTGCTCTTATTGTGCCGTCCTTCTGAACATTTAATAAATATGGAACTGTGATTGTGTGTGTGGAAATATACCAACTAGTGCTTAATTTGGACATTTCAATTTGGATCCCTGAAAGGTACTACCGCCAAATATCATCCTGCACCTACTCTGCACACAACTATTCACCACCATAATGACCACTATTTTAAATGACGTAACCAACTCTACATTGCATTTACATAGAATAGAATAGAATAGAATAGAATACTTTTATTAATATTATGAAGCACCTCAACATATTATACATTAAATTATAATAAGTATTGTGGATCATAAAATCTTGTCATACACGAAACATAAAATGTAAATTAAGAGTATAATCATTAGATATAAGATTTAGATTAAGATTAAGTACTACCTACGTATTATTACATTTTATCAAAACATTTTATCATAGTCCTACATTTTGATTAAATTAAATTCTGGATAAATTAACCCTAGTGTAATCGTCGTTTTAGTAACAACTACCAATTTAATGTTAGATTTTTATAAAATACTATAACTTACTTACAGTATCTTTTTTTTATTTTATGTAGATTTTTCTGGGCTTTTTTTTAAATTTTGGGAGCGTTTTATTTTTTATTTATTTAAACTTTACGAGCTAAAATACAATTGATCGATTTTTTGTAAACGCTCGACGTGGCGAATCATTCGCCTGACGTTAAGCGCACTGATGCCCACAAGTCAAAATCCCAAAATCTACTGTCCGTGTACAGTCGGCCTACTGGCAGAATAAATGTGACATGACAGTAATTATGCTTTATGTCAAGAGAGGCTGTCTCGAGCGGAAATCTCGGCGGATTTCACAAACCTTTGGGTGTTTCATTGGTAATATTACCCATTCATTACTTAAACATAATTATACGTATTTAACGGGAAGCTGCAAGCTGTAATATAGCTTATTATGTAAGTAGGATTTGACGTTTATAAGTATCTCAATGTTAAAAATGAATGAAAGCAGCACGAATTCATTTTTTCTTTTCATTCATTTTTGAGTATGTGTGTGAAATTGTAAGATGTCGGTGGCGTTCACAGATAAAATAATCACTAACAAGACCACGCTAACTATACCTTCTTCGACTATACGAAATCTTCATCAACTACCGCAAAACTTTTTGTAAACTACTCCTGAATCCCTTATTATTACTTGGTTTTTTTTTTTCATCGCATTTCAATTTAACACCGAAGAGTAAAAATTACCTATTCAAGCGCTGAAAAAAAATAAGGTGAAATGATTCGTACCGGAAGTGACGCCATGATTTATTCATCCTGCTCTCTTCCGATTTAATGAGATGTATTCATTGGATGTATAAAAGGTAAAAGGTAAGGTGTCATTTAAAGTGCTAAAGGGGAGGGGAGCAGACGTCGCGACGACTCCGCGATTTTCATGCTTTTCGCAATAATTAAGAATAAGTACGTCGTTATGCTTTTGATGTGACCTTTTGATATAGAGGGTGTGACAGTGAGTGAATTTTTTAAGGTTTTTCAGACAGTTTTCTCACACTTTTTGGCCACCAAGTTTCACTAAGCTTTTATTTTTTTTACTTTACCGCCAGAATTCTGGTGTTCTTAAGAACTAAAGTTTGACTGGTCTTAAGTTCGTGCTGATCTGTCTAACCGTTCCCAAATACGTCGTGTAAATAAGTCGCTAAGTTGTAGAGGGATAAATGCAAACTTAGAACTAAGCAGTGAAACGTTGCAGACGGGACGGATGGGTCCTTTCGGCCCCTTTGAAAAGCTTTCCTTGTTTTAATTTTATATCATTGTCATTGGGCACATACTTTGGTCGATGCTTTAGCCAGTATTAAAGTAAGTTGCCAGTGTTAGGTACGATAATTACCCTAGGTAAAGTCATTAATACGGCTAACACAGTCATGTTTTAATGTGAAATATACCTGTTAAAAATGTAATGTAAATGTAGGTTGTTATTTCACATTATTAAATATAAATATTCTGTAATCTATATTTTTCTATTTTATAATAATGAAGTTTAAGAACGAAACATTAGTAAGTAATCTTATCCCATTAATAACATCAACAATCCGTTAATAGACTGTATAAAAACAAGTGAAACACATAATAACTTAAAATTCCTAATACGTCCAGACACGAACGTAAACTTGATCATTTCCTGTTCACTCTGCCAAGATCACGGCGTGTACGGACTTTTGAAACTTTGCCTCTAAAGAAAACATACTTAACCATTACACAACGTATTAAATTAAGTCTTGATATAAGTAAAATAGGGTTTAGAATTTTATTCCACGTTTAAAGTTGACAAATCATCACCATCTAGTGTGGTGTCACTGATATTATGCACAGACACGCGTGCGGGTTCACGTGTTTATCTTACAACTCACAATCAAAAAACAGTCTTATTATAATAGAAAACGATCCGTTTTCCATAATATACATCCTTTATTTACAGCCCAAAACTCAGCGCTTATTTTGATACACATTCCAAAATCAAAACTTATAATGGATTATCTGCTTGGTACTTTATTGCGTAAGCCATAAAGGTGTTATTCTAATGTCAAGGTTCGTTAAGGGGCAGCGTGTTTGCTCGTTTCCGTGGCTTTGTGTGTTGCCGCGCTAATCCGCGAGAGGCGTGCGTGAGCGTGACGCTGACGTGCCCTTAAAAAGCTGACCGGATTAAAAAATAATAATGAGAGGCGACGAGTGATCGATGAAAGTGATCAGTAAATACAACATGTTATTTCTAAAACGATACTACTGTAGTGCCTATACAAACACGATTACTCTACTATATTTAGATATTGTAGAGGTAGGTAATTAGAAAAAACTTCTCTTTCTCTTTTCCTCCGTTTGGGGTAGAAAGGTTCTCGAGTGGCGTCCACGAACCGGAAGGCACAGCGTAGGCAAACTCCCCTACTAGGTGGACCGACGATCTGGTGAAAACCGCGAGAGCCGATGGATGCAGTAGGCGAGCAGCCTCTCAAAGTGGCTCTCTCTGGGCGAGGCCTATGTTCAGCAGTGGTCATCTTCAGGCTATTAATGATGATGAGGTAATTAAATAATAGTTTGTAAGTTAATTGAACATTTTTTATTCAGGTATAGGTGGTAAATTCATCCAGATGTTGACCGCAGATAGATACAGTAAGTAGGTACTGCAATCACTAGAAAAAGAACGACTAAAAATAGATTAACTTACTAAAAACGAAGCGTTTTCATTTAGAAAACTCGTAAATTATACCAGGGGTAATAAATCTATCTAAAGCATTTATCTACTTCAATCAAAGAGACAAATCTCCAATAAACCCAATACGGGCTTGCATTTTTCAATTAATTCCAAGTATCCAACTTTCCCATATCTTGAAACTGTCCTAGGTAGCCATCCATCTCCGTCATACACCATCATTTGTAGCCATGCCGCCATTTTGCCCTAGGCTGTCCCGGTATCGGTCCCGGGACGCGCACTTTGACTAATGGTTGTCCCGGAGCACTCCAAACGTTGATTTATTAAATAAATTAACAACGCTTGATAAACGACCTTTTTAACGCAAATTGCAATGCGTATTACAGTTTGATACAACTTCGCCTTAAGTGTAAATTGTCTTGTCTCGTGCCAGGTGAGAGTAGGGCACTGCAGATGGGATGAGCGATGAAATCAAACACTTGCTATTTCATAAATCATAATGATATAAAAGCTGACGTTTGACTGGTGTCCTGTGGCCAAGACCGATATTTAAAAGGTATGCCAGTTATATAAATGCACTATTTAATATTACAACATTTTGTACGAAATAACTGTATCAAACAGCATCAACCGGGAATAAAACTTTATAAGACTAATCTTACCTTTGATCGGTACCGTACCGTAAGTTGATATTTACCGAACATTGCGCAACCAAACAGAAAACATACTTTCCGCCAATTTGGTCATAACCTCAATAAAAGCCAACCTTTTTTGTGAACCTTTATTGTCCGTGGACTTTTTTCTTTTTCATACACTCGCAGTACTGGTACTGCAAAAGAAATAAATCACCAGAAGCTCACCCTAGCGCAAACCGGTAGATTATAGATGTATAGGGCGCGTATTGGTAATAAAAACGGGGGCGGTTTCAACCCCTACACAATGAAATGGATACAATAAATAAATGCCGTAATTAACTCTATTCATACATCAAATTATCCGCCGTATTTTCGCTCGGTTCCCCAAAATTGTGTAAAATCGAACAATAGGGCAATACTGCGAAATGAACGAACGCGTGCGAATTCGAAATTCGAATGCATTTGACAGTTTGCAGGGGGCAACCATTTTGTATTGTTATTGTTGAAAATAGAGGTCGTCACAGTATGCTATTACAGGCCGGATGTAGTATAACATCTGTGTAAATTAAGTAAATTATTTTATTGATACCATCTGTAAAATGACTAGTTATATTCTGGTGCCATTTGAGAAACCCAACGGAGTCTTCTCACTCAAACTAAAGAACCTAGGTGTAGATAATCGTAATTTGGGTCGTTCGATAATAGGCAGTTCCCAAATCTAAAGTTGCTAACGTCTGTAGAGGAGTGTTACTCCATGTAGCATGTTGATGAATTCAATTCAATTCAATTCGATTCGATTCGATTCGATTCGATTCGATTCGATTCGATTCAATTCAATTCAATTCAATTCAATTCAATTCAATTCAATTCAATTATTTATTTGCATTCCACAATGTTGTTTTAAGATTTTAGTTTAGATATACCATGGACCCTGTCGGGCACGCAAAAATTAGAAGAGAGGAAGATACATAAATATTGATTAGCCAACAACAGCATATTACAATGTTACCTAATTATACATGCAAGTAATTTGAAAGAATAGCACTCTAAGGCCCTCTTGCACGTTCTCGGTTTAAAATTATAACTGAATACCTAAACCAGAGCTAGTAATTCGAGTTAAGTTGGTAAACAGAAATATCCAGACATTTTCTCTTGCACGTTCGGAATATTGACAGGGGTTAAGCTCGTCACACACGTAGCAATAATATATATTAATATACCGTACTATAATATATATTATAGCAAGCTACCACACACGGAGACGATGCTATAATATATATATTTTCATTCATTTCATTGATGGTCGGCCTAGCGTTTACACGTGTTTTGTAATAAAGGTTGATTTCAAAACACAGTAGGTAATTATGAATTCAACAAGAAGTGCATTTACTTATTGGATTTACTTGATAGTTCTTCAGACGACCATTCCGATTAATATTACACACTCCTAATATAGTTTTTATGAAAAGTAGTTTATTTATAATTTGGCTAATTTAAATGACTTGTACCTGAGGTAGTATAAAAAGTGACCAGTCGCCAAGACTTTTACATCGCCGATGCCTAGTCCCGAGTAGACTAAATGGCGATATATCGCCTAAATTGACCACACTGGTTGGGCGGAGGCGGCCCAGGGGGTCTAGCTAAGATTCCAAACGCTAACGCTATCGCCAAATTTTGCTTTTGGGATCGTTCGGGATCCCAAAAGCTTCGGGCTAACTCCAAAATGTACTGGAATGACATTTCGGAAATCGCTTACTTTTGTGGAAAAGTAAGCGATTAATGTCATTTCAATACATTTTTGGAGATAGCGTTAGCATTTGGGATCTTTGCTAGACCCCCAGGCAAAGCGGCAGGAATGGTAAGAGGGGAGAAGCGTCCGAGGAGCGCGTCGGATATGTTGAAACATGCTGTACATTCAAAATATGTCTCGCTATACCATAATATATATTAATATACAATAATATAAAAATATACCATAATATATATTACGGTATAGGTTGGTCACAGAAATATATATTATAGCTGCGTGTGCGGTCCCTCGAGAATTTGTATAGAAAACAAGGTAATATGTCTAGCTATAAATATATTAATATATATTATAGCTACGTGTGTGACGGGCTTTAAGTTGGTAAACTTCCGTCTCAATGCACAGAGTAAAACAAAATTACACCTGACTTATGTATTTGAAGTTGAAAGGTACAAGGTATACATATTCTATACTAACTGGAATAAGCTCATAGCATCGTAAATTATACAAAACTAAACTTTAATTTTAATGCCGTAAAATTTACATTAGACTATCGTGTTTAGAGAGAAACGTGGTCTGAGGAAGATAGTACGTTGTGTACCCATGGAGTAGTCTGTCTTTTTCTTATGCCTTATTATCGGAGGTATTTAACCTGTTTTCATGGGAAAACATGTAGGATTAAAAATCATGAACGGACAATCTAAATGTAAAAAAGGTGTGAGAAGTGTTTATGAACGAAGTAAGAAAGAGAGACATGCAAGATGTGAATGGAAGACGTGAGAGTTTTTTTCTGCGGTGTTAATAATTAAAAATGGTTTTGTCGGAAAATATAGAAGACTTTGCTGCCTCAAGCCCCCCATCGTTTCATTTTCAGGAGCACCAACCAGATTCTACATGCATAATAAACTCAACTTCGTAAATTCTCGATGAATGTAAAATAATGAAATTAGGTAAAATTGACTTACCTACTTACTTTTACTAAAACTGTACTAAAAAACAATACAGTAGTCAATCGCACAGAAATCATACTTTCTATGGGATAGCATAATACCGTTACTTCGTAAATTAATCAACTAAATTTTATAAGATTTAGTAAAATTAGAAGCTGTAGCATGCATGTACTAAAAAAAAAACTGGGGGCGATCCATGTGGGGGCAACTGGGAATATACCACCTATGCTACACACGGTTCTTATGTGATTGAAGAGATGAAACTGCGGGCCTACTACTTTATTTTAAACTCATTCACAACTCGAGACACAAAAAAAAACTTCTCGAAAAACTTATCGTTTCTGTTCGAAGTGCTTGTTCCAGTTAGTATGGAATATAAGTACTATTATAGAACTTCTTGGATAGGTATCAATAGAACATTTTCAGCCAGTGTCAATTTAAAACTTATAAAACGTACATACCTAAAGCCGCCTCTACATGCTTGATGTTTGCCACAAACACCTAGTACCCCAAACACCGACCACAAATTACTCAACACATACACTGCATCCACAGGATAGTCAAAAATGCTAGGTATGGATGGGCAAAAATGGCAGGCGACGAGCGTGTTAGGGCTGCCAACATTTTTTTTCGGAGAAATATATAGCATCTTTTTAATATAATAAAAAACAAAAGATAAACAAATATATTATTTATCAAATATTCATTTTTATAAACACTATCTAATGTCTTTTTTTAAATTAAAAGTATCATAAAATATGCATTAAGTAAAATCAAAAGGGATTTTTATTACTATCTGTTTCTTTGTTCTCCGCGATTTTAAATTCATATCGGAATTTCCTTCGTGTGAATATGGCGGGAATAGAAAGCAGGAACGACATTACTTTAAGGGTCTTACTTATAAATCCGCTTAAAGTTAGTCAGTGTTTTCCCGCGTGACATTTCAAATCAGTCAAAAGTTGACAGAAGGTTTTAAGCAATGGCTAACTTTAAGCGGCGTTTATAAGTGAGGCCCTAAATGAAGAAGGTTATATTGGCATAGCTACTGACCGCATGTTGAAACTTGGCAACAGGCAACTTGAAAGTGACGATGCGATCGAAGGAGTAGCATGCTAGCTATAGCTTATATTTTATGCTGGATACTGGAACACATAGGATACTGATTACCTCTTTTATTTAAGCCGCAGCAAATAATCTCAATTATTCGCGGGCAGTATTCGAAGAGATATATAGAACCTACTAGTTGCGCACAGCGTTTAGCACACAGCCTTGAAATATAGTGCAGTTCTATATATTAATGTATGGTTAGCAACCCTACGCGCGTACTACTGTCAAACGTTTGAATACATCACAAACAGCTTTGTCGTTCGACAAACGTATTTGTCAAATCCTTAGAACTATGCACAATTCCGACACTGATACCGATCAATGGTGTTTGCCAGTGATACATGTGTGTTTGCAAACAGGCAAACACCAAAATAAAAATACACACACCCATCCTCAAGTTCGTGTTTGCTATTTGATGTTCGCTGTTTGCCAAGTATGTGAAAGCCGCTTAAGGATCAACATGTCAAATTACCCCCGGGTTAAATATATAACGGGATAAGTGGTCAATTTTCTAACGTGCAAGATAAAATACAGAAATAATCCGAGTTAGGCATTTATTCAGGTAACACGAGGTTAGAGTGAACGCGCAAGTCGGCCTAAATGAAGTAGATAGTCCGGTCTCAGGTCGTCCGCAAATAGGCAGTTCTCAAAACTAAAGTTAATTGTTGGCGGAACGCCAGTTCGGAATGCATTGGAGTGCTCCAATTTAGAATAGTAAGCGAATTGGGACCATTGTGATTTAATGATCATAGAGTTCAATAGGCAATTCGTTTGATTTTTTATGCATATCGTCGCATAGGTTGTCTTTGGTCACAAATTTTATACTTGGTGAAATTAAATAAAGTTTTTTTTTACGCCCAACGATCACACGCTTATATCCTGGACCCCAAGTAGAATTCCCTGTATGTAGGGATCCAGGAACTACGAGAACCATGGTCCCACTACATCCAGACACAGAACAAGTATTTGCGTTTTTTTGTGTTTGGGCACTAGTACTTGTTCTATCGCGGGAATCGAACTCGCTGCCTCCGGGTTGTGAGCCGAGCTTCTCCACCACCACACCACGAAGGCTGTAGAATATAAAAAAATGAAATAATCTTTTAACACCAAATGATAACTCGAAATGTGTGGGAATGGCATTACCTGCGGAAAAGCTACGTCACGCAGTAATGTCATTCCAATTTTAAGTTACCATTTGGCGTTAACGCTAATGGAAATGAATCTATATTGCTATACCCCCAACTGCCCAAGAACGGATGGTGGAATAAAATTCTATTTCCCCTGTTTTCTTCACTACATAAGCAAGGCAAGCAAGCAAGTACATATTCCACACGAGTAATAAAAGAACACAATCAAGGGATGGCCTCATCATTGTAACTATAGTCACATAAAGTCCTTTTGTATCTATTCTGTGGCATAGGTACCTAAGTGCTTTAATTATTTTTATCTATTTTTTTCTACCAAAACAAGCCTCAACAGTTCAGTCACTGGACCAATTACATAATAGGCACTGGCACCAACAACTGGAATACCAGTTCTTATTCAAGTCGCCGTTAAAAAGTGTTCAGATTACAAAACGGTTCATAAATCTTACCATAACCGCGGAGCTTGGACCGCGGTGTTACTAGGGTTGGCACGCCGGAAAATTGACAGTTGTTTTTTGTTTTTTTTATGACAATGAATGACGTGACGAGCTTGTCGTTCACCTGATGCTAAGCGACACGGCCGCCCGATTAAATTCATTTTTTTTTTATGGGAATGAATGACGTGGCGATCTGGTCGTTCACCTGATGTTAAGCAATACGGCCGCCCATAACAGTTACAGTGTCACTCGGAACTTTAAAATAATAAAGTTTCGCGTGACACTGCACTGCGCACGTCATCCTGAGACATCACACAGTCTAGTAATCAGATTACTACACTGTGTAATCAGGTCATAAAGTCTCATTTGCCCAGTAATTTCACTAGCTACAATGCCCTTCAAACCGGAACACAGTAGTGCTTACACACTACTGCTTGGCGGCAGAATAACTGGCAAAGCGGTGGTACCTACCTAGACGAACTTTGCAGAAAAGCCCTACCACCTAGTAAATAAAGTTTCGCGTGACACTAACACTGCGTACGTCATCCTGAGACATCACACAGTCTAGTAATCAGATAAATAACAAAGCATCATCTGTCTCATTCAATGTGGAGGTGGTAGGTGATTGCTCGTAGGTTGCTCTTTGTCTAGGCGACTCTTTAGTCTCTCATCAAATATCTCTCAACTTCATAATATGTAGCTCTTTAGAAGGACTCTTATGCCAACACTACATTAAGCATTAGTATTATACTATGGTCGCCCGAAGAATCTAACTCGGCTGGGCAGCGTTCGGGAAGCTTCGACCTATCTTTTTGTCCAAAATACCACAAAGCCTGAAAACAAGTTTTCAGTCAATGTGTGTTGCCAGTGATGACTTATGGAACTGGGACGTGGTCTCTGTTGGCCTCATTACTAAGCTCCAAAGTCGCGCAACGAGCTATGGAGAGAGGAGATCCGCAGGAGAACTAAAGTGACCGATGTAGCTCTTAGGATTAGCAAGTTGAAATGGCAATGGGCAGGCCTCGCTCGTATAACTGACAACCGATGGGGAATAAAGGTTCTCGAGTGGCGACCACGAACTGGAAGACGCAGCGTAGGCCGGCCCCCCACTAGGTGGACCGACGACCTGGTGAAAGCCGCGGGGAGCCGATGGATGCAGGAGGCGAGCAGCCGCTCTAAGTGGCGCTCCCTGGGGGAGGCCTATGTTCAGCAGTGGACGTCTTCAGGCTGTTAATGATGATGATGATGATTTATTTAGCAAACTCGCACTTCCGATGCTGATGCTGATGCCGCCTGCGCCCAACGCCATGCTCCAGCGCAAAGTTGCCTGCTCTAATTTTGTTGCCATATATCTATAGATGTGTTTTAGTCTGCCCCATGAAAAGGATAGATTGCAGTTTTATTAACGGAGGAGTGGAAGGTGGTTATGGAGCCCTCGCCTCCGGGCGGTTTAGCACATTTACAAGTCAAGATGATAATTAGGTAATTCAAGTATTAAAATTTAATTATATGGACCTATGTATTTTTATCATTTCAAGCTCATACATCACGTTTGTTTAAAATTGTTACTTGTTTTACTAAGGCATGTGCCGGTGATTCACAAAATTTTCAACGCTCATAAATGCACAAAACTTTTTCTTAAACTTTCATAAGTTGACAGCCCTAGCCCCACCGTGTTAGCTAAACTTGGTTATTAATACAACGACGGGTTTATGAGCGATATTCGACTGGAAAGTATCGTTATTTTAAACAAACGCGACAGAGAACGATCATAACGCTACCTATACACTTCGGCTGGCAACACTGCAGCTTCCTGCTTAGGAGAAAATAAAAGTAAAAATAAAAAAGGTTTCAAATCTAAAGAGTTCTCGACAGCTGCTTTCGTTTTTCAGCGGTTTTATAATTATTTCTGCTGATGGATTTATTAAACGCAAGGGAATTAAAATAATAGACGAAGCTATAATTCAGTACTTTATCTTTTTTTACTTTAAGTACGTTTCTTTGGTTTTCGTTGTTGTCAGGGAGTTTTGGTAGAAGTTAATAAGTTTTTGACGAGGCACGGCGCGTTATCTTTTATCCACCATCCCGTGGAAACTTTTCCACGGTTAATTGAACGTTTGTTAAAGCAAAACTCATGGCAACTTAAAAATACTGAACGCTGATTGGTTGAATACAGCCGATGGTCAACAGGCAACCAATGAGCGTACCGTATTTTTAAGTTGATAATATGAGTTTAACTTTAACAATCGTACGAGTAACCAGAGTTTAATTTTCCGGGGTAAATAATGTTTGTACTCTATGTTGTTCACGGTAGAGTAAGCAATTCATGTGCAAAATTTCATTCAAATCGGTTCAGCCGGTTATGTGTAGAAGCACACAAACAGACAGCCAACATTTCACTTTATCATATTAGTAGGTAGTAGTGATACTAATTACACAGGTTGCATTACATAGGAATAGAAAGTAAATTCAAAGCTTTTCTAGATAATAATTAATAATAATTAATAATAATAATTAATTAATTAATAATAGATGATAATAATAATTATTTAATTAATAAAATAAGAACATCGAACTTGAATCACAGTCATGAAAATTCATGTCGAAGGTTGTATGTAATTGAAACTATGCGTGTAAAACTACCATTAATAACCAAAAAGTATCTTCCATGTCGTTTCCACTTAGCTTCAAAAAAAGCTGTTTATTAAAACAATATCATAATTCTACCAAAATCTGCTCAAACTTGACTAAAGACGGTCATCAGCGTCAGGAGTTTCTACCACCAAACAAACCTGACCCATCAAGCTTTACTATTTACTTCCAAGTTGTAACAATCCTTCTTTAATCGACAGAAGCCAAAGGTCAACATAAACTGGTCGTCGATAATAGAGGAATCGCGTGCGAGAGTCTATGAAGAAAAGGTAGACAAGTCGGTAATTACTACTACTAGCTCTTTGTAGCAATAAGAAGCTTGACATTTCTTTTAGTAGTTGAGGGTAGTACAAGAAATTCTCACTGCGACAAAGTTCTAAAGTATTCTGGTTGATACAGGTAAGTGGAAAAGCGTAATTTAATATTTGTTTTGGATACTTTCAATGTAAGTGGTTGCTACTTTGTCAGAGAAAAGTTGTTTAAGCCAAGCAAGGGAAACACAGTCTACATTAGTTTATTTGCAAATAGCTGGTGGATGCAAGCTATAAGCAGCCGTTCAAATTGGCGCTCTATGGGGAAGGCCTTTGTTAAGCAGATGATATTAACGATTTTATTTATTCCTATTCTAGGATCTTATTTTATGTTTTTGAGGATTATGCAAATTTTTGGGATTATTGACAAATCTATTTTGAGTATTTGTACCTAGAGTTAAATAAAATTTCAACTTTTTATGAATTCAAAACGGTAATTTTGTATTTTAGACTAGGTAGGCCTATAATCTACTCTTACTAACTTTCATTTTATTTATTTGAGATGTATCATAAAAATAGAAATAAAACAATTTCGTGTTAAATGTGTCCCTATTTTAAAATAAAAACGGATAACTTAAATAAATAATACCTAATAAAACCAGCGCGCCGCCAAAACCCACCATTGTGTGCAGTAAACTCAACAACTGGGTGGGCGGTCAAATCCTGACATAAACATCAATTGCTTGACACATTTACATCAAACAATAGCATAACAACTAATTATCATACATCTAAACCGTTCAGGCCACTTTCTACTTTACCGTTTTGAAAATAAGAGCCAAAGCCAATCATTCAATTTAAGTAATAATGGGTTTATTGTGTTTATTAAGATAAGAGCTGTGGAATAAATAAATAAAGAAAATAAAATAAATAAATAAAATTCAACAGCAAACCTCTCGCAAAAGTTTGACACCAAAAGAAGACTATCTCTTTGATGTCGTTTGTAAACAAATGAATGAATTATTGCTTCCTAGAGAGGTCTCAGTTCGATCCCAATAGATTAACAAACACTTTTTTGTATTGGTGTGGTTTGTTCTGAATAATTTAATATTAGTTGAACAGCTTCTAACACAGAGCTTTGAAAAGTATGATGCTTTTCGCCGAATCGTCTTTTATTTTGATCTGTGGCTTCTAATAAAGTTTCAAACTGTCAATAAATATGTCTTTTTTTTTCTTATATTTTGGCTCCACACTTAGTGTATTTAGCCAGTGTCAAGTATTGTAAATTTTTCATCATATTAATAGAATATTTCACATGAAGTCAAGCCTTAGTCATAGTCAAAGTCCAATATAAGTCAGGTAGTCATATTACAGTCTCAGTCATGCTCCAGTAAAGTGGTGGCACTTTACTAGAAGCTTCTATGGAATTTTGGAAGCAACACGCAAAATCACGTTTCACCACATTATATCACTTGCCCACACTCATGCTCGTAATTCAGCACTTAATGCGTAAAACGCCACTAATTTTAAACATTAACACTGGAAAAAGCACGACTTTTGAGGAATAATACAATGCAACGACGTGAACTTTTCCGCGTTCCCGCCAAAACTCCAAATATGTCTTTAAGTTAACCACAGAGCTTTGAAACATATGACGGTCGATTGATATGCTTTTTTTGCTCTGTGAAGTTAACATAAGAACCTTTTAGTGTGCCCATTTCTAATAAGTGACTTGTGAAAATAGAATGGTTCTTTTGAACGGACTGTCGTTTTTTTTTTCTCTAATCTGTAGACTGAAACCATTGATCTATCTATGCTCTACAATTTTCCATACTCTATATGGTACTTATTATACAAGTAGCTGTACCGATTTTTAGCGTCTCGGTTGGATTCATAAATAGGTACCTACCTAGCTTTTTGTTTTCTGGTATCTGAAACCTATTTAGCTTTAATATTTTTGTATAAAATGAGACAAATCAATATTCCAACAAAAAATAACGATTTATAAAAAAGTATTTTTTTAATTGATATTTAAAATTGGAACCAAATTAACGCTAATAATAACTGTTAATTAACTGCGCTATAACTTTATCCGCAACGAAACTTAAAATGCTTTTTTTAAGAACACCAAACTTATCATTGCACCTTTATTATCCTAGTATTATTTAATCGACACCGCTCTAGTTCATTGTTCTAGACTTGGTGTGTTGCCAGCTAGTTACTACACTTGCGTTTTATTTCAGACATTCTGCGAGTCGTTAGTCGAGTCAATGACTCGTTTGGCTAAACTAGACGGTTTTTTTGGTTTAGTGACGTCGCTTGTTGTCGCTGTTACGTATGTTTTATAATAACATGTGAGTTGAGAGTATTTATACTGTCTAATTTTGTTAGTTAAGGTCGCTTATGTCATATGTTCGATTCTAAATTTGAATTTTAATCATATGCCGCCTTTTTGGAGGCTATTATTTTGTTTTGGCGACTGAGGACGGAGTAACTTAGATTAATTCAAAATCTATTAGAGAATCTAAGCGTGGCTTGGATGACATACTGATTTTAGTGTCGCTTGTAAAAAGTCTATTTCTACTGTTCATAACATTATTTAAGCACCATTACACAAGTCTAGTCATAGATCAATAAACAAGTCGTTGACCGTTTGATCGAGCCGTCTATAATCCAACGTCAATTTTCTGCCGAGAATCAGATTTTGTTTTGGTTGGCTTACACTTTAATTTCAAGGTTTACTAAACACGAGATAAGCTAAAAACTTGGCAGTACCAACATACGACGAGTGGTTTACTGAAAGATAAGAATAGGTAGGTAAACTCAAAAACAAATGTCAAGGAGAGCCTTGACAAGTGTCAAGGTGAGACATATTTTGTTTTTGATTTTGATATATTACACCAACTCTTATGTCCGGTTTCACCCATGATCCCTAAACTACATCCTTACTAGGATTTCCCTAACCTAAGGCACCCCTAAAATTTGATCATTATCTAAATTCCTTTGAACTTCAGCTGCCCCCTAACCTACAGTAAATAAAAAATTAAGATATCACACCAATATTTTTAAGGATGCCTTTTTAGGTATTTTTAGTGAATTTTTTGAAAAGCTTACTTAATTTTAAATTTTAATTATTATATTTATAATCAAAATAGCTACTATACGTTCTGTTATCAAAGTTACTTAAAAAATTGGCGAAAAAGCACGTCTTTATCGTAAAGCTCTTACACTAAAACAAAAAAAAATAGTAATTATCGCTTTCGGTAAAAACTTTTGTCTATTGCCATTATAGATAAGTAACCGAAAGCTACAAAAGCTCTCAGCAGTAACACAGAAAAGAGATTAGCATAAAAAGCCCAAGTGGGGCGAGTAACTGGCTCCAGTAACCTACCATACATAGCTGAGAGTTGCCAGCGTGCCAAATTGGCTAGATAACTAAGGACAAACATTGAACAGTAAATATTCTTCTCTTATCTTGATGTGGGTAAGTACTAGGTACCTACTGTTTTTAACGAATTTCAAGCCAAGTTTCTGGGAGCTTTCAAGACAAGAGTCAGTGCTATTTTTCAGCCAAGCCTACCCGATCTTAGCAGTAGGCCTAGCACGAATATTAATTACGCGCGTGTAAGTGTAACGTTAACGTAAGGCCCCCCCTATTACGATTGCGTCTGCCGCTCAACCGCGGTAGTTCATACAATTTTGACAGCAGTTGAGCGGCAGACGCGCGTTAGCAGCGCTGCTAGCTCAATCGTAATAGGGGGGCAGATCAAATGCCATACAACTGTCTTACGTTAACGTTACACTTACGCGCGCTTATCATCAGATAAGATATTGGTCATTTGCTTTATCCATAATCGATGTAAAAAAATATTCTTAACGTCAGAGTAAGATAAACTTTTCACCATAATCGCTACATTTCAGCCCCAAGTAAAATCTGTTGAGTTACTCTTGAATCCAATCCCAATCTCACTCAAATTCTAATCCGAATCAATCACCAATTCCAATGATAAATAAGTTGGTAAAAATGCGGATGGTGTAGAAATGAGTCGATTACATTTAGTTCCATAAAATTCCATGCACAAAGATTCCAGTTGTGCGCTAGTATCGGATTTAAAAGTCCCAATTGCCACGATTTCGTTCCAAATCAAAATAGTGATTTGAACTACAAAAGTATAAACTCAGGGAATAAAGCCAATAAATAGCTCTATATTTATTTACGTACATTCGACGTCATTTCTGTAGTGTATACTATTCAATTATAATCAAATCCTGGTATCGTTAGACGCTATTTATTATAACGACTAATAAAATAACGGCTTCCCATCGCTAATAAACTTTATCCTTGCTTTTTTCGTTTCTTTTGCTAACCTTTTTTGATAGTCTAGTAGTATTTGATAGTTATGAGATGTTTCGTTCAAATATTTCTAATATTAAGAGGAATTGTTCCAAATTTATGATAGGATTTGATTGACGTCGTTTCGGAAATTGACGTCATAAAGAGAGATTATGGAGCCATTACGGGGAGGTTCGGGAATAGGCAAATCGGTGTTTAGGAGTCTCCGGGGATTTGGGAAGATGAGCAAAATGGATACAATGTGAGATTTAGAAAAGCCTCGCTGTTTTTATACTTTTGGATGTCTTTGGGATATTATTTTGCTAGTCTTCCATCCCGAGTAAATTGTGTGGAACGTTTTATGTGTATTTCGCCGAATTTACATATGCCTTGTGTTTAATATTTTCTGTCTTACACGACTCTAGCAGGGCCCCATTATACTACTCCTTAGACATTTCCCCATTATATTACTCCTTAGACATTGAACAATATACTTACTTAGGTATCGTTACACACATACAAGTAATTTTAATGTTTTCGCTTGCTGATTTTTTATTCTTCTTAATACGTATAGTGAAATGTAATTGTTACTTATCGTGTTCCTGGTATTTTATCAAGTGCGTACAACAAGTATTTTCTCAAGGAGCGCACTTAGTCCTTCGCCTGGTTTTTTTTTTTTTTTTTTTTATAACGTGGACAGACAAACAAGCAGACGGCCCGCCTGATGGAAAGCAGTTACCGTCACCTATAGACACCTATAGATTCTCGCCTGTCCATGACAGTTCCAGTTATAATAATTTAGTGACGAATGTACCTACAACAACCCGTTCAAACCTACAATTAATTACCGACTGTAAATTTTCGGTGTACTTGTATAATTCGTTGGAACACAAATAGAGACCCTAAGACAAGAAATAAGCTGTACACACAAACGGAAGTATCATTTCCTTCTTAAAACAATGACCAGAGAAATACTTAAAAGCTATTAAACCATAGCCCTTCCATCATGTCTATTCAAAACATATCTGTTCTCTATAAACTATGAAACAATGGCTATATGCTTATTTTTATTACCTCCTACGGCTATAAAACAGCCGGCTATTCCCGCTAATGCATAGTATTATCAATCACTACTTACTTCTAAATATAAACTTTCAAATAAGTAACAGAATTTGATAGTAACATGATTTTGGCCATTCACGCACACATAAACAGCCCTACAGCCTATAGAGTACCTACTATTATTTTTATTACGTACTTACCTACTTTAAATTTTGTTGAATCCTAAAATGGCTGCTTCGTTTTAACGGAAGACACACTCATTGCGTGCATTTTAAGTTACTTTTATCAGTACCTAAGGCTATAAATACAATCTATTTTGCGACAGCGTGTATGCGTGACTTCATGCAACGAAGAACTTTCGTAAAAAAGCTCTCTAGTAGGTATGTAAGTAATCTTGCATTGTGTACTTATTTTAATAATGACGTCGGTTGTCGTTACTCCTATCAGGGCGCGAGCGTGATCTAATCATAAATAAAATTAACCTAGAGATAAAGAATCGTGTTATTTTAGTTGCTAGCGAAGTAAAAAGTAAATGATTGCTTGAATCGACTATTTGCGTGAAGTCACGTCACTGCTTTCACAAAATACCGGCACTACCTATATAAACAAAAACAATAAAATAAATCTAAACAACGACAAAACAACGCTCTTAACACTAAAATCGTGTAATAAAACAAAATTATCTGAAATCGAGATCGCGACGATTCGTTTACAAACGTCTTGTTTCTCTTAATACAACACGATCGGTGAGATTGATAGCTTTACACTGATTTAATCACTGGACGAGTGAGTTACTGGAATAACTGTGCTGTGCACTGGATCGAGGTTAAACGAACCATTTATTGTGAACGGTGGAATATTACAATTGTTACTTTAGGACAAAATAATTCTTTGTTTTGTTACTCTTACTTTATTTTCTCTTAGAT
Source organism: Ennomos erosarius (assembly GCA_963580505.1). Classification (NCBI taxonomy): domain Eukaryota; kingdom Metazoa; phylum Arthropoda; class Insecta; order Lepidoptera; family Geometridae; genus Ennomos; species Ennomos erosarius. The sequence goes on from OY756988.1 coordinate 13,933,840, forward strand.
TCATCATCATCAACAGTCAAGACGTCCACTGCTGGACATAGGCCTCCCCCACAGAGCACTACTTTGAACGTCTGCTCGCCTCCTGCATCCATCGCCTCCCCGCGGTTTTCACCAGATCGCCGGTTAACCTACTGCAGCCAGCCTACGCTGCGTCTTCCGTTTCATGGTCGCCACTCGAAAACCTTTCTTCCACATCGCTTGTCAGTTCTACGAGCGATGTGGCCTGCCCATTGCCATTTCAACTTGCTAATTCTAAGAGCCATATCGGTCACTTTAGTTCTCTCTTAGATTACTAGAGCAAAATTTGTATCCTGCCCTAAAATCTTGATGTTGTCATTTGCTATAATAGCAAAATCAATACAGTATAAAACAAATGCAATAAAATTCGGGTCCATCGAGCTTAAATTGAACTATACTGATAAATGGTGAGCCTCACTGGCCCACCTGTATCGGCCCATTATGACCCATCTAACCCTAGTGACTTCAGGGGACATTCCAAACAAACATGGAACAAATACCATGGTTTATGGCTCAATTTCCCATAGCTCAGAATACTTAGAAACCGGTCGGAAGATCACGGAGTATTCAACTTCGTTGGTCGTTTCGTTGGGATTGGGATCCATTTGAGCAGATAATAAAAAAATATATATATGAGCATGAATAAAAATTTGGGTAACTTGGAATAGGTGTAAAGTTTTGTAAACCATACCTACGACATGAGATATTTATACTGAGATCTAAAAATATCTATATATTCATATTCAATTTTAATAAATTTTTCAAAAGCACAAATTGCCTGCAATATCTAATGGTTTTGTTTTGATTTTTTTTAGAGAGTAACCCCCGTATTCTAAAACATTTCTCCAAATATCCTTCACTTGACTTCTACTTAACTTTGAGGGAAACTCAAAATACATCGCGACGTACCTTGAGTTGACAGTTGCTTCGCTTCTCTCGTTTGAGAAAAATTGAGGCAGAAATGTCAAGTTGATTATTTATTATCAACTAAAAATACCAAAACACAAAAATGAGGTCAATTCGAGGTTGAGTCGAGTGGAGTAATCTTGAGGTAACGTGTTAGAATATGGGGATCAGAGTTGGTACTAAGGTACCCAATTGTTCAGTGCCTACTGAGTAAGGAGTTCAGTAGTAGACAAATAAAAAAAAGAGTTCGGTCGGTGGTCTAAAGTTCTAAACACTTGCATTTCATCACATTTTGAGGTACTTTACTACAAAACACGAAATTTCCTTTTGATTTCTAAACCTCATTTCAATAACAAAAATCGTATTTTAATTTATTACGCCAGTTTTATTAAAGTTAACGCAACGCAAATAAATTAATAAAAGTAGAAAAGATTTACAACCATTCGTTACCTCATGTCGTTGGCAATTAGAAGCACATCTATAAATTTAACTTTAATGTTTACGTGTTAAACGGCAAGGTGATAAAATTAAAAAAATAATAAAATTAACCATTCACTCGTGTGCACCGGCACAAATGGCACGATTAATATATTTACGCAAGTTTATTGTTTTAATTTTTAATTGGAAGCTTTCTTTAAATTACCATTCAAATTATAAATAAATAAATAATAAATAACGCCCAACGGTCACATATATAGATCCTGGACCCTAACTAGGATTCCCTGTATCTAGGGACCCAGGAACTACGCGGACCATGCTCCCACAACACCCAGACACAGAACAAGTATTTGCGTTTTTTTTTCGTGCACAATAACTTGTCCTGTCGCGGGAATCGAACCCGCCACCTTCGGGTTATGAGCCGACCTGCTCAACCACCACACCACGGAGGCTGTCAAATTGTTTTGAATAAACTTAGTTATTGCTACATTTATTTCATATTTCATAGTCGTAATTGAATATAAGTACAGTGAATTTCAGTGCTTCTGAAAACTTTCAAACATGATATAAAAGAAATTGGCAAAATCAAAAGTTGCCTACGTTATTTATCACGCATAGCTCAACCAGCACCATTTCAGTTTTTACCCGACTACCTACTGCATAAAAGAAGTTGTGATTTTACTCTTTTTGGGGTATTTTATTACGTTGAATGGAGAAATTGAAAAACAATTTAAGTTGAGATAAAAATACTTCACATTTTTAGTTAGTCTTTTCTAAAGTCTCGTATGCAAGTTTAGAGCCATCGTGTCAGGGGTCTCCTTACACTGGTGGCTACCGTTTTCTATTACCGCGGATAATATAACGGCAATATATCAGGATAGTCTCGACTACGATACAAATCGACTATTTTCTTTTCTCATCACGATTCTTTATTTATCGCAATTCTCGCGTCTGGGTGTATCTTCTGTGTTTTATGTAGAACCAAGCCAATTTCACCAATGTGGATTAAGTTTTAATAAACCCATTTTCGCTAAGAATTCGAATGTGGTTTTATCTGTAACAAAGTAAAGGAAAAAAAATCCTGAAACTGAGCTCTTTCTTTTTTTGTATAAATAATAAAATATTACGACTTAACTACACCAAAATGGGTACTTAGTTTATTTATACAGGTTGTCCCAAGAATTAATGTAACTAGTGAGATTGTCCCTCATAATTATTACTGTTATGGGCAGCCGTGTCGCTTAACATTAGGTGAACGATTTGCTCATCACGTCATTCATTCTAATAAAAAAAAATAAAAAATCATTGAATTTTTTTATGTAAATAGGTTAACCATTTGACCGCAATTCACCTCTTGACAAGCAACGACGTAGTCAAAGTCACATCATTATTAGCGCACTAAAACTTTTTTTTATGAGAATGAATGACGTGATAAGCGACACGGCCGCCCATAACAGTTGCAGTTGTTGTTGTAAACCTAGACAAAATAATACTCGGCTGCCACAAACTGTGTTGCCATAATTTAGCGATAGTGATATTTACAAATCAAATCAAATATTTATTTCATAAAATAATATTACATACAGGGAGTAGAAGCTAGAACTTTAATGAACTAAAATATAATATAGGTACTTACCTATTCAGATATTTGAGCCCTTATAAATCCTTACATTACAAACCAAAAAACCAAAAACACACCATGTCTAAAAAGGTACCTACTGCGATGGATGTCCGCCTGAAACTGCACTACCAGTAGGCCTAGCACGGACGGTAGACAAAATCGTCTTTCCCCGTTTTATGTCACTTTCTTCATACAATTTACTTGTCAAGTGGAGTAAAACAGGGGAAAGACAATTTTGTCTACCGTCCGTGCTAACCCTGCAGGAGTATATAGAGTCCGTCCCCGAACTAAGAATGAACTTGTGTAACATACAAAATGTCACAGTGCCTTATTTGTAGGCGTTGTAGCAAATTCTGAATATACCAATATATGTGCCAATCCTCGATGTACTTAAGAGACGACCGTTTTTTCCTTATTTCAGAGACAGAGAGAGGTACGTCGGTAATAGAGAATTTTCATCCTACATGAAAAACCTAGTTTTTGAAAATATGATGAAATAATAAAATTGTCCTTCACTATCGTTATTATCAATGAATACGTCATCGCCATCGTCACCGTCACCATCTCCGTCATCGTCACCGTCATCATCATTATCTTCGCCGTCGCCATCATCATTATAACAACCATCATCATCGTCATCATTAAATGCTATCGTCAACCCGTGTGAACTATCTTCGTCTACGTCAAAACCACCCCCGGTAAAAGGAAAAAAAGAAGTTTTGGCGGGAACGCGGAAAAGATCACGTCGTTGCATCGTATTATTTTTCAAAACTTGTGCTTTTTCCAGTGTTAATGTTTAAAATTGGTGGCCTTTTACGCATTAAGTGCGGATTTACGAGCATGAGTGAGGGCAAGTGATATAACGTGGTGAAACGTGATTTTTCGTGTTGCTCCCAAAACTCCATAGAAGCTTTTAGTAAAGTTGCCACTACTTTACTGGAGCATGACTTGGACTGGACTATGACTAAGACTTGACTTTACGTGAAATATTCAATTAACATGATGAAAAATTACAATACATGACACTGGCTAAATACACAATGTGTGGAGCGAAAATATAAAAAAAAAGTTTTATTGAATATAATACCAATTAATGCCGAAACCGCGCACTTAACTCTCAAATAAATCATTATCTTTCTGAAGTCCCAAACCCAGTCAAAAATCACGCACATTTTCTCATAAAACTAGGGTAAGAAATGTTGTTTATAAATGGCTTAAAGCACCATGTTTAGCAAAACCAATAAACCCAAATAGAGTTCTAAAGATGGAAATAAGAAACATAAAAACTAAACAAGCCTTAATAGTACAGTCTAGAGAATTACCCAAAAAATCCTTGAGACGTCTTTAAAAGTAGCGTTTGTAAATTTATGATAATGTAGAGATGGCTACAAATCATAGAGTAAGGACGTGGGCGAGGCTTATTATGGTATATACTAACTATTACTGCAACCGTGACTCTACACACTAACTTGAACTATGTTACTGCATACAAACTGGAGCATTATTCTGTGTTTATTTTTTTAACATAGATCTTAACTAGGCTCAAAAAAAAACTGTCTGTGGCTCTACATCAACTAAATTGGACCTAATATGTATGCTGCAACTAGGACATTACCTGTGGCACATATAATATATCCTGTAGCTTATTTTTGTAACTTAAATCATAAGTATGGGTCCATTAATACTAAGCTGGCTCTACAACCTGATCACGTATGGAAAGCAAATGCTTTACATTTCAGGAATCTAGGACCCGTCTCTTGTCTGTCTTTCTTGCTCTTCGATTCTTTTTACCTGCTTGAACATTTGCGTAGCATATAGATACACTAAGTTTTGACAGTGTAGTCTGTCTTTCCATACTGATTAATACATAACTGTAACAGTTAGTAGAGACTACTATACTATAACCTAATCTGCGGCTCTTATCTCCATCACGAGTAGAGTATTGGATAACGCATAGATAATTTACATTACGAGGGTTGAGCCGCCCTTGTTAAATTATGGAAATTAGGATTACCAGAAGAAAAAAGAAGTACGATTTATGGAGATTTACTATGATATGGGTCTTAAACTATATAGCCCTAGAGCTAGATATAAGAATATACATCGATCGATGTTTGTCGAATTAATATTGAAAGTACATTTATTATAAACTTATCTGTTTTCTAGAAATTATAGACACAGATATAATAAACTTTTTATTGATATAACAAAATTCAATTTATCTTGAGTGAGTGACTGAGGGACGGACAACATATACAGCCCAAACTGCTGCTTCATATTTGGAAATATTTTTCCTTTTAAGCCATAGGGGTATACTAAAGAAGAGTTTTTGAAATTTCACCCTCTGAGGTGGTCAAACAGGGTGTTACAGGGTAGTAAACCACGAACAGTCTGTAGGTCTTAAATAATGTGATACAAGTCTACTTATAAACTCTTCGCCATTATCACTACATAGCTTACTTTAATCCTAAATTCATCCAATCAGCTAAAAGCTATTACTTCGCGGAATCTCTAGCTCAAACATATCTGGCTAATGAAACTAGACGTTTCGCTGTACATCTTCTAATTAACACAGTGGACGTAACTAGGAGGGCAGAGAAATTTAAACCCAAGTAATCCGAAGGCTAATTTTGTTCTTTCAATAATGTTTTTGGCTCAGGTTTTAAGAGGTGGACCACTGTGAACTTATTGATTTTCGTGGTAACGCCACCTATGTATTTCAAATAGACTGAAAAATGCACTGGTTAGACCAGATATAGAATAATGATAAGCAACATTACATATCGCGGTGTAAGAACATTACGTTACATCACACGCTACTACTAAAAGCAGTTTTCCAAATTCTTCAAATACCTTACCTTGGCAAATATCATTAGAGATGCGCTGCAAATACTTAGTTCCTAAAATGTTGTGTGTGTGTCATGTCGAGTTTGAATATTACGTTATGTGTTTAGTCCTTCTAACTCACTGGTGTATACGCTCTCCTAACTCAGATATGGTCGCATTCGTTAATCATGGCTGCAAAAACTTTTAGCACCACAGTTTTCTACGGGCTAAAAACACAGTCATCTATCTACATCTATCATTATGAAAGATATTCAAATTAAGTTCATACTCTCTTTACCAAGTTACTAGATCTTTGTTTTAATACTTATATGAACTTAAATAGCCTTGCAAGTCTATTCTTTCTTACTTCTTCCTTACTACCTATATGTGCACAGAGTCCATCTAATCAACGGACACCACCCGGCCATAAAAAGACACCAACGCGCTAGCCCGCGCTTTGATAACACGTCTCGCATCTTTATTTATCTACCCTTTATCTTCCGATGGATTATCTTACGTTCGAGGGAAGAAATTACTAGTTAAATATTCAACGGTCTTGTTTAAAGAGTGCGGGGTTATAAACTTCAAATACGCTTTATTTTAATGTATTTAGAGTGAAAAGTGGTTAGAACTTTTGACCTTTACTTCATCAATGAACTCGCCCCAAAGGAAACATTTGATCAAGACTTTAACTGCTTGTCCTTAATTGTATATTTTTACAAGGAACATATTTTTTCATTATGAAATGTAGTATGTTTGTAGGTCTATGGAGCATAGGTAGCTCATCCTATCGGTGGGAGACGCTGTGTAACCGTTGCGTCGCGCGTCGGTGGAAACGATGCAGGACACTAAGAATAAAGTTGCACGTCTACCTAGCCAAGTGGGGTGACTTTGTCATCAGCATCACCTACTGTAATATGAACCTAAATATTTTTAGATGGTTCCTTCTAGCTGAATTTTAACCTACCATGCCAGCCAGCGTCTAACCACGTCTTTAAACTTTGAAGACCCGGGACATATCCCGCTGGACATTAACATTTTATCATTCTGTTTTAAAAAAGTCTCATTCCGGTGAAAACATAATAGGCCATTGATGGCATGGATTTTCGAAATGACTCCGCCACAGTATTTTTTGTCACGGAAGTGATAAAAACTTGTTGTAAAGGACCATGTCCCAATCAAATTTACTACTGTTGGTCTCTTTTTTGTTACCTTTTTAAATCTTCCAAACTATGACGCAAGGGAACCATTAGTACCTACCAGTGGATCCACATCCTCGTTTGTCAATTATATGACTTAATTATACCATACGATGTCTTCGGAGTTCAGTTTAGAGTCTAATAATAATAACCCTTAGAAATCAGAAGTACTTCAGCATCATTATCTAAACTACGTGTACCGACGCACCGTCCCCTTCCTCAGTTATTATAGCAGTCGTACCCGCTACTTAACATAATTGATTTATATCCAACATCGCTATCACTTAATTACTTTTTATGAGAGAGATAAATTTTTATGGAACATTATACACACAATATCAATTTACTTGTACCCTGTCCGTTGATGATTGATTCACTTTTCGTTTTATGAAAAATGTCCCGGAATTTTCGTAGCTCTTGTGTTAATGGCTTTTACTTAATTATCATTTAAATTAGGCGTTGCATAGTTAGTTATAATTACCGGTGTAAGTTCTCGCACCGTTGCTAAGTAATTTTGTTAGTTCCGATAAGCCAGTAGTAGGGCCAGCATCAATATTCATTATCATCATTCTCTTTAGATTGTCGTCCATTCTCAAACTGGCTTTGTGTTATGATTTATAACAGCTATCTTAGTTTATCGTCTTTTATTCAATACTCAGGATGTTCACCTTCTTGAGTAATCATCATTAATCATTGGAGCTTTAGAAGTGAGCCGCAGCGGAGTAATTGCAAATGAAATGTCGAAATTAAGCACTTACCTTTGCATTCGTTGGCTTCCTTGGCCGTGGCGCGTCCCCAGGGTCGGTCAAAGTGGAACGGCTTGCAGCGCTCGCAGTCTCGCCCCGCAGTGTTGTGCTTGCACTCGCAGGTGAGCTGCGGGACTCCGCCCCCGGAAGCTGACACTTCACCCTCCTTCATGGGGATGCAGCGTGACGCGTGACCATTGCACTTGCATCGCCCACCCACAGCGAAGTCAGACACGGCGTAGTGCTGGCTACCAGGAGCCGCCTGCTTCTTGCTGTCAACCTCATCTCCTTCATTAACCATGTGAAGGCGGTTGAAGACTACTCGTATATCGGTGGCAGTAACCCAGTCCTGCAGCACAGGGGACTGGTCGAAATTGGCCGCACTCGGGCGACCTTCCAGCGTGCTGAACGCAAGTCTCGCTCCACCATTGTTCTCTCCAGCTAATCTATGGCTGTCGGAGCATCTAGCCTCCTGTTCGTTGGCTGCCGTAACGGTAGCCTTGTTCGGCCGCCCGTACACGCGCCTGCACTGGCTGGAGTAGAACTGGAATGGCTGCCAGGTAACTCCGTAATCTGCGCTCTTATAAATCGCGACAGAATCTGGTCTGGCCGCTTTCGGGCAGAACTGCAGGCTCACATAAGTCAGCTCGTACTTCTTGCCAAGGGACAGGGTCAAGGAGACGTTATCGGGAGGGGAGTCGTAGGATGCAGGCGGTAACGGTGCGGATCTCCAGCAGGTAATGTCGCTGGGGTTGTTCAAGTCGGTGAGGTGGTTGGGAGGATGGCGGCGGTCGGCTCGGGCGGCGTCGCAGACTCGGCAGGCACTGTCGGGGCTCTGGTCAGCCGGGGGGTCGCACAGGCGCTCGGGGCCGCGGCGGCCGCACACGGAGGAGGCGGCCACGGGCGCTCCGAAGGCAGCGTTTACGAAGTCGGGGATGCAGCGGCGCGGGCGGCCTTCCTCCGCGCACGGGTCGGAGGCGGCGAGCGCGAGCGCGGCGCCGGCGAGCAGGGCCAGGGCGCGGGTCACCATGCTCACGAGCTCACGACACTGCACTGCACTCGCGTAAAGTTTCAGGCGCGGCTGAGGCGGGTCGACACGTGTACGCCGCTCCGATCCCGCCGGAGGACTGGCGGGGAGCTTCGCAAGCTCTCGAGCCGCGCCGCTGACGCCCGCACACTCCACGCACTCGCTACACTCGCCGGCTGAATTCGTAGCCAGTGAAAGTTTTTTCGCGGCGACTGGACGCGCTAATGTGAAATGACACTTATATTTTTACAGGCGATTAGTCATTTTCATTTTTATGCGTTCTGACATTGTGGTCCGTGGCGGAGCATAAATTTAATTTAATTAAAAATAACAGCCACTTCTCTCACTTTACAAAAGCTCAACCCAGTTTTCATCTTTTAAATTGCTTTTAAACAATTCTATTTAAAAATCTCGATAATTCTCAATGAGCGACCAACCAATATTTACCTGCCATTGTAATTGTTCAATTATTCCCAGCCACAACACTACAATAAAGTGTTCACAATGGACCAGACGTCTCACACTTGGCATGCAGTAGGTATGCAACCAGGGTCACAGATTAGTTACCAGTGTGAAGGTACCTGGGTAATTCATACACCTCGCCCCTGCGACCCTCGCGACCGTTACCCCTCGGAGAGGGCTTTATTGTTACCCCATAACGGGATAACTCTACCTTGGTGTAATGCAAGTGAACGTGTTATACAAATATTAGATAACTTAAAAGTAGAATACGAATTTTGAGAGGAAAAAGATAGAGGTTCGCCGAAACAAGCAGGGTTAAAACAAAAAAAGTTTTGTTTGAAAAATAGAAAAAAATGATAGATAGTCAGAGGCCGAATGATTGGAGAATAATATGAGACGCAGGCCTTTATTTTAAGATTGCCCCAAAATACAAGCACATGCACGCATATTGCAACCACATTTATTGGGGTAATCATAGATGATGATAATGGTATCATTACCGACTGCCACCGCGTTAGGGACGTTTGGGGGTGCAGACGGGAATATAACGCCATAACGTCTAAAGTATTATTCTAACGAAAATGTACCTATATTAATTACATAAATACATATATACCTACCAAAGCATGATAAACTGTTTTGTCCGTGTAATTGGTTGTATAATTTTAATTACCGTTTTAAGACCCACGTCGTGTTTGCATAATTAATTAATTATAATTGGGTATGATTTCGTTGTGTGTTTAGATATTTGCTCTCTCTACTTAGCTAATGTTTGGCTAAGTAGAGAGAGCAAATATCTACGAGTTAGTCCAAGTCGGACTAACTCGTAGATATTTGAACTGTCTGATGCAGAGGAGAGCTTCCGAAACTCCTCCAGTCAGTGTTCATGACAGTTACCAGTTTAGCAAACAGAAATCCATGAGTAAGGTATTAGGATTTTGGCTTGATGGAGTCTGAAGTTTGCTAAAACTTTGAATGTGTGGTAGCCATCGGCATCACAGCACGCTCTCGCTACTGGGTTACTTTAGGTACTTACCCATATACCAGTGTAAGCCAAAGACTTCTATGTTATAACTCTATGCTTAGAGCATATCTATGGTGTAAGTGAAAGATGTTGGATGTCTAAATGAGGATGTCTAAAGGAAGTAGACCAATAGATTAACAGCTAAGATAAGTTAATCATAACACTATTTTATTCGTGAACCTGTTACACTATGCCTGTACTGTAGTACCGTGCTGATTTAGGCCACTAAGTACATTAGTAGCTTCCCTGCGGGATTGGGTGATATTTAATTGTGGTCATAAAGGCGACATTCCTTATTGCACATCTATACGAAATGCAACAAAAGGTGTCGCATGTCGCTGCGACAATTGCATGCCATCGTCTTCTGCTTGAACTCTGTTATTACGCAAATGAGAAACAATGACTAGGCCGTTAAAGGTTCCTAGTATTGGGCTGAGACATGCTAATGACTTCTTCTAGGAAGGATGCAGATCAGAATAATGTGATACTTAAAAAATACGCGCTATATTGATAACTTTCTCTCAGCTGTCCGTCAACATTACAATAAGTAGATTTTGATTTTCTATTGATTATGGTGATTCAGTTGTTGACGTTAGAAGTCAGTGGAAAACTATACCCTATATATTATGGGTTATTGTAAATTCGCCACAAAGTAAATTCGTCACGAAAAAAGAATGTGTAAATTCGCCACAATTCTATTTTTCTGATAAATTCTTCATTTTATTAATTTTAACGCATTTTATTACAATGTATTAGTGATGTATGAATTATTCTAATTGAGTTGGATCCTACTAAATATTTTAAATACGAATGTTAGTTTGTCTGCGTAACTACCAAACCTAACTCATAAACAAATAAAATTGGTAACAGTTTATTCATTCATTCATTTTGACAGCCACTGTGGAGTGGCGGTAGGCTCATAACCCAGAGGCGGCGAGCTCGACTCCCGCGTCAGGACAAATGTTTGTGCACGTGGAAAAAAAGTGCATACAAGTGCTTGATTTGTCTGGGTGTTGTGGGACCATGGTCCTAGCTATGGATCGCTAGATTCAAATAACCCTAGTTAGAGCGCAGGATCTATGTGTGGTCGTTATTTTATTTATTTGGGCGTTATTCATAACACAAACACCATGACTATATTATAATTAATCTATACAGTGTTGTAATCTTACCATATACTGCGTTTTGTAACCATCTATCATATAGTTTTCCACCCTCATCTACCATCTGACTAAGCTAAGCGGTAAGATGTGCCATCCGGCAGGTCGGCAACCCATCCAATGCTGTAATTAACGCTGACTCCATCAAAAGGCTCAACCTTACCTAAGGCTATGTTCACAAACTGAAAGTAAAAGGTAGATGGTACAAAAATGGCACCCAGTCTTCAGTAAGTACAGTTTTTACTAAATGGTGGCTCCTAAAACAGAATTTCAGAAATATACAAGGTGACTTTGAATTAGTATGTTATCCCGAAATGGGGGGGACTGGGACCATCATACCCTACAAGTTGTGAGAGTCTTACTTGAAACTGGGTGTTTCCAAACTTCGTTGGTAAAAAATAAATCCACTCGCAAAATTGCACGTGCGATCGCTACGTGAGTCAACAAGATACTATAAACGCATTTCTAAACACAGGTCGTTACACTCACTTATGTGCACTCGGTCAAGGACGAAGTTCAACCACCCAGCTGCGCTAAGGCTATTTTTGAACTTAAACTTTACATGGCATTTCTTCAATGAAAATCTATTACTTTAGAAAAGTCGTACAAATACAAATACAAAATCATTTATTTGTAGAAGAAACATTGTCTACTTTGGGGTGTAGATTAACCCCATTTCGGGATAACATATCAATTCAAGGTCACCTTGTATATGACCTTAAAATTATTACTCAAATCAAACCCAAATGTTTATGCCCATATTTTTCTAAAGATTTCGATAGATAATCTGTATTTTGATAAAAAGGGTTCCTGACGGGTGGAAGATAAATTCATAATTATACCTAAATAATACTTAGCTCAATGACAAACTTGTCTACGTATATAATGCCTTTTGAAGATAAAAAAAAGTAATATTTTCCTGTTAAGAAATCATGGCTAATATCGACAAAATCCATCTTTAAAAAGTTATTTGGGATAGTTATGCCTCATAAATAAATAAAAATAGACGTTTCACGTGTCAAGCTTACTTCGAGATGGTATATCTTCGCTTTTTGGTATTATACTTTATATACTCCCTAGTTCAATGCATGCCGTATCGTTACCTTTTAGTCTGAGCTTCAGGGAAGCTTAGGTTGGGTCCACACGTATCAGCAACCTCCGTTAATTGAGTTACCGTGTCCCCTGTCCTTTAAAGGGGACTTTATTGGACTCTTTCTGATGAAACATTTTCGAAATTCCTGACGCTATTGGAATACTTGTTTGGATTGGTACAGACGATGGTATAATAAAATGTTTAGTTAAGTTGTAATCTTAATTAAAGGTTTTTAGTACAAGAGAATTGTCAAAGGATAATAAATAACATTGTGCAGTCTATGAATATTTCTACGCATTTAGAAGTAAAGCTGTAAGTAATAAGTGTTCTTAAATAAGTAACGTCTTTACGTATTATACTTACCAACATATTAGATTCTCAACCTTAAAAAGGATTCCTTGTATTTAGAGACCCAGAACAGTACCTAATACGAGGACTGTGTCAATGCCATGGTCCCCAAAAACCGACAACAAAGTATTTGAGCTCTATTTTCTTTGCTCAACATTATTGATTGTCCTTAAAATGATATGACTTTGCATTGACCATTCATTGAAAACATTGCGCTAAGTTGATGTCGATGAAGAAGTAGAAGATCAGCGTAGGTTTTTAGGTCATAGCCTCCCAAGTACTCCACACCACAGAGGCTATCAAACGCTGTTCTGAGCAGTGACAACCTACGAGTTGCAATAGATTGAACAAGAATTATTTATTTCTTGATAAAATTCTATAAAACAAATAATAAATATACAGCCCAAAAGGCTTCAACCTAAGATATTTCCAGCGTCTTGATTTGTATAAAAGCCAACTTGGTAACCTGCAAGCCTCAGGTTGACAGCTAGATGTAGGTAAAGCTCTGCTGCCTACCTACCAGTAGGTAAATAGGCAGACAGAACCTTATTCAATTCTAATATGGCCTTCGTCTAACAAATCAAAATGCAAATATATTCGTCTGGCTTCACAGAACGGGCGCATTTGACCAAAACAAAATACAAGATGTGGTGTGTGACCGAGCCAACACCGCCGCGCCATGTTCCTGCATGCTGGCTTTTTGGGTTATGAGACAACTACCGCATTTGATTATGCCTACATGGTTTTATATTCTGAAAATACTTGTTCCATAATATCATGAGTTTCCAGGCCTCTTGGGGCTCTTTCGTCCTTTCTTCCTTTATTTGAAGCGATCAGTGTAGTGCCATAATTCTGTAAATATCATTTGTCAGTTCAGTAGAACCATGCGCAGAAATCCTAATCGTTGTGACAAACTCATTCGTATAGACTATAGAGCTATCAACAAATAAATAGTTTCTGAGAGAAATATCTCGTGTAGAATAAATATTTTTCATAAAGATCATTCTGTTAAATTTCACATCGTGACGTCTTCTGGTTAGCTCTTACCTTGCAAACACCCGTAATTTCTACTGCCGCTAGCTCCCGTACTAAACTCCAGCGCATGTTCTCCAGAACTTGGGTATGTTGTCCTGAATCAGGATGGCATGCGCGCTTGTAACATGTAGCCACAAGGCTGGACAAGGCAGATGGCTGGACAAGGCAGGTGGGTGCCTTGGACAGCCTTGTGCTTGTCTATGGCTAGGAATCCTTAAATACTCCTTGCTGAAACACAAAGTTGTACTTGCAAGTTCTTGTGTTTAAAAGGAAACCAAAGCACGCCAAAGTCAAAGTCCTCATTTGTAATTAGCTCGGTATCTAAGCTATATTCATGTTTTACCAAGGGAATAAAGCATATATTAATTGCATTTTTTTAAAAACTACCCATAAAGGCAGCGTTGGTGGTGTGGTGGTTGAGCAACCCGGCTCATAGCCCGGAACGCGGAGGTAGCGGGTTCGATAAAAATAAATAGGAATAAAGGTCTATGGGAATCGGGTTTAATACTAGATATCGAAAGCCATTTTATCGAACTCATGGGAATCACATATAATAAGTCGGCAAAGAGTTTAAATGCATCAGCGGTTCGGAACGCTCCAGGTACCTGTACAAACTTCTAATTTGGAAGAACTCGTAATTATTTTCTGAAGTCTTTAATAAATAATCATTCATAGGTTAACAGAGCAAAAGAAATAAATAATAAACTTTTTCCATCTTTGCCTGTGCACACATCACTGCATGTGAAATGACATTACTGACTCGGACTAGGAACTAGTAAGTATTAGTAGTCTGACTTAGTTCGAGTAAAGCGCAGAGATATTGCGCGTGATGTTATCTAGACGGTGGGAAACAAAAAGTGGTGGTCGGGTGTACTGGCGACTAATCGGTGCTATTACTGCCCAGTATGGACGTGTGCAGAGTAGGGCGTGGGCAGAGAGTTGCGCGGTTTTATTGGCAGCAGATTGTACGTAAATTATGGTTGTGAATTAATAATGATTAAAGAATACACATATTTATTATTTATTATTTATTAATAGTTAGGTAAAGTTACCTTTAAATAGATTCGATTTGTTACGAAATCTTAGAGACCATCATAGATGTTTTTGGAAATTGATATAATTTCCTCACATAACTTACTTCATCAAAAACTGAGGCTAGGCTTAGCTAGCTCTAGTGTTCGCTGCATGAGATTTCGGACGGACAGATACCGTTTACAAATCGTGTGCATTGCACTTAATTTAAGTGTATCACCTTCGTGAATGTAGTGCCTCTTCTTCCTTCTTTTATATTTATGCTGAGGGTTCCATTTCGAATGTTATTTTTAATGCCTTTCATAAATAAGTTGTTAAAGTCTCTACTATCAGCTAATCTGTGAAACCGCAGTACATTTATGGTGTGTATGGCCACCGCCGGCCACAAAAACTAGCCGCAGCGCCCGTTTAGTGGTACAATTACTTATCGACGCCCTTCTTAGTACCACGGGCTTATTCTGTATGGCCAACACTACTGAATTGATGCCGGGTTAGGTCTCAACTTTTCTTTAGTTTAACTAAGTTAGTATTAAGTACCTACAGGTACAGCCTATAGGTCGTTTTGCTGCAGATGCTGAATTATTAGATGTTTGTTCTGCGTCTGGGTGTTATATTGTATTCTATGTATGTATTTACAAACAAAAAAGTATACAAGTATTGTATCAGTTATCTGGTTCCCATAGTACAAGCTATGCTTAGTTTGGGGCTAGATGGCGCTGTGTGAAATGTGCACACATATTTATTTTATTTATTTATTGATATGATGATTAAAATTATCGGACACGATGCGATCATATCCTTATAGAAACTATGACCATACCGTGGTATTTGGTCACACTTTGTAACGAAATTGGTGCTGAAACCAATGAAGTCGTTACCAATATTACAAACCACCAGAATACCACACCTATCTTGAAGTATGTAAAGGTATTCCTAAAGGTAGGCCTTATCGCTTTTGTTAAATATCCCGAAACCTGTGGGATGGCATGCGGAAATGACGTCATCCGGTCTCACTAGAAATGCCTGCTTTTTGGGGTTTTTACCCGCCTTCTCTACAATCATTATGTCAGTTAAGAGTCCTTATGTCAAGTGAAAGGAAGAATGCTGTATTCATTCCCATGGTAGTAATTACTGTAGGAATTTAATTGTAAAGTCATTATATCGGCATGCCTTGACTGAACTCCTTAGCCTTATTGGATTTCTATGAACTTATAGCTTGTAAGTAGTATTTTTTTTTCTTATTAGGAAGAACATTGAAGATTTTGCTTTTATGGTGTTACCTCAACTAATTTTATTATAGTGTGTAATGTGTCGTTTTTGTTGTTGCGTGTCCAAGGATTATATATGTGTGTGTCTGTGGTTATGCCAATGTAACAGATAACAGCAGTGAGATGGATAACAAGTAAGTTCTCTTGGAAACCTAAAAACTTTAAAACATTATCCACATGAACCCAAAGAAAATATTAATTAGCTAAATACACATTCTCACATCTCGGCAAAGTATTATTTATTTTCCTTGCCCAGTAAGTATGCATGAACCTAAGTCAGAAATGTTTCAAAGTCTTAGATAAGCCAACTAGTTAAAATTATGCAGTGTGGTAATAACTAACCTTATTTTAACCTAAGAGCAATTCGATTGTGTTCTGCGCGTGGAACAAAGAGCAGTATGCGGTCTTATATCGTTTGTTCCCCGTATATTTGTCTGGTCGTGGTCTCCGCGCACCTGCTTGGCGTCAAGCCAGATTAGCAGCGGCGCTAATGGCACCCATTACACTGATATACGATGATTACCTGATGATTGATATACAAATATGTATTTAACGGCTGACGTTTGGGAGTTTATGCAGACTGAAAATTAGACAGCATGAGAACCGTCTTGGAAGCCAGTGCTATTATTGTTCTGTGGATGACCCAGTATCGATAGATTCCATTAACAGCCTTAAAACATCCACTGCTGAACATAGGCCTCCTCCAGCCACTTTGAGCAGCTGCTCGCCGCCTGCACCAATCGGCTCCCTGCGGTTTTCACCGGATCGTCGGTCCACCTAGTGGTGGGCCGTCCTACGCTGTGATTCTTGGCCGCCGCTCGACAACCTTTCTTCCCGATCGGTTGACAGTTCAGCGAGCGATGTGGCCTGCCCATTGCCAATTAATTTGAAGGGTTATACTGGGCACTTTTGTCCTCCTACGGATTATCTCATTCCGGATCTTATCAAACATATTACTGTCATAGAAAAATATGAAATTATGTACTTACATCGTTTAGATCTGGATTATAATTGAGATTGAGGTATATTAATCGATATCCCTTAGGTCAGCTCCAGTCCAACGACATCCGCAGGTTTAGAGAGTGCGATGAAGCTGTCTAGCTGTCTGTCATGGATGAGGCTGCCTATTCTATATCTAAGCCGAAAACTACAAAGAAAATATTACCACAGAATAGATACATAGTACTACGTATTGTACACTTTACGATCATCTCAACTTCCACAATTCAATAGAAAAGTTCACAACAAATCTCCAAAGATCTAAAGTAACAACATACATTGTATCACAATCAAGGAAATGAATCTCGAGAGGTCATCGAGTCAAGCACTTCATTCAACGACGATCGATGATTTGACACCTTCCTCCATCAGATACGCTTAGCTATTCCCTACCTTATCCCAAGGTTTTAAAGCTTAATGATTGGAAGATGGTGAATTGCGTAGGAAAGCCTTGCGAATGATGGTTCGACACTCAAGTGTCGTGAATCGATGGGATCTCGTTAACTTATGGGATTTGAATGGGAGGTGATAATAAATCGATATGTCTATTACAATCAATTTCAGTGCGTTCTATAAATAAGCGGTATTGCAACTGAAAATAAAAAAATAATACATTTGGTACTACACTTATTCATACTTATCACACAGTGAATAGAAAATGTAGGAATGGATAATACCCAATCCCATAAGTACCTACACAGAGTTGAACAAACTTTGTAGGAACCTCAGGTAGGTGACTCATGGCAGTTGTAATTTGCCAAAATGTATGGCATATGTTTTTTCTAAATAAAGAGTTTCAAGGTGATATCCACAGGACCTACAAAAACATTGGCTTTGTCCGTATCCTATCACCCACCAGCATTCCGACTGCATCGGAATCTCATCACATGCCAGACATACCAGCCACTCAATAAACCGCGTCTCCTGAATTCTTGCAGCTGTTTATCAACGTGTCTCCACTCCGCGCGAAATGGACAGGAAAGGCGGGATTAAGCCGGCACGCGGCCGTTCTGTCACCTCTGGCTTAAATATAGACGTGACTGCACGTGACTAAATGGGCCATTGGCGACGCCGATAAATCATGTCCATTTCTAATTCGGAACTATTTTAGGGCGGAGGTGCGACGGGAAGATGAGCTTGTTTTTTGAAACAAATTGAATAATGGCTATAACAAATCATCTGGATAACGGCAGGTAATGGTAATAATTAAAATATGCATTTTCAATATTTCACATAAAAACATGGACCTAATAAAAGTTAAGATAAATTTAATTAAGTTACTAAATTAAGAGTTGACCGCAACTCTTCTGATTCAAGACAAAGGAAAGGTTTCATAGTTAGTAATGTTGGTACTTACTGACTGTGTAAAGGAGACATTGAAACATAATCTATGTCTATTCAAATATGCATAAGTCTCCTTATCTTATCAACTCCTTATCTTATCACCTTACTAGATGGTAGGACTTTTCTGCAAAGTTCGTCTAGGTAGGTACCACCGCTTTGCCAGTTATTCTGCCGCCAAGCAGTAAATAGTGTGCAATCACTACTGTGTTCCGGTTTGAAGGGCATTGTAGCTAGTGAAATTACTGGGCAAATGAGACTTTATGACCTGATCACACAGTCTAGTAATCTGATTACTAAACTGTGTGATGTCTCAGGGTAACGTGCGCAGTGCAGTGCCACGTGAAACTTTATTATTTTAAAGTTTCGAGTGCACTGTGTTATGGGCGGCCGTGTCGCTTAACATCAGGTGAATGACTAGCTCGTCACGTCAATCATTCTTATAAAAAAAACCTCATTTCAAGCCACAGCCAAAGACTTTCTGATACTAAGGCTTACATAAAAAAAAAGGAAGGCCTCATTGAAAAAAATTTAGTGGACTCACAAAAATATTGAAAGGGTTTTCAAGTACTAAGTAAATAAAATGTCAGTTATACTTACAATAACGTCATTATGAAGTATCCACCCGGAAGCAACAACCCTTGGTCACGATCGTCACAACGCCACGAGGAGCCTGCCTCCTCTCGCTTGCATTATGCATGATGGCGATTCTCAAGCATGAGTTCTGTATGTCTGCAGCTTACTTTCTTTTAATTTGGCGGCAGCATTAATACTATAAACCGTATTTTGGCGTCCTATTCTACCTAAAGAAACATACACACTACACTTCTACCCGCTTCTTGGTCAAGTGATCAAATACGTGATCCGTCCATATTTTGCCGCTGAAATTTTATTAATCAAGTTTTTCATGAGAATTGCAGCGTTCTTCACTTCTTCACTTTAATCAGTCACTTGGACTTGGCAAAACTTTTGGTGGGACGACTGATGACCAGAAGGCTGGCTCGTATTTTCCCCAAAAAATCAGCATTGCCATACAGCGTGGCAATGCAGCCAGCGCTCTGGGCACTTTTCCCTCCACCAAAGGTCCTTTTGATACGTGATTTACAACTGTATATAATTTTTATTATTGTTTAATTTATTTTAATTTTTATTTTGTCTTTATTATTAGTATGTAGTCTATGTAGGTAATTAGTATAATATTTCTTTGTATGGTAATGTTAACACCAAAATATGATTTATAAATAAAATGTATTCATCAGTCCCTTCCTCAAGTAGAGTGAGGTCAAATACTATTAGTAAGACGAAAAAAAGGTCAATTCCAGATAATTTTGCATAGATTGCGGGCCGTTTATAGAGGTTATCACAACAACAACACTCTACCCCTCACCACGTTCACTTTACACTACATTTTGCCAATTTGTTTACATAGGCAACAAAAAGTGTTTATTGGAATCAACCATCGAAGCTGGAGATGGCACAACCTGTTAAAGGCGTATCATCACGACCCAGCGCTGAGACGGATAAAGATGGTTTCACTAAGGTAGAGCGAAAACAGAAGGACCCGACTAATCGTTTGGGAATCGCTGGTTTATCTTTATATACCTATAATAAGTCCTCATTTTTAAACTGTGTAATGCAATTTGTAATAGTTAAGTTACTTTTTGGAAATAAACATTTATAAACATTTATAATATGGTGGGCCATATTGATTGCAATAAAAAGCGGAGCGTAATAACCGAAACCCTAATAAACTACTAAGGCTGTTATCATTTCCACCCTTTGTTTTAAAATCAAATACCTCAACACGCGAGAATTTCCAATTGCAGGAGAGCGAGGGGTCGCCGCCCCTGTTAATTAAATGTTTTGAATACGTGCAGATAGTGAGGGGCGAGGGTTAATCCGTTATTAGTTAAGGTATGAGTGACATGACATGTGATATCGCAGGTTCAGTTTTAGCATGGTGTCCCATCAGGTACAAATGTAGAAATCGTGTCTACAGAGTTACTAGTTAGTGTCCTGTGTATTCATTTGGCTCAATACTTCGCCAACACGCCATAAATGTCGCTTGATAATCTTGCGTTATGCAGAAATAAAATAATTCGTAAAATAGCCCGCGTTGTTCCGTTGTATGGGATGAGGCATCTGTACAGTAGGTATTATATTATCTGGGGTTTTAGCAAATTGCTCCTAGTCCTGTAATAAGACGAAGCATTCATATACGATAGTAGGTATTGCAAAAATGCACAAATGTTGCAAAATGAAACGAAAAAATCTTCTTCCTGGACAATAGGTAAGTATGTATACTTATCATTATAACAACTAGATTATATTAGATTTTTATTGTTATACTGTCGGTATGATATAGGTACTTACCTTCAGTTCCCTAAATAATGTTTTAAAAGAGGGGAAAAGATCCATAATTTGTATAGACGACACAAATAAAAAGCAAAATCAGAAAGGGGGGGACAAACGGCAAACAAACTCCATCTTGGGACACACGTTGGATTGGTTTATTTATGATTTGGTTAGCTAAGTCCAATCAGTTTAATAAGACTAAAATTTAAAATTCGGAAAGAAACGGTGAAATCCGTTTAACATAGTCAGACTGTAGATTCTACTATCAATACCTAATTCTGTAGATCATGAAGATGCAGAAAGAAAAAAGAAAAAAGAATGAACAATTCCAAAATCATAAAATCAAAGCAAAGCTAAATGATAATGATCGAGTAACCAGTCCAACATTGAGAGCAATGTATTATATCGCTTATCACACATTAGTTCATCAAGAAATCACCATTTTCAAGTTTATACACGTTGCTTATAGTGAATTTAATTAATACGAACCCCGTAAGTCCTGTAACTCGTGGGTAGAAGAGTAGAGTAGTGCGCCGGAAGTGCAAGTTGCGCAATTTCCGGCCGTCGCTCGCAGCGCCCTCCGAAGTAAACTATATTATGCAAGCGGAAAATTGTTGCCAGTTTGTTGTATACTTTGTTTTGACAACTTACATGATTATTGTTTAACATTTTATTAATTGTAGATCACAATGTATGATTCCTATGCTAATATACCTACTTCTTGGTGGTTTCTTTATTATAATGTAACGTCGAAATGATTTGGATAGAATTTTGTGCAGAGAACGCATAGGTGCACATTATCTGTACCAAGAAAAATTAAGGATTCTTCTCACACATGAAAATTGTAGCTAGAACCGCAAGGCAATCTCTAAAGACTACAAGTGAAATAAAAAACCTTTTGAATATAATTCCTATAACAAGAAAAAGACAAAACTAAATTAAATTCTACAAAATATCATATTCCTACGTTTTTAGTCAAAAAACTTAAAAACATGCTACTTATTTAAAAAGTTACTACTTACTTATCCTGCAACCTTTAAGATAATAAAAGCTTGGAAACTTGCCCCTCTATAAATTCTATAACTATAACATAATAAACAATAAGATAGTGTAGTCAATTCAATAACTTGATCATATCCCCCGCCCTCGCTCAGGTATCTCGGGGTACTCCCGCCGAGTGCATTAGCGGCACGTGACCGGACTGCGACATGCAAGGTAGAATAGCTAGGCTTTGTGGAGTCTAGACTTTAAGTGGAGGCAGGAGGATGCTGAACTATCGTGTATTAAATGAAGACAAAAATCCAATGTCACTGTAGATGGGTGATTCTGGATTTGTTTGTTTTTGTGAGTCAAGGAAAAACATTCCTGCTGTTTTTCAGACTTGCATATTAACCAAAGGAAGACGTAGGGACGAACTGTTAGAAATCTGCATTTTGCCTAACATATTGCCTTCTATGAACAATCCTACTTCATAAAAATAGGCCTAAAAGTCATAGCTCATTACATCCACCGGCACTCAACCAGCACCGCGTCAAGCCTCTCAAAGCGCTCTCTGGGGGAGGCCTATGTTCAACAGTAGACGTCTTCAGGCTTTTGATAATGATGAATACAATTTCCTATTTCACAAGATAATATTATTTTTACAGCGTATAACGTATATCAAGTAACTTATGAGAAAATTCGAGTCCACCCGACGATCGACTATACGAAGCCGCCCCATCAATAAATTTAAAGAAGCGCAGCCTTGCAAGTCCTTAACGAATTTATAGAGCTAACCGCGGTATTTATACGAATATCTTCATGGCTTTATGTATTTCGATATTGTGCATGTTATGATAAATAACACATAAGGTAGCATACACAAAAGTAGGCTTCTGCTGGTAAGAATTCACCCGTGCATTGGACATATTGTAACAATAATGCGCTCTTGACTCTCCTTTTAAAAGGATGGTTTGGTTGCTTAAAAACGAAAAAATAATAATTAACTTAGGTTTACCTAAACTAAGATTATGTGTAGAACTACATCTGTACCTACCTACATCTGTATTACCACAGCTTTGTCTGAAGTGTATATCTACAATACGACAATTAGCAACTAAGTGCGGTAGACATTAGGTTGAGCTCTCAGACTAAAAGAACATAGATGGTGCGTTCAAAACTATAAAGTGAAATCAAAGACAGCAATGAAAACATAACGCCTACTGAGTTCTCGAGCAACGATCACGGGCGTGCGTCGCTCTATTCGATTGACTACACCTAACGTATGAAAACCTCCTCCTTCTTTTAAAGTCGGTTGGAAATCCAAGCGATGTGAATTTTTATGATACTGCTATTATTTATTATTTACTGTGGTATTTGCGATTCCGTATTCCTTTTTATGCTTCACTTTGCCTTTTTAGCTTTGATCACACCGTCTATAGTGTTTCATTCTAAGGTAGAGCTTACTATCTTATAATAACTGCTAAGTGACAATAATAACTTTTTCATTTCATTGAAAGGTTTTCAATAACTTAAGTGCTTGATTTAATTACAGAGAAATAACTTCAGAAGACTTCTGAGTTTCAATTGTTTTGATTAGTTAATTTATGAATGTCTGGGAATTTGCTGTGTTAGAAAGTTTTACTGTTGTACTTTTTATGAAAATTAATGATGTGACGAGCTAGTCATTTGCCTTATGCTAAACGCTGCGGTGGTTAATAAAAGAGCTTTTTTACGAACAGACAAACCACGGCCCTCTTGATAGACAGAATCAGTCACTGTCGCCTCACACCTGCAACACCAATATGCTGCCGATGCGTTGTCTACAAAGTTGGTTTCAGTGCAATTATTATGAATTGTTTTTAAATAGAAATTCAGAATACCGAGTAGTAAAATGGTAATTTGTTAGAGATTTTAACCATTGGTTAGTATCTTAACTACGGATCAAAAAACCCACCCTTAGTAGGGCATACTAGGTTACTAGGAAGAGTATTAAATTATCTGTGGTATACCTATAGGTAATGGAAATTTATTTTATAAATAACCGATAAATCGTCAGTTTTATTGTGAGACACATTGTCCGTTTGCAATAACAATGCGCCATCTAGACGTTTTGGTAAATATATACCTATGTCATTTACACCATAAAATTTTTAGAAATCTACTAACCAATTAAATTAATATTGGTGAGGACCAATCGAATCCTGCCAATGGACCATCCACATACGATCTATATACAATTATATACATATACGTGCACTCCGCCAACAACATTAGCTGCCTACTGCATGTAAAAGCCGCTTTAGAATAGACGTCCCCAATGCTACCACCATAATAAATAAGTATGACACATTTCCCGCGCTAGATGCAACAGGGATTCCGGGACACGGAATGAGAAAATAAACTCGTAATATAAAGTGGAGCACGCTGTATAGTCACGTTTACAAAATGAAATAAAATCACGTACCTATGCAGAAGAGTGGTTGAGTCTCTTGGAATAAAGTTTGAGTGTATTTGGAACACGCTATATTCACTACCAATCGTGCCCATATTTTTTTTACCTATTAGATGTTATTATTAGGTACTTCGCCATCATTCCAATATGGGCCCACTGCTGCTGAGACACGAGCTTTTCCTCACATGGATAGTGAGCGTAAGTCCATCTACAACGCTGGACAAGATTAGTGCGGGATGGTTGACCCATGTTCTTGAATTCTCTGATTCTTAAACATACTAGATTCCCAACATGGTTTTCCTCCACCGTTTAGCTGTAGGTATCTAAGAGCGAGTTCAAATTCACCACATAACTGCAAGATCAAGCAGGATTGGAATCAGGTTCGTCACAGCCTGAAGACATCCCCCGCTGAACATAGGCCTCCCCCAGGGAGCGCCACTTTGAGGGGCTGCTCGCATCCTGCATCCGAATCAGGTTGCGTCTGTTTAAATAATAAAGGCACTGGTCCATAAAACATATGATTTACGTACAATATTTTTGACACAACTACAATTACAATAATTTTGACGGGCCCGATAGCTCAGTTGGTAGTATCCCTGCCTTCTGAACTGAGGGCTGTGGGTTCGATTCCTACCCAGGACAAACATTTGTGTGAAGAACATAGATGTTTGCTCTGCGTCTGAGTGTTATATTGTATTCTATGTATGTATTTACAAACAAAAACGTATATAAGTATTGTATCAGTTATCTGGTTCCCATCTAAGCATAGCTTGGACAGCTATGCTTAGTTTGGGGCTAGATGGCGCTGCGTGAAATGTCCACACATATTTATTTATTTATATATTATATCTTACCCAAAGTTTTTTGTAAGCACCATTCAAATAAATCCTATTCCAACGCAAGCAAATCCACAAAACACTTCTATTACAAAATAATTCCCCTATTCTGATCTATTTACGATTTGTATAGACGAGAAGGACGCTTACAGCTTTTTACGCATCTCAATAGAGCCCCTGGATTGGAACTTTGCAGTAGATTCGGTGATTTATGTGATATTGAAGGTAAATCCTTACACAGGGGTGGTCTGGGAGTAGACAGGTGAATGAAGAAGAATTTATTGGTTTACACTTTGGTAGCTTATAGCAATATAAGGGCATTGCTCCTGGACCCTAAGTAGGATGCCCTGTATCTAGGGACCCAAGAACTACGAGGACCATGGTCCACAACGCCCAGACACAGAACAAGTATTAGCGCTTTTTGCCTGTGCTCAAATAAGTACTGGTCCTGTCGCGGGAATGAAACCCGCCGCTTTTGTGTTGCTCAACCACTACACCACAGAAGCTGTCGTTAGGTTATTGTTTTGATTATTCTGATTCTGATGTGATGCAAAAATCACTAGCTAGTAGAAACGTACTGCAGCTATGGTCATTTCACTTTTAATACAACCCATCATGCAGCATTCCATTACAAATATTATTTTTTGGGTTCCGTACCCAAAGGGTAAAGCGAACCCTACTACCAAGGATCCGCTGTCCATCTGTCACCGGGCTGTATCTCATGACCAAGATAGTTAATAGTTACAGAGTTGAAATTTTCACAGGATGTATTTCTGTTGCCGCTATAACAACAATTCTAAAAATAAAATAAAATAATCATTTAAGGGGGCTGCCAAACGTGATTTTTTGCTCGTTTTAGATAATAGTACGGAACCCTACGTGCGCGAGTCCGACTCGCACTTGACTGGTTATTTTTATAATCACCTGCGTCACCTGCGTCAAACATGTCAGAGTTCTGACAAAAAAAACCCTTTTTTACAATCCTATTAACCGTTCTAAATTAATCCGCCCCTAAACAAGCACTCGTTATAACTATCCTTCGAAGGGATAGCCAAGGGGTGGAGGTGGAATAAATCCCTGAAAAATGTTAGCCATATTTTACGCTGACGGCTCAGCCTGGGGGGCGCAAACAGAATTATACAAGTTTCGATCTAATTTGCGAATAGGTAGGTGAACTACAGTGACGGCGGTTTAAATGATACACTAATAAGTAACTATTTTGAATTTTTGAAAGTTTAACACTCACAGTTTCTTAAATTAGGTGTGCCTGGCTAGGCAATACTTCCTTTGTAAACTCTTCTCTTCGTCGCGCAACGAGCTATGGAGAGAGCTAGGCTTGCTGGTGTTTTGCTGCGAGATAAGATCTGCAATGAGGAGATCCGCAGGAGAACTAAAATGACCGATATAGCTCTCAGAATTAGCAAGTTCTCGAGTGGCGACCACGAACCGGCAGACGCAGCGTAGGCCGGTCCCCCACTCGGTGGATCGACGATCTGGTGAAAACCGTGGGGAGCCGATGGATGCAGGAGGCGAGTGGTCGCTCAAGATGGCGCTCTTTGGGGGAGGCCTATGTTCAGCAAAAGACAAAAAGACAAAAGACAAAAGTGTCTTCGGGCTGCTAATGATGATGAAGTTCTTCTCTTAATTGGTTACATGGCTTCTGACCTGCGACAACCTAAAAAGTGTCTATACGTGTGGTAAACTCTAAACTCTTACAAAAGGTTGAAAGATTTTTTGTTGTAATGCGAATGCGAACAAGAAATGTTGCCGTTGTCCGTGTTTCCAGCTAACTCATAACCTGGCAGTTTTCAAGTCGAGAGTAAACAGGCATCCTCTAGGCTAGGCAAGCATGCACCATTACTTGTACTATCAGGTGAGAACGCAGTCAAATTCTTGCTATGCAAAATAAATTACCACAACCAACCACCAACGTACTATGAAGTACCTACTTATTTTGCATTTACTCAGTGCTCAACTTTCAGTACGCGAGCTCCATTTGCTACTTGTTCGATACTTTGGGTTTTTGTTTTTCTTTTTTTCTCTCTTGTTTCGATGTGTTCCCAGCAACATGGCTTCAAGTGTACGAAGATCACCGCAGCAGTGGAGAATAATTTGACATTAACTCTAGCTCCACGGTACTCGGTCAAATGTAATTAATTAATTTTGTTTTTCCGTTTACTTTATAAGCTTATCTTTGATTTGGATGCTCAGGGCAACAGTATACTTAAGTTGACTTGAGTTATAAGTAACATTAATGTTTATTATTCTACTCTACCCCAGATTCTACTAAGTGTATTCTATTTTATATAAAGCGGATCGAAGTGGCCCTCTCTGTAGTGGACGTCTTCAAGCTATTGATGATGATGATGATGAAGATGATGATGATGATGACGATGATGATGATGGTGATGGTGGTGGTGGTGATGATTGCGATGGTGATAATGAGGATGGTGAATGATGATGATTCTCATTGGTACATGATCACCAAGACACTCTGACAAGCGTGGTGAGCATCTAAAATGATGGTTTCCGGCTGAATAAGATGTGATAATATTAAGCCTGTTTTAGTATGTATTTTGGTTCCTTAATGCTCTGTAATAGACCTAAACTATTATTTTTCTGTGCCAATAAATCATAATTACCGGTACCGGTACCTAAACCTAAATCTTAGAAAGTCTAGAAGGGAGACCAACATTTTCGATATGTTATAGGTACTTAATAAGCTTTTCAATTTCTTTTGTGGTCCAAAGCACAACCAAAATCTCTACTCAACCAACATAGAGAAACTGTAGTGTAATATAATCTATACATATAATAAAACTGTAGAGATAAAAAAATCTGTAAATACAAGATATCGAAAAAAAAATTACACAGGTTGGCTTGAAATTTTTCGCTGATCACGTTAAGCTACTTTTTAGACATTTTATTATTTATGAGTCCATCCTGGTGACTGATGGACAGACAGACAGACAGACAGACAGACGGACAGCGGAGGTTTAGTAATAAGGATTTACCCTTTGAGTACGGAACCCCAGTCATTTTTATCTCATTCTGAACAATCCCCACTGCACTAAGCAATAAGGAAGTAATTTAATGCATGTTTTTATTTATAACTTAAAAGGCAAAAAAAAGGAAATAACAATTGGCGCGCCTGCATTACCGGCAGTGTATCACACTTTTCGGGCTACGGCGAAATACATCGCGCGATAACTTCGTCTGCAATTGATGCAATGCAGATTAGAGAAAAACAATGTGTTCATTATGTAAGTACCCAAGGAAGTCATATGTATTTACATATAGATAAGTTTTTAGTTAATCTGTGGTCCAAACTAAAAAAGAGGATAGGTATGAGAACATTCTTGAATATGAGCACGACACAGAGAACAAGGAATTTAGAAAACTAAAAACTTCTTAGACTTTTTTTATAAGTTTTAAGGCTTCACGCGATATCATATTTAGCCAATATTGAAACATAACTAAATTATTATTCATGTTTTCGATTTATTGGTTTCTGGTGAGGGCAAAATTCTTTATTGGCGATCTGGTATTATGTATTAGTTTTCAAAAATCTACTACGCGTTACCATTCGAAATAAGTATTTAAAATTGTATTTGGGTAGTTCTCATCGATGCTCAAATTTGATGGTCACGAGGTTATATTTCATAAACGGCTTAAGATAAAAACAGAATTTGTGAAAAAAATGATGAAACATCTATTAGGCTACAACAGAAATAAAGCTTGTCATAATAAAAGCAAAAATAATACCTTAAATTAACACGAAATGGTCAAAAACGGGGTAATTTTTCGTGTTCTCATCGTGTCACACTCTCCGATGCAGTAAAACATTTGCTTACCACTTCACCAAATTTTACTGTATTTGTATGTAACATATACTAAAATTATCGTAATTAAATAAACTTTGCACTAAATAGTCTAAAATAAATCTTTTCATCATTATTTTCAATTTAAAACAACATACGCGTCGGTCACGCGGATATGGGTTCTTTAAATTCGCGTGATATAACGGCTGCCTGTTAAACAAAATATCAGCTATCAAACACTGAGTGTGGTCCGGTCGAACGTCAGTCGTGTACTGGCATTGCAGACGTAAGAAGTATGGCTCAACGTGCCGGAAAAAAAATATATCGGTAAGCTTGTATTTGTTCATAGTTTTACCGATCACACGTGCACGACATTTTTTGGGCATTGTATTTCAGCAATTGAAATCAAAGTTAGCTCATCGAAACCCTAAAATGTGCGAGATATTTATGTAGTATTTTATTTAAATTGATACACTTAATTTTGCAGCAATTTCACAAAAAAGGGATAATTTCGTCAGTTTCGTGTCATAAACTTCGTGGCATTTTAGTCATGAAACTGATTTTGGGCCTCGAAACTGATTTTATGCATTCTTTTATTTAGAAATGTGGCGACTGGTGTGAGTTTATTGAAAAAATTCTAGTTATTGTAGTATGACAGATGTAAGATAGTGTTTTAAATAATTATGTAAATTCAATTCGAACTCACTCATCATTCATTGTGATTAATAATCATAGCCTAAAAATGGATGAGTTCGAATTGGTAGGTATGTCATGTTATCGCGAAAAGGGGTGATCTGGACCGTGGTAGCCTAGTAACTCTCAAGTTGGGAGAACCTTCCTTCGAAACTAGCATTGTATTATGTTTAATAATAGGTACCTAAGGGGTAGAGCTAGTAACAGTACCTACGTTTGGTAGGTAGTAGATTAAAAGATTATGGTTACATACTATTTTTCTGGTTTCCGGGAGAAGCAGCCTATTGTGAAAATTCCTATAGCCCAAGTTCACATTCTATGAACACTTTTCTCCACACACGTTTACCGTCGGATATTATGCACCTAAAGTATGTAAGTATTAGGAACTATCACTAAAGGTTCTGAAATTATTAATAACGTCACGTCATATCACAATACTACCTATTCTTGACGTAAGTACGTATATAAGTACTAGGTAGGGAGGTAGGTACCTACTAGGTACATTGTGGTCCCCTGCCTACATTTCAATCATACTTTAATTATTTTGCTCGTAGGCCCGACTCCGAACACGTAAAGCTCGTATTTAAAAGTTTATGGAAAAATCACGAAATCACCAGTTTCTAATCCAAAAGAGAAAGAGGAACTTAGCTTCTGTTTTGACGACGATTCGGATTCGAATTACAATATATTTGAATTACGCAAAAATTTGCGGTCTGCCTTAGACAAAAATGTTTCTAATCTAAAGAAGAAAGTGGAACGTAAGCTCTGTTTCGATGATGATTCAGATTCGAATAACGATTATATTTGATTAACTCAAAAGCTTAAATA
Source organism: Ennomos erosarius (assembly GCA_963580505.1). Taxonomy (NCBI): domain Eukaryota; kingdom Metazoa; phylum Arthropoda; class Insecta; order Lepidoptera; family Geometridae; genus Ennomos; species Ennomos erosarius. Next base: position 13,964,349 of record OY756988.1, read on the forward strand.
TTCGAAGAGGTAGACTATATTTTAAGTATGTTTTTTTGATAGAATAACGTTTTTTGTGTTTTCATTTTTAAAAAGGAAAATGTGTAATGTCGCAGTGTCTAAAGATGTTATAGATGTTTTCTTTTGTAGTGGGATATGTTGTTATTATAGAATATCGTTTCAAAAAAGTTTATAGTACGAACAAGTAAGTTGTTATGATGATGATTCACATTCTTATTAAAATTATAATTGTAATTTGATAACTCAAAAGCTTATTATTAGAAGAGGATACTATTTTTTGAAGTAAGATTTGTTGTTATGGATGTTAATTTTTTTATAGAATATTTTTTTTTACATTGTGTTATTTGTTTTTTAAAAGTTAAAAGTGCAATTTAGCAAATTAAAAACCTAAAGAAGTGCCAGATATTGTCTTTTGTAGTGAGATTTGTTTTTATATATAAATCGTTATAACATAAGTAAATTCTATTGTAGTGAAGGTTGTTGTTCTATTGAAAAAATAACGCAACTCATAAATAAATGAATAAATAAATACACTTTTTAAATACTCATGATGCTTCTTAATTAATAAAGTTATTAATACGATAACTATCTGTTTTTTGTCAGCAGAGGCTTATTACCTATAATATGTAGTTAAGTGGGTTAGTATTCGTATTTCGTAGGATGAACAAACTCAGGACCGAACTGATAACAATAATATACATAGTTTTGGTTATTAATACCATTTGTTTGCCAGTTTAATTATGAAAACAAGACTACGTTATTATTTTATGAACATTTAGTCTTATAAACAGTAGGAAAACGTGAGAAAATGATAGCTGTAAAGTTACTGAGTCAGTTTCGTGATCCGATGCGTCGCTTTCGTGGCCTCTAAAACTTCAAAATCATTTATCACCCAAACAAGACTTTCTATTTGATTAACTTATATATTAATTCACTCGTCTTATAAAGCGCTATAATTTACTGTACAAAAATATTTGAAATAAGCACAATATCAAATTGTACATGAAACTGACGATGAGAATTGTAAAAATGAGAACGACCAATTTATAGTACCTATAGCTTAACCTTAGCAGTAACATATTCAGTAATCTGTGCCTATTGACCCTTGTTTTGCTACGCATTGTAAACCCTTTTTTATTTTGGCATTAGACAAAATTTGTATTTAGCCAATAGGAAGTATTTTTTGAAAACTGTTTAAAAGGGTAGTCACTTAGACTTTTTATAATTATTCATAAGGCTTCACGCGATTATCATACTTAGCCAATATTGAAGCTTACATTTTTATTCAAGTTTTTGATTTATAGGGTTTTGGCGGGAGCAATGTTCTTTATTGGCGATCTGGTAAATTGTATTATTTACATAAACTTCTACACGTTACCATTCTAATTAGGTAGATAAAATTATTTTTGCGCTACTGCTACATTCTTGATCGACCCCAAGGAAGTTTAAAGGTACCTGGGGGTCTAGCAAAGATACCAACCACTAACGCTAACGCCAAATGCTAACTCCAAAATGTACTAGGATGAAATTTCGGAAATCGCTTCCTTTTTTTTTTTTTTTTTTTTTTTTTTTTTTTTTTTTTTTTTTTTTTTTTTTCCACAGCTAATGTCTGTTCAATACAGTTTTGGGAGTTAGCGTTTGGCGTTAGCGTTAGTGGTTGGTATCTTTGCTAGACCCCCTGTAGTACTTATAGCTAATTAAGTTATAGACCCTTACCATTGCTACGCATTTTAAAACCTTTTTTATTTTGGCATTAAAGTAAGCCGGAGGTGCTATTTGTATTTAGCCAATGATACGAAATATTTGATGAAAAAGGTTTAAAAAGGGTAGGTACCTACTTAGATATAATAATATGTATGTATTCATTATGGCAATAAAATTGTATCCTCGAATTAACAACATAGCGCGTAACGTTCGTTTTTGACTGTTTTTGATTTGTTCTTCTTCTTCTTGCATGTTGAAATAAGTTTTTAATAGATAAAATATTTTAGATCTGTGGGCTTTTAAATAAAGCAGGGGAGCAGGAAATGATTGATTGAGGATCGGTTACTTCAAGAAGGTTATAGTTATAGTAGGTAAGTAACTATCTTATGTGTAGGTAGTTAAGTACTCAATTCGTATGGAACCAAACTTAAGAAGGTAAAAAAATGTGGTAAATGGAACAAAAAGCGCGCGGATAATATGTAAAACTGAGCAAAACAGGATCATCGTGTGTGATTCTTCCATATTTTTCTAAACTGTACCTGCCTGCTTAGGTAACTACTACCTAAACAAAATTTACTGAAACTTCTGTTAAAGACCTGAGTGAAGTGATGATGATTTCTTTTTGTTGTAATATGAAGAGGTACTTATATAATTGTAGTTTTTTGTTTGAAACTTCTTTTACTGTTATAAATTTATATTAGACTCAAAACATTTAATTTTAGGTAATGGCTTAAATAGCTTCCACTCACGGCTATGCTTGCGTTATACCTATACCTATGCTAATACAGGTTACTGTGCTCAGCTTCGAAAAGATTTATTGGATTTTGTTGTTTGGTATGAAATGCATGATCTATTATTAGACTATAACGTAAAAATAACATAACACAAGCGTGCGAAGCCGCGGGCAAAAGCTAATACGCTAGTAATGTAATATAATATAATATTTGTAACAGTACGGCACGTGCTCGTCTGCGAGGAAATCCAATTTTTAATAAACTCTGCTTTGCTATGGAAAGGTGACACCATGAGTTTGATGCAGAATTACAAGACATTTTATGAATCAACTTTTGTTGACGTTACACTGCAAGTCTCCTACTTAAATCGCAAAGTCCTAAATTTAATTCGCATCAATGATTCGATTAGATGAAATTCGTTGTAGGTATGACCCTACAATAAATAGAATAGGTAACATTATACTAAGAATCATGTAACTACATATTAGTAAATGAAACAACTTTACCTCTGCTTCCTAAACTAAAATTTAAATAGTAGCAAGCGCAAAATTTTTCCTTAGGTTAACCACCTAATTGAGTATTTCTTATTTCAAGCCATGCTATGTAATATTATTTTACTTTTTCCATGTAAATCCTAGTTCCTCTATAAATCATTCATCATCATCATCATCATTAACAGCCTGAAGACGTCCACTGCTGAACATAGGCCTCCCCCAGGGAGCGCCACTTAGAGCGGCTGCTTGTCTCCTGCATCCATCGGCTCCCCGCGGCTTTCACCAGGTCGTCGGTCCACCTAGTGGGGGGCCGGCCTACGCTGCGTCTTCCAGTTCGTAAATGATTGCTACCGTACAATATCCCCCATCGAAAGTGGGAAAATGTCTTGTATTTATACGTTTTTGCGTTTCCACCCCATAGTGCTCGGAGCAATAGCGGTTCATACAGATTTGTTCCATTTATAATAAAAGTAGCAAAACCACCCCTAATCCTTTAAAAACATCATTTTAACTTTACGGAAGGGATTCATTTTTTTCATTTTGGGAAATCTCTCTTTAATAAGGTTTTCTTTATTTCTATACTTTTAGAAAACAAAATCTTGCTTGTCAGTTCATTATAAATCTATGTAGTAGTGTAGATACTAACTAAGCTCGTCTCCTGTATCCATCGGATCCCCGCTCCTCGCTCGGCGGCTATTTTACTCTATCATAAATACGTAACAATAGGCAATTAATAAGGTACTATATTCAAGTAGAGCATGGGTTTTTAATAACCAGATAAAAGTTAATCAATGGATTAAGCAAGACAGTGTCCCTATTTAAAAAGTGAATTTTGTAAAATGTATTCTGAGGCTAAATAAGTATTTCAAAAGTGGTACCTTCCTATTTGAGAACCCATTTATTAATATTATGGATACATTAATGGTCGCTCATTATATTACGTATGATTTTGACCAAACCTTAGATGTAAAGAACTTATAGGAACTTGAGGTTTTTCAAAAATCAGCTCATTTTCAGCAGGCCTGTGAAAACAAAAGTTTAAAGGTCACAAAGCCGCGTGTAGTTGATACAAGGAACCTGTTGTTATTTACATTATCTGCTGTACCTATATTCTTTACCATACCCGTCAGGATGGCCGAGCCAGGATGTCCTGCGTGAGACTACTTCGTAACCCTGCTCCCTCAGCCGCAAGCAGTGTGGGTTTTGTCGCCGCCTTAAACGATACAAGTTAAAAGCAAATAAGTCTTCCTAAAATATAAGTACTTCTAGTATAGTAAGGTGGGCAAGACGTTGAGATTAGACTGATCGATTATAGAGACGTGGTTTTGATATTTTCATAGCTCTATTGTATTGTATTAATACTGTAAACTTATGGACGTATCATTACGCCTATGTGTAGGTAAGCTGCATGAACTGATATTTACGTTCCATTGTCTTTATTATCATCATTTTCTCCAGATATCATGCACCCGAGAAATGCACCGTTGCACTGTGCACTGGTGCTGGTGAAGAGATAGGGCCCCGTGCACTGCAGGTTCCGGTCCAAGTTGTACATGGTCGCAACTCCGATGAGGACCTCGTGGGCCCCCACCCACGTCACCAGTGGCCCACCGTGGTCGTTCTGTAAGAGTACAAATTAATTTTAAATAAAATGATATTAATTTCATCATCCAATTTAATTTAATCCGCTGTCTAGGAGAGGAAATTGGCGAGTGTAAAGTGTGTGGAAAGTGGAAAGTAGAGCTTGCGTTCGTACTATCTTTGTGATGCCTATTTTAGTTTTGAGGCGCTCCTCGGTTTTATCCGCAATTTAAGACAATAGATTTTGCGCACTGTTATGATTAGCACAGACCAGCAGCTCTGTCTGGAAAGTTGCAATATAAGCTTTTTAATACGCTTTTGTTATTGCCGGTCACCTTCATCCCGTAGAAAATTGGAGAGCCTTGTGTGTGACTTGTGAAGATGTGGAGATGTGGACACTGGCTCTGACCAAGAGCTCAAGCCGCTGTAGCCCCCATCAAGGCCGACCGACCGCTTCAAACGGCACAAATATTGTTTTCTCTTGGACAAGGCAGGGCCTATATTTATTTGTGGCGTTTTGAGCTTAAGATCATTGGATCCCATATTATAAAATTTAGGTTGTGAATTTGCAAATATTGTTTATATTACTTAAACAAAGTAAAAAACCAAGCACTCACTTGACATATTCCTGGTACTTTTTCTTCGGATTCATCTACTTGTTCTGCTTCTTCTCCTGTCTCTATAGATTTAGAATTTGGCTTTGGTTTATCTTCCTCTACATCCTTTGACTCCGTTTCTGATTCTAGATCAATGGTTTCTTCTGACTTTATTTCTGGTTTTTCAGTATTTTGGTCTTCTACGTTTGGTTGTGGTTCACTTTGCTCTGGCTCTGGTTCTGGATCAACGGTTTCTTCTGGCTTTATTTCTGGTTTTTCAGTATTTTGGTCTGCCACGTTTGGTTGTGATTCCTCTTGCTTAGACTCTGGTTCTGGATCAATGGTTTTTTCTGACTTTATATCTGGGTTTTCAGTACTTTGGCCTTCCACGTTTGGTAGTGGTTCCTCTTGCTTTGACTCTGGTTCTGGTTCTACATCAATAAATTCTTCTGACTTAATTTCTGGTTTCTCAGTATTTTGGTCTTCTACGTTTGGTTCTGATTTACCTTGCTCTGACTCTGGTTCGGGATCAATGGTTTCTTCAGATTTTATTTTTGGTTTTTCAGAATTTTGGGTTTCTACGTTGGGTTCTTGTTTACCTCGCTCTGACTCCGATTTGCTATATAGTTTCTTCTGACTTTATTTCCAGTTTTTCGGTATTTTGGTCTTCTAAGTTTGGTTCCGGTTTACCTTCTTCTGACTCTGGTTCTGGATCAATGATTTCTTCTGACTTTATATCTGGGTTTTCAGTACTTTGGTCTTCCACGTTTGGTTGCGGTTTACCTTGTTCTGACTCCGGTTCTGGACCAATGGTTTCTTCTGACTTTATTTCTGGTTTTTCAGTATTTTGGTCTTCTACGTTTGGTTCTGGTTTACTTTGCTCTGACTCTGGTTCGGAATCAATGGTTTCTTCTGATTTTATATCTGGGTTTATAGTATTTTGGTCTTCTATGTTTGGTTCTGGTTTACTTTGCTCTGACTCTGATTCACTATCGATGGTTTCTTCTGACTTTATTTTCGGTTTTTCAGTATTTTGGTCTTCTACGTTTGGTTCTGGTTTACCTTGTTTTGACTCTTGTTCTGGATCAATAGTTTCTTCTGACTTTATTTCTGGTTTTTCAGTATTTAGGACTCCTACCTTTAGTTCTGGTTTAGCTTGCTCTGACTCTGGTTTGGGATCAATGGTTTCTTCTGACTTCATTTCTGATTTTTCAGTATTTTGGTCTTCTATGTTTGGTTGTGGTTCATCTTGCTCTGACTCTGATTCACTATCAATGGGTTCTTCTGACTTTATTTCCGGTTTTTCAGTATTTTGGTCTTCTACGTTTGCTTCTGCTTTACCTTGTTCTGACTCTGGTTCTGGGCCAATGGTTTCTTCTGACTTTATTTCTGGTTTCTTAGTATTTTGGTCTTCTACGTTTGGTTGTGGTTCACTTTGCTCTGACTCTGGTTCTAGATCAACGGTTTCTTCTGGCTTTATTTCTGGTTTTTCAGTACTTTGGTCTTCCACGTTTGGTTGCGGTTTACCTTGTTCTGACTCCGGTTCTGGACCAATGGTTTCTTCTGACTTTATTTCTGGTTTTTCAGTATTTTGGTCTTCTACGTTTGGTTCTGGTTTACTTTGCTCTGACTCTGGTTCGGAATCAATGGTTTCTTCTGATTTTATATCTGGGTTTATAGTATTTTGGTCTTCTATGTTTGGTTCTGGTTTACTTTGCTCTGACTCTGATTCACTATCGATGGTTTCTTCTGACTTTATTTTCGGTTTTTCAGTATTTTGGTCTTCTACGTTTGGTTCTGGTTTACCTTGTTTTGACTCTTGTTCTGGATCAATAGTTTCTTCTGACTTTATTTCTGGTTTTTCAGTATTTAGGTCTCCTACCTTTAGTTCTGGTTTAGCTTGCTCTGACTCTGGTTTGGGATCAATGGTTTCTTCTGACTTCATTTCTGATTTTTCAGTATTTTGGTCTTCTATGTTTGGTTGTGGTTCATCTTGCTCTGACTCTGATTCACTATCAATGGGTTCTTCTGACTTTATTTCCGGTTTTTCAGTATTTTGGTCTTCTACGTTTGCTTCTGGTTTACCTTGTTCTGACTCTGGTTCTGGGCCAATGGTTTCTTCTGACTTTATTTCTGGTTTCTTAGTATTTTGGTCTTCTACGTTTGGTTGTGGTTCACTTTGCTCTGACTCTGGTTCTAGATCAACGGTTTCTTCTGGCTTTATTTCTGGTTTTTCAGTATTTTGGTCTTTCACGTTTGATTGTGGTTCCTCTTGCTTTGACTCTGGTTCTGGTTCTACATCAGTAAATTCTTCTGACTTAATTTCTGGTATATCAGTATTTTGGTCTTCTATGTTTGGTTCTGGTTTACCTTGCTCTGATTCTGGTTCTGGATCAATGGTTTCTTCTGACTTTATATCTGGGTTTTCAGTATTTTCATCTACTACGTTTGGTTCTGGTTCATCATTCTCTGCAGGATTTGATCCTGGCTCTAACTCTTCTTGATGTTGTCTTCTAGTGATGTTGTTTGTTAGTTTCTTGTATTTTGAACTACTAACATCTAATTTGGGGGTTTCGGATTTTTCTTTTGTTTTTCTATAATTTGATATATTATTGTATCTTCTTGTTTCATCCAGAACTACAGTATCGCCATATTCATCATAGATTACACCGTAGGCTGGCTCTACCTCACACTATGTTGAAAAAACGAATATGTTGGAGTTTATAACATACTTTCAACAGCAATCAGCCACATATTATGTTTGACCACGGGACCATTAACTGGTTGAAACACAAATGTTTACATAATTACAAACTTTCACATTGTGTGAGAACTTGAGAAGGCTAGAAATGCTGCAAGGATTCAATGCTAAGATATTTTTGGAATGATGGGGTGTTTTGTAATGGTCGTGCTTTGCTGAAAGCTGAAGCATAGATAAATGCTACTACTAGCGCTGTGAACCATACTGTTAATTAATATTAAGTTCTAGTTTTTAGCTTTACACTTTTCACTGTTTAATGTTTTAAACAAAATACTGCTAATACCAAGAAACAACCAACAAAATGCACTCTTACCGTTCTGCCCTTCACGCCCGCTAGCCTCTGCACATCAGTGATGCATCCTTCATGGACAGGGTTACTTTGTCTTATAATATCGCCTCTATCATTTATGTTACCTTGCAGGAAAGTGCATATCATGTATTGACTAATCAAAGTCTGCATAACATTACTCCCATCGAAGTACTTGATGCAGGTCTCCGTGTCCAATATTCTGGTCGGTGCGTATTGCAAGCTAACTTGGTTCTGGTCATCATCTTTGTCCTAAGGAATAAAAAGTGTTAAATGATATGCAGACAGGGTACCAACTCTACATAGGTTATGAGATAAGATCTGGAATAAGGAGATCCACGGGAAGATTCAAGTAACCGATATAGCATTAACAAGTTAGAAATGGCAATGGGCAAGCCACATCGGTCGCAGAACTGACTACCGATGGGGAAGAAAGGTTCTCGAGTGACGACCGGAAGACGCAGCGTAGGCCGGCCCTCTACTAGGTGGACGGAAGACCTGCGGCCTTACCGCGTAAGCCCGGTGGCAATCGTAATCGTGTGCTCTCTTGCTCGCACTCAAGGGCTTTTACGTTGGCGCAAGCAGGATGGCAGGCGATGTTCATTACCAGAGTGTTTACGCGGTAGGGCTGCTGGTCAAAATCACGGGGAGCCGATGGATGCAGGAAACAAGCAGCCACTCAATAAGACGCTCGGTGGGGAAGGCCTACGTTTAGCAGTGGACATCTTCAGGCTGTTGATGATGATGATGATGATGATGATGATGATGATGAGATAGTTGTTTGTGTGAACTTACTGCTCCATACTTGAAAGCATGTCCCCAACCTAGAGCCATGGCGTCGCTCCCTGGCCACTGGTATTTTATATCGTAGTTTATAGCTATTGGAAACGGTATATACGAACAGTATTTTAAATACAATGAATCCCGAAAATCGTACGGAGACTCTACTTTAACGACTGCAATATCGAAGGCAGCCCATTTCTCTGTTTTTTTGTAGTCCAATTTGTATTCTGGAATACCAAAACCTATGATCAGGTGTGACCTATCCACTGCTGATCAGGTCTGACCTACCTATTGGTGGAACTCTTGGTAGAATGGTTAGTCAGAGATCAGTAATAGGATATTACGAATAGGTATAGGTATAAATGGTGTTGAAAACATCACTCAAGCAATCAGATCCGTGGTTAAAAACCCTGTAAAGTTATACCTTTTGGCACGCATGTTAAGGTCACTTTCTTTTTCATATTTTTCACACACTGATCATCATCCATTTTTGTAGATTCCACAAACTTATTGTACCTGCAACACCGAACGAGTAGATTTTATTGGTAATCCAGATCACTGCTCTTTCGGTTATCTTTGATCTTAGAAGAAAATTAAATTAAAATCATTTTTTTTAACTAAAGTTTAACTTTAGACTCGTAAAAAATAACCAAAATTTTTTGGTTGGATTGGTCCATTGTAGCGGTCACAGCAAACAAAGGACCTACAATGACAATGTTGTTGATGATGATGATGAAGATGTTGGTGGTGGTGGTGGTGATGATGGTGATGATGATGATGATTATGACGATGATGATGATGATGAAGTAGGTACCCAGCCACGACGTATAAGTGCTGCACGTCCCGGACGCACGCCGCCGATGTGACCACGTAGCTTGGGCTCACGAGTGCACCGCCGCACGTCCAACCAATGTATTTCGCAGGCGCTGAAGGAGCTTTAACCAAGTACACCTGCGCAATTTTGAAGAATGAATAGAGAAAAAATGACTAGCATTTTATCTGCTTAAGTAGACAACGTGTGTGTGTTACTAGGTTAGGACTTTTCTGCAAAGTTCGTCTAGGTACCGCTTTGCCAGTTATTCTGCCGCCAAGCAGCACTTATGTGTTCAAGCACTACTGTGTCCCGGTCTGAAAGGCACTGTAGTTATTAAAATTACTGGGCAAATGAGAGTTTTCCACCTGATCTCATTAGTTTAGTAATCTTATTACCAGGATGACGCGCGCAGTGCAGTGTCACGTGAAACTAGATATTTTTTAGAATTCAATCCAGGTGACGCTGCAACTATGAGGGTGGCCGTGTCACTAAACATCAGACGATCGGCTAGTTATTCATTAACATAAATATTGGTGTGTAAGTTTGTCGTTTATCTCTACCTACTGGTCTTGTGTTATACCTACATGCTAAGACTTGTGGCTTCAGATGCCTTTTAGCGTATGGGGCGTAATATATTTTGAATATTTACCATATATTTCTTGTCAGCTGAAACATCGAAGCCGTCTTTGATCCGCCGTTCAGGAATTAATGCTGGAATAGCACCTAAATACAGATTACACAATTATTTTCTCCAGGTAAGCTTAACATTATATATAGTCCTACTGCACTAAAGAGGCAGGATCGCGTTATCGACTATCAACTGAATGACTTAGATATAGATACCTAATTACGTAAGTCATCATCATCATCATCATTAACAGCCCGAAGACGTCCACTGCTAAACGTAGGCTTCCCCCAAAGAGCGCCACCTTTAGCGGCCACTCGCCTTCTGCATCCATCGGCTTCCCGCGGTTTTCACCAGATCGTCGGTCCACCGAGTGGGGGGCCGGTCTACGCTGCGTCTTCCGGTTCGTGGTCGCCACTCGAGAACCTTTCTTCCCCATCGGTAGTCAGTTCTGCGACCGATGTGGCCTGCCCATTGCCATTTCAACTTGCTAATTCGGTAATTCGGTAGGTATTTATCATAAATTATACATTTTTTATTTATTACACAATTTGATTTAGGTACCTACATTGAAATACCGCTAGTAAAATCAATATTGATATTGAATAATAGGTATTCGACATATTTATTTCGTCGGTCGTACGACATGGCAAACATAGACACAGCTAATAACACTGTAAGTGATGCTTTCACGGTTTCTTGACAAAGAAAATTGGCTACATTCAATGCAATCATTGAAAATTTCAATCAACTGTGCTAGAGAGAGTGCATTCGACGCCTCCACAAGACGTCGTGTTAATTTTTTTTTATTCCATAGTCCTGCCTAATTCAATATACAGTTCTATTAGTGACAGCCTCTGTGGTGTGGTGGTTGAGTAGGTCTGCTCATAATCTGGAGGCAACGGGTTCGGCGTTGTACCCAGAAAAATAAAGCACAAATATTTGTTCTGTGTATGTTCTAGGCATTGTGGGGCCATGGTCTTCGTTCCTGGGTCCATACATAAGTATACCTATAGACTGAAACCTATAGTTAGGGTCCACCAGGCTCTATCTACGTTGGGTGTTATTTATTTAATAATTCTACCGATGGGTATATTAGAGCTTAGACTATATTTTTCACTTTTCAGGGTAATTTTAATAGAAGGGCGATTAATATTTCGTATACTTCTATTTATTTCGAATACCATTCAAAACGGGGGGTTCAATAGCCCTTGTTTGCTGACTTTATCTTATGTCAATTATCATATCAAATCTTTCTTGATGAAAATTCTACCTTAAATGCAAGAATAATGCCACATCGTATCTCATGCAAGCCCGTTCATTGACGCGAACTGGCGACATGCATCTGATGCACTCGTACAAATAAAAGTAAAAAGAATGCGGTGGAGCGTGCCGCGGAGACACGTCCAATGGCCGAGGTGTGAAATCACTAGTGATACCTACAAATAGTCGATAATTATGAATAACCTACATCTGCAGGCAAAACGCAACCTTTTTTGTAGGGGGGGGAAATGCCCTCGCACTTCCATGACACCTAACCCCAACCTGCGTCAATTAAACCTAGCTCTAGGTTAGTAACAACTTTGCACCTAGCTAGACTTCAGTTAGTTCTATGCTGGTTAGTTCATACCAAACTACATTAAAGTACCAAACTTTACCAAGTACCATACTTTAAAGTAATTTAGTTCGCTCTGGTCGAATTTATCCAGCAAAGTATAGGTAGGATAATATAATACCTACAGTACAGATGCCTCATCCCATACAACGAAATAACGCGGGCTATTTTACGAATTATTTTATATCTGCATAACGCAAGATTATCAAGCGACAGTTATTGCGTGTTGGGGAAGTATTGGGCCAAAAGAATACACTGGACACTAACTAGTAACTCTCTAGACACGATTACTACATTTTTTCAAGTTCGGGCTATTTTTTGTTTGTACCTGATGGGACCCCATGGTACTACCCCATAGCTTCCTAGGCGATGTCTTATGGTAAACAAATTAATGTGCTAATGTACTAAAATTAAAGAGGTTTCAGGGAATGGCAAATGGCTAACTTTATCTGCTAACAAAGGGTAGGTATAACGTTAGAAAACTAGGGAACACCATTTCATCGACAACACAAAAATAATGAACACGACAATGGCACATCTCTCTTGCAGAAGAGATACAGTAACATATCGACACTCGAGTCTGGACATTAATCCGTGTCGGGACGTGCGTGAGAAGTGTGCGGGCACAGAGAATATATAATACCTACGTACGGGTTTTTATTCGCGATATCGCTTGCATCTCTGTGGAGCTGGCGGTTGACAAATAGTAGCGGTCCCGCGGCCCACGCTCCTCGCGCCTTTTACCTTTTCTTAGGTAAGAAAAAATACTCGAAAAGAAAGACGACAATTTACTCTGCAATGAGCTCCCCTGTTTTGAGACGCAAATCTCATTAATTCGAAGTTTTGTTTTTTCAAGATTTCGCATTTATGTGTAGATAACTAGATACCTACTCCGTAATGGCTGGAGGAGATCCTAACGCTGTGTGCAAACCAACTTACTTATAAATACAGATTAATTTGTAAAGGAAAAATTAGAATCGCATTCTAATTTTTCCTTTACAAAGTAATTGCGCTGAGCAGGCGATACTGCTATAATAATCATAAATAATACTTAAAAATACTTAGTTTAAACTTTTTTCCTAAATCATTTATTATTGTTAGAGGTCCACACATACATACCATACATCAACAGCCGGCAGGCGTCCACAAGCTCGGCAGGTGGCTTGGTGATCAATCGCAGCTAGATTTTTAATCACCGAGGAGAATATTCTGCCCATTTCGTCCCTTAGCCGACTCTTATAGGTACCAACCTGTAACCTGCCTAAGGAAGAGATATTAAGGCCACCCCATATATAATAAGTAGGTAGGTAGGTAGGTAGGTAGGTAGGTACCTACTACTCTCATACCGAGGTCACAAGGCGAAGGTCCATTCCACTTAAGATATAAAAATTGTCTCCAATCGAGACGAAATAAATACCTATACAAACTCATATATTTATGATTTTTATAGCAGTATCGCCTGCCTCCACACAACTCAGTTCGCAACTACGCCCAGGGTTGACAGCCTCCGAATTACCCCTACACTTCCTAGCTGTATTTGCATAGATTTGTATAATCTGAAACTGTTTTATCAGTGGCATAACAGCGGGCAAGCCTTTAATTGTTATTTTTATTGTTGCTGAGGCTGCCATTTTTAATAGCCCTTTATAATTTAACTCTTGAAAGCTCGCCTCGGAAAGTTACGAGTTTGCCCTTTGCGTAGAGATAATGTTGAATGAAACGTTGCATAATTTCTCTTTATTGCCCTAAACCTAAACCTCAAAAGACCGACTTTAAATGGGTATGTCTGAAGTAACCTACTTATATGTAGATTGTATATTAGGTACTTAAGGTACTTAGTAAAAGATGATTCTAGATTCTAGTGAATTAGGTACCTAGGTACCTATACGGTCTATAATATAATATACTTACTCGCTTCACTCACTCGCTTGTAGTGAGAAGAACTAGTGTGGCTCAGAGCAGTAGTACACTTCGAATCCTTTACACATCAATAAGGGTCGAATCCCGCTAGGCTCCGCTCCAAATGTTAGAAATAAAACACGTTTCATGCAAAGAGGTAGGTATATTATGTCCTCATAATCTTGTTGAAGGTACCATACCTATATTAATGACCATGAGTACAAGTAAAACACTATAATAGTACTATATATAGTATACATATAATATCTAGGTGGACCGACGATCTGTGAATGCCGCGGGGAGCCGATGGATGCAGGAGGCAAGCAGCCGCTCTAAGTGGTGCTCTCTATGGAAGGCCTAATGTTCAGCAGTGGACGTCTTCAGGCGGTTAATGATGATGAATATATATCTATTCTGTGCTGTATTCAGTTTGGAAGCAATCTTGAGATGAATATTATCCATACCTATACCTATGGCCAGCCCCACCAAGTTCTGCTACGTAGAACTGATAATATTTTTGGAGTTGTCCGTCATTCATTTTATTGATGCGATCAAATCAAACACCTAGCAGCTGAAAACCCTACGCACTAAAGATATTATTTAATTAATAGGTAGGTACATAATTTACCTAATTTTTATATATCTATTAGATCACCTATCTACATAACCTATACTTACTGCGGTTTATCTAGATTTAGTACCTACCACTTTAGTACCACGCGTTGTCTTGCGCCAACTAACTCCATAACTAACAAGATAGGCTTCACGGCTCATGGTGACCCATATACCGTCGTTGCCAAATTGTTATCACGCGGGGAGCGTGGGACAATGCCAACTGAACACCCACCTATCATGTGAGGAGCTAGGCTAGGGGTTAAGCCTTTTAGAGGGAGCGAGCGACATAGGCGTATTTAGGGGGGGGGGGGTCCGTGCCCACCCCAGATGTGCCTGGTGCCCACCCCAGGAATCCCAGGATGCACATTTTCAAAACTTCTTAGGTTTCATATTATACTTATTATTGCAAACCTCTAATATACGACGGTACTCTTGCCTTAATTAATGGACTACCTAGTACCGATGGACCTAGTACGTATTATGTTTTTGGGCCTAAATTCATTTGGTAGGCTGCCCATACCTACCTATAAATCCCATAATTGTTACGAACTAAGAATGAAACGTCTTCCATACTACGTTCAAAGAACATGAATGGTTTTTTTTTTTTTTTAAATAAATATGTGTGGACAATTCACACAAGTTAAGCCCAAAGGCTCTAAGGTTATAAGCGTAATTTTCGATAAAGATTTTTTGATAATAATTACGGGAAAACAATTTCCTGAATTGTTTTATAACCTAATAACTGAGCAGTGGTAGATTCAGGGAGTAAAGGATTCTTCAGCTTTAAAATTATTTTGCCAAAATCTGTCAGAATATGATGGGAAAATTTTTGTCCTCGCTCCACTCGAGCTTTTTAAATTAATTTCTGCCATTTCTGAGCAGTTGTGGATTCCGGCGGCTAAGGTGCTCAAGTTCGACCAAAAAGCATCTGAGACTCTTCCTAAAATATTTGTTTAATATCGCACACCAATTTAATACTTTTAATAACTTTAATTATTTGTTGAGGAACTAAAGAAAAAAACTACCTCCAATTAAAAAATCAACTCGTGTAATAGCGTAACGGTGGGTACATGTAATTTTTGCACAGAAAAATCGAACTAAAAATCATCACTGTCCACGTTGAATCGGTAACGAAACGCTTGCGTGTTTTAAGCACGTCGAGCGCCATCTAGTTCCATTTGATGTAAACCCAAAGTTAACTTGTACAAAATATTTACAAATATTATCGATCTTCTTAGACATATTTTTTTTCCAAAATCTGACAGGTTATGATAAAAAAACATTTGCACTCGCTTCGCTCGCGCTTTTTAAATTTATTTATGCCTTGCGATGCGGTGGCGTTTATTTCTAAATATTATTCATATAGTTCTATAGCGCTAATTTGGTGAATTTTCGCGCTCGCTGCGCTCGCGCATTCCTACTTTCACCATAGGTAAAATGTTTATTACCAGACCAAAGAGAAAATTAGATCAAAATGCTACTAAAGGGCATTAAAATAATAATTATTGATTGTTAGGTGAAGCTCCATCCGCCACAAATTTTCAGGGGATACCGTAGACAGAGAATGCAACAGTCTTCTATCTCGCTCGCGCATCTGGCCATTTTATGTGGTTTTGTGATCTTTATCTTTTTCATGTTGACTTCACTAGCTATCTACTACGGATTTCTTTGATATGTTTTCTATAGGTGGAAACTTGTAATTGGCCTAGTTTATTTTCTATAATTATGTTACTTTCTATTGTTTATTTGGCTGTAAGTTTTCCTATGATGAAATAAATAAATTAATTAATTAATATCTTCAAAAATGACAAAATGCGCGATGAGATAGAAAACTCAGATATCGTGGAATCTATGCTCCACGTTGTCTTCAATGTATGCCTTTACTTTATCAGGGATCCAAAAACGAATGGAAAATCAGTCGCATTAGCCAACGACGTAAATAAAAAAATATTATTTTTAACAAATTCACTTTATTAAAATTTTAGCTTCGATATCTAATAAATCTATTCACTAACTTTATAATAAGTCGCGTACATAGTTTAAAAACTATGGCCATTACAAGATATTCATAAACACAAATTATAATTAAACATTAAAACATAATTGTTATTTTTATCGCCATACATAATCTAATGAGTAAAAAATTATATTAATTTTACGATGCTGAAACGCAGACTTGATTTTATAAACTACTTATTACTACCATACGTTTACCATGATTACTAATTTCTATGTATGTGATCGTTGGGCGTTATTTATTTATTCTAAACAAGAGAAACATGTTATAATAGGTAATACAGGTAAACAAAATCATCGAACTACATCATGGTTACCACACATGCTCCATAAATCTAAGTTTAGTAGCCAGTAAAACACGCCTAATCAGTAAAACAAAAATTATAGTGCGAGAGCCCATTGCAGAAATACCTACGTCATCGAGTATCCCAACAAGCATCTTTAGATCGTCAACCGACACTTGAACATGTTTAAACATCAGGTCTACCAGTTCCGAACCTGCCGTGGAATGCCGGTCATGGAAATAATTGAAATTTATCAACGTATTTTATTTTAGTAAAAATTACGTCATAAGGTACCCGAACGAAAGTCCAAGTTATTATGTAAAAAAATAACTGGTTTGCCATAGTGCACCCTGCCGGAAGTACCTGGCAGAACCCTAAGAAAGTATTCTTCTGATAGTTTACTTACCTCATCGAGTACCCTGATGGAACCTACGCTCAATAATAGCCAAGGTGCCCCTGATAATAGATTAAAAGGTCTGCCAGATCAAAGCTTGCCGGGACTTAGTGTTCAGCGCTTTTGAAGTTTGATTTCTATGATCCGGCAGGATCGGCATTGGCAGACCTGCTTGTTTAAGTGCCGGCTATATTAAGATAGCTTATTGGGGTACTCGATGACGTAGGTATTTCTGCAACGGGCTCTCGCACCATTATAAAGTTATTTACGGCAAATAACTAACATTATTAGGCTGACCCTAAATAGTTTCATCTTTTCCGCTATGAAAAACATGAAATAATTATTATTATGCAGTCCGTATCATTTGGTTACTATAATGATTCACAAAATATAATTTCACTAATTTTAAAGTATTGTCCAGTGGGTATGCACCCATGAACTAATGCTGCCTGTAGGTGTCCATAATATAATACGTCCTGTTTCGTTTATCTCGCTCGCGCATTCGACATTTCTAAATATCATCATCATCATCATCATCATCATCACATCAACAGCCTGAAGACGTCCACTGCTGCACATAGGCTTCCTCTATAGAGCACCACTTATGAGCGGCTTTTTTTATGAGAATGATTGACGTGACGAGCTAGTCGTTCGTCTGGTGTTAAGCGACACGGCCGCCCATAACAGTTGCAGTGTCACTCAGAAATTGAAAATAAAAGTTTCGCGTGACACTGCCCTGCAGACGTCATCCTGAGACATCACAGTCTAGTAATCAGATTACTAGACTATGAGATCAGGTCATAGTCTCATTTGCCCAGTAATTTTACTAGTTACAATGCCCTTCAAACCAGAACACAATAGTGCTTGCACACTACTGGTTGACGGCAGAATAACTGGCAAAGCGGTGGTACCTACCTAGACGATCTTTGCAGAAAAATCCTGCCACCTAGTAAACCTTGCCGCCTGCTCGCCTCCTGCATCCATCGGCTTCCCCGGGTTTTCACCAGATCGTGGGTGCCCAGTGGTTCTACAAAACCATGGCCATGGTGTCGTAGAACTGATAACCGATGGGGAAGAAAGGTTCTCGAGTGGCGACCACGACCCGGAAGACGTAGCGTAGGCCGGCCCCTTACTAGATGGACCGACGACCTGGTGAGTCGCGGGGAGCCGATGGATGCAGGAGGCGAGCAACCGCTCAGTGGCGCTTTCTAGGGGAGGTCTATGTTCAGCATTTAATAAGTAAAAATGTTAAAGTACGCAACGACCACGCATTCCAAGTCCACTTTGATTGAACACCGACCAAAGTAGCATCCAACTAGACATCACAACTACTTTGTCCAGGTGTACTGTGACAGTGTGTATGCAGCTTTCAAAACTAACAATTTTGAAGCAAAGTACCGCCGTACCTTAAAAAACAACTATCAGACAGACATATCTAATTAAACAATATTCAAACAAAAACATTAATACATAAAATGCAGCCATTATGGCCAAGTATGGACTTTCATCAATTTTTTAATGTCGATTAATTCACAGCGCACTTCGTCTACTTCTCGTAGTTCGCTTTGGAGTGTTCTCTATTTCTTCTAGAACTTTCTTCCGTGCACTTCTTCTGGAAGACTTCTCACCAGTTTGCGGAGTCTCCATACTCTTCCTGGACTGGCTTCTGGTGGTCGGTCCCTCAACTGCATCTTGACGGGTCAATTTGGACTTTCTTCTGGAATTTTCTTTATCCTGTGTGGAATCATGTTCAATATCCGATATACTTTTATCCATTGCTGCATCCGTTTGTACCTTGTTATTAGAAGGGGTGTTGATTTCATCGAAGAGAACTATTTTGACGCATTTGTTTGGGGTTTTCATGTCGTGTGCTGCTTTGAGTATGCTGCGACCAGGGGTGGCTTGAATGTTTACTGGTGGCATTGGAGTTGCCTGGAAACCGAGAGAAATCAAGTAAAAATCAAAGTCAATATAATTTTTATATTACTTATTTATTTATTTTCTTACACGCAAAAGCAAAGTCTTTATCTAAAGGGTAAAGCAAACCCTATTGCTAAGGCTCCGGTATCCATCTGTCCGTCTGTCATCAGACAGTATCTCATGAACCGTGATAGCAACAATACATATAGTACGATGGTACCTATCTACCTATTATTTTTGTTCTCTGTTTTATTTTCACGTTGTATGTAATGTTGTGTAATGTCCTGAATAAATGTTTTTTCTTTCTTTTTCTTTCTCTCTTTGATAAGTAGACAGTTGAAATTTTCACAGATGATGTATTTTTGTTGCCTCTATAACAACAAATACAAAAAAACAGAATAAAGTAAATATTTTATGGGGCTCCCGTACATTAAACATAATTTTTTTGCTCGTTTTGTAAACAACGGAACACTTCGTGCGCGAGTCCGACTCGCACTTAGCCGGATATTGCCACACGAGAACCGAAGAACGGTTTTTACTTCCTAAGCTCGCCGGGTCTGAGAACCGACAGAAAATCGGGCGAGTACCCGGGTACCCGGTTCTGTATTCCCTAATAGAGACCAACAGCTTAGCCCGTTCAAAAAACCGGCCTTGCTACGCCTAAAAGACAGAAGTAATATCCTAAAGAGAAGATCTATGTTACATCGGAAACACGGCATCCGTATAAGGTAGAAATTCCTAAAATACGTACAAAGCGTTGTGATCCCTCGTTTGTAATTCGGACGGAGGAAGGAACGGAACACCTTACCAGCGTCAGCGACAAATATAATCTGGGAGCTTTTAAGGCTAGAGTGAACCGGTATCTTCCAGGCAAGCATGCTCCATCGTCGACCGCGTCGTCACTTACCATCAGGTGAGACCGTGGGCAAATGTTAGCATACCATTGATAAAAAAAAAGTTATTTATGTACAGAACTCACCGGCAGCGGCGCGACTCCATCACACTCGATATCCCTCCCGAGCAACGACGCGCGGAGCATCGCAAACGATGCGGATTGCTGCAACAATATCAAGGATTCAACACAACTGTAATGCGATGGATGCAAGATGGAAGCAGCCGCTCAAAGTGGCGCTCTTTGGGGGAGGCCTATGTTCAGCAGTGGACGTCTTCAGGCTGATGATGAACACAAATGTGTCAAAACACACAGAATTTTATGAGTTAATATTATCAAGCACAGATAAAATCACATCAACAGCCGGAAGACCTCTGCTGAACACAGGCCTCCCCCACAAAACGCCCCTAGATGGATCGAAGGCCTTGTGAAAACCGCGGGGAGCCGATGGACGCAGGAGACGAGGAGCCGATCAAAGTGGCGCTCTTTGGAAGAAGCCTATGTTGAATGTTCATCAGTGTACTTTAGGCTGTTGATGATGAATAAATTGAAATACTTTTTACCAGTTATTAACATTTATTAGTATTAAGTAACAAAATGTTAGTGCATGGCTTCTCAGGGTGAAACTATAGAAAGAAATAGAAATAGCATTTACTCGATAGTCCCTAAACACAATATAGATAAAAAGTATAGCACTGACCTTAGAAGCAGATGCCTTATTAGCCTCACTAGACAGCACTGCCTTCAGTAGACTTTGCTTGTTGGCCGGCGTGCGCGGCGAGCATGTTGGCGAGCATGTTGGCGAACATGTTGGCGCATATGTTGGGGAGCGCGACGGGCGCGCGGGCGAGCACACGGTGAAGAATCCCGCCTCGAATGTGCGCTCCGCCGAAAGTGTCGATGGCTGCTCTGCTTTCTTTGCTTTCGCTTGTCTTGCAGCTAGAATAAAGTGAGATACAGTGTTTAGTGTACAGTTAAAGTGCCCACGACTATCTTTTTAAAACTGCGGGGACCCAACGGCTGCTTTATCCTTTGGGTACGGGTAAAAAAAACTATTCTCAGGGTAGATTTTTTGCAACTTACCAGCGATAGCCTCCTTGAGCCGGCTAACAGCAGGCGGTCGCGGTTGGCCGGCCGGCCTTGTTCCCAGGCGGCCGGCCGGCCGTATTACCTTGCGCGCGGGCGGCGCCGGCGCATCCTCGATCCAGTTGCGCGCCTTCAACTCTTCCAGCTTCTTGAAACGCACGTCCACGTTCACCACCTGTAAACATATACATCATCTTTTTTATGAGATGATTAGCAAACAAGCAGGCGGCCCGCCTGATGGTAAGTGGCCCGCCTATGGACATCTGCAACACTGAGAGCATTGCCGGTGCGTTGCCTACCCTTAGAGAGGACTATCTCTTTTAACACTTTTCTTGAAACTCCCCCATACTGTAGTTATGCGGAATAACCTCATACCTACACGATTTAATACTTGGTACTCAAGTGAATATACTTGCACTATGTTTCTTTTCAAAATGATGACATTTAAATAAATAAATAGGTATAAATAAATATGTGTGGACATTTCACACAGCGCCATCTAGTCCCAAACTAACCATAGCTTGTACCATATGTGTAATAAATACTACTTATTACACATATGCTTGTACTATGGGAACCAGATAACGGATATAATACTTAGATACCTATGGCCGCAACCCCACTGACCTGCATGAACACCATGTCCCAGAAGCCGTGCAGGTCGGCGGGCGTGACGAGCGGCGCCGCGCCGGGCCGCGCGCACCGCTCCACCAGCCGCCCGAACTGCTGCAGCTTCTGCGACACCAGCAGCCGCGCCTGCCCCACGCTGCCCAGCACCAACTCCTGGACGCATATCCAATCGATCAACGATACTAATCATGGGGTCCCATCGCGTACAAACGAAAAATAGCCCGAACTTGAAAAAAATATAGTAATCGTGTCTAGAGAGTTGAACCAGATTTATTAAGCTATGGAAGGTAATTATATGTTTTATTTTATATAAAGCTATATTATAATCTACTTAAGAAATCATGTACCCAAACTTATAGCAAATAAATAAATTTGAAATTTGATTTGAAAGTCACTAGTTAGTATCTATACCCTGTTCATTAATCTTAGATATTTTATTTAAACAAAGGGGGATAACAGTACACAAAATAACTTTTATAATGGTAGTTTACTCTATTTGACCAAAACAATATTCAATTATTTTTTCCTGGTAGTAATCTGATCAATTATAAAATAATCTTCATTTTGTACTATTTACATTAACAAAATATTTGTTCTTTAAAATTTTATGATTATATAAACAACTTTTGGTACAAAATATTTTATCATACTGGTAATACTGTAGAGGTCCTAAACATTTTCAAGAGCACATAATCTGCTGCCATCATTTCCCGTTTTATTCTTTTTTATTTTCTTGAATGCAAATATTATTTTTCCTGCATTTGTACAATTTTATTGTGATTTTTCAGTGTACAAAGATAGACATACAAGAAGCAGCCTGCGAGCGAATATTGGTCACTCACAGACTATACAAATAGAACAGCTGAATTGTTAAGAATCAAAATTACCAAAAATATTTTTCTTAAGTTAAAAATGTTTTGTGCAACTGGCATGTCCCTTTGACAGTGACTTTTCGTGACATTACTTTGTTTACATAAAATATCTAAGATTTATGAACAAGGTATAGTGCATTCATTTTGGCCCAATACTTCGCCAACACGCAATAAATGTCGCTTGATAATCTTGCGTTATGCTGAAATAAAATAATTCGTAAAATATCCCGCGTTATTCCGTTGTATGGGATGAGGCATCTGTACTGTGGGTATTATATTATCTGGTATACTAATGTAACTGGCCTAAATCTGTACATTTCATATTTTTTGAAAATGTCTATTGCTTTACACTTGTCAATGTAAAGTTAGAAACATACAATAATTTCTTTGTCTATCTGTCCTTTTGAACACGCATCACGCTGGAACTACTGAATGGATTTTGCTGAAATTTGGTATAGTAATTTTCCAAAATAATATTTAAGATCCTTTTTGTTTTCTACAACGGCCAAGTGCGGGTTGCACGAAGCAATGAGGATGTTTTTTTATGCAAGGCATATTTTTCATTTATCAATTTAATTATATTCATCCTGTCGAGGGGTCGATAGAAGGGAAAGGGAAAAATACAGGGGAAAGGGGCGAAGGCTTTTGCCATCCCATCCATTCATCCTTCTCCCCTATATTTTTCCCTTTTGCTTCTCTCTTACTCATAAACAGGGTTAGGACTTAAAACTAATTAACCCCTGTGAAGCTGGGGTGGGTCAGCTAGTATTCAATTTAATCAAAGTACTTGTAATGTGGTCCTTATTTTGACAAACTTCTTAGGGCAATCGATGTTGTTGTGCTACTCGAGAAGGCACCAGCAAAGTTGTATGGAATTCCATTGCTGATAAGTTTTCCCACCAGCGATATTGTCGTGTTTTGTTTCGTATAATGCTATTATATTCATTATATATTCAGCCCAAAATTATGCTACATTGCTGTATGCATCTCCTTAGATTCATGCAATGTTCAAAGATGAATATCATAGCAAGTTACAAATGAATACCTGCACAGGCTCCGGCAATTCAACTTGTTCATAGATCTTGTCCCATACGTCACAAATTTCTGTGAGGCGCTTGATCTCAGAAGCCAGCTGTCTCCGGAAATGATCCACATTTTCCATGTCACTGGCATCTTCATCCAACAAACCTGGGACAACACAAATTTGGATATAATAGCAACATCAAGCATCTTCATTCAAGTCTAATAAATATAAATGATAGAAAAAGGTTCAACAATAAGTCACTAGCTCCAACGCTAAGATACTCTTGCACATACATGTGCCATGTAACATGTACAATGATGATGATGATATTGAACCATTTACTTTTTTATAACTTTCATTCAAGATAGCTTTTTCATTTAGTTTTTTGCCATTTGCTCTTTTGGTAAGAATTTGACTTGAAACTATGTAAATTCCCAATATTATAAAGAAAAGTTAACATTACCATTAATTTTGCAGGACAAGTCTTTGGGCTCAGCTGTTGTATAAATTAAAAGACTGTTAAATATGTTCAGAAAACCATACCTTCCTCTAACTTCTTTAACATTTCCTTCCTTGCATTATTTTTTCCCCTGGAGACTGTGACATAAGGACTCATGTTTGTAGCTTGTTCAACAACCTGTTGCGGAGTTGTTTGCTGCTGGGATGCTGGAGATCGCAGCTTCTCCTCAGAGCTTGACTCACTCTTGGGAACTGGCACTTTAGGAGTATACTCCCTTAAGTCATTCTTTTTTAATGATTGCTGTGACTTCCGTGGAGTCTTAGATCTCCGAGGTGTCTGCGGTTTATACTGCGATGACACAGCAGAAAGTGACTTTCTAGACTTTGGTATCAAAATTGGTGATTGCTTCTCTGGCTCTAATTCACTACTTGAAGAACTTTGCAGTGACTTGGCGGTGCTAATTTCAGCAGAAGAACTATGGCTCTTGGCAAGTTCATTATCACTGCTTGAGCTTAGTATTTTAGCTGTTATATCAATGTCACTGCTTGATGCGCTTTGTGTTCGGGAATGTGGTTCAGTTTCACTGCTAGATGAACTCTGCATGTATTTTGGTAAAGCTTTTGGAATGGGGTTTGTAATTTTTGCCTTAGCTCTTGTTTCTACAGCCGCACTTCGAGTAATCCTTGTGCAACTTATGTCTGAAGGGACCTGCTTAATATAAGTTCTAGATCTAAGCTGATTCACTGGTCCCGGTTTAGCCACGGTATGTAAGACTGGTTCAAAACTTATTGTTGAACTTTTATTATTCTTTTTCATATTGACAGAAGCTAACATTGGCATTTTTGTGAGATTCTTAATTTGAGGTGGACGGAAAGTAGCATCTTTGGGAGCAAACGATAGAGGTAGAACATGTCTGGATTCTTTCATATCTTTTTTATTTTTGGCAGCTTGGGACCGTGTGACTCGTCCTGTTGTGCTTGGCATGACTTTGGGTGGTGGTGGGAGCACATCATATTTTGCTGAATTATGTGGTATTCCAGTGAGAAATGGCTTTATCTTCTTAGTGGCTGCTTCTTTTTTCTTTTTTTCCTTCTCCTCTTTCCATTTCACAAGCTGCTGGCGCCGATGCTCAACTTTCTGCTGGGCTTCAGAGATTGGAGCAGGGGTATGACATTCGATTGAATGTGACAGATTGCGCACACTGTCAAATGTGGTCAATCTGCAGCTCTTTCGCAGCTTTATATTAGTTTCCAATCGTTTCTTTACCTGAAAATCAGTTTTAAGCATTTAGCTTTCTGATTACCTAAGCAATGCTTAATTAATTGTAATATTAAATAGCTATTAAATTGAAATTAGCATATCTACTAATAAGTCAGGGTATTTCTAAATGTTGTACCATGTAATTTATTTGTTTCGAGTTGATATTTCATATAGCAAGTTGTACCACCTATATAGATTATACATATAGATCGCATTGTCACTTTCCATCAGATGAGATCGTCAAATGCGGTTGCGGACTTATTCAGATATAAAATAAATAAATAAACTATAAAGCATTATGTAGAATTGTAGATGAAAGGTCACCACTGTTGAAAGCTGACAAGGAGGACCTCATGATCACACGTACGTATGGGTATTGGTAGTTGACAATATTATGTAAATACAAAAACTATAATATTATTACACCAAAATAATATAAACAAAAATATATATGTAGAAATGATAATCACATAATTAGATACGCAGAAAGGTCATATTAGCCTGCGATGGGCGTTGAGCGCTCTTATCGCTTATTGAAACAAAAAATTATGCATAATTAGATAAAATTGTACAGTACCCCACCAGCTACGCTTTCAAACTGCGTGGGTTTACTCTTGTGTTTCTTCTCATTCTTCTTAAGAAGAGCCCCGAAGTCGAAACTCTTATCTGGAACACAAATAAACGCATTCATAACATCAATCCACTCCACACGTACCTAGTTTTCAAACTCAAACGAAACAAAAATTAGAGAAAGCGAAATGCTCATGCCATGCCACACACTGATATAATTATGAACCTTTTTATATTATAAAATCGTATCTTACCCATTTGCTACGAATACCTGAAAAATCTTAAAAGTATAATTATTTCAGTAAACAACACAATAATACATTTCATTCCCCATACAAAACAAAGCCGAAATTTAAATTCTCAACTGTCATGTCCTCGGGAGAAGTAATAGTATTCTGTGGTCATGTCATTAGTGTCAAACTGGCAATTTTTAAATTATATACTCTTTGCTCGCAACAACATAAAGGGTGCGTTTCAGTTGGACTGAATTTTCGTTGAATTCGATATTTTTGACTTTTTTTTATGTGAATGAATAACGTGACGAACTAGTTCACCTGATGACCTGATGTAAAGCGACATAGCTGCCCATAACAGCTCTGCAGTGTCACTCATAACTTTCAAATATGCGACACTGCACCTGAGACATCAGTATCACACAGTATAGATTACTAAATATATGTCAAGTCTCATTTGCCCAGTAATTATTTCGACTGTTAAGTCTCACACTTGATCACTTTTTTTGCTAGTGGAACCACTTTTGTGATCGAAAATAACGTTAATTTAGTCCAACTGGAACCCACCCAAACTTTGAGACGTTTTATAAAAAAAATATAGAACTTACTCACCCATGTTACTCACCGGCTGACAATCACAGACGAGTTCGAGTTCGAACTCAAACTCCGTTATGTCAAAATTGGAGTCTAGACTCGGACTTCAGTCGAATTGGCATTCACAGTCGAGTTTAGCATAGTACGAGTATATGCTCATCTGAGAATGAGACGGGATGCGTGACTCATCCCGTCTCATTCTATCGGAGTAAACTCGATGCATTGTCTCTGAATGTCAGCCTCAGAGACAATGCATCGAGTTTACTCCGATCGAACTCACGTGAGTTCAAACTCCGGACTCGGCGAGTATGCTCCGCGTTGTTAAATTCATAGTCGAGTTCCAACGTAAACTCCGCCCTCACTTCGCCGAGTAAACTCCGGCCATAGACAAGTGTAGTTTGACATTATACTGACTTACACGTTGCCTTTTTTATTTGGCAGTATTATGCTAAAAAGGGAGAAAAAATTGCAAATATTGTATGAATAACTGAAACAGGAGATCAAACATACTGGTAATCACAGATTAGAGAAAAAAACTGGTGATAATTATATACTCTTTGGAGGAGACTTTAAAAAGCGCGCTATTTCTCTTTATCTGTTTTTTTCAATTATTATGATTGTTATGAATGTTGTTATTTACCTAAATAATAAAAAAATGAGTAAAATTCAAACTTACAATGAAAATGGAAATAGTAATGGAAAATAAATCGTCTATAAAGTGTTCACAGTATTTGTTCACAAAATCTGAGGGAGCTTATAGCTCCATACATACAAATTCTAGAAACTAAATAAAAATAAATGCTTCATTTTAATAATAGAAAAGAAGAACTATGGAGCCAAATTGCAAAGCATTGATGATTTCTTCATATGTGCATGGTAATTGCTAAAAGGTACCATATGAATTGATTTTTATTTAATAAACCTAGACCTACCATTAATTTAAGATTAATTCTATATTATAGGTTAGGTACCTACTCACAAACAACTTAAAAAGGCATGGAATTATGTGAATGTGAAGACACAAGCCGGGAAAGCAAAATTTATAATACAACAACGAAAAGAAAACACACACGATCTGCCAGTAATTTACTTCCTTATAAAATATTATTTTATTGTTATTTTCATTATAAATAAATCTATAAATTACCTAATTTTATTTCGTAATTTATTCATTTTATTCAATACAAAATATTGCAATATTTTATTTATAATCAGCAGCATTGTTTTTAAAAACATGCGTGATAACAAAGATGGTGGTGTCTGAGCACGGCTCGAGTCACCGATTTCGTGACTCAGCCCGTCTCATTCTCAGATGAGCATATACTCGTACTCCATTATGCTAAACATATATAGCAAAGTATTATGTAATGCTGTAAACTCGACTGTGAATGCCAATTCGACCGAAGTTTCAGCCTAGACTCCAATTTTGACATAACGGAGTTTGAACTCGAACTCGTCTGTGAATGGCAGCCTTAGCGTGTGCCGTGTACTGAAACACACCCATATATACATTATTTTTCTAATCTGTGATATAAAATACACAGATTAGAGAAAAAACATATATATTACTTTTTCTATGATTGCATTACATCCGTTGTCTCTTGGCAAAAAAAGTTAAAACACTGGATAGCTATAATCTGTGAAACTGTTTCGGTGTGTGTTTCCTACTTCCGGCTGTCAGCTGATGAACTTTCCTGCTTTCCAAAACGTATATTTCGATTTTCGCAAAGAAATAAAACGTCAGGCTCCATTCAACATGGGCTCGAAATACGCGATCAAGAGCTAGTTGTAGCTGAAATATTGCTCTAATTGTAGTGTTATTGTTATTATAGTTTCATTTTACATGTACGTTGTGTAACTTTTAGTCGAAAATGGATACGTTTTTAAGAAACCTTGGATATGGCGTTTGTTGATCATTAAAAATTTCGTTCCGTTATAGTTTTTCTTTGTATTTGATGTCCGCTCTTAGTTCGTGATTGTCTGTTTAGTTCGTGTTTAAGTGTACAGAAAAATGGTGAAGGAGAAGCCCAATTCGATTCGGATTTACGATGACGAAGGATTCAGACGCCGTGCGGCTTGTATTTGCGTGCGGTCTGATGCCGAGACGGAGGTTAGTGTTGCGGAGGACTGATTTGACCCATGGGGGTAGGCTAGCCTGCTGCCAGAGCGTAACGGGAGCGATTTTGAGTGCGTAGGTGCTGCTGGTGACGTCGTCTCGGCGCCCTGACAACTGGATCGTGCCGGGCGGCGGCGTGGAGCCAGAAGAGGAGCCCTCTGTGACGGCTATGCGCGAGGTGCTTGAAGAGGCTGGCGTTATCGGCAAGCTCGGCCGCTGCCTCGGCGTCTTTGAGGTAATTTGCATGTTTATCTTCATAACCTTTACTAAGGTCAATGCACCATATCACGACAATATCTCTGCCCCCACTTCCTCTCGCCAACATTGAGATGGGTCAAGGTAAAGTATACTGTGTTTATGAGTTCTATTTGAAACATGCTACATATGGCTCCAAGTATTGTGTCAGTGAACAGATGGTGGCACTTTGTATGTTGGTTGTGGTAAATACACATACACTTTAATTAATAATATTAATGTCATATTCTAATTTGGAATGGGGGTGGTAAGACCTGCGCTGACATCCCGCTTGGGGTGCATTTCTTCCTCCAGCACCTACCCAAGCCAGCCCAGCTCCTTAAAGTAATGGAGTGTGGCTTTGGGGTGCTGGCACAACTGCTCCAGTGTTGGTGAATGTCATATTACATCTAGTCTGATATTTGGTTTGTCACTAGGTAGGTATGTTGGGAATGAGACAGCGTGGAAAATAGTGGACATAATAATAATTATAACTGTTGATTCTTTGAGGAGTGGTGGTTTAGTATTTGTAATTCCTAATTAGTATTTAGAAAATTAATTATGTACCTACGCGTCGTACAGGTAAATGCATATCTCCAGCCATTTATAAACTTATTATTGACACTGGCTATGTGTAGGTGGTTGGGTACTCAATTCGTATGGAACCAAACTTAAGAAGGTTAAAAAAATGTACAAACAAACACATAGCATAGCATAGCATAGCATAGCATAGCAGGGGAACAAATAGCACGCGGATAATATGTAAAACTGAGCAAAACAGGATCATCGTGTGTGATTCTTCCATATTTTTCTAAACTGTATACCTGCCTGCTTAGGCAACTACCGCCTAAACAAAACTTACTGAAACTTCTGTTAAAGACCTGAGTGAAGTGATGATGATTTCTTTTTGTTGTAATATGAAGAGGTACTTATAAAATTGTAGTTTTTTGTTTGAAACTTCTTTTACTGTTATATCTATATTAGACTCAAAACTTTTAATTTTAGGTAATGGCTTAAATAGCCTCCACTCACGGCTATGCTTGCGTTATACCTATACCTATGCTAATACAGGTTTCTGTGCTCAGCTTCGAAAAGATTTAGTGGATTTTGTTGTTTGGTACGAAATGCATGATCTATTATTTGACTATAACGTAAAAATAACATAGCACAAGCGTGCGAAGCCGCGGGCAAAAGCTTGTATAATAATAGTTTCATACTGAACTACATTATATTAAACTGTAGTACTTTCTCCTCCTACGTGTTTAGTTTATGCATGTTGATCATTATAATGTGTGTTTTAAATGTGTGATCCATTTATAACATAGTAAATATGATAAACTACAAGATTTTTGGCATTCAATATTAACAATACACGGTTGTCGCAATAAGCAAATATTATTACACAATAGTACATTAGGAGCTGAGCCAAAATTCCAAGAAAGAAATGAATTGTTTACTATTACGTACCCAATATTTATATGCTGATGTTTTGCTTAAAAATTGATTAACAATTAAAAACCGTGCACCGGAAGACACACAATATTCTACTCAAATTACTCAAACTCAAGAAATTTCAAATGCCTCATCATCACTCCTACACCTCACATCTGGAGCAGCTGTGTCACACTCCGTTATTTTAAGAAGTCGGGGTGATTTGTATAGATGCTGGCAGGGGAAAATGCATGATACACCCTAAGCGGGACGTCAGTGCAATACTGACCACTCACATATAGAATAAGAAGCCTGTAAAGCCCCTCTAACTGCACTGCGATAATCATTTCTCAACACTTTATCATGAGAGACTGTGACAAAACTATAGAAGTTCTAGCGCACACATTCTTTGGATTAATATCATATTATAGCCATATGTTATGGTAGTCTTAAATCTTCTTATTCAATGTAGAGGTGGTAAACCCGAAGCTGATACCTTATGGAATGTATTGTGTATTTCTCCTGACCATTATCCTCATCGAAATAATACCCATAGAAGTATAATACGAGGTCCGAAATGGGCAAACGCAAATGCAACCGCTGTGGGTGGGGCTTAATTTTGCAACCGCGCGTGGCGCCATTCGCATCGCGATTCGCGACCCCCGCGCGGTGAAGTAGTCTTACTTGGACTGTGTTATGAAATAACGACACAAGCGAAAATAATGAAATGTTTTGGTGAAATTGAGTTTCAAACTTTTAAAATTGGTTTTAGTTGCTGTATTATATTGGATTTTTAATGTAATTTTTACTTATAAGGTTTTTTCTGTGGTATAATTTTAATTTTGTATTACTTTTTAGTATTTGTTGTTATAGCGGCAACATAAATACATCATCTGTGAAATTTTCAATAACTAGAGTCTGGCTAATGAAAGTAGAGACTAAAAATCGCGCGGAAAATTTAAAAATCATCGCCATGCCAGCCCCAAACTAAGATAAAACTTGTTAATATTTATGCAAAACGGTAATACATAACATTTATTGAGGAATCAAAGTGAGTTGTTCCAAGTTTTCTTCTTAGTTTGGGCTGCCATGCTGATATTTGTTAAATTTGCCGCACTTTTTCAGTCTCTACTTTCATTAGCTAGACTCTATCACGGTTCATGAGATACAATCCTGGTGAGTGGTGACAGACGGACAGCGGAGCCTTAGTAATAGGGTTTGCTTTACCCTTTGGATACGGAACCCTAAATAAGAGATAAAAAACAACAAACAGATAAATGATGAATTAACACGTAACCGAATTTCACGCAAATCCATTTTGCCGTGACGTAGTTTGTTGGTTGTTGGGTTAACACACCTACTCATTGAAATAATTATACCTGAACATACAGACGTATAAACATTCGTATTTATTACTATTGAAATTCTAGGTCTGTGGCGTGATATAATTACAAAAATTCGTTCTAGTAATTTTTCTATTTTATAACGCCATCCCAAATCACCAGTCACTGTAGTCATAGTTAGGGAGCTAGGTGTCGAATTTTTTTTGCGATTTCTTTATATGGCAGACATCATCTATTATCTCACTCAACTATAATTATTATTACCATTGTTATTATTTATTATTATAGTAGACTGTGATAATAGTAT
Organism: Ennomos erosarius; assembly: GCA_963580505.1. NCBI lineage: Eukaryota > Metazoa > Arthropoda > Insecta > Lepidoptera > Geometridae > Ennomos > Ennomos erosarius. Next base: position 13,996,543 of record OY756988.1, read on the forward strand.
TCACTCCGAACGCAACTTCGAAATTCTTATAGGTTCGTACTCTAGGTACAACTGACTTCTCATGTTTGTACGTAATTTTAGCTGCTTGTAAACAAAACTTTATGTAACAAACTAATCGAATATTGTATTGAATACTAACTGACCCGACCCACCTTGAAATTTGCTCGGATTTATTGGTTTTATGTCCTTACCCTGTTCATGGGAAGAGGTAAGTTTTCGAAGTTTTTTAGTTTCTCAGAATGAGACTGCCACAGTTGGGCATTTAACGTAAAAACGGTTGAAATGCAAAAGCGCTCTTAGTTGACCGAACCAAATCGATTTGTGCTGATCTGAACTATCCGCATCCGTATCGGTGTTTCTAAACATGAAGGAATCTTACATCAAAACCAGTTAGCTCCCCAACTATAATGCCGATATGTAGAGAGAGACGCAGCTATGCATCTACATAGCTGTGTCCCTCTTATCGAGCGTTAAAAAAATTCACTGATCAGCCAATCAGGGAACGACCACTATGCTGGCGGTATTGGTTAGAGTAAAGTCTTATGTGATTGACTTTGTAGGTTCAAATGCACCTAATCTCAATGGAGTAAGGTCGTTTTTTTATTGGTGTGTAGACGTAAGTAGATATAAATAAAAATAAATATAGTAAAACATTCGTTTGGTTACAAAACTATCTTGCTTAGAGTTATTTTTCTATGGGTATTATTTCGACGATTATCCTACAACAACCCAAATACTCCACAGCCAGTCTATATGTATTTTCGTTATAAATAAATAAATGTGTGGACATTTCACACTTCGCCATCTGACCCTAAACTAAGCAAAGCTTGTACTTTAGGAACCAAACTGAGCTATCAAGCCTGTCTAAAAACCTTTAGACCTCTAAAATTCCAGGCTCCTAAAAGTCTTTTTTAAATGGGGTTATGTGAAGGCATTTAAAAGCATCTCCTTGTAGACCCATCAACCTTATGATGTGGTGCATCTTTTGCACCCAACGGATTCCTGGAAGGTCCGCATAACCTCTACTTGATTGCTTAAGAACTTTTTTCTGGTAATAACTGTTTCTAATTAGTGCAACGATTTCCTGGCTTTAAGGAAATGACACAGTAAACAAATCTTTCCTCAACAGATTATTTCAAATATACATTGTTGTAGTCGAGAATAACTCATTGTTTATTGTTATGTATCATTAAATGAGATACAATAAAGTCGTGACCGTAACTAATGTAATATTTAGGTACATAACCTCCAACAATGCAATGGTTAGAACAATGAAACTATGTATGTAAAAAAATATTCTAATAGGTATCTTGTTTTAACTTGCAATTTAACCTTTTGCTTAACTATTACATTAAATTAATTTACCTAACGCATTCCTTAAATCCCATATAATGCTATAAGTAGGTAACCTACTTAATAAGTCCACAAGTTTCACAAGTACTTTTGAATTTCTTTAACAATGTTGTGAAAGTAATGAATATTCTGTATTGTACTTGTTCACTAAAATAAAAATAAATAATATTAACAAAGAGCACGGACCCAGGCATCTATGGTAAAGCAGATTTTATAATAAAAAAACTAATGAATAACTCTTATTCACTTTCATTCAATCAGATATTTAAATCATTGCCACAAAAGGGCAGGGTAATCATACTTAGAACAAAAACCTAGATTTTCAAGGCTAATGTTTTTGTACCAACCCATTGTGAAGCTTCTATACAGTTTTTGCACAGTAGAAGGTGTCAAAGTAACCTTAGGCATCTAGCTCACCTCAGATCTCTGAGTCATATTGTGACTAATCCATGGATGACAAACTCCAGTGTTAAGCTGGGGTTGCACTAACTTTATCTTGCACTTTGAGTAGGAAATAAAAAATTATCTATTGCTGAAAAATCGCTTCTAATGTTAATAATAAATAAGGTTGGGCCTGTGGGATGCACAGGCTTGTAACAAGAGACAGCTAATCATTGTGCACCAATTAGTGTTGGTCATGGGTCAAAATCAAAGTGAGTAACACTGATTGATTGGTAAAACATAAAGGCTGTGGGTGATAATATGATGCCATAGGCTATTATGAGTATAAGAGAGTGTGTTTCTGTATGAACAAATGCATGAATTCATTCATCCCATCGTTGTAGTATAGCTAACTCGGTAAAAACTACAAAGAAAACTAATTACCTATGTAAATAAAATTGTTTGTGACAACTAATTAACTTACGTAAATGCTCATTCTTCTTGAACTGTTGCTGATAATAATAATAAAGCAATTGTGGTTTTTATACATAGTAAGCTGCGGGTCTTGTGATGACGTGAAAAATGACAACTCAAATTGACCCATTACATATCACCATGAATTGACAAAATGCCTTAGATAGAAAAAAAACCACAATTTTTCTATTTATGTCTTGGCATTTTGTACCTATCCTTTATATAATGATGAAGGCGAGAGGCGAGTTTAGATTCAGTGACGGAGAGTAGATATGTGTTTAATGACTCATGATAGGTACCTATAAGTTTTTTTTTCTTTGCTCCACACTTCGTGTATTTAGCCAGTGTCAAGTATTGTAATTTTTCATCGTTAAAGAATATATCACGTAAAGTCAAGTTTTAGTCATAGTCAGTCCAGTCTAAGTCAGGTAGTCGTAGTCCAGTCTAAGTCATGCTCCAGTAAAGTGGTGGCAACTTTACTAGAAGCTTCTATAGAATTCTGGAAGCAACACAAAAACTCACGTTTCACCACATTATATCACTTGCCCACACTCATGCTCGTAATTCAGCACTTAATGCGTAAAACGCCACCAATTTTAAACATTAATACTGGAAAAAGCACAAGTTTTGAGAATTAATACAATGCAACTACGTGAACATTTCCGCGTTCCCGCCAAATATAAGTTTATAGTGATTAATTGTCCCATTAGGTAGGTACCTTAATGTTCACATCGATTTAGTTTTTGTCAGCCAATAGTACCTACCTAGCTAAGTATTAATAGAACCTGTTTTCATAGAACCATATTGAATGTGAGAATCACGATTGGCAGAGATTTATTTTACGTATCGACCACTTTGACTGCATGTAAACTTATGCACTCATCATCATCATAAACAGCCTGAAGACGTCCACTGCTGACCACGGCCTCCCCTACAGAGCGCCATCGCCACCTTGAGCGGCTGCTCGCCTCTTGCCTCCAGCGGCTCCCCGCAGTTTTACCCGAGTTTGTCGGTCCACCTAGTAAGGGGCCGGCCTACGTTGCGTCTTCACGTTCGTGGTCGCCACTTGAGAACCTTTCTTTCCCCATCGGTTGTCAGTTCTACGAGCGACGTGACCTGCCCATTGCTATTTCTATACTTGCTAATTCTAAGAGCTATATCGGTCACTTTAGCTTAGCAACTTATGCGTTATTTAAACTAAGTCTCATGAAACATTTTCTAATGAGATTCCCATCAATTTCCAGAACCGAGAACACAAACACCGGACAGAAGTGTACGTGATGACCGTGACGCAGGAGCTAGCCGAATGGGAGGACTCGCGACTAATGGGCCGCAAGCGACAGTGGTTCTCCATAGACGACGCCCTAGCCCAGCTCGCGCTTCATAAGCCGATCCAACGGCATTACCTGCAACAACTGCGCCGCTCGAAGCAGAAAAACGACGACCCTGGCAGCTAAGCAGCCAACCACATGCTTAGGTTAAGTCTCCACGATTACGGCTCAAGCGCTTCTATTAACTTACAGTGGCGAATTTGTACGGGCTATGGGGTCCCTTAAATTTTTGACCTTTGTCGCGTTTCACCGAATACGTTTTGTTTGAGTCGAACTGCCTGCTAGATTCATAATATCATTGCAATTAATTGCTGAGCAGTTTTTACTACTAAAACACCATACCAATATCGTTCATAAAAAGAGTGTCGGTTGGTCGCTCGCTTCTATACCTAATGAAACCACGAATATTATATTGCAATATAAAAATTGAATTGTCATATTTGCGCATGAAATAAAAGTTATATCGTATCGACTTGCTTTCTCTCGTGATTTCACGCGCGTAAAAGTAATTTATGTTAATCTCGGACATAAAACATTTGCGTGCAATACAATTGTTTATTGACGGAACCGTTTGGGTGGCTGTTAAAACGGTAGCTAGAAATACTATTCTGGATTGTTGCTGGGTAATAATTAAGTTAATAGAATTTCAATGGGCTTCAAACAATTTTTAACTACTTACTATGTCTAATAATACTAACGTATTCTGTAGAATCTGACAATAAATAGTAAAAGAAAAACGGAAAATAGCTTTTCACCATTTTTGGATATATCAGCCTGCATCAATAATGATGGATGGCAAGGTATAGGGGCCCCAGTAGATGTCGCAAGAGGCCCGGGGGCCCGCCGGCGGGAGCCTCCGGCGCCGGTCCGCCCGCCACAGTCCGCGCCACTCGCAGCCGGGCTTCGAACGCTACCACCCGACCCGTGTAACCCTTCTTTTCTATTTTTACGTATATTTTTATACTACAATGAAATAAAAATGTTAATTTAATTTTGTTAGCATTAAAACGAAAAGACATACACGCTCTATTTTATTTAAATTAAAATTATTTTCATTTTTTTTAAGACTCCCTGTGGGTTTTTAAGTAATAAATTTTATATCGCTCTTCTGTAAAGTTTTTGTTTGATCAATAGTTTGACCTGATTAGAGATAATTTCGGATAGTTTAACGAGGCATTTTTGATAGAGATATACAAGACTTGCAAAATATAAACACGTTTTGTGAATGTTACACTTTTATTTCTTCACTCTACACTCTGGTGATGGTTGCGAGGAACACCCACACACTGATGACATTGTTAGGGTACGCGTACACTTCCACACCCAGCGCGAACTCTATGGACGGGTCGTCGGCGGCGTGTAGGCAGGACGCCTTTACTGCTGATATCACTGTCTTCGTATTCACTAATGGAATGTTTAGCGGAAATCCGAATATCTGAAAGAAACGTACCTACATACATTCCAACTCACAGAAAACCGTCCAATTTTCATGTGAAAGGTTTTACACAAGATGGGGCTATGATTTCCACCTTCCTTGAGGTTATTCTTTTGTTCCCGTTAGATTGATAGTAAAAATCATCATACCCTGTATGTAACCATCAGTTGCTTGAGTTTCTGACTGAATCCCGGCTTGGGTTCACTTGGGTTGAAGGCCCAATACTCCCAATGCGGCAAAACATCGCGCAAGAGCCCGCTGCAATACCTAATGCAAAAGAAACACCAAACATCACGCAACTTGTGAGTAGGTACCACCAAAACGAAATCATTAAAAAGGTCATAGGCAAAATATATCTAACTTCACGGGGCTAATTTTCAGTATTCTAAACTATAATGGTATGTATCACTATAATGATTGTTTGTTTGAGATTTACCTGTTCCAAATGGTCTTCATATGCGGACGCCATTTCTGCACTTTCCCTTTGATCTTCGCCTCAAGGCTTTGCCGCAAAGATTCTACATTAGAAGGCGCGGAGTATATTTGCAAATCAGTTACAATAGGCTGTTTCATTAAGAATATACTCTTGTCGAACACCTGAAACGGAATTAATGGAAACTGTTACTATGATAACAGAAATGCGTTGGTCATCATAAATTCAGCATGCAAGAAGTATACTTACAGGCCTCCAATCGGAAGATTTAGACAAATTAAACGACATGTTTTCGCAATTTTGTGATGATTGCACGTTCACCCAAATCTGAACAAAATTATACAAATGTTAGTAGTGTAACGACATTACCAGCCCCTGCCTTGCTACAGGATATTGTTGGATCCAGCTACTGTATTTCAAAACAGTAAACACACTGACAGTTTCTCTATTATAACGCCGTTATATATATCTACATAGCAAAGTAGCTAAATTCTCTAAAAGCTATACTCACATTGTCATTATCAAAAACGTAATCCACAGTTTTCATTGGGCACCCAACATCTCTCAACTCGTGTCTGTCTCCGCTAACCGCGTCACAAACATACCACAAGTACCCATCGTTCTTGCTGAGGAAACCCCTACTTCTGAACAGTTCATCGCTGGTCAGCACAAACCTTCGGGCTGTTAGATCGTACTGCACTAAAACGTATGTGCTCCGACCCCTAGGAAGACCTAAACCAACGGCGACCCAGCTCTTGATGCCAAGGTAAAGGAAGTAGCTGGCGAGGAGTATTGTGTGGTCAAATGGAGAACCGTGAAGTACCTTTAGTAACTCCTGAAATATATAAAAAACAAATTACCATTAGGTACAGGGGACGTATAAGAAAGAAGCTCCAGAAGAAAAGCGCAAGTGTCTGGGTACCTACTTACCAATCCCATTAGAGTCACAACGTGAGTATCTGTCACTTCATAGCTCGGTATGAGAGCGACGTATCTCAAGCAGGCATTTATAGTTTTGACCAAACTATCGCCACCTCTCCAATTCGCTTCCTGACTATATACGGACTCTTTCTCATCGCTGGCTTCTATATCAATCTCTCTCTTTCTCCCGCTGCTCTTAGACGAAGAGCTACGCGAAACTCCCGAAGATTTAGATAGAGCTGAACCGCAGCTCTTAGGATTTTTAGGAAAACATTCGCGGTCCGGTAAAGGTATTGGTTGAAGAAATTGCGTCGCACATTTGTTTCTACCCGCACTGTCTATGAAAGTCAACGAGATGCTTCTGCTTGGAAGGCTATTGGTAAAGTCTGTGACGAAGCTATTCAAATGTTTGATAATGTAATCATCTTCCACACTGCTCGGTAAAGGCTGATTGAACTCTTGGAACCGTCCGAGATGGGCGAGTCCCGTGGTTATATGGAGAGTAATGTAGGCACTGTCCTTCTTCATTAGCTGCGTTACTTCTGGAATGAGGGACTGGGATTCCCTTTCAAGGCCAGTTTCGTAGCCGAAAAATATTGGAGGAGAGCTTATTTTGAAGGTCCCTCGGAACTGAAAACATTTTTCTTTAGTAGCTATAGTAACATATTCAGTAATCTGTGCTATAGGTACCAACGTAACGTAAAACTATAGGCTGTAGGCTCTGTGTATATAGGTATGTTTCTTTTCAGGGTTCTATGATTAAAACAAGGGCGTAATTTGAACCAAGAGTGTTATAACTACTACTACTACATATACTCTTGATAGCCAGTGAAATCAAAGCTACTGTAAGAAGTACGGTATGGGTCTTGGAACCTGGGGCTACATTTTGATTAAAATGGGACTGAAGAAAGAGACGGTAACGGTATGACCCCGAAAGTATACACAATACTCACACTCCCCAAGCTAAGCACTGTAAACAAAGGCACCTGCGCAGTCCCCAGCCACTTGTTACAGTATCTATAATGCATAGTCCGGCTAAGCGTGGACTGGTCATCTGAACCCTCGGAAATGTTAACTTTGCACTCGTCAAAAATGTTGACGTGGAGAGTCGATAGTGGATCTAACCTGGAAACAAATGGCTCTCTTTGAGATGATCACTACGGATCCGCCGATCCGCTAAGAATCTAATTTAGCATACTTAGTGGACAGCCTCAAGGTATGGTTCCAGGATGGATGGCAGCCGATGGCCGTTACCGTCTGCGCGACTGCGCCGCGGTAACTGACGCGGACGAACGGTCGTAGCGGACGCACCTTGTACCCTGAAACAGTTACTGTCAAGTTTTTTCTTTATAATGATGCTAATGAAATAACAATGATATGGTAAGTATTAGTACTTACTTACATCCCGGGAGTCTCGATCTCGAAAATTTGGAGAGTCTCGACGATTTTTTCGTATTTTCGAGTCTCGAGACTCCTACCTTCAGTCTCGGGAACAACGAGACTTTTGAGACTTGAGTCAAACTATCCAAAAATGTACTAAACCACGAGTATTTTTTATTCAGGTCAATAATCTATAGAAACTACTAATAGCCTTTTTGAAAAATAGCATCGGTCTTGACAACATAGGTTTCTAGCATGGTTTTTAGTCTGAGTTTTCATACATATTCAATATTCAAAGAGTCATCTGAGGGTCTTGATTACAGGCTTAATAACCTAAGGTCTGATTATCATCATCATCAGCCTGGAAACGTCCACTGCTGGATATAGGCCTCCCCCATAGAGCAGTTGCTTAATAATAATAATTATTTTGAAAGGGGTTCGACACCAGTCTTCTACCATGGATTTCAACTGAGAATAAGCAAGCTACAAACTGCAAGCTAGTTTTGTGGCACATCATAATCGCAAGGGGTATATCTGACGAAATAATGATTTAGAAAACTTTTCTTTCATTTTAAGAGACCTATTAAGGGCGTGTGGTACGCCAGGGCGAATCCAAGCCAAAGCAACAGAACAATTAATAATTTTTAGTACTAGGCCAAAGTCGGGGTGCTGAGCGGCAGGGTTGGTGGTTCCAACGCGTGATAATTTTACTGTAGGTAACATATTACTACAGTAAATATAATAGGTATTTTTAAAATCCATTATACATAAGACCTCCATTATATTTAGTTCAACTACTTCACAAAGTTTCATGACCGTATTTAAAGTATTCATTGTTTATTTTTACGGTTTGGAGATAACTTTAAAATTTTTTCCATCTAGAAAATTTTATTAATTCGTGTTTTTGCTATAAGTACATAAGACTTAGTATTAGTCCTGAACTTTATCATTCTAAACTTATATTAAATTCAAAGTTATTGTTGCAATATTGTTGTTAGGACGCGGGAATATGCTAAACCTTTTCAAGCGTTTTGGCATCCTATAGACTTGATGATTCCCTACTAAAGAGGATCCTTGGTAAATTAAAATCTTCTGTGATTACCAAGCGCGGTGATTATAGCAATTCCAATGATAAGCGTCGAATGTGGCGTTTTATGGGGGAGGCCTATGTTCAGCAGTTAACGTCTTCTGGCGGTTGAAGTGAATACATGTCTTCGTAAAAGTGAAAAAAAAAAAATAGCTGCGATGTGTTCGCTAGCAGATAAATTAGAGATAAATCTCGCAAATAGTTGTTATTTTTGCTTGTATTTGAGTTTTTAACAGTTTGATTAGCTTGTAATTACTGCCTAAACTAGTTCAAACCTAATTTTGACGTAGTCTCGAAAGTCTCGTTTTTCTCGGGAATTTCGAGACCGGGTCGAGTCTCGAACATTTTTCCCGGGACTCGAAAATGTAGCGAGATTGAAAGCCTTAGTACTTACCTACTAATTGTCTTGTATTATGTTCACCTCGAGTGAGCAGCCGCTCAAAATGGCGCTTTGTGGGGGAGGCCTATGTTCAGCAGAACGCGACTTCAAGCTTATGATGATGAAGCATTGCGTAGTACTTACGGACCTGCAATCATCTCTTCACTATTTTCCCCTTCTTCTAGTAAGGTTGTGCTTCTATCCAGCAGGTTGAAAGCTCTGAATACAGTGATTTGGATCTCTTGCTCTTTTGATAAAGAGGCCATGAGCAATTGCTGCTTGGCACTGTTTGATAATGACCCTAAAAAAGTCTCGTTGTTTCCTCTTGAGAACAGTCCCCTTGAAATAAGTCAACAGATTTAGATAGATTATATGAACAGGTAAGTACCGAATAGGTACCTACCTACGCACAATTTCTTTGAATAGGTAGATGTTTTTATAAAAATGGTATAAACCTCAAGCTAAATTCTCGAACTTCTCGAACGACATCCTTCTGCGTCTTCACCATGAGATGTTCATTTAAACTTTTGAGCATTTTTTTATTCAACTTCTGAATATATTTAGCTGCTATGAATCTCTGTAATTCAATAGGATCCATTTCGACTTCTTTGTTTCTTAGATAATCAAGATCGATTTCTTTCTCTCTCGTCTTTTGGAGACAATTCAATTGTTCAGTTGTTATTTGATTCCCATGGATAGGTATCATTTTATTGTCTACGTCAGTGAAACCCCCACTATTCCTCAAATGCAGAAGCTTCAGTCTCACGTATTCAGCACTATTTTCGTCAACTTCAAATTTTGCGTCATCTTTAACATCTAACTTACACAAACGATTCAACGTTTTTGCGATAGCTGCATCATTACTAACATCTTTCTCATATATTTTACCAATAATTTCAGTGAGTGTTTCTACATTTGGTTTATCGATTCCATGCAGCAAACGCATTAATGTTTTACCTATTTGCACTGATTCTTTGACTGCTTCACTTTGGTTTTGATTTAAATTCTCGTTCCATTTTATTTTAGTATTTATTTCACATGTAGTAATTAGATTACCTTTAAAAGTGTTGCTGCTTTTTAGCCGAACTTTGTTTGCTGCAGCAATTTCCTTGATACTATGCCCACTGCCAACAAAATTAGGATTGACTTTTATATCTTTGTCGTACACAAGTTCCTCTTTGATAAAATCATCACTGCAATTTCTCCTAAGCTCAGATAAATTTACTTTTAAATGTGCAACTTTTTCTTCATTTTCTAGTAGAAAAATGAGCAATGTTTCATTACTGGGCAATATTTCAATTGAAAAACTTTCATTGAAATTAACATTAAACCAGTTGTCTATACTAGTGTAGGACTCTGATTCACAAACAAACGTTTCATCTACGTAAATTTCAAAACAATAGATGTTTCTTATAACATTTGGTTCGGATCTACTTCCTTCATCTCTTTCAAGAATAAAATTAAATTTGTGTCTTGTAATAATGTTGTTTACTAGTTCTTCAACCTCATCTTTCATGTTATTTTCATCGATATTCATTTTAGGTTTTTTCAATTTCTTGTTTGAATTTTTGTCTTTGATTTGGTCATGTTTAGCAATTTTGTATGCAACACATTCAGTCACATAATCATACTCAACTTTGGCAAGCATATCTGTAAACTCTTCTTCGTACAGTTCTTTCCATTCTTTCTCATACTCGTCATGACTTACAGCGTGTTTGACTACCTTTAAATCATAAGGTGTATTTCTACAATCAAATTTTTCTCTTATTGTTTCTACATCTAACCATATGGACATTATCCTATGTGCAACTTCCTTTTGAACCTTTAAAATGTTTCTGTATTTTTCTTTTAGTTTTAATAGTTCACTAGTATATTTTCGAACAGTTAAATCAAATCTGATGTCATCTTTTTTATGTGAATTAACTTTTAATAAACCTTTTTTAAGATTATCTTTAGTTTCTCTGTTAACTTTTATATCGCGGGATAAATCTTTTAATGTTTCGTTTAGATTTTCATACTCATTATAAGTTTCGATCAATTTCATGCCTAAAAGATCTTCAAGGGAAAAGTTATGATGATGTCTGAATTTTATATCTTTAATCACAATATCTAAAAACTTTATTGCTTGCGTTTCATCTGTCTTGCGAACATCGTTTAAGAAATCATTAAATAATACCGGACCAATGTATTTGACTGATGGTATTGTTAGCATTAGTTCTTCAGTGAAATTTTCTAATATGTTTGGAAATACAGGACTGAGTTTTGGTGTTCTTGAAATTAATGAGTGCCTGAAAAATTAAATCTTAACCTGAATAGGTATAGTGTCTAGGGTGCACATCACAGATATTATAATAGGTCCACATTAAAGAACAATGTGATGCTCAATCGTTTGATGCTCTTCACAAAATGAATCAATGAATGTAAAGCAGTAAGCACCCACAACGACACAGTCGAACACGAACATCGTTCTGTGATACGGATACGTACGCCCGTATTATAAAAGTAATAAAACTTGCTTGCTGAGTTACAGAAACAACAATGCTTGCTAAAAGATTATAAGGAAGGGGTGAATACCTGCTGGTTGTATTCAATATAGGGGTCAATCTCAGAAAAATGGACAAATTCACGTATTGACAAATTTTGACCAAATAAGAATTATAATATATCAGAATTTATTACCTTCATACATCTAAAAATACTCTACTTTTATAATTCAAACTCACACGCAGCATAGAATTAACCGAAATAAACTATTTTCGCAATATTTGACCTTGAAAATCATATTCCTGACATGTAATGCCCCCATGTTGCAACCGTTTACTCTAAGAAGATTACTTAAAATTGGTAATACTGTTAGTTTTATTGTTTTAATTGATAGTGTAAACATTACATGACTAAATATTTTTAATAGAGCACTACTATAACTTATAGATTTTGTGAAAATGTCGCAACTTTATGTGTAATGGACTTCGCAACCATAACTCCGCCAAAACATTAAACTCAAAAAAAAGGCGGGAACGCGTTATGCATTGAGTCTCAAGTATTTGTCTATAAAGCGGCCGTTTCACGCTCTTTTCTATGATCCATTCAATTCCACACTCCATTCTCTCAATTGTCCGTACAGTCTTGTTTAGAGCTGGAGGGTGTGTCTGGTCCAGAGAAATTATCATATAGTCTGGCTACATTTATTTACCGAATGCGTGATAATTAACTAGTGATAGTCTGTGCAGTAAATATACAACAATAGGTAAGTTCAATAATATATATCTGTTATACCTATGGGTTTTCTTTGTATTTTTATCAAGTGTTTTATTACGAAATCGTCATTATCCTGCCGTCATTAACCTGTGAAATCGAGTGAGAGGCAAATGGCTGGGTCATCAACATAGAATCATAGGCTGGGTACTAGGAAAATGGTTAAATTGTCTGGCCAAAGGTTTTAACAGTAGCCGCTTGTAGTAAATATGCTGTTCCACAATAATTTTACCAATTATGCAACAGATTTTTCAATAATTTTTTTCATGCCGATCAAAGACTTGACCTATGTAATAGGGGGAATTCTGTGATGCCGATTTTGTCCATTTTTGGGAGATTCACCCATAGGTCTTACCCTTAGTGTTACCCATAGACTTAGTAAGGAAAAAAATCTAGATCTGTGGTCTTACCCATGTTCTGAATCAAGAGAAGGTTTCTTGTAAAGAAAACTCCTATGATCTTTTGAAAAGCTTTGTACATAGTGATTGCGACATTCCTTTTTGTCCTCTAAAAATTCAACGTGGTTTTCCGTTATAGGAATAGTCAAAGAAGCAAGCTCGGAAGCTATTATATCCATTAATTTTGAAGTCTTTTCTTTCTTTTTAAGCTTTTTCTTTTTCACGCCCTTTTTTTGGTCAGTCTTGCTTTCTATTTGCGTAAAGAAATCATAATCATTGATCGACTCTGTTGCAAACTTCGAAGCAAATGTTTCCTCTTCCAGGGATTCGACTAGTTTCTCCATGTGTTTTATTTCATGGTATTCATCGATATCGCCATCCGACCCATTCTCATTACGAACACTATAAGACCGTAATTCTATTTCTTCAGCCATGATACATTACTTACAAATTATTATTTTACTATGCTATGCTCAGTGGAGTTTTCCACCACAAACTAAGCAGTAAGCAGAGGATACAAGACAAGTATTTCCTTCCATTTCACTAATCCACTTCTATAAACTTTTTGTTTTGTTTTACCGCCAAAAGTTGTCATGGCAATATTAAATTAAACTGCGTTCATAATATATTCAAAAATGTTACAGTCGACCAAATGGTCACAGGTTAAAGAAAAAATATCTGTAAGCATGGTCCACTGTCAGTGTTAAGTCAGGCTTGTAGCAAAAAAGACAATGACATTGACAAATCGTAAATAGTAGGAGAAAAAAAAATCTTCAGTTGTCAAAAGTGGCAAGTTTACAAAAATATACATTACAAAGTTTTAAATACCTATAGAAAGCCATTTAATTCAACAAAAACTTCTTCAATATGCTAAACTTTCAATTAAATAACAGTGATGAGTACTACCTGTGTCTTTCGGATGAGCCCAAACGATTCGACGCTGATAGCCCCGCGACAAATGTGTTTTTTGATGACACAAATGGACAGGTAAATATACACCCTCACATTGTGTTATTTTGCGCTATAATCAACCTATTATTCTTTATAAATGCAAGTATAATCTTCGTATCTTACTTTTCACCAGATACTTACAGTAATGATCATAGTGGTTTTGTGTTAATTGTCTAATACAATACTTGGGCATGTTTTTGTTATTGTCACTACCTATTCCCTTCCACAGGTATTCACAGTCAGGTCAGGTGGCGTCACGGGGGTCACAGTCAGCAGCATGGACGAGAAGAAATGCACTACATTCCGCATGGAAGACCGAGGGCCGATAATTTCAATAAAATTCTCTCCTGATCAAAACATACTAGCTATACAACGAAATCAAGACAATCAGAATGCTACTGTCGAGTTTGTGAACTTCAAGGACTTGGCTCCTACAAATGTAGAGTACTCACATACCTGCAAGTGGAAAAATGCAAAGATGTTAGGGTTTGTGTGGCCTAAAGTGAATGAGATAGCATTTATTACAGACCATGGGATTGAGCTACTGCAAGTTTTTCCAGAGAAAAAACAACTGAAGAGCTTGAAAAACATTTCTTTTAGGTAATTAATGTTGAAAGATTTATAATTGGTTGTACCTAGTCCAAATAGGCAAATACCTATGTACATTTGAGCTTTAGGTTCTTTGGTGCATAAAGTTAAGATCTGCCGTATCAAAGCCAATAGGCATACAAACCAAAGGAGTGTATTAACAGGAAGTAATGTCTAAACCGTTAGGTAAATTTAATAATACATGGTTGTAACTGCTGTGAGGGAAGAGGATACAATATGATAAGGGGAGTATTGGTCTGAGCTCCAATTAGTGGGAATAGGATGCTATTAACTTCTTTTTTATAAACTCTGGGGATAAACAGGAGTATGTTTGTTATATGTATTATCAAGATTGAATTTATGCATTTAGTTGTTCGAGATCTTATCCACACTGAGAAAGCCACTTTTGCATCCTGGGTGGGAATGGGATGGCTGGGTAGGATAAGTGGAATAGTTTGATTTTTGCAGAAAATCTCTATTTTGATAGAACGGTTCAAAAAATATGTATCTGGTGAACACCGCAAAGAGCCAATGGATGCAGGAGGCAAGCAGCCGCTCAAGGTGACACTCTCTGGGAGAGGCCAATGTTCAGCAGTGAATGTCAATGATGATAGTATTGCTGATTATTGTTGCATTTTATAATTAGTTTTGAATTATTTACTTAGATCAGATTAACACCTTACAGTTTATGGTTAAAACAATTACTGATAAATAAATAAGGTTTACCTTTAAGGTTTTTTTACGTTTTAGTGGTGCATGGTTCTCATGGTGTGCTCAGAGCAACATAGTGCTTCTAGCCGGAAACAACGGAGCCCTGCTCCAGCCATTCTCCTTCAGCAACTCTTCAATCACTAAGTTACAGAAACTGGAATGTGAGTTTTAACAAACGTGTTTTATTATTTATTTATTAAAATTCATGAAAAACTACAGCTTATTGTTTGGTAAAATATGTCTTAAACCTAGGTAGTTAAATCTATTTAAGTAAGTCAGTCAGTCAAAGTCAAGTAATTTATGGCAAATAGACTGTTTTAGCACCTAAAGCTTAAAAAGAGGATACTTAAAATAATTTAGTTAAATTGATATTAATGGTTCTTGACCTTTCTTTAGCCTTCATTTTGTTGGAAACTAAAGTACCTAAAGTTTATTTTTAGTTTAGGTATAACCAGTAAAAGTTATCTTAGTAATCTGGGGCATGAATACGGAACGTGTTGTTATAATAAAATAGCTGTAGCATAGATTAAAAGAAACAACCTTTTTCCAGTAGAGACAGGCAAGCCAGTGGTGGAGCGAGACGTTTTTGTCCTGCGAGTGTGCGAGGCCACTTGGTGTGCTGTGTTCCGCCACGGCACGGCCACTGGCATTGCTGCGCCTGGCCCTACTGAGGTAAGTTCAGTTAATCTGATGAAGTCATTGGATAAATCTGATGAGATCATTGAATTAACCTGATGGGGTCAGTTGAGTTATTCTGCTGAGGTTGTTGAATTAACCTGATGAGGTTAGTTGAATTAATCTGTTGAGAGCATTGTATTAACTTAATAAGGTCAGTTAAATTAACCCAATAGAGGTATGTTGAATCCTTTGCTGAGGCCAGTTGCATTAATCTACTGAAGTCTGTTAAATTAAACAGCTGATGTCAGTTGAATTTTCCTGTTGAAGGCAGTTGAATTAAGAATCTGAGGTCAGTTGAATTAATTGACTGAGGTCAGGTGAATTAACCTGATGAGGTTTGCATTTTATTAGTTGTAAGTTACCACATTCACATCAGTGTCCCATTTTAGACATTGCATTTTTTTGTAGGTACCTATTTAAAAGAGGATTTTGTAATTCCAGGTATGGCTGATGCCAATATCTGGGACCAGCAACCAGCAGTTCCCGCATATATTGAAGACGGGCCTGTCAGGACGCTTTGCTGTCTCCATTGTGGATGATCTGGTTGTGGTCCATCATCAGGTCAGTTGAAAAATCATCTACTCTAGAATATGTAATATTTTTATTTACGTTGCAGTTATTACCTATTCTTTTATCGCAAGTCTATACAAGGTGAACTTGAATTGGTATGTTATCCCGAAGGTGGGGAACTGACACCCTGATACCCTTTTGTTCTTGAACATGTTTGTTCAAAACATTTCCCGTCTGCCGCAACTTTAAGGCGTGACTGTTGCACCATGTTTTGAACAATGTTTTGTTTAAAACATGGCGCAGCGGACCCGCCTTAAGTACGACCGTCCCGCTCCCGCGCGTGTTGCAGTCGAGCCAGTCGTCCCTGTTGTTCGACGTAGCGGAGGGGTGCGGGTGCGGCGCGGGCGGCGCGCACGCGGCCGCGCTGCCCCCGCTCTCGGTGCGCCCCGCCGGGGTCGCCGACCTGCCCTGCCCCATGTGTATCCTTTACATAAACCTATAATATATAGCTCGTGAACATCATCTCTCGTACCAACACGATTCACTTGCGCGGGACGAGACGAGACAAACTCATATGAAATTACAAAGAACATCACACTATCAACTGGTTACGAGCTAATAAACTATCACTGCACAATAGAACACTGTGGATATAGACACATCAGCAGTCATGCTGCTCGTCTGTTAACCAATAATAATAATAACATAGCAGGATGGAACAAAAGACAACAAGTGTACCGTTTCCTCACAAAGGTTTAGCGTTGGAAATACAACGGGAAATTCAAATATTTTTGTTTATTTATATTTTTTAATGGATCAATTAACAGTATAACATACAAGTTGTTTTTTGTTGTTTATCGGTTTGCGTTTGACCACATCTCACCTGACGGTAAGTGTGGACGAAGCCTATGGTGGGGACACGCTTACCCAGAAGATACCTATTCGCTTTGATCTTGGTCAACTGGATTTATAGTCAATGATCCTTTACTCTACACTCATCATCATCAACAGCCTGAAAACGTCCACTGCTGAACATAAGCCACCCCAACAGAGCGTCACTTTGAGCGGCTGCTCGCCTCCTGAATCCATCGCAAAACTGCACACTGCAACTGTTATGGGCGGCCGTGTCGCTTAACATCAGGTGAACGAATAGCTCATCACGTCATTCATTCTCATAAAAACAAAAAGAACTGCATCCCGCGGCTTTCACCGGATCGTCGGTCCACCTGGTGGGGAGCAGGCCTACGCTGCGTCTTCCGGTTCGTGAACATTTCTTCCCCATCGGTTGTCAGTTCTACGAGCGATGTGGGAGTTTAGAGAATGCGCTAGACAGAATCGACACTATATCTATTTTACACAATGTACCTACTATACGCATTTTTACGATATAACCTTAACCATAGACACAGACTCCGGCACGTGGGTTGTGTTTCAGCCGGACTACATCATAGACGCGCGTCTAGGTTGTCTATGGCAAGTCAAACTGCTGCCCTCCGGACTTGCACATTCTGTAAGTAATACTTACTGACATTTTTATATTGCTCAAAGGTCGCGCAACAAGCTAAGGAGATAGCTATGCTCGGGGTTTCCCTGTGAAAGATTAGTAAATCTTCAAAAGAACTAAAGTCCGATATAGTCCCACGACCACGAACGCAGCATAAGCCCCCCACTAGGCGGACCGACAACCTGGTCAGAACCGCGAGGAGCCGATGGATACAGGAGGCAAGTATCCGCTGAAAGTGGTACATCTTCAGCCATGATTTGGTATGTCAGCACTCCACTACCCCTTTTTGCCACAATTTGGTCCTTAAGAGCCCGTATACTAAACAGAGACGGGCGGCATTAGGTATTCGACACACACACGTATACACGACGGCCGCGCGCGTTTCATCGATTTTCAGAGCGCAGAGCGACACGTCCACTCTCACTGTAAGCGCTCGGCGCGGACTGCTGGCCAGTGTTGCCACCTCCCAAACCTAAAAATCTGGACTGAAATGTCTAGAAATCTGTATAAATCTGTATTAGATCAATAAATCAAAATCCGCATGTAATCTTGTGTACCATAAAACCATTTTATATTGTTCTGTGAATCAATTTGGCAATTTCGTTTTTTTTTAACAACTTCTAGGCAGATCGCATTATTCTGATGATAGAGTACCTACTTACAAACTAGATAAAACGATTGCAAAAAATTTTCAGTGGATCACAGGGTTAGTGTTTTTTTTATATTAGGTATATCACGTTAGTAGCACAGACTACTGAGAGATACTACGTATTTTAGTACCTGTTAGCTGTCAGTTGATGAAACTATGGGGCTTTGAAAATACGTAGGTATAGTACTTAATGTGTTTATCGTATTTCTTATATTTAGTGAGCAAAATATTCTTCAATCTTATCAAAATGAACTAATATAATAACCAACCTAGTATGAAAAAATAATGCATCTGAAACTAAAACGAGTACTTACTTAGTGTAAAAATAAGGATCCATAATTAAAATGTCTAAAAATCTTCAAATGAAAAATCTGTATAAAAACAGTAAAATCTGTCATCTGTATTGGTACCCTAAAATCTGTACCGATACAGATAAATCTGTATATATGGCAACACTGCTGCTGGCTGACTCGAGGCTTGCGTCGTGTATTATAACGCAAGATTTGGGTGGTTTTAAAACATTTTTTACTTCCCATTTTATTAATATTTATCAATTTTTTTTCGTAGGATGATTGATTTTGAGCTGAAGTTTATTTCTGATGTTTAATTGTATAAACGAATGTTCAATGTAGCTGAAATCAAAAGCAATTCTTTGCCCATTTTCTCTAAAATTTGACTAATTTAAATATTTTTTTACTCAATTTTTTCTTTATAAAACTGGCAAAAAGTGATTCATACATTGTATAGACGACTTTCACAAGAACACATTGTAATTTTTTCATGCGTTTTAGACGTGAAAATGAGTTGTCAATATACGATATTCCAAACCACTTACAGCAAAATTTCACAAAACAGTCGTTAGTTTTATGTCGATTAATCAAAATGATATAGACAAATAAAAAAGTAGCTCGTACATTAGATCATGATTGGAATCATATTTCATTTTGTACATTAAAAAATATAGAAATATAGTATTTTAACCAAATTTCGTATGCGGGTTCTTAAGGCGACGATATGGGACAGTCGAAAACGGTGCTCTAGAGGATTAAGGCCTCACAAGCCAATAGCGGTTCCTTAGAGGATTAAAGGCCTCACTATCAGATAGCAACTCCCTAGAGGATAACGGCCTCACCAGCCAGGAGATGATAGGGTGCAGCCTTGTGTATTGTCCACGCGGTGCAAATGATTTTATTGTATCTATGTTCGTTATTATATGAACTGTGTTGTGAGTTGCCGTATCTTATCTATGTTACCTTATGTCGCGTGCTGAATTCTATGTGCGAAGCAAAACGTCGCGACATATCACTAAAATAGGGTGGCCCGTTTAACAGCTGCAGCACGGACGTATCGTCCTCTAACACTTCCATTAGTTGTGGTCACGTTGGGTTATTTGAACATTAAAAAAAATAATGGTTCCAAATATATATCTATCTATAGGTCCCAAAGGAGGATATATCCAAGATAGTGTCGGTCCTACTTCGCCGGACAGACGGCAAGGACACCGTGTACCGGATACTGAGCCAACTGGTCGATGAGGCGGGGACCTATCTCGCGGAACTGACCGCGGTGTTTGATGAAATTAACTCCGTTTACAGGTGCGTCGGATCCAAACATTATAAACCCCGTTGATAGCTTGTGAATATAATTTCTCGTACAAACACGGCTCACTTGCGCGGGCAGGGAGCGAAGTAACAAAACAAGACAAAGTCATACGAAATTACAAAGAATAGCGCAGGATGGAACAAAAGACATAATATTGGGTGTCCCGTTTACTCGTTACTCTTGATACTCGATTTCTCCAACACCATCCTGGGGGTCTAGCAGAGATACCAACCACTCACGCTAACGCCAAACGCTAACTCCAATATGTACTGAAATGACATTTCTGAAATCGCTTACTTTTCCGCAACGAGTGTCATTTCAATACAGTTTTAGAGTTAGCGTATGGCGTTAGCGTTAGTGGTTGGTATCTTTGCTAGACACCCTGGAGATGATCGCCAGCAAGCTAGACTGCTTGTATATCCGGCATGGTGCGACAGGCATGTCGCGGTACCGATGTCAGTTAGAAAATCATCATCATCAGCCTGAAGACGTCCACTACTGAACATAGGCCTCCCCCAAAGAGCGGCACTTTGAGCGGCTGCTTGCCTCTTGCATCCATCGGCTCCCCACTGTTCTGACCAAGTCGTCGGTCCACCTAGTTGGAAAATACTGACTGTAAACAACCTGACATTATATTATTGAATTTGATGAATTTTATTTTATTTAACATTGGTGTTGGGATTGATTTGGATTAGAATTTGAGTGAATTTGGGATTAGATTCAAGGTTAACCCTACAGATCATGGGCGGAAGACGAGATGTCCCGTAACACCGCAGGCGCGACTAGCCCGAGAGCGGCGGTCACGCGGCGGCTGGTGGTGCCGCAGGAGCAGGTGTGCGGTCGCGTGCTTCAGCCCGCCGAGGGCAGCCGGTACATCGTGCAGGTATACTCGCTGGGGTAAACTGGACCTTATAGCTACATATCTAAAGTACATTTCAAAGTTTTTTGTAACTAAAGTCATTTTTAAAGTTATTTCATTTCAGCAGCTCTGACAAAGACAGGCACCTTAAGTGCCACCGGGGCAATCAGACATGTTCGCCTGGACCTGTAGGCCTAGCACGAATATTTACGCGCGCGTAAGTGTAACGTTAACGTAAGTTGTATGGTAAATATTCGTGCTAGGCCTACTGCGGTGTCCTACATACGCACGCGCTAGTAATATTTGAAAATGTTGTATTTAAAAATCCTGGGTTCTTTTTGCTGTGTAGCATCGCGACGGTGCCGTCGGACACAGTAGGAGCCGTACGGTGTGCTTTTAGCGCGTTTCAAAATGGAGCCTGTATTGGATCGCTTTGTTTTTTTGTACGAAGATTTTGACAAGCGATCCAATTTAGTTTTGTTTTGTAGCGCGCTTTTGACGAGCTATAACGTGAGGTACGGTGCGGGCAGGTGGTGACGGCGTACCTGGCGTCGCTGACGCGGCACGAGCTGCCGGTGGCGGCCTGCACCTCCGAGCTCGCCGTGCGCGCGCTGCACACGCGCGGGGCGCGCGCGCGCCTGCTCGCCCTCGCGCGCCGCGCCGCGCTCGGCGACTCGCGCCCGCTCGCCTGCGCGCTCCTCTCGCTCGCGCACCTGCTGCCGCCCGCCCACCAGCTCGCCTTGGACATGATGACTAGGTTGCATGCGCACCAGGTATGTCGACGCGCGCCGCGCCGCGCTCGGCGACTCGCGCCCGCTCGCCTGCGCGCTCCTCTCGCTCGCGCACCTGCTCCCGCCCGCCCACCAGCTCGCCTTGGACATGATGACTAGGTTGCATGCGCACCAGGTATGTCGACGCGTACTAAGGATTTCCAATCTGTTAAAACATTAAGGCCGACTTGCGCGTTCTCTCTAACCTCGTGTTACCTGAATAAATAGCCTAACTCAGATTATTTCTGTATTTTATCTTGCACGTTAGAAAATTGACCACTTATCCCGTTATATATTTAACCCGGTAATTTGACATGTTGATTCATCCTTAAGCGGCTTTCACATACTAGGCAAACAGCAAACACCAAATAGCAAACATGAACTTGAGGATTTGCCTGTTTGTAAACACACACCTATCACTGGCAAATGCCAGTGATCGGTATCAGTGTCGGATTTGTGCATAGTTCTAAGGATTTGACAAATACGTTTGTCGAACGACAAAGCTGTTTGTGATGTATTCAAACGTTTGACAGTAGTACGCGCGTAGGGTTGCCAACTATACATTAATATATAGGACTGCACTATATTTCAAGGCTGTGTGCTGTGTGCGCAACAAGTAGGTTCTATATATCTCTTCGAATACTGCTCGCAAATAATTGAGATTATTTCAGTATCCTATGTGTTCCAGTATCCAGCATGAAATATAAGCTATAGCTAGCATGCTACACCTTCGATCGCATCGTCACTTTCCATCAGGTGAAAGCGTGGTCAAAAGTTAGATATGTCCAAAGTAAAAAAAATGTTATGTCATCAAAACTTTTTCAGTAGTTACGGAGATTAAAGGTAACAAACAAGAATACTCGCAAACCTTCGCATTTATAATATTTTTATGACTAGGGGCAATAATAAAATATTTTCAAAGCGACCTTGAGAGCTCGCTATTTAAAAAAAAAACAAGGTAGCGGGCAGCAGCTATGCCAATATATTCAACCTTCTTCATTTAGGGCCTTACTTATAAACGCCGCTTAAAGTTAGCCATTGCTTAAAACCTTCTGTCAACTTTTGACTGATTTGAAATGTCACGCGGGAAAACATTGACTAACTTTAAGCGGCGTTTATAAGTAAGGCCCCTAAAGTAATGTCGTTCCTGTTTTCTATTCCCGCCATATTCACACGAAGGAAATTTCGAGTTATGAATTTAAAATGGCGGAGAACAAAGAAACAGATAGTTATAAATAGCCCTTTTGATTTTAATTAAAGCATATTTTATGATACTTTTATTTTAAACAAATACATTAGAAGTTTAGTGTTTATAAAAATGAACATTTGATAAATAATATATTAGTTTATCTTTTGGTTTTGGCTTTTGGTTTTGGTTGTTGAAAAGATGCTGTGTATTTCCACGAATAAAATGTTGGCAGCCCTAGCACGCTCGTCGCCCGCCATTTTTTCCCATCCATACCTAGCATTTTTGACTTACCTATGGATGCAGTGTATGTGTTAAGTAATTTGTGGTCGGTGTTTGGGGGACTGGGTGTTTGTGGCAAACATCAAGCATGTAGAGGCGGCTTTAGGTATGTACGTTTTATCAGTTTTAAATTGACACTGGCCGAAAATGTTCTATTGATACCTCTCCAAGAAGTTCTATAATATATGAATAGTACTTATATTCCATACTAACTGGAACAAGCACTTCGAACAGAAACGATAAGTTTTTCGAGACGTTTGTTTTGTGTCTCGAGTTATGAATGAGTTTAAAATAAAATAGTAGGCCCGCAGTGTCATCTCTTTAATCTCATAAGAACCGTGTTTAAGAATCCTATGCATGCTATGAATCCTATACATGCTATGAATAGGATTCTTAAGTACTTAACAAACAACAAAGGTACATTACATACATTACATTACATTATAGACTGCTAAAGGCATGCGTCGCTCTTCCTCCGGTAGGTGGTATATTCCCAGTCCCATATTTTACATTCGTCGAGAATTTACGAAGTTTTTTTTTTTCTTTTTATTTATAAATAGGCCAACATTTGACTGCAATTCACCGCGTTAAGCGACGATGCAGTCGAAGGTGTAGCACGTTGGCCCATGAGGAGCCTATTCACTCTAGTCTTTAAGAGACCCAAATTATATTTGTCAGGAAACACAGAAGCCGGGAGCGAGCTCCATTCCCTAACAGATCGCATGATAAAAGAGTCAGCAAAACGCTTGGTTCGACATGTTGGTAAATCCACCACGTAGGGGGAAATGACTCCCCGCGCCTTGTTGTTCTATGTCGAAATGGAGATGACGGAATCATCTCATGCAGTTCTTGTGCGCATTCCCCGAAATGCAACCGGTAGAAGATTGATAGACATGCCACCTTTCGTCGATGATCAAGACTATACAGCTTCTTCTCCACCAGCGCCTCGTCAGTTGAGTTTATTATGCATTCCCATGAAAACAGGTTAACTACCTCCGATAATAAGGCATAAGAAAAAGACAGACTACTCCCTGGGTAAACAACGTACTATCTTCCTCAGACCTCCCTCCAAACACGATAGTCTAATGTAAATTTTACGGCCTTAAAATTAAAGTTTAGTTTTGTATAATTAAGATGCTATGAGCTTATTCCAGTTAGTATAGAATATGTATACCTTGTACCTTTCAACTTCAAATACATAAGTCAGGTGTAATTTTTGTTTACTCTGTGCATTGAGCCGGAGGTTTACCAACTTAAAGCCCGTCACACACGTAGCTATAATATATATTAATATATTTATAGCTAGATATATTACCAATATGTTTTCTATACAAATTCTCGAGGGACCGCACACGCAGCTATAATATATATTTCTGTGACCAACCTATACCGTAATATATATTATGGTATATTTTTATATTATTGTATATTAATATATATTATGGTATAGCGAGACATATTTTGAATGTACAGCATGTTTCAACATATCCGACGCGCTCCTCGGACGCTTCTCCCCTCTTACCATTCCTGCCGCTTTGCCTGGGGGTCTAGCAAAGATCCCAAATGCTAACGCTATCTCCAAAAATGTATTGAAATGACATTAATCGCTTACTTTTCCACAAAAGTAAGCGATTTCCGAAATGTCATTCCAGTACATTTTGGAGTTAGGCCGAAGCTTTTGGGATCCCGAACGATCCCAAAAGCAAAATTTGGCGATAGCGTTAGCGTTTGGAATCTTAGCTAGACCCCCTGGGCCGCCTCCGCCCGACCAGTGTGGTCAATTTAGGCGATATATCGCCATTTAGTCTACTCGGGACTAGGCATCGGCGATGTAAAAATCTGATTGGCGACTGGTTACTTTTTATACTACCTCAGGTACAAGTCATTTAAATTAGCCAAATTATAAATAAACTACTTTTCATAAAAACTATATCCACCTTATTAGGAGTGTGTGATATTAATCGGAATGGTCGTCTGAAGAACTATCAAGTAAATCCAATAACAATGCACTTCTTATTGAATTCATAATTACCTACTGTGTTTTGAAATCAACCTTTATTACAAAACACGTGTAAACGCTAGGCCGACCATCAATGAAATGAAGGAAAATATATATATTATAGCATCGTCTCCGTGTGTGGTAGCTTGCTATAATATATATTATAGTACGGTATATTAATATATATTATTGCTACGTGTGTGACGGGCTTAACCCCTGTCAATATTCCGAACGTGCAAGTGAAAATGTCTGGATATTTCTGTTTACCAACTTAACTCGAATTACTAGCTCTGGGTTAGGTATTCAGTTATAAGTTTAACCCGAGAACGTGCAAGAGGGCCTAAAAATTGTATTCTGTTCCTTAGTCCGTAGTAACCTTGAATGCGCTTCGCAGGTTTGGAATCCACGATATGACAAATATATTAACATCTTGGAAAAACCACAGAAAAAGTTCCTAAAACATCTTAAATTCAAGCACAAAATTCGTAACCTCGATTATACGGACAGTTGTAAACATCACCCTTTACTCCCCCTCTTCAGAGAAGAGAAGCGGCAGATCTCACTTTTCTGCACAGTATAGTCTTGAACTTGTTTGACTCTCCATCCATACTTTCAAAAATCAAACTTGTAACTCCGACTAGTAAAACTTGTCGTAGAAATTATCTGAAGTTGTACACTCCTTTTTGTTCTACTAACTACCGTCAAAACGCTTTTTTCATACGGACTGTCAATCTGTTTAAGGCCTTCGTTCTCTATATTCGAATAAAGTTCCGAGTTGGCTAGCCACCACGTAATGTCACTTGTAACTGCAGTAACGAATTTCAGAATGTCTGAGTAGCGCTAGCCGACCCGTAAATCAGGCTGCTACTTACAGGACACATCAGCTGCCGATTAGTACGGTTAACCGACGGCTATAGCAAAACTTGTTGCAATCTCGCATGTGTTTGTAATTTATTATTATAGTTTGCATGCCACAAATACTGAGATCTACGGTACTGTAAACTACCAACTCTGTTGATTACGCTACTGCTATAAAAACATCGACTATTCTTGTTTCTATTTCGAGGTCAGATAGTTATGAATATAGAAATCATTGTATTTAATTAGTAAAACAGTCCGCTCAGAACCGTGGAAATCCGATGGATACTGGAGGCTAGCAGCCGCTCAAAGTGGTGCTCTTTGGAGGAGGCCTATGTTCAGCAGTGGACGTCTTCAGGCTGATGATTATGATGATGATGACTACTAAAAAGTTTTTGTTCAATTATAATATGTTAAATACTTATATAATATTATGATATTTTTGTTTTGTTTTGTTTTAATTATTATTATTGCGTCAAGATAAAACCATATTTCAGGTACCTATAGGTATTACTTATTACATTTCCCGTTGAACTAAACAATGTAATCTAAATTCGTATTGCATTCCTCATTACATTAATTTAATTAGTGGATACCCTTTTTTGTAAAGGTAAATTCTTACCTACTTACTGTTTTTAGGTAGGGAATAAATACTCTTTGAAGGGCATCTACCGCACCGCAGCATATAGCTGGCACATAAACATGTCAAAAAAAATAAAAAACGAACCCAAAATGGCGTCACTGACAGCAGTCAGGGTGACTATTGAACGAACGAAATGAACAGTTGACGTTGCTACAGATCACCCTAAATTTTTACCCACTGAGTAGCTGATCGAAACTCTGTTTTCGTTCGTGAAACTGGGAAGTACTACTCGACGCCTTTACGTCCCGATCAGTATTACTCACTGGCCAGCCAACTCGGAACTTTACTCGGATATAGAGAACGAAGGCCTAACTCTAATTATTCTGAGATTGTTGATATGTTTACAATGAGGCGGAATTTCTTCAAATCACTGATCAATAATCAATTCTTTATTAATAATTAACAATTCTGTTCAATCCTGTTGCAGTCATTATATTTTCGTTCTAATATAATTTATATGGCTTTGTATTGTACTCAAGATGTGTTATTTTCTGTTCACTTGATATTATCTATTACCGTTATCTGTTAGTATTTTTACCTGTTAGGGCACTGTAAACTCGATAGCTATAAGCGAAAACTATTCAAGGCTTTCTTATGTTTATAATCATAGTTTTATTAGCTTCTAAGCAGCTGTTGGTTTTCCATGTAGAATAAAATAAAATAAAATATTTTATTACACTAAAACTAAATTACATTGGGCACGTAGAGTCGGCGTGCTGAGCTGCCTCATATCGAGGCAGCTCAGCACGCCGACAAGGTGTCGACAGTCGTGAGAGGAATTTATAAGTATTATAGTGGATAAATATTCCTTATATCAACATTATTATGAGCCTGAAAATTACCGCTGAACATAAATCACATAGCGTCAGTTTTCAAAATGGTGTCCTACTTTGAGCGGCTGCTCTGGGGTTCTGACTTCTGCCCGTTGTCGGTACACCGAGACAAAAACAAACAAAGCTTATCGTGAGTAGCCGTTTGAAAGCTCCTTGTTTGTGAATAGGAGATAATGGAGGTGCTCCTGAGCTGGTCGCAGCCGGTGGTGGCGGCGGGCGCGGCGCGGCAGGCGGGCGGCGCCGCGTGGGGCGCCGCGCCGCCCCGCAAGCTGCTCGCCGCCGCGCGCCCCCACCCCCGCGCCTTCCTCGCCCTCATGCACGCGCTGTGGACCAGGAACCTCCGGGCACGCGGCGCCACGCACTTCCTCAAAGGTACCCGCACTTAGTAGGGCACTGGGCGCCACGCACTTCCTCAAAGGTACACTACCCCCTCGCAAAACATTTCTTCACTTCTGAAATATTGCAACATTCATAATTTCAATACTTGGGCTTGTAGTAAAGTTGCCACTACTATACTAGGTACATAGCTTCTTATTCTTATTCCAAACGGGGCGATAAAGGCCTGCACTGACGTTCCGCTTGGGATGTTTTGTGCATTTCCCCTTACCAGCTCAGTTACCCTAGCCAACCTAACTCCTTGAAATATTGAAGCACAGCCTTGGATCGCTGACATAACTGTTCCAGTGAAGGTGATGATGATAAAGCTGTCGATACGGATGATGATGCAAGCATGCTGAGGACGATGAGCGATTTTGAAGATTGTCGAGTTTTGACATCTCAGATTGTTAGACCCGTTTTTATTCTTTCATCTTCCGTGGCTTCGCAGTGCAGCAGCACGTGCTCCACGGTTACTTGCTCCTGGATACAACCCCGACACGGAGAACTGTCCGTGTCTCCGACTTTGTGCAGATGGTAGTTCAGGTCATAAGTACCGTCCTTAGTAAGCCACACACATACTCAAAAGTACCCTCCTTATTAGGATCCGGGGCGCCACGCTCTTTGTCATAGGTACCGCCCCTACTGCCCTACTACACTATCCTCCTTACTATACCACGAGTCATTGGTTGCTTCGTTTGTAAATACATACATAAATATAGGGTATGTATTATTTTCATACAAGAATGCGGATTTTTTTTACTTGATGGGTAGGCTTGCGCTTGACCACTATCTCACCTGATGCTAAGTGACGATGCGGTCTAGCACGTAACGACATTTGGTACATTGCGGTAAATTAATGAACTTGCTTTTTCCACCATCAACATATTTTAGGTCACAATAATCAATAGGTCGTTTCAGTTTTATCTGGTTCTTAACATTGTTTTCCCAATTTAAATTACTTACATAATCAGTAGGTATTTATTTATCATTCGTCATAAGCTCGAAACTATAAAAATCGACTATAAAGATATATTATATGACACGTAATAAAAACGAAGCAAGCTAGGGATTATCGTTAGGTAAATACTTACTAATTTTTTTTAATGTTACGTAGAGACGTGTGTCGCGTGCAGAGCCTACTGCCTAAGGAGATACCTACCTGATGGAAGTTTGGTAAATTAGACAGCAGGTTGTGAACAGTGAATTTATTTTGCCACAAGGTCTAGCACAGCTCTAGGGGCAAATAGCGTGGGTTAGGGCCTAGACACTTCTATCTTTTTCTTCCTGGTAAGTACTGCCCTGGAGTGCGAGTCGTAGTGTAGGTGGGTGCTCGAAGTTCGTCCAGTCCAGGGGTAGAAGTCAGCTGGTGGCGCGCCGGAGCGTCGGTGCTTACAGTCCAGGAGATGCCGGGAAGCGACCAAGGTAAGGGTCTTACGTGGTGTGAAGTGGGCTGTGTGCCCCAATTTTGATAGTCCAATCTTGGAAGTAGGAATCTCGGACCCTGGAACGCGCATAAAGAATATGGCGTTAAAGCCAAATCCAGCAAGTTGTGAACACCTACGGCGACAGCGGAGGGAAAGCACTATGCAGTTGTGATGCCGTGGATGTTCAATCAGATACGGAGATTACAACGTGCCGCACGCAGTTATCTAAAACAATATTATAAAGAGGAAAGATTTGATTCTTTGCTTGTTTGTTTGCATTGAATAGGCTCCGAAACTACTGAACGATTTGAAAAATTCTTTCACCGTTCGGAAGCTACACTATCCCCGGGTCACTTACAATATATTGTACTTTCAAAAAATTAAGGATTATGAGGTGTGTGCCTCATAAAAAGAAAACACGAGAAGGTTCACAGGGAAAAGAAAGTTTATTCTAGCACAAAACGTCACTTTATATGCTAAAACAAGTAGTAGGTTCGAAAGCGCGCGCGCGTACAAAACCAGCGTCGCTCGTGGGCGAGTATTGGCGGCAGACTGACTCGTGGAGTGGTCCGAAAACTCGTAAAATCGCGGGGCGCAGGCGTGCACGCGATGGCAACAGCGCATCGAAGAGAGGGATATAAATCGCGGGCGCGCACGAGTGCGAGCGGGATGCTTGTAGGCGCTAACGCATGATCATTTTAAACTAAGAAACGAGCGGGGATACGGCCACGAGAGGCACGGTTTGGCAACATCTCTTTATGGTTTGCTATATGCTCCCCCTCTAGTTCAGGGGAACGCCCTCGCTCCTGGACTAGGACTCTAGGTGCTGTCGCTGGGCGACCTCGTCGCCTTTTTGGGACGACAGGCTTAGGTGGTGGAACACTGTCTTTGCTTTTGTAGGTGGTAAGGTCTTGGATATGATACTTACCAAGGACTTCACCGGGTGATTCTACATGTGATAAGATATAAGTTGTCGGACTTACTTTGCCTGAAATTTGGTACGGCCCGTCACGCTTTGGCGCAAACTTTGCAGTCACATTCTTCGTTGCATTGCTTAGCACGTGGGATTTAAGCAGTACCAAATCACCCACCTGATAGGTTTCTGCAGGTCGGCGAGATTGATCGGCATATTCTTTGGTCTTGTCCTGTTGCATTTCGACTCGTTCACGGATTGCTGTAAGTGAACTGAGGAACTGCCTTAAGTAAGGAGTTATCGATGGGACAAAATTCTCTTTGTCCAGTATAGCACGAAGGTCATGTGTGATCTCAGTGGGGGACCTCATTTCCCTGGCAAAAGTCAAATAGGCTGGTGACACGCCTGTTGTTCGGCACTTGGAACTATTTAGTGCATAGCGAACCAACGGCAGCTTCTTTGGCCAAGATGTGTGGTCCTCTTCCACTAGATGTGCTAGCATTGCCTTTAGGTCACGATTTTTGCGTTCTGCGGGGTTCGACTGGGGATGGTATAGAGGAACGAAGTTCTGATTTACCCCCAGGACGGACATGCACTGGCGCATGACTGCAGAAACGAATTGGACGCCGTTGTCGGATATTATTCGACGAGGCAGGCCAAATCGTAAAAAGTAATCTTCAATCAGGACACGAGCGCACGCTTCAGCTGTAGCTTCTTGGAGAGCGAAGACTTCTACCCACCGTGTAGCTGTGTCCTCTATGAGAAGTACCCAACGCTCCCCCTGGTCTCCCTCTGGTAAAGGGCCAAAAAGATCTATGGCTAGCACTTCGTTCCGCTGACTCATGATCGGAGTTTGCAGAAGACCAGGTGGTTTGGCATTGGATGCTTTGTAACGTTGGCAGTGAATACAGGCACCAACGTATTCAGTTATTATCCTTCGCATTCCTGTGAAGTAATATAGTTGAGCTACCTTTTGGTAAGTGCGGTCGATTCCAGGATGGCCTGCTAACGAAGAGTCGTGAAGTTCTTTAAGAATATTTGCCACTTGATCAGCAGGAATGACCAGTTGAGGGGACTCACTCTCTGAATCCGGGTTATATCTGTATAAAACACCCTGGTTCATGAGGTATCCACGTTCATACCATCTTTGAGAAGCAACCTCATCAGTACCTTCAAGTTCTTTAACGATCTTAGTCAGCTCGGGATCGGACAGTTGTTCTTGTCTAATCTGACCTGGAGATTTCGTAGGCAGATCACAAATAATGGAGCAAATACCACAATCGTTGCGAGTGTCGCTTGAACAGATTGGTCTACTTAGTGTATCTGCTACCACATTGGCCTTACCCGGAGTGTACTCGAACTTGATATCAAAGGACTGGAGTTTTAAAGCCCAACGGACCAGCCTTCCTGTTGGCGATTTTAAAGAGAGCAGCCAACGAAGCGGTTGGTGATCACTTCCGATAACTACTGGCTGACCATCGAGGTATGACCGAAAACGTTCGACTGCCCAAACTACCGCGAGCGCTTCCCGTTCTGTGGTCGAATAGTTGCGCTCCGCGTCGTTTAGGAGACGACTGGCATACTCGATAGGTCGTTCCTGCTTACCCTCTCCCTGTAGAAGAACTGCACCTAAAGCGTAGTTGCTTGCGTCTGTACGCAGTATGAAGGGGCTATTGAAGTCAGGTTGAACCAGTATCGGTGCGGAGGTGAGTAGCCGTTTTAGCTCATTGAAAGCTTGGGATTGTTCCAAATTCCAGGTCCAGATGTGTTTTTTTCTAGTCAAACGTGTCAATGGCTCGGCGACTTTGGAGAAATTCGGAATAAATTTCCGGAACCATGAACACGTTTGAAGGAATGTTCGCAAGTGTTTTAGGTTGGCGGGTTCCTTCATATCCTGGACTGCACTTACCTTTTTAGGGTCAGTGGAAATACCTTCTTGGGTAATGATGTGTCCAAGATATCTTACACTCTCTCTTGCAAAAGCACACTTATCTCGGTTTACATGAAGATTAAACTCTTCCAGACGCTTTAACACCAACTCCAGGTCTTCCAGGTGCTGCTGGAATCCCTCGGAGATGACCAAGATATCGTCGAGATATGCTAAAATGGTTACCTCTTTCAGAGCTGCGCAGGAGCGGAGTCGGTCGATTAATCGTTGGAACGTCATCGGGGCGTTCTTCAGACCAAACGGCATTTTCTTAAAACGGTAAGTGCCAAGAGGAGATATGAACGCAGTTTTGTCTTTATCTGACTCCCTGACTTTCACTTGCCAGTACGAAGATCGGAGGTCTAACGTACTCATATAACAGTTCCTTTTTGTTGACTGAAGAAGCTCATCGATGCGTGGCATCGGATAGTTGTCAGTCTTGGTGACCGCGTTGAGGCGCCTGTAGTCAACGCAAAAGCGGATCGTACCATCAGGTTTTGGAACCATCAACGCTGGAGAACACCAAGCTGATTCGCATTCTTCTATTACATCTTCTTCTATCATCTTGTCAATTTCCTGCTTCATCAGCTCTTTTTTTGCTGGAGTGAGACGGTACGGCGGCACTGCTATAGGTGGGTGATTACCCGTATCTATACAGTGCTCGGCGTATGGAGTTGGACCTCCCCCTACTTCAAAGATATTCGCATGCCTTACGAGGACTTCTGCGAGCGCACTACGTTCCGGTGAGTTGAGGTGAGCACCTTCATCAGCACGGAGAATATTCGCAGCAGAGCAGCATAGCTGTTGTGAGGTAGGTTCGAAAAGCAGTTTGTGGTGAATACTATTGTTACTACTAAAGTACCATACTTCTTTGCAGAAATCGATTACTACTCCTGCAGCCGTTATAAAGTCTATGCCCAGGAGAGTTTTGTTATTGTCGGAATCAGGAAAAATGAGAAATGGGATTGTAATGACTGTGTTCTGTAAACTTACCGCCAAAGTAGTAGTAAGCACTTCCATGTCTCGTACGTGACCATCAGCAAGCTTGATCTGACGCATCGAGGAGACAAGGGGTTGACCTTTTCGTAGAAGGAGAGCATATAGTGTGTGGCCAGCAATGCAATGCTTCGCGCCGGTGTCTATTAAAGCTGTACCGCTAACACCCAATATTTCTATATTGAAAATTGGACGAATTTCACGACATGCACGGGGCCTCTCACAACTGTTTCCGCACGACAACACATCTCCGCTATATATACAGTCATCAGAAATTACATTGATTTCGAAATTATTTACTACATTTTTACCTGTCAACAAATTCCGAGAATATTGAATTTTGTGGTTACACTCTTTTTCTGTGGCATTTTTATTGCAAAACAAGTTTTCGTATGAACATTCATTGTTAAGTAATTTTTCAGTGCCACTAGCTCCTGAACTATAATCAAGACACTGAAGTAATTTTTCGGTAGTACAATCAGTTTCAATACAATTTGTAAGTTGGTGTAATTTTCCTGAGCAGCTAGCTCTTGCACTATAATTTTTCAAATCAGGTGAATTGTCTAAACAACTAGCTCTCGGACTATAATTTTTCAAATCAGGTGAATTGTCTAAACAACTAGCTCTCGGACTATGATTCGTACATTTCGGTAATTTATCCGAATAACTAGCTCTCGCATTATTACAACATGTGGCATCATCGATTTTGTGAGAGCAAAAATGTTTTGATTTAACATTACATACAAAATCGGATTTATTCATAGAGCAAGTACATGCGCATGCGGAATTATGCGGAACCCAATTTCGATAACATATTTTATTATTAGCACTGTTTTGAATGTTGCAAGCAATGTCCGTCGGACACTTGGCCGATTGTGAGTTAGATTTTAAAGCTAACGCATCCCAATGCGGGGGGTTAATAACTTGATTGCAGCGGCCTAAACAATTTTGCAAATTGTTACATGCAACATTCGCCACAGGCACACATAAACACACAGAACGGTTAGTATTATCAGCAATTTGCCCAGTATTGTTATTATTGTCTGTGGTGTTCAAATAATTATTTGTCGAAACAACACGGTTAGATTGTAAACACTCTTTAGACGAATCTAAGCACTCATTAAGCGGACCTACACACTTAGGTGAACACGGAAGTTCAACACTATAAAAGCTTTCTTTACCCGATTCAGCACTATCACACACTTCAGCTGTAATGTTAGAAAAGCTGGACTCACCTCGACTGGCCAACTTACGACACTGATCCTTGGTGTGATTGTATCGCTTGCAGTACGTACATTGAGGACGGTACTTTTTAGGATCAATGTACTCGGTGGTGGCAGCTGGTGGCGTAGCAAAAACCGGCGTCGGCGTAGCATACGTAGCGGTCTGTGTAGCGCTCGTACCAGGACGCGTAGCACAGGCGCGATGCGGCTGTGGATCGGGCGTGGCGCGGGGCGAGGGAGCGGGCGGGGCGGAAGTATAGCGCGTAGCAATATGAGGCGGCGCAGGATCACGTCCGTTGCGCGTGTTGTTCGGCGGCCGGGGTGCGGGCGGAGCTGGCGGCGGGGGCCGCGGCGGGGGTGCGCGCGTGAACTCCGTTTTCGCGCCTTTTCTTACATCTACGTATGAATCCTCCACGCTCCGGGCAAGGCTTAATAAAGAGTTGAAGGAGGAAAACTCTTCTCTGCGTACTCTGTTCCTTATTCTTGAGTGCAGGAGGCCGTAGGTCATATCTAGCCTTGCATTTTCTGTTAAATCTTGTTTAGGTAATTTAGCGAAAAGTGCTCTAATATTCGATATGAAAATGTCTGTATTTTCGTTACCCTGCGGATTTGCAAATATGTCACGGTAGATTTTGTGTGGTGGCCTTTGGTCTCCGAAGGCTCTAATAAGGCTTTGTCTGGCGTCTGCCCATCCGGATATTTCCTGTCTCACACCTTTCCACCAAATAGCGGCTCGACCGACAAATAGCATTGATAGCCCTTTTATTATATTTTCGTCAGAAACGCCGACGCAATCAATATAACTGTCAAGGCTGTCGATGAATGTCGTCACTGAATCGTTTTCATCACCGCTGAATGTAGATCGACAGCGGGCCAATGTACCTTGCATACTATCACTCAGTACGGTGGAAGATCTTACATCTCTTATTATTTCTTTGAACGCTTCCGTCTGGGATCTTTGCATGGACGCTATTAGCGCAGCTACGCTCTCTTGAGAGAAGGTCATTTCGCCGCGGTTCGGTGTTGAAGCCGAGGGGGGAACGCTGTTGTTAACAACAGTCGCGTCGTGCACGAACCGCGAGAATTGCGGCGTTGTCGGCGGCGGCGGGACAACACCGTCGGACGGGGCACTCTCCGGGGCGGGGGGTGTAGGAATGCGAGTTGCATCATCCTCGCCACCGTGGTAATCTTTTCTGCTTCTTGTCTGCATTTTAGTAGGTATTAGAAGCTTGTAAGAATACTCGCACGCTGTAGGTATAGGTACACTGATTACAGTTCACTGTTTTACCTAATATGCGTAAGTCAAAGTTCACAAAAATCACAACACAACACACGTTAGCCGTTATGATTCTGACGCGGATGAACGCGGGCACCTTTAGAGATTGGGCGCCATTTATGAGGTGTGTGCCTCATAAAAAGAAAACACGAGAAGGTTCACAGGGAAAAGAAAGTTTATTCTAGCACAAAACGTCACTTTATATGCTAAAACAAGTAGTAGGTTCGAAAGCGCGCGCGCGTACAAAACCAGCGTCGCTCGTGGGCGAGTATTGGCGGCAGACTGACTCGTGGAGTGGTCCGAAAACTCGTAAAATCGCGGGGCGCAGGCGTGCACGCGATGGCAACAGCGCATCGAAGAGAGGGATATAAATCGCGGGCGCGCACGAGTGCGAGCGGGATGCTTGTAGGCGCTAACGCATGATCATTTTAAACTAAGAAACGAGCGGGGATACGGCCACGAGAGGCACGGTTTGGCAACATCTCTTTATGGTTTGCTATAGGATTCTTTTAAAACTACAATAATGTAACCCAAGGTGTACAAGGTGTGTGTATTTGTGTAACAGGGTTACGGCAAAAAACTAATTAACCCGTGCGAAGCCGGGCCGGTTTAGCTAGTCAAGTTATAAAAGTCGTTAATAGTTTTAATTGATTTTCAAGCTTTATTACCATTGGCACTAATCAAAAATGATTAAAATTTTAGTTTATAGGACGTTAAATTATTTATCAGCCACGGTTACATAGCTATCATATGCTTGTGCCTTGTTTGTCACGACTTTTTCAACCTATCTTATCAACCAAAAGTAACTCATCATGACGCAAGATCATGGTGGTGTTGTATGTCTTCAATAATATGTGATAAAGTTATTACCATGCTAATACTAAGAATGGTTTGTTCATGTGGTTATATTGAATTACTTAAATTCAAATGATATGGTCGCGATAAGATAACTGTGATATCACAAAAATCCAATCTGATATTTTCACTTTTAGCGCGATCGAGTCGTGTAAACAAAATAATCGTAGATTAGGTACTTATTCTAAGTTGTAGATATATGTATGTGTTGTAAAAAATTGGACAGCATTTTCATTTTTGTAAGGTACCGAAACTCGAAATGGTTTTTTAATTTAAATTTTTTATTACTCAAGAAATAGTGAATGAAAATATCTGATATTTAAATGCTATAAATTAAAAACTCGCAAAATGCAAGATTTTTTTAAATCAGATAAATTCAGATACGTAGTGATGTATGTATTATTGTATTCACTGTGATAAAATTAAAAAAATGTTCGATTGTTACAGGCGAGCAGTGCGACAGCTTCCTCGAATATTACAAGCAATTGACGGAACAATAACTAACATACAAATGTATAGCTAACTTATTTTGTAAATAAGATAATATGTAAATTGTAAATGAAAATCACATTGGAAACTATGTATATTTTGTTATAACATACTTACAGATAAATATTTTGTCATGTTAATGTTATGTACATTTTATTTATGTGATTATTATGTAAGTAGGTAACCATTTATCACCTTTATCAGTAAATAGGTCACCATGTCAGATGGCCTATTTTCATACATACTTTACTACTTATGTTACTCCAAAACAGATACAATACAAACCTTTTAAATGAGTATAATAATTACACCGATTGTGTATAGATTTCTTAAAACTAAATTAAAATATCTCCATATTTATCATTTCCTCTTCCGTTCTAATTAAGGGTGGGTTTTTAATTATTTTAACGATAAAATCGACCCTTAGTCGTAAAATTTGTGGTGGGTGGCAGTGCAGTTGCTTGCTAGCTCATATTAAGTTGTGGTTTTGAACCCAAGGAACAAGAACTTGACCCCTATTGAATTAAATTAGCTGAGGTACCTACTCTTTCACTGAGTTAATCACCAACGTAATTATCACCCAGATTTGAGACTATTGTAATCAGCACCACAGAAAACTTAATAGTATGGGTCTGCATCAACTGGGCCCTTATTTCGTATCGATTCCTTACTTCGAAACATACATAAGAAATCTGGAAAACTCTATTCTCTATAAAACGAAAACAAAACCACGCAAAATGAATTTGGAATTGCCGCGATTTAAACTGTCAAAAATCATATGTTTTACCGAGTGTTCCGAAACATCAACACATCAAAAGATATGACCACTTATGTCAATATATTTTATTCAAAGTAAAGATAACTTTAATGTAAAGTGAAGGTATATCTAACACTGTGACACGATTTGAACAAGACACGATAACGACATGGTTTCGTATCGTGTGGAATCTGTGTTTCCATAGAGAATAACCACCCTGTTAGGCGAGGTAAAGTTTATGTAACTGAGCAATGTTAATTGAAAATTTAAATCAAATTAAACATTCTTGTAACCAAAATATATAATTTATTCAGAACATGCTTACACAGAAACAAAATAGAATGATTGGTAAATGCTTATTAAAATATCTTTTTAATTTCC
The DNA here is from genome assembly GCA_963580505.1 of Ennomos erosarius. Taxonomy (NCBI): domain Eukaryota; kingdom Metazoa; phylum Arthropoda; class Insecta; order Lepidoptera; family Geometridae; genus Ennomos; species Ennomos erosarius. Next base: position 14,034,612 of record OY756988.1, read on the forward strand.
CATTTAATTTTATAAGTGCACAACAGCCCTGATGGACTTGCCTACATGCATCAGATGGAAGGCTTCATTGATTTCTGCCAATGGCATATTGTGTGTGACAAACTCATCCAATGGAAGTTTCTTGGCCAGGTACTCGTCAACAAGCTTCGGCACACTGTCTCTGCTCTTATAACCCCCAAAAGCAGTTCCCTTCCATGTGCGGCCAGTGACAAGCTGGAACGGCCGAGTGCTAATCTCCTGGCCAGCTCCAGCTACACCAATAATCACAGAGACACCCCAGCCCTTATGGCAAGCTTCCAGTGCTGCCCTCATTGTATTTACATTGCCGATGCATTCAAATGTGTAGTCCAAACCTCCATCAGTCAAGTCAGCCAGAACTTGCTGGATAGGTTTGTCGTGGTCTTTGGGGTTTACAAATTCATTGACTCCGAATTTCTTGGCCACTTCAAACTTGTCAGGATTGATGTCCACTCCAATGATTCTTTTGGCACCAGCATTTCTACAACCCAGCGCTACAGCTAGTCCAACTGCTCCTAAGCCAAATATGGCGCAGTTAGATCCAGGTTCTACTTTAGCAGTATTTAAGGCTGCTCCATATCCAGTAGGAACGCCGCATCCAAGCAGGCAGACTTTATCCAGGGCAGCTTTTTCATCAACCTTGCAAAGTTGAATTTCTAACACAACAGTATATTCACTGAAAGTGGAGCATCCCATAAAGTGGAACAGGTCCTGTCCTTTGCAGTGGAACCGGCGCGTGCCGTCGGGCATTACACCTTGACCCTGTGTGACGCGCACTTTCTGGCAGAGGTTAGTCTTGGGGCTCAGACAGAACTTGCAAGTGTTGCACTGGGGGATGTAGAGCGGGATGACGCGGTCGCCAGGCTTAACGGAAGTGACGCCCTCGCCGACGCTCTCGACGATGCCGCCGCCCTCGTGGCCGAGCACCACCGGGAACACGCCCTCGGGGTCCGCGCCGGACAGAGTGTAGGCATCGGTATGACACACGCCGGTAGCGGTGATCTTCACGCGGACTTCACCTGCTTTCGGTGGATCCACTTCGATCTCCTCGATCGAGAGATCCTTGCCGGCCTCCCATGCGACGGCCGCGCGACACTTGATCACTTTTCCTGCTGTCGACATGACTACACTGCGCTACTGCCTATGAATTAATGAAATTAAAATGAGCTTTGGGCTGGCCGTAATTTGAAGAGTTTGAAGTTCTATGTATCTCAGGCACGATAACAATGGGTTATCAATGATGTAATTGTAATCCGCCGTTTATCTATATTGAGTTGACCTTGAACTTTGTGATACTCAAAGAGTATAACATGGATGAAATAAAAAAAATCTTTTTTTATTAGCTCCATGGAGTATAATTACTTGGTGATACTGAACACAGAGAACTTTGGCTATATACTGAATTACTGACTGACTGAAACAAAGAGTATATAATCTACGTCTGAACTACTATTTTATGTAAACCATCAACATAGAATCATATGGACGGAAGATATTCACAAAATGCCTGTCCATTTTCTGTTGGTGTGAGTATTTAAATATGCATTAGTATGCGTGAGTAGGGAAGTGACCCCTATTACACAATAAATCGATATATAATAAACCTAACCAAACAGTGCTGCAGAATTTCCCTACTTTTTAGTTTTAATACAATAAAGAAAATTATATATTTGTAGAACCAGAAGACGCAGCTTAGGCCAGCCCCCACTTGGTGGACCGACGATCTAGTGAAAGCCGCGGGGAGCCGATGGATGCAGGAGGCGAGCAGCCGCTCTAAGTGTCGCTTTCTGGGGGAGGCCTATGATCAGCAGTGGACGTCTTCAGGCTGTTCAAATAACATTGTTCCATAATAGTTAGTTTTTATTTTACATTCACCTTTTCTTATTCTATTCATTAAAATGATGGTTAAATTTGTAAAATGTTTTCCGTACCATTATCTATAAAAACGAGCAAAAAATCACGTTTGTTTTATTGAAGCCCCTATATTTATTTTAGGGAAAAATATAGGGGAAAAAGATGAATGGATGGGACGGCTGCGCCTGTCTCCCTTCGCCGTCCCATCTATACATCCTTTTCCCCTATATTTTTCACTTTTGCTTCTCTCTTACCCATAAACAGGGTAAGAACATAAAACTTATAAACCCGTGCGAAACCGGGACGGGTCAGCTAGTTTATTATAAATTTCATAACTCATATTGAAGCCAGACGACACTGGCCTACCTACTGTATTTTATAAAAGTAGGTTAGGTGCCTATTTTAAATTGCCAGATTTGCACCTACTTTTTCATTCTGTTTGCACTTTGATCTAAATCCATTCAGCCACTTTTAGGGAAAGAGATTTTCTACTTTTTAATCTCCCCAATCCAAAGTAATTTTGTGCAAATGTATGAAGATTTACGAATATCGACAAAATGTAATGGACAGTGTAGGTACATCACTATTCAAGAGGCGTAAAATCGCCAATTAAAGCATTAAATCTTTCAGTAATTGCAATCGCATGGTAATTATACGATGGAAAAAACGTATATTCTTAATGTGAAATGCATATTTACTTTTAAACTTCGATGTTTAACATAAAAATAGCCAGTAAACTTTAACGTATAAAATGATGATTCTGGTTTTCCTTCGACTCCTCGGGTTACTCTTGATGCACAAAACACAGTACAACACGACACAATTTCACTATTGACACAATATTTAGCCCAAATAACAATATAATCACTATATTTTCACGTTTTATGCTCTCGCATTTAATTTCTTGACACACCAAACTGTCAAAACATGACACGCGGTGCGAGGTAAGGCGACGTTGCCGTACCTACAGTCGCTTTCTCGCATACTCTATGCGACGATTCGTGTATTAGACAGAGATACAAGATAGTACGTTTACACGAAGGATGCGGAGCGGCAACGCCGCATTGGCAGATTTTGGCTCTCTCCTTATACCTCCATGATGTAAACAAAGCAAGGAACTTCTTTTTTTTTCCTCATTGGAGGAATATTGGCGTCGCACGTCTTGTGCATTTGCCAGTGTCTGTCTTCTGCTGTGGTTTTCTATTTTCTTCAAGTCATGGAGGAACTTATTAGTATAATTAAAACTTCCTTGATACTATACTCTTTGTGACTGAATTATATAACAGCACAGATTAGAGTATCACTATTATATTATAGTATTAGAGAAAAATCTACTATAACTACCTCACCTCACAAACTAAGTAAGTAGAGGATACAAGTAATACCACTACCTAATCTGTGATCACAGAATTCCCCCTATTACATAGGATAAAAAGTCTTTTCCCCATATTCTAAGTCGTTACCATGAGATTACTCCACTCGACTTAAACTTGAATTAACCTCATTTTTGTGTTTTGGTATTTTTAATTGACAATATATAATCAAATTGACATTTCTGAGTCAATTTTTCTCAAACGAGGGAAGCAAAGCAACTGTCATCTCAAGGTACATTGCGATGTACCTTGAGTTTCCCTCAAAGTTAAGTGGAAGTCAAGTGAAGAATTTTTGGTGTAATGTTTTAGAATACGGGGGTTAGTCTGTGATACAAGAATTTATTATCTACCTCGTATATCTCCACACCCCCCTATTACGACTGAGCTATCAGCGATCCTGTCAAAATTGTATGAACTTTGACAGCAGTTGAGCGGCTGATGCGCCGTCAGCAGCACAGAGAACTCGGATGCAGGAGGCGAGCAGCCGCTCTAAGTGGTGCTCCCTGGGGGAGGCCTATGTTCAGCAGTGGACGTCTTCAGGCTGTTAAAGATGATGATGATGATGATTTATTTATTTATTATTTATTACATTCTTTCATACAATGTCATTTAGTGCACTTCAGAGTGGAGCTGGAGCGTACATTTTCTTTAAATTGTAGGATATGTGGGTAAGCATTTAATAAATAATTAATATTATGTAAATAGTAGGTAGTTAGTAATTAAGATTTCTAGGCTAGGGTAGTTATGTAAGTTTTTTGGTATCGCCATTCGAAATACACCTGTCTTCTCTAAGCAACGTGTTATTATTATATTCGTCTCCTGTAGGGATTTTACATTGGCGAACGAGGATATTTGAGTGTTTTGGACTGTGCGTGCATCCAATAATTATGTCAATTGGAAAAATTTGCGAGTTCGACGTCAAAAATGGTGCGTGGTCATCGTACTCGGACCGGTTGGAAATGTATTTTAAGGTGAATAATATCAAGGAAGACCTTAAATTACCGACGTTGATATCGCTGATGGGAGATGAAGCATATGAATTGTTGCTTAATATAGCGAGCCCCAAGAAACCGGCGGATTTGACGTACTCGGAAGCGAGTGACCTTTTGCGTGGTCACCTTCAACCGACCCCGTCCATACTCGCCGAACGGTACCGGTTTCGGCAGAGAAGGCAGAAAGCGGAGGAAAATATATGTGAGTACGTGGCGGAGCTCAAGAAACTAGCACGGAATTGCAAATTCAGCGAGGGGCTGTGCGGGAACTTGAGGGACCAGTTCGTCTGCGGTTTGAAAAGTGAAGTCATCCGCCAACGGTTATTTGCCGAGAATGAAGGCCTAAGTTTCGCGGGAGCAGTGAAAATAGCAAGTTCGCTGGAAGCAGCGGAACGCGATGCAGCCGCGGTGGAGGCACGGGCCGTGCCGGAGACGGAGGCGGTGCATGCGCTGTGGTCGGGCGGGCGAGCGGACACGGCGCGCCGGGGACGCGGGAACAGCGGTGGCCGGCACGGGACTGTGCCGGCGCCGGGCCAATTCCGGGCGGCGCCCGGGGGTGCCAACTGCAGGGGCTGCGGAGCGACGGGGCACGGCTACGGGGACTGTAGATTCCGTGATTACGTCTGCAGCAGGTGCAAGCGCACGGGACACTTGCGCCGGGTGTGCTCGGCCTGGAGCGCACCGGGGCCAAGGACGAGCGGGGTGCCACGGCGTGTCACCGGAGACCGCGGACTCCATTATGGAAACGCTGAGGCTGATGAGGAACGTGAGATGGGTATGGAGGATGACCACATCGACCTTCACCAACTCAGTTTGAGAGACTACAAGGCGGTGAGTTTACAAATAACTGTCAACGACGCTATAATACCGATGGAAATAGATACTGGAACTGCGATCTCGTGCATCAGTAAAGAAACCTATGATAGGTATTTTAAGGGTAACCAAATTCAGCCGTTCAAGTTGTGCCTAAAGTTTATTGATGGGTCAAATATCCGGCCGCTAGGATTTATTAAACCAGTTGTTAGGTACAATGATAAGGTCAAAGAACTCGAGTTGTTTGCTATAGAGGGGGGGACAACATCGCTTTTGGGCCGGCAATGGTTAGCTGAACTAGGAATAGTACTTCCGGCTTTTGACTGCAACCACATTAGGAACGTTGATAACGAGATAAATTGTTTGTTAAACAGGTATAAGCAGTTGTTCGACGGGAGTTTGGGAAGGTTCACGGGGGACGTGGCAACGCTCCGGGTGCGCGAGGGCGCGGCGCCCGTGTACCACCGCGCGCGCCCGATGGCGTTCGCGATGCGCGAGCGGGTCGACGCCGAGCTGGACGCCATGCTGCGAGCCGGGGTCATAGAGCCTGTGGACTGCTCGGACTGGGCATCACCGCTGGTCCCGGTTAACAAGTCGGACGGATCGCTCAGGGTTTGTGTAGACTATAAGGCGACCTTGAATCCTGTGCTGGTGGTAGATCGTTACCCCCTGCCCCGTATCGATGATGTACTTGTGGCGTTAAACGGGGCAAAATTCTTCAGTAAAATTGACCTCTCTCAATCTTATAATCAGATCGTTTTAGACGAGTCAAAAAAATATACTGTAATAAATACTCACCGGGGATTATTCCGTTATAACCGGTTAGTATTTGGTTTATCTTCAAGCCCGGGCATTTTCCAACGCATTATGACGAACTTATTGCAGAATATTCCCAACGGTGCGGTTTTTATTGATGACGTCATAATAGGTGGCAAAACTAGGCAGGAGATTTAGAGGCACTCGAGGCCGTATTCGAAAGAATGCTTAGGAACGGGTTGCGATTAAAAGAAAACAAATGTGTTTTCTTAGCGAAGGAAGTAGCTTACTTGGGTTACATATTATCGGAAGACGGTATTAAAGTTGACCCGGCGAAAATAGAGGCCGTAGTCAAATTACCGAGGCCACAAAACGTACCGGAGCTGCGCTCATTCCTAGGGTTAGCCAACTTTTTCGCGAGATTTGTCAGGGGCTTCAGTCTAAGATTAGTACCATTATATAATTTACTTAAAAAAGGCGTCGACTGGCACTGGTCAAAACAATGCGAAACCGCGTTCAAGGGGATAAAAGATGTGTTAACAAGCTCACATGTGTTAGCTCATTATAACCCTAACAAAGCGCTAATTGTGACCTGCGAAGCAAGCGCGGCGGGCGTAGGGGGAGTCTTATCACAGCCGGTCGGTGCCGGCGGCGAGGAACGGGCCATAGCTTTCGTCTCGCGGACGCTCACGAGCGCGGAGAAAAACTACTCGCAAATACATAGGGAGGCATTGGCCATCATTTTCTGTATGAAAAAGTTTCATCAATATCTGTATGGGAGGCGTTTTACATTACGAACTGACCATAAACCGCTAGTGTCTATCTTTGGGCCAAATACCGGCATCCCAACAATGACGGCAAGTAGGATGCAGCGGTGGGCGGTTATATTGTCGGCATATACGTACGATATTGAGTTTGTTAAAACAGCTGATAATTCGGCCGACGGACTGTCACGGCTGCCGGTGCGCGATAAGGAACCGGTTCCACCCGTACCGCCGGAGCAAACTTACCTACATTTTGCTCAGGATGTATTATTGCTAGACTATAATGAAATAAAAAGATGCATAGGGCGAGACCCAATACTAGGTAGATTATTGGGATTCATTCGTGATGGTTGGCCGCCGGAATATGACATATTAGGTATGCAACCATATCACAACCGGCGAAATGAATTATATGAAGAGTTAGGTTGCGTAATGTGGGGCCACAGAGTGGTAATACCGACCCAATGTAGGGAAAGGGTTATAAAAATGTTACACGAGCCACACATGGGCATTGTAAAGTCAAAATCGTTAGCTCGTAGTTATGTCTGGTGGCCGGGCGTCGACGAAGTGGTGGAAGCTATGTGCCGCGAGTGCGCCACCTGTGCAGCGCTGGCCGACGCCCCGCCGCGGCAGGCGCCGCGCCCCTGGGCCTGGCCCGGCCGGCCCTGGACCAGGCTACACTTAGATTTCTTGGGGCCTATTTTTGGGAAAACTTACCTAGTAGTAGATGCGATGTCAAAATGGCTAGAAATTTTCCAAGTACCTAGCCCAGCGGCCAACTGCACAAAAGACAAATTGACGGAATTATGGAGTCGTTGGGGCTTCCCAAGACAGATCGTCAGTGATAACGCGGCTGTTTTCACTAGTAGCGAATTTGGGTAATTTGTCAGGAATGCAGGTATAGAACATATTTTTACGGCCCCGTACCATCCGGCATCCAACGGTGCTGCGGAAAATGCAGTAAGAACCTTAAAACGGGTTATTAAAAAAGCGGTTTCCGGAAAAGAGAATGTAACTAAAGCGTTGTATACGTTCCTACTATACTACCGGAATACGGAACACTCATCCACCGGTGAAAGTCCAGCCATGTTGATGCTAGGTAGGCGGTTGCGCACTAGACTCGACGCGTTGAAGCCAGACAGGGGGACGCGCGCTAGCCGCGTGCAACAGCGACAGGTAGAAGACGCGGGCGGAGCGGACCGCAACATTAACCCCGGGGACGACGTCTGATATAGGCAATACTTGAAGGGGGAAAAGTGGTTGCCAGGTAGGGTGGATTGCAGGTTAGGGCCCTCTAATTTCAGAGTGATAGGGGAAGGGGGGAAGCTCAAGTACATCGTCACGTCGATCAACTAAAGCGTAGGAGTCGAAGTTCGCTGGTCTGCCCAGATCCTGAGCGTTGTCCCCGGCAAAGTGAGGAAAACCTCACTGATAAATTAATTCAAGAGGAAATAGTCGAGGAGGATGACCCTCCCGATGAATTAAATCCAGATGACCAGTCAAAGCAGATCCAGGCTGCTGCTGGTAGCAGCCCTACGAGCTCGCCATCAGTGCCATCACCCCGTGAACCGTCTCTCTCTCCCCGGTATGTTAAGAGGAACCTTGAAAAACGGCCTATAAGACAATGTAGAAAAGAAACCCCTAGATATAGAACTTGATAACATTATTACCCAGCCTACGTTCCTTCTAGCTCATTAGATGTACCTACTCTGTGGTATATTTGATTTAGCTACTAGATACCTACTTATACTACAGAATAAATTATTTGGCGTTCCCACTGTGCTCGCATTAGGTTTAAGTTTTCTTTTGTCATAAAATGTTATTGTGTTAGGTGTTTATAATTATTGTTTATTGTCTAGAAATTAGTGTGGAGGAATGTAGGATATGTGGGTAAGCATTTAATAAATAATTAATATTATGTAAATAGCACAGAATTCCCCCTATTACATAGGTCCAGAATCGAAGTCTCCATACTTAACCTTGTTTGAACATGAATCAAACCATAGAGAACATTTTTTTTTTCTTCTAATGTCAGTTCCTCTTTCAACATACCATATAAATAGTATTACCCGATTTAGTCGGGTACCTAAATAAAAATCTAGCTAGATGTAAAATGTAAATAATAAAAATTATATAACGCCTACATTAAAAAAATATAAAATAATAAAATTAATTACCATCATACTACTATCTATAGACAAGAAAAAGGTCTATAGATAGCTCATGCAATCTTTTAATAAAAAGGATTCAAATTAATTAAAACCAGCAGTTTATCCAACATTTCTTTTAATAACTCACGAGTTTTTCAATATTACCAAGTTAAAAGGATTAAAGAACAATAGTTATGTAGGCACAGGGGGTCTAGCAAAGATACCAACCACTAACGCTAACGCCTCACGCTAACTCCAAAATGTACTGAAATGACATTTCGGAATTCGCTAACTTTTCCGTAGCGAATGTCATTTCGATACATTTTTGGAGTTAGCGTGAGGCGTTAGCGTTAGCGATTGTGATCTTTGCTAGACCCCCTGGGCCTCAACAAAAATAATGTTTCATATTTTAGGATAAAAAAAAAATCTTAAAAATGGAAAATCAGTGGGCGCGTGGAACGTTTATAGTTGACAATAAAACTATTATCAGTAATTGCACTTCTGTGTTCTGTGTATTCTTTACTATAGAAATGCGTTGAACATATTGTTGAGCGAGTATTAGGTTTCCACCAATCTTCATTTCGACTTTTTCGAACTACTTTTATCCAAAGATCAGCTAGACATGGATCTGTTGGAAATCCATACAAAAGAAATCGGGTAATTATTCAGATGTCGTGTGGCAATACTGATTTTGATATGTCAACTTTTTATTGTGAAATGGTTCTAACTCTTCGTCAAATAGAAATAATTAAAAGAATCTTATAAAAATACATGATTAAGGCCACTTACAAGTGAAATGTGATCGTGTGCTTCTGTGATTCGTGCCTCGAGTGATTTTGGCACAGTTTTATCACGCAAGACGGAATTTTTTGGTATGTATTCAAAAGCACACCCAAGTAACGACTGATTTTGATTTTGACAGCTGTCAAACAATCACACCCAAAGTAGTGTGTACGGTTTTGCCCTGCTTTAATTTCCTATTAGTGGTCTGGATAAAAAGTCTTTGGTAAATAGTAGGTAGTTAGTAATTAAGATTTCTAGGCTAGGGTAGTTATGTAAGTTTTTTGGTATCGCCATTCGAAATACACCTGTCTTCTCTAAGCAACGTGTTATTATTATATTCGTCTCCTGTTTTTTGGTATCGCCATTCGAAATACACCTGTCTTCTCTAAGCAACGTGTTATTATTATATTCGTCTCCTGTAGGGATTTTACATAAATTATTACAATTTTTATACCTATAGTCCTAATAAAATAGCAAATTATACATGGTTTAATTGAATTTCGCCATTTTATATACAATTTAGGTCAATTTATAGTGTAGTAGCAACTTTTTTAGTAGCCCTATGTTGTACGTTTATTGCAATTTGTATCAGATGGCTCAAAAATTATAGAAAAACAGTAGAATTTGTACCTAAAACAGAAAACAGGGTGGATAATGAAAAAACAGCAAATCTACTGTTAAAACAGTAGGGTTGGCAACACTGGAGGTGGTTCCTCTTAACTTGGGGGTACTAGTGAATTTCTAATAAAACCCCTGTACCTTGATCTCGGAAGGCAAATATATTTTGTAAGTCATTACACTCATATAAATCGATGCGTCAAACGATACCGCGATTCAGCTTTTTGACCGTGCGACTTGAGCGACATCTAGTAGTTTAGTGCTGAACCTTTTGAACAGAAATTAACATTGGACTATATGAAATTAAGGTAACGCTTCCACATTCCGCCCACCAAGGGCATTTAATGAGGAAATGTCCTTCTTGAAACTGAAATTATCATTCGACTATATCCGTCTTACCACAAAAATAATTTTAAACATCGCTTAGACACATGTTTAGTTAGACAGCGTCTAAAAGTTAAATGCTCCTTAAACGGATGTTTCATTTTTGTCACTACAAAACCATGTTTATACCGTGTTTACTTAAACACTGTCACACTGAGTTGTCAGGGGGGGGGGGACTAATTTATTTTTATTTCTTCTGTTGTAATTTTCATTTAATTCCGCATTAGATTTAAAAAGATTTCGGTGTCTTCTTACAAACATGCAGCTTTGTAATAGATACATAGACGGTAGTGTGAGAACTTTTTGCCTAATAAAATGTGGCCTACAGCTATCTCTCTGTTTTATATTCATTAATATTCTGATACATTTCTTTTGCTGGATGAACAGATCCATATAATCAGTACTTTTTCCCCACAAAATAATGCCATAGTTAAGCCAGGAGTAAGCGTATGCGTAATAAGCTGACAAAGTGGTTTTATAGTAAGTGTTCCATTTTAAAACGCCTAGCGCGTAAATGAATCGTGACAGTTTTGTTTTAATATGTTCGATATGTTTTATCCAGTTAAGATTAGAATCTACAGTTATACCTAGGAGTTTAAATTCATTAATTTCCTGTAAGTCTATTTGTTTCGAAAGAAACCTGAGGTTAAGGGGTAATTTTTGGTAGGGCCTAAATTGACATATTTTTGTTAGATTAGTTTCCAAATTATGAACATTTAAATTTTTTAATTTATTTTTTTGTTCACAGAAATATAAAAACACAATTATACTTACATTTAAAAATACTATGTATGATAGTAGTTAGTAACAAAGTTAATGCTGGACCCTGAATCCCACACTAGGACGACCTGTGCCGTGGGATTCAGTTTCTTCCTAAATATAAGGTAGGTTGTTTATTAATGTACCTGAGTAGACTGATAAAATTATACATATACTAATTAAATCTATTTAGAGTCAGGTATAGATCTAATATACGTAATTAGGTATGTTGATAGGTAGCTACTTTTTCATATTAAATTGATTTGGGTTATACAGTTGTAACAAACATTAACCGTCTTACCACAAAAATAATTTTAAACATAGCTTAGATACATGTTTAGTTAGACAGCGTCTAAAACTTAAATGCTCCTTAAACGGATGTTTTATTTTTGTCACTACAAAACCATGTTTATACCGTGTTTACTTAAACACTGTCTAAAATGATCCACATTTTTTAAATAAGGTGACATTATACGAATTGTTTCATTCCGCGCAGAACTCATTTTGTAAATCCAATACATGTTAGCGTCATAGCTGTGACCATAGAAAAAACGGAACGTTATTAGCGTGAAGTTTGACTGTGTGTGTTATGGTGACAGCGACAGTTAAACACCTCTTAAACTAAGGGTTGAGTATGTTTAAATTTTAGCACGTGTTTAACGCCCGTCCATTTTAAACGAGTGTTAGGCGCGGATTTGTGGTATAGAATTCATGAAACAACTGTTCAACACGTGTTTAAGGCGCGTCTAAATCTTTTGTGGTATAAGGGTAATTATCTAAGCAGAGGAAATGGGTTAGGCAGGTATCGCGTGAACTTGCATCAATGACGGGAGGTAATGTCAGTATCAACACCCAGTAGGTACCTATAATGAACAGGTACTGGGTATTTTGTATGAAAATGAGTGAAATATTTACCCGCGGTGATGCTAGAATTCATGATCAAATACAACGGCAAAGGGACTGTTTTTGAAGATAAGCAATCATTACAAAGATGGGTAGCGATTTCATAAATTGATGCATCGGTGTTCATTGTATATGTATACCACTGCTTATATTAATCTGAGTATTATCTAGGGATGTACCATTGTTTTGTTTTTGAGAATGTATTTGTAATAGTGTGGTGATCAATTTTATCTGAAGTTTTTTTTTTTTATATTTTGGCTCCACACATAGTTTATTTAGCCAGTGTCAAGTATTATATTTTCATCGTGTTATAAAATATTTCACGCAAAGTCATGTCCTAGTCATAGTCATAAGTCCAGTCTAAGTCAGGTAGTCATAGTCCAGTCTAAGTCATGCTCCAGTAAAGTGGTGGCAACTTTACTAGAAGCTTCTATGGAATTTTGGAGGCAACACGAAAACTCACGTTTCACCACATTATATCACTTGCCCACACTCATGCTCGTAATTCAGCACTTAATGCGTAAAACGCCACCAATTTTAAACTTTAATACTGGAAAAAGCACAAGTTTTGAGAAATAATACAATGCAACGACGTGAATATTTCCGCGTTCCCGCCAAAACCTTCCTCATATTTCCAACCGAAGTTTTAAACAACAAAGAATTAATATTCTTTGTTGTTTAAAAATTCGTTATATATTAATTATAAAAATTACCTTTACAATGACAGAACATAAATCCCCCATTTTAACGCCATCCATCGGGTCTTTATAAAATTACAGCTTTTTTTTAAGGCTGAGTTGCACCATAATCACAGTTAAAGTTACTGTCAGATTTTAATATTAGCCCGCCCGGCGAAGCGTGGAAGGTGACAGTTAGAAGTTAAAGTTAGCGTTAAATTATGCTGGTGCTACTCAGCCTAAGTATACCAAGTTCATACTAAAATATTCAAACCCTTAAGATTGTTTATTATATTTATTATTTCACAGCTCACTATGGGATGCTGATAGAAGACAAGTAAGCAAAAGTCCAAATCACAGATTACACAGATGCTGCAATGGAGCAGCACATCAGCATAGAATCATATGGACGGCGGACATTCACAAAACGCCTGTCCATTTTCTGTTGGTGTGAGTATTTAAATATGCATTAGTATGCGTGAGTAGGGAAGTGACCCCTATTACACAATATATCGATATATAATAAACCTAACCAAACAGTGCTGCAGAATTTCGATACTTTTTAGTTTTAATACAATAAAGAAAATTAGATATTCGTAGAACCAGAAGACGCAGCTTAGGCCGGCCCCCACTTGGTGGACCGACGATCTGGTGAAAACTACGGGGAGCTGATTGATGCAGGAGGCGAGTGGCGGCTCAAGGTGGCACTCTATGGGGAAGGCCTATGTTCAGCAGTTGACGTCTTCGGGCTGTTAATGATGATAATGATGATGATGACCCTAGTAAAAGTATATTGAAACATTATATGAAATAACGTTGTAAGTAACATTTTTATATGTGTGTTGCCAGTGATGACTTATGGAACTGAGACGTGGTCTCTAACTGTTGGCCTCATTACTAAGCTCAAAGTCGCGCAACGAGCTATGGAGAGAGCAATGCTCGGTGTTTCCCTGCGAGATAAGATCCGAAATGAGGAGAGCCGCAGAAGAACTAAAGTGACCGATGTGGCTCTTAGGATTAACAAGTTGAAATGGCAATGGGCAGGCCACATCGCTCGTAGAGCTGACAACCGATGGGAAGAAAGGTTTTCGAGTGGCGACCACGAACTGAAAGACGCAGCATAGGCCGGCCCCCCACTAGGTGGACCGACGACCTGGTGAAAGCCGCGGGGAGTCGATGGATGCAGGAGGCGAGCAGCCGCTCTAAGTGGCGCTCCCTGGGGGAGGCCTATGATCAGCAGTGGACGTCTTCAGGCTGTTCAAATAACACTGTTCCATAATAGTTAATTTTTTATTTTACATTCGCGTTTTCTTATTCTATTCATTAAAATGATGGTTAAATTTGTAAAAAGGGTTCCGTACCATTATCTATAAAAACGAGCAAAAAATCACGTTTGTTGTATTGAAGCCCCTATATTTATTTTAGGGAAAAATATAGGGGAAAAGGATGAATGGATGGGACGGGTGCGCCTGTCTCCCTTCGCCGTCCCATCTATTCATCCTTTTCCCCTATATTTTTCACTTTTGCTTCTCTCTTACCCATAAACAGGGTAAGGCATAAAACTAATAAACCCGTGCGAAACCGGGGCGGGTCAGCTAGTTTATTATAAATTTCATAACTCATATTGAAGCCAGACGACACTGGCCTACCTATTGTATTTTATAAAAGTAGGTTAGGTGCCTATTTTTAAATTGCCAGATTTACACCTACTTTTTCATTCTGTTAGCACTTTGATCTGAATCCATTCAGCCACTTTTAAGGAAAGAGATTTTCTACTTTTTAATCTCCCCAAAACCAAAGTAATTTTGTGCAAATGTATGAAGATTTACGAATATCGACAAAATGTAATGGACAGTGTAGGTACATCACTATTCGAGAGGCGTAAAATCGCCCATCCCAAAAATATCAATTAAAGCATTAAATCTTTCAGTAATTGCAATCGCATGGTAATTATACGGTGGAAAAAACGTATATTCTTAATATGAAATGCATATTTACTTCGAAACTTCGATGTTTAACATAAAAATAGCCAGTAAACTTTAACGTATAAAATGATGATTCTGGTTTTCCTTCGACTCCTCGGGTTACTCTTGATGCACAAAACACAACACAACACGACACAATTTTACTATTGATACAATATTTAGCCCTAATAACAATATAATCACTAAATTTTCACGTTTTATGCTCTCGCATTTAATTTCATGACACACCAAACTGTCAGAACATGACACGCGGTGTCGGTAAGGCGACGTTGCCGTACCGACATTCGCTTTCTCGCATACTCTATGCGACGATTCGTGTATTAGACAGAGATACAAGACAGTATGTTTACACGAAGGATGCGGAGCGGCAACGCAGCATTGGCAGATTTTGGCTGTCTCCATAGACCTCCATGGAGCAGCGCTTTTGTGAAAGGGAAGCCCCTGAGACAAGCTGTGACAAATTCCTCCAAGTTTATTGAAGAATAAACGGAATAAATAACATTAAAATAAAATTGTTTTCGTTTTTATAATATACAGGATGTAATTTAATTCATTAACATAAATTGAGCCCGTGACAGTACATCATTTATAGATAATTATTAAAGAGTAAAGAGTGTAAATGAAATAATTTTTATTGAAAATTATGAAGATTGCCGCGGCGCCTAACGCAGTTGGACCGGATGATTTTGATACATTTGAACGTTTTTATACCCTGTATGTACTTATTAAAAACAGTAATTCATAATTTTAATTAAATTTTGTATTGTAGCACTTGATTAAGAAAGTTATTCCATTTTTTTGAGTTATTATTATTACCAAACCAATGTGTTAGAATTCAAAAATTTTGGTTCACACTTGACCGGTATCAGGAGTAGGTATCTAGTTTCAAAGGATGCTAATGAATTCAATGGGCACCCAGTATAAGATTAATTAAATTTAGGGGATCAGGGGCTGGGGTCGGGGCCTAGGTCGGTTAAGAAGAATCACCTAGTAAACCAAAAGCGAAAAAAAAGCATCGACTGACGGTGACATCCAATGGACTGGGGACCTACCTTTGCCAAATGTAGATTATTAAAAAAAAAACTAAATGTCAGATTCTATAGTACGTGTTGGTTGTATGTAGATTACTGTCCGATACGGCCCTATTCCGATTCACGCTAAAATCGATAATATCGACGTTATCGCGCTAAAAACGTGTACCGAATTGCCATGAGCGCGACAACGAAATCTCTTGTAAACGTCATGACCGACGCCATCTTGCGATATCGCCGTCCGTGATTGGTTGTCCCGAGTCATTGACAGCGCAGCGGTCAAAGTCATTGAGCGCAATATCTGAATCGGAACGCTGAAAAATCAACGTGAGCGCTGGGAGCGCTATGAGCGATTTTAGAGTGACTCGGAATACGGGGGTAGTATCCCCCACAGAGTACTTTGCTTTGCTATATGGTATCCCCTATCTAGTCTGTGCATATTATTAAACTAAGTGATTTCTATTCTATCATTCTAAGTTATTTTCATAATAGCTGCAGCAACGGCAACTTATTATAATGGCTAAGTTACACAACTATCACGTTTTGTGCCCTTTGATTGATCAGAAGAGTTTCCTTGGTGTTGCACGAGATAGAGAACCTGAACATGTGATCATCACCCTTGGGCGCAATGTTGTCAATAAACATAGGGTGAAGATCCTACAATTACTTTCATTGACCCTTAGCAACGTTATATTTCTAATGCAGTGCTAAATATATAGATCGTAGAAAATCTTGCTATAAGTTGCTTTGTGTAAACATAACCTCTTATAAATATTGTTTACAGCTTTCTGATCAAAAACAACTATGTGGATGGACGTCGAAAGATCACATTACGGCACCTGTTATATTCGACACAGAACAAAACAATTATGCTGGCGTTTTCAATAACAATACTATTAAACTATGGATGGATGATAGTGTCAATCTAGATAAAATTAAAAAATATAAGGTGAACTATATTCAAATTCGTTATAGAAGATAGTTTGTTGGGTTTGTTGGTACCAACTTTGTGCGCGGGTTGAAATCGCAGCTAGACCACTTATTTGGTATTGGTGCACAGATTACTTCCACAACTAGGCCACACAGTTGGCATTTTTGTATGAAGAGATGGCACAAATTAGTTGAGCCTCCAGGAAGCCCAACTATCCTCCTGGCTTGTCCCAGGGTGCTCCAAGGAACGCTTCTTGCTGCAAGGTCTGGCCTACTGCACTCCATCTGCAGGTGCGCAGCAGTTTCCTCAGCATGTATCACCTGCACAGGGGATAATCTGGGACACCTGGTGTAATCAAGGGAGCAATTGCAACCTGGTGGCAATTTCAAAAATGTGTCGTAATTGGCGGCATTTAAGGTTTAGGACCTTTCTGGAGTATCCCAAGTTCCAGACCTAAAACCCTCCTTTTTTACCTTTAATAGATTTGCCTGTGAGCACTGGTTCACCTGATGGTAAGTGATGACTTGCTTAATGAATGAATATCTTTGCCTAGAACCCTAGATGATACCTCCAACTGCCTGCAGGCCTTAAATAAATGTAGCAAAATTATTCAGGATCTGATTTGGCTTAGAGGCAGGTATGGATCATAAGTGTTATTGTTTTGTTTATTTTTTACAGTTCCCAATCAACATCTTAAAACTCATACCGAGAGGAGACCGACCTCCCCTAGTTATATTCACAAACGGCAACAGTGCATCATTATCATATGCAATAGAAAACAGGAAAACATACGAAAGCAAATCTCTTCTCAAAGACACCGATGAAATCATTGAGATAGCATGGTACAAAATGGAAAACACAGACTTTGTATGTTACATATTAAAATCCAGTGATGGATTTGAAATAATGTATTGTCCATTAAGGGATGAGCTTGGTGATTTGCAAAGGTCTAAACTAACTAGAGTTAAGATTAGTAGAAATGGTGATGTGAAAGTAGTTGGTAACTTTGTTAGCACCATGGATAACTGCCTCATTTTCATATTATGTAAGTACAAGTTCTTCAAATCAATCAAGAGAAAATGTATGATATTTTTTATGACCAGAACTAAGCTAATGTTTGTTTCAGGGAGTGACTCAAAAATGTCAGTGTACAATATGGAAACCAAAAAATGGAAACCTGTAGGTACAGTGCCTTGGGTATCTGCTGCCTCTAGTGTGTCTATGACCTGGATGGGAAAGAATCACCTCATTATCTTTGGCAGCAACGAAGACCAAGATGGTGCCATAATTGTCGCATACAACTACAGTCTTGGTGTTGGATCTTGCAGATATCCAATGAAAATGTACAGAGAAAATGCCAAAGTGTATTGTTATAACGGTTGCATTATTCTCGAAGCTTCCAATCACATTGGCATGCTTCCATTCACCCTTGAAATCAAAAGAAACCTCTCTAGTCTCTTGGCATCTCATGAAGTAATTCAAAATGAGAGCCTTCAGGTTGCAGATTGGGGAACACCTACAGAGCCTCTGTTCAAATCTATTCCAGAAATGGAAGAATCTGTACGACTGGGCATAACGGAGAGAAGTGCCTGTGCTCAGATTATACCAACATTATTAGAGAAACAAGATAAAACTACAATGATGAAAGTTCTGCAAGAATTCAAAGACATCCCTGAATCAGCACTGGCAGTACTAGTGAGGTACATTGTCAGAACATACTTCACTGATAATACTGGTAATGAGATGGTAGAATGTGAGCTTTTAAATGAAATATTCAAAGTCTTGTTTTGTGATGCATTATTGATACCTCACTTGAGAAACAATTTGACAGTGGACGACTCCCTGAACCTGATAAAGTATATTTTGTACCTTCTGTTTGAATCAGACATGCCATTAGAAGCAGACTATGAGGGCAGATTATATGATTGGTGCACTTTGATATTGGATGCCTTCTTTCAACAATATGTGATTTCCCAGGACTCGAAAGTAGCTGCAACTTTAGATTCCATGAATAACAACTTGAAAGTTCTTGAAAAACAATTATTTACAATCAGTGACACTATAGCAGAACTTCATATGCTATTATCAAGAAAAGGCAAAGCGAACGATGAGATCTATCTTCCATATACGATTGAAATGATGGAAATATAAACTTTGAAAAATACAAATCCATATTTTGACTATAAAAACATTAACCTGACTGTAACCTAATTTAATTTTAATCAAGTTTTGATACATTGGAAGCTCATTCTTGGGGTGATAGATATAAAATACAAAAAATAGGTCATTCAATAGTTTTTTTATTGGCAACTCTGGCAAATTGTACTACCATTGGCTTTTCCTTCAACATAAAGCCATTTGTTTCATTTAATGCAGTTTCTGCTATTGAAATGGATGGAAATGTAACAAATCCCTGTCCTTTCATTCTGCCTTCCTGCATCACTCTAACATCAAATCCAGTCATTTCTTCATCTGTCATTCCTTCTATGTAACGCCTATATATTCTCTTAACATCTTGCTCCGACACGGATTTAGCTAAGTTCTTAATGTAAAGTCTCATTGAAGGTTGCCCTGGATGATAGTTTTTGAATACTGGCAGTATCTTCATATCTCTGTATGACAATCTATTTTGTAACAGTTCTTTTTTTGTTATTGTGGGAAGTTCTGTTTCTTCTGCTGTTTTCTCTTCTTCTTTCTGTGCCTCTTTCTGGAATGTGCCAATTGCCCCAATGCTTTCAGGTGCATTCTCTTCTGAAGTTTTCTGTAGAGCATCTTGATTTACGATAAGAGATATTTTCTTTGGCTCCTGTACTGGCATTACTTCAAACACTTCTTCTTGGTTAACTACTTTCTTTGCTTTTGGCGCAGATGAAACTGGTAATATGGCTGCACGTTTTCTGGATGGTGCGGGCAGTTTGCGTTTTCTCTTCAATAAAGTAGTAACCCTTTGTGTTTTCTCTATTGTTTCATCACTTGATATTTCTGATTCCGTTTCACTGCATGGTAGAGGGGGTTTTATATCATCCAAGAAAAACTTTCTGAAGGTTTCCTTGAAGAATTCGATGGCTGTTGTGTTCTCTTGAAATGGAACATTAAGGCACATTTTATTCATCAAATGGACAGATTGTACATAAAATGGTTTGTGAGTGAATAATGCATGCAGAATATTAATGGCAATTTCGGGTGTTATATCAGGGTATTTGTATTTTAAGTGTGGCTGTGGCGGTTGATAGAAATCTACCGATGGATTCCAAGCACTCAGCACCTTCAAAAACTCTTTTACTATTTTTGTAGTTGAGGATGTTCCCTTTGGATCAGCCGTGACATGTGGTGCAGGTTCTTTTTCAAAAGAATACTCTACAACCAATCTTCTATGAGCAATGTCTAATTGATGAAGACGTAACAAAGATGCTTTTGCCCTTTCAATGTTACCAAAAGAAGCGAAAACGTAATTCCGCTTAGCTGATGTCTCCCATACTTTTTCAGCTCCAAAATGCCGGAGCAGTTGTTCTTTATCCTGGAACGAAAGCGCCACCGGTAAATGCCTAATTACTAGAACTTTGGACATGACGACACTTTCTTGCAAAAAAGACAAAAGTCAAATAAAAACGTAAAAACTAAAATAAAATAACAAAAAATCAAAGAGCACACAATTACCAAATACCAAAGAGTATATAATCACTGCGTTTGACACATAAAAAGTTACTCTATGTTTAACACTACCCCATTTTGAGAGTGTTCCATTACATGCCAAGAACACCAAAAACAAATGTACTCTGTGGCCAAAAACGATCACTAGTAAATTATATACTCTTTAACGATCACATTCAAATCAAAATATGGACTTCACTAAAAGTTAAAAGAGCACACAGCACACATATTTATACGGTAGCAAACTATACAAAAAAGGAAAGCAAATTAGCAATCCATTATGACCGAAGAACCAGAAAGAAAGGCCGTTAAAGTGGTAGTCTTGGGCGATATTGGAAGAAGCCCACGTATGCAGTATCATGCATTATCTCTCGCTAGCAACGGCCTGAAAGTTAATATTATAGCCTATGTAGATACTGCACCGCTTACTGAAATATTGGAAAATCCCAACATCACCATTTCCAAACTCCATCCGTTGATATTTGTTAAGGGACCGAAGCTTGTCCAGTATGCGGCAAAAGCTATCTGGCAGACGATAAGTTTATTAATCATGTTGTTTATCACTGGTAATTGCAATTACTTACTGTGCCAGAACCCGCCGGCAATACCTACGCTGCCGGTTTGTCGCTTCTATTGTCTGCTAACAAGGACAAAGTTAATTATAGACTGGCACAACTATGCATTTTCAATAATGTCTATGTCCTTGCCCCAAGACCATTTGCTTCTGAGGTTTTCTAAGCACATTGAGAGATATTTTGGGCAGTCTTCGCAGCAAAACCTATGTGTGACATATGCTATGAAAGAAGACTTATTGAAGAATTGGGATATAGTGTAAGTAGGTATACATTTACAAGAAGCATCCAGAGACACTTTTGTGAAAGTATTATCCTAATAGACTTGTTGCTTGTTGATAGATAATTTCTAGGTAAGATTGTTCCATTGTTAATGTTAGAACGCACTACTTAGCCTTACAATAACTCCACTGTTTAGAGTTACTCAGAAAGCATCCAAGGTTGCTAGACACTTAAACGCAGGGTAGATTTATATAATCTTTATGAACAGAAATTTAATATAACAGCATTACAAAAACATATTTTATTTTTTTTGCTATTTCTAGAATGCCTCTTTAAATAGACATTCTATTTATATTACAATCTAGTCATCTACTTGACTAATGAGTAATTTGAATTTAACCTAAACTTCTACAATC
The DNA here is from genome assembly GCA_963580505.1 of Ennomos erosarius. Lineage (NCBI taxonomy): Eukaryota > Metazoa > Arthropoda > Insecta > Lepidoptera > Geometridae > Ennomos > Ennomos erosarius. Next base: position 14,056,264 of record OY756988.1, read on the forward strand.
AAAATATTCTAAGAATGTGTCCAATAACATGTTTCTTATTGTCTCTAAGGCGAAGACACATGGTTCTTGTGTTCTTTTTAGGTAGCACTTGTTTGCATTACAAAAACGTTTGGGACTATTAAAACATTGCTTCTTTACGTTTATTGATATTAAGCAAATCAATTACATTTTTATTCTCTATAAAAATTGACACTGAAAATTTTCTCTGATTCCAAACAAACTATTGTCTTTTTAAATCTGTATTCAAAAAGACAACCAACCAGCATGTCTACCTGACATGAGGTTACATGCGTATAATAAGTGCTGTCACACCTCTATGCTCCAACAGTTAACTAGGTACTTACTACATCATTTTCTTTAAAACTTTATCCTGCTAAACACATTGATTTGAGTTCACAAGTACACCATTCTGCTGTACTAAATAGTAACATGCAATGTTTTAGGTCCACAGTCTTATATGATAGACCTCCAAAAATATTTCATCCAATCTCTTTACCAGAAAAACATGATTGGTTCCTTAAGATCAGTCAGCAATACCCAGTATTTGGATGTACAGGCAGAGAACAGCTGAATCAGCCATTGGATGTAGAAAGGACAGCATTCACTCAAATTCAAGGAGGTGTAGTTGAGTTCAGATTGGATCGACCAGGGATCCTGTTTTCCAGCACAAGCTGGACAGAAGATGAGGATTTTGGTATATTGGTGGATGCTTTGCAAGGTGGGAGTTTTTACCTTCAAGATCAGATTCAATATCTAATTAATCTTTAGCTGCCTTCTTAATAAATGTGGAGTAGCTTTGGACTAGTTAAACCACCTTATGTCTTTTTCAATCAAGTTCAATATTCTAATCCCAAAAAAGACTCAAAGTGGAGTAACTAATCCAAAGCTACTCCACATTTATTAATAAGGCCAAGCCAAACTTACACTAATACCGTTATTGATCCACCTGTCTTTATTTTATTCCATGTGGGGTCAGAGTAAACCCCTTTGAAATTTTGCAGTGTATGAAACAACCCACAGTCTTACGAATAAACTGCCAAAGCTTCTATGTGTGATCACTGGCAAGGGTCCAATGAAGCAAAAGTACATAGAACTGGTGGCTCGGAAGAACTGGCAGCATGTTAAAGTCATCACCCCATGGCTAGAAGCAGGTGACTACCCCACCATGGTGGCTAGTGCTGACCTCGGAGTATGTCTACACACCAGCTCCTCTGGACTAGACTTGCCAATGAAGGTGGTAGACATGTTTGGAGCTGGATTGCCTGTTTGCGCTTTTGATTTCTTGTGGTAAGTAACAGTACAATAGCTATATTTTAAAGGAAATGTTTTGTTCATGAATGGCATGTCCTGGCCTAAAAGTTGCATAGATGCATAGGTTCAAATCTTATGTAAATCAATTTTTCTTTACAAATTAATCTGACATAATTTTAAAGTAAGAATGTTGTGCTGTCTCTTTCATGCAGGTTGAAATGACAGTGGCCCTATTCCGATTCACGCTAAAATCGATGGTATCGATATTATCGCGCTAAAAACGCGTACCGAATTGCCGTGAGCGCGACAACGAAATCTCAGGTAAACGTCATGACCGACGCCATCTTGCGATATCGTCATCCGTGATTGGTTGTCCCGAGTCATTGACAGCGGTCAAAGTCATTGAGCGCAATATCTGAATCGGAACGCTGAAAAATCAACGTGAGCGCTGGGAGCGCTATGAGCGATTTTACTAAGTGACTCGGAATACGGGGAATGACCGCAATGTTTTTATTACCCCAGATAATATAATACCTACAGTACAGATGCCTCATCCCATACAACAGAATAATGCAGGCTATTTTACGAATTATTTTATTTCTGCATAACGCAAGATTATCAAGCGACATTTATTGCGTGTTGGCGAAGTATTGGGCCAAATGAATACACTGGACACTAAAACTAGTAACTCTCACATGATTCCTACATTTTTTTCAAGTTTGGGCTATTTTGCGTTTGTACCTGACCCCATGGTGTTACTGAGAATACAATTTTGCACAATGGAATAATAACTGATTGTTTTCAATAAAAAAATCGTCAAGATTAAATAATTCACCACTAATAAATCAAGACCCCATTTTCAAATCTGTGCACAAAATGACAGTAGTATTCACATATAACTCTTTGTTTTAGTTTGGATGAACTAGTAGAAAATGGCATCAACGGTTACACCTTCAAGAGCAGTGAAGAGCTATCCAAACAAATAGTAGGTTGGTTTGAAGATTTCCCACTAAATGAGAAACAGAATAGAAAAGCAGAGAAGATGAAACGAGAACTGACAAAATTCCAGGAGTCAAGATGGGAAGATAACTGGAACCTTCGAGTCAGAAAACATTTTGAATCATGATATTTTTTTAATAGATTAATGCCAAATATGTACCTAATTATTAAGAAAATTTATAACTACAATCCTATTCCTAATTTAAAAATAATATACTTATTTTTTCAAAATGGTCTGTTATGTTCTTATCTTCTGTTATGCTAGATGATGTAGATGGGGGAATGGATATAAATAATAAACATTGCAAAGTTTTACAGTTACATTAACAAAAATAACATGTTAATATCTCATACACATACATACATCAAGGTACACTTAAACTAATAGTCTTTCAATTTCTTGCTGAATGCCTTGGATTTGAGGTTTCAGCTGAGACCCTTCATTGATAGTAATAGAACAGGCTATGATAGGGCGAGACACGCCGCAGGCGCGTCCTAGAGCTTGTTTTGATCTAACAAAAACATAAGGCACATTTTTGTCTTCACATAAGATTGGAATGTGCAATACGATTTCGAGAGGCTCGGCATCAGCTGCCATGATTATAAACTCTGACAAGCCTCGGTTGAGGGTTTTGGTAGCTTCATTGGCGCCTTTTCGTAGCTGCTTGTAGTTTGACGCCTGCTGCACCAAGTTGAGAATTTTGGCAGTGAGCGGTGCGTCAGCAAGAGGGTACGCTTTAGGGTTCACTGCTGCCTCTGTTTCAGCCTGAAAGTAAGTATAACAAATTACGCACGATCATCACAAGTACATAACCTAAAAATCCGCATGGGTTTATTTAGGGTATGAACATAATTATTATAAATCGGAGTGACTTAGGGACCATGATCTAGTGGAGTGGATCAACAGGTTGAGTTATTTTTGATACATACATATAGAACTATGATCAAAATAAAGATAAAAGCACGTGTAACTTACCATGTTTATAAAGAAAGTAGTACCGGAGCGTTGGTGTAAAACTCAACCTCTCGGCGATTTCTCGCTTCACTGAGGAACTTTCAGGCAAAAACAAGCGTTCACAAAACAATGGTTTAGTTATTGATTGAGAAAAATGTAAATTTATGGAGAGCACAAAAATTCACTTCTTTCTTGCAGGCACTTTCGCACGGTTATTTTTTTAATTTTAATTTTGTTTTTTTTTTCTTCTTATATTTTGGCTCCACACATCATGTATTTAGCCAGTGTCAAGTATTGTAATTTTTCATCGTTTAAGAATATATCGCGTAAGTCAAGTCTTAGTCATAGTCCAGTCTAAGTCAGGTAGTCGTAGTCCAGTCTAAGTCATGCTCCAGTAAAGTGGTGGCAACTTTACTAGAAGCTTCTATGGAATTTTGGAAGCAACACGAAAACTCACGTTTCATCACATCATATCACTTGCCCACACTTATGCTCGTAATTTAGGACTTAATGCGTAAAACGCCACCAATTTTAAACATTAATATTTAATAATACTGGAAAAAGCACAAGTTTTGAGAAATAATACAATGCAACGACGTGAAAATTTCCGCGTTCCCGCCAAAAAAAAACTATTTTATGTTAAGCAAGCAAATCGAACCAGGGGGTCTAGCAAAGATACCAACCACTAACGCTAACTCCAAAATGTACTAGGATGACAATTTGGAAATCGCTAACTATTCCGCAGCGAATGTCATTTCAATACATTTTGGAGTTAGCGTTAGTGGTTGGTATCTTTGCTAGACCCCAAGATTTGACATTGAAGCCACAATAAAAAAAAGTTGAAGTTGATGATTTGACATTGACAATTCAGTAAATCTGATGTGGATATGTCACAGTCTTATTGTAAAAACCGTCTCACTTGACATTGGCAGAATTATTGCAAAAAAGCGATAGTTAGCCATTGAAGAAGAAGATGAAAAAGAACGGTTTTTTTTCTTCTTATATTTTGGCTCCACACATAGCGTATTTAGCCAGTGTCAAGTATTATATTTTCATCGTGTTATAAAATATTTCACGCAAAGTCATGTCCTAGTCATAGTCATAAGTCCAGTCTAAGTCAGGTAGTCATAGTCCAGTCTAAGTCATGCTCCAGCAAAGTGGTGGCAACTTTACTAGAAGCTTCTATGGAGTTTTGGAAGCAACACGAAAAGTCACGTTTCACCACATTATATCACTTGCCCTCACTCATGCTCGTAATTCAGCACTTAATGCATAAAACGCCACCAATTTTAAACATTAACACTGGAAAAAGCACAAGTTTTGATAAATAATACAATACAACGACATGAACTTTTCCGCGTTCCCGCCAAAACTCCAAAAAAAAGAACGGTTTGTTTATAAAAAAAAACGATAATAAAACCGGTTATTTATAAACTGTCGATTTATTGCAATATTGCAAACTGACGATCTGTCTTACATTACAATAACACGGATGATATTTCAATTATTTACAAACAGTCGGTGCCTAGCGGTGAGTTTAGGGTTCTAGTAGCGTTTAATTATTGTGAACAATTCACCAATTTTTGCTGTAATTTATTGTTTTTTTAGTCACTAGAGTGGCTAACCAGTAGGTTACGACGACCAGCCAAGCAAGGAGTGTTAGGTTAGTTTTGACCACGCTAGAAGTACACAATTACGAAAAAACGAAATGATGCAGATTAATTACAAATAACCGAAATATCGACTGTTTTATTGTGAGACGCATTGCCCGTTGCAATAAATCGTCAGTTTATAAATAACCGCGTTTTTTTATAAACAAAATTTTGATTTTACAAAAAGACGGTGATAGATACAGCACTCAGTATGCATAGACATATATATTATCTAGGCTATTAATTTATTTAGTCAGTGACCGACAGGTAACAAAACCAGTATAAAGGACTGCAACTGTCATGGGCGGCCGTGTCGCTTAACATCAGGTGAACGACAAGCTCGTCACGTCATTCATTCTTGTAAAAAAAAAGGAAGAGGGAAAAAAATAAGGGAAAAGGATTAATCGGTGAATTTTTCCAAGGAACTTATACGTAATTCTTGTCCCTAGTTAAAAAATATATATCACGTAAAGTCAAGTCTTAGTCATAGTCATAGTGTCCAGTCAAGTCAGGTAGTCATAGTCCAGTCCACAGATTAGTTGTGAATCAAGCAGCAAGTATCAATAAAAAACGCATGTCTACAATCTTAGAAATGTAATTCATTGTTATTCTTTACAAAATAATTATACCTAAGTAGTTATCAGTCTATCCATTCTATTGATAAACAATACTATTATAAGTTATATAGGTTGGGTTGTTATAGTAGTGTATGTAATAGATAAGCAATAAGCATGGCTCAGAAAAATCAGTGTTGAGAGTGTTTATGATGAGGCCCTGGTATAAAACCTCTATTCCATGGTAAACAGTAATTAATACCTATTATACATGGACAATGTATTTGTTAATCATCACCTTTCATCATCATCACTGGCCCATTTGGCTACATAACTGAAAACTGGAAGAGTAGTACAGTACAGGTTTGCCGTCTCTTTCGCACTAACAGCATAGGCTCGGCTGTTAAGGGTAACTTGTGTATAGTGTAGCACTTTTAATAATGGGTATAAGTGCTGTAACAAACCAATGAGCTCACGATGTGTGTTATTTCATTGGACAAACAAAAAGCTGTATCACAGACTGTTGGAACTATGAAAACTGTCGACCGGTGGATTAACTACTGAGGCGTCACGTCATCTTTATTGGCTCACGATGCGATTTAGTTGCATCACAAAAAATACTGCGTATTCTTCAATTTAAAAATTATCAGTTTTTTAATTTTAGTGACCACTAACATCGTAAATTGAATTACTTAAGAATATTCAATACGAATAAGAGCGCATGCTGATGAGATGTTCATGAGTAGTAGATACATTACGTAGTACAACTGGTAGTAACATTAACATGGGGACATACACAAAAAAAATAGTTTACATAGACTAAAAATTAATCCAAGAAAAAATTTATAAGGTTTCACCGGCTTCACATAACCATGCGAATAAAGACGACGCGCGGCGCCAACTAATACTATCCTTTCAAAATCTATTTACATATTGTCCTTCAAAGCGGGCGCTTTGGACACCAAAGCTAATTTGGTTTCTTGAACTGGTGGTTATTTTGCTGCGCTTGACTAGATAAGAAGGCGAGGTGTCCCTTAGGGCACTTGTTGGCGTAATGTCCCTTGTGACCGCACTTGTAGCACGTGACCTCTTCTAGCGGCTTGTGGGCGAGGCGCTGGAGGCGCGGCGCCGGGCTGGCCTCGCCCTCCACCTCGCTGGCAGGCTTCACGTACCCCAGGGCTCGCAGCCTTGCCTCCTCTTGTCTTTGAGCTTGTTCCCTTTGCTAGAACATTATGTACATTCAAATTACACTGTGAAATTGATTAATTATTTTGCGCCTGAGTGGTATATTATTATTATTCATTTATTTCAGTCAGAATAGGAGCAAAGTTGTTTTTTGCTTTGAGTGCTGATGTTGAATCAAAGGCACGAGATGCAAAAACTTTGCTCTCGAGTAGCACATAAAACTTTTCACCTCAGCAGTGAGAACATCATTACAGGTAGGTACTTACCACAGAGCTATGAATGAAACAAATGACGCGTCGCCTATAGAGGAAGCGTTTTTTTTTTGCTCTGTGGTACTTACCTTGTAACGAAACACTATCACGTTCCCACCAAAAGGATGATAAAGGAAAAAAAATCATGTTCTCTCCAAAACTCCATATAAATGTAATCTAAAGCTAGCTAAATACACTATAAAAATGGATTAAAATTAAAATTGATGATCTTCATCATCATCATCTTCTTTTTTTAAGACGCAAAAGAAGTGTTATCTTAATTTATAAATAAATATAAATGCCATCCTTGTTATTTCTTAATTATAACCAGCCCTAAAAGTGTAAGGCAGACCCTTTGCACAACATACCTCAGGAGGAATCTTATTACATGTAGATGCTTTATGACCGACTTCACCACAGTAGTGGCACACGGGCAGACGTTTACTGTCCTTAGTTTGTTCCGGAGGGGCGGGCAGCTCAAAGCGGGGATGCATGTACTTGCAAGCTGGTCCCTCGGGGCAGAGCCCGGCTAGATAGTTGATGCAGAGCACTCGGCGAACATGCCGGTGCCGACAGTGGGGCCCGTGCCTGCAGAACCCACGGTCATACCTGGAAGTTCAATTGTATAGTTTTAGGCAAGCATGTAGCATCGTAGACCGCATCATCAATTTCCATCAGGTGTGATTGCAAACTAATGCAGACCTATTCAGTTTAAAAAATATACATATTGTATAATTTATTCTTCTAGCTAGACTAGTGCAGCAAGCCAATATATACCTCGGACACCTACACAAAAGAATGCTAGCATGTTTGGTGCCGTGCGGACTGCCAGTTGAACATTTATAATACTTCTCTCCAACATACTCGTTTAATTGGGCTAAATGAATATGTACAGTAGATGCCCATGGTTTCTTATTTAAAGACAAGACAAAATGAACATAAGATGAAGGCTCAGGAGCTTGCCTTAGGAGGCTCTATTCCACTAGGATACCCCAAAACAATTCACTGGTATTGATTTTTCAAATGTATAGGTCTATATATTTATTTATTTATTGTGATAAAAACGACAAAATCAATTACAATTACCACAAAATATTTCATACAGTAGCCTAAACATGTCAAGGTAAAAAATAGGAAGGAATAAAAATAAAATTAAAAATATATAAGTAAGTACAATAGGTTAATACAATAATATCAAATAAAATAAAAAGTTCATCATCCAAGAAAAATTAATAACCAAAATTATTTACTGTCGCTACTGTCGGGATTATTCACTCCATTGGTCACTTCACAATAAGACAATACTGCCGCAACTATGTTAGACCATTTGTCAAAATAAAAGTCAAACTCAGTGTTGGCGTCACGGAGCGCATGAAGGTGGCGCCGAGGGCGAACCGGCGGTGACATCACTCCAGCCCTCGTACGACCGCTATCAAATGAAAAAAGCTTATGTTGTCCTCTGTCACCACGCCTCTTTGACGGTATGTACCAGTAGATTGACAAAAGCTGATAAATGAATAAGTTATTACCCAGCAAGCATTATTTTGTTTGAATTACTTTGAAAAGTTGTTAAATACTAAGTGTTAGGACTTTTCTGCAAAGTTTGTCTAGGTAGGTACCACCGCTTTGCCAGTTAATCTGCCGCCAAGCGGTAGTGTACAAGCACTGCTGTGTTCCGGTTTAAAAGGCATTGTAGCTAGTGAAATTACTGGGCAAATGAGTGGGCAACTTTATGACCTGATCGCACAGTCGAGTAATCTGATTACTAAACTGTGTGATGTCTCAGGATGGCGTGCGCAGTACAGTCTCACTCGAAACTTTATTATTTCAGAGTTCCGAGTGACACTGCAACTGTTATGGGCAGCACTTAACCTCAGGTGAACGACTGGCTCGTCAAGTCACTCATTCTCATAAAAAAAATGTGGACAGTACCCAAGCACAATATACTATATGCGAAAAATAATATAATTACCTATATTTTTCTATACCTACGTCATACTAATATACATTATAATACATACCAAGGACAGTCTTTTATCTTGCTCTCTGGGTCTATGTGCAAAAATGGACATTCCTTATTATGACAAGCATTAAATCTTGCATAGAAGTAGCATTCAGGCATCTTGGACATATCATACTCATGGAGAAATTCACATTGATCTCCTTTTTTGCAGAGTCCTCGCAGCCAATGCTTGCACACCACAGTGCGGTCGCCACGGACATGTCGGTATGGGCACTGAGGGCCGTTTCCACAGCCTCCAGCCTGTGAGTAAAACTCGCATACTGCTGCAGTAGATTCTGAAAGCACAAATTACATTTACATGTGTGGTAAATAAGCAACTGGCCACTTCTTGCTTTCGAACTATTTGATTTGTGATGTATTGGTGTGTTAATAATATTGTGGACGAACTCTATTTTAAGGTCCCGATGGAGGTCGTCGTTTCGTATATACCAGGGTGCATTGACAATTTCCCTTAGCACTTTATTCTGGCACCGCTGGATGGTTAATATATTGTTCTGTTTGGTACAGCCCCATAGCTGTATACCATAAGTCCATACTGGCATGAGGACTTGCTTGTATAATAAAACTTTATTGTGCATCGACAGAGCAGAGTGTCTACCAAGCAGCCAATACATTATTTTATAACGCAACTCAAGTACTTCTTTTTTTCTTGACGTGGGCTTTCCAGCGGAGCTTCACATCAAGTCATAACCAGATATTTGGCTGTATTCTCATATGGAATCAGTTGGTTGTTGATATAAATAGGAGAATACTGATGGATTTTGTTTCTGAAGTCAATATGAATAGATTTGGATTCGTTTAATTTAATCCTCCATTTCTTAGTCCAATCGTAGACTCGATTGACAGCCACTTGCACCTTTTCTACTGCTTCTTTATGGGTATTTCCTACTGCCATCATTGCAGTGTCATCAGCAAAGGTCGCAATGGTGTTATTTTTTAACTCTGGTATATCACAGGTATATAGTAGGTACAGGACCGGACCTAACACACTACCTTGTGGTACACCAGCGTGATCAATACATACAATCGTTGAAACTCTTATCTAAGGATTGCAGTTTTAAATCAGTGAGCGCTGAGCAAAACGAAAGCGAATATGTTCGCGATGCATTCATCTCAGGATTATCATCACCAACAATACGACAGCGGCTCATAGAAAACAGTACTCTAACTTTAGACAAAGCATACGAGCAAGCGCGATCTTTGGAATTAGCGCAAATTCAAAACGATAGTTATCGCCGCCGGGAAGCTACACCTAGTATGATTAATTATACCTCCAATGACTCCACTACTGCGGCTGCGCGTGGACATTATAAAAGTGAATCATGCTTTTTCTGCGGGAATCCACGCCACCCTCGATGGGAATGTCCTGCCTCTAATGCTACGTGTTCGAAATGCGGTAAAAAGGGTCATTTTTCAAAAGTTTGCCTCAGTAAAGCTACTCAAAAGGCCGCAAGTGCGACAACAGAAGACGATTATGATGCTCACGAATCACCCACCACGTCGCATACGTTTTCATGCATATTGTCAGCAGCGAATCTCAATAAAGCTACTGTACCGGTCATTATTAATGGAAAGACTACTGCGAGAGCTCTCATCGATACAGGCAGCACAGCAAGTTTTATCGATCAACGTCTTGTAACTCTGTGCAATTTGAATATCACACCCTGCAAACAAAAAATAACGATCGCAACGTCAAATTTGAGTACACACGTCAATGGATCATGCACATTGAAGCTAAAAATACAAAATCAGATAATAGAAGCACACTTATGATCATGAATGGACTTTGCGCAGTCATAATAATCGGTCATGATATTTAGAAAAATCATAAGGCCTTAGAAATGCATTTTGGTGGTTCTCAATCGTCACGCAAGCTATGCGTTTTGTCTGAAGCAAATATTTAACCAGTTAGTTTATTTACTAATCTACTATCTTTTGACAAACCGATCGCTGTCAAGTCCAGAAGACACTCTGACTCAGATTCTCTTTTTATCAAAGCCGAAATACAAAAACTTTTCGATGACAAAATCATCGAACCAAGTCTTTCGCCGTGGAGAGCACAAGTTCTTGTTACTTCCAACGAGCATCATAAGAAAAGGATGGTTATCGATTACTCCCAGATTATAAACAGATTCACAGAACTTGATGCTTATCCTTTACCATCAATGGATGGGCTTATTTCAAAGGTAGTGTAACGGACCATACCCCGGCCTATAAACTTAGACATAAATACACCTAAGGATGGCATCATCCAGACGATGATTTTAAAACATGATATTTCTATAACACTTAGAGTTCCATCTTGAAACCATAACTTTGAAATAAGCAATGACAGCTACGCCATAAATTACCTAAATAGCGACATTTTCTGAGAATGCACAATCTCGAATTGCAGGCACTTGTAAACGATAGTTTTTTGTGATGAACTAAGGAAACCACGCCTCTATTTCTAAGTTAAGATGATGACCAATAGTAAACATTGAAACGATCTGTACGGCCAACCCTAATTAGAGGAAGTAGGGATAGGGTAGCTGACCATTGACATCAGTCACGTCCGCTCGCGCTTTGTCACAGGTTGCATCGGTGCAACTAAGTAATAGTTACCGCGTGTGAAGTTTTAAATATGTGTTTGATAAAAAGAACTCATATACATAGTGTTACAATGGGGAAAAATAAAGAAGAAGAAGCGGCAGTGGAGGATTAAAGCTAAGTAGTGCTCAGACTAAGTTTACTACAGGTCTTTTACCTATAATAAAATACCTTCATCATGGCGGAAGACTACTATTTTTCATATTATTAATATTGCCAATGCCGGACTGATTTCATTAAACCACTACAGTGAATGCACTGTTGAACAATACCTATTACAATAAAGCGGACTGCTGAACAATTTTTATCATTAGCTATAGCTAACTAGTTATAATTGATTACACTGGTACACAGTATAAGCGCACTGCTGAACAATATTACAATAAAGCGGATTGCTGAACTATTTAGTATTATCGCTAACTGGTTATGATTAACAAATCATTATACGAGACCAGAACAATAAGTCAACTACTGAACTGTTTTCAAACATTATAATTTAAATTCTTCACATATTATGATGGAATTATGTATGTCTTATGTGTAACTACCACTTCTACAGCCACTATTATTTATTGACTAGTTTGTACATATTTTGACTATATTGTGTGCATTTGTGACTTGAATATTTCCTTTAACAATGTTATTAATATTGATAATGAATATAATTATTTCGTTGACAGAGCTCCTAAACGAAATACGGCAATGATTGTTATTGTTATTTAGAGAGGCCTTTATCTGCAGAGCGAGCACAGCGTAATTGAGCGTACCATGCATGACCTCTGGTAAAGAGATTTTACATAAACATACCACAAACTGCATATTCAAAGGACCAACCCTCTACAATGATCATATGAAATGTGAGATGGCTATTAAACCAATACACCAGAGAATACATTAACTATACAACTCTATTTGTGTATTCTCACATGAGTCGTATAGTTTTCTATACTTCAGCATTTAGGAATTGTTGGCGTCTGAGCGATCATGTTTGCAAGGAATGGAAAACTATGCCCCACATGGGTGATTCTTTAGGGAACACACCGATGGATACTTTGTTATATTACAACCTCATATACACACCATGAAGATCCTGAAACAGAATCTGATTCCAGCTGGATTTCTGCCGAGTCTAATGAACGTGAACCAGATTCTAGCAGCACAGAGGTTCCTGAACCGGATTCTAGTAGCACAGATGTTCCTGAACCGCGTCGCTCAGCCAGAGAGCGACGTTCTCCTGCTTATTTGCAAGATTATAACTGGTCACTTCTTGCTTTCGAACTATTTGATTTGTGATGTATTGGTATTGACATTGTCAGTTTATAACAAGCTAGATTTTTATCGAATAAAGCCATGTTTTCTCATTAAATGGTATAATTCTACAACATGTATAAACTGATAGGAGGAACAGATAAAGTAGACAAAATAATGAATAAAAATAAATAAAAGGGCGGGAGAGCTGCTTCTGCTTAGGTGGTATGAGGAAAGGAAACCTGGGGAAGTCAAAGTACGTAGTACAACCTCTGGGAAGTATAGCAGTGCAGACGATACTCACTGTCCATCCCGGGGAATGGTAGAGGAAGTGCTCCATATTGTTCTTCTAATGCGTAATCTATGTCAAATTTTATATGATCAACGCTAGCCACCAATACTTCCATTATTATTGAGAAGAAAATTAGAAAAATGAAATATCGCAACGCAGAAACGAAACAAAACGACACACTATACACTATAGTTATATCCAGTGTTGCCGTTTCAGAAATATAAAAGTCCCCAGACAGATATGAAAAAGTCGCCAGATTTTACAAACACATCAAAAAAATCCGCTAGATTATCATTAAAGATCTCTGGGCTGTGATAATTAATAATAGTTATTCAATTATAGTAAGTTGAACATTTTAAGTGGGATTATCCTTCATTTTAACAATAAACATGGCTTAAGAAATCCGCTTAAGCATTTTAAATATTCACATAGAACTACGTGCTTCTCAAGGATTATGTAAAATAAATGAAAGTAGGGGATTTCCCGTGAATTGAATGACGCCAATAGTACATATTTATAATGTAGCCAGCAACAATATTTGATTTTGACTGACAAAACCTGTCATAATTTGAAAATATTATTTGGTTCATTGTAAAATTTTGGATATCATAGATCAAAAAAGTCGCTAGATTATTTTTCTGGGGTCCAATATGAAAAAAAAGTCGCTGAAGACTTTAAAAATCCGCTAGATATAGCGACAAAGTCGCTAAAACGGCATCACTGGTTATATCCTCTTTGACCACAGACTACTAAGAGATACTACGTATCAGACGGGAGACCGGAATGCACGGCCAGCGTAATGTACAGCCAATATTGTACAGCCCGGAATGTACAGCCCGGAATCCGTGTACATGGCTTCGAATTCCGTGGCCGTGCAATACGGGTCGTACAATATTGGCTGCGCAATACTGGTACAGGAAGTAATGCACGGCCAGGAATGTACAGCCCGGAATCCATGTACATGGCTTCGAATTCCGTGGTTGTACAATACTGGTCGTACAATACTGGCCGCGAAATATCGGCACGGGCAGATAATGTACGGCCTGGAATGTACAGCCCGGAATTGGAAGCCAACCATAGACAAATATAGAACCTTTATATGTCATCGCGATGCCTCGTTTATAGCAGGCGAGTAGTTATAATCGATCGATTAGGCCAAAGAGTATACACATATTGAAAATATCTAATTTGGCCTAGAATTTGTCTGTGTGTGTTTTCCCGCGTGTAGCTTTAGCCAACTGCCAAAGAGAATCTAATAAGTGATCAAACTACTTACCTGACGTTCGATCATTATTGTACGAAGTGCTTCGTTCGAAGACATAGAACTTTTAACATGCAGCAGTCCCATTTGCTGGCAACATAAACGCAACTTTAGAGCCTCCATAGAGCCCTAAAACAAAAAACTAAACACACCCTAGTCTATGTCACGCGTCCTGTCAAAGGCAATTTCTTCAGAGCTTGTACTCAACTTTACCCATGGGTAGGGTGGGAAGGGTGTGTATGTCTTCGAACGAAGCACTTCGTACAATAATGATCGAACGTCAGGTAAGTAGTTTGATCACTTATTGTACATCGTGCATTCGTTCGAAGACATAGAACTTTTAACATGCAGATGTTCAGAGACAATTAATGGTAAAGTTGAGATAAGAATTAAGTATTAAAATGTTTGTTGTAATAAAAACAGTTGTTTCATTTTAATCGCCTTAATAAATGTAATTATTGTAATCCAGTAGTGATAGGTTGGTACCTTCGTAATTAGTTACCATTAAATAATTATTTCCATAAAATCCATTCACTCCAGTATATATTGGCTGCGTGGCCAGTCACACTCAAGTTATCAAGGATTTCTAAACTGGTATTTTTACTTTAAACAATAAAATCAGTCTAATCAATTATTGATAATGAATGAATCGCCTAAGTAAAAATTATTAATAATCAGTGGAGTGTAGTTTGGCACACACATAAAATTGGCAACAACGTAATATAAATTACACTACTTATTATAATTATGTAGTGTAATTCTTGTACCTAGGGCTACAAGCTTAAAATTTTGTAGTATTATAATTATGTTTTGTCATTGATAATAGCATTGGAAAATTGTCCCGGAGCATTAGCTATGGGTCTGCTATAAAATTTTGTAAATGTTGACGAGCTATTAGTCCAACCCGCTGTTTGTCTTATTATCTCCAAGAAACACATCTTTTAATTTAAAGTTGACAAAAGTAATTTTTTTTTTTTTTTTTTTTTAAAGTGTTTTTGAGTACGACCGGTAGTATCCCCTACCTAGTCTGTGACAAGATGTCAGTTTCTTTAACGCATCTATTAATTGTTGTTCAATGACAATATCAAATGATTTATTTATATTGTTTGAAATATTTTATGAGGCATAATATTCAAGGTACTTTTTTGCTGGGCAGATTTTATTATTCAGATAATTGCAAGTATAAGATAGGCTTGACTTACCCTGAAGCAGACTAAGATTTATGACATGAACCCCTTCATTATGAAATGAAGTGTTAGAGTTTTATTAATGACAAGGTTTGTGCTCCCTATGCTGTACCTACTCAATGCTAGTAGTATTACAGGTTAAACTTGGTGACTGATTGTGTGTCCAGGTCTGTAAGACACAGAACTATTATAGAACCCCGTGGTTTGGTATTTTGCCAAAGGTGGATTTTTAAATTTATAGGATCCTTCATAATCTCTTTTAAATGGTCATCATCCCCAATTTTAGAGTTGTTAATTTGTGATATTGCTGATTTACAGAGCCATAAGCCTCTCAGAATTTAAATAATTTTGTTAGAAATTAAATAACATTCGGTACTGAAGGTATAAATGGATCTATATTTCTCTCTTGGCTAAATATCTGCCCCAGATCCTACATCATATTGTTTTAACATGTTCCATGTAAGAAAGCATAGCATGTTGGTGGAATGGTCTGTCTCAATCTCAACCATGCTTGCTTGATAGAACTCCTGCAATCAGTGTAAGCTATTTGTGCAGGGGAGGGATGTCTCTGAAAGAAGAGTGCAATCAATCTTTTTCAGTTTGAAAACATCATTAAGTCTGAATATGGCATGGTTTGTATAACTAGCCAACCTGGCTGAGACGACCAATATGGAACTATAATTATTTTTGTAGTTGTAAAGTTTCTAATTTTTTTTATATATTTTAATATTAAACTTAAGTGGGGTAAAAGCATAAAAGAAATATTGGAACTGGTTTACAGTAAAGGCATCACATTTACTTGGTATCTGGATCTGGGTCGCCAAGGTATATAAGTGACATTTAGCTTCAACCCTAGATGCAAACAAATTTGTGTTGGGTTAATAGTTTTCTGTGACTATTTATCGGCATCTGTTATCTGATGATTTCGACGGGCCTGATAGCCCAGTTGGCAGCATCCCTGCCCTCCGAACTGAAGGCCGTGGGATCGATTCCTACCCAGGACAAACATTTGTGTGATGAACATAGATGTTCGTTCCGCGTCCGGGTGCCACACTGCATTCCACGCATGTATTTACAAACAAAAAGTATATAAATATTGTATCAGTTATCTGATTCCCACAGTACAAGCCATGCCCAGTATGGGGCCAGATGGCACTGTGAAATATCCACACATACCTATTTATTTATTATTTACTCATACTAAAATGTGGATATATTTAATGTTTCATAAAGAATTTTAAGCTGAGAAATATTGTTAATAATTCCAAAAATTAAAATTATGTGATAAGCTTCGCAAAATGTGTGTTTTGTGTGTGCTTCTTGTTTCCACATTCCATTTATTTTTCGACTATAGTCACGTGTACATCCTGTTCTATTTGCATCAATAATGATTTCATCATCATATATTATTTATCAATTTATTTATTATATTTTTAATACTGTTGGCCCACCAAGACAGATCAAGTTTACCCCTTAGGGAATATCATAGCATAGGTCCCTCCCTTGACTTAGCTTTGTGGTGCTTTAGGAGTGCAGAGCACACTGCAATCAAAGTACCTATAATCTTGGCAAGATCTCATGTGCAACATCCATTTAGTGAAGGTGTCTTTGTATTGAGTTATTTTTGATATTCTTTTGTGCCTAGGTAACTGTACTGGCATAGTTCTCTGGTGTCAAATATAAAACCCCAAAATTGATAACTTTCTATGGGTTAAATAATGTTTTCATAAAAGTTTTATAACTAACCCAAGGCAAGTATAACAACCATTACTTGTTTCATAATTTGGACTGATTTGTATACTAGTCTATAACTATTACTTTTATATTACTTTTGTAATTATACATTGGGTAATGGGTGCTATATAAATTATAGCAGAGCATTAAATGAATAAATCCATTTTAATATGAGCTGTGGTCGGATATTTTGATTAACAAGATAGATAGATTGCATAACCTAACATTGCACCCATATTTTAGCGTATTATACAAAATATACTAATATGTTAGACATATTAGTATAAATTGAGGTCAAGCCCCGTTTGTGATTCAACTTTTTCTTATACTAATTAATCTGTGAATTATGGTGAGTAGGCAATACTGCCATAAAAATCATAAGTATTTTATTGGCATTGCATAACTTTTGAAGTTGAATTAAGAAAGAAATTATCTGAAATCACATACTCATACCATACGGGTTAAAATAAAATGTACAGTCTTTGCACTTTTCTCCAACAGTTCAGATATTGGGACAATCATTGGTATGACTCACCTCTATGGACAAGCAGTTGTCTTGGCCTGAGTTGGTTTCAGTCGCTTTCACTCCACTGGTAGGGTGGCTTGTAATAGCTGGTAATAACACTTTTTGGCTGGAGTTGTAATGTTTTTCAAGAAATTGAAGGCTAGGTTTTCTTATGTCTATACCTGCGTCAACCTTTGGTGGTAGCCAGGCCCACCATTTGTGTTTTCTTTATGGCCTTTTTTATAATATTAAGCAGTGTGCCTTTGAGGTTTTAATTTTTCCAATTAGATTATTTATCCTCTTTTTTAATTAAGAGTAATGTGGTATTTCCTAATATAGATAGGCCAATAGCCGGCTGTGTTGATTCCGATTCGAATTTGTTGTCTCAATTAGTTACAGAATCAGTTAGAGAACTGTTTATTTCAAGATTCACCTTTATTGCCTGCATTAGGGTACAGTTTTGTGGTATCAGTTGATTCATTAATTTTTGTTTATTTTTCTTTTGTAATAAAGACTTAAGAACTGCGGTCAGTCCAGATGTGGTCTTTCTTTCATTTATTGGTGGTCCATATTTAGGCTGCTTTAGGCGTTAGGTCTCCTAATGCCAATAGTATGTCTTGACTGGTAGATGGTAAACTTCCACCTCAATTTCAATGCTCAAGGCTGTCGGTTGTCGCTGCGGTGATTTGTTGTTTTATTTCTCTTTTCGTTCTTTATATATTAATTCAGGAATTATTAATTTTACATTATTCCTTCTGCGCTACTGCCTGAAACTCTGGAACTCTAGATCATTTACAATACAGTACCCTGTGGGGCCATAAGATCATGATGGTAATAATGAGCTATTAATACTAGGCCCAAAGTGAAAGACTCATTGCCACATTGTGTGACTGCAGCCAATTAGGTAACATGAGCCATTGAAACTTAGACCAGGTACCGGCCGACAGTGGTAAAGCTTTGAAAGCTACTTTTACATAATAGATCTCTTGTCTTCATGTCGCATATGAAATCCAACAGTTATACCTACGTTGACACATCTGGCGTGCCACCCGTGTCTTCGGTTTTTAAACTAGATATAGGCAGATAGTGGTAGAGCTTTGAAAGCTACCTTTACATCATAGATTTCTTGTCTTCATGTCGCGTATGAAACCCAAGAGTCTCAACCACGTCGACACATCTCGTGTGCCGCCCGTGTCTTCAGTTTTTTCACCAGGTATGAGCAGACAGTGGTAGGTAAAGCTTTGAATAACTACCTTTACGTCATAGATCTCTTGTCCTCATATCGCGTATGAAACCCAAGAGTCACAACCACGTCGACACATCTCGTGTGCCACCCGTGTCTTCGGTTTTTTCACCAGGTATGAGCAGACAGTGGTAGGTAAGGCTTTGAAAAACTATCTTTACGTCATAGATCTCTTGTCTTCATATCGCGTATGAAACCCAAGAGTCACAACCACGTCGACACATCTCGTGTGCCACCCGTGTCTTCGGTTTTTACACCAAGCATAACCTCGACGTGTGCCACCCATTTTGAGGTTATGAAGAAACCGGCTGTCTTCCTCTTTTTATTTGCATCTCCGAATCTGATTTCAGTTCCTGATCATTCTTTACCTGGGATACTGGCTTCCTACGGATATAAAATATCGTAGTCTTACCATTGTAGCATTGTTTGGTGTTAAGTCTTTGGTGTTAAGTTATTATTTTCTTTAGGTAATATTTCACATATTCCGTCCCTTAGGACGCTTTGGCTGAAAAATAATATCCCTGAACTCGTTTTCTTAATAATTTTAGTAGAAAAATACAAAGTTAAAGAAAATTAAAGTTAAAAACGTTGCGTGTTTTGCACCGCAAAATAAGACAAGTGACTTTGACAGGACGAGTGACATAGACTAGGGTGTGTTTAGTTTTTTGTTTTAGGGCTCTATGGAGGCTCTAAAGTTGCGTTTATGTTGCCAGCAAATGGGACTGCTGCATGTTAAAAGTTCTATGTCTTCGAACGAATGCACGATGTACAATATATTATTATCATCCGAATCACTTCATACCTTAAATTTAGGGTAAAAACTCCCAAGTTGGCAGCACAATACAAATCGACTTTTTATATTCTATGGATAATGTATCTCGATTAGTTTTGGATTCAACTCGTACAATGCAAACGAGGCTTTGACTTTGACATTTGAATGTAACATGTACACGGATACCGGGTTGTACATTCCTGGCTGTACATTGTCACCCCGTACCGATAATGCGCAGCCAATATTGTACAGCCTGGAATGTACAGCCCGGAATCCGTGTACATGGCTTCGAATTCCGTGGCCGTGCAATACGGGTCGTACAATATTGGTTGCGCAATACTGGTACAGGCAGTAATGCACAACCCGGAATGTACAGCCCGGAATCCGTGTACATGGCTTCGAATTCCGTGGTTGTACAATACAGGTCGTGCAATACTGGCTGTACATTATTTGGTTGCGCATTCCTGGCTGTACAATACAGGGACTCTATCAGACGACCATCTTTAGGTACTGTCACCATAGACTGTAGAAAATTATGTCGCATGACGTTTATTTTTTTTTATCCACGTGGCCTGTGAAGTGTATCGCAATTAGCCGGTGTGCCACTATATATACCTACCTATAGCTGTTACATAGCCATTTTCATGTTCCTAATTTTTATTGCCGTACAAATAAAACTATAAATCATTTATTTAAATATTAATTTTTAATTTACATCAATCTGCCAATACAAACGGTATGTTCATGTTGCCGCAAAACTATGATTCAATTCAATTATACAACTTAAACTGTTTTTGTTAAAAAAGCTTACAATTACTTAAAATGAGTCTTTAAACAACAACCTAAAATGATTATAGAAATAGACTATTTATTGTAACTGAATTTTGAATATTTTAAGAACTAAAATCATATATCCATTATCATAATTCAATTTTGAACAGTTGACTTTTTGAATAAACATTAATAAGAAATTAGGTTACTATTATTCATCATCATCAGCCCTAACACGCCCACTACTGAACATGGGCCTCTAATTTAGCAAAATTCATTAGCTACTTATATTTAAATGTGCATATTCATATTCATATATTCATATTCATTTATTGATAACAATAAAGTTACATGTCAAGAATTACTTAGACGTTATAGGTACACATTATATATAATATTATTGTACAATAACATACAAAATATACATAGGTACTTAAGTTTAAATATAACGATCACTATAACGATCACAATAACAAATCCTTTTTGTATTTTATCCATAGCATTCTGTTATATATAACTGGTTGGCACTATACAACTCCTTACTTGAAAGATATCCATGCCCTCATGTGTGTTATACAGTTATACTGTACTATTGCAGCTACATACAGTTTTTCTAAGTACTTTCACACAATTTTTCACCTGAAACATAAGAAACAACACAATAAATATAAAAGAAGGTATAATCTATACAAATGGGTACATGTATAAAAAAATTACAATGAATGAAAATTCATCATCAACCGGAAAACATCTATAATAATCATGTTAAATAAAACGATTGTATAATAACTTTAGTATGTGCATATTGAGCTAGGTGCTAGCTTAAACCCTCGGCTCAGACTCCAGAGTGAGGCGGTTAAGAAAAGGATGTCCCGGCTTAGGCTTTCAGGATGGATAGATGCAGGTTAAAATTGCATCATGATTCAAAATATTTCCCTACCAATAAAATTAATCTGTATAATAAAGAAAATGCTATGAAACTTACCTTAATTTTATTTTCTTTCCTAGAATCGTAAGCAATTTGTGTAGATGTTTCTCTGCCTCCGCTTATTGTAACCGTTCCATCTGAAAACAAATCATAATAAATTCTCATGGGATATGGAAATCAGATATTATCTGTGAATGGTCTATCCATGTTGTACGGTATCATCATCATCATCAGCTTAGTGTGATGTCTATGCGGCCTAATTATACTTACAGGGTTAAAATATCTTTTATAATAATATGTGTGGACATTTTATAATAATAATATGTGTGGACATTTTACTATATTACGATAGTGGTGTATTTGCAAAACACATAATAAACATGTTAACGATTCATCTTGTACAAGACTTACCAGCATCCTCCTGAGATGGTATTCCACTCGACTTGAAACATAGATAAAGGTATATGTACTGACTCGAAATGTCGTCATTAGTAAATAGGGAAGAATATGCTTGATACACCGAATTGCCGTATATATGACTTGATATTAAATTAAGAAACGCTTTTCAGTGTTTTGACAAACCCACCACAAACACAAACTTTTGCACACACTTCTCAGTGCACGGAAAATTGTGTAGAAAATAGTCATGCTGTGAATTTTTGTACACACAGCTCTCAATAACTAACACTAAACTACTAACACTCTAAAACATTTTATCAAAATAAATATTAAATAACAGGTGAAGTGGAGAGGTTATGAAAATAAAATCAAAGAGTATAAAATAAAATAGAGTGAAAGAAGACAATATGGCCGGTCATCTAGCTAAGCCAATCAGAGCAAACCCTGAGCAAACCCAAATGTCATGCAAGATTATTCTAATATGGCGGCTACATGCCGCGTTTCATTGTACGCAGATTGTGAGCCGTGCTCTTTGACGACACGAAACCACAGACATTTAATAGTAAGCAGACCTAACATTATCTTTACTACTACATAAACGAGTATATATAATATATCTGTGTTTTTCTCTCCTATTAAAAATGTATAACTGTATCTCTTTCTTTTTTGTTGTTGCAACACTTACGCACACATGGACAAATAGGAACGCGTGCTCAAAAAGATCTTGTCATTTCTATCTTACCATGGCAACTTTGAAACGTCAAAAATGGCGAAGTAAACAATCAGCGTGTAGTCTAGTCTGTTTTTGTTACAATAATTTCGTGATGTAATTATAACAAAGTGCTTACTGCAAAAAAATAAAATGGTAAAATGTAGTGCGCCTTTGTGCATGATGCAATTGAACGACACGTCCGAGCGACCAATTAAGTGGTTTGGTTTGTTCATCTTTGATCAAAACTAATGATCCTAGTTTAAGCTCGGAAGAATCCTTTAGCCATTTTGCACGTTGATTTAGTGTATGTAAATATTCCATGTGCCAGCGTTTCCAGAAATCATGATGGAGTCTCTGCACGAGTTGCCAGCGACTCAAACATGTGAGTTTAATGTTCGAAGTGTCGGTCTCTTGTATCGACGAGAGAGGCTCGAGTGTTAAGAAATGACCGGGGGTTAATACCGACAAGTCGTTGGGAACGGAGCCCATTTCGCACAATGGACGTGAATTTAATACAGCTTCGATTTGAGTTGCTACGGTTAGAAATTCCTCATAAGTTAAAATTTGACTTCCGATAACACGTGTAAGATGAATCCTAAAAGATTTTATGTTAGCCTCCCAGAGGCCACCAAAATGTGATGCTGCTGGAGGATTGAACGAAAATTCTATGGCTTCCGTTGACGCCGCCTGTTGCATAAGAGGCATCAAAGAGTTGTAGGCACCAACAAAATTAGTACCTTGGTCGCAGTGAATGCGCTGACATCGACCGCGCCGTGCCACGAATCTGCGAAGCTATGCAAAGCAGTGTTAGTTGTATAAGTATTTTCTCTTGTCTCGTTAAGGTCGAATTAAGTTATACTCGTTTGCTTTCCTTTTTAATATTTATTTTTCGATTTTATGATAGGTATGTAATTATCACTGTTTGTACCAGGCAGAGTGCATGTGTTATTGGATTATGGGATTGATTTTATTTACTGTTTAAATCATGTTGTTTTGTAATTTTATGTTCCATTATCTGTTATATGCACCTATAAAATAAATAAATAAATAAATAAATAAAAGCGCGCCGAGAAATGCTTCACTGGTCAATCCAATGACAAGCTCAATATGCACTGCCTTTGTGGCGAAACAGATGAATAAACAAACGTATGTTTTGAACGTCCTTGACCCGCGAAAACGAACTATATGGGTAGGAAAAGGCCCGGCAAAGTCAACTCCAACTACTGAAAATGGCTTGACTTGAGAAACACGAAGCTTCGGAAGATCTGCCATACGAGGCGTAACCGGTTTTGGGTTTGTGCGATAGCAACGTATGCACTACGATAAGTGGCCGCGAATGGCACGACGACATGACAATATCCAAAAGTTTTGAGCGAGCAAGAAACTGAGCGTACGAAGCCCAGGATGCAAATTGTCATTATGACATTGGTTGATAATGAGCGAACAGTCAAACGAAAAGTCTGTTTTGTTTTAATTGCGAAAGAATATGAGTTACTTCGTTCGTTGTTTATTACTTTGTTACGTAGAACGACAAGTACATCGAACGTACCGCATATCGCGCTACCTAGGCATCGTCACCGCCGTGTCAGCGTGATTTGCACACATGGAGTTAATGCGCTGACCAGCAAAAGCGTGAGACAGATCGCGACCACCGTCCGCGTACCGCCCGCGCCCGCGATCCCCTCTAGGCTCCGCGAGGCTTACATCATCCTCCCCCGACACTTGTTCTTGATCGTCGAGACTTGTCATATGTAGATATAATTAATTTTAGGACCTAATTATAGTTTTAGATGTAAAAACCTTGAATAAAAGGTAAAAGTTCATCATTTGGTTTTACTTTATTACTCCCGCTGCAGCTCCTCTATAATTACTTTGTCGTTAAGTTAATAGTGAATTGGAGTGATTGTAAATAAGTTATTAGTGTAATTTAAATAGGCTGTACATATTTTTTGTGGGTTAAATACGTAATTAGTTTTGTGTAAATACAGCCATTTGGAACTATTTCACTGTAGAAAGTGTAAACGATAAAAAAGCAGCATGCAATTATTGCAAGAACACCACAAAAGTACCATTACAAATTTAAAGTTGCACATTTATTAAAGCAAAAACACCAGTACTTACCCACTGCTCAACTAAATTGCTCAACCAGTTGAGCAGTTGAGCAGTAGGACATAGTTTGTATTACCAACCATTTTATGCCCTATAGCTCAACTGTATTTTGCTCAACTAAAAACATAAGATTGTAATATTGTGGGTTCGCTATGTGAAGGTCGGACTGGCATGTGAAGGTGTGGTCTTCCGATAGGTTGCCATGTAATATAGTAGGTGAAGGTGCAGGTTCTGGGTGGCGAGCTGGTGGTACTCCTATGGTTGATGGTAGGCCATGATGGCATTGAAAGATGGTATTGCGTGCACAAGTGTATTGTTCGGCTTCTACATGGTGACTACTCTAACTTAGTACTAACTTAATGCTACGTCGGCTAAACTATGTAAGTTGGGCGTGTTCATACACTACAAGATTGTATGAAGAGTTTTAGAAGTCTGAATGGGAACAATTACTAATAAGAGTTGTGTGAAAACATAATATTACAATAATGATCAAACTGTATGAAATATTACATTTTGACGTTTTTGGCGGAAACGTGAAAAAGTTCACGTCGTTGCATTGTATTATTTCTCAAAACTTGTGCTTTTTCCAGTGTTAATGTTTAAAATTGGTGGCGTTTTACGCATTAAGTGCTGAATTACGAGCATGAGTGTGGTCAAGTGATATAATGTGGTGTAACGTGGTTTTTCGTGTTGCTTCCAAAATTCCATAGAAGCTTCTTGTAAAGTTGCCACCACTTTACTTGAGCATGACTTAGACTGGACTATGACCCGACTTAGACTGGACTATGACTAAGACTTGACTACGTAAAATATTCTAAAACTCGATGAAAATATACAATACTTGACACTGGCTAAATATACTATGTGTGGAGCCAAAAAAAAAAAAAAAATATTACATTTAACACCCAACTTAAATAATCATTACAAAAAAATACAATAAGACGACTATACTGAAAGGACGTACCTACCTACAAAAATTTATAATATAATTTATATTATAGCACTTTAAAATAACTGTTAGAAAAATAAACAACATAACGTAAATTAAATTATTTAAATATAACAGTATCACCCATCTTAGTTCTTATTTTTGATAAACTGTAGGATGGTTGAAGAAACTCCGACAATGGCGGTTGCGAAATTATAATTTATTTTTCAAACCCTGTGTATTCTGAATTTTAATGTGTAATAAGGATAGATTATTATCCGTTAAGTGTCCGTGAACGTACACGAGTGCTGGCAAATAGTTTCAAGATTATAGAAACATGCATTTTCGTTTTTGCTTCAACGGCCTTTTTTAGAGGCTTCAGTAAAATATCCACCATTTGACTTGACATAACCGTACAAATTTTACTCACTTGACATTGGCAGAATTATTGCAAAAAAGCGTTAGAAAGCCATTAAAGAAGAAGAAGAAGTAAACTGTATGTGTAGGATAGGTATTATTATATACTCTTTGTTTATCTCTACGACTGCCTCAAAAATAGCGGTGGGCGATTATGAATGATTTGTATAATCGAATGATCCTTTATTACTAATCTTGATCATCGATTATGTGATTAGTAACTACTTTATTTCCATAATCGAATGATGTTACTATTTTTTACTACTAATTCTCAAAGACTAATTCTGAATGAAAGGAAGGAAAAGCCGAGAGATGACTTTTGCTCGTCTTCTTCGCAAGTAGCGCCAACTACTGAGAATTTGCCCGAAACGATATCCCACTCCACAATTGTTTGTCATGTCATAATGTTTGACATGACAAACAACATGACATATGACATGACAGATAACATAACATGACAGACAACATGACATGACATACCATGACATGACATGACATACCATGACATGACATACCATGTTATACCATGACATGATGACATATGATATGACGTGGCATGGCATGGCATAGCATGACATGACATAATATAACATAATGATGATGACTTGCTCTGTTCGACATCGACTCGCGATCACGATTGCTAAATTAGTAATACATAGATTAGTATTACTAACCTGTTAGTATATCTCAAAATGGCCGCGCGAGCACGATTCCTAAATTGGTAAATACAGAGATTAGTAATACTAACCTGTTAGTATATCTCATAATCGTCCAACGTTAGTAGACCGCGCGACCGCTATTACTAGATTAGTAATACAGAGATTAGTAACTAATGATCTCTTATAATCGAGATATCTCGAGACATCTTCATAATCGAATGATTTCATTAGTATATCATAATCGCCCACCGCTACTCAAAAATAAACTAAATAATTTTGTAAATAAAATAAGCAAAAAGTAACTCAGAAAGTAATCAAAATGTCTGTATCAGATCTTAAACATACTTTACGTAAATATGACTTTCCTTTATGTGCTAAGGAAGCTCTAATCAGGACAGGTAAATATCATGAATAGGCACAGGCACATAAGAAAGACGTTCTTTCCAAAACCTCTAAATGATTTGGTGCTTTACAGAACAACTTTTAGTGGGTCGAGGAGCACCGTCAAGCAAGCAGTTGGATGTTGCAATGGATATTATTGCAGAGTTCGTGTTTTATGAAACTGATCGCCGGGGTGGCCGTAGGAGCGCAGGCCTAAGCCCTCTGCAGGAACTGCAATTAATAGACGTTCTCTGCGAGTATCTGTCGTCGTGTGCGAATGAAATAACAAAGAACACAGTTTTTCTGTCGCTCTTTGGAGGCATGGAAGGGCTAAGAAGATTGAAAATCCTCAGTATTCTAGCTAGCATGGCAGTGTCTGCTTCTAGTACACCTGTAAGTGTTAGTGAGAGACATTGTGCATTCAATTCATGCAATTCCAAATATTTAGGTCTTTACATAGTGTAAAGAACAACTAACATTACTGAAAAAAAGGTAAAGGCATGTAAGGCAGGGTAGGTTTTTAAAAGTTGTTTGGAAGAGATCACCATCAGCAATAAGATTGCCCATTGTTGCACTAGTTTGTAGGTTTTAGTTTATTCTGGTTTTGATATTTGTGAAAGAAAAAAGAGTTCTCTATCATTCCTACAGGTTTTATTGGCTGTGGGAGTATGGCTGCAACAAATGGGCTGCTCCTCTGCTCAGTCGCTGCAGCTCGCTGAGAACATCATCAGGGACCACTTCTTCCTCAACACATCCAACCAGGCAGCCCTCCGGTCACTTGCCACAACAGCTCCACAGTTTGTCTCCAACTTCATCACAGCAGTAACAGAGTTGTATGTGCATGATGCTCAGGCAAATAAGAAAATACCACCCAAGAACTTGCTGGAGGTTGTCACATCATGGGTAAGAAGAATGTCTATTTTATGCAACAGTTTGAAAAGTTAGATTCATGAGAAAGTTGGACTCATGCGAACAAACCATGTTTTCCTAGCATAGCATAAATAACAATGTAACTACTTATTTGTACAACTTCAGTGACTGAGGCTAAGTATTTTAGCATTGTTTGTTGCCCCCTACTTTTAATACCAACCTGTACATTTACCAGTTTACACATCTAATTCTTGTTGCCTTTCATGTATTTTATTACTTTATTCATCTTTAATACAAACAGGTGTACACTAACCCTGCTCTGTGCATGTCAGCACAACTGAATCCAGCAGCACTGCCGAGTGGTGCTATTCCTATGGCGGCTGTCACACCGCTAGCAGGACTCGTACATTGGTGTGCACTAGCACCATTATTTGTTGAAGAAGGTATAATAAGATAATCTATACACTTCCCTTAAAAGCCCTGTAAAATAACTAAATGAGCTGTACAATAATACAGTATTAACTAATTTTGTTTAAAAGTGGTTTTTATAAGTAACCCACAGATGTTATTTCTGTATTATTATTACCTACAAAATGTCCTATATAGGATTTTTAATATATTGATTTTTCTAACCAGATGCAGAAATGGTAGAAGTGACCGTGCCATTTAAGAAAATAAAGCTGGAAAGTGAGGCTGACCGATCTATCATTAAACAAGTCACTCACAAGCCCCTGACTGAGAGTGAGCTTTACATAAAGCTGCACTTGGGAGTGTTGCACAGCCTGCGAGCTGGACGCAGGACCCACGGCCCTCCTACTGCAGTGAATGCTCAACATCTTACTGCCATGACACCAGTAGTCCAAGCTTATGCAC
Organism: Ennomos erosarius; assembly: GCA_963580505.1. NCBI lineage: Eukaryota > Metazoa > Arthropoda > Insecta > Lepidoptera > Geometridae > Ennomos > Ennomos erosarius. Next base: position 14,085,012 of record OY756988.1, read on the forward strand.
ACCAAGTGTTAAAGAAAGGAGGGAAACTGCAGATTGACAACAAATTACAGGTAATTTCAATGAGATATACTAACTGTAAGTTAAATGTGGAGATCAATTTATTTTTTGCTAGTAATTATATCAATGGTATATCATTTTACTGTTTCTTTTATTTTCCAGAACTGTCTAGACAGAATAGGACAAGCAGTTCAAGTTGCTCTCGCTAATGGTTGTGTCTATGGCAATATCAGCAGTATGCTGGCATCACTGGACTCATTACCAGAGAACAGATTGCTACGGATCATAATCAAAACTCATCAACAGATGTGACACCCATCCAGCATGATGCAGCCATCTAAGAGAAAATGAGTGATAACAAATGTGGAAGTGGAAAATGAAATTATTACCGTTTTCATAAAAAATGAGGTCAACATGATATAGCATCATACAAGAATTTACTGTTTTCAGAAAATAATCTTCTAATAAATGAATATAGTGTAATTATGTTTAGAAATAGGCTGTAAATAAAAATCTGTGATAAATATATAGCATTTTATTCTAAAAAGGCTTGAACCTACGGCTTTGTTTTATTTGTGCTATTTTCTTCTTATCCTCCTCAAACTTCTGTCGTAATGCAACAACATGCTTCATTTTGGATTCTCTAATTTGAAAAGTATAGAAGTTTTTAAGTTCTTTTTGCTTCTTATTCTTTTCCTCTTTCTGCATAATTTTGTTTTCAACTTTTTCAGATCGAGCAAAGCTCTGCACCTTTCCTCCTTTTGTGACTGTTATCCATCCTTCATCATCCTCCTGTTCTAACTGTTTTTCTTTATTGTGTGCTTTTTTAGCTTCATCATCAAATTTTTTCATGAAACTCTCTACTCTTTCTTTCAAATTCTTGGGCACCAATATGGAATTGTTATATTCTTCTATCCATTTATTTAGACCCAGTTTTATCTGCAAACCTGAGTTCATTGGACGAAGTTCTGTTAGTTTTAAGGCTTTATCTAGCTCCAGAACTTTACTGAAGACTACATAACCTACTTTAAAGGACATTGTTTGTATTTCTGGTGAGAATTTTTCATTTTTTGTTTCTGTGTTGTTAGGTTTAAGGCACAACTGTACTGATTGTACCTTTCCTGCCTCGCTGAATGCGTTAGCTATTCCCTTTTCGCTTGCACTAGGTGGTATGTTGACGATAAACAAAGTTCTGCCAGAAGGCTTGTCTTTCGTGTGGTCTCTGACGGAGTGTTCCTTGAAATATATTGTGTGCGGTGATTTCGTGTCTTCATTTAGTTTTAGCTCTAGTGCTGAAAGAATAAACCAAAGTAAATAATAACGATAGGGTCGGTACCGATACGTATCGATCTCCTGATCTAGAGTTCAAAAAGTTACCTTTAAAATCTGGCGTTCGTTTTGCAGATTTCATTTTGAGTGTAAGTCAAGGCTGATATAATAATTTAAAGTCCACCGAGGGCAAAGAAGTATAACCATAAAAACAACAAATCTTCAACTAATAAATAAAATAAACGTGAAAGTGAGGTTAGGTGATAGCAAAGAGGATATAATCACTTCGTTTTGGGTGATAGGTTCACTACACCTGTGCACCACAGACTACTAAGAGATACTAACCACTACACAATGTACATTGGTAATAACCAAAGAGTATATAATTTACTACGCAGTAGTGTGCAAGCACCACTGTGGCCACAGAGTATATTGGTACAGACTGTAGCAAGCACTACTGTGTTCGGGTTTGAAGGGAATTTTAGCTAGTGAAATTACTGGGCAAATGAGACTTTATGACCTAATCACACAGTGTAGTAATCTGATTACTGTGACTGTGTGATGTCTCAGGATGTCGTGCGCAGTGCAGTGTCACGCGAAACTTTATTATTTTAAGGTCCGAGTGACACTGCAACTGTTATGGGCAGTGGGCAGCCGTATTGCTTGACATCAGGTTAACTTTATGGGGGTCTAGCAAAGATACCAACCACTAACGCTAACGCTTCACGCTAACTCCAAAATGTACTGAAATGACATTTCAGAAATCGCTAACTTTTCCGGAGCGAATGTCATTTCAATACATTTTGGAGTTAGCGTGAGGCGTTAGCGTTAGTGGTTGGTATCTTTGCTAGACCCCCAGGGGGTCTAGATAAGATAAGAGAAAAATGTATTGAAATGACATTCGCTGCGGAAAAGATCTATGTTGATGGGTTGTTGGTATCTTTGCTAGTCTTGGCCGTTATTAAAAAAACGGTGCGGGATATCGATGCCATTACCCGATGCCGGCATCCGATTCCACAAATATAGAACAGATGCGCACCGTACGGATCGCGGCACCGGGCACCGTATTATCTCTGCGTTGCGTTGCCGCGATGCGGAGCGGATTGCTCGATGCGATGCGGTCTCGTTCACACGCACACCGATACAATCACCGATGGGCGTGCCCACAGAGCTATGAAACAAATGACGCTTCGCCTCTATATAGAGACGAAATCAATCATATTATTGCTGCCGAACTTCGGTACGGGGTACCCCTCTGTGTCAGTTTGATATTATAGGGTAATTTCGCTAGTTTCCGACCACTTAGTGGAGTTGTCAAGTTTAGGATGCATAATAAAATGTACCAGTATCATTTTTTGACTTGATGCTACTAAGCTACGTTTCAAATATTATACTCTATATTTTTATCAGACTATCAATCATTTTTTAAAATAACCCACCCTTTTATAATATCTAAACCAAAGGCTAATAGTGACTATTTTGCTAGTTTTCGATCAGTAAATTATATTTACGACCACTTTTTCGCTAGTTTCCTACCACTATAAATTGAAAGACGTAGGTGCTTGACTGCCTGTGGTAAATAAATGATCAGAAAGGCTTCTTTAGATCCTCTGTCTTGTATTTTCATGATTTCTCCAGCTTTGAGGCACTTACTCATATAAAAAAGCATGATCTTTTTTCTTACTGAGACCGCCAAAACTTATTTAAGGATATGGCTGAAAAATTCAGCTATAACAAAAAAAAATATTGGCTAACGTAGTTTATAAACATAGTAATGTTTACAAACTAAATACGCTACTTTTTTTTGTAAGGAAGCCAGCCCACATTACACCCTGGGCGAGAAATATTCAATGATGGTTCGATCAGTTGGTCACGCCTATTTTGCGGGCACCAGCATTAATCGTTTTTTTTAATCGTGTCTGGTCTAATTAGTTAACCTTACAAAGTAATCGACTATTTATGTACTTTTATATGTAAATAAATACGTATTTATAATGTTTTTGATATAGTTTGCTTTTGCGGTCGAATAGCATTTTTCTGCAGCTGGATCAGTTTTCGACCACGAGCGATTTTGGGTATCTGAAGTTTTTATGCCAGATGGTGGATAAACGTGGTCGAAAACTGGCAGTTAAAATGTATGTGCTTGTAAACTTCAAAGCTTTAAAATAGAATTGGGGATTTCTCGTATATTTGTTACAAAACTGAACCTATTTGGACATAATTGTGTAGGCATAATATATTTTTGAGATGTGTTCACCGCAAGCTTTTTATTTTTTATATTTTTTCATCAAATGTACATTAAATGGTCGGATATAGGAAGTGGTCGCAAAACCGGCGAACTTACCCTATGGCAGAAGTACCGATAGTGATGTAATGCGTTGGTTAACCTTATAATTATCGATACATCGATAGTTTCTATTATGCCATCCGGAAATTTGTTACAATAAGTTTTAAATGTTTTCAATTTATTTTGTGGTTAAATTGACTTCTACTAATTAAACTTTTAATATCTTTTATGTTTATTAGGTTTTCTACAGATCCTAATATAAAAGATAAATAGATATTCGCAACTGGACAGTGCAATTAGTTTCCTCAAAAACATGATACGGTTTGCTCTCAGCATTTTGAAGCTGAATGTTTTATGAAAATGTCTAACCATATACGTTTATATTTTGACGCTATTCCCACATTGAAACTCTATCCTATTTTTAACGAGGTACTATAATTTCCCCCCACTAGGTGGACCGATGACCTGGTGAAAACCGCGGGGAGCCGATGGATGCAGGAGGCGAGCAGCCGTTCTAATTGGCGCTTTCTGGGGGAGGCTTATGTTCAGCTGTGGACATCTACGGGCTGATGATGATGACTATAATTTCTCTTTCATGTAGCCTCCATGGAGCTATTAAAAAAAGAAGGAGGGAATCCCGTCTGATCCGAAACTGAAGCTCCCTTAGGAAGCCGGAACGCTTCGTACGTACGAGCGGAACACGCACACGCTCACATCATATGCAGCCGGTCGCCCTACTTTCAGCTGACACACATATGTAATATGTCCGCCATTTTGGGCTTCAGTTCGATGTCAATCAAAACTCAATCCTTCTTTTTTTTATTTCATCCATGGTAGCCTCATAGAAAATCATTGCTCTTGGTTGCTAAGGACAACTGATCTCATTAATTCTACGTAAGAATCTACGTCTTAGTCGATATTGAATGAAAAAATTCACTTGCTTTTTATTTTGTAAATAGCTGTAAATTAAAATATACATCGCATGGTGAGCTGAAAAATTACCTTTATTTACTGCCAAACTAAGGACCTACCTTCTATTAAATAAGTGTTTACCTACAACACCTCAATGATACTCAATATTATTATTATTTTTCCTAAAAATTCATCTGAAAATTATATTTTCAGATGAATTCTATCAAAAAGAAACATGACGCAACAATACTGATGAATCATCAGCAAAACGTGTTACCTATGTATTTGGAGTTATAATATATGTTTTCGTTTTATAACTTGTTATGTTTCTTCTATTTCGGCATATTTCAAACTTTAGTTTATAGATATAATTATACTATCACATATCAGCCGGCAGACGTCCACTGCTAAACACTGCCTCCCCCATAAATCCTCACTTTGGACGCCTATCGGATTTGCTTATAAACTTAATCTTTATAACCATAAACTGACGATAAACTACCTCTATACTTACACATATTACATTTGCCATAAAATAGTTGAGAGGTGGACTGTATAGCCGTGACGCGAACATGACGTACCTACCAATACCAATACATTCAATTTATTTATTTATTTTAGATTTATACCGGTATGTTTATCGGCTGGCCATTGTCGACCCAGAATAGAGTATAATAGAATAAAATAACACTATTACACATAGAAATACGCACAAAAGGCACAAAAAATATAGGTAGGTACTAAAGTGTACCTAATGATACAATCCGGTAAGAGGTACCTTACCGCGTACTTAACTCATATCAAACTATCGATAAAAATATATCGCCTCAACCCACAGCACGTTTTGCTGACAGCAGTGGCACTAATGACAAGACAATTGCTATATATGTCATCTGCGCAGGTAAACCATAGAGGTTTCATTGTAATACCTGACACGCTTAAATTGTATGAGAAGTGTCGAAAAGGCGCCTCTATGTAGAGGGGAAGCGTTTTTTTTTTTTTTTGCTCTGTGGGCGTGCCGATATTGACAGAATCGTTCGTGGTCTCCACCGTGGAGTATCTTTTAACGCCATCTATTGGATTTGCCTGTAATTATTCGGTTAAAAGAACTTATTTTTTAACTTTTTTATCAGCTCAAAAACTAGAAAAGTTGGTTTTCTTAAATTTTAATTTAAAAATGTAATAATAAACGTACCTACCTGACTGATTACTTACTGAATTATTTTTAAGTGTATTTATTTCATTTTAAAAAATTCAATATAAACGAATAAACCCAAAATATCGTTGTGCATCTATTCATATCAATCAAAAAGTAGGTAGAAGCAACGTACATCGCCTAGGTAGGGATCCAACTTCCAAGCCAATCGTATCATCCGCATCAGTTTACAATACCGTAACCGGACACTGTGCAACGATGCCAAAAATAACGATGCGTGAATCGGATGCCGGTGCCCTGGGGGTCTAGCAAAGATACCAACAACTAACGCTATCGCCAAACACTAATTCCAAAAATGTATTGAAATGACCAAAGACTTTATATCCAGACCACTAATACGAAATTAAAGCAGGGCAAAACCGTACACACCACTTTGGGTGTGATTGATTCTCAGCTGTCAAAATCAAAATAAGTCGTTACTTGGGTGTGCTTTTGAATACATACCAAAAAAATGCCGTCTTGCGTGATAAAACTGTGCTGAAATCACTCGAGGCACGAATCACAGAAGCACACGATCACAATTCACTTGTAAGTGGCCTTAATCATGTATTTTTATAAGATTATTTTAATTATTTCTATTTGACGAAGAGTATTTAACATTTCACAACAAAAAGTTGACATGTCAAAATCAGTATTGCCACACGTCATCTGAATAATTACCCGATTTCTTTTGTATAGATTTCCAACAGATCCACCCATGTCTAGCTGGGCCCTTATTCCGTATCGATTCCTTACTTTGAAACCACGCGAATTCCTTGTCTTACAAAAGAAATCTGCAAAACTCTACTATCTATGAAACGAAAACAAAACCGCGCCAAATGAATTTGGAATTGGCGCGATTAGAACTGTCAAAAATCATATGTTTTATCGAGACGCGTTCCGAAACATCAACACATCAAAAGATTATGACCACTTATATCAATATGTTTTATTCAAAATAAAGATAACTTTAATGTAAAGCGAAGGTACATCTAACGCTGTGACACGATTTGAACAAGACACGATAACGACGTGGTTTCATATCGTGTGGAATCTATGTTTCCATAGAGAATAACCGCCCTGATCGTTGGATAAAAGTAGTTCGAAAAAGTCGAAATGAAGATTGGTGGAAACCTAATACTCGCTCAACAATTATGTTCAGCGCATTTCCAACACAGAAGTGCAATTACTGATAATAGTTTTATTGTCAACTATAAACGTTCCACGCGCCCACTGTTTTCCCATTTTTAAGGTTATTTTTTTTATCCTAAAATTTTTTTTTTTTTTTTTTATTGTATAGAACACAAAATCTTACTCTAACGAACAACATACTGCCAAACTGCTGAGCAATTTGTCGGCAGACACAAACTCACATTTTCTTTTCCTGACAGAGATTTATAATTGTCACTTACTCCCTTTTTGCTCATCAAATAAAAGATTTTAGTTTAATAATGCACTACAAGGAATAATGAGTTAAAACGTTTATTTGAAAACTGGTAGAACAACGTTTATGAATCATTACTTTGGTTGAGGCCCAGGGGGTCTAGCAAAGATCACAATCGCTAACGCTAACGCCACACGCTAGCTCCAACAATGTATCGAAATGATATTCGCTACGGAAAAGTTAGCGATTTCCGAAATGTCATTTCAGTACATTTTGGAGTTAGCGTTTGGCGTAAGCGTTAGTGGTTGGTATCTTTGCTAGACCCCCTGTACCTACATAACTGTTGTCCTTTAATCCCTTTAACTTGGTAATATTGAAAAACTCGTGAGTTATTAAAAGAAATGTTGAATAAACTGCTGGTTATACTTAATTTGAATCCTTTCTATTAAAAGATTGCCTGAGCTATCTATAGATCTTTTTCTTGTCTATAGATAGTAGTATGATGGTAATTAATTTTATTATTTTATATATTTTTAATGTAGGCATTATATAATTTTTATTATTTACATTTTACATCTAGCTAGATTTTTATTTAGGTACCCGACTAAATCGGGTAATACTATTTATATGGTATGTTGAAAGCGGAACTGACATTAGAAGAAAAAAAAATGTGCTCTATGGTTTTATTCATGTTCAAACAAGGTTAAGTATGGAGACTTCGTTTCTGGACCTATGTAATAGGGGGAATTTGTGGAAATGACATTCGCTGCGGAAAAGTTAGTGATTTCCAAAATGTCATTTCAGTACATTTTGGAGTTAGCGTTTGGCGATAGCGTTAGCGTGAGGGAGCTTTGCTAGACACCCTGATAACGATGCGCATCGGTATCAAAAAATAGTGAAAACGCCCATCACTAATCTTTGCTAGACGAGCAGGGGTGCTCGTCACGTCATTCCATGGAGGTATAAGGAGAGAGCCATGCCTGGCAATGCGACGTTGCCGCTCCGCATCCTTCGTGTAAACATATTATCTTCTATCTCTGTCTAATACACGAATCGTCGCATAGAATATGCGAGAAAGGGACTGTAGGTACGGCAACCTCGCCTTTCCGTGTGTCATGTCTTGACAGTTTGGTGTGTCAAGAAATTAAATGCGAGAGCTGTCAATTAGAGGTGCGTCGTACTAGGTAAATCGAGATACTAGGTGACTCTGTGTCTGTGACTTGGCCATACCTGTGACAAATACCTGTGAATAAATATTAGCGAGTAGTTTTTATTCGCGGCTGAAGTCACGTTTACAGGACGTAGATATATAATAGGTATGTCTTTCTCTGGTACGATACTGAAGCCTATGTGAAAAAAGGATGCACCTATTACTTTTGAATTGACGGCTGGCACAACATGTCGCTAATGTGGCCGCGCACATCGTCTCATCATCGCATCACGATGTGTCGGGTGCAGACGAAGTTATCGCGCATTGTTTTGCTGTAACCCGACAAGTGTGAAACACTGGCGGTATGCACGATGGGTTCCGTACCATTATCTATAAAAACGAGCGAAAAATCTCGTTTGTTGTATGGGAGCCCCCGTAAATATATTTATGTTATTCTGTTTTTTAGTATTTGTTGTTATAGGGGCAACAGAAATACATAATGTATTTATGTGAAAATTTGGTTCATGAGGTTCATGAGATACATTTTGGTGACAGATGGACAGACAGACAGACAGACGAATGGACAACTAAGTCTTAGTAATAAGGTCTGTTTTACTCTTTGAGTAAAAATTAAATAAAATAAAAAAGCCTGTTTATTCCTTAATTATTAATAAAGTGTATCTTAACCAAAATTATATTATATAGTGGCAAAAATTTTACCCAAAGAGGGGTCTTTAGACCCCTCTTTGGGTAAAGGCCTCCTCCATTTCAAGCCATGACTTCCTGTCCTTAGTTACTGTAGTCCATTTGTGGCCTGCTACTTTAGCAACCTCGTCCGCCCATCTTTCTTGAGGCCTTCCTCTTCCTTTCTTGAGGCCTTTGAGTACGGAACTCTAAAAATGAAGGTCGAGATATCTTGGACATACCTCAATGAAGTAAAAAGTATTATAAATTTTATTAAATCCGTCTAGTAGTTTGTGGTTGTCTAGTAGTAGCGTGATGCATGTTCAAAGGGACAGACAGAGAGATAGAAAAATAAAAAAAAAATAGTTTTACTTAATGGCAACAAGAGATAAAAAATTTAAGATATCATTAAACGTATTTTTGTAATAGCAAATACCTAACACTAGTACCTACAGTTTAACAAATGATTATTTCCTGACGTACAATACAACGCCACTGCTTTTTCTATTTTATTTAGCCCACGTCGGCCGCGCAGAAGGCAAACGATTTGACCGTGTATCCGAGACACTAATATTGGCGCGCTACTAAAATTTTGCGTATAGCCGATTAAGGTTTTTTTGCGCGCAGACGCACCATAAACATGCACGCGAAAATGAAACTACTCCATCACAGTTCCTGTGAAAAAATAACAGGTGCGTCCTTCTCTAGACCGATCTGACGCTAATGTGAAAAAGGATGCACCTATTACTTTTGAACTTGCGGCCGGCAAAACATGTTGCTGTCACAGCTCCTGTGGAAATATACTAGGTTTGTCCCTCTCTGACACGCTACAGACGCCTTCGTGAGAAAAGGATGCACCTATTACTTTAGCACACTCTCATAGACTCGCGCACAAGTCACAGGGTCGCTGCTCCCGGAGGTATTAAGTCACTGGGACTGATTGTGACTTTCTTTTAACAGTGACTTTTACCTTTGACGATAAATACGCCTCACTCTTACTGTCAATCTGTGTTGCCATATATACAGATTTATCTGTATCGGTACAGATTTTAGGGTACCAATACAGATGACAAATTTAACTCTACTTTTATACAGATTTTTTAATTTGAAGATTTTTAGACATTTTAATCATGGATTCTTCTTTTTACACTGAGTAAGTACTCGTTTTAGTTTCGGATGCATGATTTTTTCATACTAGGCTGGGTATTATATTAGTTTTGTAGTAATTTTGATAAGATTGAAGAATATTTTACTTATTATATATAAGAAATACGAAAAACGCATTAGGTACGAAAGCGATTAGGGCTTTGAAAATACCATAATTTTATCAACTGACAGCTAACAGGTACTAACGTGATGAACAGGTACACACACAATAGACCTGTGATTTCAAACACAATACTATCTACCTACTTTTAGTTGAGGAGTTTCTATAGGGTAGATGACCACTGTTAGTTTCCTAAAAACCCCAAAGTTGTTTCCTAATATAACTATTTTGCAATATAAAAAAACACTAACAGTATCCTGTGACGACTGAACATTTTTTGCAATCGTTTTATCTAGTTTGTAGGTAGCTACTGTATCATTAGAATATGGGATCTGCTTAGAAACAATATAGTCAAAATTGGTTCACAAAACAATATAAAATGGTTTGATAGTTCACATAAGATTACATACGGATTTTGGTTTATTAATCTAATACAGATTTATACAGATTTCTAGACTTTTCAGTCCAGATTTTTAGGTTTGGGAGGTGGCTACACTGCTGTCAATGACTCTGAACAACCAATCACGGATGGCGATATCCCAAGATGGCGTCGCTCATGACGTTTACGAGGGGTATCGTTGTCGCGACTACGGCTATTCGGTACGCGACACGCGTTTTTAGCGCGATAATATCGATTTTAGCGTGAATCGGAATACGGCCTTGTTATCGTTGTTATTTAATTTCATCACAAAACCACAGAGCATAGATAATTAGATAGACTTCTATTGTGTCATTTTAATTCAGTGCTGTTGGCGGATTAATCTGTTTTGTTCCGTATTTTGTCGTAATATTACGGCCATGTGTGGTTACATTTACGTATTAGGCAAAATTTCTAGTGATGCTATCCACCACTGCAAATAACAGAGTGAAAAACCATAAGGGACCGGAGAATTCCGAGATTCTGGAACGGGAAGAAATCGGTCACGAAAACACAACGGATGATAAGGTCAGAGGTTATGTCGGCTCTTACGAGGCGTCCTCGTCGTTTGGAGGACCTACTCGGGATCCTCGATTTAGATCCCGCGGCCGTGTCTCAGAGTTCCGGTCAACGCGCGGCGGCCGCGGTGGTGGCAGGGGTCGCGGTGGATTCTCGTCCCGTGTCGATCGTGATACCCTGGACAATTCCTATAAATACCACGAACCGCTAGCCCAGCCCCTGAATGACTCCTGGTCGCAAGGAACTACCTCTAATAAATTCTACGAGCGATCAGATATCGTTGTCAACCTGCCTGAAGACCCGCGTATATCGAAGCTGTTGCGGAGGCTGTGCGCTGAAGTAGACATTGATAAATCGCTTGTAATATGCAGCAAGCTTCAGGATGCTATCATGCTGCCAGATAACGCGCGTTACATACGTCGTGCTTACGATATTTTGGTAGAATCTCTACTCGATGTATTGTATGATGGTCCAGGTCTAGAGACAAAGGAAGGTGCTGCTGTGGTGCTTGGTAGAATAGGCTATGTGATGGGACCGGACTTCAGAAAGCATATGGATTGGATTATGTCTACTTTTTCAGTACACAGTGCATCTATAAAGCATTTGCTGATCCTCTCTTTAATAGAAACATATCAACTGGATTTTCAAACACCCAATTTGACAGAATTTTCAGAAATGACTTTGAAAAAGTTACAAGGCATTATTGAAGCCACTGATTCTGCAGATGTATTTATTGCTGCTATAAATGCAATGATTGTGATGTCCAATTCTTACCCTGAACATTTTGCCAAACATTTTTTTGACACAGTGGACATATTGGTAGGTTGGCATGTGGACAGTGCTCAACCAAAAAAGATAAAAGATTTTGCTTTGCAGTCTATGCTAAAGTTGAGCCGCCATTGGCAGGCTGATGTAGGCTTCTCTGTGAATTTGCTGAACCAATTTGTAGAAGACATGGTTGCTTATTCTAATGACTTAGGATTGGACAACACTGAGAAAGATGAGCCTACATCTTACGAAGACTGCCTGCAGAAGATAACATCATTCTTGAATGTGTTCAACATAGTGGTAAAAAGCTTGGGATCACTGCTGAGCCCAACAGTTTCACAAATCGTGTCATGGTCGTTCCTGAATGAATCTATCACTAAAATTCTCCAAGTTTTGACAAATACAATGAAGGATGAGACTGATGCTGACTTGATACTGGCAGGTAATGAATGTATTTGCTTGATGTTGAAACATTTGCAATCCAAATGTGCATCATGTATGCCAACATTGTTTTCTTTGATTTTCATGGAATTGAAGAGCTTTTTGCAAACTGATAAAAGTGTGTGCCTCAGTGTGATTGACCTGATATCCATCACCATTAAAGAAATAGCTTCCAATCTGCCTATAGAGTTCATAACTCAAATCATAGGTCCTGAATCTTTGATGCGGCCCCTGCGCTACTCAGAATGCAGTAAGATCCAGCAAAGTGTACTCTCGGTTTACAGCAACTTGCTTAATTTGAAGAATATACCACTTCTGCAGGAGACATACAAGTATGTCCTAATGGACATTCAGAACTCATTTTCTGCTTTAGTCCCTGATGCTCAAATAATTACCCCAGAATATGTAGAAAATGTGACTAAAGCTGATGCTGAAAAGAATGTTATATTTTATCTTCAGTGCTTATCAGAATTAGCAAATGCCAGTAATTCCATTATTGGCATGTGGGCTTTGCAGCCAAGTATATTGGAGCTGCTAGCAATCAGAATGTGCCCCCACAATGGTAATCTGTCCAGACATGCACCAGCTCTGCAGTTTTCTGTACTGTACCTGCTATATTCACATTGCAAGAAAAATAACCACTTTGTTGCATCCAGTGACTTGGTCACTAATGCTCAGCAAAGAGCCATGGATATATTTGGACTATCTAACCTTAGTATTGGCGAAGGTACAGGCTCCAGCCCCACATCAGGACATCTGGCTGTTATTTTGAATACACTCAGCTTGATTTTTGATGAAGGTATACCAAAAGAGACATTATTACTGGCATTACACTGGGCCTCAGACATATTCACACAACTTGACAAATATTTACAAATAGTAAGCATGTCCAAAGTCTTTCTAGTTTTAGTAACAAACATGTTGGACTTGGCATACAGCTTTGATTGTGGCATAGTGTTGCTTGTTATGAAGAACTGCCAGAATTTATTAAAAAACAAAAATTTGCAATGGAGTGTGATTGTACTAAAAACAATAGCGGTTCTGTGTATTTTGCACCTGGATAATCAAGAAAAGCCAGTTTCTAATGTGTGCAAAGAAGTGCTATTTGAATTGCCATGGGATATTGTGCAACAAGAGTTAGACAGCCAACTGGTAAAAACATTTACAAGTCGCAAAACTAGCCTGCGGATACTAAACAGTGATACTAAAGCAAATTCTTTTAAAGAGTATTTGATGCGAGGTTCCTTTTCAAACTTGTCAACTGAGCACTTCAAACTTATCATAAATTGTCTTCTACATTTGATAAACGATGATAAAAACCTCTTGACAGATGCATTTTTGAATTCATGGCCAATACAATCATCAGAGGATGAAAACAACCTGTTGTTCTTTCGGCAGTGTGCTACAAACTTCTCATCTGTGTCTGTTGGTTGGGCATTATCAGAATTGGCTCACACAACAGTTGCTTTAAAGCTCAGGACATCTTTGGGAAAGCCTCAGGAGACATTTATGAAAATAGAAGGAGCATTAAAAGGAGTTGCTAGGGAAACTTCGTCATTGGACAGCAAATATGTCGGATCGGATCAACACAAACTGGTGGACGTTATCGGAGCTGAACAAACAAGAGCCCGTCGCATTACAGAGTTCATGATGTTCCTGGAAAAGTATATCTACAACGCAGCCGACGGCACAGCTACAGTGCTTCCAGCAGTTAGCAAACCGGTGAAGACTTTTTTCCACACGAACTGGTCAACTTGTCGCGAGTGGCTAACTAGAGTTCGCCCTGCGGCTCTTGCCGTGAGTCTGTATGGAGGACATTTTGGAGCCTCTATTTACCACGCGCAACTAATTTTACAAACCGCCGCAAACTCTAACACCAATATTGACGTCGAAGCGATTACAATGAGCGTCGCCCGAGCACTGATCAAATTTGAGGAGCCAGAAGTATTGCACGGTCTTTATGTCTGGATCAAACAAACTTTCGACAAGAAACTCATTTGGCTGAAAGGTGCAGCAGAGCAAGCCAATGCCAGACATGAATTAGCCTTGGAGTACTACAAGAAAATTTTGAATAAGAGAATGATTGAAGACAAAAATGATGAAGTAGGTTCATCCCAAATAGATGCCAGGAGTGCTAAGTTCATTGAAGAGCAAATTATGGAAAGCTACAAACATATACAAAGTTGGGAAGATATGCAAAATTGGAAAGAAAGTGAATTACAAAATGCTCATAATTCTCAATGGGATTCATTTACGGCCTTGAATCTATTTGAAAGTTGTGGCGATATCTCTAATGAGCTGAGCAACTGGGATGTGTTAAGTATCGAAAGCAACGATATCTCGAAAAACGCCTGCTCGTACCAAGGATTGCTGAACAAAATTGAATCAACTTTGGTTTGCACAGCTGTAAACATGTATTACAATGACTTCACAGACAAATATGACGCCCTGCTAAACAACTGTGAGGCTTTACTGAATTCAAGTACAGAAGAATTCGCCAAAAGTAATTCAGTGCATTTCTTAAAAGAGGTCGCAGTTTTACAACTAGCCAACCATGGACTTAAACAAATGTTAAAGAACGGCAGAGCCATACAAAATCCTTTCAAGGCCTCTACAATCAAAGAGCAGAAGTACTGCACTGAATTAAAAAATCTAACTCGCATATCGTGGTGGAATGAGTACTTTACAAAGCTGAACACAACCGAAGAAAACATTTTCTTGTCGGAGTGCCTTCGTCTTGACGTCATAAAAAGTGCCCGTAAGAATGCAAACTTATTAATGGCGCGAAGAGAGCTGTCAAAACATTTTAAAAATAATTCAGCTTTCCAAATGTGCTTGAGCAATGTGAACAATTTAGATGAATTGAGCGACGTTTTGCTAATGTCGACCAACACTTTCGAATTAGATATTTGGACACTAAATAACGTCAGTGCTATGGCTGAATTGTGCAAATTAACGTACTCAAAAGAAGAGACAAAAATCAGGGCTATTAATTTGTGTGCGAGCGTGTCACTGGGATTCTCGCAAAGATTAACTATGGGTGAACAAAGCTACGAACTACGCGAAAAAGGTACTAGAATGTTGCTTACACTTTCCAAATGGGTACAAAACGAAACTGAAGATGTACTAGAAGATGAGTTGCCGTTGAAAAAATTGGTCTTGGCTCTGCCTGAAATTGGTTTAGTTGATAACAACATATCTGAAAATGTTATCCCATTGTCCGATTCTGCCGTGGGAAAATTGTTACAGTTTGGAGTTAACCAATGTCCCGGGCTGGCAAAAGCTTGGGCCAGCTTCGCAGCTTGGTGTTTCCGTTGGGGCCGTAAAATGGTAGAATTTAGCTCTAAAACCCGTGAGCAATTAACAGAAAACGATAAATTGCAGATAGAAAGCGTAATGATTGGATGCTCTCCGCAAGATTTTGAATCTGTCTGTGAGATACTTTCTAAAACGAAAGCCACATGCGATGATGAAGATATTGACTGGAACGAAATAAATACATCCGAAATGATCGAAAGTCAGTTGCGTACTGTTCCATGCTTGAGTAACGCTTATCCCGAACATCTCGCGCTATTAGTAGACATATGGCGTCAAGCTCAAAAGCGAGTCTTCTCTTACTTCGAACTTTCCGCTGATGCTTACTTCAAATTTTTGCAGCTGATTTGCGCATCCGACTATATTAATCATAGCGGAGAAAATGCTGTAGTAAATGCCACATTGAGACTTCTACGTTTGATAGTGAAGCACGCCATGGAGCTACAGACGGTTCTTGAGTCTGGCTTAGCGAACACGCCAACACAGCCGTGGAAAGTGATTATTCCACAACTTTTCTCCAGACTCAATCACCCAGAGACATATGTACGTAAATGCGTGTCAGACCTACTGTGCAGACTGGCTGAAGATACACCACATCTGATTACATTCCCTGCTGTAGTGGGCGCCGTAGAAAACGAGCAAAGTGAGCTTTCTGAAATAAATATAGCAAGATCATTCTTATGCAATGACGCTGAGGACATAGATGAAAATATAGACTTAGATTCAGCAAGCGACAAAGTTGTTAACAACGAACTGAATTCGTGTTTTCTAGACATGGTGGAAACATTGTCCAAACAAGCTCCTAAAACTATTCTTCAAGTAAAGTTATTAGTCAAAGAACTCCAAAGAATAAACTTGTTGTGGGATGAATTGTGTCTTGGCACATTAGTTCAACACCACTCCGACTTCAGTAAAAGGCTGAGTCAGTTAGAAACTGAAATTGCTAAGGTGAAAAATAATGAGCACTTATCAGTGGAGGATAAAGAGAAATTGATAAAGGAGAAACACAGAATAATATTTGAGCCCATCGTATATGTGTTGGAACAGCTGAATGAAATAATCTCAGTTAAACCAGAAACGCCCCATGAGATTTCGTTCCAGGCTAAATTTCAAACATTGATTGCGGAAGTCATCGATAAACTAAAAAATCCAGGCAACCCTGAAAAGCCACAGGAATCTTGGGCTCCTTTGAAACAACTTCAAATCAAGCTACAACAAAAAGTAAACAAGAGGACTTCTTACATATTAAAGATGTCTGACATCAGCCCAGTGTTGGCAGATCTGAACAACACCGTGATTACAATGCCGGGTGTACACACAAATCAAAGAACTGTTAGAGTCACTATAAAGTCGGTCGAGAACAACGTGGCTATATTGCCTACAAAAACCAGACCGAAAAAGCTGGTATTTTATGGGTCTGACGGAAAAGCATACATATATTTGTTCAAAGGCCTAGAAGATTTGCATCTGGATGAGAGAATAATGCAACTTCTCTCCATTACGAATACGATGATGGCTCGAGATTCGGAAAATAATGACAATCAGACCTACAGAGCACGTCATTACTCCGTCATACCTTTAGGTCCTAGATCTGGGTTGATCAGCTGGGTGGACAACGTGACGCCGCTATTCGCATTGTACAAACGCTGGCAGAACAGAGAAGCCGCTATCCTGTCGGCAAAGCTCAATAAGACCGTGAACGTGCTGCGTCCATCCGAATTGTTTTACGCTAAACTGAATCCCCTGCTGAAGGAAGCAGGGGTGTCAATGGAGAATAGAAAAGAGTGGCCGGTGTCGGTGCTGAAGCAAGTGCTGCAAGAGCTATCGTCGGAGACTCCCAAAGACCTGCTGTGGCGCGAGCTGTGGTGCGGGAGTGTGACTCCGGAGCAGTGGTGGCAAATGGTTCGGCGGTACAGTTATTCCGTGGCAGTGATGAGTACAATCGGCTACATAATTGGGTTAGGTGATAGACACTTGGACAATGTGCTGGTGGACTTGACCTCCGGTGAGGTGGTGCATATAGACTATAACGTGTGCTTTGAGAAAGGGAAGACGCTGCGTGTTCCGGAGAAAGTGCCGTTCCGGATGACGCCCAACTTGGTGACCGCGCTCGGAGTTACTGGCGTTGAGGTGAGTCACAATGATTTTTGCATGCTAATCTGTATTATAAAGCCGTAATCACCATTATAACCATTATTTCAAACTGTCCGTTTCTGTCGCAGAAAAGCGCGAGTACAAAAACAAAAATAACCCGGAAAATACATACAAAGCATATATTGCACACCAAATTAGGAAATAAAAGACATTAATAAAAAATATTACAATTTACAATAAAACAATAAAATACAAGTTACAATAAAATATATGAATAACGCCCAACGATGACATACCTACATATTTTAGTTCCTGGACCCTAATTAGGTTTCCCTGTATCTAGGGGCCCAGGAACTATGAGGACCATGCTCCCACAATGCCCAGACACGGAACAAGTGCTTGGACTATTTTCCAGTGCACAAATACTTGTCCTGACGCGGGAATCGAACCCGCCGCCTCTGGGTTATCGACCTGCTCAACCACCACACACACACAGAGGCTGAATTTGTCAAATCATATAGATTTAAATTTTGCACGACAGAAGCAACTTTTATCGAAATATTAAATTGCTGCAAATATTCAACCTAAGCTTATGTTGTTGACCTATATTCGGTTGTGATAGTATGTTTACGTAAGGCAAAGGCATTACATATTTGTCGTTATTCAACTCTGCGGTCTACAACAAAGAGGAAGGTGAAGGAAAAATACGTTTAGCGCCATCTGTGTGATTCCGCAGTGATCTCACGTAATGTTTCCTTATTTTCCTGGCAGATGTCGCATAGTGTCGTAAATGTAGAGGATAATGAAAACATTTTCAACTATTAATCATATCCTTTATTTTACATAGAACATCTTTCTTTTATATTATTATAATTAAATCTTCATTTTCATACGACAGAGAACCTCTTAATAAAATCTTTTATCACGGCAGGGAACTCATTATAATCTCTCAATAAAAAATCAACAATAAAGCTTTTAAAACTTGAGCGTAGATTCGAACAGGTACCTAGATGCGAAAGGGTACCTACTGTCACTAACAACTTTAAATACTAGAAGCGTTTCACATTTCCCACAAACGTCCACAATTCGTCGGTACACTAGACTAGGTCTGGCGCGCGGGCGGCCGGCCGATGCACGGGCGTGGGTCCGTCGGGAGCGTACGAGGGGTTCGAGTCCCCTCGCTCCGACTCCACGTATCCTGCGTTTTCTATGATGCGGCACCGGGAAGTATCCGACAAAGACTCTCGTTCCACGTAGACGAGTCTCGCCGGTCTGCCTCCGAAGCTGGTCAAGCCGCTGGGTGGCGTCGAGCGGGTCAGCGAGCCCTCTCGGAGAGCGACCGAGCCGCGCTTCCTTTCCGGGGCGGGCGATCCTCTGTACTCGGAAGTGTCCGGTCGCTTGCAGCGGAGGAGCTTGGCGAACGCGGCGCGGAAGCCGGCGTTCTTCCAGGCGTAGATGAGCGGGTTGATGCCGGAGTTGGACATGGCGAGGGATGACGTCAGCCGGTAGGCCACGTGGTTGTGCAGCGGCATCACGGGCAGCGTCTGCGCGCACGCCACCACCACGAACGGCATCCAGCATATTGAGAACGAGCCGAGGACTAGAAGCACCACCTGGAACGGATACACATTACAATTAGATCGCTTCACGAGCTTCATATTTGGGGATGAAGATAAACTTAAAGATAAAGATAAAGTTTGAATGGTCAAGTTTGAGGGGTGCTGGGGGCCTACCACAACCTCTTAATATGTGTGGACATTTCACACAGCGCCATCTAGCCCTAAACTAAGCAAAACTTGTACTATGGGAACTAGGTAACTGATATAATACATAGATACTTTTTTGTTTGTAAATACATGTACATCACACAAATGTTTGTCCTGGGTAGGAATCGAACCCACAGCCCTTAGTTCAGAAGGCAGGGCTACTATCAACTGAGCTATCGGGCCCAAAGAGATAAGTTAAGAGATTAGTGCGAATTTGTATTCATCGCAGGCGTTCATTTTAGTGTCTCATTCATTTTCTGATAGAATCGTTATCTCATCCATTTCGTAGTTAAGTAAGCGGCACATATTTTTGGTTCGATGCTTTGTCACAAAGTGGATGACTTTTAATGGTGGATGTCGCATGCATTCTAATGATTGTATGTTTCTTTGGATGGTTTTTCCTCTAGTAATGATTTATGGATTAGTTAGAGTTATAGATGTATTTACGTTGCATGGGAGAGTTGTTTTTACCTGTATGCTTTTCCAATCGTTGGCCCCCGTGGGGCAGCAGGTGTTGGCGCGCATGCGCTTGGCGTGGCAGGCTGCCTCGCGCCATATCCGCCAGTAGAGGATGAACATCACCATCCAGATGAGGGAGAACATCGGCGCCAGGATGCTCGTCGTGTACGACTTGGGAACCACCTGGAACATTTCACCGTTCTTGGTTAACTCTTCACTCTTGAAAGGATTAATGCATCTTTGGTTACTCTATACTTAACTATACGCCTATTACTCTTCGTGGTATATTAAACAAACATTAGCAGTTAAGTCTCGAAGCGAAACCCACTTGATTAAATGAAACTAGCTGGCCATTATAATTACGTATAGTTTACAAACATGCCAATTTAACTTTAAGGGATGAAACTGTGCCTTTACTTTTAGAGGGTCGTCAAAGTGGAATAGCCAACTTGGAATGATGACCGAGATGTGCTAAAACCAGGCCTTTATCCAGTCGCCGGTTAACTAACTAGAGTAGAGATAGAGTTTAGTGTAATGTAATAAATCGTAAAATTTATGAATGATGATGAACGCGTGTCGTAATTAAGTAGCTAAAATTAATGTGTTTTATTATGTTCCTGAGGCACTTGCGTTGCGTGCCAGCTTGATTGTGTCTGGAGAAAGTAGTGCATATTATAGTAAGCTAGTTTTCTAGATATTTTAACAACTCGGTCAAATATCTTGATCTAATCTAGATCTTAACTAAGGCTCTACACGTAATATGTCCTAGCGTTCAAATTAGTTTGTCACAAAATATTTGTTTGTTATCGGCAGGAATGTTTACATTTTAATATCATCAATATTTATTGGAGCATCTGAATAGATAACAAGTTTGTCCAAATATTTGAATGTAATATTCACAGTTGGAGATGGAGATAACAAAATAAAATAAGCAAGTACGTGTTGGGAATTGAAACAATTCTCATAAGGCGTTGTCAAATACATCATTCTTAGCAATTTATGCTCGTACCTATATAAATGAAATGGTACTAGGTTTTTCGGTCGTCACGTGTAGAAACTTTTGAATAAATAATTTGATAGCTTCTGACTCTGACATATTTTTATTGAATGCAGCTTTAACTCTAACAATAATAGATTCTTGACTGTTAGTGATATGTATCCATGAAAAACAAGTATATTACACAGACACCAGTTGAGCCGTACTTAGGTACGCAATAGGCATCGTATCAAAAATCGTCGGCAATAGTATCAAATAGCCGATACCACATTACCCACCAAATATATTGTAGTTGTCTCTATTTTAATCAATCTATTAGAGAAGCAAATGTCTCACCATATTCATCTCGCACTTGACGCCGTCGTGCCAGTCGTTCCAGAATATCGGTATGCAGCTGATGCAGACGGCCACGGACCAGGTGGCGCTCATCAGCAGCCTGGTCACCAGCTTCGTCATGTACCGGCTGTAGTGCAGCGGGTGCACTATGGCTATGTACCTGGAAATGCGTATACATGACATTAATGTTGAGTATGTAGGAGAGTAGAGTATACTACAAAATTGGAAAAAACTTGATTGCAATGCAGCTCTTACGAGCTCGGTAACATTCATGTAGTTTTATTATTGGGTAATAATGTTTTGGCTTTGCATATGAAACTATATACCTACATCCTACATACATTTCTATTCATTGAGCTAAAATACTGCCATAACTTAGTGTACTACTGCGAGCGAAATCTGCATACAACTGGCAAAATGTAACAATAATTTAGATGTTGAAAAGCTGGAAAATTGATGCTGAAAAGGTAAATACAGAATTGGCCCATCGTATTTATTCGTATTTATATAGGTCGGTAAACTAATACAACTTGTTCCAACTTGAACTTTAAAGAATAGTTAATATAAAGTAGTCGAACAGAAAATTGGCTTTCGTCTGTCCGGGTGTCGGGATGTACTCGAGATATTAGATAGTGAGTTCGCAAAGTCTATACTTTTTGCAGAACTACTAGTCATAGTACATTCACATATGCATACATGAATTCTTTTCTCGTGCCCGAACCATCGGCGCCGTCTCCTTTTATAATATTAAAAACTTGTCGTGATATCATAGCATAACGTGACGTGAACATTGAACCTCAAAGCTAAATATATCTTCGGATTTGCGAGGTACGAGTCAGTACGTGAGCTGACGACGCGACAGCCCAGAGTTACGACTCACCTGTCTACAGCTATCGCAATAATGTTGTAAATGGAGGCCAGGCACGCCAGTATAATGAGGATGAAGCGCATCAGGCACGACCATTTGATTTTGCCGACGCTCTCGTCCAGGTAGAAGGCGAGGTGGTAGGGCAGCGTGAGGCCCACCATCAGGTCCGAGATGGCCAGGTTGAGCACGAACTGGTTGGAGACCAGTGAGGACAGCCGCCGGCTGAGCGTCACGGCGAGGATGGTGAGCGTGTTGCCGCTCACGATGAGCAGCATCAGCGCCCCGTCGACGATGCTCCACGCCCAGTAGTTGTAGAGGCTCTCCGGCGCACCCGTCCCCTCCGCGGTCTCGTTCCACCACCCATCGCTCCCATTGTCACTTGCCAAGTCCATACCATCGCTGGCCGCGGTCGCCAGCGCCCCCCACTCGGAAAAATTCGACGTCGTGGTCGAAACTCACACGCGCATGGTCTAACTGTTTCCTTCACTGGTCACTCGCGTTTCGAGCGCGCATACACTGTCAGTCTTGTCCCACTCGCACTGTTTGCACATTTTACACTGCGCGTGCAGCACCACGACAAATACCTGAAAGAGGAGGGGGCGTTCATTAAAAAAAGTATTGTGCGGTCTACGTGCCGTCTCCCGCAGCCCTTGTAAACGCAGAGCGCAGCAAATGACTTGTAAGGCGCTATTCTGTATGCGAGGGCGCGTCACCCCTACAAATTACTTCGCAGCAGCTTCTCTAGTGCGCGTCCTAATCACATTATGAAGTTTTTCGAAGGGCCTTCGAGAGCCGTCAAAGTTGGCTGTTGCCTCGATCGACCCTCATCGGTGAATTATTTATCGTCAACAATATTGAAGCTCAGCCTGCGACGTAATCGATCGAAGCTATAAATTAATAATTTCGAGGCTGAGGTCACTGTTAGTTCATAAAAATGGCTCGATTGTGTTTTTGTGTAACAACTCAATGTAAGTCCTTGAAAACTGAGGGACTTCGTACTGATTACTTGATTATTATTGGCTATACATATATACCCGTTTTCAGATTGTTGCCCCACGGTAACGTAAGAATCGATGTCAGTGTTGAACGATTCTTACGTACAATACTCTTTGAAAACGATGAAATTTATAAATCCAGTTTCAAGTCAAGATATCAATAGAGTTCCACTTAGGAAATGTATTGATATCTTGTCAATAGATTTGTTACAATTGAAAGGTTCTGCGTGGTGTTTGCAATTGAACTACTATCTATAAATGAATCTATTCAGTAGGCGTACCTATTTGTTTACGGATGAAATATTTAAGCGTGGCTGGAGCTGACAAAGTAAGTTATATCCCAGACTCGGACCGCCTGCCGCCACCGATGGCAATTTGAATTTCAAATGCGCTCTGATCACAGTCTTAACGCTTTCGCCTCCCTCAATTTAATTTATCATCAACACCGCGAGAAAAACCTTTAAATTGTTTATGGGGTTTTTAATATTTATCTCCTAAAGACAGGTCGCTAATGCGGACTTGCAATTGCCTTTTGTAGAGGTGGAAGCTAATGAATATTGAACCAGTGAAATAGTTGTCGGTCCATTAAGTCGAATATGAGCCGAGCGGGATTGTGGCCGCCGAGCGTTTGTATTAAATATTTATAAATGTCGAATTAAGAATAAAGAGTTTGATGAATCGAATTCGGGTATATTAAAGTAGAACGAGAAATTGTGTCAATAGATTTTGCAATGAAGCGATACACTTTAACTTAGATGTACCAGTTAAAGCGGGACACTGAACAGATTCAGTTTGTTGATTAAATAAAATTGATTATTGTTACTCCAACGTTATAAAGTACTAAACCAGCAAACATTGCAAAACAAAGTAGCATTAAACTTAGCCTGTGCACGCCTATAGGTGAATTGCGTTTAGTTTGACGAATGAAACGTCAAACATGGTTTTACACTGTTGTCCTTTGTACGGGCGACAATGACGGATTGGGAATAGCAATTTGTAACACAATCATTTTCGTGCCATCAGATTATCGGATAAGCACGCTAATTTACGTGGCTTGGGGTTTAAATCAGCTGCGGAAACACGTAATAGTAAGGTTTAATTTACCAAACCGTAGATCAAACATAAATATGTGTCGTAAATATCATAATGTCAAGGTAACTGCAGGAAAGTTACAATAGGTTCGTCATAATTTTGTGAAGTTAAAAATAAACTTTACATAATTTCGTGACTAGGCGAAGTTTTAAGGAATTGGATACGAATAGTTGCATGCTTGGTTCATATAAATGCAGAACTGCAAGCTACATAGACAAACGAGGCCTAGTATTCCGATCACAACCGCACTGTTGCAGCGCAGGGCTAACTCAAGTGCCCTTTGGCATCCAATGACAGGACATTAATATGCCGCGCCGATGTCCAATCGCGAACGCTAATGTGGTAAAGATTTACCAAAATAGCGTTCGCGATTGGCCCGTCATTTGCACAAAATATAGTACCACGATGTGATTTTATTTCAAACGATGCCCGTACGAGTACTACCTTCTTATTACTATAGACGTCGTCAAAATCTGCAACCTAAACGTTGTTCTATAAGAATATCGAACAATCGCGACCCCGACTTCTTCCGTTTTATTCAAAACATTGACACAATGTTAAACATTTTAACAATGGATGTTTACAATTCCGCCACAGAAAACTACAATTGTAGGTTCGGTATGTGTATCAATCGGGCTGTGATGAGTATTGTATCGGATATTTATAGCGGCTGCACACCCCGGGTGTTGTGTTTGTTTCTATTCTATTCCGGTTTTCTTCGTACGAGATTTATTTATCCAATTTAGGGATATTGTCAGTGTTTACGATGAAGATGTTTATGGAAATATAGCTGTTATTTTGCGCGAGACTATTTACATATATCCGACCTTTTATAGGTAAAAGTGTCGTGTCTGGAGCTCTGAGCAGAGTAGGACTAGCCTGGTCGCTTCGCATCGCGTGTCGACCTTTAAACGCTAAGAATGTAATTCTTAAACAACTAAATATTTAAATTATTCTTTAATTGACTAGCAGCGTAAAAGTTACTTATGTTATTCAAATTGTTATGTTTAACATTGTAGCCAGTAATGCCAGTGGTATGTTAAAGAAGTCTAATCTGAAACGAGTGCATGAATAATGCGCTCAGTTAAAGATTTTTGTTGATTAATAATGAAAATTAGGTGGATATGAACGTCATAATTTATTCAAAATGTTTTATTAATCAGATTAATATAAAATTATATTTATATCAAAAGATATTTATCAACTTCTTAAGATTAAATTTCAATTTTATAACCTACTTATATCAAAGACTTAAATAACATAATATAAATACTAATCTGAACAACTTAAATAACTTTAAAACTAACTTAATAGGTATGTACACCTAACTAAAAACGAAAACCCTATTAAAAAAAAGCTAAGTCGCTAAAAAATGCTATAAATAAAACACAGAATTTGAATGTTAAATTATATCTTAAATGAAGATTTTGTTGACACAGACGCCTTTTATCTTCATTATTTCCAGTTAGTAAACAGCCTGAATATTGAGTTAGATCACAGAATACTTAATAGTAGAAGTAGTTAGACGAGGAATAACTTATCTTACCATTTTATCTTCCGCTGTGCTATTGTTGGACAGATACTAAGCAAGGAGGTAAAATTAAAGAGACTAGAAACAAAAACGTAACTGATCAATACAGTGGAGGCCGGGTCGATAGCGAGCATACGTTAAAGGCTCAGTTAATAAATAAAACCTTTCAGGTGTTCAATGTTTGGGAAAGCCGTCATCAAAACGTTTATGTTTGATCCCCGGACTGTTCAGTAATGTTCTCCATATAAATGCAGTGCAAATTGCTACTCTCCGAATGGTAGTTTGTTATTGGAACCAAGCTGTAATTCTGCGCAGTGAACCCCAAATTGAATAAGCCATGAGTTGGTTAGCAGTTTGGAAACATAGTTACTTAGTTAGGAACTCTGGAGACTGCCGTAAAAGAGGAATATCCCGCAGTGTCAGCGAATGGCGAAAAACTTCCATCCAATTTTCATTAATGTATCCGGTGAATTAAGTTTTCGCGCACAGTTAGATTATACGGGGGAAAGGGCAAATTTATTACACCTATTACAAAGTTGAAGAGTCTAATAAGAATAATGTAGGTACTTAAAGATTGTATCATAGAGCTGACGTTCGCATTGAACATTTGTGGTTTGAGAAATGCATATAAATCTTGAAACGCTGTGCTAAACATAAATTATGATAAATACTTATCATCATCAACAAATCAACTTCTAATATTTTCCTTTACATTACAAATTAAACTTTTTATTTCGAGAAATTAATTTTTAAATTGGCAACGGGGTATTTAAATATAGTGCCTTGCAAAATCATCTCGGTAGTTGCTTGTTTGAATTGGACAAAAGTTGCGATGACATCAACGACCTCAAGCTCTCCCGCGGAAGGCTGTTGATAACATTGCTGATACAACTGGTTACGACATCTTGATGTGCAAAACGAACTTGGCGAATGCACTTTTGAGGACTTAGATATTACGACATCGCGAGCGAGTAGAGTAGCGACGCAACAAGACTTTGGCTTTCCACGAATGTGTAGCATGTGTTGAGAGTTCTTACTAAATCAATTCGGTAATGCAACGAAATCTTCACTTCGCCGTCTGCATTAACAAGGTTGAGTATGAATAGAGCCAGATCGTTATTATCAAAACGCGCTTCTCTTGTTTTTGTAATAGAGACGAGGATAAAACGTAATATATATTATCTTATCTGATAATTATAATGCATGATTTTCATCATTTAAAGCACGTTTTCAAAATAATTAAAGATCCGTGCTCGTACAATTACAGTCGTTATCTTAAAAGCGTGGTTGAATCTGAAGTTTTCGTATACTTTTAGCATGTTTTATGCTAGCATACAAGGCTAGCGCGACCCTCCCCATGAAGTTGCATGAACGTAGACGATAAACGATATGGTTCGGGTTAGGGTAGGGTTGGCCGCTGTCAAGGTTGTCGACCTTGCCACTAAGCGCCCCAGCCACGGCTAAACCCTCTCTACACCTCTGATACTTTAAAGCGATAACCTTGTTATGATACATTAACATCATATCTCAAAACTCGATTATCGGCTGCGCGCTGTTGAATTTCATAAATTATAATACAAAAAAAAATTACGCCTTCAAAAGTAACACAAAAGTTAAATTGTACAATAAAATCACTTTTTTAAAAGGGCCATGCTTTTAATTAAAAGATGCTAGAAAATACAAAGTTTAAAAAACAAAATTTAATATTAAAGTTGAAAATTGGAACTACACGGTTGACCTAGACAAGCAGACATGTTTACCAAACATGGTATTTTTATTTGACTCGTGTTCCTGCTATTTCTTCAAAGTAAAAACCATAATTATAATTAATACTACCTAATATTGCGAATATAGCAACAACGTGTTTCTATAGATTCACAGACATTCGTGTAATTAATTATTGCGTCGAATATTGAACTTGACAGTTGTCACAGATTCAGTAATGATTTGTCATTGTTATATTATTACACTGAGATGACACTACTAATTTGACTAACAATATGTGTATTCTATGATACTAATTAATTACTCCTCATTACTCCTGATCAATTTAGTGATGGTAACATTTCGAATGAATCTACAGTTTTTATTATAACAAATAACAGTATGTCATTGCGTCTAGTGTTTCTGGTATAGGTATGATATAGAATTCATTAGTCACAAAGTCACAACGCTAGTGGTGTGGTAGTGTTTTCGCAAAGGTACAGTAGAAAGGCGGGCGACATCTTGACATCGGCAATCTCACTGAAATCTTTGGGACACTTGAATTTACTCGACGGATACAAATCGCTTCCGATTCATATAGTTCAAAAGGGTTCATATGTGCATGTGCATTTGCAAAATGTGATTTTTGGCTAAATGTTGTGCCATTGAATCAGGAATTTACATAAACGGATTGATCCATTTTAATCAAATAATTTTCTTTGAAATCACATTTGGATTTGATTCAACGATAGATGAAAGTCAATCAATCAACCGCCGAGATATTGAGCACGTATCGTAGTCACACAGATAGCTGGAGCTTCAATAACGTTTGAAGAGCTTTAGTGACGCCGCTTCTTTATTAAGACAAATCCTCGGTTGTAATAATTGTCCTGTCAAATGTAGCAACTGTTTTACGAGTGCTACGCTGACACGCGTGACCTCAGATCTTGTTGCGGGACTTTTAATATTTGACGATCTCAATTGGTAGATGGTAATTAAGCGACAAAATTGTATGTACACTTGGATTATCATTGGTTTCATTTAAGGTTGTAATAAAATATTTGGGTTTGCGGTCGGTATTTATGGCGATGTCACGCGATTCCTTCATTTCGCTCGTTGATGGTGACAGACGGTCTTGTTTCATCACAGTTGGTTTTTCTGCCCATTTGTCAGATAGTTAAAGATCTCATTAGGAATATATGCTTTTGTATAAATCGCGTTTTCTCATGCCGAGCTGGCCACGTGCATAAACGAGTAGGGTGGATGGATTTCTCGCTAACAGTAGGCCTAGCGCGAATATTTACGAGCGCGTAAGTGTAACGTTAACGTAAGGCAGTTGTATGGGGCGCTGATCAAATGCCATACAACTGGCGTACGCTAACGTTACACTTACGCGTTCGTAAGTATTCGTGCTAGACCTACGGTATATTTTACTAGGGAACATCGAAAAGTTGATTTGGACTTTATTGCTATTTAAAAGCTTAATTAAACCTGGAAACCCAGAACGTTGATCCTGATCTGATTGCTGATGGGCATTATTTATCTTAGATCTGTCTGTTTCGTTTTCCTCGTGAGAGCCACGTGGAAATACGATAACGCCCTCGGGAGCCGAGCCACTGATGCCGGTTTCTTTATTTCACCCACTCGACACAGTTTTGCCACTTGGCCACTCCGACCCTTTTGGTGTCGTATTTGTGTCGATATTTGCGTCATAAACGTAAAGCTGAATATATACTTTAACTACTACTTCGATAAGCCTTTTGCAAGGCTTAGGCAATAACATTTAATGGCGTAATAAGATTTTTCAACGCAATAAAGAAACGTTATTTCTAGAATTGCGACCCTTATTTCTGACAATGGACCTCTCACGTTACGTGCTTATGTTACATTATATTTTACCTTTTCCCCTGTCATAATCCTAAAGAATATTTGAAAATCCTCAACAATGACTGATTCTTCCCCGTTCGTTCGGCCATTGTGCCCTTTCTAAGGTGCCCCTTGACTCCTTTATTACAGCGATAAAACCTGGCATTGTGTGCCCGGCTGCCCCCGGCCTGGGGTGTGCCGACGGCGACGTATGTACATGATTGCCGTGACAACCTTCCCCTTGTGACGACATCTTGACAAACATAATAATACCCCCAAAAATATTTTATTAGATATATCATTTTTTTTTTCTATTTTTTTCTTTTTATTCTTTATTTAATTATAGAGGGTTATTTTTTTTCTTGTTATAGGTACCTACTTGCCGTCTTGTAATAGCTATAATTTTGAACAAGTTTGTGTTACTACAAGATTTTAAACTTTTGTTTTCTCTAACATTACTGTAATATACTCCCAAAACAATGGTTTCTTGAGTATATTAAATTCATAACTGTTATTTGTTTCGCCTTATAAAGATAAAGATAATTTTATTGTAAAACATGGGTATGGATCATTTTATGAAAATGAAGGTGGTAAAAAATAAGAAAATGTTGCGCACATGTTTTGCCTAGTTTGGCATACAAAAGAATATTTGGTCAATACAAAAGGCCATACAGATATACAATTAAATAAATGAAATTACAAATTATAGAAAAGAAAAAAAATATATACATGCATATTCCATAATTAATGAATAATTACATGTCAACAATAATAAAAGAGAAAATGTCATAATATAGTAAATGTCCGTACCTATAAATATATAATTAAATTTTAAAAAGAAATTGAATTTATAAAATTATGATTAAGTAAATATATTATTATGTCGATTAAAACTTGTCATTCAAAAATTCATTTATGGAGTAATAGCATTTATCAATTAATAATGTTTTCAATATCCTTTTAAATAGTATAATATTCATATCTTTTATATATTTAGGTATTTTGTTATATATGACAGGAGCCATGCATAAAACACTTTTATGCATCAGTGCTGTCTTGGCGCGGTGTAAGCGCAGCTCGTCGTGGCGCCTGTTCCGCTGCACACCATCAGACAACCATGGGAATAGGCCAGGGCTGCCTCTCACAAATAGAGCTACTTCATAAATGTAGAGCGACGGAAGTGGTAGGATTCTATATTTGCCAAAGTATGGTTTGCAGCTGTCTGTTGTCTGCAACCCAAACATGGATCGGATGCAGCGCTTCTGTGCTTTAAAAGCTAACTCTATATCCGTTGAGTTACCCCAAAAGATAATTCCGTACCGCAGAACAGAAGCAGCCAGACCATGATAGGCTGTGAGCAATGCATCTAAATTAACAATTGAGGCAATTTTAAAAAGTGCATATGCTGAACTGCTCACTTTCTTACACAATTCAGCTATATGAGGCTTCCAATTTAGTTGTTTGTCAATGACTAAACCTAGAAACTTAGCAGAGTCTATTTCACGTATGACATCGTTTTGGTAGTATATTTGGATATTATGTAGTTATAACATATGCTTAGGATCAATAGGCGCATTTATAGCTATTTTATGTCTCAAAAGGTTATTTTATTTCATATATCGTTGGTCAGGTCTTGAGAAATTCTTTAGAGCTTTAAATAGCCCGAATATTCCAAATCGTAAGTGGTCGGGTTTTACAAATGGATAAGTTTAGGTACGTCATAATTGGATGGATACGATTTATGAGTCGGTATTTTATGCATTCGTATTTATAGCTCCCTCCACTGCATGCTTCATTGTTGGTATTGCAGAATGAACATCCAATCTAGATCTAGTGCACTTCATTGAGACTTGAATTTTCAATAGAAATATCTTCTGATTAAATTTTTGCGAAATTGTTTCAATTTGTTAGTTGGAAAACTTGGATATGTGTTGCAGATTTCACACATTCTTTCTAACTGTCTGTTCTCACTCTCAGCCCGCGCGAAAGAGACTATTGGATTCGTATGCAAATATCGTTCACACAAGTTAATAAAGTGCGCGTTTGCTGCGGATTTGATCGTGAACAAACATGTACCTTGTGTTACCCTATAATTTTGTGATGTGGTTTTGTGGTGTCGAGACGAGCTTTTAATTTGAATTTTCATTTGCTTTGAATTTTCGACTTTTTTTTGTTTATTTGTTTACTAGGATTTGCTCACTGCACTGGTGGATGAGACACGTCATTGCAATGTTCTTCAAAATGCAGTGATATATTACTATTGATGGCATAGTAGGATTAGTGTGTTTTCATTTCAGTAGTTATGCTCACAGAAATTGGCTATATTCCCGCAAATGAACTGTTTCAAATTTTCCTTTATAATGTATTCGTTGATATGAACTTCTTTCTTACTTCTCCTAACCAATAATGCAACATGACGTTTAATATATGGACAATATTAACGTATGGACATTCTGACACCCATACATTTTATTGTATGAATGAATGAAAGAAAAAAATAAATTATAGCATAAACCAATTGAATCTATTATTCATTCTTGTATAATGTATACCAAGCCGAACCGGACAAATATGTTAATAGGAATTATACCACAGTACACAAAAATCACGATCCGAGTAGTCCTTGGATATTAGATTTCGGAAAGAAACATTAGAAGCATGATGTGAGTCAAGTAGAGATTGTGACAGGCGTGCCTTATCTCTAGCCCGAATATCGCTTACGGATCCCAAGCTGGGAATTTAACTTATTTGACGTCGGTCATTTGGTTTATGGGTAGTACCTAACCGTGTGCTTCGGCCCTCGGTCGCCGGTCGCCTTGTTTGCAATCCGGTGCTATTACATCGGCATGTTTAGTGTGGTCGACGTTCCGGACGACGCGCCGCCGTCTCAGACCGAATGTGTCGGCGGAATTATGCAAGGTCATCTAGCAAAAAGGTCCTCTTGGGGGTACTGATACCCGTAATGGAATAGATGATTCTGAACCCTTATCGAAGTGGATCTGATGGATACTACCAGAGCTACTTTAGCCATTTCAGATACCTTTAGACCTTTACTTCTAATTCACATGATTTGCAAGCATTTTGTTAATGTAACTAATCTATTTCGGACCCAATATTGAAACGTTCAAATGATCATCGCATACTGTATATATCTTAAGGTTTAGGGTTGCTATAAAACGGACAAGTAGTAACTGATAATATTTCTTAATTAGGCTAAGATTTTGCGCATTCCCAAGCTACGAGAGACGGCGCGTGGCGCGATGATAAGTTCCACAGAGATTTATTATTGGTTCACGGTTCAAAAGCCGCCGCGCCGACTCGACCGATGGACCGAGCTCGACAGCGTCAACGCTAAAACCAAAGATATCAATTCCACTATCAGCAAATGTTAATTCAATTAGTCAGAGGGGCGATAGTGGCCATTAGTCACTAATCACGATATCGTGTCTGTAGAGCAACCTGTGCAGCTAATACAAGTTTATTGGCCGGTATCTTGGGGAACAATGGCGCGAGAACACAATCAAGGGTGCAGTACGATTGCATTAAGTTCCATTACACGGCACAAGTGAACACTACACAAACGTAATCACATACACACCCAGAATTATATATTAATGAACCGGCCCCACCTCGACCTATTTTGTGGTGAAACCTTTTCGCAGAAACCGATTTGCGTATGAATTCGCGAAACTTTTCTATTGAATAGAACAAGAGCGCAATCCGCTATATAAACAAAAAAAGCAGCTGAGGAAATATAACGCAGAAACCTTCTTCGGAATACGCCTCGGGGCCATCTTCGGGGATCAAAATCGGCTCGTCTAAAACAGATATACCTTCTTAGTTTATTCAGATCAATTTCCCTTAAATTGAAAACGAAAAGATAAAACTGCTACCGATTCGGGCAGTTACATAAGCGGGGGCGGGGAGTCCGCTGAAGGCTTACGTAAGCCGGTCTGGAGCACTAGCAGCCGCGCACGGGACGGAACCTCCGCTCGCGGCTTGCCGGGCTGGTGGCGAGCACATCGTGCGCCGGCCTGCGTACGGCGCTCACGAACTTACATATTTGCATATTGGATGCAGCATTAGTCCGCCCGTCGCTTAACGACATGCTAAATTGTAAAAGCTGGGAATTAACCCTTAATTACTCTTGTTTCAACGAACTCGCTCGGATTAAACCTGTATCAATTTGCGCTAACAGTGTTTGAGCCGCCATACATTTGACTCGTTGGGGTGGTATTTTCACGCTCTCGGCGTTTCTCGAATTTCTTGTTTTGTAAGTAAATAAGAAAATTAAATCTGTATTGGGAAATGGGACGGACTTATTCGAACGCTCAGCAAACACTTATCCGGCGGCCGATGGTCGCGAGGAGTTTGGAATCTGGGTCCGCTATCGCCAATATTTACCTCGACTATGGTCCTGCCATTGGAGCAGTACGAAGGTTGTGCCAAAAACTGCAGACCACAAAGACGATGCTACATAACAGAACAAACACTTGAAGCACGAACAAAATGTGTTTTCTCACTGTGTACAAGTTTTCCGAGAGTGAAAGTGCGGGTGTTTCACCGGGCGCGGGCGGGAGTGCGAACGTTCGCTCGCGTCGGCGGTCGGCACGCAACTAAGGCAGCCGATGCCGGTCGCTCCGAACAAACTTGAAATTCGAGGTCTTCGGAGGCATTAGTAGACTAAGCACCAGTGACAAAGGTCATGGTTTTGGTTTTTTTGGTTTTTCGTTCGGATCGCTTTCTGAAAGTAATTTACGTGTTATTACAGGCATCCAGTTCTCAAAACACATTGCACGTTTGTAAATAAGACGCTTTTTTATCTGTGTACTGTAAATTTAACTAAATTTGCGACCTTGTTTCGATTTTCACAAAGATTTGGACCTATAATCGTAAATTTAAACCGTAACATCGGAATGGGGGCGTAAATTCCGCCGAGGCTGCGGCGCACACGGAGATACCATTAATTACTCGCGTCTTTGCTGAAACGTTGCTGTACGTATACATTGAAGACGTGGTAGTTACGTGCTTTATTAGATAAGAGATGTGAAAGTGGATGGAATTATTCCTCAATACATTCGCCGCTATTGTGAGATGAATTAACGTCATTTTGATTCGTAGTCGTCATAGCGCAAAATATAGGGTCGTCAACGAACCCTATTTATATATATATTTTTTGGAACTCAGAAGCCATGACTGGTATGTATGTAGACTCGACATGCTTTGCTCTAGATTGCATAGTCAACAATAACTACTCTACACATAATACATGGTAGAGGCTACGTCACATGTGGCACTAATAGTTACCTTCCATTATTATTCTCTGATTACACGCTACAAGAGGGAGATAAATGTTAATGTATTTATTTTTGGGCATTATGTATTTGCATTGACATTAGGAGAGACACGCAACTCATTACTATGTCTCTAATGAGGTAAACAAGTTGACCTATATTGGATAAAATGAGAGGTGTTTTCTTTAAATATAAATACTAATATGTTCAAATATTTTGATGTAAGTTGTCTTTTTTGGTGTAAATAAATGACGTGACGTGCTAGTCGTTCGCCTGATGTTAAGCGTCACAGCCGTGATGCTTAACATCAGACATCTTATTTGCCCAGTAACTTCACTAGCTACAATGCCCTTCAAACGATGTATTTTTTTTTACTTGCAATGGGTTTGAATTATTGATGTAAGTAGTAGGTATCTACCATGTGGATCCATGTTTTTCCAGTGATTTTCATTGATAGAACAGCGTAATTGAATATTATACAAAGCAAACTGATTGTATCTACATAATAATTCCATGAATGGTCTGAGATTTTGGGTTGAGTTAATTGTGTATTTATAGGCAATTCGGATTCGCTCGATTACGTCTAACCAAATACTACGACTCTAGTATTTAACGTCATAGTATTTGTGAGCGACACGGAGGTTCATTGGTAGCCTCATTTAAAATTTTATTTTTTTGTCCAAAAGAAATGGACTTTCAATTTTTAGTTGACATTAGAGGAAGCAAGATGTCGCCCTAATTTTTCTTAGTATTATTTTAATTATTTATTTTCTTTGGATTTTGCACAATATAACCGCTTCCCTTTTATCACCGTTATCTTTTGTTCTACGGAAACACCACGTCGTTAACAGTATTCCTCTTCTGTGCAGAAGTTAATGCGGCATTCTTCAAATTAAATTTAAATCAGCATTAAGCAAATTTAAGTTAGCATTAAATATTCTTGCCCAAAGTGTTAACTGCTTTGAAAATAATCCGGTCAACTGCCTTGGGTCGGCCCAAGGCAGTTGACCGGATAAAATAGAATAAAATAAAATGAACAGCAAAATAAAATGAATATAGGTCGAATAAGGGCTTTGTTTTCGGCTACTTCTAAAAACATCTCACTCTCTCGGAACCAAGATTAGAATAGAATCCATTTAAATCCGCATTTTAGGTATCTCGGTCATAACATGATAAATGTTTTTTTTTTTTGCGTAAGTATTTTAACTTGCTAACTTTAAAGGGCTATATCAGTCACTTTAGTCCTTCTGTGGATGCCCCCCTGTATTGTATACTTATTATACCAAAGCAAGATTCGTTCAAAAAAAACAATCGACATCCGGACCAGATGAAAGCAACATTTCACGACTTGAAGAAGAAACTTCGCTCTGTCGGTCAATGAAGTTGAAATGGTATTGGGCAGGCCACATCGCTCGCAGAACTGATAACCGGTGGGGAAGAAAGGTTCTCGAATGGCGACCACGAACCGGAAGGCGCAGCGTAGGCAGACCCCCCACTAGGTGGACCGACGACCTGGTGAAAACCGCGGGGAGCAGATGGATGCAGGAGACGAGTAGCCGCTCAAAGTGGCGCTCTCTGGAGGAGGCCTATGTTCAGCAGTGGACATCTACGGGATGATGATGATGATGACAGGGGGGCAACCACAACCGTCTTATAACATTATTACTTCAATATTACTTCAATCATACATTGACAAATGACATAAAAGTAAGAATACTGTAATGTTGCAGAGCCAGAGATGTTTTGATGACGTCACTTTAAATATAACTGTCATGTCATACCTTTACATTATATTGACACTGACGTACGACAGTGATAACGCCATATAAAAATGTAGAAGTCTCGTTCACACGCAAGAATACTTTATAAGTTCATGGTATGAATTCGAACAATATTATTATAACCTTGAAATAATAATGCCATGAAACATGATGATGGTTGTGTATTAGTTTGTGGTAGCCCAGCAGGTTGAACAATATGTACTCAATTTTAAAGAAGTATTTCAAATATTTGAAATCATCATCATGATATAACTTATTAACATAGCGGTTGTTATTCAAAATCACAACGGTTTGCGTTCTCACAAAAAGACGGTGACATACACATAAGCTCAGTGCGTCGCCGATCCGGACTCCGGAGTCCGGAGCTCGGAGGCCGGCACCCGCAGCTGTCGCTCGGCATCATTAACAGAGTAAACGCAGCCTCCATTGTCTACCGTTCAATTATTACACGCTCTCATTATTCTTTGGATGTCGGGAACAGAGAACAGGCAGCATACGAAACGTGGAAAGTTCCAAGGTTGACCTTGTGGTCGTAACTTCGTCTAAAAAATAAAAACTCAACAATTCATTTTTTATCGGTGATAGGCTTGCTAATTAACGAAATAAAGAGGGGTCTATACTATACGATGCAGCACGCTTGTCTAGAAAATACCAGTTCTCTCTTGACTCGATTTCTGGTAGGTATACATATAATAGATAATAGCTATTATAACAATAGCTGATTTCTTGACTTAGTTTGCAAAAATGGTAAAATTTGCGTATCTACAGTAAAATGTTTATGTTTTTTTGAGTTTTATAACATTATTAATTAATATTTGTGTGTAACATTGCTGAAATTAAACATCAACCGCAATTTGGAGTTTACTGATAAAATAAGGCTCGACCTCAAAAATATTCATATATACCTGTTACACCCTTTGATTTGCTCCTAAATTAGTCAATTGATGCCACACCTCTGAATGCCTACTTATTGGAGCAATTTTGACTTTTACAGGCGTCGCAACAACGTCGACATTAGGTTAACAATTCTCAAAAAATGTATGTGGAAAATGTGGAAACAGCTCATCGATCAATCACAGTGCAATCGCGCCAAATACAAATGGCGGAATATTCATCCGATTGGGTTGGTTTGATTTTCGTATAACCTGTTATTTCCGAGAAAACACATCAATTTCCAGTGCCAAGGCGCGTGTTCCTGCTAGCTCGTATGCCGAACCCACAGATAATTTTGGTGACTCATTTACCTCACTTTCAGGTCTAGGATGCCTTATTCAGAATCAGGCTACTGATTTAGTGTGTAACTTTTTATCCTTGTGCAAAAAGCTTTTCCCTTTTCGTTATTCAGCTGCAGTTGTTCTGTTTTTTCTCTTGTTGTATGTAAGCGTCTCGCTCCGTGGGCTTATTTGATTTGCGTGTTGGCTTTGTTGTACAGAATATGTATTTCTTTAACGGATACTTGTCTGTGCGATTTTATGATTTTCTCATTTAATACCTAGTATGTTTTGGCAAGCCGCCCACTTACCGCATAACAGGTTGCCGCCCATCCTTATCTATGTCCATTTGGTCATCGACTGATTGATTTGCTAAGTATCAGTTCAACCAACGCTTTCGGTCTTTAAATAGATCCTAATCTGTGACGACCTCGACTGCCTGGCTTTCGGTATTCCCCCGCGAGCCGCTACGTCACTGCCACGCGTATCACGCATTATCTACGCATTGACAACAGTTCCGTGTCTGTGCCAGAATTATAGCTCAGTGTGCTTTTACAAATGCATTAGCTTTTACATATTTATCTGTATGTATTTTATAATTCGATTGACTTTCTGTCACAAACTTAGCGTGGTGTGTTGTTTACATCGTGATCGATAAAGGCTCAGCGAGTTGAAAGGCTCGTACATACCCTGTATTTAATATAACAAATGATTACGGCTTCAAAAGCCTATAAGTAAGTAGATGTATTTCTTATTGATCTAAAGTTCAGAGACCATACAATTGCGACGTATAAATATTTGATTTATGATTCGTAAAACGCGGTAATCAAGGCACCTTTTTAAATTGGAATTGGATATAATACGTCAAAGGAATTATTATTTGTGTTGGAAACGTGTTTGTTTTATAGATATGACAGGGAAGGTTACCAGGTAAAGATATCAATTTGTAACTATGATTTTGTTCATAGCCATAGCTTTAGGATCTTTATTGCGGTTGCTTAGGGTTCAACCAATTATGTGTAATGTCATGTTTATTTTCATTTCCATGTTTTTCATATGATTTAGATGATATCCACAAAAATAATTTGTGAACCGTGCGTACTGTAATATATCATCCCACATGATTTTATGACAGCCGGTGTAGGCTTGTCCTGGGTGGATTCACAAACAGTAACAAGCCTTGAGGACACGGGTACAGGAAGTTGGGAGTTATACAAAGGTTCAAACACGGCTGTGTACCGAATTAAATATGGCATTTCTGAATAAAATAAAGCCATATTGTAAAACGTTAATTGTCCTGGTATGTGTATGTGTAGGTATAGAAATGGTAGGTAAATTGGTCTTCTATTCGCCTCATATCTGTTTCATAAAATATGCATAAGCTCTATTAGCGAGTGGTTTCATTTTACTAGAGATATCAATTTCGTATTTGATGTTTCCTTTTCATTAACGTTTGCAGTTTCATTGTTGCTGTTATTACTTGTTGTAATAGGAGTTGAGATTTATTAGAAAACTTTTCAACTTCCGAATTGGGCCTATTTTCGTACTATTATGATGAAATAAAGTTGTGAGAATCGCCCGGTTTTGATGAGACTTAAATGAAACATGAAATTAATTCATGCTCAGATTTTGGCAATTTTATATAACTTTACGAAACATGGGCATAATCAAAGCCTTTGCAAATTTGATTTCTGGAGACCTCTATTAAGAGCTGATTTTGCTTTAGGGTGTCATTACAATCATCGATAACACGGAACTCGGAAAACAAAACAAACCAACAATTCTATAATACCTAGCTACCAATACTGAAACCTTTGGGACCTAGGCCAAACCCAGTAAACGAGTTTTTCATTCAAGAACTTTATAGATTTCCGGCGGTGTCTGAGGTCGGGAGCATCTGTGCCCAACTCTGGCTTCCGGCCAGCGGAGCCAGGGACGCGGCGAATGTCAAGAGCAACCTGCAGCCAGCATGCTGCGAGAGTGTGATGAGTGAACATTTATGATGACAAAGGATGTGTGATAACTTTTAGAGTGGTACATGTTGTCTGAGAATCTGTGAAGTTTTTAAATATATCTCTTTCACTGTTCTGTAGAATAGTGAAAGTGTTTATTCTTGTAAATAAACGATCATATTTTGTTCTATGACGTTGCTCAGCTAAATATCATTACGGCGCGGTGGTGTAATCAACACTACGGCTCCGTCTTATGCTGGACGCAGCGATTCGTAATGAGTGTTTAATTACTAGAGCCGATGGCGACGTAAATTATATTCTCAGTCTGTAGATACTAGATGCCCATTGTCTATTTTTGTCGCAATAATTTTCAAAAATATTTCATTGTAAATATTAACGTATGAAGGCTTACATTACAACAGCTAGTGCTCCTCGGTGTCCTCCAGGCCAGGCCACAATCACTTCCACTTCACTCAACATTCAAGGGTCAATAAATAACAGCCATTGCGCTAAATTACACGGTTTTGCGTCGCGGCAAATTAACACTGTGTGATAAATTATCGCAAATAATGCGTGTGAAACGATCTATTCCAAACTAACGTTCAAGGCGATACCGAATTGGAAATGTTAACGTATCGGAACAAACGAGCTCAATCAATATTATAATAATAATAATCAAGGTAAACTTTACTATAGGTGAATAATAAGCATATTTCAGAGCTCGTAATAATTTATAATAAAAGATATATGTTTACCTCAACTCGTAAATATGGTAGACAAAATACGCGACGCGAGTCCACGGCTTACCTTGAAGTATTTTTTATTAAATAGAAAGAAAATTAGTAATTGAAAATCTATTTATAGAAGGTTGGCTAGATGCCAGGTGCTACTACCTCCCTGACTGAAGTTCTAGATCGATAGCGTAGTACAGTGGGACAATACAACTGTTGGCTAGGACTACGTCCCTTCCCTTATACTGTTCGCTTCCTCTACTGAACCTCGAGCCTTTACATGACACTGGCCGATCGGTGCTGCGCCTTATTGAGGAGGCACATACGCAGCAGTACCCACACGTTTTCTGGCTGATGGTAATGATGATGCAGTACTGTTTTAGCATTAATCGATTACGAAATTTTCTTATCCATCCCTAATCTGATATTTTATCCGCCACAATCTAAGCAAAAAGGATATAACTCTATCACGTTTTTGGCTCTTTTTTGTTTTTGATGTCCTTCTAAAGCTATTGTGTTTTGTTTCAGGTAAGTGTTACAAACAAGGGGGCTAAAGTAATTGCCCAGCGGCAGCATGCGAGATAAATCGCATCATTAGTGGTGCTCTAATGGAGTCGAAAAGGCAGGAGGTAGTTATGTCGTCAGGATATTATATCTTAGCAACATTAAGTTTAGTGTAGGAAGGAGAAGGATATCTTGCTCTTTTTAGCCGTGCGGTCGTTTGGTAAGAAATATATTGCCTCCCAGATCACGATAGTCATGTTCAATTTATGTAATTGGTGTGGTGTTTTTGGATATTGAATAAATATTTTATCTTGTTTCTTTGATGTGCAAATGTAACCAAAAGTAAACAGTATAATTATTCTGAGATTGCGGAGTGTACACTTTCTGCCAGACTCGGCAAAGAAATGTTTTATTTAGAAAGCCGTCCACACTGGCACACATGTCTGCAAACTTTGTAGTCATGTCTCCTAGAGTGACGTGAAAGACGGTAGACAGTAAACGCACATAAATATACTCTCATTACTAGCATTTGTGGCACAAAAGGT
The DNA here is from genome assembly GCA_963580505.1 of Ennomos erosarius. Lineage (NCBI taxonomy): Eukaryota > Metazoa > Arthropoda > Insecta > Lepidoptera > Geometridae > Ennomos > Ennomos erosarius. The sequence continues at coordinate 14,126,344 of OY756988.1, forward strand.
TACATTCGACGTTTTTGTTCTCATTCGTCCCCTCCAAGCGGTTCAATAAAACGCACACGTTAACGCAAACTATTAAAAACTTGCTGAACAGGAATTCGTTCTAACTCCACATAACGCTACATTTTCCTTCGAATCCTCAGATAGTTTTAGCCTTATTGCTAAAAGTTTAAGGTAGGGATGTGGGGGTAAGTGGGAACCGGTTGAGGCAGTGACCTCGTTCGTCTCATGGTGTGCCGCCCTTGGCGCGTTGCCAAATGTGACTGCCAATGTCAATGGCATGTGCCAAATGCCATGCTCACTTTCGGTGGTCCACTGGGCTCTGTGCCGCGAGCTCGATTGACTATTCCCTATCTGCTGTAAGGGAGAGATCCTTTACTTGATTTTCACCAGCTCTACGTCAGTGAATGTTTTGGAACACTGATTTTGAAGCAGGCGTTTAAATTGGTAACGTAATGGGTATTAGAAATAAATCTTCTAAAGACGTGTCAAAGGTCTAAGCTGTTTATTCAGCAGTTTACCAAGGTTTGACTACAGAAGGAAGCTTCTTCTACTCCAGGCTATTTATCTCAGCGCCTGTCAAAGTAACTAATACGCACAACTGACAACTAGAAGTCAGTTCTGAATAATATATGCCAGCACTTCAGTCAATTCAGGTTGCTTTGAACAAATTTGAATATTTGATCGGTGAGATGGTGTCCCCTCTCATTGTCTGAAACTTCTGATTTATAAATATTAGATCTGTTTTCTTTTATCTTTGTACTCGAGCAGTTTTAATTCTGACATTTTCGATTAGTTTATAAACATCAGAGCTTTTTTCAGTAGCGATAGCTAATGGCGGATATGGGGTCTGCTTGAATTTAAACTTGAAGTATTTGGAAAACTCACTGGCTTAGTAAAGCATTGATAGGTTACAATATTTTCTTTTTCGTTCTAGTTACCATCAACTTTGCCAAAAACTAATTCCATGTTTCAGCGTTCCAAAAAGACCATAACCGGATTTAATATTGAAGCGAGCGTATTTTAATTTCCTGAACATTGCTTGGCAGCTCTCCTTGGAGCTTGCAACACCTAGTCATTTTTAAGGAATTTCTGTTCAGTACGTTGCGGCAAATGTTGCATTTTCCTGAATTTTGATTTTTGCAAATTGACCAATCGGAACAGGCGCACGTGGCGGGAAATATCTAAAATTTACGTGCGCGGGAAATATTTTGTACACCGCAAAATTGGAGGGATGGAGACGGAGCGTGAAATGGGATTTCAATAAATATGTTCTGCAAAATGAAATAAGAATATCTTATGTAACTTCGCTATTACATTTTTTTTGTAAATAAGATGAACGCCTGTGCCAAAGGTTTTTCATAAAACTGCCGTTGTTCAAAGACAAAACTTTTCTATTGAAGTATTAATTTATATCTGATCTGTTTTCCATAAAATGCCTATTATCATTTTTTATGGAGTCTGCGCGTATGCCCGATACAAAAAATAGTATGCTGCTTTTCTTTATTGAAAAGTATAGGTACCTAGTACCTGCCGACTACGGAGCATACGGAGCGAAAAGTTTACACCTATCGTTATCAGCGTCATTAAATAGCTAACGGATAGAAGCGGTCAAAATAACGTGTTCACATTTTAGTGGTGGCGGTAAAAATAGTAGTTAATATGTCATCTCAGAAGCAGGTACGCTCGGCAGCAAATGTGGATGAACAAATATTATGAGTATATGTCCAAACCTATGCGAGTGAACGTTTGGTATATTGTGGTTGGAGGTTTCATGTAATTATTCGTTGAGCAACTTTTGTAGTTGACTGTATAGAAGAGAATACAAATTTTACTATGTACGCTATCTTTACTGTCGGTTCGGGAAAGCGGCATAAAAAGTGATAACAGCCATTTATGTCGCGCTCAATCTATTTCTGAGCGCCTAGCTTTATGGCCCAAGCGTTACATTTTTTTAAACCTGTAAAGTTCTGGGGTCTTTATTTTTTGAATAAGCGTTCTGTCAAGTTCAATCAACCCAGTGGCTTTACTTGTTGGGTTGTAGGATTTTCACGCTATTTTTATGGTACGCTGCAGTTACAATAATTTTTATAAGCTCTTAGATATGATAACAAAGAACGGGTGATTTACGTTTCGAAGCGGGACATAGAGTTCGTGTGGTTATCAAATATAATTTCAAAAATGGTAAAATAGAAAATTTAAAATGAAACAGACCTTTTCCCCACAATATAAAGACGATAATGAAACCACTATGAATCCAATTACACGTTGTTTGAACAGCGTAGATCCACTAATATTAATTCATCCCTTCACTTATTTGAAGAAGTAAATTGTGAACAATTTTATACCAATATTTTTATTCAATTTCACTCAGCGACTTTATGCAAATGTACCTTGGATGGAATTTAATTTGACGTCATTGTCCTTGTCTGGTTGTAAAGGGATGAATCGTTTTTTAACAATATTACGGGGGATGGTGGCGGAAGTCAGTCCGCGGTAATTGCTGTGAAGCGCGATAAAGCGGCCGTTGAAATGTTTGCCACAGCTAACGAACCCATTGCAGATGTGCTGATTTGTTATCGGGCTATGTTAGCTATGCTAGTCCATAAGAATGCTACGTAGTCACGCAAAACGTGGCGTCACTTATTATTTATTTAGGTCCACATACATGAAAAAACTTCTAAAACTTGGTCTAAACACGTTGACTTGGTCAATATGTATGTAGCGTACTTAGGATAGTTATAGTCTTTCTATTATGTGCTTAACAGTGCCAAATAATAACAAGTTAACCCTGGAGTAAATCTGCTGAAACCAGAGCTTCGTATCTGACACTATTAACTAAAACCACGGTGTCTCTACGACACGCGGCCACGCGGCGCCTTTGACTTCCGCTTTCTTTGAGGTGTTCCGTCACCCGATCCCTTAATCTGCCCCAGGCCGGTCGTCGGACAACGAAATGAGCACTTGCTGCGACAAAGATAAAACAGAAAGCTGTACAAATTTTACACTTTTGTCTCTTATACTTTTTTTTATAAAATATTTTTTTTATAAATCAGTCTTTCTTTTTTGAAATATACAGGTGTAATTTAATTGATTAGCATAACTTGAGCCCATCACAGTACATCACTTATAGATGATTATTAAAGAGTAAAGAGTGTAAATGAATATATTTTTATTGAAAATTATGAAGATTGTCGCGGCGCCTAACGCATTCGACACGAATGATTTTGATACATTTAAAAGTTTTTATACCTTGTATGTACTAATTAAAATCAGTACTACATTATTTAAATAAAATTTTGAATTGTAGCATTTGAGTTAGTAAGTTATTCCATTTTTTGGAGTTATTATTATTAACAAACCAATTTGTTGGAGTTCAAAAATATTGGTCCACACGTGACCGGTATCAGGAGTGTAGGTACCTAGTTTCAAAGGAAGCTAATGAATTCAATTACACCCAGTATAAGAAAATGTGTACTAACATAGGGTATATTTTTAAGTACACATTTCAATGTATATCCTTAAGTAGTTTCAATTATGTAGACTTAATTATTTGCACGTTACACGAGTTGCGAATCTCAAGTCAAACCGGGATCTGTCGTATACAAACTATCTGTATATATAATATCTCGATTCAAGCGACTACATGTAATATCTATGAACATGAGATAAAACTCACATTAAAGTTCCAGCTCAGCTGTTGCATCTGGGTGGTTTTTCTCTATGGAAACACAGATTCCACACGATACGAAACCACGTCGTTATCGTGTCTTGTTCAAACCGTGTCACAGCGTCAGATATACCTTCACTTTAGATTAAAGTTATCTTTATTTTGAATAAAATATATTGACATAAGTGGTCAAATCTTTTGATGTGTTTATGTTTCGGAACGCGTCTCGGTAAAACATACGATTTTTTACAGTTCAAATCGCGCCAATTCCAAATTCATTTCGCGCGGTCTTGTTTTTGTTTCATAGAGAATACAGTTTCGCAGATTTCTTATGTAAGACAAGGAACTCGCGTGGTTTCGAAGTAAGGAATCGATACGGAATAATGGCCCAGATGACACTTTCAGTTTGATCGATGTCGCGTCACCAGCACAGCACGGGTTGGTCGACATAACTAAATCTGAAACTGGAAAAGCAAAAAATAAGTTGGTGGTAGGACTTTTCGGCAAAGTTCGTCTAGGTAGGTACCACCGCTTTGCCAGTTATTATGCCGTCAAGCAGTAATGTGCAAGCACTACTGTGTTCCGGTTTGATGGGCATTGTAGTTAGTGAAATTACTGGGCAAATGAGACTTTGTGATCTGATTACACAGGGTAGTAATCTGATTGCTATGTAGAGTGTGTTGTCCCGCAGTGCGGTGTCACGCGAAACTAATATTTTAAAGTTCCGAGTGACACTGCAACTGTTATGGGCGGCCTTGTCGCTTAACATCAGGTGAACGACTAGCTGGTCACGTCATTCATTCTCATAAAAATAAAAGAAGTAATAATAACCGAGTTCCGTCTAATATTATAAATGTTTATCTAAACTAAACGGTGTCGAGATGAACATGACATATATAATGCCCGATGGTAAGCTTCATCCCTTTTAAACTGTTTGTGCTTTTCAAACCCTTATATATTTTAAACCCTTTTACGTTTGTCGTTTTAACAAAATAGGTTCCCGAAACTTCATAGAATATTATACCTCATTAAATTGCTATTACACTTTGTATGTAGCGTTGTCTAAACAGACCTTGTCTGCGAAATCCGTGTTTTTGCTAAGTTGTGTTGGTTTTCGATGAGTTTATTCAACTATTACGTCCTCGTATTTTGGCAAATAGAACTTCTCCATGGCTGATTTGAATATTTGCATAAAGTTATGAAGGGTACGTGACGGGAGAGCGAGCGGGTGGCTACTAACCACTGTTTTAAAGCTTTGGACACTTGTAACGAAATTAATGATTTTTGTTGCGGAGCAGGCAGGGCTTGTTCGTTGGTTGTGAGAGATTACATTGGTTGGGAGTAATTTTTCGTGTAACTTTAGGAGAAGCACTTATTTTATTATTTTACGATAATTGTTAACTTTGTCAGAAAATACTGCAATAGAACGAAACTTGTATCATAATTTAGGTTTACTTGTAATTATGTTAAAATGTCATGTCAGTTTTACTCGTCATTCTACTAAAATAAAATTAACTTAACGGTAATTCAGAAACCCTTTAAGTATATTTAACAACTTTGGTACAGTAAATTGTCGCGGATTGTACATACGTATAGCAAGCTAGATTATATCCTATGTATAGTGAAAAATGTGGATAAAAGTGTTTGGCGAACAAAGTCCGCCTTGTATTACATGGCTTAGTGAAACAGAGGAACCAGGCCAAGCCGGGGGATTACACAAGTTTATGAACATCGTCACAATGGTGGTTCAGAACATATAAGCTTCTTAACTTTGAAAGGAGGATGTATTATGTTTTTTACTGGTTTATCTCAGATTGGAAACAGTTTTCGTGGTCTCGTGGTTATTAGTGAAAAATAAACGGACGTTTTAAAACTAAATATTTCAAAGCAATAAATTACCGAACTCAAAAAAAACTATACTAAAATCACTTAAACGTAAAACAAAAGAACGACAAGACTGTATTTGCAATATCCTTGGATAATTCACGGAACGAAACCCTAATCACCCTCGACCTGATATTTTCAAGATCCGGTTTCCATACTTCATCTACCGAAACGACTTTCGGTCCCGCACAGACGTGACCTGTCCTGCTGTACTTCCTCATTGCAAATTCTGCACGTGTCGATTGGGAGAATGAAAGTGTCATACCGATACGACATTGTTATGTTTTACTATTGACTATTACGGTTATCTTAGTTATTTCGCCATCTAGAATTGAATGACAAAAGCTCTAACAAACCCTCCTCCCAATTCGGCTGTAAGTAATTACTTTAATTTTTTACTGATTAAAAGTATATCGTTTCCAATATAATTTTATTTATTTCGCGTCTCTTGTGCTGATTCGTTTAGAGAAGTGTCAATTTTGTTTGATCATCGACAGCATTGTAGCTGGAGCGTTCCAACCCTCGTAATTTCATAACTTTCGCAGCTACACGTAGGGTGGCGGTAGGTGCGCGTATATTTGTTCAACCCCTTTAGGAACTCCAATATAGCCCCTAATAAAGATAACGAGTTTCCTGCAAAACAACCGCTCTGGAGATGTTTTTCTCGTCTGCTTTTAGTTTAAGGGCGGTGCAGACAAACTTTTTGTACGACCTATTTCAGCATTTATGCTAAATGCTAATCCTTATCATTGTCAGATTTTTTACACACAATATTATAATATAGGGCATTACTCGAAAAGGCATCTTTGAAAAATGACTTATTTTTTACTACTCGGTCTTGTGTTGTGGATACGTGATATTAACACTGGAATTCATAGTCAAGGTGGGGGCTCCTCTAGGGGATGATTCAGGCGCTGAGTGGCGAAGTCTAATTTTATGCATTTAATAAACAAAATTAAGAAGCCCCCAATCTGACAATTCCGACATTGTCAAAGGCATGATGCTATGACAGTGAAAGAAGAATGATTCAACAATCAACCTTTATGAGAAAAATGAATGATAGATTTTGGGGGTTTGTTCACCCCTTGACTATTAATACCACTGTTAGAATACCGACGTAAACAGTTGAAAAGTGCGCTTGATTAGAATAAGAATAAGTTATTGCCATTGATTTAATTCCTAAACGATTCTTTTTGCTCATTAATCCATCTTCTTACTTCGTTAAAAAAAAAGTTTCCTTCGTTAACGGTCTCTTGAAATCGACAGGAAACATATTTGCTTAGTGTAACAGCTAACACTTTTTGTCAAATATCTCCTATTTCTGTTCACAATCTGACGTTCGTTACCTTGAACTTGGTGACATCAGTGGACAAAGCGCCGCGTTTCTCGCGCCCGTCTGCTGGGTAGGGCGGGCGGTGTGTCGAACCATGACGACGGAATCCGTTCCGGCGCGGATGTAGCCGTTTGGACGCTTAATGTGCGCCTTTCCTTATATTTGTGACCTTGAACGGGAATGACCTCTATGTTTTTCGATACGGAAGTTTCGTTTAGTAGCCGTCGCTTTTACGTAGCTAAGACTCTTTTAATTATAGGTTTTTTTAAAAAAGACGTTGACCATTTTTTCATTCTTAGTGGTCATAGTTAGTATTATTGTCTTCTGGGGTTTTAATAACTCGTAACGTTCTGCAGTCAGTATTTCATTAGTACTTTATTAAATCGAATAAAGTAGCGCATAAATAGATTTTTCAGAAAGCAGATTAACACAAAAGTTTTAATTTCAAAAATTTTTTTTAAGCCTAAATAGAATAACAGTGTTTTCCCAGCAATTTATTTCAGGCAAACACAAGCAAAACTTTATAATCCTTCGGCTGGATAAAGGCCAGCTCACAAAGCGGCAAGATCGAACCCAACGCGCCTACAGGCGACTTGCTTTGTTTAAGTGTACGGGTAAATAATCAAAGAGTACACGCTTCCTGTGCAGCGCCAGCGCGGCAACAGACATTCTCTCGTACTGCGGTGTTGTGTACAGCTGGCCTAACTTTCACTAAAAATTCTTTTGTTGAAATGCTTTTGTGAAGTAATAGTTGAAAAGTGAACTAATATTCTGTCTAAATGAAATAAACGATGTTAATTATTTGGTCGAACCCTCGTGGAAGGATTTTAAAATTGAATATGCAAACTATTTTTATATTAGAATCAAGTAAATTTATATATTCTATTAAGTTCAACTTACAATTTCATAATTTGTAATACGAAACGTAAAAATTTCTAAACTTTTAGAATACTTACTGCTCTATCTATACTGATGCAAAGCTAGGATCACGTTAATAGAGTCGGTCGCTTGCCGTTGATAAAGCCTCATTAGCCCGCCACTCCAGCCCCCTGTTGTTCTACACCGTGTTAGAGATACTGCTCCGTTTATCAATAATGTTATTAATTTTGGTATCATTAGATATCCTTCCAGTATTTTCGCCGTGTATTTTTGGCCCGTTATAGACTCCACTGTTTATGACAACCAATATGTGGCGTGGTTCTACGTTACTGTAAGCACACTTTCATAATAACTTTTTTGGATTTAACAATTTATGTTCTTCGTTGTGTACATACCGAAAATGCTTAAGTCATTAAATCACCGGTGGCCTGTTACTCGGATTTTTGTCAAGACTTTGTTTTTTTTTTTGCTATCATGTCTATTAACGCGTAGCATGTAGATTGTAGACGTGCTACGTAAACACGTAGCATGCCTACATGTCGCTATGTACAGAAAACGGAAATGCTTAAAAATGATTTCTTCCTACACTTCGTGTCAGACAGGCTTTCATAAAGATTCAGGGTTGTCATTTAATGACTAATGGCTCTTTTAAAGAAAAAAGCTGATATTTCGATAATAATTGATATCCTTGAGACGTTTTTGCCGATGCCGCCTTGTCGCGACGTACGAGGCCACTTATTTTTTATTACGTACTTTTTCGTTATAACCCGTGGTTCCTACCCTTGAAATCTAAATCATTTATGATAGGTTGATGAATGTAATACCTGTTAGTCTTTTATTCATTGCTGTCAGAAATATTCAGGTCCTAACTTAGTGTACAACTCCCTGTGCTAACACCTTTTCTTTCTTTCTCCAACTCTTGTTTACTATTGATACTAGCCTAAATTATGTTGACGTCACTCTTACGAGGTACGAGATGGTTAATACTATCTATTCTGCGGTACGAGGCTGAATAGTTAATTACCTTTTAAATATCACAAGATGGTTTCCAATATGACTTTCGAATATCTCGAGCTGGCTTCACCGATGACTTTTGGAAGGATCCAAACTTATTGAATGCGTATAACTGACCCCAAACGGAGTTCTCAAGGATAGCTGTGCTGACATTGGACGCAATGGTATATTAATATATGTTCTAACAGGTAGAAGTCATCTCCAGTGGAGTGTTTTCGCGCTGTAATTGCGCTGGTGCACGATAACTCACCTCTTATCTTATCTCCCCCCGGCCCACATAGGTAATCTATTTGTAATATTAATATTATTATTTATGACTTTATTTTGTGCCTTACATGTTGACTAGTAGCTGGCGCCGAATCTGCTTTGTTAATCCGTGCGGATTATTATGAGTTTTCCCGAATAGCTTTAATGTAACACTTTTATAGACCCCATGCAAAGGCTAAAACTGTTCCGTGGAGTCCTAATTGTTTTTTTTTTTCAACAATGTGAGTAAGGTGTAGCTGTGAGCCCATATGTGCTACCTGGATTTGTGCGGCTTGTTCACCGGGGTATCCGAGGTATATTCGAGGCTGTCAAGATGTTAAAGTTAATTTAAGTGAATGATTTTGTATTCTAAATATGTCAATAGAATTTTAAGTTTCGTGCTTATTTAAGTCTAATTCCGAAGGCAGCGTGTTTTATTAATTTATATATGAGTACTAGGAGCGTTTAGAGTTTGTTTTACGATTTTTTGAATGGAATCAAATGAGCGTTTAGCACTTGACATTCTAATGTGTTTGTGTGGGATTCGTTAGGAGCTACTAGAAATAATCTGATTTGATACATTTGCTCAAACCAGGTGCAAACTGGGTGCAGTAATGAAGCAACAAGTCCCCATTATCTGTCGAGCTTTAACACAAGTTTTACAACTCCTTAAAACTTCCCTGGCTAGCAGCCACCATCGATCGCTGAATGACAAAGGAAACTGTAGAGCTGATTCTGATTTCAGAACGCTTTCCACCCGTACGATTCCATGGCGATAGTCGTAACGACCGGACGTAGAAAATAATTCAAACTCAATGGTGGTTGTGAAGTGCGCTATAAGCCCCCTGCATGCTGTGCACACCGATTACCTCTACCCGCGCTCATCTAATTTTTGCTACTTCGCAGTGTTTCGCGCTGACTTCGCACAGCCGCCATTAAATTTAAATCGCACTACTACCAGTTCAGTCTTTAGCTACGGCTGCTTCTTGATCTTTATTCAATAGGGGTTTGGATCCGTGTGCAATGCAGACCATAATAGTGCTCTAATCTCATGCAGCAGCAGTGCTTCTAAGAGCAGAAACAGAACTTATGCATATGAGACTGTTAGAATTATTGTTGAGTTGTATCCGATTATGCGTATACCCTGAACATTTTTCACGTAGTTATTCCGTAGCTGTTCTTCCATGCATTGTGCATACATATTTTTACATCCCAAGCGGTATTTTGTTGTAAATGAATAATTGAACGAACCTACGAGTGGTTTGATAATAGATGAGTTACGTGGAGCGGCTTTTTATTAGTTTTTGGGACTGGTTTATTTCAAATTTTCACAGGTTTTATATGTTTTTTGAAGTTAAAACATGTATTATAATGGTAGGCATTTTTATAACAGAGTTTCTAGTTTCCAAACGAATCTTGATCAAAGTAGATGGAATAAACAGTAATAGCTAATGGCGGTGTTTCAAATTACGGTAGATGAACAGAGTAATGAAATTATTTATTAGTCTACGCCAATGATGAAATTTCTGAGAACCGATTCCTTAATTCCATTTATATAGAACCCGGAGCGGTACCGAGCAGAAAGCGTTAGATCCGTTACATAACGTTAAGTTAGTTCTTGTTGCGTTACATAACGAAAAAACAAGATTACGTCTTCTCTCATTCCTTTTACGTTGTGTATTTTACATAATAATGGCGGGCTACGTTTTATGGGCGAGTTACGCGCCTTTGCACGAATAACTACGCAACGGGCGTAGCTGGGGGCTTTTGGGGGTTAACCTCTCTTTGACTACGACAAGGGTCGTTTACAAATAGAAAGTAAAGGCGATTGTATGGGTTTTCAATTTGATTACATTATAACGTAATCAAAAAGTTAACTGGATATTAGAAATATCGGAAACCTATATAATGTTTGTTTATTTTTAGCTTCTATCGTCGTTTCATACAATCAAATTCAATTTAGTTATAACTACAAATGTAGCGAAAATTGGTGTCAGAATCGTGCCTATTTATTTGGACTGCCCTAAAACCAAGTCCTTGCTACATCCAGTCCCGATACATACGTAATACGTACTATTTGTTTTACGTAAGATACGTGTTTCCAGCGCGGATGGGAACGGCGGTGGATTAAAAAGTATTATCTGTGTAGGTTCAGTGGTTCATGCATTTGCACTCATATTTAGTTGAAAGCCGCTAGCTGCCTGTGATTTATGAAACACACCTTATTTGTGTTGTAAATGCGATACTTAGATTTGCAACAGCAAATCTAAGTATCGCATTTATAATAGACATTTAAAAAAAGGGTTTTTTTTCAAGAAAGTAAAACAACCAATCTTTAACCTTACACAAAAATCTTATTAAAGTCATGCGCGAATTTTCTTTCGCTAAGAGACGGTGATGACAAACATTGAGAGTAAATGGCATGTCAGTGGTAGTCGTTAAGCCAAGTAAGAAGCCTTTGGGCGGCCTAAAAATTCTGGCCCTTGCCTACATAGTCATAGTCATAGTCATTTATTGGCAACAATTTTACATAGCAACAAAAAGGAAAAAGGTATAATAACTATCTTAATACTAATCATACTTAATTATCATTAGTGTACATAGTAAATGTACAAAGTAATTACGCATAACTGTTATTACATCAATGTTAAAAATAAATTGGAGAACATTGATAAAAAATGGTATTAAAAATTAAATTAAATTATTGTAAAAAGTCATCAAATTTGTAAAATGCTTGTTCAATGAGCCAGTTTTTTTAATTGATTTGTAAAAGAGCCTCGCAAATGTGCGTTTCGAATTTTTTTGGCCAGCCGGTTGCCCATCACGTGTACCAGTTTAGACGTCTTTGTCAGCCGTCGTGGCACGCCTCGAAGCTGGTGCCTGTTCCGTGTGTAGTATCTGTAGTACACGAGAAGAAGAACTGGTGTAACCAAAATTGGGAGGCATCCTTAATCGTCTTATTCACAGCCCATCTTGCTGTACGTCGCGCTAAAGACGCACAATGCACGACAGTGAATAGGCTCGATGTACGATACCGACGACGTATGTAGAACCTATACTCTTGTTAAGATGAGTAAATAACTAGGCTAAAACTTTAAAAACATCAAAATGTAAATGGCGTATTATTATGTCATTTGCCAAGACAATTTGGGCAAGTGTGGTGGAATACGAATTAAACCATCTCCACGAGAAAGTCGTGAGTCCAACCAGTGGAAACAGATTAACTCGATGATAACAAGGCTCTTGTTCATCTCAGTAATTACCGCGGCTTCATCCCATACAGGAATCAAAGGGTGTAAGGGTGTCATTCAAAGCCCTTCTCGTGTTAACAATCGGTGGTAATATTACAATAGCCTCGCGTTACACAGAAACTAAGAGTTCCTCATCAGTTATTTACGATTCCCTGCCTACTCATGTTATCCTGTTAATTTCATTTTCTGCGTTTGAGCTTTCACTTTCACTGTAAATATTCTGTATCATAATTTTAACCATCTCTCAAAAAGGAGGACGTAATTAATTTTGAAATGTTTTATGCTCTTATCTGGTTTAGTGTTCCTAGCGTACAACATCTTTGACTACATCGTTACGTAGTAGAACTTTGATAAGCCGTTTTCATTTTTAACCAATCGGCTAAGCTAAGCCACATTCGCTGTGGTTACTATTTAGATGGGTGACCTACAAAAGTGTCGTTACATCTGGGCGCTACCTGCACGTTAATGTATTGCTTCTGGCTGTTGGTGAAAGACAATAGATCAAATGCATTTGGACAACTAATCAAATTGACAACAGCATTGAGGTACGGAGTACTATTATCTATTCATTGACCACGGATCGTACAAAAATCAGTATGTTGTGATTACAAGTCATCACAAACAAACCATCACTTCGTTCTGTTTCGTCTGTTAATTGAAACAAACTCTCGCGTTTCCATTAGCTACACCGACCGGTGCATATGCAGGCCGTATATAATCTACCTGTAGTGTTGTGGTACGTTACGTAACACGTAATCCAGCAGGAGTGCGGATTAGGTCGTTATACCGCTAAATATCACATTACTCTAATGGAGTCAGGTTTGATGAGATTTGCTTATATCGTTTTATCTGCGTTAAAAATATATAAAAGTGACCGTTTTTACTGATAAAACTGCCCAATGTATGATAATGCTGCGTGTACCTGGCAATGATTGCGATATGTAGCAGATCCACTATGATTTAATATAAGTAATATTAGTTTTAATATAATAGCGTGTCTGGGTCTGGGTGTTGTGGGACCATGGTCCTCGTAGTTCCTGGGTCCCTAGATACAGGGAATCCTAGTTAGGGTCCAGGATCTATGTATGTGATCGTTGGGCGTTAAAAGAAAAAATAGAATAGATAGTAAAACAACTGAAGACAACTGATGAAACACATTGAAAGTGTAACTGATGAATGACTATGAAATTGAATTTAATAATCACCAGCAACAATTGGCTCACATAAAATTAATATCTATTAACAAGAAATAAATCTTATAGGAGACAGGAGGTTGCAACCTCCATAAATAAATAACTTATATTATGGCCCGTCCGCTATTGTGCTACGGCATTGCTACAGCACGCGCCGTAGAGATGTCGTAGCACTGCTACACGAAACAAAGGATGCTCAGCTGCAACTAGAATATTATGTAAACTCAGTTTTGTTCAAATATCGCCGTGCTTTAAAGGTCGAGGTCGGATGCTGTTTTTGTATAATACAGTCAAGGACAAAACTTACTTATTTTATTAAAACTAGTACAAAGTCGGTAGTTATTTTGACTACATCCAATAATACCTACTATTGGGGATTTTTGGTGGATTTAGACAATAAATCCTAGATATAATAAGACGTGCAGATGCAAATTTCATAATTTCACTTTGTGTAACTATTTGTGTAGTTGACTGTATCTATTCCAAATGGCCTTGCATTCCGGTCTCTTGGGAAATGATGATGCGATGCACGCTTAAATTGAACTTTGTTCAAATTCAAATTCAAATCAATTTATTTGTTAGAATGTAGGTACTTATTACAGAAAATGATAATATTTATTACTAATGTCCCTTATACATTCTCACCAGGTAGATGGAAGTATGCACATAAGTTACTACTTACTGAGTTTACCTCTGTATTATAATTATGTATATTGCTAGTCGTGTTCAGTTGAAGTGTGTGAGTAAGAGCTTCAGAACTTCAAAACTTTTTCATATATCCTCGTAAAAGTGAACTCACGTATTACTGCTTCAATTTAGATCTTTCTGATAGATTTTTTAGATACGTGCAAACTTTAGTCTGATGATAATACATCAACCCGAATTATTAAAAATTGGCATAGTATAACTTTAAAGTTAAGAATTTTTAAGGATGTTGAAAAATGTTTGCGGTTTCTGAAGAATAAACCTTATTTATTCTCAAACATTGAATAATAATTATTACAATTTAGGATGAGGAGACCCGAAGGAGAACTAAAGTACCCGACATAGACCTTAGAATTATAAAATTCAAGGGGTAATGGGCAGGCCACATCGCTCGCAGAACTGACAACCGATGGGGGAAGAATGTGGCGACCACGCACCGGAAGACAGCGTAGGCCGGCCCCCCACTAGTTGGACCGACGACCTGGTGAAAACTCTTAAGAGAGACGTTGGATGGGAGAGGCAAGCAGCGGCCCAAAGTGGCGCTCTGTGCTCAGCAGTGGCCGTCTTCAGTCTGTCGATGACGATGGTTCAGGAGTTGATATTTTATTTATTTATTGAATATGAACGCATTTGCAATTATAACATATTGTCACATATTCATCAGTAAATACATAACCGATTTTAATAAATAAATTGAAATTATGGCTAACAGCTAGAGTAGTCTCCGCAACATGAAATATTTGATTTAGGGTCATAGGACTCACAAAACGTTAATAATAAATTTAAAATAATAGGCCACTTGTCACAAAAAACGTCACAGTCCGGATAAGTACTGAGGAATGCGTTGAGATCACTCATGATGCGACATAACGGCGTATATCTTCTGTGTTCTGTACGACCACGGCATGCATGGAAAAGCCTGGGTCTGCGATTAGTTCTATAGTGAACATACTTGTCGGGGACATATAAATTACATATGCGATTGTGAAGAGTAGGAGAGTGTATAGCATCTCTCAATATCTTACAGCCGGTCTTAAGCTGATATAAAAGATATATTACTACTTAAACGTTAATCATTTCTATTTACATTCGTAAATCTGATAAAACTGTATTTTGCAATAGCGTTTCTTCACTCATGAAATTAAACGGCTTGAACAACGAGCTTGTTGTTTAATTAGCCATCTCCGGAAATCCCCCTAGGTTCGAATAAAACTCATATCACTTAGTCCATTGAATTGTGAACATAAATACCTGTCATTCGCTGAGCAAGCCATTAATTGCAATGCTGCTGAATTCACTCCCTAGGGCAGTTGTACAACTGTGTTCGCTCTACTAGCTTTATCGCTCATTTCGCTTTTACCACTTTTCGCTTTTTCATTTGTTTTGATTTGGCGTGTCTTATGATTGAGTTTAGTAAGTGTAAATGTTGATTGTATAAGTAGAGCGCTATATCGATATACATTGATATTAGTATTTTTTAAATACTAGTTAGGCTTACGTTGGACCACATTTCTCCTGATGTTAAGCGATAACATGGTCGACGATGTATTAGAACGCTCGCCTTTATGAAACCTGTTCACTCTTCTCGTGAAAAGTATAGCTAATCGGAAACAAAGGCGTTGGTAGAGATATTTTATATGCAAAGAAAAAAACACTACTAAACAATGGCCCACTATTTCACTAAATACTTATAAATATGCTAAAGAGCTTCGAGAACTTTTTTGTAACATTACCATACCATGAGTCTGGGTAAAAACTAAAATTTGTTAAGTTTTAAAAAAATCATTATTACGTTACTTAAATATTATATTTAACGTTTACTATTAAATTGTTTTATACCGAGCGTACACCTATATTAGCGCAGTGCTGCGTCTATAGATAACAAGAACAATATTTGCTACAAGTCTGGAATATATTTTAGTCTTTGTGTTCATTGTAACAACGAAGTTTGTTTTGTATTACTCTAGTCTTTTGTAAAGATTCCCTCAGAGCTTGTATTATTGTTAGTTCAGTGGTGGTCGCTACATCCTATGTATTCAAGTACAGATGAACCTCTGGCTGTCACAGCCAGACATCCTTTATATGACGCTGGCTGTGGTTATAAATAAAACTACTTATCTATAAAGAAGACACCACTTAGACAAACTGATCGGTAGAAGCAGGCCGTTTTATACATTGAAGCACCCTAATGAGCACCCAACTTACTTTATAATGAATGGGACTTAATCAGTTGTCTCTACCAACTCTTCATTCAAACTCATTAAAATTGTTCATCTAGAAAAAGGTTAATGGAGCGATTGTGTACAATTTAGCTGAAATTTGGACTAATTTGCAAAAAGCGGTGAAAGCTCTCAAATGCCGGAACAAAGCGAGATTACAATGTCGCCGCGAACCTTCGAGAGCGGGAAATTGTTGCTAAACTCTTTTCTTTCCGTTTGTAAACTTGAGGGCCTTTTGTAGAGCAAAGTCTTTTAAAAAGCACCGTCGATCTTTGAGGCTTCTCTGGCCGCTGTTATTGTTTGTTATTGGACGTGTCGAGGGCTGGCGAGAGTGGTGAGGTACTCGTACAAACTCTTGGATTTGGTAATTGACTCTCAACTATCAAGACAGCGCTGTCTTGGATTGTCGTAACACGGACAACGATGAAACTAGCTGATGACTTCCAAAGTTTCGATCCTCTCACAGATTGAGTAACTATTTCCGATAAATGGTACAGAGTAATTAAAATAATTGGTGCTTCATTCACTTACAATTACCTCTTTTCTTTTCCCTTTCATTTAGTTATGATTTGAGGCCTCTTTTATTCTATTCATGCAACAAGGCAACAACGCTTGAGGTATATAAAAATTTGCTGATATTTTTAAATTAGCTCGTCATCTCATGCCAACAGCAGCAAAACAAGATAAGCGCATCGATCGTCCGCACGCGTTACTTGGCTACACAGTAACCAGTGTACGCGGCGTAACCGTATAACTCAGTACTCAAGCTACATATTATTGGTGCGAGCTACGTTCTCGAACACCAGTCAATATTGTAGTTTTAGTGTGAAACTAGATAAGAATTAGCATCTGCTAATTCTAATTTCGCATTACTAAGGTATGGATGGTAGATACCATCTATCATTGTCAGACCCTGGATTTACGAACACCTGTAAACAACAGTGGAATGCCAGTAAACAATTGGAATTGAAATTAATATGCCTCGAATGGAGTGCTGCTAAAGTACACCACAGCTTTCGATGTAATTGGAGTATTTTCAGTCGCCCCTGGTTCCAACATTTTGTATCGTGACCTTTTGAAAATGGATGCTGGAATTCAATATTCGTATACTTACGTTGCACGACTACCAATGACACGTGTTTTGTCTACAAAAGCTTAACTTGATATTTTACTCTGTTTACTGTCATTTTGTTCTGAAATTTCCAAATCCTTCACTTGTTTTTAAGAGAACTATAATGTTAGGTACGTTTCATTTGACAAACTCGTAAACCAGTTTGTTTATTTCCTCTGATTTATTGGCATTAAATTTTTCGGGTAGCATTTCCTTTCTGCAGGTATTCCCTTCGCCTCACGTGGCGCGTTAACATTCACTGCGCGTATCTGATACGTGATCGGCCAAAAATGTGTCGACCTTGAAATGTTTCGATCGATCGTAACACCTTTTAAAGTCTTTTATTCCATTTCCGTCTCATCCATTTTTCTTTTTCAGTACACGAGTGGTTATTAGTGCCCCGAAAATTGCCGGATCGTTCCCGGCTCGTTCCTGAACAGTCCGTTTAGCATTCAGTGCGAGCGCCATTGTTCCTTATACAAATGTGTTTGCTACTTTTGTATTGGGAGGTAAACGGTCGGGCTGACTTTTAATTTGCCTTTTGGTTGGGTGAAAAAGGGCTAATATTTGTAAAGATACTCGGAGCCCTTTCTTTTTTTGTTAAATTTTTTGTTTACGTTTGAGAATCACTAACAAGGCCAGTTTTCGATACATGTATTGTATGCTCCACATAAAGTAGCCTCCCGAAATCATTTTGGCTTGGCAATGTCATCCCGTAGTTTACGAAACACAAACACGGTACCAAGTGTGCAATTGAAGCGTGTATTCGTAATTCACCCGCATCGTTTGCGCCCAAAATAGACATCCATGGTCTGCTGTTCGCATTGGTAGTGAACTGGTGTCCATCCAACACTAATATAGTATTCTCGCGTATATTCAATAAACTTTACCTACACTATACGAGTATAAGACACTAATTGTCAGCCACAAGTGGCTTACTACACTGTTGATTGGCAATATGCAGCGGAAATCTCTCACTGCGCCTTAATTAACTAGGTTTGTCAAGCGCCTTCTCAGAACCTACGATAGTGGATTCCAACTACTAGCCAACTAATCTAATTCGCTTCTCTATTAACAGTTCTTAAAGACATCTGCTTGCGGTCATTTTAAGTGCTCTATTCCTGACTAAAGCTATTAGTTTTCATCTCATGAGACCTTTCAAGCTCTGAGTGATACAACTCATTGAGTTGTAGGACGTAAGACATCTTAACTCGCTGTACGAGTACGTGGGGCACGATTAGATTAGTAGTGCCAGCGAGATAGTTGGTAACTAGAGATGTTACCTTGAAATGGATACGGGCAGCTACCGCAGTCAGTCCACAATTCTACAAATACAATTTATGTAGTGATTGTATAAAAATACTTTTAGGCACTTACGGATGTGTTGACATCAGAAGCGATATTTTTAAACATCTAAAATCCATAGCTACCCATTAACTGGCTACAGCCTTTACGGCGTAAGATTTCGGTATTGGAAGTAATTGGATTATCTCAGGTAACATCGTTTGACCAAAAGTGGGGCTGGGGTCTAAGTGGAGGCACGTGTAATGGCGGCGGCGCCACGAATACTTCTTTTTGGGTTGTGGTACTCTAAATAAATCACCTCAGAGAAACATTGATCAAGATAATGTTTCAATAAACAATGAACAGTGTATCTGCCTGCAGTTGTATTATACGTGTATTCAGGTAATCAGTGAGCCGTTTAATTTGGTTATCCAATGGTTTGACCCAATTCCGCCGCCGCCCCCCACTTGTCTGGCTGCTGCGGCCGGATGCAACTGTTCTCTAGGCTAGTATACAGATTTTCTAGCCCTATGTTTTGTTGACGCGTTCGACTATCATGGAATGCCACGGCCAACAAACAGCCTATACAGTATAAACGAGTTATAGATTGCAGTAATTATGCAGCCGGTTGTTTATGCGTTTTTAGTATTTAAATGGCTAGATAACCAAAATAGCAAAAATTATTCATGTTAGATAAGGGTTATATATTATTTTATGGTAATGCAACAAGTTTATTTTTAAATGAAACATTACCAATATACTTTCTCGAATTGACGACCTCTGTGGAGTGGTGGTTCAGAACATACGTATGTGATCACCGGGCGCTTATCATTATTAATAACAAATAAACCAAATTATCGTAACAATTCATTGCTCCACCGCAGATTATATTCATATCTGGATTATGCGATCTAATTCTAAATTGGGTAATGAGATAGCCGCGCGCCGGATCGCCTGTCTGTCCCAGTCCGTGGCGGGTGATCGCTTTCATTTCATGGTCTTGGTCGGTATAAACGGCTCCGGAGGTGTTATCGTGTTACATAGATTATTACGTGTAATTAGTTCGAGACAATTGGATGAAATAAGTTGAGATACGACATCACTTTGACTAGGCATTCATTGTCTGTTAATTTCTATGTTTGAATTTGCATGTTGATAGAATTTCTTAGATTATTATTAGATTTTATAATCTTAAATGATCAGGGGGGTAACCACAACGTCTTATAGCATTATTACTTCAATATTACTTCAATCATACATTGACAAATTACATAAAAGTAAGAATACGAATATGTTGCAGAGCCAGAGCAGTTTTGATGACATCACGTTAAATCGTTCACTCAAATACAACTGTCATACCTTTACATCATGTTGACACTGACGTGCGACAGTGATAATGCCATATAAAAATCTAGATGTGTCGTTCCCACGCAGGAATACTTTATAAGTTCATGGTACGAATTCGAACATGATGGTTCTGTATTAGCTTGTGGTAGCCCAGCAGTTCTTGAGAGCCATATTTTAACCTTGAAACTAGCACTATCTATTTTAGTGTTGAGAGGGAAAATTGATTTTACATGATTTGAAGGCCTTAGAGTCAAAATGACTTAATTTGGTGACCTATAACTATTTCTAATATAAATAAATAAGAAGAGCTGTTGCCAACAGTACATTTCCCACGGAACCAAAGAGTGTCCGTCGTCGTTTAATTGCCACATTTAGAACTTAAGACAGAGAAATTATTGATATGTATTAATAGACGATACGCTCAAGTAAGAAAGAGTGAAGTCACAGGAAAACCAAATCACGGACAAGGAAATATGGGTGCAGTATTCTATGAGTTTAAACTCTTTGAACCGTTTGCCTCAAGGGCGTAATCCGCTAGCTTTCCGCCATTTCACATTGTTCAGCTTGCGCCGTATCCAATTGCAGCCTTTCGCCGCTCACAAGTTATTCACATTTAGCGTATATACCTCAATAGCTTTACGCTTCAACATAGAGCAACGATTAGATACACACTCGTCCTACACACCTAATCTGTAGACTAGACAGAATATAGCGCTCGTATCAAACGTATCGTATTGAAATAATTCGGTTTCGGTTGAATTAGTGTAATTATTAGAATAGTATGAAATCGTGCTGTCTTATTTCGTGTTTATGGTTTCACTTTTTAGTTTTCAGTGCGTCGGTGTGTCGGTCGACCATCTGTGTTTGTATGCTTTAAAGTCCGAGTCTGAGATTTACATGCAATCGTGTGTTAAAGCCTTCCCCAGTGTCAGGCTTTGTCAGATGTGGCAATTTTTAATTTTCTCTACTACGTGTGGTATTGTCATGTATTTATGGCAACCGTTACAGAAAACTAGATTTCATTTTAATCTTAACATGACTGTTGTATTTATTCTAAAAATCATTACTGGGTTGAAAGTTGGTTTGTTGCCGAAAATAATTCTACCTAAACAAAATGAACTCTTCGTGTTGACAGTAAAATTAATATAAATTGATTATTTTCAGCACTTTCGGTACCTACACAACGATTTGATTACTTTGATTTTAGCAAAAGCTCCAAAGTTTACTTCTTAACTCCTAAGTTGTTTTCTCTGCTTCTCAGTAAAATTTCACGGTTTATGAGCTCTTCGCTAACATAATATAAAGCTGCATTAATATTACGCGTATGTTTCTAAATTATTCACCAACTTGGCTATAAGTTATCCATGTTCAGCTGTTGAGCGGGAGGTATCTACAACTATATAGAACTTTGCCGCTAGAGTTCAAGAAGTACTTGTTATTTTGTTTAAGTTATTAAAAGAGCACATACTAAAAAATAGGACTGTCTACAATACTGTATTACTATTAAATGAAATTAAATCTGCGGCTTATTCTGCATCTGCACGCACCACCACTCATTCTCCATTCTTTACAAATAAGTAGGATTCGGAACTTCTATCACCTTAAAATTTATATAATACTACTTACGTTTGATTATAAGACATTGCTTAAATTAAATTGCTGCTACGCATACCATGGACGTAGCATCCTCCTGCCTACCTTACACATATAGTGCAAAAGTAGTTGTAATGTTGTAAAGTAATCTTATCAAATCCCCAGTGAGAAGTAGGGTATGCTAACGATCAAATCTAAATTCATACGTTTTTATCTCGATTAACAACGGGTTCCCACCCGGTGATTAAAATGCAAATTTTTTGAATTATCCATAAGTCTAGAGAGAGGATCGTGACGAAGTATTTTCGTTATGACTAACGCCTTCGTCTCCGTGTTGCCAGCAATTTATCGGATGCTACCGAGATTAAAAACGGAGAATACATAGTAAAGAGAAATGAGGCAAATTTTGTACTCCATTATTAACTGATCTCATAAATACAGTTTCAAAGTGTAAGCAGACACAATATCCTTTCAAAAAATCGTTATAATTGAAAACAAAGGTATTGGAAGTGGCCTTTTTTACCCTTAGCTTCAAAAATGCTTTTACCTACCAACAATTTTCTAACCATCTATCTATAACAATTTTGGGAGAATTCATTCTATCTGGCAACATAAGAGTATTGCGGCGTGATGCGGAGCAGTTGGTCCGTCTTTAGATAAAGTTCTGTTTGTGAGCCGTTTAACGGCGCCCGCGGTGGCGAAGTACGCTTTGAAACCTCCCTTTCTTGTCTAAATAACTTCTTAAAACTTTGTTTTGAATTAAATAAGTTTTGTATATTAATAGGTAATAATGATATTTCATATTTGAATTTATCTGGGATTAGCATGAAATAAATGAATATTAAATTAATGTTATAACTATGGCCAGTTGCCAGGGTTTTTTTATGTTATCAACATTTGGTAATAAAGCACTGTGAGCTTAGATGTTCGCAAATAAGATATTTTTTGCATACTGCTCTAGTTATAAATTACATCACATTGCTCTCCTCAGCCAAACATGTAGCCCCGTCCACACCAACCCACCGCAGCTGCACTTCTCAAAGCTCAGTTTGATCGAATCGCGCTCACGACCGTAAAATTGACTTGAGCTCGCCCTACACTTTGAGTAAACCATTCGTTACGTTATAGCTGACGTGGTTTAAATAGTTTAAACGGGGATTTTTAAAAATATGGCGCGGTAGTACCACTTTCACAGTCGGTAATGTTTTATGAATATTAAAGCTGGCTGAAGCTTTTTGGTAGAAATTGCTCGACGACTGCTGACTCTTACAAACATCACAATGGCCGACGGCTTTATATGAATTTAATGATTAGAATTAGAACTTAATCTAACGTGTAATGAAAATTTAAATAATTTCCAATGGTTGATGAGAGTGCACTAAAATAAGTAGAAGAGAAGGCAGTCTGAGAGCAAGGGTCCCCCGAGGCTGCAGCCGCCAATTTCTTAAGTGGTTCCACCGCATGTGCCATTCCACATTTTAAAGTGTCCAATACCCCACGAGAAAGGCAGTAAACCTGCACTGCATCCGAAGGTGGAGCAAATTTATTGTGACACTGGCAGGGCCAGTTGCAGCGATCCATTAAAATATATAATGTATTATCGAAGGAAAGAAGTTTTATTTGCAGTCAAAAAGAGCAATAAAAATATAATATAATTAAACATTTGACAGACAACTAAGTAAAGTATCAAGTGCCTCAAGGCACAGATTACTCAAAGTGTGTTGCTATTAAAATTTTTACTTTACATAAAAGTTTTGTAAGATGAAATGTGGTGACGTTATAATAATAAAAGTTTAACCACCACATTCCTAAACTAATCCAAAACGGCTTTAATAAAAGATTAATGAAATAATTTCCTAGAGCACATTTCATATTAAAAAAGTTTTGTAACAAAGCTTTGTACGAGTAAAGTTAAATGTAAACATACCCTGAAAAAATAAATTGTGTAAATTAATTGCTATTCGCCAACGAACATGTTTGTTTATAGTATGTTTTATATTAGGTACTGAAAATAAGTAACTGGATTTTTAACTGCATTCGTAAATAAAATATTTGTAGTAAGTAAACTCGCCTTAGTTGGACACAACGTAATAACTCATTGCGATCTCTACAACAAACGGTAAAGTTTTCTTCATTAAAAAGTCAAAAGTTAACGCTTATAAGAACAATAATGTACGAGTAAAATCACAGTAAAATGTACGAGACGCGGGCAAGTTCCGGCAAGCCCAGTCTAGGGAGTACCGTAACTGTGCTTGAACTTAAACTCATCGCATTGCTGCTGAGATACTCCGGAACTTGTTTCCGCTGGCTCAGTAAGCATGTAGTAGAAGCCTGAAGTAAGGCAGTTTCCAACTAGACATTAAGTTCTAGTGTGCTAGTGGCAAACTGTGGATGGGTACCGATACTTTAGTCAGCATTTATGTAGAGCCAGAAATTATAAAGATAGGATTGTTTTACACTAGACCAGTATTATTATCAAAATATAACTTAGTTGATCTTGTTCTACCATAAATTGGTTTTCCGATGCGAAGCCGATTACGGTTGCACACTGTCCCGGACTTAAAAGTTTTCAATCAATCCTACCCGTACTAAGTCTCTAATCCGGAACTATAAGCTGTTTAGAAGCACATGGTTTCGCTGTACGGTCGACATCTCCAGATTGATAAGTTACTGGGAACTACTGTGTTATAAAAACTAGGTTTGTACTCCGGTTTGGAGACAGTTTCTGTTGGCATATAATAGAAGTGCGCGTTTAAATAACGAATATTTTTTTTGGAGCCAGCATTACTATAAGCAGGCAAAACTGTAGCAAGCCTTAATAACTTCGTTTTTCGTTGACTGTACATAGCTCGTTGGCGCGTGGCGACCGCGACGAAGGCCTCAATCGATAGCGGGGAAAGTAACGAAGGACTGAACTCTGGCCCACGGCCAAATGCCGACGGGGAACAATAAACCAGTTCTGTAGCTGGACTCATTTGTCGAGATCTGCGGCCATGGCAGTGATCGTGGCGTTTATACTGTGGAGACGGCTGCAAGTAGCCGCTTATTCGGAAATAAATAAATTTCACGTAGGTCGTGACACGTCCTTAGACTCTCAAAGTTGTACAATTAGTCTGTGTGATAATTTGTCAACAGTAATAAAAACCAAAAAGAAGGAAGAGTCTCGTCAATCCGTCACGTCGTCTAGGCATCTATAAGATAATAGATATAATAGACATCTACAATATTATAAATTCCCTTCATTTTCAATGAATACAGCTCGGATCCGTAGTACAAAGATAAACTACTGCTTGTATTACTAATTCGGTTGCGGCCAAGGCCACATCACGAATTTAGGTTCGATATGGATTCGAATAGAATACGACGACGGCCGAATACCGAAATATCTGCGTACGGCATTGTCTGGGTTTGCTTAACCTTGACACTAAAACAGGCTTTGTATTTGAGCTATAGGACAGGGAATGTTGACATTTTACCCCTGATTATGTTTTTAAATTTGGCTTTGTAGACTTTGTAGGAAACTATGACGTCTAACTGGATTTCATTTTCTTCTATGGCAATGATTTTAGTGAGAAGATTTGTATGCTAGATAAGACAGAAAAGTAGAAAATATATTTTTAAAGTAAAATGGGCTTGCGTTTGTCATAATTAGTATAATTAATTGTATAATTAGTGCGAACAGCAAATGAGTGGAATACCTTGCCGTCGTCCTTGTTTCCAGATAGCTATAACCTGGGTGTCTTCAAGTCAAGGGTGAACAGGTATCTTCTAGGCAAGCATGCACCACCGTAGGCCGCGTCGTCACTTACCATCAGGTGAGACAGTGGTCAAATGTTATGCCTATAAATTGTAAAAAAAAAGGCGAGGCAATACGCGAGAGTTCAATCAAGCGCGCGTCCTGAGCACTCTCGCCAACTGGCGCTCAGCGGGAATGCATGCAAGGCGCGGGAAACTTTCACAACGTGCAAGTTGAAGCTGTTTCCTCCTTTCAAGTCAAGAGGAAAGTTATGTGCAGTTACGGCGAATATTATACAGTTTCAGCGACTTCGGTGATTTATTGCATTATTGGAACCTTCGTCGAAGGCGCCATTACGCAACCTCGGAAAAAACATCCTCCGCTATATTATTTCAGTAGCTTGTGCGGTGCGCAGTTACTGGGGCTGCAGTGCCGCGCCGCCTCGAGAACATTGCTCTATTTAATATGAAAGTCTAGAACACTCGCGAGAGCTATATGTGTAGCTCGTCAGAGAAAGGCTTCTTTCAAACAAGTTGCATAATTTAGCTCCCCGTAGACTTTACAAACAAGCCTGTTCCTTTCTCGTAACAGAAATTTCCATCTACAAAATCCTAGCTGTTTAAGGAATAAATTTTATTTACCTTAACCGCTCCAGCTATTTATAGCTGAACATACTTTAATAACAACCGGATGGCTGTAACCGAGCTTCTAAACTTTATAACTTTGAATCTAATTTGCCGCTGTACCAATATTGTCGCCAAAAATATCCTCGTTCCAAGTTACCTTCGTCGGATGTCTGGGCTTCGTTATGCGGTTCTTTCTGCATGAAATGCCTTACCAAATAAATGCCTGGATTTGTAGTCTTATTTGAGTGGCAAGAAATCAGCATGCAAATTGCGCGCGAGCTCCTAACGACGGCGAGCGACAGAGTGCAATGAGGCGCCCCCGAGTTGTATGGGCTGCTAATGGCAATATAATATCTCGGGCCGCTGTCAGTGAGTGCGGAGAGCTTTGTCTCCACTTAGATCAGTAATAGGTTATGCGGTTGTCACGAAGACGCGACCACTCTCGAATCATCACCTGCTAGTTAGTGAGTTCAGTGTAGATAGAGTTATTGCTGTACCTGCACTAGTAACAACTAACTAGTCAGCATATGCGGTACAATGGATACTCTGCGTCGCTAAGTTCTATTCTCGATACAATACAACATATTCTATTAGACTGAACGTTAAATAAAACGTCGGTTTCGGTTTGAAATCTTGACCCTTGTCCCTGTGGTTTACGAAAGCCGTGCCGTTTTTCCACATGACATAAAAGGTTGTACCGTTGTGCCCCCGAGCAAGCTGGAGGCTCGTTAATACGGTCTAATTAAAATGTATAGGCCATCACATCGTAGTACCCTCTCGCGGCGTCGCGGGTCAACGCCGCGGCCTCCAGCTCCATCATCAGCGCGACGGATACTCTCGTCGGGGGATTAATCATGCCTATTTTATGGAGATCACATGTTTGTGTGGTATTGCTTGACCGTGTTGGGTTGGAAGATTTGGTTACAAATATTTAAAGTGTTTTTGACAAGAATACTTTAACGATTTTTACCATTGTTGGAATATGTACGTTAAAAGGTCCGGGTGCTTTGAAGATATCGATGTGTTTGCTTCAAATGATACGCTCAGAATTAAGAAATTACATTTTGTATGTGAGTTAAGTTTGAAAGTCAGTTAAAATTATATCTGACAGAATTGACATGGGCTGTTTTGCAATTACCGCGATGGTAAGCGTCTGCTAACGTAACAATTTCGGTGCTGCATAGTATGCTGGATAACAAAGTACGAAGCGAAAGCACGAAACTACGTCATTACATTATCAATAGGCTAATTTTTTTATATCTTCGTTCAGTGATTTAAGACCACATTGCTTTACAAACCGTAACAAAGTAACGAGTACTGTCGGTTTACAAATGTTACTATCGTGGTATATCTGAACGGCTCGGCCACTTTAATTTCGTTCACCCAGAATTTTATGGCGTATTACCGGACGCCATCTAACCGATACATACAAAATTTTACATTAAAATAACGTACATGTAAATATATATCAGCCATTAAATATAGGTAGTATTTACTGGCTGAATATACAGCAGTAGAGATTGTAATAATACAGAAACTAATTACAAGCTGTGTAAATTACGTGTTCTCTCGTAAATGCGTGGGCATAAAGGTTCTACTTCATTTACTGATTATTACTATTCGGGTCATGTTAATTATTATTAAAATATTATTTTTTGTATCATGGTTCAATTTCACTCTTGTCGGTTAACGCTGTGTAGCGCCGTAGCCGCAGATGCCGTAGCTGTCCTTACGTAGCACTTCGTAGCTCTCGTACCATCGACAGCATTTCAAAGTTTCTATAGCTTTGAAGTAAAAGAGATTTGCTGGGCTACCACAAACTAATACAAAACCATCATGTTTCATGGCATTATTATTTCAAGGTCACAATAATATTGTTCGAATTCGTACCATGAACTTATAAAGTATTCCTGCGTGTGAACGAGACGTCTACATTTTATTTGGCGTTATCACTGTCGCACGTCAGTGTCAACATGATGTAAAGGTATAACATGACAGTTGTATTTGAGTGAATGATTTAACGTGACTTCGTCAAAACTGCTCTGGCTCTGCAACATTAAAGTATTCTTCAGATTCAGATTTTTATTGCTTCCATAGTATACATACAATAGGTGGAATATAAAATTAAGTCTAGTTTCATATGGACCCCGTCGGGCGCAGCAAATTAGGAGAGAGGAGAGCGTCTTAGCAAAAGAATCAAAGTGATCAAACAAAATAGGTACACTACATAGAAAATAATATTAGTTTGATTAGCTATAATAAAATGTCAATCCAATTTTATCTATTATTATTATTAGTAATATTAGTAAAAATTTAATGTCAGTATTGTACAATATAAAATAAATTAGATTACCTATTCAATGTCACACTTATTCATTCTACATACCACATATTATTCTTACTATTATTGATGTCAAAAAGTACACCTACACACCTACATACCATTCGTGATCATAAATTTTCATCAGTACATAATTTTTATTGTCATTTATATACTCGTCAATACTATAATAGGCCTTTTCTGTCAGGAACCGTTTCAAAGTTCGTATAAAAATGTTATAGTTGTCTATGTTCTTTAAATCGCCTGATAGCTGATTATATATTCTTATAGCAGTAGGTAATGCACTAGATGAGTGCATTTTTAACCTGGACTTGGGTATTGGTAGCACTATCTGGTTTTTTTCCTGGATTGTTTCGTTCGTATGTTGTATAAATAAAAAGTTTCTTACGAATTTGCATACTTCCAAAATGTATACAGATGGCAAAGTTAAAATTTTGTAAGTTATAAAATAAGGTTTACAACTATCAGTTTGTTCTATATTTGCTATTATACGAATAAATTTTTTTTGTACTATGAATAGATCGGGTGCAGCGCTGCTATTTCCCCATAAAATTATTCCGTAGCTTAACCTTGAATGTGCATTCGCATAATATGTCGAGATTGCAGTTCTTAGATCAGTTGTCTTTTTGACTTCCCGCAGTGCGTACGTAAGAGATGAAATGTTTAGACTTTGTTTTCCTAACGTGAGATTGCCAATTTATGTGCGTGTCAATTACAATACCTAGCAAAATGAATTCATTTACAATTTCTATTTTTGTTCCGTGGAAAGTATAGTCGAATTGGAGTGGTGGTTTTTGATAAGGATGAAAAGTGATGATTTTGGTTTTAGTTAAATTAAGTTCAAGGTTGTGCTTATACATCCAGTCAGTTGTCTGTTCAAGCATCGCCGTGAGTTTTTGTTCTACGCTCGAGCTATTTTTTACAGAGGTGAGTAGGGAAATGTCGTCTGCGAAACAAACACATGGTTCTGTTATGACCTTCGGGAGATCATTTATGTAAATTAAAAACAGGAGACACCCTAGGACGCTTCCCTGGGGAATCGAATCATTCTTACTTTTATGTCGTTTGTCAATGTATGATTGAAGTAATAATGTTATAAGACGTTGTGGTTGCCCCCCTGGCCTTGCTTCTACATTCAAATATGAGTGAATAGGCACCTCATGGGCAAACGTGCTCCAACATAGACCGCATCATCACTTTCCATCAGGTGAGATGTTGTCAAACGTGAGCCCATTTAAGAATAAAAAAATAAAAAAAAATAAAACAGACATTTTGAGAAAGATATAATTTGAGTAAAGGACAATGGGGGAAAATGACGAATGATGAATGATTATGGACGTATACCGATATTAAGAGCGGACGTTTTGGGAAGTGAACTTTATGTACCTAATGGATTTTTTCTGTGTGTAGACAAAAATGAGTAGGTATTTGTATTGAAACAGCAGAAATTATCATACAGTGTAAATCCTTTCTCTTACTGACATCTCAGTTAGATCCGTAAAGAGGACAAATGTAGCACAAACTTGAAGGCATCGTTAAAGTAAAGGATTCTCGAGAAACATTTCTATAGTATAGGTGATTCGAAAACAATTTATTATTAGTTTATGTGTTATTTTAATGAGCGAACATCCAATAGCCTAAAATAGTATAGGTGATTCGAAAACAATTTATTATTAGTTTATGTGTTATTTTAATGAGCGAACATCCAATAGCCTAAAAGCTATTTTAAAATTATGTGACAGTTATCATAAATAGAATTTGGTTTTTATTACTTCTCCGCTAATAAAATAGTTTGATACACTTAAATTAGATACATACACATAACAAAAACAGATCGGGTAATGTCCAATTGGGTAGGTCCAACTTCGACAAAGAGGTCGCCCGAAGAATCCAACTCGGCTGGGCAGCGTTCGGGAAGCTTCGACCTATCTTTTCGTCCAAAATACCACAAAGCCTGAAAACAAAAGTTTTCAATCAATGTGTGTTGCCAGTGATGACTTATGGAACTGAGACGTGGTCTCTAACTGTTGGCCTCATTACTAAGCTCAGAGTCGCGCAACGAGCTATGGAGAGAGCAATGCTCGGTGTTTCCCTGCGAGATAGGATCCGAAATGAGGAGATCCGCAGGAGAACTAAAGTGACCGATGTAGCTCTTAGGATTAGCAAGTTGAAATGGCAATGGGCAGGCCACATCGCTCGTAGAACTGACAACCGACGGGGAAGAAAGGTTCTCGAGTGGCGACCACGAACTGGAAGACGCAGCGTAGGCCGGCCCCCCACTAGGTGGACCGACGACCTGGTGAAAGCCGCGGGGAGCCGATGGATGCAGGAGGCGAGCAGCCGCTCTAAGTGGCGCTCCTTGTGGGAGGCCTATGTTCAGCAGTGGACGTCTTCAGGCTGTTAATGATAATGATGATGATGATTTGTGTGCAGATCATAATGTAGCAAGAACTAATGTTGATAATACTAATGCACCCATTTGATCTATTCTTAATAAACTGGTTAATCCAAAGAACCCATCAGCTTAAACAAGATTAGTCTCTCTGTTTTGTCATTTCGAGTGGAGAGCCGTGGGCGGGAGAGAATGCGCTCATTAGCGCAAACACTGAAGCCAGCATGTTTGCAACGAACAAGAGCTGGATCGAGAGATTTTTCTTTTGTTTATTTTTGTTTTTGTTTTTGTTTTGGCAGTTTTATTCTCAATACGGATTAGGAACTGATTCTCAAGTGAGGTTGCCGGATTAGGCAGGTAAGGACTCTGTATGTTACCTCCTCCTCTATCTCGCTTGCGCTTTCATATTTTGGACCAAAATAAACGACTGAGGTTACATTTAAAAAATTGTCTAAACCAGGCTCTCAATAATAATATAAAATAACATAATAACAAGTTTTTATGCATTTAAAAAATTTAACTGATTTTATGACTTGTTATTTACTTATATGATAATTTTGTTGCACGTTAAACCCATAAGTCCACACTTCTAGCACGTCGTGTTACAGATGTCTGCAAACAACGGTGACCGCGTCCTATCGGTTAGTCGAAATGCTTCATTACTATCTAATTTCTAAAGTATAAAAACAGCCCAAGTGCGAGTAGGACTCGCGCACTAAAGGTTTCCTTCTATAAAAACGAGCAAAAAATTCAGGTTAGTTGTATAGGAGCCCCCCTTAAAAAATTATTTTATTCTGTTCTAAGTATTTATTGTTATAGGGCCAACAGAAATACATCATCTGTGAAAATGTCAACTGTCTAGCCGGTTCATGAGATACAGCCTGGTGACAGACAAACAGACAGACAGACCCTTTGGGTACGGAACCCTAAAAAATACATTATATACGTTGTATATTATAGTAACTAATATGTGCTCTGGTTAAACGAGCCTCTGACATGTTCCGTGTCTTGTCCAATTCCAGCGGACCGCGGACACGGCGGCGGTGGGGTGATATTGCACCGGTAACGCCACTTCCTATGTAATTGCGAAGCTTTTAGTAAAGCTGGGTGGATTAAAGATGAACTCGCGTTTGTTTTCTACTTATTACGGTTTGACTTTGAAAGAGCTTGTTGTTAACTCTTTCGACATGAAAAAGCAACAATGTCAGTTTATTTACTGCGGCATACTTTTTAATTGTCATTATACCTTTTTTATATATTAAAGTCAGCTGTTAGCAGTGCAGTGCTTTATTTATTTGCTGTAAGGCCAAGTGCGTCTTGTCCCCGTATTCCGAAACATTTCTCCAAAAATCCTTCACTTGACTTCTACTTGAGGGAAACTCAAAATACATCGCGACGTACCTTGAGTTGTCAGTTGCTTCGCTTCTCTCGTTTGAGGAAAATTGACGCAGAAATGTCAAGTTGATTATTTATTGTCAACTAAAAATACCAAAACACAAAAATGAGGTTAATTCGAGGTTGAGTCGAATGAAGTAATCTCGAGGTAACGTCTTAGAATATGGGGGTTGGAATCATGTTTGTGCCTCTAAAATAATTTATTCGGTTTTATAGTATTTATTGTTATGATGGCAACAGAAATACATCATCTGTGAACATTTCAAATGCCTAGCTATCACGGTTCATGAGATAACAGCCTGGTGAAAGACAGACGGACGGCCTGACGGACGAATAGCGGAGCCTTAGTAATAGGATCCGTTTTACCCTGTGGGTACGGAACCCTGAATATTTAAATTTCTCATTCCTTCTCCATATTATTCTACTCTCATTAAATCCAAGGTAAGTATAAAAAACCATGGACGTCCAATATTCGCTAACGAATCTACTTTGCGTGTCATAGACGAAACCAGGAAGGACGTTAAGGAGATGAGACCCCTCCGTAATCGCATCTTGAACTAAACACGGTTTTCTCTGTGTGTGATAGCATCTTGATTCTTGACCCCGGGGTATCAAGCCCTGGCTGCGCACATGTTGTGTATAATCCGTTTATCTTGTATTCGAGTAGGGTTTCATTCTTTTATTCACAATCTGTGGTCAAGCTTTTGATCTGATTTCTTGTAAGTCGATGTTTTGTTATCTTTCCAGTCGAACACACATACTTATGTTTTTTTAGTTGTCGATTCGTGTAATCCTTTGGTAAATATTTCTTTTGTTTGATGTCGGTTACTTTGTTATCTGATTGGGGCTTAAAACAAATTTTCTTTAAATTTACTTAGATATTTGTTCCAAACTCATCAAATCACATTACTTCTGTTAATGCTGCATCGACTACACTGCTGCGAGCTGCGTTTCGACTTGCCTATTGATGAATAAATCGATTTTCCATCATTTAAGTACTGTATAACCATGGTGCTATCAAATAGTCTGTCATGAATTCATCTATTAAATGACAGTAATAGATGAATTCATCTCTAATGATTCAATTAATTTTTGCGTATTTTTCATTTTGTACTAATTGTACGAATATAGCATTCAACTTTATTATTTCAAAGCAGTATATATATACCAGTATATACGGAACGAAAGGTTGCGGTCCGGGGAAAATTGCCACGTCGGCGTGACAAATTGGCGCACGTTCGCTGGGTTAATATAAATTAAGGCATTCGTATATCATCCGCCAAATGATACAGAATTTAACATTGTGTGAAATAAACCTTCATTTGAAACGCACATCACGAAAATAGCAACAAATTTAGTTACCGATACAGAAAGTTCTGTGTAGGCGGTACAATGCATTATTGCCTTGAAATAATTGCGGGAAATTGGATTTGTCTATAATTGATTGCGTATTTCACGAGCATTGTTGAACAGATACATGACGTCGAATTTGACCTTAATTAGTGAAACATGTGAGGATAGTTCCAGATAACGTGAAGCAGTCAGACGGCAACAGACGGTGCAACGCTGCGGTTGGCGCCGGATAGCTATCTGAACGTATTTTAATTGACACCTTAGTGTGCATTAATGTACGAAATCACATGCGCCATAAACAAAAACGTCAATAAATTATGTTTTAATTGTATATTGTATGTTCTAATAATATTTTAGACCCTTACCTCTTAGCCTTTTATAAGCCCTTTTCGGGTCTATACATATTCTCGTGTATCAGAATATGTATATAGACCCGAAAAGGGCTATTATTATGAAACCCGTGATATCCAGTTATTGCATCCTAAAGCTGGCTTATTCCTGTCCAATTTGGTCGAGAACAAGATGTTTTCACGACGCCCCATGCATGCTCGCTCCGGAATGGCCCGCATAAAGATTCAGCGCCGAGTTTAGTGGCCATTCCGCCGAGCCTCGGTGAATAATGATCGCGTTAGTGTTACACTAAGCGTGCCAACAATATTTTCAAATCTGAAAATTTGTATAGAAGCTTACGTTACGTTTACAAGTTTTTACGAATGGTGTAAGAACCACATACAAAATTAAGAAAGTTGAAAAATATTTAAATATTAAAATTTAAATATTATTCCCTTTAATCCGCCACGCCACTGCACAAGCACACATGGACCCGGATCGATTTCTATCCAACACTCTCCATATTGTCTACCGTCGGCGTCGCCTTGTTCGCGTCCGCGGCGGAATGGCTGCAGATTTATTGGAATTACTCGCCCTGTAGCCAACTCGAGCTCGATTAATCGATTTATTAAACGACAAAAGGTTCCATCGCTGTTTGTTTCGTTACGTTTATTTTTAATTAAATGTAGAGATAAAAGATCAATCTGATCGAATTATATCTCTGGAAAACGCGTCAAACTTCGTATTTGACATGGTCGACATCGTTTAGACAATTTTGTCGACATCGCTTTGGTGAAATTAACATATTTGAATGAAATGAGCCAAATGTTTCGTGAAATTAGTAACCATGTCTCGCCGCCATTGCTTTCACGCAAGCTAACCAACTCGGTATAAAGTAAATTCTCGCTAAAATAATCCCTAAAAAGGTATCCTTAACTTTTTATGTCTATCACTAAAATTTTATTAGAACCGTCCGTTCTCTTGTTTCTCTAAGCTGAAATTATTGGCATTCGCGGATTATATGTACTTACCTACTTTTAGCAAAGTATTGTGGCGTATTTTGGAAAAGTTTTGTATTCATATTAGTGACGTCTAGTTCCCTTAGTGGTTAGTGGTTAGTTAATCTGCTCTTAAACCCTCGTTTACTTACTCTCTTTAAATGCTGTTCGTGAGTAAACGGTTGCGCTCTCATTAACGGGCGCCGAGTTAGTCAAGCTGTGTCAGAAAGCGAAGTTCATTTCCATTCAGCATATTCAAAACATCTGAGCTTTGCTCCGGAATGCATTAAATAACTTATGACTTAACGTTTAATTAGACCGTTTGGAAATACGTTAAGGTTTCTTTAATTTGAAGAGTTTATATTCGTATCTACTTTCTAGAAATAAAAAAAAAACACAAGCTAATGGTCGTACAGATTTTGCACGAACAATTTATTTCGTGATTCATTCATATCCGGCAATTGCTAGCGAGTATAATGAAAATGTGATAGATGTGTTACGATAACTATTCAAAGTTTGTCAAATAAAAATAACCGCTGTCCTCGTGGTTTATACTTCTCTGTTTCCGATATACACTTTATTTACGTAGCAGCATTCTGTATGTAAATATAAATAACCATTACGCAGATGGGTGTCACACGTTTCATTTGCGATTGGCCCCACGTTGGGCGCCAAACAAATGGTTATTGCTTCGCATATAACAGGCTCGATATTTAGTTCAATGTCACGAATAAAAGAGTTGACGACCCGCGTTATGGTCTGATCAATATTGCTGGTTCACGGCTGCCGCGCTGGACCTTTGGGATTTCGATACAAGTGTGAAATATATCAGGGCGCTCCAAACACTGTGTAGCAACCCCCCCCCCCCCTATCTACCCTTTCTATATTCTTAAATTTGTATCTTTAATTTACCGAACTTAAATACCTAAGTTTAAAATATCCTAATAAATTGAAGTTGAATAAACGCTAGCAAATCTAATACCGTTGAAAGAACCTAAAATTAACTTAAGCTTGTTGTATGTTTTGGAAATTATTATGGCCAAGTGATCGTCTCCTAATAGTGGTAGAACCCGTACATTGTGATAATGTAGTAATCCAAATCCTTTTAAAGTAATGAGACAATTCCTAACTAACACAGACTCAATACACGATTAATTTAGTAGACTGGAATCTCTTTATTTTTCTAAGCTTTGCAATCTGAACCTATGATGAGCGCTAATCCTATATCTGCTGGAAATATCGAAAACGTAGATTGCTCCAAAACAACACACATTAACCTAATTAACGAAACCTGAAGTACTTTCTATAATTGAACTATACTTCAAGTGTATATATCAGAATCTCTAAACGAATACTACCTAAAAATATAAAATCCAAATTTAGCCCACTACCAACTTTTCAGCCCAAGATTCCCCACGTACAAAAATGTTGTCATTTCTACCGGAAATGCTTACAACCCATTCTACCATTTCCTTACGCCTATTTTAACCATATTAGCGAAGTCATGATAAACCTCTTCTGCTTATCATGACGCCGTCTACTGAGCCCCAATTCCTAACTGTAAATTAATCCTAAACCTAAATGTGGTTTATTAAAGTGACTATCTACGATGATCGTCTAGAATTCGTTACCCTTACTATCCTACGTTATGCTCTATATTATAGATTAATAAATGAAAAAACATAAATAAAACTCAAATTATTTATTCAGAAAGTTATTTCAAACGTTTAAGAATTTAGATTTTACTTTATCGGAATAGCTTAAATTATAAAATACTTTTACTGAATTAAAGTACTAAGAGGAAATAATTAAATGTTAGAATTATTTTGTCGTTCATAACTAACTTTGAGTTTTAAAAATATATCCGGAAACATCGATTACTCCTGATAGAGAAGAAGCCCAAAGAAACTCCTCAGGGATTTTCTTTTTTTTTATCATTGTTGGTTTTACAATATTTGATTTTACAATAATTATAAAGTCGAGTTACGATGCAACATAATATTTTGAAAAACTGTAAATTTAGAGTTAATTCATCTACCGTGGAGATTAGATACTATTATCTATAAGAAAATACATGACCTTTTAAATAAGTTTCGAAGGATGACAATCAGACATGTCTTGCTGAATTCTCTTACAAAGAAGAGCTCGTAGGTTATGTAATATGCACAACCTCGCTGTGTGAATCCTCTGTTTTGAAACTATAACGATATTCATTCACAGTCGCGATACTTTCTAAAACCACTTGAGAAAATAAGATTTCCTCCTCAAAGTTCCTGCTTCGTGAAAAAGCATTGTATCTAAAAGTAGCTACTGCCCGCGGCGTTGCCACGCGTGGACTACATTACTTTTCAGGTTTCGGTTTGGGTAATGGCTTTATTTTTAAAAACTGATTTTCTATCAGCCACACTGAGTTTTCTGCTCGTATAATCACTTCCACGAAGTAAAAATGACATGTCTTAATCATGGATGAAATAATTAATTATAATATTTCCCAAAATAGCGTAGGTACGCTAATTATTATCCTTGATATTCCTGGACCAATTTTGATGAAATCTCCACTCATGGCTACTTAACTATTGAAAAAATTTCGATAAGTATCATCGAATTCATGATTAATTAAAACCTATATTATATTAAAATCTAGGCTTTCAAA
Organism: Ennomos erosarius; assembly: GCA_963580505.1. Lineage (NCBI taxonomy): Eukaryota > Metazoa > Arthropoda > Insecta > Lepidoptera > Geometridae > Ennomos > Ennomos erosarius. Next base: position 14,163,894 of record OY756988.1, read on the forward strand.
ACATTTTTACAATAGGGCAAAGTCTGGTGGTCTAACAAAGATACCAACCGCTAACGCTAACGCCAAACGCTATCTCCAAAATGTACTGAAATGACGTTTCGGAAATCGCTAACTTTTCCGTAGCGAATGTCATTTTGATACATTTTTGGAGTTAGCGTTTGGCGTTAGCGTTAGCGGTTGGTATCTTTGCTAGACCCCCAGGGCATTTTACATAACATGTTTCGTACACAGATTAGAGAAAAAAATCTACTTCGTATCATTCCAAAGAGTATTATTATATTTCTGTATCATTCAAAGAGTATATAATTTATACGTAACGTATGAGTATCATTAGCCTATGGTGGTAATAGTATGCATTGGCCCTCAGACCTGTGGGCCAAACATAAACGTCATGTAATGCCAAAAATAGGCGTAGCAAGGGTCAAGATTATACTCCCAAGGGTAAAGCTCTAACTATCACGGTTCATGAGATACAGCCTGGTGACAGACGGACAGACAGCCTGACAGACGTCGTCAGTCCGTTTTGGGTACGGAACCCTATTACTAAGGCTTCGCTGTCCGTCTGTCCGTCTGTCACCATCAGGCTGTATCTCATGAACCGTGATAGTTAGACAGCTGAAATCTTCACAAATGATAAATATATTTTTGTTGCCGCTATTACAAAAAATACAGAATAAAATAAGTATTTAACCCCTTAAATACTTATTTTATTCTGTACTTTAGTATTTTTCTCTCTCATACATCAAACGTTTTTTTGCTAGTTTTTATAGATAATGATACGGAACCCTTCGTGCGCGAGCCCAACTCGCACTTGGCCGGTTATTTCTCTAATCTGCGGGCACTAAGTATAATTAACATGTTTGTATCTTGAATGCAATCGATTCATACTACTTACATATTATTTGATGGTATATCTATTTTATTCCAAAAACCCCAAACAACCTGCAAGGGCTTAAATAGAAAAACTAATAATGGTTAATCAAATCTAATAAATTGTAAAATTTCATTCCACTGTTTAATGCATATTTACTACCGAAATTAACTCCTATTACTCTTTGTTCATGGCCTTACACACGTTTTTTTTCTTTAATCTGTGCCTCCAGATGGACTTTACGTGACACATGTGAAATATTCAATAACAACACGACGAAAAATTACTATACTTAACACTGGCTAAATACACTATGTGTGGAGCCATAATACAACATAAAAAAAATTACTGTGACACAAACTAACCGTCAGTAGCCAAAAAAAATTCACCATGAAGCGGCCATGTTGTATAAAATTCCGTCCGGTTTCGTAATGATATTTAATAATTTTGACCAAAAATTTTTAATGATATTTGTATTTTAATATATCCTATGTTGTGCGCTGGTTATTTCTAAGCATATTAGTGCAACCCGCATGAAAATCAGTTCAGTATCTAGGGATTTGTTCAATAACAAACAAACAAGCAAACAAGCAAACAAATAGCTACAAATTATTGTCCCTAGATGGCGTTAGATACGATAAATTAGAAAATGTATGGAGAAGGGCAAAAAGCCTTGTAGTCCTGCATCGCGGTTACGAAATTTTTTGAACAATAGAACCTATGGGATAAATTAGATTTGACATCATTATGTGTGTGTTCCGTAGCGCATCAGAATTACACATTTATTATATGTAGAGATAGTATGATTTTCATCTTCTTCGTGAATATCGCAAAAGCTCCAGCCGGCTATGGAAATAGGCAGATAATAGTAGTCGCTTTCCCTATTGTATATTAAATCCTTCTGCCATCATTAAACCTTCCGCCTAGCGGTAAACGTCCACGATGATCTTGTGTTATAAGCATCTTCACTCAACATCATCTAAGCTCCAGCCGACTAGGAAATATGCAAAAATTTGCATTGACTTTCCCTTCTGTACTTTAAAACCACCTGCCATCATCAGACCATCCACTCAGCGTGATGTCCACGACGATATTGTCCTACAATAAGCATTTTCACTCAACATCATCCTACTAGGAAAGCTCTACGCTCAGCAGCAAACATTTTCCGACCGTGTCTTATATCTATATATCTTCAAATACTAAAGAAATACACCTACTTAACAATGAATTAGAAGATTTCACCTTTCAATTTCCACAGACTAAATATAGCGAAGTACCTCCCTTTGAACCTGATGGTTTTAGGTAATATTAATTCATTATTCCTGTTTTTAAATAGAGCTGCTCCGTTCCTTCTTGCTGATTGATTTTCTTCACTCCATGAACATTTTTTCATCTTTTAGTAATACACTGTATATAGTAATAAACCTGGAAAAAACTATATTTTGCCATCTTTCTTTTTCATTTCCTAATCACAACTGACATCTCCCAATCTGCAATTATTTGAAAAATGTTTGACACATTCTAGAGTACCAGCTCGTGATTAAGTATGAACCGTTTTAGTATGAAATATGATTAAAGAGTTTTTATGCTTTTTAATATTACCTCATTTTACGTTTAAATAACTACTTTTATACCTATCTCTATGTCCTATACCAGTTAGTGCAGTATCAAACGAATATTTGCTTTATTTTTGGATTATAATTTACTTGTTAAATGATTTGATTGAATTAATTTAATTTCTTTTTAAACTGAAAAATATTCCTAATATTTGTGACGTCACGAGACTCCCTGGATCGTTACAAGTGCTTGCTTTAGATCTAGACTTATCGAGGAAACGTTTTATTTTTCGTATAGTCTGTGATAATTTAAACGAATCACAAAACGAATTAATAACCCATGCTGGTGTAATCATCCTTGATTAAGAGTTATCTATATCAATGATTTTCAATTTCATTTCATATATTAACTGAAAGTTTTTTTTTGTGTCTTTTGATGTGCCGTGTGTTACCCAGAGGTAGGGTGGATTCTTATTAGAACGTTTTATTACTCTTGGAATTCGTATCTTAGTTTGTTTGAATGATGGCTTCGTGCGACAGAGAGCTATACCGCGACGTGACGAGAATATCGTGGCGGTACCTACACTCGCCGGGACGTTTTATGTATTTAGTAGGAAATGAGCAACGGGCTCATGATAAACGGTCGCTTTCGCTATCAATCCACATGATTGGTAGCGCTGTCGGAGCTTTATGCTATATTTTAGTTTACAGACTTGTTTTCAAAGCATCGACCCAAAATGCTCGAAACTGAAATTGGCCTCATAAATTATGTAAAAAGGTTAGACACGTTAACCATAACTTTAGAATAATACACTCGAATCGAAAATGAACAGCTGAGTTAAAAAAAATATTCCAAAAAAGCGTGAGAGGCCTACTAAAGCATTATTCACTGCGACGGGGTGGTCACAAAATGTCTTTTTAAAAGCCCGGTGGTCGTCGTAGTGCGGTGAAGTTTCCACAGTTTATTGCAAACATCAGGACGTCCACGTAATGTGTTTTTAACCGGAATTCCTTGCGGAGGGTAGTTGCAGACTCCCCGTGAATAACAATGATCCGCGGCCTCGCTACGCTGCGGCACAAGTTAGGTACTAAATTCACTTAATGTCCGGATCGTACACGAACGAGATGAATTCACAAAGTTAGACCTAAAAGATACCTTCGTATGCCAGTTTTTATTCAACGCTATCTATACAGTTCCAATTGATAACGTAAGCCTGAGGTTACGAGCGCAATGAATTAGACAAAAGCATTCTTTTAATCATAGAAACTTCCATGTCATCGCCTCCAGGCTCATGCCACGAACATTATTTCGCTCTGGTTAGCATAAGCACTACATCAGATGATTCAACCCGAGGAATGTAACTTGTGCCCTGGGTGGTACATTACGCCGCAACTGAGACACTAAACTCGTGTAAAAGCTTTTGTTAGGATCTACGCCATTAAAGTTTTTAGTACTAAATTGCCAGAAACTTAACCTTAACCCGTAAAAGTCCCTTTGAGTTTCAACTAAGCTTTGTGAGAGCTCATTATGTTTTAAGTACTCATGATTTAATACGGATTCCTCATTTTAGAAGATCAGAAAAATAATTAAATTACTTTTACCGTTTTTTTATGTATGGATTAAGTCCCTAAAAGTCCTGATGAACTTGAAAAATATTTTGCTTTAATCTGAAATGTATTGTTACAGGTAAGCTCCACTTCCACTTATTCCTGAACATTGAGCCGTTTGAACTGAGGTAAGGGCAATAAAAAAAACGAACTTACAAACGGTTAGCTTTTTGGTTAAACGCGGGTCAGTGATGCGAAATCGATATGCCGGGGCCCCGCTAAAAATACTAAGCTTGCTTCCGGCGCGAGATTTCCACCTCCTGTCCGGGTTTACAGTAAAAACGTTCATCATTAACTGGCTGAAGACGTCCACTGCTGAACATAGGCCTCCCCCAAGAAGCGCCACTTTGAGCGGCTGCTCGTCTACAGCATCCATCGGCTCCCCGCAACTTTCACCAGAGCGGCGGTCCACCTAGTGGGGGGCCGGCCTAGTTAAAACTTTACCTGGTAGTATTTAATAGATAATGTGTAGTAAAGCTACAAACGGGTTCCTTGAAATATTATGGTTCGTAATTTGGCTCGCCATTTGAATAGACGATCTTGCCAAAGTGAGGTAAGTGAAGCAATTTGTCGTTGCCCCCGTTACTACATCTAATTAACTTAATCTCCGTTCTGGTAGTGGTAATGTTCTCGTTATAATTCTCTCCAGAGGCGCGCGATCTAAATAATTCATGAGGGCGGTCATGGGACGCTGTGTTTACATGCGCCCCAAGGACGCGCGTGTTGTTGTTCCCTACACTGCTATTGTTGTGCTCACTCACTATTCCATTCTATTGAATCAAATCCGTTTGCTAACTAAATACAACTGTATTGTTTCACCAAACATGAGATTTAATTAAAACCGGTGCACATTTGAGATCTTGTGTATTATATAATACGTGTTATTGTATATTACCTATTATAATGATGCACATGAATGCAGTAATAAATAAATAAATAAATAAAAACTAACGTAACTTTCCTCGCCAAGATGGCAAGTTTATCAAAGCGTTTTTTTTACAATATATCATAGAACCAACATATTAATATCGCTCTTTTATAATGACTAACTAACTTAATGTTGTTAGTTAACAATGTAATTCTATTTTCTTAACCTTTGCCCTTTGATCTGATTAATAAAGTTCATTAAACCAGCTTGACTGTATCGTGTTGTGTTATCCGATACCTTTTGTTACTTCTGTGCACAACTAAAGGAGTAAAATTCGTTTGGATCTCGTTAACTAATAAATGACTATTACATGAAACAGCACGTTATCACGACCCTAAAGCCCTCGCCCTCTTGATTAGACATTCAAGGAACACTGGATGATAAGGAGCTTAAAAGGGTTTCAGTTTCAGCCTCCGTTGAAGTTATGTCAGTGTTTCTTGGAGCAGTTACCGCTGTGTAGTGAGTGGATCGAAGCCGTCGAGCGGCGGCGTGTAATTTGTCCGTCTTGCTGGCTGACGGGGGTGCCCGTGAACCGGCTCTGGTTAATTTACTGCCCAAGGTCGGCCTCAGCGCGGGTGGTAACTGACTCAACAGATTAGTCTGATGCTATAGCGTTAAACGTTAGCTATAACGCTAACTTCACAGATAGAACATCTTAGTACTCTCATTTAGCAATAATAAAATAAGCAATAGACTAGGTTCAGCCCGCGGTTTCAACGACGTTTCTACATGAATATCAATTTGCGCCTTTTAAGCCCCTACTCCATAGTAAGAAGGCATACTTCATAAGGAAATGTCTACGTCCAGCGATTTGGGCTGTACACTTTGTCTGTCAGTGAGCTAGTCACTTAAGTCAAAGCTAACTCTTACAAGTATAACTTCAAAGGGCAGTTATGTTTCTACGTAATGTTGTAAGGAAAAAAGTATGAACGTAGGTATATGTATGTGTGTTGTGATCGTGTCGCGCATCTAGTCTCCCATCACGTTAAATCTGTTTGTTCCGCGGGTAACATCAATCAATGTTAATGTATATTCATGACGTTTTAATTCAGAAGCATTCATGTATCCTTAATGTGCCCTCCCCTGTCCCCGGAGATTACATTTGTTTTGATAGTTATTTAGGGATTATGCTCGCCGAATATATTCAAGCTGCCTTTACTATGTTAATTTAGATCATCTTCCATTACGCGTGCTTGTATTATCACTATCAGGCTGAGTAGTTGAATACATAATAAATGTTATTATAATATGTCACCGACTGTTTGTAAGAACCGATTATTTATAAAAAACGCGGTTATTTATAAACTGTCGATTTATTGGAAACTCACAATTTGTCTTGCGATAAAACAGATAATTTTCCGATTATTTATAAACAATCGTTGCCTAGCGGTGAGTTTATAAACAAATATGTATATGCAACAGAACTAATAGGTATATTCAACCGCTACAGACATCGCATAAACCTCGCGATAATTAATAAAAACAGTGTACCAACAATAGCGCTAAATGAGCACCAATTTAGTTTCTAGTTCAAAATGATACAACCACCCAAATAAAATACTCATTACTGCTGAAAAGCGCTCTAATGCTGTAATGTGAACTGAATTTTAATGTCCCAAAGGACCCAACCACTGTTAAAACTGCAGCGCATTTACAATGAATCCCGTTAACCCACATTTCAAGCTTGAACAGTGTCAAAACGGATACCCGGTGGTGGTGAAATTAACTGCATACTAGACTGAGGGAATCAGAGGACATTATTCAAATCTTATAGTGCGCTGCCTGCAAGTGCTGTTGTTTATAGTCCAGTTTCGAGATTAATACTAGAGAATTGACTTGTCTTTGAAATGAAGATCGCTTACAATAACATATCTGTTATATCAAGGTTCACGTGCTAATATGTCATTTTTCAACCTGTCAACTGCATATCTGGAGCCATTCCATTTATTATCAACTCGCTCTTGTAAGCGATCTTCATTTCAAAGAACTGAATTCCTTACTTTTCTTTACTGAATGATATATCAAATGTCCTTATTAAAACAAGTCTGGCGCTTTTATAAGCGAGACAATTGGACAAAATCTCCACCTCCTGGCTGCTCACCGGAAATAATGCAATTCGCCGTGATTGGAGCGACAGTGTAGCGTTGTCTGTGAACGAGAACGCGTCGGTAAATTTTCGTAAGGAGCGCTGCTTGAAAATTAAAGACTTGATTATTTTGCCGAAGGATTTTGAAGACAACATTTGCTTAAAAGTATCTGGGTTTTTCTCTTTAAGAATTTATAAAAAATGGTTGATAATAGAAGTGGCTCAAGTGATTCGCAAAAAAGGTAATTGGATCTTATTCATTGAATATTAAATTTTCTAATACAGCTCTTTAATAACCCTTGGGCATTCTAAAAAAACATCTACATACATATTTCAAAATAGTTTTTGTACCAGATGTTAGACCTCTGTGACGAGACTAAGTTTTGGTTTACTGTTTCACCTGGATCCAGCGATACGATTTGGCACATTGCGCTTTTGATCAAAGATCTTATGGCATGTTACCTAACTTAAATCATTCTCGTTGGATATAACAGCAAAAATGTGAGAAAATTACGGAGTTATAAAGAACACAGTTCCGGGGCTCGCCCCTGACGAACAACAGAGACCCTTTTAACCCCCTTGTGCACAATCCGCGATGATATATTATATTTTGCTTTGATTGCTCTGATTTCCTTTGGAAGGCGGAGCGCAGAAAACGTGACGCTGTTAGTATTCAAGTCTTTAAGTTATGTCTATTTATTTCAGCTTTTACGAAGGCACTTCACTAGCCATTAATATTAATGAACTTGGGTGGCAAGGAAAACTAAACAGGGAAACTGTTGAATGGAAAACAGACTCTACTTTCAATGGTTTAGTTACCGTTAGACTGTGTCACGTTACATCCGTTCCTTTCGTGAAAAAGGTAGAATGGAACGCTACAAGTTAATGAGCAGCTCCTCCCCTACCTAAACAGTGCCTAGGTTGACAGGATCCTAAGAGCTGAAGAGAAAAAAAGGAATTGGTAACAGATATTTATTTTCGTAAATTTTACAAGCTTTGTAGAAAGCAAAAAAAAAAAGTCTCTAGATGATGCGGAAGTACGCGAAATTCAAGTTGTTTACGGCCTACAAGTTATCACGGTAGAATTAGAATGTTATTGGATCCAAACAAGGCCCACTTCTGGGTCTTCAGATAAACAAAGCCCGCTTCCGGTCTTCAACGAGGCCCACTTCCGGGTCTTCAAACAAACAAGGCCCACTTCCGGGTCTTTATTCAAACAAGGCCCACTGTCGTTATAGAGACTGAGGAATTCGTTGCCTTTAGTTTGTCCGACTTCCAGAGTTCAGCGGCTAGCTCATTCAGTTATTAGCTTCTGGATCCAGAAGAAGATTCTCGTCCTTCCACCGTCGATGAAGTATTATTACGCAGCTCAGATTCAAGATGCAGGAGCAGGAGACACGCAGGTATTAGTCGTCAAAGCTTTGACGGACGACGGGCCGGAACATGGTGATGAAGTTATATTGCCACTCAATGTTTGAAAAAGGCAAGCCGGTCGTCTCACTGGTTGACGCTCGGCGATAGATTCGTCGTGGTAGATACGGCGGCCGACGGTGACAACAGATGTAGTTTCGGCGATCAGCTCTCGGCGATAGATTCGTCGTAGTTTCGCGACTGGCTGTAGCGGATGTAGCTCGGCGATCGGCGATTTGACAATGGATATGTCGTGGCGCAGCGATTGACGTAGATGGAGATTCACTTCACAATTTTGGTGTTGGATAGCCAAAGATGGTTTTTGAAGGCGTTCTTGAGTTCCCGGGCCTTGCCTGGCCCGGGAATGGCCTTATATCAATTTAGTGTTCCTCGTTCGAGGAGTAAATTGAGACTGCCATTCCATAGCGACAGCTTTTCTAAAGAAACCTCGCTAGCATTCCAAGGTTCTAGATTTTTGCAGTTTTCAAAATTTTGAATACAGAATAGTAAAAAAATAAATCTAGAGTCAAAATACATACAATCATGGCCAAACTATAAAATACCTCACTGAAATTGACAGTAGAAAAAGAAAAATATGAATTTGAAGAGAAACTAAATTCGAAACAAAAAAAACAGTTTCAAAACAACTGCCATCCGAGCAGTCGTGTCTAGAAATCGGGCCCGTGACCCGCGCGCAAAATCGATAAAGTGATGTAAAATTTTGAGAAAAATCAAGTTTTTTTGTGCTTAAATTACTGTGAAAAGGACTGTCAAGTGCTGTGATGTGAAAGTTGTGAATGAATAATAGAAACCAGGTAATATATTATGATATATACATACATGTAGCATTACATATTTCCCCCACGACCCCAGAAAATTTTCAACTCCATTGAAAATTTTGAAGGTTAGGAATAAAACCTTGCTCTTTCATACTTAAATCTTGCACTTCTTCTTTTACTCGCTCACAAACATACTTAGGGGATATGGTTCACATATTTGATGACGCATACTCCACAAGGAACTATTCATTATACATAACGAAGGCTTATTTTTTTTAATTAGGTGTCGTTATCCGCACCTTTTTGAAAACCCGAGTAAAGATAATAAGTATTTACAATTAAGAAAATGTACAACACAAAGGCTTATTTAACGAGTTGTGTACCGCTCTTTAAGAATATTACACACACCCTTGGGTATTGAAGACGTCAAGGAAATTAATATTCAAGAACCTTGTATTTAAGAAATTGCAAGGAAATTAAGATTAGAGTAACAACATGTGCAACTAAGAAAGTATAAAAAAAAATGAGTAAACACAATGGCTTCTTACCCACACGACTCGTGTTATAAGATAAAACAAAAAGAGTGAAAAAAAAAAAATAACGTTTGTAAAATGGATTTAAAAAAATAAGCCGAAAGGGTCTAGTTTCCTTGTACAATACAAAAATAATATACGCTAAAGCTATTTACAGAATAAGTATACAATTTAGAGAAAAAAACAGAATACGACCGCTACACTATTTACACTTTAAAATCTTTTACATGCCACTTTCCTCTTAAGCCGTTAGGATCCTCTAAAATAAAGACGAGAGGTGAGAGCTTCTCAACAACTGTGCATTTGACATATTTGGGAGCCAACTTTGAACTGAAATATGCACCAGCGTTACTCTGGACGTAATTTTTACGCCAGACTGTGTCGCCAACGTTGAACTCTTTAAAGGTGTGTCTCGTGTTGTAATGAGCAGCATTTTTTGTGTGTGCAGTGTGTAATGCAACCTGTACTTTATCGAAGATGTTAGATAATAATCCTAAATTAGCGGCGTAGATGTCACGAGGAAGAAAAATGAAATTATCAAGGTTGGAGCAGTTAGTGTATAGTGAACCACATGGTATGGTTTCACGTCCAAAGACCAGAAAGGATGGAGAAAACCCAGTTGTAGAATTTACAGAACTGTTGAGTGCATATTGGATTTTCTGCAAATGTTTGTCCCATGAACGGTGATCATCTCCGACCAACTGTGAAAGTGCGGTGATAATTGTTCTATTATACCGTTCTGTGGGGTTTACTTGAGGGCAGTATCGAGGTGAATAAAATATAAAAGGAATTTTATACTTATTCAGAAAACTTTGAAACTCATTAGATTGAAATTGTGAACCATTGTCCATGATGATGGTTTGTGGCACACCGTGTACCAGAAACACATTATTTTCCAAATACATGATGATATTGGAAGATGTAGCGCGCTTGATAGGGAAAATAAGGCAATACTTTGAAAAAGAACATGTAACCACTAGTATGAATTGATTACGTTGTCTTGTGAGTGGAAAAGGGCCCATTAGATCTAATGAGAGGCTTTGAAAAGGTCTTGAACAAATTTTTGGTTTACCCATAGGACCATATGGAGAATGATTCGAATGCTTATAAGAGAGGCATGTTTCACAAGAAGAACACATTTTAGCCACATCTTTAAACATACCAGACCAATAGTATCTTAAAGAAAGCTTCTTGTATGTTTTGAAAATGCCAGTATGGGGATTACTTTCTGAGTCACCATGGCAAGTTTTGATGAGATTCATTCTCTCAGAGGGAAGTGGAACTTCTTTCCAAGCAAAATCTTCATTTAGATAATCAGGTGAGTTATTAAAACGGTATAAATTATTGTTGAGAATTTTGTAATTTGGATAAGCATCAGGATTATCTCGACAGTTAGTAAAAAGTCTATTATATAGTTCCAATTGTGATGATTGCTCTAGATATGGGTTCAACACCACTAATAATAGCAGTATCGGGTATTTTATTGTGCTTAAATTACTGTGAAAAGGACTGTCAAGTGCTGTGATGTGAAAGTTGTGAATGAATAATAGAAACCAGGTAATATATTATGATATATACATACATGTAGCATTACAACTGTTACAACGCAATAGTATGAAGATTGCTTGTGCTAGCTCTTTGACTGCTTAAAATTCTAGTACGAGCCTCGCCCACTTATGTTATAAGTAACCAAAACTCTATAATGGTTAACTAGTAAACGTATGTATGCTACACAAATCCAATTAACACCGAGCTCCATACAAAGTGTTTACTTGAGTTCAATTACGCAATGTTGATGGGGCCTTAATTCTTAACAGTATTTTATTGTAAGCTTCGCCACAAATTTTGGTAACTCGTGCTTCCGGTACATTAGCAGTCCTTATTTTTTCCCCTAGGGATAACTGTATGCGGCATAAATTAGGTATTCATTGGAACTTTCCTCATAACACGGCTATACTGAGCAGAATTTATGGTCGTGAAAAATAACTTTCTATAGTTCTGAATTCTCGTTGCAATTTATAAGCAATGTAAACATTAACATGTATGTATATTTATAACGTCTTCGCTAACGAAGACAACACTCTGACGTTACATGGCGTGTATAGAAATAATATCAAATGTCAACATGACACTGACCTAAGTGTTGCAAAAATGTCAAACATGTTGGCTATTACTGACAGACATATCTACCTGTTCCTACACAAGCATGTATCGACAAAGGGATTAGCTGGTATACCGGAGCACGCCGCAAAAATAACAAGAAAATACACAGTGGATGTAGTAAAACTTTTAACGAACACCTATCAGCGTCCGTAGTTCCGTTTGCATATTAGTGCTTTTTTCTAGTTAACTATAAACCTGGGAGATTGCATGAGTGAACAGACAGGTATCGTCTAGGCAAGCATACCGCATCGTAGGCCACATCGTCGCTTAATAAGAGAAACAAACAACAAATACTTTTTTCCTATAGCCGTTGCGGAGTCCTCTTAATTTCAATACATTTTCCACCTGAAACATTATTATGTTAACAAAACACATAGTAGTAGCTGAGGGTAAATAAGCTAGTATTCTAATACAGCGGGATAATGGTCGTCAGATCAACCACCATGTTATTCGGTGTATTCTTCACGCGGGGGCTGAAGGCCGTCCTCGACATATGACATCATTGTTCTCCCTGGAGCACTAAGCTCCTTGTGTTGACGACCCATTTAGCGCGTGTATCTGTACACATGCTCTACATACTATATTTACGTCTTATATATGTATAAATGGATCATGCCGAAATGTTTGAATTAAAAGGCTGCGTCTGCCTTGCCATTACTACCCTGTGGCATTACGTATAAATTACTCTGAAGTACAAGTCTACACTTTTTGAGCAACAGAATTGGCTATTGTGTTTTGCATTTAGTCGTGCAGGATAGTTTTATTTACAAAAGACAAAGTGTTTTTTTTATATAACTGGATAGGCCCGCTTTTGACCGCAATCTCACCTGATGGAAAGTGACGATGCGGTCTACGGTGGTACATGCTTGTCTAGAAGATACTTATTCACTCGCGACTTACAACACGACTCGTTTTATTGCAAATAGGCTTTTCATAGCACAAGATTATATCTGCTGAAGCTTGCGCCATACATCATCCTAGTTTTGACAATATTCCGATTAGTATACTTACGCTGCTGTAGTGTTAAATATTGCCAAATATGTTTAACCATAAGACTTAATATTTTAAGTATAATTGGTACGTGTATGACAGAATGTTGTGATAAGGTATAAGATATTATTATTAGTTGATCTTGTATTCGGGAAATATTAGACGATTGGAAAAATACTTCACAAATAAGAAATAGGAATAAATATCAGAGTAAAGACGTTGACGTTTGTCTTCCATGTTAATGTGGGTTACGTGGAACCGCCTTCCAATTACATTTCTTTATTTATATGTGTTTATGTATACCTTTGGTAACATGTCTCCCGACCAACGCACCAGCTGAGATGTCCTGATTAGATTATTCATGTAACAGTCAAGCTTTCCACGAAATCTTTTCGTCTCATGTTTGGTAGATAAGGCAGAATTTGTTCGTTAATATAACATCAGCTGCAAGAGGTATTCTCTGTACAATCTTGGTGAAAGTTTGTGAAACTTTCGTGGAATCGGCGTTGTACAAAGGCTGACAGATGCTTCAATTTTAAGTTCAACTGCTGAGAGGTCTGTACATATTTGACAGACTCTTATTACTATCGCACATGATAATTATTATCATGGGTCTCCATAAAAATATAGGCTTATTTTTTATTTCATGTGGTTCACCCATAGTTCATGAATACTTTAAAACTATATTATCAATGTGTTAGATTGGTGTGGTCATACGTAGATTTTAAATCTCATGTTCTTCAAGTTTGGATTAAAATAGTTTAGCATACTTATGAGCTGTCATAAAGTAGTCGTCTTTATTTAACACTTGACTGAAATGTTTACAACGTGCAAGACAAAGTATAAATAAAAGTATCATAAGAAATGAAGGATTCCAGTTTAGTTGATTGCGATAATTCTGAAGAAGAGCCAAGTTTAGTAATCCACCCCCGCGTTTTCATGAATATCTCTAATAGTACCTTATGTTCTCCGCCCACTCATTAACAAACTAACAGAGAGAAATAATAACGTCAAGACGGTATAAGTAAATCTAGTTACATCCAACATCCAAATATAGATTGTAAATAACTTGACAAGCCTGTCTCGAACAATTTTCCTCGCGACATAATTACGTAGATAACATTACTTGATTTTATTCACTGTCGGTCCAACATAGTATGAAAATAAGATGTGACAATATGAAAAATTTATAATACACCTTCATCGCATACGTGCATTATCATCATCATCATCATGAATAACCCGAAGATGTCCACTGTTGAACATAGGCCTCCCCCAGAGAGCACTACTTTGAGCGGTTGCTCGCCTCCATCGGCTCGCTGCGGATTTCACCAGATTGTGTATAATACGATTGCATGCATAAACATATTATAGAGCACAGCTATCTAAAAGCCTTGGAACGGTTTTAAAGTTCTGGCACCGGGGCTAACTTTGTGTGACGAGTCTCGTCTAATGATGTAGACTGCAATATAAGTTGAAGACAGGCGCTAGGTTCTCCCTGAGTGGCAAACTACTCGGAGCGCGCAAGTCGTGCAACACGTTCGGCTCGGCGTCGCGCGACAATGCCACGTGCATTATTCACCCGCGTCAGTCGCACGAGAGAGTAGGTGATGACGACAGGTGATGTTGCTGAACTAGACATCTGTGAACTAGTTTGAACTGAGTTGCTGTAACATATTTCAAATTTAAACAAGCTTCATATTTTGTCTAACGTTATTATAATTTTTTCTACGATTTAATTTAAAACTAAATCGTTTTACTGATACACTAAAAGCTTTTTAAATATTATAAAATCTTTTAAAACTTTGATGATGAGTACAATGAAATTTATTTATTCATACTTACATTATGAAAGTTTTTTGAGTATAACTAAGTTTGAGCATAAACAAGCATAACCCAAAGCAATTAATATTTTAACTTTTTATCTCTATTCCTGGATGTATCGGCAAAATGTGTGATAACACTTTAGGGAACCTGTGTTTTAGCTTAGGCTGTTCAGTAGATTCAAGGGCATCTACTCCCTTAATGAGTTCAGGGGCCGGGGACTCGAGCTAGGAGTCCGATATACAGAGCAATTATGATATAATATTACTTTGTACATAGTACTTCATCGTCATGAATGTGAAACCATTGGTTTGAACATTAGACATATGTAACGAGCTAACGAGTTATCTCTCTACGCCTATGCTAGCAATTACAAATAGAAGGTACTTTTACAGCTTGAGTCCACTCGATGTGCATATTGTTAACGTGATTAAGATTTATTCTAGATCATTGAATAGCCATGTGTCACGTAACTAGCACGTGACGTTCGCCGGCTGGTTAATTATGTCGTATGCGCGAGTTATGAAACAAGTAACCTGCTAACCGCGATCACAAACAATATGCGGACTTGCCGGGCTTCCTAACTATAAACTCCCTGTTCCGTAATTAATTTCGTTAGCGCAGGACACGTTTCGCCACAAAGTGGGAATGTAAACACTTCAACTTACTGAACTTTAATTACTGCGGACTACTAGGAACACTTGAACTGACAGAAGAAAGCCAGTGCGTGCAGTGTGTGATGTGGTCGAAAATAAGGCTTTACGGAGAAGAACGTCATCAAGAACTAAACAAAAAACAAGAAGACCATGATGCCTTTAAATTCTAAGTAGAGATAATACTCAACCACACAATTGCCAGCTCCATGGCATAGTGGTTAGTTTTTATACTATAACTATAACCTTCTGGATTAGATTCCTGCTACGTTGACGGCGGCAATAAATTGTGTGCACCGACAAAAAAAGCAAATAAATGAAAATATTTAGTCAACGGTGCAGTCCGCGCACATCGCACACGTTTCCTCATTCGTTAACTACCTGTGTAGTATCTGAAATACGAGGATGTTGTCGCTAACGCTGCCATTTCACACGAGTGGAGCGCGGAGTGCGGTCTATCGCCCTCGGCCGGCTTCCGGGGCGGAACCACAGCGGTGTGGCAGTAGACACTTCTGGAAAAATCACATTTTTTGAAAAGTTTATTTGAGCTTTGAAGGATTATATTTGACCACATTTCACCTGATTTTAAATTACTTTGTTAATGCGTGGAGCGTTTGACGTTTTACTTCAAGGGACCAACCACCCTTTTATAGCATTACTACTTCAACCATACATTGGAAAATGACATAAAATACTTTAATGTTGAAGTGGCGAGGCAGTTTTGATGACGTCACGATAAATCGTTCACTCAAATACAACTGTCATGTCATACCGTTAATCATGTTGACGGCGACGTGCGACAGTGATAACGCTATATCAAAATGTAGACGTCTCGTTCTCGCGCAAGAATACTTCATAAGTTCATGGTACGAATTTGAACAATATTATTGTAACCTTGAAGCATTACTGTCACGAACCATGATGGTTTTGTATTAGTTTGTGGCATTTTGCATAACAATTGAATAAAAATTGTATGCCAGCTGGAGATCGCGGCCAAAAATAGTTTTTACATTTTACTGTTCACTTTATACACTGTGACGACCTCACGTTCTTAACATACAAACAGACACAGTTTGTATAAATCGTACGTGACACTGTCGGGTTTATAACTTTAGATATGAAAACAAAAATTTTTAGCATGAAAAGCAAAATATTTGCAGAGTATTGTGAAGTCTACTGGCATTAATTTTAATAAATCGAAGTATAAATAAGAATAAATTACTTAGCCTTATACTTTGATAAACCCGCAGTCTCTCATTATCGCTCCGATTTCTCCAGCCAAGCAAACTAGCGGCTTTCAATAAAAAACGTAGTTAAAAGCCATGTTTACTCCGACCAACGAAACTCTTAATTACAGCGTATTTCTATCAATTACGGTCCGCGCGGGCCGCAGCCCGGGCCGGGGCTTTGGCTCGAATATCACTCGCGACGAAATCACGCTTTCACTTTGAGACTATTTTGTTTGACATCACTGGCGGCCCGCTTCGGATGTTTGTTTTACAGTTTGGTTTGCCGCTCCAACTTTGCCACTCTTGCTATACGGGTCGTTAACGTGACTCAACCGTCACGTGTCCGTCAACGCTGTACGGGACACGTGACGCCGTCGCCCTCCTATAGCTGCGAACAATAGGAACCCGTAAAATCTTTTGTAGGTACCTACGTAGGTAACTGCTTACAGTAATATTTGAAATCGACTAAACGAAGTTAAGACACCATTTAATTAAGTCAAGATTTATTTGTGTTATTCCATGTAACAATATACCAAACACAAAAATCTTTTCCTGTTTTTTTTATACGTTTCTGTACCTGAACCCAAAAAAATATATCGAACTTTTTTCATTAGGACAGTGTCCCCACACCCACACCCACCGCACCCGAGCCTTTGTCGTAATAATTGAATTCTTTGTACAATTAGGCCCATCGCCCTTTCACATGGGAAATCGCTAATTATTTGTCTTCTCCTAATTCTGTTTCATCAGTGAAGCTCTTTAATCATTTAAATAGGAAATGGACTTTATACTCGGATAGCTCACAATTATGAATGTGTAATAAGATAATGTGAAATACAGAAACGATCACGATATACAGAAAAGCTTTTCTCACGTAGGAATTGGTGCGACAAATAAAGCGATACGCTGCAGCTGTCTGCATAAATAATAATAATCAATCAACGCGCTGCATGCGTTACCATCGAGCGCGGCATGTAGACGCTTACCGAAAAGGTAGTTTTGGGCCGCTATTTAATAGCAAAGAGCGGTCTAAAGATAGCTTGCAAGCATTCATGAAATGACATCCAATAATACAAAGATTAGTCAAATGATAAACTAAATTGCTCTGCTTTCTCCAAGCCTGCCACATACCCACAACGGCAGATCCAACCGTACCTCTTTATGCTGAAGACACAACCATCAGCTCGCTCCGCTGAACCCTTATTACCCGATAACGCTCCAGATGGACTCAGGCGGTGAAAGGAAGGTGGAAAATGAGGTTGTTAAATGAGGAAAAATGGGAATGAATCGCGATTGCATTGATCCATCCACGGTGTTGAGTCCGCGAATGTATTATGATTGTCCGATGGGCTTTCTGAATGACTGAATCAATCAAGGACGAGTGTCATCACTTATAGTCTTATAACAACACACATATTTATGTCCTGCTGGAAACTAAATAAAATTGTATATGGCGCCAAACACGACGGGTCAACGATAAGATTCCGTAAGGTGATTCCTGTTGCCTAGTGACGTGCGGATAGTACGGACCCTATTAGACCCTTATAAAGGTAACAAAATAACATCTCAAATGCACGCGAAATGTCATTTTCCTCCAACAAGAAAGGAAAATAAACTTCTGACGTGGCTAATATTACTTTTCATATGTATGTAAATGTAGAAAGCTGCTGATATTGTCTTTATGGTCTCAGTGAAAAAAGCCCTGACTTTCACCAAATCCGTTACAAACTTCTTGATGGTGATAATAAAGAACTTATTTTTTATTTCACGTTCGGTTAACTTATAACTATAATGTAAGATTGATTGGATAAAACCCACTGCAAAAAGCATTATCTAGTTGTGATGGCTGCCAGACTTAGTCTATTGAAAATTCGCACGGACTTCTTTCAAAGGCCATAATCGTTATCTTTCGTTCTATCCACTCGCACAACGAAACAAATAGATTTTGAATTTCCCGTAGCAGCTCTACATATATCGTAGCATGCCTACGTGGTAGCATCGCAATTTGTAGCGCGATTTCACTTTCGTGTCAGTCGCAGGCGTAGGAGCAAGTTACTCGTACATCCACCTAAAGTGACACCAAGTAAATGATAAGCCAACATTCTAAGTAAACTATAAATGTGATTAGATTGTGAATAGATAATAGATAGAGAAAATAAATGAAGTGTTTATTTGGGTTAAATTAATGTTTTTACAGTAGCTGCTCACTCAATTGCAAAAAAAAAACAAATTAAAAGATTTAGTTTTATTCTCCTCTTTGTTGGCCGATTTGCTGGTTGACATGATTGCCAACATATTGATGATGATTTATGTTACACCTTCACTTACACAATTCGTGCTAAATTGATGATGATTGTACCATCTATTGGTATACTGCTCAAAGGTACATCTGGTTCGGAGAAAAAAGCCAGTACCAGTTGTACCATCAATGGTGCATCTAGGACGACGACGTTTGTAGCAGTGTGCAGAGAAAATTGTCTTTCCATCGTTTTACTCCACTTGTAGCGGGTAAAACAGGAGATATACGATTTGTCTAGCGTCCGTGCTGGGGGCTGAGAGGTTTAATGGGCCGTGTATAGGTTTTACCAACAAACCAGGATAATGAAATAGTCGGTTAACATGACCAACCAAAGACCTGTGAATGGCATTTATCAAGCATAAACGTAGTAACTTGTTTTGTCGTAAAATTTGTTTATATATTTTTCCCAAAGTAGATATTCCTGGCGAGTAGATAGTAGAACCAAACCGGAGAGGTTTGTTTCCAGCGTTCGATTTGTTCGTACATAAATCTTAATAAGTTCTGTAGGTAGTACTCGGATTTACGAGCCGCGCTCCGCTGGCTGCAGGGATCCTGCATCCAGCTGGAGGCGCTGGCTTCCAGTGTTTCTGTAACACTGCCAACTGCCATTATCTCGATCTACATAATTGTACAATAGGATTTCGTTTTTGGAATTATCGGAATCAATTAATGAGAAAATTATACACGTATCTGTTATCCCCACAGAGCATTGAAAAAATGACACTATGTTTTTCTTACTCTGTATTTATCCCTACCCCTACATCCCTTCCCTTCTTGTGTCTGTTTGTGTGGGCTTTGACATCAAAACAGCTGCACCCACTGAGAGATCATAGCGTGCGTCACGCACGAAAGCGAACCGAAAATATCGAAATACATTTTAGATACCTAAGAACATTTTGTGACATAAAGATAGGGAAGACATAGAGTAGAATCTACGCTTACTCATCTCCCAAAGTAGGTGCATAAAGAGACATTGTATCCCCAACCTGAAACATAAAATTCACAATTTGAAAGCTGCCATCACTTGAGAAATGCTTGCCTATAGCTCGTTCAGCCAGAAGATGGTATGAATATTGCATCAGGTCTCATCCATTCCCCCCTCGCCCTTCACACCCCCCGCCCTCCCCGTCGGAGTCTCCTCTCATTATTATTTCAGTGTTACACGCCGACTGCGGATGCCTTATTGTACCTTTGCGCGATTGCTCTCACTCCGAGACTGTGGGACTTGTTAAAGGATTAAATTACCATCCCAATTAGTCCCGGCTCCCAACTAAACATTGAACAATGACCTCTAATAAATGCCTGCTAATTGTATTCCACTCTCAGTGAGTTATAACTGTGTAGCCATGAGTTGCACGCCCGAAAAGTGTTACAAGTTTTTTTATTATTTGGGACAACTGTCCCAAAATAAACAAAATAGGATGTCTTATTTTCTCGGAGCCATTTCTATTCTAAGACAAATATCGTATTGACCCTAATATGACCTTTCTTCTCTTCGCGGCACATTGCCTCCTGTACCAGCGCGCGCATAAAGAACCACTTACACGCGACACTAGTGCATTCGCTCCGCGCCGCGACCCACTTCCAGACAAAGTCGGTCTAGCGCCGTCGTTGTGAAGAATTCCGAAAGAGCGTGAATAATGACGCAGACCCTGCCACAGTATAGGTGAGACTAGGTGAGACTTGGCGATAAATACAATAGGTATAATGACTACTATTAAAAATGAACAAGTAAATATTAATTGTTAATTTTACTGTTACTTGCGTCTTAAATGTATTGATGTGCTCAATAAACTCATTTCTTTCTTTCTTTCAATAATTGAAAAAATAAGTAAAATCAGTAAATAAATCACGGAGTAAATAAGCTTTTAAAGTTTCTACAGGAGGCATCTCCTGTCCCTTTCTCGCGAAACAGAGCGCCCCCACAGTTACTATGAAAAATCTACTCGTGACGTCACGTGCCAAAGATATTGTATGGAAAGCTACCACAGCTAGTAATGAGGTTTAAGCTATCTCTTTCTATTCCGGTTTTGTTTGTAACTTGGTCATTTTTTGAGATATTTAATTTTTGTTTTTACAAATGTTTATCTTTTGAGGAATATAATTAATATATCAAAAAAAAAATTTTAATCATCATGCCTATTAGGATGTAGTCAACAACACAGCCATTGCCTCATTCGAGTCCTAGTCGGTGATGAGCTTAGAGAATTTAGTCGCTTCAGTTCATCGTCATATTTAAATACAGAAAAAAATTGTACCGTAAGCGTAAATCATATTATACCGTGACCTTCTTAATTATGTTGCGCGAAACTATTGCTTAACGTTAAAAATATATGTAATGAATCTCCTTGGACAAGTTATACCCCGTGGTCGGTTTCTTGTATAGGACACAATTTCACTCAAAGCGACAATTTAATTATTTTTCACATCATATCACTTTCATCATATCTCCTCTTATTAGAGCTTCTTAGTCATCAAATACTTACTGAAAAATGAGATTGTTTACTGTTTGTTTATAAAACACTGCAACCGCGGACGTCGTTATTCGCGAAGTTGGCAGAAGTTTCGCGAAGTTTTAATGAACTGTCGGTGATACCGGGAAGAGTTAAAAACTAACAGCAAACGGTCGCAAAGTCGTTCTTGATCGTGGGCGGGCGATACTGTGACACGCACCGTTTCCTAAGTGTATCTAAAAGTACTGCCTTACAAGCTACATCTTTAAATGTTGGATCAAAACTTTCTTATTACTTTCTCGCCTTCTGTTTCAACCTACAGCTACCGAGCCACGGAGCATGCAAAGGCACCGACTTAGATACATACATTAAACATTTTCTTTTCATCCCGAGGAAAGAGGGCGGGCGCTTATTTTTTGAAATTTAAATGCCGCATAAAGGCGAGGTCAGGGACCTAGGGCACTGGCCTGAAATTCAGGCTGAATAATACATCGTCTCGAGCCCTTTGAGCTGTAATTACGATGTAATTATATAAACTGACACGACCCGCTGTAAGCTAGGGTCAAGGAGGGCCGTCCTACGTAGAGTGTTACGTTACTTGTGTTTTGCTTTCAAAATGTATGTGCAGATGATATATAAATCTCTTTTAGGATCTCCACTAATGGGCATTTATATCAGATTTATGTAGCCAGCCTCTGTTGCGTGGTGGTTGAGCAGATCGGCTCATAACCTGAAGGCGGCGGGTTCGATTTTTGCGACAGGACAATACCTATTTGTCCACTGGAAAAAGTACAAATACTTGTTTTGGGTCTGGGTGTTGTGGGATAATCCTCGTAGTATACTTGGGTCCCTAGATACAGGGAATCCTAGTTTGGGTCCAAGTTCGATGTATGTGATCGTTGGGTGTTATTTATATTTAATTTATTTATACATTACGTAGGATCTATCTTTAAAACTACTATCACTCACTGGGAGATTTGAAACTGGAGACGTAAAGGAAAGTAAGTCATTTTCAGTGTTCAGAACTCGCTCAAAGGTTTTACAAGCAAACGCCAGATACCACAAAGAGTAAAAAAAGTGAACGCCATTCTAGCTTTACATGGTTCCGTAGTATCGCATTTCACCCGATACCCCTGTGCACACCCCGAGCAGCTGTAACAGTGGCGCAGCTACTACACTTACAAAGGGCGCTGAAACTCTATTTGCCTAGTTGTTCCATTTGTTCCGTACATCCTCTGTAAAGCATTGTTTATTACATCTTTATTGAAACTTTCTGTTGTTGTATTGTGCATTGTTGATAGTTATTGTTATTAAGATTTACTGGATTAAGTTTTGCTTGTGTTACGCAGAATATGCTGGATAAATATTACAATATGGTAACATTTGACTGCAGTGATCATTTGCATTACTGGACCAGCTGCCCTACCACAAGGTATACACACACAAACCATCATGGTTCGTGACAGTAATGCTTTAAGGTTACTGGTTCTTTTTTGTATACGCATAGACTGTGTAATTTAAAACATGCTAATTTACGTCAGTCGTGCACCGGTCACGCATCGGTCTACACGAGATGCGCTTGCATCGCTCTTCGCAAAATGTCTCTTTGACATTTGACCGCGCCCGCATCGCTTATTGGACTTTTGGAGAAGTTACTCCAATCCCAGTGATTTAAGGGTTGATATAGCCCTCCACCCGCACCGCGACACCCGCTTTCTCTTCAGAGATAAACAGACACAATCAAGTGAGAAATAGTGCAGTGATAGTGAAAACAGACTGCATCCCCCGCACATACCGCCTAGGCGAATATATTTGGATATAGACTGCCTTGCAACGGAAAGACACCCTGGAATCTCTGTTGGATGACGCTGGATTGGTATGTAAGATTTCACAGTTCTTGTGTTACTTAAAAGCTAATCTCTCGTCAGGCCTAGCAGGAATTTCTCGCATTACCTCTGTCACCCGCACACCATTAAAAGAATAAGGATACTAAGATCAGCCCCCCGCACCCGCGCGGTACGGAATTAAAGAAATTAAATTCTTATTTCCCCCATTTTATGGTCCTTCGAGCCGGATTTCGTATCCTTATTCGGTGTTTTAATTCTCATGCCCGTGCGTTTTCTACGCACCGCATTGACCCGCCCCGCCATCTTGGTGTTTACCGTTGCAATCGTTGCAGTTGTTGATAATTATAATTTTCGCATATCTCAACGTTCCTTTCGTTAACCGCTTTGATTTAAGTATCATCCGCATTTATTTTTATTCCGCATTTTTTATAAATAATACCGCTTTCCATCGCATTCCATATCTCGTAACGATAACTCGTGATATAGTTTCATACCTATTAACCTCACAATGGCTCCTTCCGCAAACGAACAAAAATTAATAGTTTTAGAAAGTCAACGCGAGGCATTGTATGAAAGATTACAAATAATTTACGATAATTCGCGCTGCGATCTCAATGATCCTGATTTGTTAGAGGAGTTTCTCTGCTCTGTTGAAACGTTAGAAGATATTAGAGAAAACTTTCAACAATGTGTCAAAGAAATTAACACGATTAGCGTCAGGATAAATGAGGAAGCGAAGCCTGATTTTCAAACATGGCTAGCTTTCGAAGATCTTTATTGCCGCATTAAACGCAAACATTCTTTGTTTACTGATAAACCGCGTAGTGGTAATCAGTCACAACCCGCGCCGTCTCATTCAAAACACGGCATAAAACTCGCACCTATCGAGATACCCGAATTTACCGGTAATCCAAGGGATTGGCCGCTATTTTATGCAACATTTCATAATGCAGTTCATTTAAACGCATCATTAACTGACACAGAAAGAATGTACTATCTGTTAGGTAAATTGTCCGGTAAGGCAAGGTCGATTTGCATAGGTATAGTTCCTTGTGGTGAAAACTATTGTGCTATCTACGACGCGCTAATTGAAAAATACGAAGATAAACGCAGCATAGCCGTCTCATATCTAGATCAAATGTTTTCGCTAAAGCCTATAACTTCCGCTACCGCTAATAACCTCGAGTCTTTTATAGATCAGTTCACAAACGCATATTTAGCATTAAATAACTTAAAGTTGCCTAATTTATGTGACTTTATTCTTTCTTACATCGCGTTACAACGCATTGATAAAGATACCGCTCGACTATTCGAAATGGAAAATAGATCCGCCGAAATACCTACCTTGAATAGTTTGATTTGTTTTATCCGCGACCGCATTAAAGTACTCACCCGCACCGGGGATAATTACTCCCCAGGTTATAATCATACTAAACCTAAAACGTCATATAATACCCCTACGAAGAACAATGTGCGTTCATTTGTTGTAAACAACAACAACCGCGCCAATTGTTTACTGTGCGATAAGTCAGATCATGACCACTTGTACTCGTGTGCACACTTTCAATCGCTGTCCCCGCGCGAACGTTATAAGTCGATTAAAGATTTAAACGGTTGCATTAATTGTCTTAGCACGAAGCATTCCGCACACTTATGCAAGTCACTGACTACATGTAAACAATGTAACAACAAACATCACAGTATGTTGCATTTTTCGTCACCCTCTGATACGAAGAAAGAATCTTCTTATCAATCCGCCGCTAGTAAGCCTACCTTACGTAATAATGACGACCACCGCACAAATAGTCCGGGAGCCCCTGGCAATAATATTTCCGTGACTTCCGACTCTGCTTCGTATAAGCCCCGCGACAATGTAGTCTCACTTTGTAGTATGACCGCGAACTCTGACCGCCCGCAAAAAACCCAAAAGGTTTTACTAGGTACAGCCCTAGCTAATGTTAAATGCAAAGATGGTTCTGTCGTGCCCGTTAGGATTTTAATAGATAATGGATCTCAAAACCATTTCATAACTCGACAGACTTGCAAACGCTTAGGTATTCGTATCTTTAATGATTGTTCCGAACGTGCCGTAATGGGAATTGGCAACAGCTCCCAAACTATTTCCGGTATAACAGACCTAACATTGTTCTCGAGATACGATACAAACTTTTGTTTACACATTCAACCGCTCGTTTTGAAAACGATTTCAAGTGACTTACCCAGTTGCACAATTGATACCGGGTCTTTGACCTACTTACACGATATTCCGCTCGCCGATCCGTATTTTAATGCCCCCGGATCTGTCGATATTTTGTTAGGTTCCGAAGTGTTTACGGAAATCCTACGATCTGGTAAACTACTAGGACCTCCAGGACAACCTGATGTCTTAGAAACCGCATTCGGCCACGTAGTTATAGGGTCAATAACCTCGCTACCGTGCCACACTGATAACTCGCAAGATAATAATTGCAACCGCGCCTTTTTCTCTTCTGGAGATGAATCGATTGAATCTTTGGTCTCTAAATTCTGGCAGCTCGAGTCGATACCTACTCAAAAGCACGCGTCTAAAGCTGACCAGGAATGTGAGCGATTTTATGTGTCTAATACACACCGCGATAATGATTCTGGACGTTACGTCACCGCATTACCTTTTTCAAAATCTACGTCTATGTTAGGAAATTCCTTAACTACCGCATCCCGCCGCTTCGCTTGTCTGGAGCGTAGATTCCAGATAAATAATTTATTAAAAATCGAATACGACAACGTAATGAAAGATTATCTTAAAAATAATATTATTTCGCCCGCGCCCGCTTTAACTACTGATAATGATTATTACGTAATCGCACACCATGGTGTCTGTCGCTCGGACAAACCGGTGCGCATTGTTTTGAACGCCAGCGAGTCGAGTGACACAGGCATTTCGTTGAATGATTGTTTACATTCGGGGCCCAATTTACAGGCCGACTTAACCGCAATTATTTTAAAATTTCGACTTTTTCCTATCGTTTTAACCGCTGACATTAAACAAATGTTTTTACGTATTGGAATTCGAGAAGAAGACCGCCGCTTCTTAAATATTTTATATAAATTTGACGATGACGATTCCGTTAAGATGTACCGATTTAACCGCGTCTGCTTCGGACTTCGCTGTTCGCCGTATCTCGCAATGCGAACGGTCAAACAGCTCGCGCAAGATGAAGTCGGTCTCCCCTCCGCATCCAAAGTCGCGTCTGAAGATTTGTACATGGATGACCTAGGATCATCAGTACGTACGACCGAGGAAGGAATTCAGCTCGCCCGCGACTTAATTGATTTATTCAAGCGAGGAAGCTTTGACTTAGTTAAGTTCATGAGCAATTCTTCTGAAGTATTGAAGTCAATTCCGCCAGACAACCGTCTGTCCTCAAATGTAGAATTTGATAATGAGGATCATTTAAAGCTGTTAGGCTTAGTCTGGTCACCAGCTGAAGATGAATTTTCCATCGCGATTAAATTCAATCCGCAAACTAAATGCACTAAGCGCCTAATGCTTTCGACGATCGCTAAGTTATGGGATATTAACGGGTTCTGCGCACCTGTAATATTACACGCGAAACTTTTGATAAAAGCATTATGGATAGCCAAGATCGATTGGGACGATCAGCCGCCCCACGATATTTGTGTCGCATGGAACCGCTTTCTTAGCGAACTACCCGCATTACAAAACTTGAAAATACCGCGTTTTCTAGGGATTATTCCCAACTCCCGCGTCCTTTTATTAGGATTCGCCGATGCCAGTGAGAAGGCAATGGGCGCCGCGATATACATTTGTATACAAACCGTTTCGCAACCTAATCAGGTTAATTTAATTGGAGCGAAAAGTAAGGTAGCTCCTCTTAAAGTTGTATCCTTAGCCCGCTTGGAGCTCTGCGCTCTGTTGTTATTGACAAAGCTCTTTCGATTCGTTATCGAAACCGTTTCACCCCGCTGTCACATAAATGACATTTTCGCGTTTACCGATTCGACAGTGGCCCTCCATTGGGTTCATTCGTCTCCGCATCGCTTCGACACGTTCGTAGCAAACCGCATCGCTCAAATACAGGACAATCTCGATCCTAAACATTTCTACCACGTAGAAACCGCATTAAATCCTAGTGACTGCTTGAGCAGAGGACTTAGCCCCGCCCTTTTACTAAACCACCCGCTTTGGCTCCACGGTCCATCATGGGCTCGAGACGAAGTACATACTTGGCCAATCAAAAGATTCACTTTTGACTCGAAACAAGATGAAAAATTGTTAGAGGTTAAAACCAAAACGCAAGTTTTCGTCTGCACTGATGACTCACCGCGACCTTTTCTTTGCACGCTGGCAGAGAATGTATCTTCTTGGTCCAAGCTACTCCGCATCGTAGTTTATTTATACCGCTTCTTAGGAAAAATTCCGCGTTCCGATAAAATGGAACTTTCGCACCTGCAATTTGCTGAAACTGCTATAGTGAAAGCTTTGCAACAACATTATTTCAAGGACGATATAAACGCCCCATCGAAAAACCGCAACGCTTCTAAACCACTCATTCCGCTTTCTCCATTTTTGGAAAATTTACTCCGCGTCGGTGGCAGATTAGACAAATCGTCACTCGACTTCGACAGTAAGCATCCGATACTGCTCCCCAAAAAGGATCATATTGTAGACCTCATTATCGATTATTATCACCGCAAATATTTACATTGTGGTCCGCAATTATTATTGTCGCTGATAAGACAAAAGTTCTGGATAATTTCCGGACGCAGTACCGTGAAGCGACGCTTTCACCTTTGTAATAGCTGCTTTAAAGCACATCCGCGTACTCAAGCGCCTTTCATGGCTGCACTGCCCGCTCCCCGCGTTAATGAAGCTAAGCCTTTCTTGTTCTCGGGTGTGGACTACGCCGGTCCCTTACACATATTAATAAGTAGGTACCGCGGTGCCCGAAGAGAAAAAGCTTACATTTGCTTATTTACATGTCTTGTGACCCGCGCCGTTCACTTAGAGTTGGCCGTCGACCTAAGTACGGATTCGTTTCTTCGCGCTTTTCGCCGCTTCATATCCCGAAGAGGAAATTGTAGTTCGTTATTTTCAGATAACGGGACTAATTTTATAGGAGCGAAAGCTCAACTCGATGAGTTGAATGGATTTCTAAAATCCAAATCCTTTTGCGATTCTTTCGCTGAGGAATCTCTCGCTCAAGGTATAACCTGGCATTTAAACCCGCCTAGCGCTCCACACTTCGGTGGAATTTGGGAAACGAAAGTTAACCTCGTGAAAAATCACCTCCGTCGCGTCATAGGTGAAGTCTTACTCACTTATGAAGAACTTCTTACCGTTCTGACTCAGGTTGAGGCAGTGCTCAACTCTCGACCGTTAACCGTGTTGAGTTCCGATCCCGCAGAGCCCGTAGCTCTAACTCCCGCGCATTTCTTGACCTTCGGTCCGGTAAACTCCTTTCATACGGATTCGCACGTTAGACCAATGTCGGTAGATTTAGTTCGTAATAAACACACGATCGATCAAATCGTTCAGAGATATTGGAACCGCTGGCGACGTGAGTATCTTAATACGTTGCAGACCCGCGCTAAATGGAATACTCCTTCGAATCCGGTAACGAAAGGAACTGTAGTTCTAATTAAAACTGAAAACTCTCCGCCGTTACAATGGCCTTTAGGCATCATTGAGAATATACATCCTTCTTCAGATGGTATAGTTCGAGTTGTAACGGTACGCACCAAAACTGGCCTCTATGTCAGACCTGTGGTAAAACTCTGTGTTTTACCTTCGCAATAAATTGCAATTTACTTTATAGTTTCGCACACCCCTTTAAGAGTGTTTTTTCTTAGTCATAAGTACTAGTTTAATTTTCCTTATTTTTATTATGTTTTGACGCATCTGTGTTATACACGATGCGCTCTCACCGCACCGCACCGCGCCGCGCCGCGCCGCTTATCAATTAGGAACTTCTTGTTCTCCCTTGTCTCTTGTTGGTTCAGGAGACATCTTTATCTCCTGAAGGCCGGGGGGATGGTTCTTTTTTGTATACGCATAGACTGTGTAATTTAAAACATGCTAATTTACGTCAGTCGTGCACCGGTCACGCATCGGTCTACACGAGATGCGCTTGCATCGCTCTTCGCAAAATGTCTCTTTGACATTTGACCGCGCCCGCATCGCTTATTGGACTTTTGGAGAAGTTACTCCAATCCCAGTGATTTAAGGGTTGATATAGCCCTCCACCCGCACCGCGACACCCGCTTTCTCTTCAGAGATAAACAGACACAATCAAGTGAGAAATAGTGCAGTGATAGTGAAAACAGACTGCATCCCCCGCACATACCGCCTAGGCGAATATATTTGGATATAGACTGCCTTGCAACGGAAAGACACCCTGGAATCTCTGTTGGATGACGCTGGATTGGTATGTAAGATTTCACAGTTCTTGTG
This sequence comes from Ennomos erosarius, assembly GCA_963580505.1. NCBI lineage: Eukaryota > Metazoa > Arthropoda > Insecta > Lepidoptera > Geometridae > Ennomos > Ennomos erosarius. The sequence goes on from OY756988.1 coordinate 14,193,577, forward strand.
TTACTTAAAAGCTAATCTCTCGTCAGGCCTAGCAGGAATTTCTCGCATTACCTCTGTCACCCGCACACCATTAAAAGAATAAGGATACTAAGATCAGCCCCCCGCACCCGCGCGGTACGGAATTAAAGAAATTAAATTCTTATTTCCCCCAGTTACATTAATATTGTTCAGATTCGTACCATAAACTTATAAAGTATTCTTGCGCGAGAACGAGACGTCTACATTTTTATATAGCGTTATCACTGTCGCACATCGCTGTCAACATGATTAACGGTATGCCATGACAGTTGTATTTGAGTGAACGATTTAACGTGACGTCATCAAAACTGCTCTGCCACTTGAACATTAAAGTATTCTTATTTTTATGTCATTTTTCAAAGTATGATTGAAGTAATAATGTTATAAAGTGTGTGGACATCTCACACAGCGCCATCTAGCCCCAAACTAAGCATAGCTTGTACTATGGGAACCAGATAACCGATACAATACTTAGATACTTTTTGTTTGTAAATACATACATAGAATACATTATAACACCCAGACGCAGAACAAACATCTATGTTCATCACACAAATGTTTGTCCTGGGTAGGAATCGAACCCACAGCCCTCAGTTCAGAAGGCAGGGTTAAGCTATCGGGCCCGTCAAGATAAGACCTTGTGGTGAACCCCCAGCAGTGAAATATTACAGCGAAATTATTTTAATAGTTTGAAATAATTGTACTAATACAGTAAAAATTTTGATGGAATGAAGTTACGTTAAAGCTCGGATTATTGTTCTTTCCGTTGCTATTGGAACGACCAGTTAAGTAAAGCCGGCTTAGGTAGTTCATAAAAGAGTAAACCAGGAGCCACTGTCGCCTTTTACGGCATATCCTAACCTAACCTAAACCTCTTGCAATCAGAAGCCTAATCCAGGATGTCGTTTTAATACAATATGCCATTGAGGTTAAGTAACTATTGAATATTCTTCTCAAGTACAAGTAAAAGGTACGTCCATATTATCAATCAATCAATCAATCGATACATATAATAAAACTGTAACTGGGCTAACTCTGTACAAAGAATATATTTGAAAATTTTGACTGCTTTACTTTTCAAGTGAATATAAAAACTTAATCACTTTTTTTTGAATTTTTTGTCTCTGTCTGTCCCTTTGAACACACATCATGCTGTAACTACTGAACGGATTGGGCTGTGGTATGGTTATAGCTGATTAGGCAGAATAACATTTATTATAGTTTTTGTTTTCTAAAACGGCCAAGTGCGGATTGCCCAAGCAATAAAGATGTAATTTTTATTCAAGATTTTTTGTTGGTATATTAAAATTATATAGGGTGTAATTTAATTCATTAGCATAAATTGAGCCCATGATAGTACATCATTTATAGATTATTGTTAAAGAGTAAAGAGTGTAAATGAAAATATTTTTATTGAAAATTATGAAGATTGCCGCGGCGCCTAACGCAGTTGGCACGGATGATTTTGATACATTTAAAAGTATTTATACCTTATATGTAGTTAAAAACAGTACCTACTACATTATTTTAATTAAATTTTGTATTGTAGCATTTGATTAAGTAACATATTCCATTTTTTAAGTTATTATTATTACCAAACCAATGTGTTAGAATTCAAAAATTTTGGTCCACACGTGACCGTTATCTCGAGTAGCTACCTAGTTTCAAAGGATGCTAATGAATTCAATTATACCCAGTATTTGTTCATCAATTTTAATTTCAATAAAAAACAACCAAAAAAAAATAAATAATAATTTCAAAAAAAATGTACTGCCCTTGTCGAAGAGAAGATAGAAAGGAAAGGGATGGCGAAGGAAGGCAGGCTGCGCCTGCCTCCCTTCTATTGCCGTCTCATCCATTCATCCTTTTACCTTATTTTTTTACCTTTCCCTTCTCTCTTACCCATAAACAGAGTTAAGACTTACAACTCATTAACCCTCGCGAAGCCGGGGCGGGTCAGCTAGTGAGTCAATAAAAGTAATAAACAAGCGTAAGTTATCCAACGACCCTCGTTGAGTTGAGACACAAATAGTGTCAGGCCTCGATTATGGATACCAACAGCAATTCGTGACGTCACCCTTCCAGGTTCTTGTGTACAGGGTGACGTGTCTCCGAATGTAGGTTAATTCCTGATAGAAGCTGTTACCAGTGTTCCCACAAATTTCATGTATAATTTTGTCGTAACAGATAATCTTTGTATGCTCCAGGCGCGTGAGAGCTATTCCCAAATTGTGTTAGCTTTTTCAGAATCCAATATTTAATTTAAAAACCATTATACGAAATGTTTTTGCTGATTCCTCAGTTATCTCCTTAGGGAGATGGATAGGAATAATATTTTCTTAAAATAATTTATAGTGACCACTGTCTCACCTGATGGTAAGTGATGACGTGGCCTACGATGGTGCATGCTTGCCTAGAAGATACCTGTTCACTCTTGATATCTCTCATATCAAATGATTGTGGAACAGGTTAAACTTTTTTCTTTCTAGAAAAGTTCTGACTGCCCTGTGATCGAAATAGAAATCAATGGGAGAGAAAAAATATATTCTTATCATATCTAATCAGCGAGGTACAAGATAATTCTCTAAAAAATATAATGGACTGTAATTTAACTAAAGAAGGATAACAATATAATTGGTCTTAATATTATCGTCGGGTTATGACCAATATATTGAATTTTACGGCGATATTATTATTGCCTTTTAGTCAGAAACAAGGCGGTTTTTCTAAATATATTTTGGATAGTTGCTGCTGTCAAATAACTCTTAAACACTTTCAATCACTTTCGTCAGTATCCAAGGTAAACAACCCCTTGAATCCTCGTTTTTCCTACCACACATGATTTTACGTGGTTTATAATACTAATCCATAACAGTATACATATAACATTCAAGCAACATGCGCTAAGTTTGATTTAAGTCCGGGCTTATGTTAATTAATCTTCGAGCTTAAAACCTTTTAGCGAGTGCACTATTTCATACATACTATACGTTATATATAAACCACACGTGAACCTTAGCTACAGTTCAGTAACTTTTAGTCAGATACTAATATATGCTTACTCAGTCAATTTGGTTGTTCTTTTTTTAGGGTTCCGTACAAAGGGTGCCCTAGGGAGATAGAACCCTAATACTACGCCTTGGCTGTTTATATGTTTGTACTTTAAACGGCTATATATTTAAACCAATATTAAGGTGCTTATTGTACTAAATATTTGTTATTTTACCGCCCGTTGTTCTACCATTATTTGTTTCGTATCATGTGCATTGTTTTTTTTTGTATCAACGAAGCCTAGAAGTTACCGGTTCACTCTAGCCTTAAAAACTCCCAGATTATGTTTGTCAGTTATATTGTTATATTTCTTGTGCTCTGGTGTTCAATAAGTATTTTTGTATTGTATGTTTTCTAACGTTCTTTGTAGTTGCTCTATCGTAAAAACGGCCAAAGTAGTCTAAAGTATCTTCAACTACAAATAATGAAAACTAACTGAGCGCGAGTCGTTTCGGCCATTAATTTACACGTAGTATATGTTAGAATAATCATAGTTTGTTGTCTTTGATAATACTTACTTAATTTTACTAGGTGGTAGCTGCAAAGTTCGTCTAGGTAGGTACCACCGCTTTGCCAGTTATTCTGCCGCCAAGCAGTAGTGTGCAAGCACTACTGTGTTCCGGTTTGAAGGGCATTGTAGCTAGTGAAACTACTGGGCAAATAAAACTTTATGACCTGATTACACAGTGTAGTAATCTGATTACTAGACTGTGTGATGACGTGCGCAGTGCAGTGTCACGCGAAACTTTTATTTTAAAGTTCCGAGTGACACTGCAACTGTTATGGGCGGCCGTATTGCTTAACATCAGTTGAACGACCAGCTCGTAACGTCAGTCATTCTCATAAAAAATAAAGAAAATGGAAAACAAATAATGTAATACTAAGTAACGAGGCTAATGTCGTACGAACAGTACCCAACCATCAATACCCTTGTGCAGAACTTACTCGTTACTAGCTAATGAGCGTACATAAAAATGTTTGAGCTTTACTTAGAAATGCTTTAAAACAAAAAACAAAATATATTTTATCGGAGTAAATCCGCTTGTTATTTGTATGAACGTGTAAATCTATAGAATAGATAGCTCGCAATTGTTTTATTTGTTAAATTGTCCTCAAAGCAATTACTACTTGTCTACTGTCATAGCCGGAAGGCGCAGCATAGGCAAACCCCTACTAGGTGGATCGACGACCTGGTGAAAACTGCGGGGTGCCGATGGATGCAGGAGGCGAGCAGCCGCTCAAAGTGGCGCTCTCTGGGGGAGGCCTATGTTCATCAGTAGACATTATGGACTATTGATGATGGTGATGTCATAGAACCTTGAATTGCTACATAGCTTTGTAATCACAAGACTTTTACAGAAGTTTGACATTATATAAAATTTTTAACAATATACAATTTTTAATCCGTTAGAGAGTGCATAAAGTGTAAGTTGTGTTTTTTTTATATTGACAAAGTTAATAACAAAATTCTATAAGGTAGTAACACCGAGTCAAGGCCGCACGTACTCAATAATATCTTTTTGTGATGCGAAGCTACGGCGTAGCACTTAGACGTAGCAAATGTGCTACGAGGCTACAGCGTAGCAATCAGCTACGAAGTTGATACTTGAAATGAAATGTAGGATGGAAACGGTACAATACAAATACATAGAGTTTTGTTATGAGTATTTCTTTTATATACAAGGTAATTTGCAAAGTTGAAAGAATGAATGGATGGTTATGGGAAGTCTTCGATTATAATCAAAATCAAAGTGTTTTATTGCAAATAGGCTATTAATTATAAAGATTCTGACTTCAAGACTGACATATCCTAAAAGCATAGACTTACGTATATAGGGCGAATTCTGTGCCTAAAAGGAAGCAAAAATGAAACTGACATAAGTGATTTGAAACTATTAAATGTAATACTCAGGCGTAGACATTTTCAGAACCACTATGAAACTTGGAAAAACAAACTATGTCAAAATCCAAAATTAATCAGTGAAACCGTTCCGAAAGTTCATTCGCAATACATAGCCTTCCTTGTTGATCCCAAATCAAGCCATCCTCATCAAAGCCCACGTGGATTGTACCACTTGACTGTAGCGGTGCACTGTCCTCACCATAGATGTAAGTTAAAGGGGAAGATGAGCCTGTACGAAGTACAATTAATACATTTTACCACTGCATAATATTTAAGTTCCTATTCAGAAAAACAGTATGCTGCAAAAGACACGCGTGCGGGGATCAGCTAAATTCAATGCTGTAATTAGCATAACAAAGAAATGACGTTCAACACCTCTCATTTATGTTTTTACTATCTGAGTGTTGTGTTTCCCATCTAGGTGTCAACAGAGGCACTTCCTCACATTGTGGGTTAGTCGATAACTAAGCCATGGCAGCGCGCTGTTGTTTTTGCTGCGTATTGGTTTACAGAAATTGAGTCCGTTGCACCTTATTTCAGGGGACCATTTTTGAGAATTTATATAGCCGTTTCTTCCCAGTTTTATTTACATCTACGGTCGTCCCTCCCTGTGGACGATAGTTCCGGTCGCCGCGTGAAATATTCAACGATCGTTGACTGGGGCTGCGCTGTTCGCTTTGACCGGCGCTTGCAGGTAGTGGTCAATTTGAATAAATAAACGGATTCGTCCGGGAATAACCAGCCAAACGGTACAAAATGGCAATAACAATTCCCGGACTATTGTGAACTTTGCGGGACAATGAATCCCTATACGAAATACATGATATAATATCGATAGCATTTGTAATACTATGCTAGAAGTGTGATTGGTTCCACCCGGAGAATTACACAGAATTTTTTTTTGTACAACTATTGCTATAGGGTAAGACCGCAGGGCGCCTTTAGTTTTCCTACATAAAACACTTCACAGTGCAGTGTATTGGCAACACTAGCACATTATTATAGACTACGAAAGGCTAGAAACGTCTGTAAACGGAGCGGTATTTTTCAATTTGCTGGCGACATCGTATCTAGTAATGTTGCACATTGCACTCATTCCCACTACCTCTTAGTGCACATGTGCTGTGTCTGAGACGGCTAATGTACTGCAGGAGATTAGGTTTTATGTGTTTGGATTAGTTACGCAAACAGATAACGGTTTGAGCGGTAAAATAATACGAGCAGTCTTAACGATTCATAGGAACTGTATATATTCACTCTTGATACTTACTTGATTCGTTAAACGATCAAATCTTATAGTTTTGTCAAATCGATTATTCGCGATCGTTTACATTTCCTTAATTTATTATCAAGAACTCTCGTAAATACGTAAACGAGTTGTGATTTTTTTTAAAAAGCTCTATAACTATCATAGAGATCGACAAATTGTTTCATCAAATACATATAATACTTATTTAATAATTAATCTTATGCAACCGCCTAACTCTACAACATATTTTCCATGTTATAATATTTACGAATACCCTAGCTAAATTGTACTTACACAATATTATTTACTGTCCAACGGCTACCGTTACCCTCCCACGGTGAATCTACCGAGATTTGCGTCAACACCAATCTAAATGTGTCGCGTTGCGAATACGATCCCAAACAACACCCTGGAGATTTATTAATATGCAAAATTCATAGGAAACTTTACGCAAGGCTTATAATATAAATGTAAATGTTTGTGTATAAACATGTTAGGAGGGATAAGTGTACTCATGCGAAATAGAAGTGGGTAACCTGTTTGTTTATTACTATATAGTTATCTTCCGAAAGCTTTCTCCGGGCGTATGAAGTGGCGTAGTTGGTTGAACATGGGGTTATGTGACTGGTTTACTGCCGGCCATCGGAGTTTCAACTTGTTTGGAAACTTGAAAGCTATATGAAAAGAGTTTAAGTGCGGCAATACTTGCTAAAGTGATTGTTATGCCATTTTAGTTATATGAACCGACTATGTGTTTATATTCAATCACCTTAATTTCATACTGAATCATCATCATCATCATCATCATCGTCAGCCTGAAGACGTCCACTGCTGAACATAGGCCTCCCCCGAAGAGCGCCACCTTGAGCGGCTGTTTGCCTCTTGACTGAGTCATACTTGGATAATAATATTATTGTCTACATATTTTTCTAGCCAAACCAATTTACAAAATCAGTTCATAAATAACGGAAATATTCAAGTAACAAACATTTTTTTTATTGAAGTTGTTCAATAGAGAGTACTTTCCCAAAATTGCAAGACGAGGTGGTTGCTCCGACAGCCCGACAGCCATCCGTCTCCATCCCCGCGACGGGTCGAAAGTGAAGATATCGCCGAAGACTTATGGACCACCTCCAGCCAGAGCACGTGCGCCCATAAAGGATTACGCGTAAATCTTTACATCACCTGATGGAGTTCATACTCCCGAAATTAGGTTTATGGGGAACTGAAATTCAAGTTACAACTAAGAGGAGGCAAGATGTTCACTACTGACTGTTAAAATATTGCAGATTCAATCCTGATTTTAATACCGAAGTGTATATTTTAAACAAAATATAACTTTCAATGTAAATTAACGTTTGTTTTAATTTTCGATAACAAAAAATAAATAGGAATTCTAGACTTTAGACTTCATAAGTGAAATCACAACCAATAAGACGAGATACTCATCTCGATAATAAAAACGTCTTTTCTACTCTACTCCTATCATTATAGTGACGTAGCGAATAAAAAAGAAGCCATTAAGATCCCAAGATTACCTCGGGCACTACGTTCTCATTATCAACATTAGAAAACACGCCACATTTCTCGTTAGTCCTAAAAGCTCCGGGGAAACTTATCTAATTATATCACCGGAGCAATCCGATGGACTCAAGGCGGTTCAATATGTTATTACTGTTGCGGCTGAAAAGTGCCATTCACTATTTTCATTTTCTTTGTTGCCGCGGGCTAAGATTGAACTTTATTGATTGCAACTGGACTGGAAGGCGGTTATAAAAGGTCATGGCAGTTCTGCTTAGGATTTTTTGCTTTTAGTTATTTTGTCTCAAACACAGAGCTATGAAACAAATGACGCTTCGCCTATACAGGATGTAATTTAATTCATTAGCATAAATTGAGCCCATGATAGTACATCATTTATAGATGATTATTAAAGAGTAAAGAGTGTAAATGAAATAATTTTATTGAAAATTATGAAGATTGCCGCGGCGCCTAATGCAGTCGGCACGGATGATTTTGATACATTTAAAAGTATTTATACCTTATATGTAGTTAAAAACAGTACCTACTACATTATTTTAATTAAATTTTGTATTGTAGCATTTGATTAAGTAAGTTATTCCATTTTTGGAGTTATTATTATTACCAAATCCATGTGTTAGAATTCAAAAATTTTGGTCCACATGTGACCGGTATCAGGAGTAGGTACCTAGTTTCAAAGGATGCTAATGAATTCAATTACAACCAGTAGAAGGGAGCGTTTTTTTTTTGCTCTGTGGTTTCAAGTAACGAAAACTAATGCACATTTTGAAATCATGTTGTTCTATTGTCATTATTATTTACACAAAAATAAAACCACTTGAACAAAGTTTTTATACTCAATTTGTGGATGTAACACATTGAGCACCTGATTTTCCCTTAACGACATACTTCGCCATCATATTGCGCTTTGTACCCATAGTTAACGTAAAGAGGAACATATTCCATTCTGGCCAGCGACGGCGCACAAAGGATGCATAGATTATTAAACTGAACAGCGGCGCACAAAGAAACCTCCGCCGGCGCCGCCGTGTGGTTCCTTGCCTTCGTCAAATATTTAAACACAGCCTTCAGAGTCTAAAGATAATCTTCTAAAAACAAACTTTATTATCTTTCTGTTTTATGGATGGCCCGAAAATACCCCGAGGGAATGTTTCGACAATTTCAGATAAATTATATCCGACAAAGAAAAAGAAGGTATTTCCCAACGTAAAAATGAACCGAAATTGGTCAAACTGCTATTTTACAATACGTTGTGTGTATGTCTCATTGTATCTCGCCATCTAAATATTTAATAAAAAAAGTTGCAACAAGTCACGAATGATGATGATGGCTTGGTGTATTATAATTACCTATACTGAATAATTAAAAACATAAAAGTTTCTTAAAATTACTTGTACGTAAAATCTTCTTAGTAATAACTAATTAAATGTAACGAATGTAATAAAGAAGTGGCTAAACATCTTCTAAAGTATTTGGCAAGGTTTCCCGTGCGCGGTTGAAGCCTTACAATGTTTGTACAGGTGAGACTTTGTATCATAATGAACGAGCTTCCTAACTTTATACAAGTTTTAATGGTCTTGAGGTTTTGCATGTTAGCGTCTTTGAATTAAAAATTGGAAGTTGGTAGCACCCTTTGTTATTTTACCTGGTAGTCCCGGTACTTAGGTATCTACTTCTCACGTTGCTTGTGTTATGTTATGGAAGAAACCATAAAAAAGGCGACGCCTAGAGAATAGATCAGTTCCTTATTTTTTTAAATTTGGCCTGTCGGTTTTGAAAATATACAAAGTAAGTACACATACGTTTCGGTTTCTTCTTTCGCTTTCAACACGTAGAAAGCATATCTGCGATAGCGGTTCGCTGTGATCGAGTTTCTGCAGCATCAGATCGTATCGCGAGGTGACCCACTTTTGGAGAGAACTCAATTTTGTTATGCCCACAGGCTATTGCTAGGTGGCTCTCTTAGGTTTATATTGTTGTGGAGGCTATTGATTTTTTTTTTCATTTGGTGGGTTTATACAATTTGTGTGTGGTTTTTATTTGTGTTTCGTGTATTCGGAACTATTTTGTTTGGCGGTGACTGGATAATACAGTCAAGTTTAAAATGACTACGGGCAATGACATTGGCTCCATTACCTCTAACATCATATCGCCGTGGCAAGACGTAATATCATGTTAATAGAATTTATGTTTCTCTAACGTGCTAGAATAAAACTGTTGTTTTATACAGATTCCTTTATTGACAGATTGTCTATTTTTAATCATCTATAGGCTTATATTTGACCACGGTCTCACCTGATGGTAGGTAACGAATGCGGTCGTCGATGGAGCACGCTTGCCTAGAAAATATCGGTTCACTCCGGCACATATAATATAAAACCTACAGACCTTATAAGGGTTAAGAACCCGTAAATTGTACTAATTCAGATTCTAAATCAACCTAAACGACATGCCTAGCTCACATTTCCACGCAGATAATGAAAATATCCACTATAAAGGCTCCCCATTAAGGTTAACGACTCTTCCAAAATGTTAAACGACCAGTGCTGAGCTCTGCTAAACAGTATGCTGATCATTATTCATTTTGCAGGGCATATTCCGTCTGGCGTGCGAGCACGTCCTCCGCACCATGCGTCGTGGCCGAGAGACCCTGCTGACACTACTGGAAGCGTTCGTTTACGACCCGCTGGTCGAGTGGGGAGGCACTGGAAGTGGCGGAGGGAAGAGGAGGAGGGGCATTAGAGACATCCAGGCCGCTAAGGACATGCTAGCAGTCAGAGCACTAGAACTAAAGCACCCCCTCGCTGAAGTCACGTAAGTTGCTACTTGTAATCACTTCTCATCTTAATGATTGGGTTGTGTAGAGGTTGGCATCCGCTGTGCCTACGATTTTCCTGGAAAAGATGTAGTCGTCGACAGCATGCCGTATACACAGATTTTCCATTTCCCCTTACGCACACATCCAATATTATTGTATTACTAAAGTTTTCCCTCTTAACTACTACAGATAGGCACTGGGTGCTTGCCCACAATCTGATTTCTGTCTGCAGATAGAGCATATGATTAAATTGTATTAGCTATGTTTAGCCCATTGCTAACATTGTAACAAACACAGGTATAAGGCTAATAAACTATTCTATTCTAACATATTTAAGTTACTTAATTGTGAGAATTTACATTATACTAAGTTATTTTAACTATATAGTCTAGTGGGATAAATATGGCTCCAGTCTGAATAACAACATTACGAACGTTTTAAATGTTTCATATACTCGTTGTTGTCATTTATTTGCTACTAAAATTTGTTTGATAATCGTGCCAAAACCGATCATAGTGTCTAGCAAAACAAGTATGTTTTAAACAAATTCCGTCATTTATATACTTTTACATTTATGACCCCACAAAACATAGGTATAAAGAAACATCCGTGCACGTCACTGCTTCAAGTGGTTGTTGTCAGTTCTCCCAAAATTATTGGTATTCCTTTCCATATGTCACTGTTGTTATGTTCTTTGTGCTGTAATAACCACCCCATATAAATAACCCTCGTTTAAGGCTGGTAAACGCATGGTCTGCAGTACAATAAATACATGGACGTGACGTTTCTATTGTTCTATGTATGTCTACGTGCCGTATTACAATACACTGTATGTACAAGTAACCGAGCCCTTTCTCGTTTGTTTCTTGTTATTCCTGACAAGTGAGGAGTGTATCTGATGTTATGATATGATTTGTCTGTCTGTACTTATATTTGTATGAGTGTTCAGTGATATCTTTGAAACGGCATCTATTTAAAATAGGTATTCATTAATAATTATATCTGTATGCTTCTATAGAGTAGGCTTACACATTTGGCGTTTGAATCCACCATTTCAATTTCGCATTCATTTTATGAATATAGAATTAACAGAGGCCCCTGAGCTCATTAAAAAGCTTAATTTCTTAATTCATTGAACAAGTATACTCGCGTGAAATATTTAGCTGCTCTTAGTTTGGTTCAATGGTTATAAATTTCCAACTTCTGAGCTGGGATTGCGTCTTTAGCAATTACTCTATTATACATTAACTGCCTGGTTTAAACTTTAGGGATTGATATCAAGTTAGTTAACCAAATACAACAAAAAGGTGCCTTCGTAATTTTGTTTGCGGTTATTTTCAATCTGAAAATGGTTTGCAAAATATTCATACAAATCAAAAATTCGATCCATTTCAGAGGAATAAAAGCATTGTTGTTTAACTTCACCAACTTCACGTTCAATCCTAAATTATTCACGAGAGTCGTTTTCAATTCGGCATTAAAAATTCACCACTCACCACTCTCGAATGGTGTTTAACATGAAAACCATCTTTTCAGGGACCAATTCCTGGCCGTGTTGCCAGAAGTAAAACAATGCGCTGAGAACTGGCTTAAGGAAAACGAAGAACTAAAATCCGTTGAGACAAGACTACAAGAATGTCATCAGCAAATGGCTCTGATCAAGGAGATAGACGCGTATGGACCGAATCTAAACAACCATCCACTTTACGCCATATCACAAAAATATTCCTCATACAAGCAAGCTAAAAATGCAGTGGAAGATTCAATGAAGGTTCTCGTCAAGATACTCAAGGATTTTGACACACAAATAGAGTCCTTCGCCAACACAACAGAGGTGATTAACGGACCCCAACTAATGAACTGGGTTCAAGAGTTTTCTGCACCTGAAGAAGAACCTCAGCCTATATTTGACCACATCAAAGAATTTCTAACTAACGCTGGTCAGAGCTCTATGATCACCCAATGTGAGCAAGCAGAACTTGAGCTCAACCAAAGCATGAAGCAAACACTTCAACTCATTAGGTCTTGCTTGGAACTACTGTCCCAATTTGTGGCTGTTTCCCAATATTATCCGCAGAGCCACACGGAGTACCACCGTATAGTTATGTTCAGGAAATTCCTGGCAACAGCGCTTGAGAGCAAATCACCTGAAGTATGCAGAGAGATGTCGAACCAAGTCACAGCTTTGGTCAACGCTGAGAACAACAAAGGGGAAGCGACTCAGCAAATGATCGCTTATAACTATCGCCTGCAAGCTATCTCAGCTGAAGCCAATGCCAACCTTACGAAGGCAGTCGATAGGCTGCAACAAGAAGGCGGTCCCGACGCATTGGCTATTGCTCAAGAAGCGTATATGGAAGCTAAGGCAAATATTAGTAACTGGGTGAGGACTGAAGAAGGTGCAGCAGCTGCATTGGAATCAGTGGTAGTGGGCATGCTCTGTAACCTGAATAGGCGATACTTGATGTTGGAGAACGGAGCCCAGAGCGCTGGTGATTGTCTAGTCGACCTGACTTCTAGAGAAGGCGAATGGTTTCTGGACGACATGAGTGCGTTATCAACTCAAGCCGTAGAGCTTCTGTCTCTGTTACCTTTACAATCGGCTTCTGCTGACGACGGCGTATTGCCAGTGGCTGTCGAATGCGTGCGACAAGCAAACTTACTGCTAGCGGACTTGGTACAGTTGAACTACAACTTCAGTACAATAATTTTACCAGAAGCTTTGAAGAAGATCCATTCCGAAGATCCATCAGCATTGATGATGATAAACGAGCTGAATGCTATAATATTGAACTCACCGGTGCCGTTGAACGAACTGCTGGCACAGCTGGAAATACATTTGAGATACTTGATCATGGACATGGAGGTTAGAATATCATTGTATGTTTTTCTCATGATCTACAATATTATCAAAAATTAATTTGTGTTACGTTTCAGTCTCCAGCAGCCAGTGCCCAAGTGTTGGCTGCAGAGTTCCGCGCACGGTACGAGGCGCTGCTGTCCACGTCCTCCGAGAGCGAGGGTCAGTCGGCCGGCAAGATGCTGCTCATGGGTTTCAACGGGCTGTTTGCCGCAGTGGAGTTACGGGCGCGCGAGCTCGCCGACCATCTGGCAATTCCGGTGCCGCAGTCCTGGAGGAAGATAGATCACATCAGTGACGCCATGCATATGTCTGTGAGTGCCATCGGTCGTAACGAATAAATTCATGTGTAATATTTCTCTCGAAAAGTTTCGTTTTTGTTGTTTGTATCTAAAAACTAATATTATTATCTTCACTTGCAGGCCGCGCTACAGAGTGCTGCGGTGCGTTCCGTGCTGGAGGACATGTTTCTGGTGCGGCGCGTGCAGACGGTGGCCGAGGTGCTGGCGCAGTGCGTGCACGCGGCCACCGCGCATGACGCGCCGCATCTACCCACGGACGCCGTGCTCTGCAAGCCGGTGCGCAGGTACGTTGCTCTCTTTTATGGTCATCTATTATGGTATTAGTTTCGGATCATTATCGGGATGTGATAACCCGTTCCGTAAAAGCCTCCGTCTCAAATAGTAAATGCACTACTTTTCCATGTTCTCGAATCAAAGTTGTTCCTGGGAATAACGTCTCACATAACTGTTACTGTCACATATTCAACAACTTGAACCAGGTTGTAAATATAAGTGATGGTTCATCTTTTTTCTCGTCCTGTTTGTGTAGCGCGTGTACGTGTCCCCAGGTTCACAGCGGAGTACGTGTCGCGGTGCGTGCTGGGCGTGCAGTCGTGCGCGCTCGCGTGCGTGCTGTGTGCGCTGCTGCGGCGCGCGCGCCTCGACCTCGCGCAGGAGATCGAGCAGAAGGAGATCGGTGCGGAATGCTCTCTTGCTTTCTATATAGGCTCTTGGAGGGACAATCGATGGTGCAACGTAAACTTCAATCTAAACCGTTCAGCTAGAAGACGTCCACTGCTGAAAATAGGATTCCCCATAGAATGCCACTATGTGTGTTATAACTATCGGCCCCTTGCTGTTTTGACCAGATACTTCGTTCACTTAGTGGAGGGGCCGGTCAGCGATGCTGCGTCTTTGCGGTCGCCATTAGAGAACCTTTCTTTCCCATCGATCATCAGTTCTGCGAGTAATATGCCATTGCGATTTCTGCTTGCTAATTTTGAAAGTACGTCGATGACTTTAGATTCTTGCAGCTCTTCACATTCTGGCTTTCGTCACACAATTTTCGAGCACGTGAGACCTCCACATAAATAGTATAATGTGATGATCAGTGTCCCCAGGAGCGTCGTGGAGCGTCCCGCTGGAGACGCTGTGCGAGAAGGCTAGCTTGGCGGCGGCAGCGGGCGGCGCGGGCGCGCGCGCGGCGTGGGCGGCGCGCGCGCTGCAGGCGGCGGGCGCGCGCCGGCACGCCGCCGCGCGCGCGCACGCAGACCTCGCCGCCAAGCGCGCCGCCGCGCACGCCGCGAGGCACCGCGCCGCCGCGCATGCCGAGGTGGGTCTACTCTATATTTATGTGATTAACATGCAACTTCACTTTAAATTAATATTCATGGTGCTTGCTACTATCATCGTGTCGCGCGTCGTTGAAGCTCCCGCTAGAAGCGCCGATCAATTCCAAACCAGGTGGTTTGGAACACTAATTACTATAATCTCTGCTTTGTTCCGTTTTTTAACATTGCGAGGAAACTGGCGTGTTCAAGAATAACGAAATACGCTTGTTTACTAACCGTCTGCCAACCTATCCTATTTTCTATGAGAGAAGGCTCGCGTTTCAGCTTTGGGAAATTATGGGCCGATGATGATATCGACAACGATTATTTTTTAGTTTTAGCCTCAATTTATATTTCGTACGTTCAACCCATAATACATTAACAGTCTGTTAAATGGGATGTTTAAAGAGTTTTCAACGGAATCATTCCAAAGATCAGGTGCTTAATCTCCTCCATTTGACGTGTACCGCTTGTCAAGTTATAATATGGTGACATGTGCGACTTACGCGGTACAGGTGGCGTGCGGCGGCGAGAGCGGCGCGGCGGTGTCGCGGCGCGCGCGCGAGCTGGCGGCCGCGGGGGAGCGCCTCGCGCTCGCGCTGCGCCGCGCGCAGGCCCTGCTCACCGCCGCGCATCAGAGGTACGACACCGCTCGCTCCGGTCTACACTTTTTTATGGGAGGTTTCAACTGCCTGTGTTGCCATGTAATGGGAGCAGATCCTCTGACTGTCTCTCGCGTGATGGATGACATGATAGCACTGGTGGTATTGCAATCTATGTCTTGTGGCTGGAGGCTGGAGAAGCCAGCTCCGAAAGTGGTCCAGTTTCTAATGTGGTAATGAATGAAAGAAGCGGTTGGTCTTCTTCTTCTTCTCGTGTAGGCAAGTGGTCAGCCGGTTTGTGTCAAAATTTTTAGGCCGCCCAAAGACTTCTGATTAGGCTTAACGATAATTCTCTAACAACAGCCGGGACCGACGACTTAACGTCGCTTCCGAAGCACGATAGCCCCCAGAAGTAAATACCGCTTTCAGTCGGTGGTACTGGAGTATATTGATGCGTCTACACGGTGGAAGGTGTGAGGTTTTTCTACCGGGTCGTCCTCACAAGTAGTTCGGACGCACGTTACCGGTATCGATGCGATGTAGCGGTGCAAGTCCGACAAGTAGTAGTTGCATAATGTGTTGCAGGGTGAAGTGGGGCGTGGGCGCGAACCCGTCGCTGTCGGGCGCGCTGTCGGCGCTGGAGGCGGCGTGGGGCGCGCGGGCGGCGCGCGCGCGGCGCCTGGCGCCCGGCGCGCGCGCCGTGGCCGCGCACGCGCGCGCCGCGCCCGCCGCGCGCGCGCACCGCTCCGCCAAGCCCGCGCGCACGCTCCTCACCGCGCTCGCGCACTGGGAGAAGGTAACCGGGGCCCTGGGGAACTTCCGTGCCTGGAACTACGCATCTTTCCAGACTTGTCTCCTATTTGTACGCTACTTTCCCTACCGATCCGTCTTCGTGAAGATGCACCGCGCTCCGGCAAGCCCGCGCGCGCTGCAAGAAGGTAACCGGGGTCGGGTGGGCCGCGTGCAGCCCTGGGGAACTACCGTACCGGAAATACGCATCGCTCCAAACCTGACTCCTATTTTTGAGCAACTTTTCTTGCTATCCCTACGCTACCGAGATTGTGAAGATAGACTTTGTACACCCGGTTCTCAGAAAGGGGGACCGAACTGACCCTGCGAATTACAGGACTGTTGTGATCGCTTTCTTGCTCTCTAAAATAATGGAACGAGTGATTAACGCTCAGCTCTTAAGGTAACTTGAGATTCACCAAATGATCAATGACTGCCAGTGCGAGTTCCATCCTATCAGCGTGTGATCTTCTTGTTTACCTCACTCACCGTTGGACAGAAATCATCGAAAGCAAAAGAAGACTTTACTCATCAGCCTTGTTGACATCGCAAAGGCGTTCGACCGGGTTCAGCGTAAGACACTTCTTTCGAAGCTGCGGTCCTACAGAATTCTCAAGAAGCGGTGCATGTGAGTCGCCGATTTTTGCCCTGGTTGGAGCATCAAAGCCATCAATGACGGCTCCAGTTTTGAAAATATGACAATTAACGTTGGCGTACTACAAGGCTCTGTTCTATCACCATCACTGTAAATTCTACATATCAATAATAATGTTGCTAGTTGTCCAAATTGTAGCTTTGTATAACTTCAAGTAGTACGCGGCCATTCCGCTAGATGGCTAATATTTTGGTAAACAAATTTCTGCATCGCGCAAGCGTTTCGTTTGTGGTTCACTACGTACGGTATGCGGGTTTGCGGTAATTTCAAGAAATTCTTTGTACTGGAATTGGCTCCATAATAAATCATATGTAGTGGTCAATCAAGTGCATTCTAATTTCACTGGTAGTAGCTACTGCCAGGTTGACCCTGAGGCCATAAATCTCAACATGGTCCTTCGGAGTCGGACAGACAGCGATCTGTTACAATAGAATTTGGTGTAGCACCATCCGTCTTCGTGTCAGCACACTGGAATTCATCGATTGATTGCCGTTGAAAGTGATCATCGTACTCGATTCGTAAAGAAGATCGATACGACTGGTTGGTGAAGAAAGAAAAGGAAGCAAGGTGCAAGGTACGCCTCACTTCTACCAACCGAGGAAACAAGAAGTCGGAAGGAAAGCAAAGCAAGCAGCGTACGTGACGTCACCAAAGAAGCTGGTAAAGCGAATATTCGGAACCATCATCGTGACGTCGCAACAGTGACGGAAGCAACGGCCGAGTAATAAGTGGTTTGTCAGTGGAAATCGTGAGTACATTCATTCAATTGGTGATTAATATTAAATTCATCTATTTGGAAAATTCAAGAATCGATATCACTATTTCAAGAACTTAATCCAGGACTTATAATTATCAAACTTTGGACTTATTTAAATTATTGTGTGTGTGCATGTTACTTAGAATAATTTTAAATATATTGAATTTGATATATCTAGAGGTCTAAGATGGCATCTATAGTAAAAAGTTTGAATGGTTTAAAAACTACAATTGAGAAATCTTACGAAAATTATAAAAAATCACCAAAGGAACGTTTAGCTAGAGAGTCGTATTTGCAGACTAGATTAGACACATTGGAAGAACAATGGAAAGTAGTGACTGAAAACCATCGTAAATTAACTACAGAAGCGACTGATACCATTCTGGAGTCAAGTTATTTCAAAGATGATGTATTTGAGGATATTGAAGAAATGTATTTCAATTACAAGTCTGATTTAAAAGAGGCCTTATTGATAGTCAAGCCAAGCTCTTCAAGCATGAGAAGTCAATCCTCAAACTCGGCTTCAACAAATGAGTTTAATGTCAAATTGCCTAAGATATCTATCCCAATGTTTTCAGGGCACTATTCTGAGTGGCCGACTTTTCGAGATTTGTACGTATCACTGATCCATAAAAATGCCTCCATAGATAATGTACAAAAAATGCATTATTTGAAAGGGCATCTTTCTGGTGAAGCAGAATTGCTTTTGAGGCATGTACCGATAACAGCAGCAAACTATCAAGAATCATGGTCGATTCTCAATAATCGGTATAATAATAAAAAATATCTGGCTAATTGTCTATTGAAACGTTTTATGGACCAAGCTAACATTGGAATTGAGTCGTGCAGTGCAATTAAAAATCTGCTAGATACCAGCAATGATACATTAAATGGTTTGAAGAACTTGATCGTGGACGTAGGGTCATGGGATGTTATTGTGATCTATATCATTTGCATGAAATTGGATTCCAATTCGCGTAAGCAATGGGAAGCCAAGATCAGTGTATGTGATGAGTTACCTACATTGCAACAAATGCGAGAGTTTTTGGAGTCTAGATTTCGATCACTTGAATTTTTGAACACTGATCCTGGAACCAGGCCAAGCACTTCAAACCAAAAGCCCACAACAAAAGTTATGCATGCACTCGACAATAGTTCCAATGTTATGACAATACCATGCTCATACTGTAAGAAAGATGACCACAAAATTTACAATTGTAAGGAGTTTGCTGCAATCGAGTACGAAACTCGACACGACTTTGTACAAACCAACGGTTTATGCTTTAACTGTTTAGGTAGAAATCACTCAGCTAATGCCTGTCGTTCCTTTACTAAATGTCGCATCTGTAAACATAAGCACCATTCGTTGCTACACCCCAAAGAGGTCTCAAGTTCAACCGTAAATACAGCTAGTGTAAATTCAGCGGTATCGACGATTCAGGCGTCGTCATCAGATGGTGAACCAGCCACATTAAATGTGGCTTCCCACTTTTCAAAGGAGTCCATATCCACACATGTTTTGCTAGCAACAGCACTTGTCGATGCGCAGACAAGAAATGGCTCAACACAACTGCTGAGAGTGTTACTGGATCAAGGATCCGAGGCATCATTCATAACAGAATCAGCGGTTCAGTTACTTGGACTCAAGAAGACGCCGATTAAGTCGATAATTTCCGGAATAGGTGGTGAGAAGAGCTCTTTAGCTTCGGAATACACAGTCACTGTAACTGTTCACTCACACCTAGATCCGAGTTTTAGTATTCAAGTACATGCATTTGTACTTAAGAATATAACGTCACTGTTACCTTCAGAGAAAATCCTGCAAAGCGATTGGCCTGAGCTAAGAGCTGTTAGCTTAGCAGACCCTGAGTTTCACACGCCGAACAAGATTGATATCTTGCTAGGTGCTGAAGCTTATGGTCAAGTTTTAAAAGAGGGTCTGATTCAAGGTGCTCCAGGGCTACCTGTAGCTCAGAATACAGCCTTTGGGTGGATTTTATCAGGTAGGGTTCCTTCGAACAGTGACACTATCAATTGTCATCACGTCCGTATACATACACAAGATCAGAATGATGGCAATGCGCTCCTCAAACAATTTTGGGAAATTGAATCCATCATCCCTGGAACTCAGAAAAAGATTCTGACAGAAGAGGAGACCCGTTGCGAAGAAATCTATGCTCAAACAACGCGCCGAGATGAAGACGGTCGATACATAGTGAAACTTCCATTTCGCGATGAAGATCCGCAGTGCAAATACGCCAGCTCTAAAGCTCTTGCTGTCTCCAGATTCAATCTTTTGGAAAATAAATTTAAAAAGAATAAAGGCTTTGCAATACGATATTCTGAAGTCTTCCAAGAGTATATGGACCTTGGACATGCAGAACAAGTTCCAGATGATTCAAATATACCAGCAGTATACTTACCTCACCATGCTGTAGTGCGTGAAGACAAATCGACGTCTAAAGTAAGAATCGTATTTGATGCATCAATGAAGGGCTTGTCGAATGGACTTGCATTAAACGATGATTTGATGGTGGGTCCCACGCTGCAATCGCCACTTCGTCATATAATTATGAGGTGGAGAATGCATCCCATAAGTATATGTGCCGATATCGTTAAAATGTATAGGCAGGTGAAGATCGCTCCTGAAGATGTAGATTATCAGAGGGTGATATGGCGTGATGATCAGCAATCTGAAATAAAAGAGTATAGATTAGTGAGGGTTACTTTTGGAACAGCGTCGGCGCCTTACCTCGCAGTAAAGACTCTTCAGCAGATAGCGATCGATGAAGGTGCACGTTGTCCCGAAGTAGCTGAAAAGGTAAAACACGATTTTTACGTGGATGATCTTATGACGGGATGTGAGACATTTCAAGACGGGATAATAATACGTAAAAATATGACTGATTTACTTACCAAAGGTGGATTCCAACTTCAAAAATGGGTGAGTAGTTGTGAAGAATTAAATGAAGAATTCACAAGGGAAGAAAGGGATCTAAAGGTTGAAGAGAATCAGCATGAGGGAAGTAAGGCTAAGGATATCAAGGTCGATGAAGTAATGAAAATACTAGGAATCTGTTGGAATCGGGAACTTGATGAATTTCAATATTCGGTGAATCTTCCGCCACAGCAACTTCCTATCACGAAGAGAAAGGTGATATCCGATATTTCTCGTTTTTTCGATCCGTTGGGCTGGGCAGCACCTTGCATTGTCACTGCAAAAATATTCATCCAAAAGCTATGGCTTTCTGGTTTAGATTGGGATGAAGAAATTCCATCGGAACTAATTAGAGAATGGCAAACATACCGTGCAAATCTCGTTGAAGCTGGAAAAATCAGCATTCCTCGGTGGACGAACACTCGTACTGAAGATGTGTCCGTAGAGCTTCATGGATTCTGCGACGCTTCGCTTTCAGCGTTCGCTGCAGTAATTTATTGTAGAATAATCGATCGGAATGGAGACATAAAAATAAGTCTAATCACTTCTCGGACAAAGGTCGCACCTGTTAAGCAACAATCTATTCCCAGGTTAGAATTGATGGGAGCAGTGTTGTTGTCCGAGTTAATATCTGAGGTTTCTGAAGTTATGAAGATTTCACAAGAATACATACATGTCTGGACTGATTCAACAGTTGTCTTGGCCTGGCTAAGTAGCCATCCAAGCCGCTGGACGACCTTTGTTGGAAACAGGGTATCTACCATTCTATCCCATTTCGACAACACACACTGGGCACACGTCCAGTCTCCTCACAACCCAGCAGACATAGCCTCAAGAGGATTAACGCCTCAAGAGCTATCTTGCAGCGCCCTGTGGGCTCAGGGACCACCGTGGTTAAAGGTTGATCCTATTGATTATTCAAGACCAAAGTCTATAGCGACAAACGCAGAACAACGAACAATTAAAACTCACGTCTGTACTGAGAATACACAACAAGATCCCATCTGGACCAAATTTTCAACATTGCAAAGATTAATAAGAGTAATCGCATACTGCAGAAGAGTTTTAAACTGGAAACAGAAAGAAGTTGGTAGTAAAAGATACGAAATTTATTTAGAAAAGGAAGAATTAGACGCAGCAGCAAAGGTTTGCATAAAGCATGAGCAAAATAATGAATATAACGAAGAAATTAAAGCATTAAAAACTACAGGACACGTCAAAGCCAACAGCAAGTTGAAAAGTCTTTGCCCCATGATCGACGATGATGGAATATTGCGAGTTAGTGGGCGTGTGCAGAAATCGAATTTGGAAGAAGATTCTAAGCATCCCATTATTCTACCACGCAGCACTCATTTCACAAATTTAGTAATTGAAGAAGCGCACAAGAAAACCCTACATGGAGGTCCTACATTGATGTTAAGTCATTTACGTACGAAGTATTGGATAATTGCAGCTAAGACTTCGGTTAAGGCTTACGTACGTAAATGTGTTAAGTGCAAACGGTATTCGGCAGCTAATCAAACTCAGTTAATGGGTCAACTACCGTCTTGCAGAGTCACACCTGCTCGACCATTTCGACACTGTGGTGTTGATTTTGCTGGTCCAATTAACATCAGAACTTCTAAAGGACGAGGACAACACTCTTATAAGGGTTATATTTGCGTTTTCGTTTGCATGGTTACCAAAGCCATGCACTTGGAAGCAATAACTGACTTAACCTCCCAAGGATTTATTACAGGTTTTAAAAGACTCGTGTCTCGGCGAGGTTTGGTAAGTGATGTGTGGAGCGATAATGGCAGAAACTTTTTGGGGGCTTCGAAAGAGCTTCAACATTTGGTTGCCGTAGAAAGATCTTCTGTAGCTGTGGAGATTAGAGAATGGTTAGGTAATAACGGTACCTCTTGGCATTTCATTCCCCCTCATGCGCCGAATTTTGGAGGTCTTTGGGAAGCTGGGGTAAAATCAACCAAATACCATTTAAAAAGATGTGTAGGTGACTCGACTCTTACCTATGAAGAACTATCCACCGTATTGACGCAAATCGAAGCGTGCTTAAATTCAAGACCATTATCAGTGATTTCCGATAGCCCTGATGATCTTGGTCCCCTAACACCGGGTCACTTTTTAATAGGTGAGCCTCTCGTCACGGTGCCTGATCGCAATTACGAAGTCGCGAATATTAGTAGTCTGAGACGATGGCAGCTTACGCAGCGAATGGTGCAAGGATTTTGGCGACAGTGGTCGAGGGAGTATTTAACCAATCTCATGCAGCGGTACAAATGGAATAAACAAATTCCAGAACCCAATGTGGGCGATATAGTTTTAGTGAAGGAGGATGATCTACCTCCCGCTAAATGGCTTTTGGGTAAGGTAATAACTAAACATCCTGGCGCTGACAACTTAACTAGAGTTGTAACTCTTAAATGTAAAGGCTCTATAATGAAACGTCCTGTGTCTAAGCTGTGCATTTTACCAGTAACAGATTAAGTGTATTATTGTGTTTTTAAATTTATCAAATGCACTCATGCGAATATTGTCAATTCACCTCTACCGGTAACAGTAGTACTTAAGTTTGAGATTGAGGTGTGTCTCAATGTATATTATTATGAGTGTCAAATTTTAAGAATGTGTTAGTAGTGTCTTTTAAAATATTGCTGTCTTTATTAATAACGATTTGATAATATTGTAAGTAGTCTAAGTAACCGACTGAGTGACCGTCTGAGTGAATGAGTAGTTTGTAATTGATGTGTAGCTTGATGCCCTTTCCTCATGGTGGGCGGTCATAATGATTAGAAGATTAAGGACATATCACTGATGTCCTTGGTGGGCGGTATGTCCAAATTGTAGCTTTGTATAACTTCAAGTAGTACGCGGCCATTCCGCTAGATGGCTAATATTTTGGTAAACAAATTTCTGCATCGCGCAAGCGTTTCGTTTGTGGTTCACTACGTACGGTATGCGGGTTTGCGGTAATTTCAAGAAATTCTTTGTACTGGAATTGGCTCCATAATAAATCATATGTAGTGGTCAATCAAGTGCATTCTAATTTCACTGGTAGTAGCTACTGCCAGGTTGACCCTGAGGCCATAAATCTCAACACTAGTTAACAATATTGATAGTACACCAGCCGCATTAATAAAGGAAAGCGAAAAAGGATCGGTTTTCGAAATCGAGAGCTCCTTAGAGCAAGTCTCGGAGAGGACAACAAAACCTTAACTTAAAAAATACTACCAACATTTGCCACAAATCTTTTGTTTCATTGTATTTTTTCATTTTTTTGTATTATTATTTTATTAGTTTTGTCCATTAAAAAAACTGTAAAATAATTATAAATATGTAATTATACGTTTTCTATTTCCAGGCGTGTACACTAGCGCAAAAATACTCCCTTGATGTGTCGCCGATTGAAGAATCGCTTATGGAGATGTTACACCCAGAAGGAAATATTGACAAACAGTGGGTGAGTGAATTCTTCTTCTCTGTATATGACTGTCGTTT
This sequence comes from Ennomos erosarius, assembly GCA_963580505.1. Lineage (NCBI taxonomy): Eukaryota > Metazoa > Arthropoda > Insecta > Lepidoptera > Geometridae > Ennomos > Ennomos erosarius. Next base: position 14,217,869 of record OY756988.1, read on the forward strand.
TTTAATGTTCGAGTTATAGTTTTGTAGCCAATGACTTGAATATTGCCAGATAGTTGACTGGCTGGTGTCACGGCAACATTACCAAGTCGATCCCTATAATCGGAATCAAATTAACCGGGATATATGTACTTGGAGGTCAGGTGACCGGGGTCGAGTTTTCATAGATACGATCCGCAAGGAATACTCTGTCCTTACCGTACTAAAGTTTCAGTAAATAAATAAATAAATAAATAAATAAATAAATAAATAAATAAATATGTGTGGACATTTCACACAGCGCCATCTAGCCCCAAACTAAGCATAGCTTGTACTATGGGAACCAGATGACTGATACAATACTTATATACTTTTTTGTTTGTAAATACATACATAGAATACAATATAACACCCAGATGCGGAACAAACATCTATGTTCATCACACAAATGTTTGTCCCGGGTAAGAATCGAACCCACAGCCCTCAGTTCAGAAGGCAGGGATACTACCAACTGAGCTATGGGGCCCGTCGAAACCGATGGAATAAATCGCTTCATAATTCTACGGTCCGACCGCACATTCTCCCGCGTCAGCGCTTTAGTTTCAATATTCTAAGTAAACAACAGTTCGCATCAAGCGTCGGCACATTCGCGTCGCGCGGCTCGTAATCATTAAAATCTGTTCAAAGCCGACCCCAGATTCGAGGCGGCAAACAACTACCACGATACGCGGCGTTAAATCTATAAAGTCCTTATGATACCTCTGTCATAGTGTTATAAATACCCTCTGTGCTGCGTTCGATCACCTCCAGAATGCTCCCGTAGTCAGGCCGGCGCGCGCGCCTGGCCTGCAGAACTGGTGATCGCCCTTTCTTGTCAAGGGCCCGTAGCGACAAACGCAGCCGAGGTCGTCACCGTATTTACGACCAAGCACTACACTTTCGATTTATTTTCGACCCTTTTAACAAAAACACTTAACAAAGCCGCCAAAACAAAAACATTTTATCATTTAAAATTAAGTGCAACAATAAATTCTATGTCGATTAACATCAAATCATTTTATTTATCACATTATCTTGTCGTGGTTTGTTTTGGTGTCGACTATCTAGAACGGTTCATAGCATACTAATTGCTGCCTCCTGCTGTACTATATTGTTGCTCATTATTGTACCAGTAATTTCCCATCTAAAACCCGTCTTGGAGTATCAGGATGTGCTATACTACTACGTCTACAACATACACATATTAAAATTATTTATAATTCTCAGTTTTAATAGTGCATTTTTAACCAACTTCAAAAAAGAAGGTTATTCTCATTTTTCTTCGGTTCGTAAACCCCTAACTTTGCATATATTAAAAAGTTGTTTATCGATTGCTGTGTCGCGATCCGGCCAAATCATGATTTGGCCGGAACGTGTACCATGACTTTTAAAATTTTTTATCAGAATGTTAGGGGCTTGCGAACGAAGACTATACAGTTTAAGAGAAGTGTTCAACTATGTAATTATGACGTAATAGTTTTAACTGAGACGTGGTTGTTGGATGGAGTTAGGAATGAGGAACTTTTTAGTGACAAGTACACAGTGTGGCGGCGCGATCGAGATCTCCTGAGCGTTGCGCAATCGCGCGGTGGGGGAGTTTTGATCGCGGCGCGCCGAGACCTGGCGGCTACTGCGCGCCCGGAGTGGCACTCCACGGCCGAGGATATCTGGGTCTCTATTAAGTTTGGAGCAAGTAGAGGAACTCCACCTGTTACGCTTCATATTGGCTGCATTTATTTGTGTAGGCAGAATAACGGCCTGTCGTTTTCTTCACAATTAACTAATTTTGCTGATAAAGTTCTATCAATCTGTTCGAACAACCCGTACGACAAAATGTTTATAGCTGGAGATTTTAACCTAAGTGATATTTCATGGTCTTCTACTGATGAAAGTTCGTGGCTCATTCCCTCTTTTTGTAGTTCTAACTTCAACCACAGTGAAGTGCAAGACCTAATGAATCTGTGTGGCTTAAACCAGTTTAATGACAACAGTAACCACCTGGGTGGCATACTTGACCTGATTCTTTCTAACGGTGATGTATCAGTTTGGCATTGTACAGATCCTTTAGTAGACGAGGACCTATACCATCCAGCTCTTGTTTGTCAACCTAATTTTATTGATTTACCTGCTCTCGTAACCAACCCTAGACTTAAATATCAGTACTCAAGAGGTGATTATCGGGCCATTTGCGATGAACTGGATAATCACGACTGGCAATCTTTATTATCCTGCGGCTCGGTTGATGAAGCGGTGGAGTTGTTTAATACCATATTACTTGGCTTGCATGATAAATTTGTTCCTTCTAAGCTTGTGCGTTTTAGTCAATATCCTGTTTGGTATTCACCGGCATTGAAAAAAATTTTAAAAGAAAAATATAAATTACACAGCAAATACAAAGTTTATGGCAATAAGTCTGATAATAATGCTTTTAGAGTCTTAAGGCAGCGAGCCAAACAGGTTGAAATAGAATGTTATAATAACTACATAGTAAATACTGAAAATTCCATTAAAAAAAACCCTAAAGCTTTTTGGTCGTATGTCAAAGCCAACAAGCAACACAATTCCTACCCCTCTTCCATGACATATAATAACAAAATTCTGACGTCGGGTGAAGACATCTGTAATGCCTTCGCTGGATTCTTTAACTCCACCTACTTACCGTGCTCTGCTGCTACCGCACCCGACCCTGCCTCTGCAGATTATCTCACTCCTTTGTCTTCAGCTGCTGATATTTGTTCAGTCGAAATTAACGAAGACGAAATTTATAAAGTGCTGAACTGTCTTGACTGTAATAAGTCAGCAGGACCGGACGACTTGCATCCAGTGTTAATTTCGAAATGCGCCAGTAGCCTGTGTTCTCCAGTCTGTTTCCTTTTTAAGCGTTCATTTACAGAGGGCGTCACGCCAAAGATATGGAAAAAAGCGACTATTACTCCCATCCACAAGAAAGGCCCTAAGCGTGAAGTTGCTAATTATAGACCTATCTCCAAACTTTGTGTCTTAGCCAAGGTCATGGAGAAAATGGTCCATAATCAGATACTTGCTGCTCTTAAACATACTTTTCTCCCACAGCAACACGGTTTCTTAAGAGGTAGGTCAACAGTTAGCAATCTGTTGGCGTTTACTGATGACGTGTCTAGTGGAATCGAGTCGGGAGGACAACTAGATGCTATATACACGGACTACAGCAAAGCGTTCGATCGAATCGACCATGTAATCTTGCTTCGTAAGCTACAAGCTTCAGGTGTTCGCGGTGATCTTTTCAGATGGTTCTGCTCGTATGTTAAAGGTCGTTGCCAAACAGTGGTTTTAAATGGGTACTCCTCACACTCTCCACCTTCTACAATATCATCAGGTGTTCCGCAGGGTTCTATTTTGGGACCACTGCTATTTATAATATTTATCAATGATATCAATGAATGTTTTGTCAATTCTAAGTTTCTTCTATTTGCTGACGATATGAAAGTTTATAAAAAAGTCAGTTCCAAACTTGACTGTTTACTTCTGCAGCAGGACCTTAATCGTCTGCAGGAATACTGTTACAAGAATAAGCTCGACCTTAACGTGTCCAAATGTAACTGCATCACTTTCACTAGATCCCGTAATTATTTGCAATTTGACTAGAAGCTGAACCAACAATCACTGCGGCGTACCAGTGAGGTGAGAGATCTGGGCGTAATCTTGGATTCGAAACTTCTTTTAGATAAACATGTTGACAGTATAACATCCAAAGCAACTAAAACCTTAGGCTTTATCTTCCGGATCACGAAGGACTTCAAAACTGTCAAGTCTCTAAAGATCCTGTTTTGCTCTTTGGTAAGAAGTCAATTAGAGTATGCATCTCAGGTGTGGAACCCCCGTTATGAGTGTTATATTGACAAAATTGAAAAAATCCAAAGAAAATTTTTACGTTTTGTTAACTTTAGGCACAGGTTGAAGTTACAGGACTATAACGCGAGTTGTAAGCACCACCATCTGCTACCCTTGTCGCGCCGACGTGAGGGGGCTGACTTGACATTTCTGCATAATCTGGTTCTGAACAAAATGGAATGCTGTGATCTTCTGTCTAAGATCAAGCTCCAGGTACCCACTCGTACTATTACCAGGCGAAACTACCTTATGCTTCAAGTGGATACATGTTTGACTAATTATAGACAAAATTCTTATTTTGTTCGAGCATGCAAAAATTTTAACTGCAACTATTCTAAGGGTGTTGATTTATTTGCATCAAGACCAAATTTCTTTAAAAATTATATCACTACAACATTTTTTGATGACTAACCTATGGTTTGACTTTTTTCTCAACTCTCAAGTTCTATAGATTGATATGGGTTTTCCCCCTCCCCCCTCCCCTTTCTCTTTTCACCTTTCCCTGTTCCACCTTTTCCTTTTTCTGGTAGGTAGGTATATGATCTCTTAATTGTTATCATACTTTCATTCGGTCTATATATTATGTTAAGTACGTATAATTACTAATTTAATCATTAAGTTCAAGTGGTTTGTAAATAATGTTCTACTAGTGAAAACTGTTAAAGGCTAGTTTGCTACCATGTTTTGAGCTATTGTATACGTTTTTAAGCTGTTTGTTTTCCAAATAATAAATAAATAAATAAATAAATAAATAAATAAATAAATAAATAATTATCTTTAGATTACGGACACACCGTACAATTAAAAAAAAAACAAAATTTTAATTTTAGTATGTAAGCCGTTCATATTTCTGTTCTCTCCTCGCTAGACTCGCGCCTCGCGCCTGTGTTGCAGGTGGAGAACGTGTCGGCCTTGCTCCGCGAGATGATATCCTCGCTGACGGAGGCGGGCGCGGCGTGCCGGGCGCGCGTGGCGGCCGCCGGGGGCGCGCTCGGCCGGGCCGGGGGCGCCGCCGGACCCGCGGGCGCCGCGCGGGACCTGCTCGGGCACGACACCCGGCCCGCGCTGCACGCGCTGCAGGGGCTCGCCGACGTGAGTACACGCGTGTCTGTGGGCCCGCGGGGGCGCCGCCGGACCCGCGGGCGCCGCGCGGGACCTGCTCGGGCACGACACCCGGCCCGCGCTGCACGCGCTGCAGGGGCTCGCCGACGTGAGTACACGCGTGTCTGTGGGCCCGCGGGGGCGCCGCCGGGCCCGCGGGCGCCGCGCGGGACCTGCTCGGGCACGACACCCGGCCCGCGCTGCACGCGCTGCAGGGGCTCGCCGACGTGAGTACACGCGTGTCTGTGGGCCCGCGGGGGCGCCGCCGGACCCGCGGGCGCCGCGCGGGACCTGCTCGGGCACGACACCCGGCCCGCGCTGCACGCGCTGCAGGGGCTCGCCGACGTGAGTACACGCGTGTCTGTGGGCCCGCGGGGGCGCCGCCGGACCCGCGGGCGCCGCGCGGGACCTGCTCGGGCACGACACCCGGCCCGCGCTGCACGCGCTGCAGGGGCTCGCCGACGTGAGTACACGCGTGTCTGTGGGCCCGCGGGGGCGCCGCCGGGCCCGCGGGCGCCGCGCGGGACCTGCTCGGGCACGACACCCGGCCCGCGCTGCACGCGCTGCAGGGGCTCGCCGACGTGAGTACACGCGTGTCTGTGGGCCCGCGGGGGCGCCGCCGGACCCGCGGGCGCCGCGCGGGACCTGCTCGGGCACGACACCCGGCCCGCGCTGCACGCGCTGCAGGGGCTCGCCGACGTGAGTACACGCGTGTCTGTGGGCCCGCGGGGGCGCCGCCGGGCCCGCGGGCGCCGCGCGGGACCTGCTCGGGCACGACACCCGGCCCGCGCTGCACGCGCTGCAGGGGCTCGCCGACGTGAGTACACGCGTGTCTGTGGGCCCGCGGGGGCGCCGCCGGGCCCGCGGGCGCCGCGCGGGACCTGCTCGGGCACGACACCCGGCCCGCGCTGCACGCGCTGCAGGGGCTCGCCGACGTGAGTACACGCGTGTCTGTGGGCCCGCGGGGGCGCCGCCGGGCCCGCGGGCGCCGCGCGGGACCTGCTCGGGCACGACACCCGGCCCGCGCTGCACGCGCTGCAGGGGCTCGCCGACGTGAGTACACGCGTGTCTGTGGGCCCGCGGGGGCGCCGCCGGACCCGCGGGCGCCGCGCGGGACCTGCTCGGGCACGACACCCGGCCCGCGCTGCACGCGCTGCAGGGGCTCGCCGACGTGAGTACACGCGTGTCTGTGGGCCCGCGGGGGCGCCGCCGGGCCCGCGGGCGCCGCGCGGGACCTGCTCGGGCACGACACCCGGCCCGCGCTGCACGCGCTGCAGGGGCTCGCCGACGTGAGTACACGCGTGTCTGTGGGCCCGCGGGGGCGCCGCCGGGCCCGCGGGCGCCGCGCGGGACCTGCTCGGGCACGACACCCGGCCCGCGCTGCACGCGCTGCAGGGGCTCGCCGACGTGAGTACACGCGTGTCTGTGGGCCCGCGGGGGCGCCGCCGGGCCCGGCCGTAGGACGTAACTTAGTTTAGACTATGCCCACCCGGACTGTGACTAAGACTTGACTTTACGTGAAATATTCCATAACACGATTGAAAAAAAAAAGTACACTATGTTTAGAACCAAAATATAAAAAAAATACCCCCCAGGGCAACAACCCGGCGGCTGTGTACCTGTCCCGCGAACAAGCCGCCACAGCGTGCGTGGAGGTGCTGACGTCACTCCCCGCGACCGTGGACGAGCGCTCGGCCCGGGCGGCGCTGCAGGCCGCCACTGCACTCATCACTGACCTGCCAGCACTGGCCAAGGAACTGCTAGAGTGTGTATACTTACTGGTTGTCTTCAACGTCAACAGCCTGAAGACGGTCGCTGCTGAACATAGGTCTACTTGCGACTGCTCGCCTCCTGCATCCATCCTCTCCCCACGAAGTCGCCGATCCACCTAGTAGGGCCTACAGCCATACTTGCTACCTTGTCTGGTTATGTTGGGACTACTGGTTGTATCTATTTTATTTTCAAAGGAAAACTTTAGCTAGTACAACAATGTGTGTTTGGAGTAGTAGTTTACACAATAGAGTCTGTGCAAATAGAGAAGGATCGTGGCGTTATTGCGAATTAACATTTCTTATCTTGTCCACTTCACCTGGCTAACTGTTCGATGTTAACTTTGAGTAACTTTCTAAGTGGATACTCATTTGGACACTCAGTTTGAAAGAAAGAAAGAAAGAAAGAAACAAAAATTATTTATTTGCAACAGAAAAAATTATACATGGCACAAAAGAAGGACACTATTGATTAATCTGCCACAAATCGGCCCCAACTCAGCATGGTGCTAGTTCTTACGAACCGGCGCTGGTCTTCCGTTGGACCGGTTAGTGAAGCCACGGAGCAGACATACACAAAAAAAAACAGATACCAAAAGCAACAACAATTAAAAGACAAATAAAAAAATAACGAGTCATAACAAAAGCTAATAACTTTTTTATGTTGAAATATACAATATATATTTGCGTCATGATCATAATATTTTTTTCAAAAATATGTTAATTTGCCAACGCTACGACCCTTCTCTTTATGGACAAATTCTAGCACACGAATCCGTGTGGTCCCGGTTACAAATAAAACCATCGCATCTATTCGCGTGGATGCCGAAAAAAACGGCTTAAAGGAATATCCAACCACTCTCTTCGGTCTTCATTATAATCTACTGTGATCACCGAGACGCCTGCCAATCGTTCACGTAAACAAGAAAAAATAGTGGTCCTAAGTGAGAGCCCTGGGGCACACCTGACGGTACCATTCTTTGAGAAGAATTAAATCATTTGAACGTTACCGGTTGCGGTTGTTGTTGTTGTTGGAATCCACACCATTTTAACTTTTTGCTTTTGAGCTTTTTTTTACTAATAGGCCATGACTAACACCATCAATTGCTTTGAAAAGTCTGTGTAAACTGCATGAACTTCGTGTTAATTTTCGAAAGCCTCATACTTAAAACTTGAGATTTCACAAAAAATGCGGACGTTTCAAAGAAATGCATTTTTTTAAGGTTATGTTTTTTAAATAATCCCAAAATGTAAATCAACGACGGGACGAACTAGTCGTTTTCTTTATTCTTCGTCGACGTCTTCTTCTTCAAATCAGACCTTTTTAGATGTTTCTTAAGAGCAAAGCATTCTTCCAAAAAAGACAGTGGTCCCATTATTTCCCCCACCGTATAGTACGATGGTATCCCCAGACTGCCGTCCCGGTGGGCGGCCGAGCCCGCGGGCCGCAGGCTTACGCGGCAGGCCGCCGTCACTGCTCCCGGGAGGAACAACAACCAGAACAGAAACGGTAACTTACATCACCATCATCATCATCATCATCATCATCATCCTACTAGATAGCAGTTCGCATTTAATTGAGACTTGTAGCCACATACAAAATTTATTATTGTTCATATATTATACAAGGTGACCTTTAATTAGTATTGTACGGTCCGCAGACCGTCCAGAGTGTCCATTCAGCATTCTTACATTATTGCATCGTTTCCGAATGCGGCGCGTCAGTCGTTCATAGGTCGTTCACATGCAACCGCGGCTCGATCATTTCTTTTTCCTCCATTCGCAATAATTAAGTAGTTTTATATGTGTCAATAAACTGTGTTATCTCAAATCATCTCTTTTCATTATTTTGGTGTAGTAGCAGCAGCTCCTACATCAAATGGTCCTTCGAGCCTCCGAAGGCGGGACTAAATTTCGCGTGTGTGATTTTTGTGTGTAAGCACCTAACCTTACCCCTTGGATTGCCACGTGAGGATTAGCCACGTAAGTGACCAGCGCCAGCCTTCGGTGAGTCATCTTTGCATACTAAACGAACATCATGGAAGATCTTATTGCAAATCAGATCCAAATTTCGGAAGCAATGAACTCCCTGAGAATGGCAGCAGCCACCTTCATCCAATCCACCGCGCAGCAGCAGCAGCAAGGGTATCAGCAGCAAACTGGAGGAGATGCTCCGCAAGCAGAAGAGCAATTTCAAAGCCTTCTCCAGGACCATCGACAGCATCAACCTCGACAATATCTCTGACAGGTGGGAATTCGAGGACATCATGACGTCTGTGCAGAACCGATGGTCAGCTATAGACTCCCTACATTGGGACATAGACAGCGAGCTCTACGAAGACGGCTTTGATTACGAGCAAGCTTTTAACAAGTATGAGAAGCAATTCAATGACATCAAGAGGACCATCAACAGCAAAATGTGGTCCCAAGACTATCGGGAAAAGTCCACGCCACAAATGGACATTCCTATTTTCACCGGGAACTACCAGCAATGGGTGTCCTTTAAGGATTTATTCATGGAGGCGATACACAACAATCGATCTCTATCGAACGCTCAAAAATTGCAGTTCCTCAAGGGCAAGCTTCGAGGCGAGGCAGAAAAGCTGGTGCAACATCTACCTATCAGTTCCGAGAACTATGAGGTCAGTTGGAATATTCTCTGCCGCAGATATAACAACACCAAGCTTATCTTCAACAGTCACGCAACTCTCCTCATGAACTTGCCTTCCATGCAGCAGCAATCGGCAGCAGCCATCAAAAAGATATTTGATACCACCAACGAGTATCTCAACGCAATCAGGGCACTCGGAGTCGACATAAGTACAAGGGATCCACTTATCGTTTTCATAATTTCGAATAAACTAGATGCAGACACGCACATAGATTACATAGAGTCGCTAAAGAACCCAAGGGAATTACCTACTCTAGACGACCTCCTAGTTTATCTCGAGACCAAATTTACATCCGCTGCTTCTAGAGAGAAGCAGTTCGCCGTAAGCCTGACGTTGCAAAGTCTCATCAGCACCTGGAACCATCCAGTAGCTACAAAAAGACGCATTTCTTTAAATCATTTACCAGCCATCAAAATGAATCAAATGAAACACATAATAATTCTAATCAAAATATAGCTAAATGTGCAGTTTGCAACAAGGCCAAGAACCACGGAATTTACAGTTGCGAAACGTTTCTAGAAATGCATCCACGAGCGAGACAAAACATCGTAAACAAATTGTTGCTATGCAGTAACTGTCTTCAGCTCCACCGCAACAACAAATGTTATTCCAGCAAAAAATGCCGTGAGTGTGACAAGGAACACAATACCCTGTTACATGACCCCAATTCAACTTCGAGCAAAGTTCGAATTCCTTCACAGCAGTACGACACTAATGTAAACGATCAATTAAAAAGTAATGTACTGCAGAGGGAGGAGGGGGAAATTCTGCTAACTACTGCGTTGATTCAGGTGACCAGGGCGGATGGATCTCATCAAACCATGCGTGCTCTAGTTGATCAGGGCTCACAGACATCCTTGATTACGGAACAAGCTGCTCAACTTTTAGGCATTAAACGAAAGGGATGCAGGGCCGTAGTCTTTGGAGTTGGGTCGAAAGAGAACAAATGTCAAAGTATTATTTCAATCTTAATATCTTCTCTGCACAACGATTTTACCCTCGATGTCAAAGATGTCATCACGAAGAATCTCGTCCATAAATTGCCAAACAGGTCTTTCACCAAACCAATGTGGAGTCACATTCAAAACATTCAGCTGGCCGACCCTGAGTTTTACATAAGCCGCCAGGTCGACATTCTCTTGGGAGCTGACGTTTTCCAAAAAATCATCTTAAGCAGTATAATTAAAGAAGATGATTCCATGCCGATAGCTCAGCAGACGCGTCTCGGCTGGATTTTGAGTGGCTGCGCAAATGTCACTCAAGCATATCACTGCAACGTGACATTGATCGACAAAGATGACCTCCACGAGTTAAGGTCGATCAAGGATGATACCGAAAATAACGACACGTTATCTGAAGACGACAAGTGCCTACAGATGAATCAAACGACTACCCAATGCCGAGCAGATGGCGGGAACGTCGTACGTCTACCGTTGCATCTGGAAGTAAACGAGGTGCTAGTTCAATCTAAGCCAAAAGCATTGGTTCAAGAATCACTACAATTAATTATACATAAATATCCGTTATTAATTCACATGCAGTTAGCGACGGCCGCCGACGGAAACAAGACACCCGGTGACAACATAACTCGCCATAGTGTGCATCATGATGATTCAACAGCTAAAGTTTCGCGAGTTGTATGCAATGCGTCAGAACCGATATCGAACATCTGGAACGTTATTGACCACAACCAAAACAAGAATCATCAGCATCCTGCCGCATCAAAGGGTTTTCAAACGCAATTAAATAAAGGCTGCAAGATCCAGGCGACTAGCTGGGTAGAAAGTGGAGAGAGTGATACCTTACTGCTCCATGGTTTCTGTGAGGATTTTACAACGTCTTACTCAGGAGAAGTATACCTGCGGATCGAGAAACAGCCACACGCAACATTATCAGTAGCTCTTCTAGCAGCAAAACCAAGGAAGGTGACGCCAATCCAGCAGCTGGCGTCGCTGCCTAGATTAGAGTTATGTGAAGTACTCTCACTCTCAAACCAACATAGGTCAAGGGTCAAGGTCATAATCTTGAATGATCACAACGTCGTATACGGATGGGTTGACCCAACCGTAGTACTTGGGTGGCTTCATGAAAAACCTAGCCAATGGAAGCCCTCCGTTGCCAGCATGGTCAAAATTATAACGGAGGTTATTCCAGCAGAAAGCTGGCAATTCGTCAAGTCAGACAAGGACCCAGCCGGTTGCGTCCCTCTAGGATTATTAGTCATCAAACACCAAGATCTCTCTTTTCGGTTGGATACAGCCAAGCGCATACCATCAGCATCATTGAATACCCAACAACAACGAGAAAACATTCTCAATATAAAGGTAACAAAAATAAGCCAAGATAATACACCACTATTACCGAAATTAGACACCAACTTCATTAAACTAACAATAAACAATCACAGCAGTTTTATAAGTTCATCGCACGCCCTTGCAAGGAATTTGCGCGAGATAAAACAAAAACAACACCAGCAAGCATTTATAACAGCCGATAAGAAGTGCGTGCCTAAATTGAAGTTAATTCCAGAGGTCCAGCCTTTGGAGTTCAAGATCAAGAAGAAGAAGATAGAAAACAACAAAAGTTTTCAGAAGAAAGGCTTCGGTGAGGTCATCAACCTGAACCCTGACCTAGACAATGGTGGAAGTTTGGGAGCTGAAAGTCAACCGGAGAACTCATACATCAGCAAGGATATTATGAAGTATCACGGGTTATGTGAAGACGGCCAATCATCCGACTCAGCGAAATCTTGCTCAGCAGAGCCAATACAACGCCCAGCCAAAGCAAAATGGGTCATTCAAAAGATGTCATTTATCCATTTTATGACATCAATATTGTTGTTTTTTATGTTATGTGCAACGTCGACAATTCAAGGCACTTATGACATTTCAGCATTGCAAACAAACAACAGCATTTATTTCGACAAGATATCCGACATACGCATCGTCCAGGACCAGTGGAAACTCATAGTTTATTACAACATGGAGCCGTACTGGAAGGGAATAAAATTATTAAACGCCTATTATAAACAGATAGATGGCTTATGTTCCAAATTGCACCAGAGATCCTACTGTGACATAATCACTCTCCAGTTACGTCATCGCTTCTCAGAACTTGAGTACTACGACCGCACGCTACAGAGTCAGCATTTCGATAAGCGTACGCGCACGCGACGTGGCCTCATCAACGGCGTCGGCTATCTGGCTAATAGTCTATTCGGGGTCTTGGATGAACGTTTCGCCGAGCAGTACGAAAAGGATATAACTACTATCAGGAACAACCAGCAACATTTAGTATCTCTCTGGAAAAATCAGACCTCAGTTATTGAAGCAGAAAATAACTTGTTACGTCGAGTGGAAACATCCATGGAAGCTCAGTACAAGATCTTCAAGGCACATTTGAACATTTTGGAGAAGGCTGCTAACGACGTAAAGATCGAAATTGAGCAGATAGAGATCGTCAATGAGTTTATGCTTTCGAGTATCATTGCAAACAATGTTCTCGTCAGTTTAAAGAGCATTCAGGACACCCTATTGGACACCATTACAAATGTTCAACAATTTAATATCCATCTCTTCTCACCACAACAGCTTCGCAGCGAACTCAGCATAATATCGAGTCAATTGTCAAAGGATATCTCATTACCCATTGATAATATACAAACCGACCTACTAAACATTTACAAAGTTCTAAGAGCATCGTTAGCATTACACCGATAGAAGATTACTTGGCTATCAACTTACAAAAGGATACATACCTACCTGTTTCGGAGATTGAATTACAGAAATGCACGGAACTCTACCAAAATTCACTTTTATGCGAGTTGCAGAAACCGGTGTATCGTAGAGATTCAGATAATAGTTTTTGTGTCAGAGATCAGCAGACAAGTAACTGTAACATTATCAAAAGCTCGTGTCAAGTTACATGGACGGTGCTTCATAATATAAACAAATTCATGCTCAGCTGTTGCGATCAATGTATCTTGCGATTTATATGCGGGGATCAGATTACAACAGAACAATTAACAGGTGTAAACATAATTGCACTTGGCAGTGATTGCGTCATCAAGGGCGACTCACTCACAATTACATCACACAAACAACACACGAATGAACTAAGTATAACCAGACATCGTACTAGCCGAGATCGCACCTGTCAATAAAATCATCAACCTGACCATACCAGTTACTTCCTTGAATGAGAGCAACTTCAAGGAGTCCTTCGCCGCCATGGACAAACGGATCTCGCAGATAAAATCTGTTGAGGACCTCGTAGAACGAGAGGATACGATGTCGTCACATGACATCCACCAGTACTTCGCCATTTATTCTGTAGCAGTAGTAGTGTTGGCGTGCGCTGCCCTCATCTGGTGGCGATCACGCCACTCTGCTTCCCCAGATACCAGCAACCGCACGAGGTTGGTCGCGTCTTTGACGCATGTGCCGCCTGTGCACCCTTCAGCGGTGGCGAGCGATCAGCTTGCTCCTGCTGCGAGCACTGCTGGAGTGCCAGCATCACCTACAGGTGCTAAGCTGACGCCCAACAACAGTGTTTGTGAACAGTGTAAAGTGCAGGTCAGTGTTAGTTAAGAGTGTAACGTCCAAGCCAGTGAAAGTGAAAAGTGTAGTGAACGGGACGTAGACGTACGCAACATAAAAGGCTCTTCGCCCACTTTCATGAAAATTAGTTTTAAGCACGAATGATTATCGGTTTCAGTTTGTATCACTAACCACACAATATTGTCAATCATCTTGTTTCGCCTTCGCCGACTAACACAACCATTCGCATCTCATTCATCTCTTCTCGCGCCCGGAACATGTACGGTCCGCAGACCGTCCAGAGTGTCCATTCAGCATTCTTACATTATTGCATCGTTTCCGAATGCGGCGCGTCAGTCGTTCATAGGTCGTTCACATGCAACCGCGGCTCGATCATTTCTTTTTCCTCCATTCGCAATAATTAAGTAGTTTTATATGTGTCAATAAACTGTGTTATCTCAAATCATCTCTTTTCATTATTTTGGTGTAGTAGCAGCAGCTCCTACAAGTATGTTACCCCGAAAGGGGGTAAATCTACACCCCAAGGTAGACAATGTTACTTCCACGACTTTACTAAATTAATAGATTTTCATTGAAGAAATGCCATGTAAAGTTTACGTTCGAAAATAGCCTTAGCGCAGCTGGGTGGCTGAACTTCGTCCTTGTGCACATAAACAACCTGTGTTTAGAAAAGAATTAATAGTATCTTGTTAACTCTCGTAGCGATCGCAACGGCAATTTTGTGAGTGGATTTATTTTTTACCATGGAGGTTTGGAAACACCCAGTTTCAAGTAAGGCTCCCACAACTTGTAGGGTATCATGGTCCCAGTCCCCCCATTTCGGGATAACATACCAATTCAAGGTCACCTTGTATACTTGTGTAGTCTTGGCGCGAGAATAGGACCACTTCGATATTTCCTGCTGGTGCCGTAAATGTTGGCTAAAGGAATGAGCAGTAGAAAGTCGGGAACTAGGATCTAGGAAAGTAAATAGTTTTCTAGCCTCTAATCTAATCTATAGAAACTAGGTAGGGTTAACAGCTAGAAGTGTTACAGTGCGTTCGATAGCACAGATGTATTTCGACCGGCAAAGTATATCCTACCCACATAGACCACTTAGTAATATAAACATATTTGCATCTACCTGCATACACTACCGGCAGCAGCATTCTTCTCAGCACATTAAAATCTGCCATCACCAAGCCGTCTGCCAAGCGTGCTGATTGTGGAACTTTGACGTTTGAAAATGACGTTTTATGGGGGAGTCCTACGTGTAGCTAGAGACGTGATCCAGCCGCAGTGTATATTGATGTATAATGTCCAGTGTCCGGTTCCCGTAACGCGGTGGGCGCGGGCGTGTGGCGCCGCGTGCGCCTCAAGCTGGAGGGCCGCGAGCTGGACCCGCACCGCCGGGCGCCGCTCGCTGACCAGGTACATACACACGTACACACGTCCTCACACATACATACCTCAAGCTGGAGGGCCGCGAGCTGGACCCGCACCGCCGGGCGCCGCTCGCTGACCAGGTACATACACACGTACACACGTCCTCACACATACATACCTCAAGCTGGAGGGCCGCGAGCTGGACCCGCACCGCCGGGCGCCGCTCGCTGACCAGGTACATACACACGTACACACGTCCTCACACATACATACCTCAAGCTGGAGGGCCGCGAGCTGGACCCGCACCGCCGGGCGCCGCTCGCTGACCAGGTACATACACACGTACACACGTCCTCACACATACATACCTCAAGCTGGAGGGCCGCGAGCTGGACCCGCACCGCCGGGCGCCGCTCGCTGACCAGGTACATACACACGTACACACGTCCTCACACATACATACCTCAAGCTGGAGGGCCGCGAGCTGGACCCGCACCGCCGGGCGCCGCTCGCTGACCAGGTACATACACACGTACACACGTCCTCACACATACATACCTCAAGCTGGAGGGCCGCGAGCTGGACCCGCACCGCCGGGCGCCGCTCGCTGACCAGGTACATACACACGTACACACGTCCTCACACATACATACCTCAAGCTGGAGGGCCGCGAGCTGGACCCGCACCGCCGGGCGCCGCTCGCTGACCAGGTACATACACACGTACACACGTCCTCACACATACATACCTCAAGCTGGAGGGCCGCGAGCTGACATTCATATAACACGTACACTGTTCCAGGTGGAATACATAATAAAGGAAGCAACGAGCTCAGAGAACCTGTGCATGATGTACGAAGGCTGGATGGCGTGGGTGTGAACCGCAAGCCGGCCCCCCGGCCCCAGCCCCCGGGACCCCGGCCCCCCGTCCCCCTGGGACCCCCGGCCCCCCGGGACCCGCGCCTGCGCCGCCCGGCCCGCGCGCGGCCCGCAATGGCCCCTGAGGACCCACGAGAAGGGAAGACGATCTTCCGCGACGTTTATCGGTTTTTAAGTTTCTCGGTTTAGAGCCCGCCGGCCCGGTCCCGGCCGACCGCCGACCGGGCCGGTAGCTTAAGGTTAGGTAACGGTTAAATGAAAGGCCTCGACTCCGATCGATAACACTTTTCTAGGTGCACAGATCGACGAACCGCTTCGTAACATCTCTTGCATGACTTCGACGTTCGTGTAGTTTCGACATTATAAGGCTTTTATAAAAAAATACGAAAAATTAAAAAAAAAAACTGTACGAAAGTAAGCAGCTCTTCGTAAGAACTTTGGAAAATATGCTTAACGAAGATAAGTTCTTTATTTTGGGCGATATTTAGGGTCACGGACGTATAAGCTCCTTGGGTCACGGTGACACGAGCAAGCAACTGCAATGTTCTAGAACATGTAAAAGCTCTTAGCAGTTATCCATCAAAATAGTAGTAATGTTATGCATAAAAAATTTAACCGATTCGCATGCAGGACTTAATTTAGACCGATTTCCATCGTATTAAAAAATCTTTCAAATTATCGCCTAAAATTTAGAATTATCTAATTTTCTTGCTATAAGAATATCATCATTTTTATTATTTGCGCATCTCATTCAAATGTTTCGTATTCATTAACTAAATAAGTACATTCACATTTTTATCACGACTCATTCTCTCACAAATCCATTTACATTAACTAATCCAAGTTGAGTCATAATAGTCACTGATTTATACTTTTTTTTTGTAGACATAAATAATTCACAATGCTGAAGTCCTTAGGGCAATAATTAGAATGAAATTAACCACCTTCTGAAAGTTCTTAAAATACCATTTGTCTTTCTTTCAGTTTTATTCGTTTGCTCTAATTAACTTTTATCTATAAAGGCGTACGTAATTCAAAAAACAATAACGAAAAGTAACATCTAAATGTGCCGATTCAAGAACCTGATCCATGCTCTGAACATATAAGAAACGGTAACCAATTTGTATGTAGGTATGACACTATGATATATTTAGCGTGACTGTCATTAGATCAATTTTACTGTTAAATCAAGTAGTTTCACCGTAGATCACAGAGAATGAGTTGATCCATCCCATCCTAGTATATATTCCTGTAATAATATACCCGCACATTAACCTCTCATGGGCATATGGTGGCTAACCTCATCACTTCGTAAACTTAGCGTATGTATGTATGTATGTAAAGGTGAATGCATTCATTCATGTATTGATATCTGTCTGTCGATATTGTTGTCGTACTATCTACTATGCTTATGATATATCCAACATCTAAATAAATAAACATAATAATATATAATATTGGAAATAAAATGCATTCACCTATAGTATGGTTGTATCGCTTATCATTATTATAATAAATGGTGTATGTAAAAAAACTGTTTTTAATTTCTATCTGAGAAACTCACAATTACCACCTGAGTGGTGAGAGCAGGTAGTAGTAGAGCCTGCGCTAGAAATAGACTATAGGGGATTAAAATCATAACCAATGAAATCTCATTCACATTATTTTATTTACATAGACAATGTGTGGCGTAGCACGACACTTCATAATTTTAATTCTGAATAGCTGATATGAAAATAATCATAAAACGAATACTTACAATATTATTGCATACAAGATTATTCTATATCGTATAAATAAAACCAATAACAGTGTGATATAATATAACAATAACACGTATGTACACGACATTCAAATAACCAACTTACCAACGACATAACAATCTGAGACTTGCACTCCCTACCAGCGAGGCTGTACACGCTGCAATAGCAGTATATCGCATACATTATCGTTAATAGTTACATACTCAGGACCAACTTAATACATTCAAATCGAAAACTCAAACACATCACACTGTTCTAAACTTATGATCATCGTTTGATATTCATATACAATGGCATTTCACTAACTGTTAAATTACTAAAATTGTATTCTGGCGCGTAACTTTTAGGCACATGGTTTTTTATCATTACAATCATTATTTATTTTCGTATTGTTTGGTAGCATCTTTTTTCTTCATAAGTACAAATGTCCAACATGTTAAAATTTTCGCATTTGCATCATACATCATATCTTACAATTTCTAAATAATCGGTGAAAACTAGTTATTGAATATTATTAAACTAGACATTTCAAGAGGAACACTCGTGGCAATATCAAGAAGCATATAACCTGTTTACATTAATTAATGAAACCTATGATTAAAAATGTGAAGTAGGATTTATCGCACTAAATTATTTAGATTTTAGAATACATTAAGCTATATGACAGCCTATTTACCTATCACCACCAATCTATGGACGATCATGTAATGATCGTAAACATATATTACTCTACATCCAGCGACATCCAGCGACGGCATCAACTTGGCAAATAAACCCTGTCAATGGTGTTTCTAATTCGGGTACTGTATTCCAGTGAAGGACTTTACTATTCGTAGGTATTTAATTATAACGAGATTTAAATTTTTGTAATTATTGCTTTTTTTACCAGACTATGTAGTCAAAAGAAAAGTCATACACGTATCTTTTGACGTTGCCACAGTCGGTCAAAAAAAAGGAATAATTGCAAATGTTAAACTATGTTATGGCTTTCGCAATCATGTTTATATTTACGTATGTTCCACAGATTCGTTTGGACTACTTATCTATTTTCAATATTGAGGTGCGATCGGTTTGTTATCACGGTGAGGTTACATTTTTTTTTTAATTAGGGCAATATTTTTTGTTTTATTCCAACATAGTAATTTACGCACTTTAGTTAATTTTGCGTCCTAGTTCATCTCGTTCAATGGCGCACTCCAGGATGAAAACGAAGCCTGTTACAGTATGCATGGACTAGACTAGACTATGCTATATCCCTGGCTAGGAGTACTAGACTAGGCAACATCCCTGGTTAGGAGTACTATTATACCCTGGCTAGGAGTACTATTATACCCTGGCTAGGAGTACTAGGCTATAACCCTGGCTAGGAACACTAGACTAGGTTATACCCTGGCTAGGAGTACTATACTAGGCTAGACCCCTGGCTAGGAGTACTATACTAGGCTAGACCCCTGGCTAGGAGTACTAGACTAGGCTAGACCCCCTGGCTAGGAGTACTAGACTAGGCTAGACCCCCTGGCTAGGAGTACTAGACAAGGCTAGACTCCTGGCTAGGAGTACTAGACTAGGCTAGACCCCCTGGCTAGGAGTACTAGACAAGGCTAGACTCCTGGCTAGGAGTACTAGACTAGGCTAGACCCCTGGCTAGGAGTACTAGACTAGGCTAGACCCCCTGGCTAGGAGTACTAGACAAGGCTCGACTCCTGGCTAGGAGTACTATACTAGGCTAGACCCCTGGCTAGGAGTACTATACTAGGCTAGACCCCTGGCTAGGAGTACTAGACTAGGCTAGACCCCCTGGCTAGGAGTACTATACTAGGCTAGACCCCCTGGCTAGGAGTACTATACTAGGCTAGACCCCCTGGCTAGGAGTACTAGACTAGGCTAGACCCCCTGGCTAGGAGTACTAGACTAGGCTAGACCCCCTGGCTAGGAGTACTAGACAAGGCTAGACCCCTGGCTAGGAGTACTAGACAAGGCTAGACTCCTGGCTAGGAGTACTATACTAGGCTAGATCCCTGGCTAAGAGTACTATACTAGGCTAGACCCCATGGCTAGGAGTACTATACTAGGCTAGACTCCCTGGCTAGGAGTACTATACTAGGCTAGACCCCTGGCTAGGAGTACTATACTAGGCTATAACCCTGGCTAGGAACACTAGACTAGGTTATACCCTGGCTAGGAGTACTATACTAGGCTAGACCACTGGCTAGGAGTACTATACTAGGCTAGACCCCTGGCTAGGAGTACTATACTAGGCTAGACCCCTGGCTAGGAGTACTATACTAGGCTAGACCCCTGGCTAGGAGTACTATACTAGGCTAGACCCCTGGTTAGGAGTACTATACTAGGCTAGACCCCTGGCTAGGAGTACTATACTAGGCTAGACCCCTGGTTAGGAGTACTATACTAGGCTAGACCCCTGGCTAGGAGTACTAGACTGGCTACGCCTGCTTGAGCCGCACGAGTTCATCGAGTTGCGCCTTGTATAGTTGCGTGACGTCCTGCAGGTCGAGCCGCAGCTCCGCGACCTGCTCCTCCTTCTCTCCGTACATCTGCAGCAGCGCGTCGTATTGCTCCTGGACGCTCTGGAACATATTAAGGATAAAATAAATATGTATGAACATTTCACACAGCGCCATCTAGCACCAAACTAAGCATAGCTTGTACTATGGGCATCAGATAATGGATACAATACTTAGATACTTTTTTTGTATTTGTAAATACATAGAATACAATACAACACCCAGAAACAGAACAAATATCTATGTTAATCACACAAATGTTTGTCCTGGGTAGGAATCGAACCCACAGCCCTCAGTTCATAAAGGCAGGGTTACTACCAACTGAGCTATCAGGCCCGTCGAATACGTTACTTGTTTATTTTATTATTACAGACTTATTACAGGGAGCCGATAGATGCAAAAGGTGAGTAGTCACTCATGCTTTTTGAGGGAGGCCTTATTCTTATTCTAAGTGGGGGCGATAAAGGCCTGCACTGACGTCCTGCATGGGGTGTTTTGTACATAGCAATGATGATGGGTTTTCTGTATGATCTTTAAGATTAGGGCCCTTATTCTGTATGACCATTCAGACACGTAACGCGGTGTGTTACGATATCTTCGTGGAAAGGTTTTGGGTTTAAAATGCTATTCTGTATGCCGTTGTCACATTTGACAAACACGACAAGGCACGTTACACGCACGTCATAAAATAGAAAACACTGGACACAATAAAATGCTATAGAATACGACTTTTTGATTCCATGTTAATTCGATGTCGTGGCGCATTTGCGTTTAGAGCGCATTACACGTTACGCGTTATTGGCAAGGAATCTCATGTGGCATAGCGAATAACCCTCCCGAAGGCCCACTGCGTAGACCCGAAAAAAGAGGGAGTGGTATGTTGATCAGTGTGCGTGTTCCGGGTGGCGGGTGGCGGCGGGCGGCGCACCTGGTGGCCGTCGAGGCGCGCCTGCAGGCGGCCCACGGCGGCCTGCAGGCGGCCCACGGCGGCCCGCAGCGCGCCGCGCTCGGCCAGCAGGCGCGCGCGCGCCGCGCCCAGCGCGCGCAGCTCGCCCTCGCGCCGCGACAGCCGCGCCAGCGTCTCCTCCGCCGCCACCAGCGACCCCGCCCCCGCCCCCGCTTCCTCCTGCGTACATCACGATATATCATACATCATCATCGGCTGGGTCGTGCCATTTTTTTATTGCATAAATTAAAAATGATAGATAGATAGATAAACTCTCAATTGAAACACACAAATTACAAACAAAGAGTACAAATTTAACGGAAGTTTTACAATTGGCGGTCTTATCGCTCAAAGCGATCTCTTCCAAACAACCTTGAACAGTTGTGAAAACGAAAATTAAATATCTCAAAAAATTACAGTCGAAATGGATCATATCATCTGTGTCATTTGCGTCAGTTTTTTTGCAAATATATTAATATTATATGATTCTCAATTCGCTCGCTAGGGGGGGGTACGCATTTTCGTGAAACCAAACAAAATTGTCATTATATACTCTTGCGAAAAACTAATGCAAATGACGCAGTATCCGGACTAGGCTCTCAGACATCTACCGTGATATACTCACAGCCTGCCACAAGGAGTTGCAGAGTGAATCTGAGACGACAGACTGTGGCGGGGACACGTCGCCGCGCACTGATAGTTGCTCCTGAAAACATAAAATAGAATTACAAATACATAAAAAAATTTGAGAACTTACCCTTACTTTTTATATTTTTTTTTGACACAATTTTAATAAATGAGTGTATAGTATTTTGTGTGTTGACTGACAAACGTACGAAAACCCGGAAGCTAGGGCGTGCTTAAATTTTTTTTTTGTTCTCATCTTACGTTGCTCTATCCACCCACACTAGAAGGTAGGTACAAAAGGTAGATATATAAAGCTAGGTGCAGGCCAACCTGCAGGATCCCGTTCCGTTTCCTCTCGACATCGAGTGCGTCCGTGAGCTCGGCCTCCCTCTCGGCCGCGGCGGCCGCGCGACCCTCGGCCTCCGCCCTCAGGGCTTCATGCGCACTTCTCAGGGATTCCAACTCGGAACTCTTCCTAGAACCATTAAATTGGCTTTTTTATGGTAATAAATGACGTGACGAGCTAGCCGTTTACCTTATGTTAAGTTACACGGCTACCCATAACCGTTGCAGTGTCCCTCGGAACTTTAATATAATCATGGGGTCTCCTCCGGTACAAACGAAAAATAGCCCGAACGTGAAAAAAATTTAGTGATCGTGTTGCGAGCGTTACTAGTTAGTGTCCAGTGAATTCATTTACCCAATACTTCGCCAACACGCAATAAATGTCGCTTGATAATCTTCCGTTAGGCAGAAATAAAATAATTTGTAAATAGCCCGAGTTATTCCGTTGTATGGGATGAAGCATCTGTGCTGTAGGTATTATATTAATCTGGGATATAATATAGTTTCGCGTGGCACACACAATGTTACAACATCGTTGACCACAGGTACCGTAACATTGCCTACTACTACTATGAATGAGTGACCGTTACGGCCAAGTGGTATATACAACTGAGCGCTAACGCGCTACGGAAGGGCACGTTAAGCCGTCTGTCCCGGTTACTGTCACAAGACAATTAGTCGTTAAGCCAAGCCAGAAGCATTCGGACTGCCTAAGGATCTGACACCAGGGCTGACCACTTGCCTACACGAGAAGATGCTAGTTGTGTTACACCATGTTAGTTTCATACCTGTCCAGTTCAGCTTGCACTTCTTCCAGCGTACGTAGCGCGGCGGTGCACTGCGCGGTGACGTCATGGAGCCGGGCCTGCGCCCCCGCCAGCTCGGCCCGCGCGGCGGAGAGGCGCTCCGCCCCCGCGCGGGACTCCGCCTGGGACACGCGCTCGCGCTCCACCGCCGATGTTAGGGACTTCTCCAACTCCGCTGTGGAGGGTAAGAGGTACAAGGAACCGGACAGTCTAAACGGGTCCGTAGACAGGTGCGCCTCCGTTCGCCCTAGCTCGTTAGTAAGCTCAGTCACGCAACAAGATATGGAGAGACCAATGCTTGGTGTTTCCCTGCGAGATAAGATCCGAAATGAGGAGATCCGCAGGAGGACTAATGTGACCGATATAGCTCTTAGGATTAGCAAGTTGTTCAGGCAATGGGCAGGCCACATCGCTCGTAGAACTGACGACCGATGGGGAAGAAAGGTTCTCGAGTGGCGACCACGAACCGGAAGGCCCAGCGGCCCCCACTAAGTGTACCGACGATCTGGTTAAAACCAAATCGATGAATGCAGGAGGCGAGCAGCCGCTCAAAGTGGCGCTTGTTGGGGGAGGCTTATGTTCAGCAGTGAACGTCTTCAGGCTGTTAATGATGATGAGATAGACAGATGTGAGTGCATGTATACCACAGATTAAATTAAAGCCCGTTGATAACTCGTGTGGCACGTGTGATCTTGTTTGGCATACTCGGGCGGGTTCCTATTCATGGTGCGGTGGACTCCAAGGAAACAACGATTTTCGGGAATGAATAAATATTATATTGAAACGGTAAAAGTACATATTGGTATTCCAAAATAAAAAACTACATGACGCGGTAGTGGTGGAGGGGCGACCGAGGAGGCCAGAGCGGCGCGGGCGCCGCGTGGAACCGTTTCTGCCGCGTTTGCACACGCTCTACAGCTCGTGAACATAATTTCTCCCACAAATACGACTCGACGAAGTAACAAACAAAACGGGAAAAAGTCATACAATATTACAACAGAGCAGGATAGAACAAAAAACACATTGGATGTCCCGTTGTCTCTCGTACGATTAGCGGTTGTGTAATGTGGAGACTAGCCAGCCAGCTCACCCAGAACCTGCACCTTTAATAGCGAACCTAACAGAAGACCATACAGTTGAAAAAGATAACTAAATTTCGTATGAGGGGAAGTTGTATCATTAGTCAGCTGAATTTGTAGTGAATGGTGCATACCGAGCGCCCGGTGGTGCTGTTTGTCCCGGTGCAGCGCGGCGGCCTGCAGGTGCGCCAGCTGCTGCAGCAGGCTCGCGGTGCCGGCCGCCCCGGTGCCGGCCGCCCCGGTGTCGGCGGCCCCGGGGGCGAGTGGCCCCGCCTCGCGCGCCTCACGCAGTTCACGCCGCAGCACCGCCTCGCGGGATAACCAACGCTGCTCCTCTATGGGAGGACACATGCGTTTTTTTGCATAGCGGTGAATTCATCAAGTGGGCGTGAATAGAACTTCTTTTTTTTCCAACACTTATTGTAATAGGCTAACTATTATATAGTAATAATAATTGACATTGTGCAGTTTGATTTTATCTGCTTAGTAATTATAATAACTTAATTTAATTTGTTGTAAAAGTGCAATGAATAGCCTATTTGCAATAAAACACTTTGTCTTTGTCTAATAATAATACATGCCTGTTCGATGTCCAGTCGCTGGGAGTGTAACAGTTAAGTTTGCCATGTGTCACTTCCCTGGATTCGATCCTTATCGCTACACTTCCGAATGGCACTAATACTTACGCACCATGTGTTAATTTTTTTATATTCAGCGGGTTTGGTTCCTAATAAAATTAAAGAGATATGTCTAAAAATAATATAGTATGCAGTATGTAAAAATGCAATCCAAGCAAACTGACTCACTCACCAGCCATCATATCCGCTCTAAGCTGCGTGATCTCCGCCCGCAGCCTGTCCGCTTCCGCTTGTGCCGTGGCCGCCGTCTCCGCCAGCGCGGGCAGCTGGGCCCGCAGCCTGCCGAGCTCGCCGCTGCTCCGCTGTGACTCGGACACTTCCCTGCGAGCCGCTTCCAGGGAGGTTCTACTACTTTCTAGCCGTTGGGTCGTGTCGTCTAACGCACTTTTGGTCTGGAATATAATATAGTCGAATCATCAGCCGGAAACACTAAAATAATTATACTTTAAATTGTGGTGGCAACTGGGAATAAACTTTAATTAGAGTTCCAAGTGACACTGCAATTTACTATGGACGCTTAAGACCAGGTGAACGACCATTTTTTTTTTATGAGAATGAATGACGTGACGAGCTAGTCGCTCACCTGATGTTAAGTGACACGGCTGTCCATAATAGTTGCAGTGTCACTCGAAACTTTGAAATATTAAAGTTTCGCATGAAATGCACTGCGCACGTCATCTTGAGACATTACACTGTCAAGTAATCTGATAATCTAAAAAATCTGATCTAGTACTAGGTCAGTAGTATCTAGTAGTACTACTACATTGGAAGACGTGAGGAGTTTTTATTTTTATATCGTGACCACACAGCTGCTAAATGCAATTAGAGCTACTAAATGTTCTGTACATTTGGCATCATATTGCTTTTCTACTTTTAGATGGGATATTAGAATGGTACCAGCCGAGCATAATAACATTCTAAAAACTCTTTATCATGCAATTAAATGGAATTAAGTATGCACACTTCTAAGCTGATAACTAGATACCATTTTCTGTACCTACCTACGCTTGAGTGTCTTGATAAATCCATACAAACATACATAATGTACAAACGCAACACAACATAGTGTGTGCATATTTATTACCACTCAATGTTCCACCATCAACATATATTTTCATTGTTGTGAAGCACTCTACCCCCTCCCCTTTATAATATGTAAAAGAATGCATAAACCTGACCTCCATGAGTTCAGTCTCGAGTTTCTTGTTGGCAGTGGTGAGTCTGTAGACGGCCTCGATCTGGCTCACTTCCAGCTCCTCCTTGGCAGCCATCGACCGCTTCACTCGCTCCAGCTCCGCCGTCAGCTCCGCTATCTTATCTCTGAAATTTTATTTTTGACCATATTTAATTGACGATACTTTCAGCAGCAGCAGTCGAGTGACGACCACGCTCCGGAAGCCTATGCTACGCATTTCGGTTTATGATCGTAACTCGAGAACCTTTCTTCCAATTGGTTGTCAGTTCCGCGAGCGACGCGGCATGTCTTTTGCCATTTCAACCCCTGAAAAGCTTGCAATAGTACGCGATCAGAATCAGAAAAACGGCGAGCGACGACATCCCGTACCTCAATCCTTTAATAACCAGCTCATTATCCTTCTCCTTGGTCCTCAGCTTCTTGATGATGTTGGAGTGCTGGAGCTGCTGCTTGGCCAGCTTCTCGCCTTCATCATGCAGCTGGGCGATCACCTCGTCCTTCTCGCGGAGAGAAATCTCCAGGTCGGAGGATGTCTTGGATTTGACCAAGTCCAGCTGCTTTCGGAGGCTGTCCTGCAATCATCATGCTCTGAGTTTAGCTGATAGTTTATTTTTTAATTTATTGCAGGTCTTGAATTATGTTATGTTATTCTGTTGGAAGCTGGCAGTCAGTCAGTCAAACCAGGAGCTATTTGAAAGTTTCAATCTCTCCCTCCTTCATTTACATTCAGGATGAACGAGAGGGGAGAGTCGATTTAAAATTGGGATGTTTTTGATAAAATATGAACTGCTGGAAATATGGTAGGTAAAGGGCAAACAGCTATGCAGTAGCATTAAGCCATATACATAAATATAAATTGAGTAACACATTATGAAGGTGGTATTTTACCAAGTTCTTACCCCTTCCCACACCTAACCTACCTGTTCTCTATTAGATGCACCAGGAGTTCCTTTATGCACCATTGCATATGTCCTAATGTCTGATGGATGAGGAAACTGTTCTTCAATATCATCATCACTGTCCATCTTAGTTGTTATGATAAGGACACAAAATATAGTATTTTAAATATTTAAAATTTAAATTTTATTTTTTTTGACAATTAATGACACAGTTATTACAAAGGTTAGCTTAACTAGTTTTGAATAATTATACATAATGATTATCTTCCCAGGGACTTCTTTTAATGTAAAATTGTGGTTTGTTTACATGATTATCAAGATATGGATAATTGGTTTTTATTGTACAGTCAATTATTAAAGCTTATCTTTCTTTAATTTAATCGTAAATTCACCTTGATTTCTGTGACTCAATATTTATTGTGTAGATTGTGCATATTCAATTACACAGTCTGTTTGTTTTATTGGTCAAGGGAAGTCACAACGGTATAATGAGAAGAGAGTGAACCTTCAGATTTAACAAATTTAACTGTAACCATTATAAATAAGTACACAAAAATAATATCCAAACTACTGTAGGTATATGGGATCCAAACAATCCCTGTTTAAATATCATGTGAATCTCAAAATGGGTGAATCTGATCTAGGTTTTTAGCATATTTTAATAAAGTTTCAACATCTTATTTAATTGAAAAAAAAAAATTTCATCCTAAGTTTTGCTATAAAACCATCCTATAAAATGCTATAAGATCTTTAGCTAAAAGGCATTTTATAGGATGGGTTTGTGGCAAAGGATCTTACCTTTTCTCTGATAGCTTGCTGGAACTTCTTTTCCAGCGCTGACATTCTCTGTGTATAGTCCTCTGTGAGCAGGTTAATGTCACCCACTTCATGCTTTGCCATCAGAGACTCCACCTGGCCCTTCAGCTCCGCATTACTCTCTACAAGCTCCGCATTACTCCGACTTACTTCCATCAGTCTATTCTCCCTGGAATCCAGGATCTCTGCCATCTCACACAGTCTTCTCATCAAACGCTCATTCTCGGACCCCTGACTCTCATCACTTGTATTACTCTGCACAGAAACCTCGGATAGTTCCCGCGTGTGACCTCGAATCTTCGTTGCTAATGACTTACCAAGCACCAAGTCTACTAAGTTTGGTGATGGAGATGTAGTACCATCGAATTTGCCGTTTTTAAATCCGTATTTGGCAGGACTACTTCTGCAGAAATTGTCTCCGTTTGGGCTGGGAATGATTTCAATATCTGATGATGTAGCTGTCTCAACCTCATCTCCGGATGTATGCCCTGATGTTTGGTCAGAGCCAATCTTTACTAAATCACTTTTACTGTCATTGCTGCTGATAGGTGAGGTCCGTTCTTTAACACTGCCATCTTTGTGGGATGACTCACTGCTGTGTGAGCTGCATTGCTGCTTCTCTACATTCACAAATGCAGAGCTAGCAGACATCAGCATTTCATTAGAAACATTTACATTGTAGAAAGAAGATGAGTCACTAAGTTTCTCTATCAATATATCCTCCTGATCTCTTTCTTTCTTATCTTCTTCAACTGTGTTTTCTAATATGACACTATCATTATCTGCATTCAGGGTTCGGTCAGACCAAGATCCATCATTGGATGAGTTTTCACTAATTTGCCGCTTCTGAGGTATCATTGCTTGATCTAAATGCATCAGATCTCTTTCAATTCCTTTTCTAGGTTCTAGTTTTGATAGTTTTGGGAAAACTGAGCCTTTTTCATCTGTGTCTAACACCGTAGGAGCTGTGCATTCAGAAATGGAATTGTAAGACATGGTGTCTTCATCTTCATCTGCCACTAAGCTGACACTATCTGCAGTCTCTGCTTTCTCTGTCCTGTCTCCAATGGGAGTAGACTTTTTATCACTAAAATCCCCAGGGGATAAGTTAGAAGATGTGCTGCTGTTCTTGTCACTGGAATAGCTATCGAAACCAAGGCATTCTATAGAACTAGGGCTAATTAAACTGTCAGGTAATATTTCTACGGAGTCGGAGTTAGGTTTCTGACCAATACTGCTGCTGTTTGATATGGAGTGAACTGATGCTTCAGAGTCTGGGGTTGTCTTCATACTCTGTGATAACACTTCAACCGAATCAGAGCTGTTTCTACTTGACATGAGTGACAGAACATTTGAGCGAGATGAATCTCGTCTATCTTCAAACTTCCCTACATCTTTTGTATAAGATTTAAATTCTGATGCTTCCGTATCAGACATCACAAGCTGGCTTTTAGAGAACAAGTCATCCTGACTACCGTACTGAGCATCAGCAATCACATTCATAGACTTTGCTTTGGGTGGTCTTACTATGGCAGAGTCTGCATCTTTAGGTTGCTCGAAGAAGGATCCTGCAAAGGAGCCCCACACACTTTGGGAAGTAGATTTTGAGGGGCTTTCTGTAACGACTGGTTGCTCATTGACTGGTGCATTTTTTTCAATCTCAGCACTTACGGTCAGGCCCCAGGAGGCAAAGAAATCGGAATTATCTTTTTGGGGTGTACCACTATTACTTGGCGAGGATTTGGCGGTGCTCTGGGTGGGAGCCTCGCCCTCCTGCTCCTCACCGCTCTCATCCTGGATGTCCAGGGCCTTGTCAATAGTTTTCTGAGCTTCTTTCAGCGCTGACTTGGCGAGGCTCGTCAGACCCGAGGTATCGAACCAATTCATGATTGGATACCATTAGTCGCGAACCAGTTGACACGTAGCACGCCACAATCACAAAGCAATAGATTCTGCACACGACTTTTTGTTTTTAGTAGAACTCTTCATAGCTATAACAACAATCACAACATTGCACGGATGACGTTTCCATTTTGTTTGTTGTGTGTGATGTTGATGGATTTTTCTTTCTTTACATCAATTTAAAAAGTGAAATAAACACACAGTTATATTATAACGTGAAGTATGAAAAGCAAAATGTAAATAATTTTTTTGAGCGCAGTCACAACAATAATCTACAAAAACGAATTTAATTTTTTTGACGTTTATTATCAGCACACGCACACGAGACGGAGACGAGACGAGAACGAGAGGATGTCATTTGACTACGTGGTAGCATAGTAGAGGCCCTTATGTATTTTCGACTACGTTATCACAGCTCCAGTGGCGCAATTGGTTAGCGCACGGTACTTATAAGACAGTGTACGTGTGAGTAATGCCGGGGTTGTGAGTTCGAGCCTCACCTGGAGCATTATGTTTTGCTACACCGTACAAAGAAAAAGAACTAAGAAGTGAAACTCGCACCTTATTAAGGGTTCCGCTCAAAAAATATTATATTATAATACATACTTCGCTATAATACCCACGACCCACCCCACCGACTTTGCCAGTTATTCTGCCGCCAAGCAGTAGTGTGCAAGCACTACTGTGTTCCGGTTTGAAGGGCCGTTGTAGCTAGTTAAATTACTGGGCAAATGAGACTTTATGACCTGATTACACAGTGTAGTAATAGTAATCTGATTACTAGACTGTGATGTTTCAGGATGACGTGCGCAGTGCAGTGTCACGCGGAACTTTATTATTTTAAAGTTCCGAGTGTCACTGCAACTGTTATGGGCATCCGTGTCGCATAACATCAGGTGAACGACTAGCTCGCCACGTCATTCGTTCTCATAAAAAAAACATACTTTTAATTATTGTAATACCATGGACCTTAGCATTTGATTTGATATACATATATCCATTTCAATATAAATCAATCTTTTTGACCTTTAGTAGTTTTTTTTTTTTGAGGAAATATCGATGTTGCGAGGTCGTGGAGGTAGATAAAATACATATATTATTAGCTAGTTATGTCCAAATAAGCTGTTGGTGGTTTTCCAATTAAGCTAATGCAAAAACTTCAGTAGTTTATAATTACATGTAGGAATCAAATTACACTAACAGTATACCATGGGCAACCAAAATTCAAGTGCCAGCGAAGCAAGCGTAAAAGTTAATAGGCTTACTTGTAGAAGCGCGAGCGAAGCGAGCACGAGAATTTTTCACGTTTGGATGTAACATATGTAAATCTAGATAAAATACAAGTTTTAGCTAATTTTGTTAAAATGAGCTGTTGGTTATCCAATGAAGCCAACGCATAAACTCCAGTAGTTTATAAATACATGTAGGAATCAGATTATAATAAACAGCATACCGTAGACAATCAATGTTAAAATGCCCGTGAAGCAAAGGTAAAAAGGCCGTAAGTCTAAAAAAAAAAAGAGGCGAAAAATTTTCACGTTTCAATAAATGAAAATCTAGATAAAATATATATTTTAGCTAGCTGAGTTGTTTTTTTTGGTTTTGATTTTTTTATATTTTAATGATGTTTATCACTGATATGGAAAAGCATGCGCAGCCAACGTAGAAGCTCCCAGTAATATAAATACACATAGGAATCCGATTATAGTAAACTGCACAGATGTTAACAGTTAACATCAAGCGCAAGCGAAGCGAGCGCCATAATTTTGCACATTATTTATAAGTAGATCGAGAAAAAAAAAACACATAATTATGTATTTCAGCTAGTGTTGCCAAAAAGATGTTAGTTTTTCAATAAATCAACGAATTTCTAAATTACAGCTCCCAATTTTAATGAAAGAACTGACAAAAGGACTAAGCGCGATCGGAGCGAGCGCCAATATTTTTCACACTAATAATGTCGCTTGATAATCTTGCGTTATGCAGATATAAAATAATTCATAAAATAGCCAAAGTTATTCCGCTGTATGGGATGAGGGATCTGTACTGTAGGTATTATATTATCTGGGGTAAATGTAAATCTAGATAAAACACCTTTTAGATAATTTAGTAAAAATAAGCTGTTGGATTCTCAACAAATAAATAAATAAATATCCAAATTAGAGCTGCTACCCCAATCTTAATAACATGAAAAAGCATGCGAAGCCAACGCAAAACTTCTGTACCTACCTATGTAGTTCAGAATTTGATGTAGGGACCTTATACATTATCTAGTGGCGTTGCGCGCTGTAAACCTGATTCTACTTTTATTGCATAAGTTATGCTGAAAACTATTTTTTACGTTTCAAAAACCCCATAGCTCCACCATTTTCGAAAATATCCAAAAATAGAATTGACTAAAAATTCCAAATAATTATCAAACCTACATAAAATTTCACCAGAATCGGTCGAGAAATGCATAGAGAATAGCCGGGACATACGAAATCATTCTTTTGCCCATTGCTTCGCTCGCGCTGGTTCAATTTGTATATTGGGGGGGCAATTATTGAAACCCCCTCCGGGTTTCAATACTTGCCATCTGTCATGTCACACTAATTGATTTAGGTACTACTGGACCCACTAGTGCACAGAGCTATGAAACAAATGACGCTTCGCCTCTATATAGAGACGAAATTAATCATATTATTGCTGCCGAACTTCGGTACGGGGTACTCTTCTGTGTCAGTTTGATATTATAGGGTAATTTCGCTAGTTTCCGACCACTTAGTGGAGTTGTCAAGTTTAGGTTGCATAATAAAATGTACCAGTATCATTTTTTGACTTGATGCTACTAAGCTACGTTTCAAATATTATACTCTATATTTTTATCAGATTATCAATCATTTTTTAAAATAACCCACCCTTTTATAATATCTAAACCAAAGGCTAATAGTGACTATTTTGCTAGTTTTCGATCAGTAAATTATATTTACGACCACTTTTTCGCTAGTTTCCTACCACTATAAATTGAAAGACGTAGGTGCCTGACTGCCTGTGGTAAATAAATGATAGAAACAATGATCAGAAAGGCTTCTTTAGATCCTCTGTCTTGTATTTTCATGATTTCTCCAGCTTTGAGGCACTTACTCATATAAAAAAGCATGATATTTTTTCTTACTGAGACCGCCAAAACTTATTTAAGGATATGGCTGAAAAATTCAGCTATAACAAAAAAAATATTGGCTAACGTAGTTTATAAACATAGTAATGTTTACAAACTAAATACGCTACTTTTTTTTTGTAATAAAGCCAGCCCACATTACACCCTGGGCGAGAAATATTCAATGATGGTTCGATCAGTTGGTCACGCCTATTTTGCGGCCACCAGCATTAATCGTTTTTTTTAATCGTGTCTGGTCTAATTAGTTAACCTTACAAAGTAATCGACTATTTATGTACTTTTATATGTAAATAAATACGTATTTATAATGTTTTTGATATAGTTTGCTTTTGCGGTCGAATAGCATT
The DNA here is from genome assembly GCA_963580505.1 of Ennomos erosarius. Taxonomy (NCBI): domain Eukaryota; kingdom Metazoa; phylum Arthropoda; class Insecta; order Lepidoptera; family Geometridae; genus Ennomos; species Ennomos erosarius. The sequence goes on from OY756988.1 coordinate 14,251,146, forward strand.
TTTCTGCAGCTGGATCAGTTTTCGACCACGAGTGATTTTGGGTATCTGAAGTTTTTATGCCAGATGGTGGATAAACGTGGTCGAAAACTGGCAGTTAAAATGTATGTGCTTGTAAACTTCAAAGCTTTAAAATAGAATTGGGGATTTCTCGTATATTTGTTATAAAACTGAACCTATTTGGACATAATTGTGTAGGCATAATATATTTGAGAGATGTGTTCACCGCAAGCTTTTTATTTTTTATATTTTTTCATCAAATGTACATTAAATGGTCGGATATAGGAAGTGGTCGCAAAACCGGCGAACTTACCCTATGGCAGAAGTACCGATAGTGATGTAATGCGTTGGTTAACCTTATAATTATCGATACATCGATAGTTTCTATTATGCCATCCGGAAATTTGTTACAATAAGTTTTAAATGTTTTCAATTTATTTTGTGGTTAAATTGACTTCTACTAATTAAACTTTTAATATCTTTTATGTTTATTAGGTTTCCTACAGATCCTAATATAAAAGATAAATAGATATTCGCAACTGGACAGTGCAATTAGTTTCCTCAAAAACATGATACGGTTTGCTCTCAGCATTTTGAAGCTGAATGTTTTATGAAAATGTCTAACCATATACGTTTATATTTTGACGCTATTCCCACATTGAAACTCTATCCTATTTTTAACGAGGTACTATAATTTCCCCCCACTAGGTGGACCGATGACCTGGTGAAAACCGCGGGGAGCCGATGGATGCAGGAGGCGAGCAGCCGTTCTAATTGGCGCTTTCTGGGGGAGGCTTATGTTCAGCTGTGGACATCTACGGGCTGATGATGATGACTATAATTTCTCTTATCCGCATTTATTATTTGATGAGGACATTATAATGATGTGGCGTGCTCGCCCATGAAAGAGTTTTCATGTAGCCTCCATGGAGCTATTAAAAAAAGAAGGAGGGAATCCCGTCTGATCCGAAACTGAAGCTCCCTTAGGAAGCCGGAACGCTTTGTACGTACGAGCGGAACACGCACACGCTCACATCATATGCAGCCGGTCGCCCTACTTTCAGCTGACACACATATGTAATATGTCCGCCATTTTGGGCTTCAGTTCGATGTCAATCAAAACTCAATCCTTCTTTTTTTTATTTCATCCATGGTAGCCTCATAGAAAATCATTGCTCTTGGTTGCTAAGGACAACTGATCTCATTAATTCTACGTAAGAATCTACGTCTTAGTCGATATTGAATGAAAAAATTCACTTGCTTTTTATTTTGTAAATAGCTGTAAATTAAAATATACATCGCATGGTGAGCTGAAAAATTACCTTTATTTACTGCCAAACTAAGGACCTACCTTCTATTAAATAAGTGTTTACCTATAACACCTCAATGATACTCAATATTATTATTATTTTTCCTAAAAATTCATCTGAAAATTATATTTTCAGATGAATTCTATCAAAAAGAAACATGACGCAACAATACTGATGAATCATCAGCAAAACGTGTTACCTATGTATTTGGAGTTTTAATATATTTTTTCGTTTTATAACTTGTTATGTTTCTTCTATTTCGGCATATTTCAAACTTTAGTTTATAGATATAATTATACTATCACATATCAGCCGGCAGACGTCCACTGCTAAACACTGCCTCCCCCATAAATCCTCACTTTGGACGCCTATCGGATTTGCTTATAAACTTAATCTTTATAACCATAAACTGACGATAAACTACCTCTATACTTACACACATTACATTTGCCATAAAATAGTTGAGAGGTGGACTGTATAGCCGTGACGCGAACATGACGTACCTACCAATACCAATACATTCAATTTTATTTATTTTAGATTTATACCGGTATGTTTATCGGCTGGCCATTGTCGACCCAGAATAGAGTATAATAGAATAAAATAACACTATTACACATAGAAATACGCACAAAAGGCACAAAAGATATAGGTAGGTACTAAAGTGTACCTAATGATACAATCCGGTAAGAGGTACCTTACCGCGTGCTTAACTCATATCAAACTTACGATAAAAATATATCGACTCAACCCACAGCACGTTTTGCTGACAGCAGTGGCACTAATGACAAGACAATTGCTATATATGTCATCTGCGCAGGTAAACCATAGAGGTTTCATTGTAATACCTGACACGCTTGAATTGTATGAGAAGTGTCGAAAAGGCGCCTCTATGTAGAGGGGAAGCGTTTTTTTTTTTTTAGGGGAAGCGTTTTTTTTTTTTTGCTCTGTGCACTAGTGGAACCAACGAATGGTATAAAACTTTTTCAACAAAGCATAAAGTTTAGTTTTGCCTTGCTATTCAGTAATGGGCCTTGTAAAGGTGAAACATCCAATCATCAATCATCAACAGCCATCAATCAGACATCCACCGCTGAACATAGGCCTCCCCCAGAGAGCGCCACGTTGAGTGGCTGGTCGCCTCCTGCATCCATCGGCTCTCCGCGGTTTTCACCAGGTCGTCGGTCTACCTAGTGGGGGTTGAAACATCCAATAAAACTAGGAAATATATAATTAAAATTATAATATGATGAAATAAACTTATTCGCATACTTTTCATCACTCAACTTACGCACTTTAAATATTTTATAACAAAGGAAACTCACTTCAACATGTTTTTTATGAAACCTATTAAATATTCAAATAAAGGTAAGTAGGTACTTAATAATTCTTATTTAGACAAATAAAATATAGTTTAACTATACTAAAATGCACGTACTCTACACATTAGACAACACTTATATGTTATTTTTTTGTATTCTGTTTTATAATTAGAAATTTAGCATACCGTATATTTCATATCATCTCATTCTAATTTAATACAATACAATGCCTTTTTAAATCTTTATTAATATTGTGTTTGATACCCGAGACGATCAAACACATAATATGGGTTGAATCAAGTCAGTATTTACAAATGTCACGTGTAGCCGTCGTCTCCAGTTGTTGTCAATAAGCCACGTAGCATCAAAACCCTTTAAAGTTCTCATACCTGAGCTAGCCACATGCTACAAGAAAGATGGAATGAAAAAAATTAATAAAACTTAAATAATAGACATCACAATTCGAACAATATAAACCTGCATTATTTAAGGTTCACCATCTAAATTGGTGTTATGTTCAAAACCATTCCTGTATTGCCACTGTACGTTGTTCCCAGTTAAATAACGCCAGTGTTGCCAGCAGTCCCGGCGTTGGGCGGCGTGGGCTGCGTGAACATAAAGGAGGTCGCATTCTGGAGGAACTGTCGCTTCACGAACTCTGTGGTCGCAGACTTGAGGTTCTCTTTGGCACCAAACTTGCATTTGATGTAGCCATACAGGTTAGCCCCGTTCAGTGTGAGTGCTATGAGGACCAGCAACTGAAAGTTAAATGGGTTAAAACAATTATAAACTTCTTAATTGTGATGGGAAGTCAGTAAGAGGCAAGAATTTAGGTTCTAGCGATGCACTACGCAGTCTACGCACGTGATATAGCCAGCAGCAAAATGCATATAGGTAATCACGCTATTATCCCTTATCGCACGGGTGTTCTACCGGATCAACATAGTTACCTATGTTAAACCTTAGAGCATATTGTCGCTTTTCATCAGGTGAGATTGGGGTCAAAGTCCAGCCTAATCATGGATATAAAAAAATTTTTGATTGTGTAAAGAAGCTGTGTGTAAGTTGAATTATTACAGAAGTGTATGTGTGGCTTTCAACTTCCAAATGTTTGTGACTTGAAAAAGATGCGACTAGTAAAATAAATTACACATTAGATTCGATCATAATTTTAATCATGGTGTAAGGCTAACACCATAATGGGAGTGGTGGGTGTGGTGTTACTGTTATGGGCGACCGTGTCACTTAGCATCAGGTAACGACTAGCTCATCACGTCATTCATTCTCATAAAAAAAGGCCTTCTATGCAGGCTGAAATGCACGTTATTATGTTGTAGCAACGGGTTGCTTTCTATTAGATTTTATAGATTTCTATAAAACATACCATCCACTTGAACTTGAGTCCAAACAGGCAGAATATGAAGAACGTAGACCAGATTAGAGGGCACATGATCAGCCCCATCCAGAACAACCGGCTCTCATTCTGGTTCACGCGGTTCTGAAATTATTGTAGCAAGGTTAACGTTTCGGACGGCGATAAATATATGGGGGTCTGGCATAGATCCCTTTCCATCGATAACTCCAAAATGTGAATGACATACCTGTGGAAAAGCGACATCAAGCAGGTAATGTCATTCCCATACGTTTTGGAGTTATCGTTTGGGGTTAAAGCTAATGGAACGGGATCTTTGCTAGACCCCTTTGAAACTCTATCTCGCTCGTGCATTGCGCCGATTATATAGATGTTAATTAAAAACTGAATTTATTTACGAAAAATCTGGCTAAACTAGGCGCTCAAGAATAATATTACAAATTAATTATCAACAAAAATATTAAATTAAATTCAAACTGAATGAACTGATACGATACTAGTCAACTGTGTTATGAGCGATATCGACCTTGCGCCGATCAAAGAATAATGATATTGTAAACTGTAGAAAATGCTTTTATTTCTTTTTTTCAGAATGCTATAAAAGAAAATATAGAGCATAGAGCTGTTATTTCCTTACATTGTTGCTCACCTGTCTGGCTTCGAACACCCAGTGCGACTTGCCGTCGTCGTCCACGTAGTTCCACCAGCGGAGCCCTACCAGCAGCCTCCCTGGAAATAATTTTATTACATCACATCATCCTCATCCGCCAGAAGACATCCATTGTTGAACACAGGCCTTCTCCAAAAAACCCCACTTTGAGCACATATGATATGTAGGGGGTTGTCATAATCCCCATACTTGGCAGGCGTCTTGGTGATCACAGGTTATGGTCTGGTTGGGTATGTAGTGGTGTAGGTAAAAGTGACAATATTTTTGACATAAGTATTAATAAAAACTAGTGTGTATATGTAAGGCACTCACCGCTAATATTCTTAACGGTCCAGAAGTCAGCAGAGAGCAGCAGTATCACCAGCACAAAGCTGGCAATGAAGGAGTCCGAGAACCATCCGCACAGGATGTATACCACGATGGATGCGCACCGGAACACCAGGTGAAAAAACACTATGTATGGGTGCCTGGAATGTTATGATACGGATATGAATCACCGTATGGATCATGGATCATTGTGTGGATTAGGGATCATTTTATAATTAATTATAGGATCACTTTTTGATTCATCTGTTTTTCTTTGTCAAAGACCTTTTTCTCAGGTAGGTAAACTACCTTAAGTTGCTACCCTATCAACAAGCTGCACTTTGGAGTCTGCAATGGGATTATACAACCCAAATCTCCCATCCCTTTTTTACGATCATACAACCAAAAGCTTGGAAACACAGCATCTGTATATGGATAACAAGTCGTACATTTATCATTTGGACAGCAAAGAAATCCTTATCAGCGTCATTGTTTTCTAATGTATAATCTGTGAGTTTTTAAGGCTAGAGTGATCAGGTATCATCTGGCAAAGCAGGCAAGGTTTTTTCACAGATTATTAAACTAAGACTTACATTTTGGTTTTGAAGAAGATTTCTAAAAATATATTATATATAAATTAGTAATCATTTTCATAAATACTTACACAAACTGCTTGTTGGCATTATCCTCCTCCCCAAAGGCGATGGTGTCGTCGTCGAGCAGCGGCACCTGCGGCACACCTGGCTGTAATGGCGCAGGAACACAACTACATCAGCGAAAGCCGTGCAAAGCCAAAAATAAACAAGCTTACTTTTTTTATAAATATACGAAAAAAAAGTTTCTACATTACATACTACAATACAATGAGATACTTGTCTCCAACAGAGACATTGATATATTTCTGGAGTTGTATCCGTTTCAGAGGCAGATAAAAGTCATAGTACGGTTTAATAATTTAATTTAGTTTTTCTTTATATAATTTAATTTGATATTATCCCAAATTTTGATTTATTATCAGTAAATTAATATGTCTATGTTATCATTAGATACTTACCTACATTTTGAATAAAATAAATTGTTTGAAAATGTAACTACATAATGCTTATAATGATAACACCTAATCATTACTAATAATGAAATGATACCATTGTTTCATTTATTAAATTCTTAACTAATATCTATTTCTATAATATGTATAACTAACTCTCTAGTGTATTGTATAATCAATTTTATGATGCAATTAGGCATGCATAGTTTTGGAATGTAATTTAGAACAATAATAATTATTGGCTTATATTTTGTAGATGTACCGATTGCATTCTGTTTTGTGTGCTATTGAATAAATCAATAAATAAATTACTGAGACCAATTTCAAAGGCTTTAGTTGACAGATATAAAACTCCTAAAACTGTTGCTGTTCTTGTCAAATAGAAGACAATATAAGATGTAAGGGATGAATGTATTTTCAGTAAGTTAAGGACTGTCAACTACAGCCTTCTAAGATGGGCCGATTATAAAGTTTATTCCCATTAAAAAAACAAGTTTGAGTCATCTAGTGGGAAGAAAAACTCTTGTCAGATTACTGGTTATGGTAATACATCCTAAGCTAATATCATGTCTTTATGAAGATTGCATTTACCCCCTCATATTCAAAGACGTCACCTCGAGATTACTCCACTCGACTCAACCTCATTTTTGTGTTTTGGTATTTTTAGTTGACAATAAATAAATAACTTGACATTTCTGCGTCAATTTTTCTCAAACGAGAGAAGCGAGGCATCTGTCAACTCAAGGTATGTTGCAATGTATTTTGAGTCGAAGGATTTTTGGAGAAATGTTTTGGAATACACACTGGTTAGACACTGAAAGAATCAAGCATTTTTGCATTGCATATAAATATATATCTTACTAAAATAAGCACCTACTAGGCGTTTGTAAATATATCAAACACTATATGATGCTATTCACCATATTTTTTCCATTTTTAAGTCTTGTTTACTGTTGTTGTTATAGCATGTTTTGTTAGCATTCTTGATGCTCTACCAGTTTTCGATATAGCTTGGAAACCAGTATGTTTTAATTTAAAGGAATAGCTTATTCTCCTTTAAAGTAGGTAACAGCCAACAGCATTGGACCTTTTATGAAAGTTCACCTAAGGTGGATCATGTCATTCGTAGTAAAAGTGGCAAAGATATTTATATTTTAATTAACAAACTTTGCTGAATAGATACTGACCATTTTTAAACTATTACTACTACTAACCATAGGTTAAGTATGCCTCTATTACATATTACACTAGTAGTTCTGCGAACTGTAGAGCTTGCGAGCACAAACGGTTTTGCAACCAGCATGCGATATTAAAATTGTTATTTCATATCATTAGGTTCTTTTTTTGCTGTTGCTACCTTGACAGCTTTACCAGGAAATATGTCTTGAACTCAGATGATTCCAGAAAATCTTATCACTGCAAGTTAGAAATTGGTGTTCGAAGCAATATGCCATCTATGTAAAAGTCGTCGAACTAATTGAGTAATTATATACTTTCAAAATACCCCAAGTAACCAAGGTACCACTTTGATCACATTGTTACGAAAGTTGATCACATTGTTACGAAAGCTACAAACATTTTATGGCAAAGCACCAGAGCCGTCGGCAAAGACTGGGGTCTAAAACCGAAGCTTTGCCGCTGGCTATACACAGTCATAGTGAGACCGGTACTCACATACGGCTGCGTAGTATGGTGGGCTCGCACAAATCTGGTGACAACAATCGCCAAACTACAACAAATCCAAAGACTGGCTTGCGCCCTGATCTGTGGGTGTACAAAGACGACACCCTCGGCAGCTTTGGACGTTATTCTGGGTCTGACTCCCTTGCACCTGCATATACAGCAAGAAGCAATGGCATCAGCTCTCAGAATTAAATCTACAAGCCAGTGGAAAGGTAATTCACCACTCACTGCTCATAGCAGAATTTTAGAGAAAGCAATGAGAATCATACCTGAAGCAAATCAAGGTACGGATAGAATAGCTAGCACGCACCTTGATGGTAGAAGGTATGAGCTGATTACAGAGGAGGGTGCTCTGGAAGGTCTCTCACCCTCTTGGAACATGTACACAGATGGTGCAAAAAATAAGGCAGGAGCAGGTTGCGGGTATCATTCGCCGGAACTTGGAATCTCGGACTCCAAAGCCCTGCACAAAAACACCTCAGTGTTTCAAGCAGAGAACATGGGACTTCTAATGGCGGCTAGAGCACTCCTTTCATCGGATGCTCTAACTGTCCCACCACGATCCGATGAGAAGGAAATTCTCATTTTTACCACTGATAGCGCGGCAACAGTCTATGCACTCAGAAGGCCCACAACCAGGTCGAGAGTTCTAGCAGAGTGCCACACTACTCTCCAAAAGTTGTCTCACAAATGCAGAACAATAGTAAAATGGACAAAGAGCCACGGCTCATGCCCAGGTAACCTTAGGGCAGATTTTCTTGCCAAAGAAGGAACCAAGAAAGAAGTTGGTGTTGACGTCGTAGGGCTCTGCAAACCATCAGCGATGGAAGTGCGGGACTCACTATGTCAGCACACTGAAAAAGAGCACCAAAACATCTGGGATAAAAAGACGGACTGTAAACATGCAAAAGCCGTTTTTCCAACCATTGACAGGAAAATTACTAATAACTTGCTAAAGCTGCAGCGGCAAGATCTTCGGCTTATAGTAGGCCTCATCACTGGCCACTGCAATTTGAACTACCATCTTTATAAGACCGGGGCCACGGATAGCCCCCTATGTAGAGGGTGCCTGAATGAAAATGAGACTGTGGAACACGTGCTGAGATACTGCACAGCTACAGAGGAAGCCAGATACACATCAAGAATGCTGACACAAGTGGACGCACAGCATTCTAGTCAAGATTGTTTGAATGCCTCATCTGCATCAATACAACACCCAACATCAGCAGCACTGGAGCAGTTGTGCCAGCAGCCCAGAGCCACACTCCGTTATTTTAAGGAGTTGGGGTGGCTCGGGTAGATGCTGGTAGAGGGGGAAATGCACAATACACCCCAAGCGGGACGTCAGTGCAGGACTTAGCACCCCCACGTAGAATTAGAATTAGAATTAGAACCAAGGTACCAACCCATCCTGAACTCAAGACTTTGCACCTTATATTTCGACAATCTCTTGACCGTATTTTCTCATATTCAAAATACTTATTTAGAATTGAGTACCCCCTATTTCTACCAAATATTATCAAAATCAGCCGGTATATGGTGCCGCAAATACCACTCAAATCAAAAATCACCCATGACTAAAAAATTCCCTGGACCTGTAGAACCTGTGTACCAAGTTTCATCAAGATTAGTTATGCGAGTATGCGAGTACATAGACAAAGACAAATTTTGGCAAGTTGAAGTAGACTTTCGCTCACTTCGTTTGTTTGGTCAACTAGGCACTAAATTCAGTGTAGTATGATCAACACACACACACCAACATGAGTAAGTGCCTTTAGGGAGACGTATTGTAGGATTTGTAGGTGCCTTACTAAGGGTTTACTTACATAGGGACTTATTTAGAACCTTAACTAGGGGCCTGAATTTAGTGTAATGTAATATGCCCTTATTATTTACATTATATATTGCAACGAAAGGCCTTTAGCATGTTACTATTCATCATCATAATTAACAGCCTGAAGACGTCCACTGCTGAACATAGATCTCCTGCATCCAACGGCTCCCCGCGCCGACTATTGGAGCAGTAATAATGCAATATTGTATAACGTTATATTGTGTATTGTAACATGTTTGGTGGACTAGCAATATGGAAACAGATTTGGGGTTGTTTATTGGTATTCGGCCAGCAAAATCATTAGGTACTATATAAATATTATGATTACAATTAATAGAATGTAGCAAATCAAAACAGCAGAAAATTTAGTTTTCAAGATGTTATTTGTGAAGCTTTTATCAAATAAAGATCGAGCACAAACGATATCAAACAAACTTACGGTAGCAGAAACCATTGCTGGATTATTCATTTTCTTAAATTGTGTGTAAAATTTTACTTATTTACAAATATTACACATCAGCAGACATCACACTTTAATAGGTATATTTTATATACTCTTTGCTTTTGTGTGGTTTCTAATTCTACCACAGGGAGTTTTGGCGGGAACGCGGAAAAGTTCACGTCGTTACATTGTATTATTTTTCAAAACTTTTGCTTTTTCTAGTGTTAATGTTTTAAAATGGTGGCGTTTTACGCATTAAGTGCTGAATTACGAGCATGAGTGAGGGAAAGTGATATAATGTGTGAAAAGAGATTTTTCGTGTTGCTTCCAAAACTCCATAGAAGCTTCTAGTAAAGTTGCCACCACTTTGCTGGAGCATGACTTAGACTGTACTATGACTACTTGACTTAGACTTGACTATGACTATGACTAGGACATGACTTTGCGTGAAATATATTATAACACGATGAAAATATAATACTTGACACTGGCTAAATACACTATGTGTGGAGCCAAAGTATAAGAAAAAAAAAATCTACCACAGAGAACATTGGTATATTTCTACCCAAGGAACTTATATATACCTCTGGAATGCCTACAGCGGATGGAAAAGTGGTCTGAAAAGGACGTGCGAGGCTCTTGTCTTTTTCAGTAGGGTGACCATGAAATGTGCCCCGCAACTTCAGGTGAAGCCGCGGGGCACAGCTAGTTTGAAGAGGTCTTCAATCCCTAGTAATGCACTTTGTTTAGGCACTACGCTGAAACATAGGTAAATACAAACCCACGTGCCCACGAACTCGAAGTCGAAGAGGAAGTAGGACGACCGGACGATCTATTGAAAACCCGAGGGAACTGTTGGATGCAAGCAATCAGCCGCTCAAAGTAGTGTTCCATTTTTTTTACAACGCTATAAGTACTTGCGTAATGGGTCGAAAGCGGATGACTTGTACACAGTTGAAACTTGAAATAAAAAAAATGTAGTGGTTAGTTGAATTTCCTCCTTGCTTTGCCCGTCGTCGCATTTGGCAGGTAGAAAATGTAATGACATATTGTTAACGCTATTAAATACGTTTATTTGAAAATGAACGAGTGATCAGCTGTGACGAGGTGCAATCCTCCATCCCTTTCACTCCCACACAATATCCGCTCCCCATCCTTGTCGTAAGCGCATAGATCGTAAGAATTGCGTCGTGGATGACAGTGTGCATCTACCAACCGTTCGGAGAGTAATATATTAAAGCTTACGTGAATAATCTCATAGAAAACCAATTGTTCTGGACATTGTGGTAACAAATAACTATTTGCTGTGCTGTGCTGTGCTCGTGCATCTTGGAAAAACCAAAAAACTTAGTGCGGGGCGCCCCCGGAATCAGCTGTATTTGGAACGGGCGTGAGTACCTATCTTTTCCCTCCTTGCCTTGCATTTTTGTCACATCTGGGTGTTTTCTGAGCATTAACGAATAATTACTTATTTAATATTGAACCAGCGCAAACACAAAAAAAAAAAAAAAGTTTGGCATTTGTCATCCTGTCAAAAGGAGATTGTCAAACTCACATCTGTCAATATCTTGGCCAGCCTCCCTATTACGAAGGAGCTAGCAGCGCTGCTGGCGCGTGTCTGCCTCTCAACTACTGTCAAAATTGTATGAAAATTGACAGCAGTTAAGCGGCAGACGCACGTCAGCAGCATGGCTAGCCCCTTCGCTGGTAAGCGTATGGGAATACCATAGGCGATAAACGAAAAAGGTGAGTTATTGTCAAATATATGCCCATTTTAGCATGAAAATAGCAATTTCAATAACAGTATGTATGTATGACGGCAAAATTGAAATATGACACGGTTTTGTCAAAATTTGACAAAAAGGCTCAGCTGTCTGTCTGTCTGTCACCAAGCTGTGTCTCATGAACTGTGATAGTTAGAGATTTGAAATTGTCATAGATAGTGTATTTCTTTTGCTGGTATAACAACGAATACTAAAAAACAGAACCAAATAAATACTTAGGGGAGGGGCGGTTTTTTTGCTCGTTTTTTAGTTAATGGTACGGAACCCTTAGTGCGCGAGTCCGACTCGCACGTAGCCGGTTAATTGTTTGTAATTACTCCAAAGCTGATTGGAACAAATACCGCTCCATACTTAATGATAATGTATTTCTGTCATCTCATACTTACCAGACCACAGATGAAATTGACTCCACTGTTATTAGTCTTCAGAACACAATAATCAAGAGCAGAGATGCATGTATTCCCACTCGAACTTTGAAGCCCTGGAACGCTACCATACCACGGCGCATAAAGCGTCTTATTCTTAAGAAAAATCGGCTTCGTAGACATGCTGCTACAGAAACTGTACCTTTGTTGCGTAAACAGCTAAATCAAAAAATTCACAAGCTTCAGCTTGAGATTAACGTTGCTTTAAAATCGCACCATGATAGAAAATGGGACGTCAAACTGAATAAGGTAGATAACCCTAGCACTGATCTCTGGCGCGTTGTGAAAAGCCTGCGATCCAATCCTTTTTCGCCGGTAGCAGCCCTCAAATCTAGTGACGGCACTCTGACTACAAATAAGCAAAAACAGTGTGATGCTCTCGCTGATGCGTTTCTTAATAACATGCTCCTGACCCACAGTTGGCTCAGTGATGAGCAATCAGCTATTGACTGTTCCATAACAGCCCTAAACACTCACCCTCCTGACAGCTTCAGTGTTACACCAGTTCGCCCCTTTGAAGTTAAAAAATTCATACACAAACTCAAGACTCGTAAAGCTCCTGGGCCGGATGATATATCAAACCTCCTCATTAAAAATATATCTCAAAAGTGCATAGTACTGCTCACAAAGATATTCAATGCATGTTTTATGCTTAATTATTTTCCACCTGTCTGGAAATTGGCTAAAGTTATAGCTATACACAAACCAGGTAAAGATTCTTCTATTCCTACATCTTATCGTCCCATCAGCTTACTCCCTTGTCTTGGCAAATTATTTGAAAAACTAATTTATGCTCGCTTGACTCGCGTGACTAGTAATATGCTAATAAATGAGCAATTTGGGTTCCGTTCAGGTCATTCGACAGTCCAGCAAGTAGCCAGAGTTGCTGAAACAGTGGCACATAATCTCAACTTAAAACTTTCCACGGGCATGTTTCTCTTAGATATCGAAAAATCTTTTGATACCGTTTGGCACGAAGCACTCTTGCATAAACTAATCAATTTAAACACGCCAATGTTGTTAGTTAAATTAGTTAAATCTTACTTAACTGACCGCTCTTTTAAAGTCCACATAAATGAGTGCTCATCTTCTCTTAAACCTGTACCAGCCGGAGTCCCTCAGGGTTCCATTTTGGGGCCTCACCTATTTTTAATATTCCTTAACGACATACCTATACAGACTCGAACAAGTTTAGCCTGTTTTGCAGATAATTCAGCATCATATACTTCCTCTAAAGATATAGATCTGATAACCGGGAGACTTCAGCTATCTATAGACTTACTTCTGTCATATTTTACTAAGTGGAAGCTTAAAATCAACGCTGCCAAAACTGAAGCCATATTATTTACTAGGCAGCGCTCTCTTCCTTCACGCACACTACACATAGACGGCTTCAACATTCCTTGGAGTCGCTCTGTTAAATACTTAGGCGTTACTCTCGACTATAGGCTTAACTGGTCCGAAAATGTCGATAGACTACGCTGCAAGGGCATTAAAGCTCTAAATGCATTAAGTATTGTTCTCAATAGGCGTTCTTGCCTTAGTAGTGAAACCAAATTGAACATTTATCGCACCTTGGTCCGTCCCTGTATAACATATGCATGTCCGGTTTGGAGTGGTACGTGCACCACTAACATGAATAAACTTCAGGTCATTCAAAATAAGGCTTTGAAATATTCATACAATACACCAATGTACAAAAATCTTCACAGACTTCATATTGAAATTGGCCTACCAAATTTAACAAATTATATCTACAAGCTTTCTAAAAAATTTTATCTCCATAGTAATCCAAAAAATAAAAACACTTTAGTTAAAAATATTTGCAATTCTCGAAAGATAGATTCAACTTATGTCGATAAATACAAACGTTACAAGCTGCCCCATCACTTATTTCTCGACACCGATGTATAAGTGCTATAAGCCGGGCGAGCGCGGGCGCCCCGCCTGCTGCTGCCACTCGCGCCATACAAGCCCGTATTATCTAGCATATGAAGGCCGGTATCGCGAAGCGCGACTTGTAGCGGGCCGCGTGAGCTCGCTCGGTAGATATATCTTACTCGTCAGTTCTTGTTGCTTACTACCCACTGCCGTGCCACTGCGTATGAGTTTTATTTGTGACTACCGCCCTAAGCTGCACAACAACTTAAAATCATGCCTATAAATGTAATGTTACACTAAATCTTACATAGCAATAACTTTCTTTCTTGCTAAAACATATTATAAAATCATATTTTCGTAAACTATTAAACAATCCATCTATTAGTTTTATATAAGCGCCTAAGCTTGCAAAACATATTTAATTAATTTTCTTGTCGCTCCTAGGATATAATGTACACTAGGAATGTTCAACTATGTATTTTTCTAATCAATAAAGACATTTTAAATTGAATTGATTGAATTGTTTGTAAATACATATTTTTATAGCAGTATCGCCTGCTCAGCGTAATCTACAGATCAACTTGTAAAGAAAAAATTTGAATCACGATCATTTTCAATGTTTGTATTCCAAATTACAATGTACTTATATTTGAACGTGATACGTTTTTGTTATTATAGTAGAAAACCCAGAGAATTCACCCTATTTACATAGAAAAACAAACACATCGCCTTCCATTTAATTTTATACCCACCACCAAGATTCAAAGAGTAATATTCCCTGCTATTTGTCAATTCGAGAGAATGTTATCCACTTATCGCCGAGGCCGTGCTCTGAAGCCGGGTGTAGCGAGAGTAGCGGGATAATAATGTCTACGATAGCCGTCAAAGGGGAATATTCCATTCCTTTCCTCGTTGCCGTGCTACGAAAGGTGGAGGGGGGAATATTTCAACTGACAGGTGGAAAAAACCGGGGGAACGCCGTTTTGTCCACATGCCGTGCTAGGCCCGCAGGTTCCCATAAAAGTATATTCATTAGAAATCCTATGTAGTTGAAGGACGAATTGTGTATTTATATTCAAATAAAATAAAAACTCCAGTCTGAAACAACAGAAAGAGCTTCTTTCTTGTGTTATAAAACCTTGATGAAATATTAAAAAATATTCCTACCAAGTTAGAATATTATTTTGCACTGGTATTCTTAAGAAAAAGACAGCGGGCTCTTACGTTACCTCCCTCGGACCGCGTTTCTCTCTTGACACGATGCAGCCTATTATCGGCTTTATTGCTTTATAGAGTTAAAGGGTAGTATTGTATAATGTTTGATTACTTGTTAGTCAGTGGTAAGCGTTCCAGAGGTATAGTATACGTATTCCTTGGTTTCTACCTTAGAGCATTTAAAAAGGGAGGTGGCAAGGCAAGGCGTTCCCCTCTGCCGGTCATATGGCGCTACTTGGTCATTTACAATATCATAATGTGCGTGTAGACACTGTGTAACTACGCTAGTTTATATAACGGTGTGCGTGTTTTAAGATGGTGTGTGGCGAGCGTTTACACGCGTGTCTACCTCATCCCCCGTAGAAAATGGCAGAAAAATGGTGATTGCGGATTATAACGTTAACATCTCCATTTATAGATGCTCTAAGGTTTCTACCATATCCCTCCCTACCTACTCTGTGGTTTCTAAAAAAATCTATAGATATTATTTTTTATTTACACATTGCAAAAATCCATCACACAGAGAGCACAGAGTACATCACAGATTACTTTGGGTGCGTTCTAGTTGGTGTTATTTTTTTGTAAATGGAGGTGTCCATTTTGCGACTTCCGGTTAGTGGGGTAAACTTTCCCCACTAGGGACCTCCACTTTTTACTTTGCTTGACGGAAATGCGGGGGCGGGCGTGATAAATGAAAAGGGTGTATACTTAGCTCAATATTTTGTTTAATGCCTCACAGAAATTTAAATAGATTCGTTTCCATGTAAAATTCTGTCATTATTTCCTCTGTGATAGCGGCGTCCATCACTGTACCATTTGGAATTCTAACTTTAACATAATTAAAAGGATAAAACAATAAAGTTGCATTGCCATACAGAACCACCAAAATAAGAGATGATGAGGAAATGGAGAAAAAACATGCAACTGAACACAATGTTCACATTACTAACATTAAAGAAAGCTACAATCGTCTAGAACGATAACGATTGTAATAATTGTAGAAAAAGTATCTTTTGGGACATGTAATCAACCAAAGCAGTACCCAGCCACCCACTAAATAAGAATAAAAATAAATTAACCCTTAGTTACTCACGCCTAAAAACATACGTAAGTACTTGCATTGTTATTTTATTATTTATTGTTAATTTCGATCACAAAAAATCGTTCCCATGGAGTATAGAACCTTCATAGAAAGATCAACAAAATGGTATTATATTTGTATTCCTCACACGTATCGTTACGACAGTGGTGAAGGAAATAAACTAATATATAGTTATTAGCTACGCTTGCCATAAGCACCATACCATTTTTTCCACTCGAGTCCTATACAAATCTGTCAGACTCATTATAACCCGATGAAATTACATGGAGCATGCAACAACAAAGTTTTGGCTTGCCTACCCATTCCACCTGATATAAAACTATTTAAATTGGTAACCAATTGGTAATAGACCATCAAAAAGGTTACGCATGCAAAATATCCAAGTTCTCTCTTAATTATACTCAAATAAGGGCCTACCCGCCCCGCCTGACATTTTAAATTGGTAGGATTAAAAGAGCTCCCAGTGTTCTAAAAAAGTGGTACGCTTGACACAATCAAGTTTTCTCTTTGAAGGTTCTATACTCTATCGTCATTCCACTGGCAAATAAAAGTGGTCACTGTGAGTGTATTTAATTTGACAGTTTGGATGCTTAGAGCATCTTTAAGTGGAGATGTTAACGTTATTCACAATTTTTTGAAAATTGCTACGGGGTATGAGGTAGACACGCTTAGCACACGCGCAAACGGCTACGGCTTTTTCGTTCTAGGCATTCTTAGCATCTACTGGAACGCACCCTATACACGTACGGCATCACGTACATATATAAATTATACACTCTTTGATAGATCTGTCAATATTCCGTAAGGAAGGAGGATTGTATTGTAGTCTGTGGTCAAACGAAGTGATTATATTCTCTTTGTCTGTGGTCAAAATTTTGCACTACGAACTGGCACACGCAAAGCTGTTTACAATTTCGCGACGTACTTTGTGTTTGTTTGTTGTTAAAAAGTGTAGTTTTCTGGCTAGCCCAGGTTTTTGCGCACCGTATCGTATGATGCGTTCATGCGGCGGGGCCGCCGGAGGTCGCGCGTGCTTGTGATCATCGTTTAGTGTTGTGACAGGTGCAAATTTTGCGTAACGACATGGGTGCAAAGGCGAGCACGGCGAACGGAGGGCAGAGTCCCCGGGCCAGGACTTTCTCGACGAGCTCCAGCTCGGACGTGGTGTCGGGCGGGGCAGGTTTCAGCCTGCTGCGGGCAATCCCTGGGATCCAAGTGGCGAGTGACAGGCAGCGCGCGCGCTCGCTGTCTTCTGTCCCCGACTTGCACTCGTCGCACGAGGCGATTGCGATCCCGGCCAACTCGGCCAGCTTCGAGGCGTCAGCGGCAGCTAGTCCCGACACCGACTCGAGCTCCAACGATGACGTGGGGCCCGTGCCCGGCACCTCGCTCGCGCTCGGTCGCGTCTACGCGGCGCACTCTCTGCCTTCTCACATCTGGTCCATTAATGGTGAGTATCCTTTGTTAATCTGGAGGCTTACAAGTTTAGTCACCCCACTCTATTTACATTTTACATCCCTGCAGCAACTCAATTTTTATCATCGAGTATGTGTAAGTTCAACTATTTATATTCTATCTATATTTATATTTATAGTGTATGTAATTGAGAAGTAATTTGAGTCACTAATAAATTGACTTGAGCACGGGAATAGTCATTAGGAAGAACGGAAAATTAGCCTGAACATGGAAGAACGTGGAAAAATGTAGTCATTGTGTTGTGTATGTTAAAAGCTAGTTTCCAGTGTACTTGTTTGGCCCAACACCTCACCAATACGCAATAAATATTGAATGCTAATGTTGTGCTATGCAGATATAAAATTGTTTATAAATTAGCTCAAGTTATTCAGTTATATTGGATGAGGTATCTGTATTAGTTATAATATTATAATCTGTGACCATACTCTGATGAAAATAATATAAACTTGAGAATCAGGGAGATTCATTGGTAATCTTGACCTTACTTATCTAATAACTATAACAGTTTCAACTTCTTTGAAACATCACACATTACATTCCATAATAATCTGAAATGTAATGCAGAAGCAGAATAACTGATGACAGTGGTGTGAAACAATCTCTAGAATATGACCATTACCCAATTATTGTTAACTAGCTCATATCAACACAACAGCGAGCACTAATGTCCCATGGGACAGGAGTGACACTCATACATATAACAAAAACGAAGCTCATATCCAAACATAATTAAAAGTTTAAACCACAGTGTAGGGTAACTTCTTCTTTGTTATTAAAGTGGTTTACTCTATATTTCTGGATGTAATTGTAAATTTATGGCTAATTCCTTGTAGTTTGTTCTGGGATAAACTGTTGCAAAGCTTCCTAGGACATTATTTCATATTTTCAATGTAATGGACATGTCCAATAAAGATTCTTTCAAGTCTTCATAGCAATTGGCACTTTTACAGATCAAGAACAATCTTGTTTATTAGAAAAGTCTTAGTTTCCCTGTAAGAAAATGTTATATTCCCAGTTTTTTTTTTAATTTAAGATTCAAATCACTGCAGGATTTTGCAGCTCAAACAAGGCAGTTGTAGGGTTATATGACAATTTAACCTGGTTTGAAAAAGTCAAATTCATTCATTATTATTAATCAGGTAAATGTTATGTTACAAACAGACTGTTGAGTTGTGTGCTGAGTTTTTGTCAGAATCCAAAAGGCATGTGTACAAATGAGATGTTGTATTATCAACCAGCTATCACGGATGGTAGATAAAATTGTATTTCTCTTGTTTTACTCCACTTTACATGGAAGCAAGTGTGAAGAAAGTGACATAATATAAATCAGTGTAAGGTAGAAAACTGACTAATGATGGAAAGACAATTCAATACATTCAATCAATTCTCTACTGTATAACAATAGATGAACAAATAGATGTACAATAAAAAAATATATGAGTGTCATACATCTGACATTGCTTGGATTAAGCCATTCCTTCTCATTAAGCCAATAAACTATCAATTAAATACTGATAACAGTTGTGGCTTCTTTACTGAAACCCATAAGCAGCAATCATCACTATTATCAATCATTTGATACTATTATGTCATGTCTATTACTATTACTATTATTTAATTTGACATTTTATGTTGTTTAAAATAAATAATATGTTTCCTATTATATTTACTTATATTTAGTAAAATAAGGAGGTAAGGAGGAGGAGGGAATTGCGGGCAAATATCAGCAACTTTCTTCTTCTTGGTACAAAGACAGTTAAGAGTATAGGCACCTAGCAGCTCGCATCTAACCGCGCCTCGTCCCCACAGATGTCACCACACGCACCATCAATAATTTCTCTGCGTCCGTCCGTCTAGCGCTCCCGTCTATAATTCGGGACACTTTTCCGGGTTCCCGGTGCGCCTACGCACGTCGCATCCAGCCGGCCCGGCCTCAGTCGAGTCCCGATCGTCGGAGAGGACGCACGTAACTGTAACCGAAATAAGATGTATCGCCGCCGCTACCGCACCACTTTGGGTCTTGGACTGGGGTCCTCCTTCTCATCCAGTTTCTCGACGACGCTTTCCTTCAGGGCCACTACCACCAACCACAGCTCTCACGCGGCGCACTCCACGCCGACAGATACGGTGCGATCTGATGCGCGCGCGACTGCAGCTAAGCTCAAGTCAAAGTATGAAAACGCCGGTACTGCTCAAGGTTGGTTGTGATTTATCCTAGACGATTAGTGTGTGATTTATTTACAACCCCCTTTATTCCCCATTTCTTTTTATAATAATGGGAGTTAAACTGTGAAGTGTTAATAGTTATAGCAGATTCCTTTAATGGAAATTCTAATCACTAATTAATATTTTAAATTTAATAATTAAGATAATTAACGATACTTATTGTATTATGTACACAAGAGAAGAATTTAACCACTAACTATATGAAATGAGTGATGAACTCTATCAAAACTAAATCAAATCAAAATCTCAACACTAAATAGGTACTTTTAATCAACAATTAAGGTTTTTCTTTCTTTATAAAATAAATAAATAACGCCCAACGATCACATACATAGATCCTGGACCCTAACTAGGATTCCCTTTCATTCTTTTTTGTTATTTTTTTTTTAGGTTTTTTCTTTGGTGTTTAATTTTTTATCATGCAAGCTTACAATAACAAGCACTTGCAAAGTGTGAACGTTTGAAACCTTTTAATGATAATAATACTCGAAAAGTCGAAAACACTTGTTTGAATACAAAAACAAATCCTGAAAATTGGCGTCAGCAGAGCAGGCCGAAAAACTACATTTACCGTCTACGGTAAATTACGTGGAAATTAGCGATCCCATGCTGCTCCGGCAACTTTACCCTTCCGTTAGGGGTTCAACTGTGACTGTATAGTGTCGAGCACGGCAGTGTAACTTATTGTAGTTGTACAACCATTCGTGTTCGGAAATGTTATTTCAAACAATTTTTAGAACGTTTAGTTGTGTGTTAAATACGTTTATTGTTGAGCTTATACGTTGTACAATAATTGCTAACTAAATATTTTTTCTTTTTACCCTGCAGTGTTTTTATAAAGCACTTTATCTCTTATGCCATTTTAAACTTGGATAAAAGATAATACTGTAAGTATTTACAGTAGTTACTTTTAGTGCATTTGTGCATCATCGTGTTCCGCCCTTTGTCGCTTTCTATTTTGGGTCGGGCGGCACATTAGGTACCCTGTCATATGGTACTGCAGTAGCTGGGTTTTTTCAATAATAGTAATATATCACCTGCCTGACACTGATTCCTTAGAAACGTGGATGCGTTGTCACAAGCTGTTGTGTTCTTTTTTTAATTTTAGTGTTTTTAGTAATGTGAGTCGCCATCGACTACGTCTGCCCCGTACAAATTATCCGCCACATAGTTATTTTATGTTTCCACTGCTCTGATCCAACTGCTAAGGTGTGCTCTGGGTTCCAAAACTTCCATAGTTGCTTTTTATAACACCCACGAGATGAGATGGATAATGAATTATCCTTTTACTTGCCTGGGAATTACGTAGTTACAGAATTATTTCAGCAGATTATAGAGAGGTTCTACAGTACAGATTTGTCAGGTTAACATCGGTCTTACTTTCGACTGAACAACCAAAAACCGACCGTAAAGCAAATCAGAAATTGACCATCCGATTCGGCACAGCACAACTTCGGAAGTTGAACAATAACTGGCACGGCAGTAAAACTTTGCTTTAGTTGCACAACACAGACACTTTCCTCTTGCTAAATGTACAAATGCATTTTAATTTTGAAGTTCTTTATGTTGTGTTTTCTTGTTCTAAGAAACAGTAGTTTCCAACGTCGATCATCATCATTTATTTCATTATTTGTAGCTTGGTGTGGCGGTCATTTTACAAATGACGGGCCCGATAGGTCAGTTGGTAGTATCCCTGCCTTCTGAACTGAGGGCTGTGGGTTCGATTCCTACCTAAGACAAACATTTGTGTGATGAGATCATAGATGTTTATTCTGTGTTTAGGTGTTATATTGTATTCTATGTAGGTCTCTATTCATATTTATTTAGTTATTATTTTATTTATTTATTTATGAGCTTCTACTAAGGTCATCCATCCCTGTCTATCCTCCCTAGGGTATGTTGAGCATTAAATTTAATCAGTATTTTTATCAATTCATTTCGCTCTATTAATGTTTGTCAAGGTAATGTTAGAGACAACAAGTAACACTTCACTTTCATGCACGTATAGTTATATTTCAGGCAGTGGTTTCATCTGATATTTTAGACACTACTTCACACGATTTTTTAAACACCAATCTTATGTAAAATTTGAGTAACTACGTACGTAGTAAACGTAAAGATCACAGATGAAAACTAATTTGACATCACAATATTAATTCGCAAGTTCACATTTACTGTCTGTTTGATCTGGTAATGGTTGTAACAGCTAAAGCTAATCTTGCGACAGCTAAGACTAATATTAATATTATACATGTTTTACGATTTAGTGGAAGCATTTCGATCGGCGGTGACGTTACGTCAAATGTCGTATTTATTGGTCGGGGATCCTCGTCGGTTGTTTACGTGACATAGATTTTAACGACCGTTTACTTGGTTTTAGATATTAAATTTATTTATTGATCAAAATTATGTTTCCTATGGAATATTAAAATGTCGGTTTTCTAAGCTCTTCGGTTTTTGATAAATAAGTCATGGGGTAGTAAGCTTTTTACGATCGGTTATTTTTGAGTGCCAGAAAAGAGTCGACTTCCCGATGTCCATAAACAATCAATTGGCATTTTAAATGTTCTCGTGGCTTTGGCTGGTTACCTCCTGAGTTAGACACATTACAGCTCAAACCCATTCGCATTAAACTTTGCACTAGTAACTAAAGTTCAGTTTATTCCACCCATCAGGCTTGCATCCAGGCCAGTGGTGCAATTACCCATTTCCAACTAACGTCAATAAATAATCCGTGCGTAATGTTCGGTCTAACCACGCCGAATATAAACAGCAGCAGAGGCGGGCATTTCGTAACTTTCTACCAGTTAGCGCGACATTGAAACGACGAAGTAGAACGTTGCGACACCAGCGGACAAGGTCTTCTAAAACTAATAACAAGAAAAAATCAAAGTGAAAATAACTGAACACGAAAATATCAAATTCTGTTAAATGGGACAGCGGAATACGCGAAATATGCAGAATGGACGTGTTTGTATACAATCGCTTTGCAGTCAACATTTGAGGGTAACTTCAGAGCTCTTAGTAATGTTCCTATTAGTAAAGCTGGGGCATTCCAAAAGACGACTCACCTTTAGATATATTCAATCACTCAATCAATGATGATTATGACTATGCAATATTATTCGTAAAAAATTGTTTAATAAAGGAACGAGAAAAAGTAGTGTAAATCTATTTAAAATTATTCTGCTGCTTTATTTATTTTATTTTAAAAGGCGTGCAATTTTTTTTTAGCGTATAAAAATGGTGTAAGAAATGGCTACCTACTTTAACAATTACAAATCATAGGTTTAACCAATGATTAGATCCCTAGGGAACTTTAAACACAATAGCCCTTAGGGTTGAAGTTAATATACAAGGCAGAAGCCCTATCCTCCACATCGTTAACCAGAGTATAGTATCCATGTCGGAGGCAAGATCCCCATGCCCAATTAGCATCAGTACGCCAGTTATGTGTCTGACCTGCCATAATTATACAACTAATCCCAAAATGGTTGGCGCACGCCGCATTGTTTACTAACCAGGCGTATCAATAGATTAACCTGGCGTTTGTTAATCAGGGTCAGGTTAATTATCGTGTTCATATTTACCTAGTATATTTTTTGAGATATCATACTTGTATAATATTCATCATCACATCATCATCATCATCAACAGCCTTACGACTTCCACTGCCACATTGAGTGGCTGCTTGCCATCTGCGTCCATCGGCTCCCCTGTGGTTTTATTTTAACCAGATGTTCGGTCGATCTAGTGGGGGGCCTACGAGGCGTCTTCCGGTTCGTGGCCGCCACTTGAGAACCTTTCTTCTCCATCGGTTTGTCAAGGTTGTCATTGTTTATTCTGAGTTCAGAATATTAAAAGATTAATAATATTGCTACCGTGGAAAGGTTACATTCGCCGAATTTGCTTGATTAATAGAACTTAACTAAGTATAATCAAGTACTTACTTTGTTATATTCTTTTTTTTCGACTTCCGACATAGGTAATTTCTTAATGTCCACCAGTCTTTGAACTTCGTTTTTTTGTGTGTGGTATACTATCTGAGCCCCGTGGCTTCACTTGCGTGATTTGATATCTATCCCACAGGAAGTGGGGAACCTTAGTTTCCCGGGATATAAAGTGTCCGTAGAATAAATCCTATTTTATTTAGGTCCTAAACATATCCTCATCAAACTCCACTCAGTGCTCTTTAAAAACAGTATCAGGATTGGATAGTGAGATAGGATATGAGGATAGGATAGTAAAATAGGGTAGGATAAGATATCAGGTGAGGGTAGTAGGATAGGGTGGGATGGAATAATAGGAGTTAGTAGGTTAGAATGGGATTCCTATTCATCATACAAAATCATCGATTAAATAAGTACTTTACCAAAAAAACATTTTTACCGTGTCTTACATTTTAGTCGCTTCATTTGATTTACGACTGTTTGCTTCGATATAAACCTGGTATTAAAGTGTATCTCTAACCATTTGATCTCCCATCAATGAAAGGCAGGTTCATCGAAAAGCGTGCCGCAGTTAATAGTTCCAAAATAGAGTTGGGTTGCCACCTGGCGTGGATATTTGGCAGTGCCGCGTATCCGGAGCGTTCAACCGCCCCACTGACTTGTCCCACTTCTGGTATAAATAGTGCGCCGGCGCAGGCTATTGGCAGTTTTGCCGATGTCTATTCGAGGAATGATGTGGTTATCGCTGCGTTCTGCGTTACTACTGGTGCTTATAGTGATTGCAGTCGCTGCAGTAAATATTATTTTTAGAAATGTAACTGCTTCGTTACTGATGAAGCCTCTTAGATAAAATTAATTATCGTCCAATACTTTCTACGCAATACTACGGAAATTAAACTGTATAACTGTTTTAATCTTACCAGCTGTAAAAGTTTTTAAAGTATACTTCAATGATAGTAATCTCTACCTTCATTCAACATCCGGGCGGGACAGGTTAAATACAAAGTCCACGCAGTCCTAAACATATTAACACAATTGTTTTAACGTATGGACACTTAACGATCTCATATCGTCTTGATGCCCGCTTGGATTGTAGCCAGGTCGAGTGTTTATCTTGCACCAGTATTGGAGGTCTGTGAACCTCAGGGATATGGTTGCCAGGGGAAGATCGTCTGGTACAGATCCGGGGTCTGACACTGATGAAACCGCTGAAGCTTCGAAGAAATCACCAACCAAACTGTTATTGGAAAGGGACTCATTGAAGCGTTACAGGCTTCGTTTCTGTACAAACCTGCGGTTCAGGCTTACTTTTGTTTTTAGCAGTATGTATGTAGCTCTTCTCTTCATTATGGAGTTTTCACAATTTGATGACCTTTTTGTCTGGTTTATAATGGCGCTTTCGTTTTTTCGGTTTGGATCTATATTCTGCCAACCCTGATCGTATGATTGCACTCTAGGCGCTTGGCAAGAAATAAAAGTTCTCCATTAACGTCACGCGTGGGATTGGTACATCGCGAAGGGTCATTGGTCGGATCACAGCTTCCTCGATGTTCGCCAATGTAAGTTTTCCGACAGCTTGACATGAGTAACAAAGATCCCGCCGCACGATCAGGTCATTTGCATTTTGGTCATGAACCGAACTTGCATTTGGAATTGCTCCAAAAAGACACAAGTTTTTGGAACCGGATTTAAAAAGACTTGATTATTGTTTCTGATATTTTGAGAAGGTAAAGTGACATTGCGAATATTAATATTTCAACGCTAGCTGAGCGATCGTATTAGTTTCGACACTAACCTACGACAACCGTGAAAATTACTTGTTGAAAAATATCAGCATAATAGAGCGTGTGTCGGCAGTGTCGGCACTCTGCACTGGACAGCTGCTGGACATAATATTATAACTGTTCAATGGTTTCGCGCATTACGTAGCGACTGAACGAGATGTAAGTTTTGCAATTTTGAAAATAAGACCTGATTGCCGTACTGGTTTGCGATACATAAAAACAGTGTCTGAAGGCCAGTTGCCGAGTCTCGAGTGTTCGCGGTTTCGTGCGGGCTCCGGTATTTTTAGCCTGTCGTCGGCTTGTAACCGGCTCCCTCGACACTGCAAAACCCCGGCTCGGACCGATCGATTAGTTTAGTGTAATCTATGATAGGAAAGTTGGCGAGTTTTGGAGCTTTCGATAGAGCCTTGAATCTAATAAGCGATGTTGTAGAAAATATTTTGGAATTTGCAAATATAACATAGGTTCAAACTGGTGTTTTCATGTTTATGTTGCACCATTGGACCGGAAACTATAAACTTTGAAATCGAATATAAAAACTATCAATAGCTTTTATTTTACTTCCGCTCGATACTCGCCCATTTGTCATAAAAACGGGATATATTTGAAAACGAACATGATTTATGATCTCTGAAAGAAACTCCCACCACTGTGTAGTTACTTGTTAAATAACCATTTCTGATGTAAACTTTTGTAAATAAAACATGTTAAAGAAGATTAATATCTCTCCGTAGAACAGAGGTTCCCTTGGCAGTGACACGGTCGCCTGCTCTAATAAGCCGGTGGCATTAATCCGTTTTTTTACGCGCAGACTAAATATATCCGTGATGTTATAGTGTAGCCAACGAGTATATCGGTACTCTATTAATGAGCTATTTATTCCGTATGCTGATATCGTTTAATGCTGGTCTCGAGGAAAAGTTATTGATGTTATTTAAGGAAAATACACGCAGAAGCCGAGTATTGGTGTGGTGTTGGGTAATGGGTACTGAACTACTTAGCGGATAAGAGCAGACTGAAGTAAAGTTATGGAGAAAGCTATCTATGATCGGTGTTTCCTTGCGAGATAAGATCTGGAATGATGAGATCCGCAGGAGGACTAAAGTGACCGATATCTTATTGAATTAGCAAATTGAAATGGCAATGGGCAGGCCACATCGCTCGTAGAACTGACAACCTATGGGTAAGAAACGTTCTCGAGTGGCGACAACGATACCGAAGCCGCAGTGTAGGTGGGCCACCCACTAGGTGGACCGAAGATCTGGTGAAACCCGTGGGGAGCCGATGGATGCAGGAGGCGAGCAGCCGCTTAAAGTAGCGCTCTCTGAAGGAGGCCTATGTTCAGCAGTGGACGCGTTCAAGCTGATGATGATAGTGTAGAGGTAGACTTCGGATTCGTATATTTAGTAGAAGTTCACTAGGTTCATTTCATACGATAGAGGTTTTCAAATCGAGTACGCTCACTAGAGATCGGGAACCGTTGCCGCTTCAATTCCTTTGCTAGTAGGATTGCAGTGGCTTTCAGAAGTTTTAATCATTGGCTCTGCCTTTTTGACTGCTGTACTGTCTGCAATGTACAGTTTTTAGTAACGTACCTAAAAAGCTATCAATATCCAAGTTCGACGAAACGGAAAGTTGTTCGTGTAAATATTTATCGCAGAGTAAAACTGTTTTTACCTGTTTTTCTTGTTTGAGGAAAATGGTCGGATTTCTTTTTATGTTCGGAACTTTTCTTGCATTTATTGTGTTTTTCTCGTTGCTGCTACATAATGTATAACGTGTGTTCTACGTATTGTTTTTTGCATATTATTATTATGTAGTGCATGTATTTCCATGTAGTATTTTCTTTTATGTGAATTACTATTGGTGTTGGTGTCAATTAATTATTGTCCTATAATCACGGATATATTTGGATGTTTGTGTTTTTACTTTAAAAATCCATTAAAAGTATAATCCAACCTCCTTCAGAATGTAGCCTATATTATAGTGGTCCTTGAGACATCGACGTTTCCAAAGTGGCTACTGACTGACGTTGTATTTGGAGGTAATCGTATCGAAGCACGCGATGTTTTCACGCTAGTTTCTGTTACTGTATTAGATGTTCCGTTAATCAGTTGGATGTGGTTAATGTGTCAAGTCCAGATTTCTTAATAGTTATTGTTTTCATAAATATGTTTGCCAATATCTGAGACCGTCATCTTTTTATGTTATTCACCCCAGAACAGAACTGATGATGAATCTATCCCCAGAATCTACCCGCGTGATTTCGGTAAACATTGTATTTTTTATCGTTCTTTTGGTGTTATATATATTATATTAAATCAAATAGTGTAAAAGTTGACGGAGTGGGGAGCAAACAAAAGTGTGACTTTTCTTTTGACCGAGCTTTTTGATACATTCTGCTATAAATTACGTTATTTAGTCGTTAATAAATGCGGGCAACTAAAATATTGTGATCTCAGTAACGCGTGCCAAACCGCATTCGAATTTCAACAGTATAAGATTGTCCCATCCCAATTTTAACATACTGTCGCGGTAACGTAACGGCCTTACCCTCATTGTCTCCATTTCAACGAAGCAAACCCGCATTGCCGCATATGTCTCCATCCGAACTAATTAAAAACGTCGCATGCTCTCCAAGTGAATAACCCTCGAGCGGAGTAATTGTGCGCTATATATTACCGTATACGCCGTATATCTCAGGACAGACAGACACGACGCCGGAGACTTGTATACTGAACAGCGTATATCACCCCCTGGTGAGACACCTTTGTCTTGGTGTGAATTTATGTATTACATACCTCTATATATAAGGCAGCCAAGTTGTTGAGGATGTATAGTGGATGTGTAGTTGTGTAGGACTAAACGTGGGGGTCCAAAAGTGACATTCTTTCTATGTTATCATCCTAAGGTTTTTGTGAGTCTAAGTTACGATAACAGTTAATAAACAGAGGCAAGGGTGGTGGTTAAAGAACAATCAAAACTTGTAAAAGATAAAGCAATTTATCATAAAAATAATGTCATGATTAAATTCTCTGATTTAAAGGTAAGTTTAAAATTTTTCTCGAATCATAGCTACGACGTGTCCTCCGCTTAGGAGCTACGCTGTCACTGACGGTTAATACCCAGGTTAATACAAACGGTAAAATTAACTCGTATATCTCTGGTTGTTCGAAGGTTAAAAGTAAAAGAGAGTATTACTAATTCTATGAAGAACCGGACACTAATTTACTGGACCATACTCGCCATAAAATGTTCATATTAATCCAATAATAGGTACATCGTATACGCGATGCTTTGGACACTTGCCAGATTGCAATTTATTATTTGACGCAAAACGCCAAGTGCGAGTTTGGCTAGATTTATAATAAAAGTGTAATTGTGATGTCTTCTTGATTTATGAACTTAGTAGCTGTCTGGACAGTGGACACTGTGAGCGGAGATTATATACATTTGTATATCAGCATCAAAGATAATATTGTAGGCGATGATAGAGTCAGCAATCGATGTGGTAAGTTGGTAGACCTTTTCTGACGTGATCCTGTATGATCTCAGCATCGCTCGCTAACTTGCGCTTTTCATTTCAACAGTCTTGCACGATTTACACTACACATTTACATTTTAATACTAATGTGAATGTTTGCATCATATTTTGGGCCAAAAAAGTTGTAAATTGCAACTGCACTGTAAGTTTAGGCTTTCATTTTTTAACCTCTGAGCCTTACTCGCATTGTAAAGGTCACATTTTAAATTACAATCTAATGAATGATTTTATTAGACATCTTTGAGATAACAATTGAGTTTAAGCTCTTAGGTACCGATTTCTATGCGCTTTTACGTAAGTGCTGGTTTAATAATATTTCCTATTTTAGGTAATCCGAGACAGAGTTCGCATTGCGGGTAATATCAATAACAACGCGAAGCAAAACGTTATCGACCATGTTGCTAATTCTGTTTACTTCAGCATGAGCCATGATCGGCTGTCGATCCATCAGCAATTTCCACATCATCGTCCACGTCAGGCTGTCGGCCACTCACTCATACATCCATTTTATACGGTGGACTTCACCTTGGCATTCATTGATCGAGTTGACCTCGAACTTGGCGCCAGTTGTGTTGGTCTTTTATTTATGTTTCTCAGGAACCGCAGATCGTCTTAATTTGTTTAGGGTGTTGACCAGAGAGCAAAGACCTTTGCCAGGTAGCTGCGTGGGTTGGAGTTAGGCTTAATATTGAGATTTATGACCTTTATGGTGAGAGCTTGCAGAAATATAACGATTATGCTTATTAATTTATCTTGTATGCCCGAATGTATTTAAATCTCGATACAGGTTATTTATAATTGCTTCAATTAGATTTGTTTTAAAGTTTTTGAATAAAGGAAAAATACGTTTGCATACTATGTACAATGTATGCATGTACCTTTATATAAATATGACGGGCCCGATAGCTCAGTTGGTAGTATCCCTGCCTTCTGAACTGAGGGCTGTGGGTTCGATTCCTACCCAGGACAAACATTTGTGTGATGAACATAGATGTTTGTTCTGCGTCTGGGTGTTATATTGTATTCTATGTATGTATTTACAAACAAAAAAGTATATAAGTATTATATCCGTTATCTGGTTTCCATAGTACAAGCTATGCTTAGTTTGGGGCTAGATGGCGATATGTGAAATGTACACATAATTAAAAAAAAAAATTAGATCATACAATGTAAATACTATTATTATGATACGATATGAATTAATTTATTCGTACACATTATTTTCTGTCAGTTTTCTTTTTTGGTTTTTTTATTACATATTCGAATAAACTAACCATGGTTATATAAAACAGCTTGAAAACTTACAATCTTCTGAAAGCCAATATCCTTGTTCCTGTCCACAAAACAAAAGGCATGAAGCGTTTATTGTTATTCCTGCCACATATCAGTTGTC
This sequence comes from Ennomos erosarius, assembly GCA_963580505.1. Classification (NCBI taxonomy): domain Eukaryota; kingdom Metazoa; phylum Arthropoda; class Insecta; order Lepidoptera; family Geometridae; genus Ennomos; species Ennomos erosarius. The sequence goes on from OY756988.1 coordinate 14,281,910, forward strand.
CACGAAAATACAACGTGTCGGCCTTGTGGAATTGGGGTACTCGCTATTTTTGATGCACAGTTTATTATTATGTTCCGCGACTGCACTTCACTCGGGGAACCTTGTCCACTTGTCCAGCGGTTAAAACGTGTTTATTGCTTCGCTAATAACTTTGTCTTGATATTCATTATTGTACTATCATTGGTCCAAGCGTCTTAGCGTAACCCGTCGGATGCCATTATTTTCATAACAACAGATAAGCAATTCAAAAAGTACGACTGTCGTACGAACGTTATATTATCTTTGTCATAATATTCATAATCATACTTCTCTATTATCTTCCTATGCACCACTAAAATGTAAATAATTTGTCTTCTTTTCATTTCCTGCTTTAAAAATTACATTCAATTTTTATAATTAATAGTGATACATTTCATGTTTTTGTTTTTATAATGCATATTAAAGTGGCCTGACAATTCGCCGCGGGCTGCCTTTTGTACAAGCGGCGTGTACTATCCGAGGCAAGTCCCGGGGCACGGGCCATTTGAATATGCGCCTCGTTGAATTTATAACGAGGATGTTACAGCTGAAAAGAGTCGTAGCCGGACTTTCAATGCAATGCAAGCGGCGTGTAGTTGCTGGTTCAATTTTGGTAGGGGTTTTCAGAAGCTGTGAGTGAAGTTCTTGGCCAGCAACCATCCAACAACTGATAGATTTGTATTTTATTTTTTGGTGTTCAATACAAAGGTGCATAATAACTTCAACTTCACAACTGATTCCAATTTTGTTTTGGGTTAAGGTAGTTTGCACTTTAGTCTTATTTCTAACAATAAACTTTAACTACCATTTTACTGATAGCTTTAACTAATCTAGGAACTTAAAAATCTAATATTGTCCTGCAAATTAAAATGTCGTTATAACAACATTCATTAACTACAATACCAACATTTTATACGAGATGTGTTATGTACCTATGTAACTGTAGGTATCTAATATAATTGTATGATTAAAAATACTGGTTAAAAATTGACACATTTTAATTTTACTTTGAATTCAATTTTGTTTTCTACGTTTTTATTTCATTTTCAATAACCAAAGCCTTTTTCCATCTTTTATAATCACTTCCACTTAGAAGCAAGTTTTAAGAGAGTAGTACGAACTTTGCAAAAATTTGCAAGATGATTTGTATTCTGATGTTAGCAACTATACTGCTTGTAAAAACGACGTAATACCCTCATATATTGTATACGAAAGTACACCCTTCTTTCCCGAATGTTAAATATATTTTCGCCATAGTAGTAGTAGTACCTCCCGTGTCGCGAATCCCCCGGTGTCATTCATCTATGTCCAAGTTGTGTTGTGATGTCATGCTTGTGATGTGGGAGGCCCTCGAAGGACTACTTCCTAGTTTGCCTTTTGTTTTATGTCAACTTTTCCGGAAGTCCTTTGTCTTATCATAAACGGTTTTTACATGATCTTGTTTTGCTAGGATTCCGTTTTATCGCTATGAGTCAGGTGTTCTCTGTTTTGTAATATTGTTTAGTTATTAATTTTCATTCATGATTTGTTTCTATGAACTAAAATTTCCGCCTGCTTACAGATAATTTTTTCCTTTAATATGAATCTATCTTTCTATTTTAAAATAGTACAACTATTATATTATACTGTTCTAAAAAAAAAAAAAAAAAATATGCGCCCGTTGTAATATCGCACGTGTTAATATTTTACCAATATTCTTTATCATTAAGCGCACCGTGTGTATGCCTGTCTGTCATCGGCTTGCTATGATTATTTTGGCACGCTCCGTGTTGTCTTTTGAAGATATTTTTGTACAATACTCTACATAAAACTGGGGCAAGCACACTGACCTATTAAACCTACTTGAAGCTTGATCTTGATCGAAAGAGTGCCCCTTACACTCTCGCTGCCTCGAGCATAAGGCTTCAGAGAGAAAAGTTCTAACTTTGCGATATTTTAATGGGACTGTCAGCGTGGAGTTGCTGTTTGCTATTGAAATGTAGATGGCTCGAGTTTGTAACTGAAACAAGATGATAAGGTGCCTTATAATACTCTTTGTATGTTCTTTTCGGGACGTTGTATTTTCTCCTTTTTTGCCTTATTATTCTAATTTCATTCCAACAGTATTATGTGACTCTTCTTGGTTTATTATTGTTGGAATAGATCACTCTAGATTTACAAAGTTCTTAGATGAGCTGTGGGCCTAGCACGAATATTTACGCGCGCGAAGTGTACTTAACGTTAGCGTACGTCAGTTGTATGGCATTTGATCTCCGCCCCATTACGTTAACGTTACACTTACTTCCGCGTAAATATTCGCGCTAGGCCTACTGAAGGCTACTCCTTCCCTTCCTATTATAGCAGCATAGCTTGTTTGTTTATGAAGGAACCCTCCAGCAGCAATCGACGGCACCACACAACGACGTCCTCAGATTCCTCCAAACATCGTCGGTTTACGATCGCCGACGTACATAAAGCGAGTCTCGAAGCTAAATTGGATGTATCCCGAACACCAGACAGATATCGACTTGTTTATTCAACTGAGATTTGTGATATGAATCTGCGGATTTATAAATATATCGCCGCTCTTCAATTTACGACCGAGAAGCGAAAAGTTTCCGGATCGTGGGTGCTTTAAGTATTTCGATAGTACAATGTATGTTTTAGGAGGAAGGTCAGTTAACTAAAATGCCGGATCTTTGAGTATTGTTGGGTAGGATTTCCTGTTTTCATCTTAGTGTGTGTAAAGTTAAGATAGGTAAAATATCGTTTTACTTATTTTGAGTATTTTTTCTTTTAATAATTTTTGTATTAGGTGATTCTTTCAAAGCTTTATAGCAACCATTTAGTAATGTTTCAGTTGTCGTACTAGCCGATTTATCAATTTCAACAACTACAAAAACACTTAACGGTAATAGCTTAGACATTTAAAAACATCTACGATATCAACGAACCGGTAGAGAAACCATTAATTTTCTCGTAGAGCAAATGTTCTAACTAGTTAGTAGTATGCATTCTGTGCCAATAGTTAAATCACGTAATACCATATATTAGTATTTACTACAGAGTTGGTAATACTATAGTATAGATTATTAGGTTTCTGTAAAGGAAAAACTATTAATTATTTTTACGTAATACCTACTATTATTTATTCTGTCGTTTTCTAAAGATAGTAAATTTGCGAGTTCTTTGATTTAAAAGAATAGTCCCGTTACTAACTTACTCACTCAGTCAGTAGAACAATATTTCGTATGCATAAGAAAAGCTAACTCAGAAGTGGGATGAAAGTCTAAGCTTTGCCTAATTTATCCATTCATCATCATCATCATCATCATCAGCCCGTAGATGTCCACTGCTGAATATAGGCCTCCTCCAGAGAGAACCTTGAGCGGCTGCTCGCCTCCTGCATCCATCGGCTCCCGCGGTTTTCACCAGGTCGTCGGTCGACCTAGTGGGGTAGTAGTATTTATCCATTAGTACTGCGAACCTTGGAACGAATAACTAACAGTTCAATCAGTTTTCGTATCACCTCTTCGTTTACTCTCGACGTACTGAAACCATCGTACGTAACGTAGAAGCACGAGCCGTGGTTTCCACGCAGCGGTAGTAAATCTTCACTAGGCTCCGGGCACGTGCGACCTTGGTACTACGAGCAGGTTATTTTTAAAGATGTTTTCTTTTGTTTAAGTTTTAATATGAAGAAAACTGCCTATCTCTTTGTCGCCATCTTTAAATTATTGCCTGAACCTGTTAGTTAAGACATCGTTCATATGTCTATATCACAACACAGAGGGAGTTGCTTCTCGGCTTGTCTGGTTTTTGATCCATCTGGTTAACTCCTTTATTTAGCAATCCGCCTGAAATAATATCGTAAAGATTAATTCAAAAGCTTGGAAGCAGCTAGTACTGTGTAAAACTCTTTCGATCCAATATTATTTTGATGGATATATGTAGGTGTAAACTATAATATTTAAATCACCACGTGGATCATATAAATCGGAGGTGGATATAGTGGATAAATCGTATCGCTGCGGAATATATCACTCCTATTTTGGATATGGGCTACTTATTATCCCGGGTAAAGGGACTATCCCGTGGGGAAACAGGAACCCCTGGCAAGCTCCAATTCTACAAGAAGTTTATGGCCACTGAAAATATATGTTTTTTATCAACGCTTAATATAGGTAGATGGAGAGCTCTTTTAAGAAACCTTACAAATTAGCTATAGATTATAACAAAGCTAGATAAAAAAAAATTGCATATCATATTGTACTGAGGCCCTAGTCCGAGCTTTGCTCTCAAAATGTCTCGATACTCACGCACGGCCGACTGCTCACCGGATGCTGTGTCATTTGCCTCAGTTATTGCAAAGAGTAATATAATTATCCTGTGATTCTCAGTTCACTCGCTAGGGGGGAGCATTTCGTGAAACCATACAAAAACGACAGAATATTTATATACTTTTTGCGTAAAACTGACACAAATAACGCAGCATCCAATGAGCAGTCGCCTGTGAGTATCAAGTCTTTTCTAGGGCAAAACTCGAACCTCTGATTAGGGCCATTATAGTTGACAGCCTGTTAAGAGCTGTATCATTGTATCAATGCAAAAAATATATGATAGGAGCAATTGGTGATCCATGCAGATTACTATCACATCATATAGCGAAGCAAACTACCGCAATCCATTGAGAATTCTATATCTGTCCGTGCCTTTTGAGTTTTGTTCATTCGGTTACATGTAACTATATATTGGTTTAGGTCTTTGAATAACACTTTTCTTTTCCTTTTATCTGATCCACAAGTAAGTTTAATATAGACTTTAAAAAAACAATTGACGTCCGCCACTCACTTCTTCCTACACAGTTAACGTCACAGCCGGTGGCAAACGATTCATGTGTCTGGTCTGAGGAAGTAGTCTCTTCTGTACTTCGTAGTAGTAGTCTGCAGATGTTTACGGATCTACACCATGTGGTTGATGTTGATACGCAGTACGCACTTAACATGCTGTATAAAGCTGTTCAATTTTATGCTTTATGTTTACCCACAGAGCTATGATGTATTGATGTTGATGGAGTCGCTGTTTTTGATAAAAGTGGTAAAATCATCTGTAACTTGTCTATTTATCGGTACTGTTGTCTAGCTGTTAGTTTTCCCAAAAGTGTAAAATAATATAAAAATAAAGCTTTTTAGCTTTTTAGCAGATACTAAGAGACACCGGAGGCCAAACTTGACTTCTGCTCTGGTAACAAGAATCTTTATTTAGTACATGGACTGTTCGAGCCTTACAACTTAGTTACAACTATGCATTTTCATTATTTGATCGTTGTTTATGAAGAAACAATGATGCAACTACAGAGACCAAAAAAAAAAAAAAAATTACCTGTCATCTATAGTCTGTAAAATATACTCTCTGTTTCTTCTTCCATTGCAAAATTCCAGAAATTAAACGCGAAGATTTTAAGGCCAAATAGCATTTTTATTAAGTTAATCGCATCACCTAGTTAATTAGCTATTTTGGTCCTCAAGAGTCGGATGTAGTTGGTTCGCGTGTGTTTGCGTAAAAAGTGTGTGCAAAAACCCACAGTGAACTTGCAGTGTTGTTTTTTTGTGTTGGGCAGTAAAGTACCGGTAACCGTGAGTAATAGTATAAAGAACTGTGACTATTTATCAGTGAATCTAAATAAATAATGGTGCTTGGACCTAATAGCAATTTGGACTCTTAAATTCTAAAGATATTTCAACATAGACTTTCAACATAACCTATACTTACCTTCATTCTAAAAAATGGATATCTTAATAACGTTACAAAATGAAACATTCAATCAAATAAAGAATTTACTAACTAACTTCAAAAAGTGTGCTAAAGAGAGGATAACCCAAGGATATTTGGAAACTAGGCTGGAGTTGGTAGAATGCCATTGGAATAAATTCCAAAGCAACCATGACGCATTAGTGGCAGGTAGCGACACAGAAAAAGCTGACTACATCAGTGCTAAAACCTATGACACATGTTTGGAAATATATCTCGAATTGAAAACTAAAATTAAGGAGAAATTAACACCGCCTCCTAAAGAAAAAGTGCATTTCACTAGTCATAGTGCCAGAACAGAAAGTAATGATGAACATAATGTTGCGAAACTACCTCCAATATCACTACCCAAATTTTCTGGTGATTACAGAGAATGGTTATCATTTCACGATTTGTTCAAGTCGCTAGTTCACAATAATACAAACTTGAACAAAGTAAATAAATGCCAGTACTTAAAGTCTAGTTTACATGGAGAAGCTGATAATCTAGTTAAACACATACCTGTCACAGAGTCGAACTATGACATTATTTGGGATATTTTGAATAAAAGATATAACCACCGTAGAAACATAGTAAATGCCTATATTGGAAAACTTATCAGTCAGAGAAAAATCACCAATGAATCACCCAAAGCGATTAAGGATTTATTAGATGTCACATCAGAATGTTTGATATCTCTTAAAGCGATCAATATACCCACAGAGCACTGGGACGATATTGTTGTTTACATAATCATACAAAAGCTAGATTCCGAGTCACATAAGCTATTTGAACAACGTATTGAAGGCCAAGATTCACTCCCTACATGGAAAAATCTCTCTGATTTTTTGGAATTCCGGTTTAGAACCCTAGAAGCAGTCAAATACAAAGATGTCCAACCACAACAGAGAAATCCAGTAAATGTCAAGACTTTCACCACAAACTTGTCTTCATCTACCCAATGTTTGTTCTGTAAAGGAGATCATAGAATTTATACCTGCAAAGAGTTTTGCCAACTTAATGTTAATGATAGACAGCAGTATGTTCAGAAGAGTAACATCTGTTTTAACTGTTTGAAGAAAGGCCATTCAGTTAGAGATTGCACACAATCAACTTGCAGAAAATGTAGCCGCAAACATCACACATTATTACATGGATATTCCATAGCACCTAGTACAACCACAGAACCAGAGGCACAAACCACACAGCATGCAAACATAGAAACAGTACAAACCATAGATAGTATCACCTTGAAAACTTCCATAAGTCAACCGGAACCGGTCATCCTAGCCACCGCACTTGTCAGTGTACAGTCAAATAGAAACAATAGCATCCACACCCTTCGTGCACTTGTAGATCAAGGATCTCAAGCCTCATTGATTACCGAAGGAGCATGTCAAGAGTTGGGTTTGAAGAAATCACCTATCAAAGGAGACATAGTTGGCATTAGTTCAAACAAATCAATCACAAAAGCAATAGTAGAACTGGAATTAAAGTCATTACATAACCCAAAAACTAGCTTCAAAATCACTGCATATGTATTGAGAACCCTCACATCGTATATACCACAGCGTACCCAAGCAGTTGATTGGCCACAACTAAATAGCATACCACTAGCAGATCCATCATTCACACATCCCGGACGCATTGATATCCTCTTAGGAGCAGGAGTCTTTGCCGACATAGTTCAAAGTGGTCTACTAGTACATAGAACAAAATCTCAATCACTTGTGGCACAAGAGACATCACTAGGTTGGTTGATTTCCGGTCGGAACAATAGAAACAACAACCAACACACCCAAGTCTTCACTCATCATGTGAAACTAGAACTCGAAGCAGAACTCCGTAGATTCTGGGAACTGGAAGAAGCCGCACCTGGAAAAAGAATAATGACAAATGATGAGATGAAATGTGAAAAGCATTATAGTAAAACACATAGTAGAAACGGAGACGGAAGATATAAAGTTCGATTACCTTTTGCTGCGAATCCTCCAGACATTGGTGAATCTGAAACAATAGCATTAAAAAGATTAATTACAGTCGAGAATAAATTCAAAAAATATCCAAACTTACAAAGTAGCTACAATGAGTTCATGTCAGACTACTTAGAACAGAAACACATGGAACGCATTCCAGTATCAGACATCACTCCATGCCAAAGTGTTTGCTACTTACCGCATCATGCTGTCAATAATGAGCAGCATCTTACCACAAAGCTACGTGTTGTCTATGACGGATCTGCCAGAACTAGTAATGGAAAATCATTGAATCAAAATTTATTAATAGGGCCATCACTTCAAAGTGATCTTAGAGACATTACCTTAAGATGGAGAAGACATGCTTCAGTTTTGATAGGAGATATCCGTCAGATGTATAGACAAATAGAAATCCATGAAAATGACAGAGACTTTCAACGAATCCTTTGGAGATTTGACACAAACGAGCCTGTGCAACATTTCAGACTGGCTACTGTTACATATGGTACATCATGTGCACCCTATTTAGCTATTAAGACGCTTAAGCAGTTAGCTATTGATGAGAAAGCCCATTTCCCTGAAGAAGTAACAGAAACAGTTCTAAATGACTTTTACATGGACGATTTACTTACTGGCTCATCATCACCTGCTAAAGTCATGGAACTAAAAGAAAATCTAATTTTATTACTGAAAAGAGGTGGCTTAACTTTACATAAGTGGGCATCCAATATGCCAAACATAGAAGACTCAACACAGAATACTAGAAAGATACTAGGAATCGACTGGAATAGTAAAACAGATACATTTGAACTCGGATTTGATATCAAAATCTGTAATGAGAAGCCGACCAAACGGTCAATATTAAGAGACATAGCAAAGCTATACGATCCTGCTGGATGGTTAGCCCCAATAGTAGTGAGAGCAAAAGTCTTTCTGCAAAAACTTTGGATAGAAGGCCTAGATTGGGATGATAATATTCCTGAAGACTTAGTAGTAGAATGGCTAACATTCCGTAAGCAACTATGCGACATGCCAAAGATAGAGCTAGATAGATGGTTAGGCATAACTGAAGATACAATTAAAGTTGAAATCCATGGATTTTCCGATGCCTCAGATATTGCTTATTCAGCAGTAGTATTCTGTCGCACAATACTACCTAACTCCATTAAAGTGACTATGATTGAAGCCAAAACCAGAGTAGCGCCTGTAAAAAAGATATCAACACCTAGACTGGAGTTATGTGGGGCGGTATTATTAGCAAAGTTACTACATAAAACTCAAGTAGTACTGAATGTCCCACAGAACGATACATATGCTTGGACAGATGCAACAATAGTCCTGGCTTGGTTACAGCGCCCACCTTGCTATTGGAACACCTTCGTCGCCAATAGAGTGACAGAAATCACAAATATAGTAGACGCTGATAGATGGAATCATGTAGAGTCCTTCAACAACCCTGCCGATGTTGCATCCCGAGGAATTTCTCCGCTTGAGCTGCAGTCGCACGAGCTGTGGTGGAACGGTCCATCCTGGCTTTGTAGTGATAGTGAATTACCTGTGAAAGACATAAGTGAAATAATTAATTCCACTGAGTGTGAGAAAAAGTCTGAAGTGAAAGTGTTGGTAAATAGTGGCGTAGTGCCGGAACCTGAAACAGAAAACATTATTAATAGACATTCTAGTTATAAAAAATTGCTAAGAGTAACAAGCTATTGCCTAAGATTCTACTACAAATGTAAAAGCAAAGCTAAAAATATAGACTTACCTGATTTTATAAATACCACTTACCTGAATTCCAAAGAACTGCAAAATGCTGCAATTGTATTAGTAAAGATATCTCAGAAATCTGAACCTGTAATTGAAAAAGATATAGCAAATTTGAACCCATTTGTTGATGATCATGATAACATATTAAAAGTAGGAGGGCGTATACAAAATTCAAATGTTAGTGAAACTACAAAGCACCCTATAATATTAGCAAAAAATAGCAGACTAGCTTACCTTATTGTAAAAGACTCTCATTCAACTACCTTGCATGGTGGAAACCTGTTGATGTTAAATTACATTAGAAACAAATATCACATTATAGCTGTGAAGCAATTGATAAAGAAAGTAATTAGAGAATGTGCAACTTGTTGTAGAAATTCTAGTAAGACTGCGAAGCAGTTGATGGGAAACTTACCTAAAGATAGAGTAACTCCACAAAGACCTTTTCTTGTAAGTGGCATTGATTTTGCCGGGCCAGTAACTCTTAAATTGTTTAGCGGACGTGGCTCCAATAAGACCACAAAAGCTTACATTGCCCTATTTATTTGCACTGCTACTAAAGCAGTTCACATAGAACTTGTGAGTAGTCTCAGTACAGAATGTTTCCTGTCAGCTTTTCGTCGTTTCACAGCCCGTAGAGGATATTGTAAAAAACTTATAAGCGATTGTGGAACCAATTTCGTAGGAGCTTGTAAAGAACTTAGTTCATTGGCTAGTAAAAGTATTATTAATTTGCCGCCAGAACTTGCTGAATTGTTAGCGCAAGATGGCACTGAATGGCAATTCAACCCAGCTGGAGCTCCCCACATGGGAGGATTGTGGGAATCTGCCATTAAATCAATGAAAAGCACATAAACAGAATTCTCAATGATTCAAAACTTACCTACGAAGAATATTCAACCCTATTATGTCAAATAGAAAGTTGTTTGAATTCACGACCATTAACATCATTAGATGATGACAAACATGGTGTCACAATTGCACTGACACCAGGTCATTTTTTGATTGGTGAGAATCCAATAGTAGTCCCTGACGAAGATTTGAAAAATGTTAATGTACCTTACAATAAAAGATGGATTTATTTACAACAGAAATTACAGTCATTTTGGCGTCAGTGGAGCCAGGAGTATCTTGTTAATTTACAAAAGCGTTACAAATGGAATAGTGTTCAAAATAATCTTAAAATTGGAGATGTTGTTTTAGTAAAAGATGAACGATTGCCACCCACCAAATGGTTGATGGGTAGAATTACCAATGTACACCCTGGTTCAGACGGCTTAATTAGAGTAGTTAGTTTAAAATGTAAAGATTCAGTATTGAAAAGACCAATACACAAATTATGTTTACTACCTACTGAAAATGAATCATGTTAATTTGCATAATTTGTTAATTTATGTTTAGACGATAAATAGTTTTAGTTAAAATAGACAAGTTTTACAGTCCACTTGTATGCTGCGCACATGTATGCTGCGCACTAGTGTTTTGCGCGTTCATATTTTGCTCACTTGTGTTTTTGTATTTTATAGTTGTATTTCAGTTAATTCATTTAAATATGTTTTTAAACTCTAGCGTCATAGTTTCTTCCTCCTTTTAATACCACCCAGTATTTTTTGATTTCTTTGTTAAAATAAAAGTTCTAACGCACTTTGAGGGGCGGAATGTTTATGAAGAAACAATGATGCAACTACAGAGACCAAAAAAAAAAAAAATAACCTGTCATCTATAGTCTGTAAAATATACTCTCTGTTTCTTCTTCCATTGCAAAATTCCAGAAATTAAACGCGAAGATTTTAAGGCCAAATAGCATTTTTATTAAGTTAATCGCATCACCTAGTTAATTAGCTATCGTCGTTTCGGCAGTACCCACGGCACGGCAGACCTACTGAAAGAAAAAGAGACAATGAAATTATCTTATCGAGTTGGTTATAAACGGTACAACAAACTTCACGAGATTGTTCCGTAACTCCGCACACAATATTAAAATTGGAACAATGTTAGACTTAACAAAAATACATTACTCAAACTCAAACAAAGTTAGCTCACAAATTATGCCACTCCTCATTTGTGTGCTACATGTTCCAAATCATGTAAAATGTTCGAAGCAGCGGAACACAACACTACACAGGCTACTGATATTATGCTCAAGTAACACAATTTAGCGAAGTTTGTAGGAAGGCGTTGCCAAGCTCAGACTGTTTTACAATTCTAATTGAAACTCGTTGTGAATAACGCGATACATTTGATTTATATAATGTAATGGGTAGCCTGGGTAGGGTAGGGTTGCCACTGCCAGTGTATCTGGGCAACGAAACTGCTCAGATAGTGTTGTATGTCAAAGACATCGCTTAGAACATCAGCCTTAATAGCACGTAATCTGGCTTACTTTACGTACAAATCACGTCAAATAACAGATCAGCCTTTTCAGAAATTGCATTGCGATGAGCTGATAATGAAGGAGTATACCACTTTCAATTGTCTTTGTGTTCCTAGAATATTTTAATAATTCATCGGTTTCAATTTTTCTTATAGTTAGACATGTTTCAATTTACACCAGGGCTGCCAACCCTAGTTGCCCACCCGCGAATATTTACATTTCACAAGGCCGTCGTTCGGTTGCCGCGTCCGGGTTTCTATGGGTCGGATCATCATTTAGGGATTGTCTTTGTTTGGACCTCATGATGACGGTGTTATAGTGCAAGGTGATGCGGTAGAACAATAATCAAATCTCAAGAAACGTCTGGAATTAATAAAGGTAGCAAATGTACTTACATTGTATATTTTAACTATTACATCAAAAAAGCGAAAGTTTTAAAAGTGTTACTTATCTACTACAACTATGTTTAGGCGCTCTATATTACCAGTTATCGACTTTTGGTTACTTATAGATGATCTTCGTAGTTTAACCCTATCTTTTCTGAAGTAAAGAGCTTGCAAAATTCGTATTCATTATTTTATATGTTAATATTTTCCTCCACATGCTGTTCATGTTCAATTGGTAATAAAGTGTGATGTATTCAAGGTCCGGTCAGTGCCCCTCGCAGCATTTATGTCTGTATTATGTATTATGTCCTTGTGGAGCTATTTTCGGAAAGCACCAGACTCTTTGTTCCTTGGTTTTGAGATGTAAAATGTAGCGCTTAGCTGGAAAGATGATATATTTATATTACAAAGAATTAACGGGTCAAGTCGGTAAAAGTTTGGAACAAAGCAGCGTGTGATTAAATGTTATACGTCGACTTTAATAATAGTATAGTAATAAAAAGTGCCATGTGTTCACTCTGCGATGGAATTCATAGGAAGACTGATGTCGCCTTAGACATCTTGCGATGTTGCTGAATCGCTACCGTCGTCAGCAAGTAGATAATATAATTATAGATTTGCCTCATGACTTCTTCAGAACACACTCCTGAGAATTATTTGTATGTTTGTCCCCAACATTTTTACCATTGTGCTTAGAAAATACTTGAACATCTAGGCTTGTTTGTGCCTGTCCATGGGTTGCTTAAAACTCCAATGAGCAACATTTAAACTTAAACATGATGTCATCGACTTGGGATAGTTTCTTTTTAACTTTACTTTGCTATAAATAGTATCAGATGTTTTGAGTTTTAAACACTCTTCTTAGGCTTTAAGACTGAGCTGGTTTAAGTAACTTGTGTAAACTTCACCACTACTTCTTCAAAGTTTCTTGCTCTCGTGCTGAGTTTGTACCGTGCGAAACTTTTAAATGGACATTACGATCCTCATCATGTATTCTGTCTTCACTTCTACAACTTACTCATTAACTAATTGTGATTTCAATTCCATGGATTTAATTTCTATTAAACCTAGTTGTGATAATAATGGATAATTATTACATCTGTCTATTGATCTATTTAGTATTGTTTGTTGAGTCTCGGATAAGTGATAACCAAGCCGGATATAAAAATAAGTTGTACTAACAAATATGCACGGAGAGCCGATGGATACAGCAGCCACTAAAAGTGGCGCGCTGTGGGAGAGGCCTGTGTTCAGTAATGGATGTCTTTACGCTGTTTATAATGCAGAAATGTGTTTCAATTTAGCGCCTTCGGTGAATCTGATTTTAACAGCAAAATTATGTTGTACTTGGCAGCACTTGCTCTTCCAATTTTATTAGGCGCGAATACATCGCGACTGTTTTTAAAACCATTATATTTTGTGTCATCTGTTTACAATTTGTAACTTTTCATACTGATTGTATATTATGTATTATATATGTTAATTTTCAGTGTGATATATTAAAATGACTATTTTGTTTGTTTCAGGTAAGCTCCTTATAATACCAAGTTTACCAACAATGGCTGCGTTTGAGAGATGTTGACTGAACATGACATATTAAAGACACATAGCGGATGTGCCACTTGCACTACAGTATCAAGTAAGAAAGGTACCTATGCATTATCGTACCAGTGGCACTAGAGAAATTGAAATTGTACAGACGTTGCGAGTTGGCCATGTTACATTCACTTCAAAATTTTGACTGACTCTGACACTGACGTGTATTTCCAAATCCAACTATAATGTTTGTAGAAAGCTCCTGCTTCCACTGTGTGTTCCTGTAATAATATATTTATATCTTATCATATTATACTGCTCTGACGTTACATCGCCACTCACAGCTAGGTATTATTCACTCAGTAACTCGTCCAAGTTTACTCGACAATTTGACTCGAGTGTTGATTGTAAGGATAAAATAGTAAATCTTCAACGTCTACTGATCAGAATTCAACCTAGACTCAACCCTAATAAGGTTTATATTCAGATAATGTACTCTACTAAAGAGTGATACTAAATCAAGTTTGACGCAAATGTAAACGGAGCTCGAATAGAAATACAGAAATGTGTTGAAATTAGAATCTTGTACATTGTATCACTTTAACGATGAAAGATTTTATCGCCCACTTCAAGTACTTCTACAGCATTCATATTCATGAATCCTTGATACAAGCTGTAAGATTCTCTTATATTATACTTGAGATAGTAGAGTTGAGGCAACGGTAATAACCATTCTCGCGAGTTTTCTGAGAATGAAACTGTCTTGAATTTATATTCTTTGCAGCTGTGCACTTCATTACTTAATATTGTACTTATTTTTTTTGTATTCATTTTATGTTATGAATTGATGGATAGTTTAGTGTAGATGTCCAGTCATAACCATTATCTATTTTTATCGAACCTAATTAGTAATTTTTAATCGCGTTCTCTCATCTCATCTAATTAATTTATCATCATCAACCGAAGATAAGTGTTATAGATAATATTTTTTGGATTTCCAAAGATTATGATAAAGGCTTTGATGTGTTCCATAACTTCATGAAATTATTTCGACGTTTTTGCTAGTAACAAATTGAATTTTTATGTGTCATAGCTAAATCCTACCTATCTTCTAAAAAAAGAAATACTTTACGTTTAAACCATAATAGTTATCAAAATAACATGTTCAGCTTAAACTAAACCACTCGTTAACATCTTCATATAATTTGAAGGAATTGTAACAGCAAATTAAATTACCATCAGTGATTAAATTACTGAGAAATAATTAGCACTAGGCCAAGCAATTATCGTTGGTCAGCCCATCATCGCATAACGTATTAGATTTGATTACATCTCGATTTATTATGAAGCCCAGTAACTACATGGCTTAATAACGATTTGTTATCATACCGAATCGTAAAATATCAAAGACCTGTTCTTACCTATTTTACAAAATTAGAAACTGACTGTAGCTGAATAACTGCAACATGTTAAGACAATAAAGATGAACGGAGAGTCCTTGAGAATAATGCTTGCAAAATTAGAAAGGAATATTGGTGAACTGACGTTGGGAATAAGTTGTTAATTTCAGTTCAGAGAGTTATTTACTTTAAAACTGGAAATAAAAACAGAGTTACAGTTTTTGTTAAACCTTAATGACGAAATGATGACTGATTCGACTTTAGAAATTTTAATAACAAAAACAATGGAGTTCAGAATATTGCAAGTTGTCAGTGTTGAAAAAATATACAAAGAATATGAACAATATTTTGAACTCAATCTTCCAACGTAAATCTTGTAGTTAGATTAATAATGAAATTCTAACAAATCAAAGAATCTTGATAAGATGGTTTAAAGACCTGAACAATATTAATAACAAACTTGACGATGTGATTGCAAATATAAACACGTTCAGTAGAAATAAGGAATTAAAGCTGTTAGAGAGGAATAGGTCAAGAAAATGGAATAACTCACGGCCTCCATTTTCTCGGCCTACAGGTTCTGTATCAGAACCAGAGTAGGTGCGATGTAATAAGCTGGGAGGTACTAACACATATCCAGTAATCTGATGGTACTGCTATTGAATTGATGATCACGACTACGTCGACGCCATTGCCTTTCCCGACGGTCTAACTCTAATAGAAAATGTACGTATCCTCTAACGCAGCGGTTACTTAACATTTTGCCGTATTGATTTGACCGCAGAAGCCTCGGTCTAGAAACAGTTCGGTAGCATCAGTAACTCAATATTTGAGGTCAGCATTCGGTTGTTAAACCTTGACAAGCAAATCAACTTTTAAATCAAGAACCTTAAAAATTAGGCTAAATTATACTCTGGACAAATTGCTCCCCGCACTGTTCTTACTTTTTTGTGTTTAAAGTTTATGTGAATGAACAGTTATCTCTAAAAGTTTGCAAACAGTATGTTGTACATTAATTATGCACATACAAACAATATATGATTTTTCCATCCTTCTTCAATCAACTAATTTTATATTTTTTCTCATGTGCCTGTCACAGATTCATAATTTCCATACTTAATTTAATCCATTAAACCGGATTTGTTTAAATAAAGACTGACTCTCAAAGAATTAATTACGGTGTCTTCTAATTAACCGCCAGAAAGGTCAAGTGCGAAGTAAATTCTTGGCTGAGAATTAACAATTATTTAGCAGCAGGGATGTCACATCATTCAAAAGATGACATCACTGTAAAGTTTCTTGTAGCTTCTTCTTTACAGGTGTAATCGAAGCTACGGATCGGAGTTGTCTATTCTGCATTGTACCGGATTGCTTACACCTGTAGATTGATAGAACTTCTTGTTTTTTCAAACACGTATTGTAATAGGTTTGCTTGATATAGTAATAATAATTCACATTGTACACTTTCTGATTTTATCTGCTTAATAATTAATTATAATAATTTAATTTAATTTGACTTGTAAAAATACTATGAATAGCCTATTTGCAACAAAACAATTTGACTTTGAATTTTTGTCACAAAATGTTTTTAATGAGCTACATAAGCAAGCTTAGACCTTTACCTACGATATACCTGTGTCATCAAAAATTGATAAAAGTAGAATATACCTTATATTATAATTAATAAAACACAATCAGCCTTATTAATAAACGTGGTTTAGTTACTCAACTTTTGTCTTTTTTTGTCATTCAAATATCGAACTTGATCGTAAAATACAAAAGATGGTTTAATTAGTCCAAAGCTACTCCACGTTAAATTAATAAGGCCGAATATGTTTTTACCGCTGTAATGTTGATATATTATGGATTTAGGCAATGATATTTACCTGTTCTTCTTCTCGTGTAGGCAAGTGGTCAGCCTTGGTGTCAGAATTTTTAGGCCGCCCAAAGGCTTCTGACTTGGCTTAACAACTATTGTCTTACGACAACACCCGGGACCGACGGCCTAGTGTGCCCTCCGAAGCACGGTAGTGCAGTCGTAAATACCACTTTTTGCTGTAGCGGTCACCCATCACAGTAGGGACCGCAGCGAACGTTGCTTAACTTTATCGATCAGTTAGGAACGGCTAGTCATGCTTCGCTATGAGCGCTACGCTTCTACCTGTTTATAGGTCTTTCATTTGATTTCAGTGCACTGGTACCAGTGCCAGGCCAGCGCCAACTAGTGGCAGCCCTATTGTTGAGCTGATTTTAAGTAAATTTCCAAAAAAAGGTTAAACATTTTTGACCTTTAGATCTACTGTGTCTTATTCATAATGAATCCGCTATTTCGGTTCAGCAACTCCAGCACCGCTAAGTCGTGTGAAGTGTCTCACTGTGCCATCGAAATAATACCCATAGAAAAATAACTCTAAGCAAGATCGCCCAGTTTTGTAACCAAACGAACGTTGTACTATATTTATTTATATTTATATCTACTTACGTCTACACACCAATGTAAAAACGACCTTACTCCATTGAGATTAGGTGCATTTCAACCCACAAAGTCAATCACATAAGACTTTAACCAATACCGCCAGTATTGTGGTCGTTCCCTGATTGGCTGATCAGTGACTTCTTTTGACGCTCGACAAGAGAGACACAGCTATGTAGATGCATAGTTGCGTCTCTCTCTACATATCGGCATTATAGTTGGGGAGCTAACTGGTTTTGATATAAGATTTCTTCATGTTTAGAAACACCGATACGGATGCGGATAGTTCAGATCAGCACAAATCGATTTGGTTCGGTCAACTAAGAGCGCTTTTGCATTTCAACCGTTATTTTTACATTAAATGGCCAACTATGGCAGTCTCATTCTGAGAAACTGAAAAACTTCGACAACTTACCTCTTCCCATGAACAGGGTAAGGACATAAAACTAAAAAAAACCAACGAAGCCCACGGCAAATTTCAAGGTGGGTCAGGTCAATTAGCATTCAATACAATATTCGATTAGTTTGTTAAATAAAGTTTTGTTTACAAGCAGGTAAACTTACGTACAAACATGAGAAATCAGTTGTACCTAGAGTACGAACCTATAAGAATTTCGAAGTCGCGTTTGGAGTGAATACTATTATCACAGTCTACCATAACAATAAATAATAACAATGGTAATAATAATTATGGTTGAGTGAGATAATAGTGTGATGTGATGTCTGCCATATAAAGAAATCGCAAAAAAATTCGACACCTAGCTCCCTTACTATGACCACAGTGACTGGTGATTTGGGATGGTGTTATGCATTAAAACTACGAGAATGGAAAACATGTATAATATAAAATAGAAAAATTACTTAGAACGAATTTTTGTAATCATATCACACCACAGACCTAGAATTTCAATAGTAATAAATACGAATGTTTATACGTCTGTATGTTCAGGTATAATTATTTCAATGAGTAGGTGTGTTAACCCAACAACCAACAAACTACGTCACGGCAAAATGGATTTGCGTGAAATTCTGTTACAATACTTGTTAATTCATCATTTATCTGTTTGTTGTTTTTTATCGCTTATTTAGGGTTCCGTATGCAAGGGTAAAACAAACCCTATCACTAAGGCTCCGCTGTCCGTCTTTCACCACACACCAGGCTTGTATCCCATTAACCGTGATAGTTATTGAAAATTTCACAGATGATGTATTTATGTTGCCGCTATAACAACAAATACTAAAAAGCAATACAAAATTAAAATTATACCACAGAAAAAACTTTATAAGTAAAAATTACACTAAAAATCCAATATGATACAGCTCACAGCAACTAAAACAAATTTTAAATGTTTGAAACTCATTTTCACCAAAACGTCGCTTGTGTCGTTATTTCATAACACAGTTCAAGTAAAACTACTTCACAGCGCAGCGGTCGCGATGCGAATGGCGCCACGCGCGGTTGCAAAATTAAGCCCCACCCACAGCGGTTGCATTTGCGTTTGGCCATTTCGAACCTCGTATTATACTTCTATGGGTATTATTTCGATGCACTGTGCCTTGTATTTTGATGATGATTGCTGGTTGTATTACATGCACCATAATAGTATTCTTTTAATTTAACGAGCTGTAATTATGTTACGTGTTACATTTTAGCTAGGGATTCTCAACGCAGTAAAAGTTGCTCTCCTAGGATCCAATAAAAGTGGTCCTATTTTTTAAATATACCCAAAGATCAAATAATCGGCCTTCCATCGGATTTTAAATCCAATTGATTGTGTATACTGGGTGTAATTGAACTCATTAGCATCCTTTGAAACTAGGTACCTACTACTGTTACCGGTCACGTGTGGACCAAAATTTTTGAATTCTAACACATTGGTTTGGTAATAATAATAACTCTAAAAAATGGAATAACTTACTTAATCCAATGTTGCAATACAAAATTTAATTGGAATAATGGAGTACTGTTTTTAATTAGTACATATACAAGGTATAAAAACGTTTAAATGTATTAAAATCATCCGTGCCAACTGCGTTACGCGGCAATCTTCATAATTTTCAATAAAAATATTTTCATTTACACACTTTTACTCTTTAATAATCATCTATAAATTATGTACTATCATGGGCTCAATTTATGCTAATGAATTAAATTACATCCTGTATATGTTTCGTAGTACGAGAGTACCTAATAATGAATATCTGAACGAAAGTCGTAACTACTTTTGACCATTCTATGAAATTGAGATAAATTATTAGTCGTATACAGGATGTAATTTAATTCATTAGCATAAATTGAGCCCATGATAGTACATCATTTATAGTTGATTATTAAAGAGTAAGGAGCGTAAATGAAAATATTTTTATTAAAAATTATGAAGTTTGCCGCGGCGCCTAACGCGGTTAGCACGGATGATTTTGATACATTTAAACGTTTTTATGCCTTGTATGTACTAAATAAAAACAGTACTCCATTATTCCAATTAAATTTGGTATTGTAGCATTGGATTAAGTAAGTTATTCCATTTTTTGGAGTTATTGTTATTACCAAACCAATGTGTTAGAATTCAAAAAATTAGGTCCATACGTGACCGGTATCAGGAGTGCTAATGAATTCAATTACACCTAGTATATCTGAATTCTAAGTACACATATAGATTTGTCCTGTTGATAAAGTGATGAGCTAAAAAATAATATGATAATAGTCAACCTTTACACGGCCTCTAGCTCAAAGCTACGTAGAGGCACCAAAGACTTTTTATCCAGACCACTAATACAAATCTAAAGCAGGGCAAAACCGTACACACCACTTTGGGTGTGATTGATTCTCAGCTGTCAAAATCAAAATCAGTCGTTACTTGGGTGTGCTTTTGAATACATACCAAAAAAATGCCGTCTTACGTGATAAAACTGTGCCGAAATCACTCGAGGCACGAATCACAGAAGCACACGATCATAATTCACTTGTAAGTGGCCTTAATCACGTATTTTTATAAGATTATTTTAATTATTTCTATTTGACGAAGAGTATTTCACATTTCACAATAAAAAGTTGACATGTCAAAATCAGTATTGCCACACGACATCTGAATAATTACCCGATTTCTTTTGTATAGATTTCCAACAGATCCACCCATGTCTAGCTGGGCCCTTATTCCGTATCGATTCCTTACTTCGAAACCACGCGAATTCCTTGTCTTACAAAAGAAATCTGCAAAACTCTACTCTCTATGAAACGAAAACAAAACCGCGCGAAATGAATTTAGAATTGGCGCGATTAGAACTGTCAAAAATCATATGTTTTACCGAGACGCGTTCCGAAACATCAACACATCAAAATATTATTACCACTTATGTCAATATATTTTATTCAAAATAAAGATAACTTTAATGTAAAGCGAAGGTACATCTAATGCTGTGACACGATTTGAACAAGACACGATAACGACGTGGTTTCATATCGTGTGGAATCTATGTTTCCATAGAGAATAACCGCCCTGATCGTTGGATAAAAGTAGTTCGAAAAAGTCGAAATGAAGATTGGTGGAAAACTAATATTCGCTCAACAATATGTTTAGCGCATTTCTATAGTAAAGAACACACAGAACACAGAAGTTCTATTACTGATAATAGTTTTATTGTCAACTATAGGCGTTCCACGCGCCCACTGTTTTCCCATTTTTAAGGTTATTTTTTTTATCCTAAAATATGAAACATTATTTTGATTGAGGCCCAGAGGGTCTAGCAAAGATCACAATCGCTAACGCTAACGCCACACGCTAACTCCAAAAATGTATCGAAATGACATTCGCTACGGAAAAGTTAGCGATTTCCGAAATGTCATTTCAGTACATTTTGGAGTTAGCGTTTGGCGTTAGCGTTAGTGGTTGGTATCTTTGCTAGACCCCCTGTACCTACATAACTGTTGTTCTTTAATCCCTTTAACTTGGTAATATTGAAAAACTCGTGAGTTATTAAAAGAAATGTTGAATAAACTGCTGGTTATACTTAATTTGAATCCTTTTTATTAAAAGATTGCATGAGCTATCTATGAACCTTTTTCTTGGCTATAGATAGTAGTATTTTATATTTTTTTAAATGTAGGCGTTATATAATTTTTATTACTTACATTTTACATCTAGCTAGATTTTTATTCCGACTAAATCGGGTAATACTATTTATATGGTATGTTGAAAGAGGAACTGACATTAGAAGAAAAAAAAAATGTGCTCTATGGTTTGATTCATGTTCAAACAAGGTTAAGTATGGAGACTTCGGTTCTGGACCTATGTAATAGGGGGAATTCTGTGAGAGGCACACAGCAGATTTTACCAGCAGCCACATTCACTTCCTTTAAATAGACTTGTGTGTGAGCAGCACACTGCGCCGCCACCACAGCGCTTCCATCGTGCACAATGTAAACAGAGCGTGTCCGGTGCAACCACAGCACAGCTCGGCAGCTCGGCACCAGCTCAGCCGTCTCCCTTCCACCATATGTAGGTTACCCCAGCTTATCGGTCACCGGTCCTCGCATCGCATCGCTTTGCTCGCGCTAGTACCCAGCGAGAGGCGGAGGGGCGCGCACGTCACCACCTGACATGAGCCCGCGCATGCGCTACAACACGCGAATAATCAGCTGATTGTCATTTGTAACTCGGTTACATCCACCCCTTTGTGATCTCTAAGTGCTGTGATAACAAACATGGGACAGGCGTTTGGAACTACCAACTCCCATAACGGAGAGAGGCAGTATACCAGAAAAGAAATTGGTAAGTTTTTGTACGGATGCTGTTGCTGTTATGATGAATAATGCATATGAGAGTGAGTGCAACGATATTGCAATGTGTAGAAAGCTGGCAAACGTATGAGTATTGTTTGCACTAACGGCATGAATGAATGATCAATTTGTATTCTTGAGAAATCTCTCCAAATTTTCCTGTTTCCAGTTTGTTGTAGTGTTTCCGCATCATTTACATATATTTTAAACATGTCCGAAATACGGTTCAGTCACTACAGACTCACTTTGACTGTGTCAAATCGTTTCTTTATCTTCAAATTAACGCTCGCTAGTAATAAATATATCTTAGGATATTCGTACAAAATACGTAATATGAAGCCAAAAAATTGAATAAACACGAAGACATTGTAGTGTAGATATACTCTAATACATAACAGACACTAAATTATACGTAATCATGTCTTTAAAAACATGACAGTGACGATAAAATGAAAATATTATAACCAAATAGATTGTATCGTTTGTCCCGCAATCGCCCTAATTTCTACTTTAAAAAGCTTACTAGTTTTCATAAATCTCGAAGGGAATCAATTTATTCGTAAACTCATCTGGGTTAACCCCTTAATTTTTTGCGTGAGCGTCGGCCTTTCCCAGCACTAAAGTCATTAGTTGAACAACATCATTCTTAGCTGGTTTTTCCAGATATATCCAGCATTGAATCGAATTATTGTCACGAAAGTAATCAAGCACATTTACATTCAGATAAGAAGAAAAAACAACCAACTACTAGAGTTACCAGCTTCCAATCATGAATGCTACTTAGTACTTACATAATTATAAGAAAGCAGTAAGGTAAAGGGCATAGTATTTCGCTGTATAGAGAATAGCCCAACCCAAACCAACTGTACGAGCATTTTCCAACTTGACAACATGAACAGGATAGAAAATTACTTCTTTATCTACGTTTATTGCGCCTAATTACTAAATGATAGGAATTTTCCTCTCCATTAAGATTAAATCCATTAGGAAGTGCATGCAAATGTGTTTATTTATAAGTATTGTGTGTACCTACAGCCATTTCTTATCTTACGATTATTATATTGTTATCTCTACGTAGGTCCATAATGTGTTTTCTTGTATTATTCATCGTTCTTGTTTGTTGTTTGATAAAAATACGTAAAATTGTAGGTAATATAGAGCTGTCAGCACCGTGTATATTATTGTACGTTCTCTATACATTTTTGGTTATCGAAATCGAACTACTTATAATAAATTAGGTAGTTCGATAACAACCATCTTGCTCTACCAGCACATTATTCGCGTCATATTAACATCAACGCGGCCAAAATTAATGATATTCGACTATGTATACAATCAATGTCAATATCTGAATTATATTTTTTGCCTGTTAACAATAATGTAGATTTAATAATCGTGTTTTTCATCCAGTCATCTCTCAACTCACCGTCGATGTTTTTGTCGAAGTGCTTGAGAAAAACCAGATTGATTGTATTCAGATATCAGAATGTTCGTGTAAACTCATTCGTTGTGATTTTAATGTCAATATTAAATTCGTGGGAATTTAATGTCGTTCATACATTTAAATATTATTGAAAATGTATGAGCAAAGCAAAGCTATGCAAATAAAGCAATTTATTCTGAATCAAAATTACATTATTACCATTTGTCACATTGGAGCGTTTCCTTTATGTTTGTGATTACTGTGTCACGGAGAATACACGCGTAAGTACGAACATGCAGCGCAATGTCAATGTTAAAATATTCTAAGATTAGAATACAGTCATTTAATCATGATATGACACATAGAATTTGATCGACTAACTCGTTTCACAAAAACGTTTTTCAGTAATTTTCACGATATTTTTGTTCATAATTATCTCTGTTTCGGTTTGTTTGCGAAGCACCGGATAGGGCTTACATCATAATAATATTTAGTAGAGGATAAGATTAAGAAACAAAAACTCGTGAGATTAATGATGCTGTGAAGTTTTTCACAAATCTTAATGCATCTTTAGTTCGTACAGCTCGCATCTCCAATAATAACTAACATCCAGCTTATGTGTTTATACGCTACTTATTAATCTATCTAGAGGTAATTTACTATCTACATAAACATTGACACAGATGTTAGAAAGTTCAACCACAATGTTTACTATTGGAAGTCTCCTATTATTACTTGCAGGCCTATTAGATATTTAATTTTATTGACAGTGAAAGCAATTTTACGTTAGCGTTTGAGAGCAATACGAGGACGTGTCTGTCGAAATGTCAACTAAAGTTACGGTTTACAGCTCGGGCTCGTATACCAGTTTGTTCATATACATTTCGCAAATTGTATTCAACTTGCAATCAAATCCGTGCGCAGTTCTTAACTTCTCACACTCGTGCCTGGGGAACGGGTTTCGCAGGGTGCTATATTAGGGCCGCTTGTTTATTTGGCCGTCGCCGTTGCTGCGTGGAGTCGACCTAAGTAAATGGTCTTGTATCTTTTTGTTGTGTTTAGTTACGTTAATGGCTTAGCTCTCTGGACTGTATTTCATATTTCTGATGTTCCTATTTAGTTAAAATTTGTAACAACGTTACGGGTAGTAACTTAAGAATAGGCTGACTGTAATATTTTACCAAATGTATAGCATTGCAATGTTTTGAATATACAGCTTAAGTATTGAATTTTAAAAAACTTTGCAAATAGTACAATTCCTTGGTCGTGTGTCATGTCAATGTGTTTCGCTAAATGCGTTACCTATGTGTTATCGTTGAGCAGGAAGAAATTATTTCTAACCTTGCCAATGTACCTACACTAATTGTAGGAAATTGAATGTTTCAATGAATTTCAAAAGCTATTTTCTTTACTTTCACAAATTAGATTTTTCGTTTTTGGCAACATGTTTGGATTTGTTTAAATATCTAATAAATCTTCTAATAGTATATTTATGTCAAATCTTTACACTTACCAAACCTGAGCCTGTGAGAGAAAGTGCTATTACCCAAACAAGTTTACTCCTATTAATTATGATATAACACGTGCATGTTATTTTTGTCCTTTGGAAAGTTTTTGTGAGGAATGATATAATATTATGGAAGTTTCGTAACTATATATTTGGTGCTATAAATCGTATATCTACATTCTACACCATTACTCTATACTTCTCTACTATTACTGGAGCTCAAGCATTATTATTCTAGACCTCGGTAACTAAAAAAAATGCTACTGCAGGTGAGCTACTAAAAAAGGCTTGCATTTTTTGCATTTTGCGAAGAGAGTTCGCTGATCCATTTAGAGATCTCAATCCACTGGAACATAAATCCAGTATGAAGCTCTTTGTTCATGATAGTGACTGAATCATCGCTGTCGTCGCGACGATGTCGACGCATCGGCTCGTCGTCGCCCGGATGTCGGCATGCGTGTGCGCAGTTACCGGAGCCGTTACAATGTGCGCTTTCAAGGCTATGGTCCTTAGCACCTTGGTGACTTGCACGACCACTATTGTTTGTTTGTTTCTGTAAGCTGTTAGGCTTTTGGGTCGTTTGTCAGATGGCTGCTGGACTGTTATTACTATACTGTTATTACTAAATATTCCTGATTCTTTTTTGTTTCGTGTATGCCTTATATATCCCGCTCCCGCTCTGCTGGGCTAGCATGGACGGTAGAGAAAATTGTCTTTTCCCGTTCTATGATATATTCTTCATACAATCATATTAATCATCAGATAATCAATAGGTAAGTAAGTATAAATGACATTTAGTTGTGAGCTCCGACTGGTTTAAGTTTTATTAATGCCGTCAGGTGGTCAGCGAGCCGTGGCGACGACGGTCTTCAAGGAGACCCGCTCGACGGTGACCACTTCACCTACAGCATCACAGAAAAAACGCTAGCCACTGCTGGTTTATGAGCCGTGGAGTAATTCCCTCTGTCGAGCTTCAAAATTAACTTTATAACGAAAGGCGTGAGGATGAGAATTGCTTAAATTTGCTGTTTTGCTTTACCACGTTTGTTTGATGTGAATTTGAAAAGAATTTTGGATGTTACATTGAAAAAGTAAAACGCATTTAAAATTATCATCATTCATTTCATTACACAAGATTGCATTATTCACCTATACGTAGAAGATGACGATCATAGCCATTAGTCAACGATTTCGTGAGACAGGCTTAATATTTGTGTGTAATAGCCCTGTCGACGTCATCTTCATTATTATAACTCCATGATAGAAACATTAGAAAATGTCTAGAAAGTTATAATAGTTGTGCGTGCACAGATGGCATGCATTCTAGTTTGGAGCAGTGTTTATCTGACCAATACAGTATTTCAATTTTTTCCGGTTTGGACTACAAAACGCTTGTTAAATAAATGTGGTCTAGACTTTAGAGCTAGACTAATGCAAGAGTGTGAAACCGGTGAAAACAGGTTTGATGCTCAAATGGAAACTAGTTCAATTCTAGTCTTATTCAAATTACTATTTAAAAAAAATGATATTTCAGTTGTTTGTTTTTCTATTGAATGACGTAACTATTCTATTTAAAAAATAATAATAATAATAATACGTAAACAGGTACATCTTATGTATTATACATAAGTTTCAAAGATTCTTTATCCTGTTTGACCCAAATATTTTTAGTGATTTTGATTGGGTCAATAGTGTCAATAATTACAAACTATGTTAATATTAAATTAACCGAGTGTCTCTATATCTAGTCTGCTTATCTATTGGGGAAAATAAAACAAACAAGTAGACGTGCTACACATTGAAATGTATTGTAAAAACCTATACATTCAGTAGAAGGTACTTACAAAATCATCATCTAAAACTTCATCTTTCTTGACACTCGTTAGGTCGACAACTTCACCTGATGCGGTATCGATTTATGTTAAATAACAAATACGAACAACTGTGTCGCAGTATTATCATCATCATCATTATCATCATCATCATTATCATCAACAGCCCGAAAACGACCACTGCTGAACATAGGTCTCCCCCACAAAGCACCACCTTGAGCAGCTGCTCGCCTCCTGCATCCATCGCCTCCCCGCGGTTTTCACCAGATTTTTGGTCCACTTAGCACACAGTTTATATATTAAAGTGAAGTATCGCAGTATATTAAAGTTTAATTAGTAGGTTATGCAACCATGTTCTCATGTAGGTATTGTAAATGTAACCAACCTGTTTAAATAAAACGTCGGAAAGACGGAATAAATTTAAAATTACGATGAGGTAAAATTTGTATACGTGGCCTTGGCGGCTGGAATTGTAATTGTTGAAGTTATAAAACTTTTAAAGCTATTTTTAGTGTTTTAAACATCTATTTTATCTTAAGAAATAATAAAATAAGACACACCCCGTGAGCAAACAAATCCACGAGAAATTTTCAGCCTAAAAATACGAGCGGATCGAATAGTCGATACAACAAGAACTTAATAATAACCAAAAAGATTTTACGATCTACGCCAAAAATATAGTAAAAAATGGTTCGCCTTATCCAAAGTTTCGGTGTAAAAAAGTAAGTTAAGACCTGTTAGTAAAGTAAGTCGACTATAAATACTTGTATAGAAGCCCTCTTTATATCGCGTGTCCGAGTAAACTGAAAAGTCGGTAAATACTTTATCAAGTTCGACGTCTGTGCTCTTTCTAATTCATTTGGGATAGGTTCACTTTTAGTTTTCTGCGGTCACCATTCGTCACAATGCATAGCATAGAATAGAATAGAATACTTTTATTAATATTATGAAGCACCTCAACATATTATACATTAAATTATAATAAGTATTGTGGATCATAAAATCTTGTCATACACGAAACATAAAATGTACATAAAGAGTATAATCATTAGATATAAGATTTAGATTTAGTACTACTTACGTATTATTACATTTTATCAAAATACATAGTTGCTCGCTGTATATAGGCGTTACAAAATTTTCACATAGATTATGACAATAATTAGATCAGCTGTAAAGGGGCTTTAGGTATCCAGAACAGATTTAGGCACAGTAACGACCTTCAAGTGACTGTAGTCATTGTCAAGGTATTCTTTTATGCTGTACAGTGTTTTATCTAACAAAAGTATTACACGATTGGCAAATTGAACTTCGTTAGTTGCCCTTTTATGTAAAGTGAATGAACGTTAGCTTTGATATTGTTACATCACAGCTACCATACGTATCATAGATACCATAATGTATTGTAATTAGCATACGGCGACATCAGGACATGTCGGGGACCTTGGAACACCGGCAAGAGGAAGAGTATCGCTTAAATTTAAATTAAGCCGTATATAGGTAGTAATTCTATGCCGTACGCACAGCGTTTTTAAAAATATACGTATATTTGACGTATTTGAGCCCTGTTCTCCAAATCGGCTTTGTTTTTGTGTTTAATTCGCTAATTTAATATTCGGTGGGTTTGATCCCATTAAGCTGAAACCTTGTGGAATTTTGAACTTAACGAAATGAGTTTAGGTCGATTTTGTCAAACATGTCAGGTGTCTGCTCCGATGAGGTTTCATTTGAAGCTTCATGCCGATTCACGTGGGGTGCCCAGAACGCCCTTGTCATTGACATTGCCTGAAGCTGAAGCCGTGTATCTGTCTGTGACCGAATAACACTGATTACGTAGAGGTCTTGCTGATTGTCTAGTTTCCGACTACGTAGAAAATGAGCTGTTTTAAATATAGGTCTGCCACCGTAAAATCACCAGCATTTAAAGTACTTCTATTATTATCACAATATTTTAACGTTCGTTTTTATTTTTTTATATGTTAATGAAATGACCTCAGGATGTCCTCTGTTTCCTTTTAACCTTAGCAATCATGGAATTAAATTTACACCTAAGTCTACTACATAATTAAATAGTTGTCATGAAGGTCGATTAGATGATTTAAATCAGTTTTTGTTATATTAGTATAAAGCCACTGGCGAGTCTAGACGGTTCCATCTTATCTGACATTGTCCGTTTGCTTTGCTGACGTACATCTGTTTGTGATTGGTTATACAATAGTAGGCACTAGGCAGCGATTATTGTATCTAGAAGTCTCCATTATTCAGATCATTCTTACGCAAGTAGTTTATCTGAATTGCTTCCAAGGTCTTCTGAGACGGACTGGTTACTTGAACATTTAGTATTTTATTTATATGCAATCGAAGAAAAACTGAATAATCTACCAACAGCAGTTGCAGTGCTACCTAAATATTATAAATTATGGTGTGACACTGTTCTGTGCTCGTTCTCGAGCTCACTAGCTGCATTACCAAAAGACAATAATAATTTATAGTATTGGTGGCAGAATACTGTCAAAGCAGCGGATGTGACAGGACTGGCTTTCGAATGGTAAAAGTTTGTCAGGCTGTGTTCACTCCGGTAGTAATGTAGCCATCGAGAGTTTGAGCCGCTGAGTGCAAGGAGAGGTGATGAATGTGGGCAAAGTGAAAGTGGTTTTCAAGAGTGCAGTCAGTCAAAATTTCCTCTTCCAACCTTAAATATACCATAAACAAACTATTTTTATAATAAGTACTTAAGAACATATTATTATAGCTCGCAAATTGATCCCAACTAAAGTTTTTGGGCATATTTCTATACTTTGTACTTCTTATGTGGAGAACTCCATTACATGGAATGGAAATTATCGTTGACAATCTCAATTCTTATATTTCTAGAATACCTGGACAAAACAAATGCAAGATCTCAAATGTTTTATCAGTTGTTATTTTCGCGGAACATAACAAAAATGATGAATTCGTGGCGTTTCTCCTTTTCTTTTACATACCTATAGTAAAGATAACGTTATCAGTGGAACGATATGCAAAAACACGCTGCCCCATATATGTGGTATTGACCTTTCGAGACGTTTGACTTAGTGTAATCGTATACAATATTATTATACTGCGCTGTATTACAATTCATGTTTTGTTTTCTGACTTTGTTTTATCAGTGGTTAATTCTTCCAATATCAGGTCTTATGATCACAATAACTAAGAATTAAAAACATATTTAAGTATGTACATCATGCACCAGCTTCACCATCATTATCTGTTTAACTTAAACCATAGTACTTAGTTAGTTTATCAATAATTATTATTGCATTAGCTTGCATCTGCATCGACTACCTCTGATTTTCATTTATTATTTTCGATCGTGATATTCACGTCAGCGAGAAGCTAATTGATTTTGTCCTTTATATCACAATAAATAACATCGCAGTGAATTTGTAGTTTCTTTTAGTCAAGAACAAATTATTGTCGTCAAATATGTCACAAGCAGATGAGCATACTTGCGAGTTGCGTTCCAAGGTGACACACGACACGATAGACCATTTGGAAATGTTTTGGTGACCTTGTCATCTCAGTAGTGTTGTGATGTTGTCATCAACGTCAGCGGTGGCAGCGTCATGCGCTCATATCTTATACACTTCACATCTTTATATCTTTAAACATGATGCAGCAGGTTAAATATTGCAGCATTACTGTTCAAGAGTGAATGTAACAATCAATCACAGTGCGCTCGAGATAAAGGTTCGTTCACAGTGCATTAGAGTGTGCTTGTGTTGTGGGCCTTGTGGCAGAGCGTTGACGCGGGCTTCCACTTATATCACAGAACACTTTCATAGAACACATTGATTTAGAACATTAACCTGTTCTTAAAACATTAATAAATAAAGACGAAGACAAAAATTATAGCGCAGATAATAACCTAAATAATCGGGAGTATCGGGACAACATTTGATCCTTCGTCTAATGTGAAATATTTGACGATATCCTATTTAAGTATCTATTTAGAGGTCGTATTATAGATAAAAGTTCAGTAACAGTAACAACAGTTACCTTGTGGCGGAACGTTGACTTAGATGTGGCAAGTTGGCTATATATACAACTCTTGTTGGAGAGGTTTGTTGATGTCCCTTATCTTTATCTATTGTTTTAGAGCTTGCGATAGGTATTCAAGGATATCTTTCTATTGAAAAGGTGTTCAAATACAAATATACTCCGCTACTCTTTTCTATATTTCCGGTCATACCAGTTTAATAAGAGAAGAGCTCTGTCATCGTTCGACATAAATTCGATTCAGATTTTATTGAGTGAAGAATTAAACATTGATTTCCTTTTCAATTAACACGTCACGGAACAGTCACTCAACCGTCGATGGCGTCCGGGGACGTTGTCCTACTCCGAAGTCCAACCAAACTGTGCTTGACGCAGGCACCCAACACCCATGTCAACGACCAGTGGATTCCTAATAAATAATGTATACTATATAAACACTTCTTTTTTGGTTCGGTTTTATTTTACGGCAAAGGTAAATAAAGATTTTTTAATTACAGACTGCATTTGTCTCACCAGGGTGGTTATTCTCTATCGATTCCTTACTTCGAAACCACGCGAATTCCTTGTCATACACAAGAAATAGGCAAAACTCTATTCTCTTTGAAACGAAAACAAAACCGCGCGAAATTAATTTGGGATTGGCGCGATTTGAACTGTCAAAAATCACATGTTTTACCGAGATGCATTTCGTAACATCAATACATCTTTTACCACCACTTATGTCAATATTTTTTATTCAAAATAAAAAATAACTAAATGTAAAGTAAAAGAATTCCTAGCGCTGTGATACGATTTTAACAAGACACGATAATGACGTGGTTTCGTATCTTGTGGAGTCTGTGTTTTCATAGAGAATAATCGCCCTGGCGGTAAAGATGGTGGTTTATCAAGAGTTTGTAAAATATGTAAGACTTCCCTATTAAAGCGATCAAATCCATGTGTTTGCTTCTTTATCCAATACCTACGTACGTACGAGATATGCTACGGGTAAATGAACAAATCCAATTATGATGAATCGTCATTTTACGCTCCAAGGTTCTGACGTATGAGGAATTGTTTTTTTGTACGTTTTATTACCGTAATGATTAAGCCAAATATTTGTTAAAAGGCTGAATGAGAAACTATACTTAGTCTTGCGATTCTTTCAGAATCTCAACATAGACGGAATATTGATCAACTTGACTTGAACAATTTAGTACAAATGATGACGGTAAAATTCATCAAACCAAAGGCGTAAATGCAGTGTCAAGATATACGTTTAGCCCTATTTTTAATTGTCTTGTAGAGTAAGTATGCAATGTTGCAATCTGTATTTAGATTAGACGTCCGTCAGTATAACATAAAAACACTTGTAAATTAAAATGTGATGTCTTCTAAAACACCAGTTCAATAGCATCATACAAACATACATCCTGGCTACACCCCAAAGACATAACTGTCAAATATATAAGAAGATGTAATTTCATTGAAGTCTCATTGAAGCTTCCTAAATCAATCCAACATGAAGTAGATATCATTATATTCGGTCATCGCACCTACCACTCGAGGTTTCTATTTCTGCAGCTGACGTGCGGCGGAAACATCATCGCTATTGGAACAGCATTATTGCTGTTTACATTGGTGTGCGCTGTGTGTGACGTGCTTTCTTAAGATCCGCTGGGTTAGTGATTTTGGTTGGTTGTTATTTTTGGTTAGTGTGTGTTTCTCTCAATCCAAATATAACGCTGTACGTTAACTTATTAGTCTTGGTTTCATTTTGTGATTTCCTGAATCGTGTACCGCTGTCACTGATATAATTTTTATAGCAGTAGTCTGCTTCAGCTCTTCTATTCAGACAGAAGTGTCTATAAAAATACTAATATCTGGATACATAGGAATCTTTGCTGCCTCCATCATCTAAAAGTCAAAGTAGACAGAAAATATCAGACAAAAATTACTGGTCTTCATAACATCAGCGACTATACCTACCTTACTTTAATGGCTAGTAATTAGTTTGCCTTTGGCATGTACTTAGATTAATGTTAAGAGTCATCTATAGCTAGACGTTTACTTGGTTGATTTCCGGAGGTTAGTATACAATATAGATTGTATAATGAAATGACGCAACGTAATTTGCACAACTGCAGTGTACAGACCTACAGATGATATCACTGCGTGGTTATTAAGTGGGATCATAATTATATCTAATACCTGTCACTATTCACTTGTAGTGGAGGAAACACGGTCTGATATTATTACGTAGTAGGTTTGTCAGTATTAATTATACGCAGAAAAGTAGAGCGTAGAGCACTCTCTTATTACTTAAGACTATTCATTTATTCTACTGAAATGATTAGGACGTAAAACTAATTAACCCGTGCAAAGCCGGGGCGGGTCAACCTAGTATATGAATGAGCTTGCTTGTTGTTATATTTAATACTTCTATAATGAAATACCTCGACAATGTCTAATGAGATTTCATAGCCGCCCCATTAGGAGCACACAACGTACAAGCTATTGATTGCACTCCACCGCTGTAATCCATTTAGCTCGGTAGATTTATTGGCAACGGAGACAAAGGAGACTGGAATGGCGGAAATGAAAAGCCACAAACAAAGCTTTCATTTTGGTTGCCAAGTTTGGTTTTCATAATCACTTTGAACGAAACGTTGTTACATAATTTAAAGTCGTTCATTCTGCTGTAGTAATAATACCCTCAGTCTGAATCTGAGCATTCTATTGAACTAGAAACATCAACTAAAGCTGCAACTGTAAAATAAAGTTAATTTATTAAGTTTCCAACTACTAGGCTAATAAGACTGCTCGTTCCAGCGCTTCTAAGTCCTCAAACAGGAAATAAAGAGTCGGATTCTGTACTCACCTAGAGTCCTAGACGGAGAGATTTTACCGTCGACGAGAGACGCAATTAAAGAGAACGCTTTACGGCGTTTTTATGCAGCATCCTCGAGGATTTATCCCCGGCTTTTTCAATTTTACTGCATTTTTATGTGGGTTTTAATAGAATTGAAAGCAGTGCTTGTTCGTGTATAGGTTCTAAAACATTATATCTCTGTGAATAATTGACATATATTAGACATAGGCGTACATACATATACATATATATTATATATGATGTTGATAGTCCGCAACACCCAAAGTTGTTGGCGGTTCAATATACCTACTATAATGAAATAGGTTGGGCTGCTAATGCTGCTATTCACCAACATACTCATTACTTATACAAATGTAATTTCTTATGTTCTGAACAAATATTATACAAAGTACAAAAACCACTAAAAGTTTTATCCACAATGCGGTAGGTAATTCAATTGTAATCGTATGACAACTGCGCGTAATTTGTCAGATTGTAAAACCGAGAGTCTTTATTGTCGGTCGCAATAAGGTCAAGGAGTGTTTGCACCGATTCTGTTATTTATTCTCCGCTGCTGCGGTGCTGTGTTTGTTGTCATTTGAGTTACTGCCACTACTACTGACAGATGTTGGTTTACTGCTGCTATTATGTCATCACGTACTCTTTTCTCTGTGGGTACAACTTGGTAGAGTAAATTAAAAATGTACCCTACTTAAAGCGTTCCTATATTTTGTCCCTATATTCGCGCGGCTTTTGCGAGATCCTGATTGATCTATGGAAAGGTGTACACTGGTGTACAGTTGATGTCATTTTACTTCATCCTCGTGTGTTTGTGTCAACTTCCACCATATCTTTAACAATATTATTGTGAAATTGATTGAATATGTCACATTTTAATAATATATTTTTCTTTTTATTTCAGGTACGTAGATTGTCCTAGAATCAAAAACATCGATAACCCGTAATACAAACATGAATTTATTGCGCGCATATTTGTGCCGTTATCATTTAAGCGTGTGTAATGTTTGCTTTTATTATGTGTAACTAAAGTAGTGTAGAGAAATGTGCAGCCACGTGTATATTGTGTGTTTTCTTGATATACATTAGTAGTGGCTACTAGCAGATTACGGCCCGTACTATTTTAAAGATTTTTCGTCGTCGGGAATACATACTTTTATTATCATAATTTCCATCTAAAAAATTTTCTAAAGTGGACGGCATAGGCACGATTGATGACAGTGTGAATGTTTTTCAAAGTAGAATCTGCGAAGATTCTAGTATAATTGTTTACATTTCAAAACACTTGACTGCCATCTTTGTCGTTGCCCTATTTTATTTCCTGTTTATCCGATTTCGAGTCAGAACCCGGTTTTTAGTACAACAACCTCAACGTGAATTGAGCCACAGGTTGAATCGTGAATCGTCTTATATCGTCACACATTGTTTTTTATTAAATGAGCTTATCAGTAAATATCACTTTCCGTATAAAGTCATCGCAGATAATATACATATGCGAGTGACTCATGTTTGATAAAATATTTGTTTGTGTAATGCAATTGCAATACAACGAGTGTTTTCTTAATCTTTTGGTTATATTTATGATTTATAGTAATTTACGCAAACTGAATTTAAAAATCAAACACTTTGAGAATAAACTAAATAAACACATTAAAATTAATGTGTTTATTTTCAAAGTAAATGAATAAACATGAAGACATTATTATTCTAAAAAAGATATAATATGTGGTGAAATTACTGATGTCCATATTCCAAATAAATGAATTAAATACGTACTCTAACGAAGCCCAATAAATACGCTCTATCGTCTATTCGTCTCTCAAAGTGAAATAATTACAATTTCAATTTAATTCAACATAATCAAAATGCCGTGTGCATTCAACCAAACCATTCGTTGCCGATTTTCTGCGGTGGGCCGGCAACCGCATACATTCGCGAATTGTGTTGGTTGTGATTGTTGACGGAGCGTGGTCAAAGGGCAGCGAGAAACATTGCTAAATATATTGAAAACATGAATTTGGTGGGAATGCTTTGTAATTGGCTCAGAGATAATACGAAGTTACAATCAAAGCTCCATTTTGACTGCCAGCATTATTGGAATATAGCGTTAAAGGATTTTGAACTAGACATTATTTTTTTTGATATGTCTACAGAAAGTGGATGCAGTTGAGCTAATGGAGGGAGACGCCAATATCTGACCTGTCCTGTCCTAGTCTATCATATCCCGTCCAGCAGCAGCAGGTTAAAATTAAATTTCCTCAAAGTTCCAAGTTTTACCAGAACCTCAGAGTTTACAGGTATTAAGAATTTGTATGCGAATTTCGATTGGGCTGCCACGTAAATTGGGAAAATAACCCTTAATTACTAGTGATAGAATTGTACCTCCTCAACCATAATAACAAGCAACAATGAAACTGGTTGTAAAAAAGTTAGGTATGACTACCGCCGTCCAATAAGGAAATAGCGAGCGCAGGCCACACTCGACTTGATTCGAAGGATTTATATCGCAGTGCCGTCCATTGTCGGGGACCGTTCAACCAGGAACACCTTTATTGCACTACTTTGAAAACTCCTCGAAATAACAAGCCAATGCAAGTTTAAAGACATAAAACTTGGTTGGAAATTTCTTCATTCTTGGCAGGTAATATGAAAATAGCACTTGACAAAAAAAGTCGTAGTCATAATATTCATCATCATCATCATCATCATTATCATCATTAACAGCCTGAAGACGTCCACTGTTGAACATAGGCCACCCCAGGGAGCGCCACTTTGAGCGGCCGCTCGCCTCCTGCATCCATCGGCTCCCCGACGATGGTTATAATATTACTACAAACTATACCACTAAGTTTTAAAAATGTTGGACGCCAAAAAATATATTGTTTCTTATTTTTAAACACTGGCGTCTGCCGGCGTGTTTTTTTTATCTTTAAGTTGTAATAGCGTTCTTCCTTCTAATGCTCGTCAGTCCCGTATATCAACAAGATCACTGCCCCCAGATGCCTTATTTTATTACGAGAATTCACAATTTACAACCCTGATATTAATTCGCCGTTGAAGAAACAATGGCTAGAGACATAAATAATTTGAACGTCTCATTTATTTTCTGTCTCTTCTCAATCTACAGTGCGGAGTGCCAAGAGATCGGTTCATTACCCGGGTCGGCTGACCTTTACACTTTCAATCATTTCTCTACGTCATTTTGCGTTAACACAAATGGATATTTTATCTGATTTGAGGCTTTGAATAACAATATTGGTAGACTGTTTATGTTTTATCTGGTTACTAATAATCGGTGCGTGAGATGAAATGTTATAATGTAGGAACCATGCAGGAACAGATGAATTGGTTTATTTTCCCTGTGCTTGGAAAACGGAGATAGCAGCTGGTAATTATTGAAGTAAATCAGATAGGTCGGTATTGTCTGTTGGCCTGAATACAAGAAAACCCGTGAAAAATACTCGAAAAAAGGCTGAGTTCACTTTGTTATAATAGAACAATATCCAGCGCCCACAACAAGTAAAAACCTTACCACAGACTCAGAATAACTTTCCTGTTTCTAATGCTGTCATTATTTGTAGTTGTCACGTCCATATTCCTACTATATTTTTATATTTGTATGGTTGATGGGGTTCTGATTAATCGATTTTTGGGATTAGATGAACATTATTATACAGGATGTAATTTAATTCATTAGCATAAATTGAGCCCATGATAGTACATCATTTGTAGATGATTATTAAAGAGTAAAGAATGTAAATGAAAATATTTTTATTAAAAATTATGAAGATTGCCGCGGCGCCTAACGCGGTTGGCACGGATGATTTTGACACATTTAAACGTTTTTATACCTTGTATGTACTAAATAAAAACAGTACTCCATTATTCCAATTAAATTTGGTATTGTAGCATTGGATTAAGTAAATTATTCCATTTTTTGGAGTTATTATTATTACCAAACCAATGTGTTAGAATTCAAAAAATTTGGTCCATATGTGACCGGTATCAGGAGTAGGTACCTAGTTTCAAAGGATGCTAATGAATTCAATTACACCCAGTATATGTCTATGGTTCTCTACACTCATCTCGCTCATACGTATTTGAAATGTATAGGGTCTTTTCAACCCAACGCAATATTTTAGAGAAAAAAAATATACGGGTTATCTTGGCGCAAGTCTGTATAAGGCCTTCTGGTGGTATTCCAGCAGCTCGCTTTTCCCACCGTTTCCTGCCGTCCTCAATTCTGTACATTCTCACCGTTCTAGCCGTTTTTAAAGCTCGGCAAATGACTCATCCCCGGCGGCGCGAATTTATTAAATCGTTCATCATCCCTCACGGGCCATTACGGGGAAATAACTCCCTGTAATCAACGCCCGAGGGATTTTGTTTATAACTAAATATATTTTGTCTTGGCGGTGTATACTTTTATTGGAGCTAGTCAAAAAAACGCATTAGTTTTAAGAAGAATTCTAAGATCATGCGTACATTAACGGTTATTAATGTTTGATGATGGAAGTCGAGAACCGACTCTAGCTGCAATCGTATTTCTAAATATTAAGGGATTTTTGAATCACCCGAGCTAGCCTCGGGTGATTCAAAACTTTTTACTCTCCGAAAACAAATACTTCGAAAACACAAATGTTTGAGTAATACCTACAACACATCAAACCGTTTTACAGCCATTGTATCTGAATTAGGTATCAGTCAGTTAGCTTAGTTATTTGGGAACACCGCTGACCACAGCTATGATTAACATAGTTCACACATCACAGGTCACATATTTTCCACTATTTTCCAAGTACGTTGACGCATGTAACGGTAGTTTACACAAAAATGTGCCATTGTCCAAACCACGCTCACTCATGTCTGTAAATTCACCTCATTTCTATGAAAGCAATCTGACATGAAATTCGAGAAACCGGATCTTTAAGTTTACATAGAGCCAATACATTCGGAGACATATTTAAGAAAAGGAAGTAGTAAATGAAATAATTTATATTATATGACTGTTAAAATACTTGTGAACAATAGTGGCCTGGGTGGGTGTAACAGTATTTCTTAGTTTACCTCGACGAAAACAAACCGCGCGAATCATACGGTTTGTTATGATAAATGCTGACGTACAATGGCACGAATAGCGCGGACCGGCGCGGCGGCGGCGTTAACAAAATGTATTCTTGCGTATGTTGCATTAAGCTTAAATACTGCAAAATATCATCACGGAAGGCGGCAGCTCGGGTTTATCAACACGTAGTTATTAAAAGAATCGTTTTGGTATGACTAAACGATATAGTTATATATATAACTACTTGAAACAATCATGGCCATAGACCTATTCCAAACAATCTGCTCATTGAGTATGACCTAACTTATGGTATCTTGAAGCAACGCCAGGCTTTGCCTACAAATCAAATACCTTTTGGTGCTGGATCTACCCTAAATTATCCGTCAGAGACCATAACACACCGCTCCGGGCTGTGAAGATACGAATATTGAACATGACCAGTGGCTTGGTAATGCAACAATAGCCTTGCTCTCAATGGAGGTCGGATTCAGCTAGACAGAGCCGGTACACCTCGATTTATGTGTTACGGACAATGTATGCCGCGAGTTGCCCGAGAATATTGTTTTAATTAATGTCGATTTCTGAGAATCGTGGTGATACTACATCCTAAAAATTTAAATTATTAAGATGAAGTTATGTATCTCATCAAGTAATCATGGTCCATGCTACAAACATTGAAGATCCTTAAAGAACGCGATTAGGTACTTCATTTAAGTCTTTAGTATATTCAGTCACTTAAGCGAAATAATTTCCAAACCCTTACAGTCCTAAGCCGTTAAGCTGTAGATTTACCATCTCGAGTGGATTTTTTATATGTCTGCCATAATAATGCGTTAAGCCTACTTCTTCTCCCACCTCTTGAACTAGCGTTTTAAATTCCAATCGAATTGCCCAGACAGCTCTTGAAGTTAAACGGGGCTTCTCGTTCTAATAAAATATTTAATTGAGGCTCTCGAGTACCGTGAACCGTCTTTAATAATGTATTGTTTCCAATTTGGTTAAGTCGGGTTGATGTCCTTCTAAAATTACTCTGGAATGGTTAGTAAATAGGCAGTTGTTAAGAACTACCTCTGGTGATTTAGGAGACGATGGTTTAGCTTGGATTTTTTTAATCTATTACAGTTGGATGAATTTACGAGTTCCCGATATTTCAGCGCAGTTACGTGCACCATGTTTGCGGGGAGAAATGTAGTAAAAAACTATATGAAAGTTTAAAACAGTGGTGTATCATTGTTTGTTGGTGGTCCTTACCATTTGTAGGTTCGTTCATGGTCTCGTTTTGTCTTGTCAGAACTGCCTACTATGTACTCGTTATGTAGGAGGGTTTGACAGGATAATCACGCTGTTTACTTCCTATTTTTACTCTCACAATTTTGTAATTTAGTAATTCTGTGTGAGTAACACTGTCGCGCATAAAATATATTACAGCTGGAAGCCAGACTAGGCTCTCCGCCAGGGTTGACGTCCCTTTAAGCCCGCGGCGTTTGACAAGCTCGTTAGTGACGAGCGGTTGCTAATAACCAACTGTTGTGATTTAAGGGTGGTTACCCCTGAATAATGCCCGGCTTGAGTGGTAAATCGAGGTGCAACGTTTGGCCTCCTGATGTGCCCGCAGTTTAGCAGGACGACGTACGTTATGGTTTCTAGATCCTTTTAAACAGTTTTTGGTATATCCGTATAAGTGGAGACAAACGTCCGGGTTCCTTTTGTCCTTCGATCAAATATGCCGCCTTTGTTTAACTACAGTTTTGCACGAGTGATTTTCACATCTTTAGCAGTTATTTTATTAAGTTAATAGCAGTTTGAACATTTGTAATGGATGTTTTATTTCCTTTACAACGAATAATTTATTAATATTTATTTGGTAATATTTCTATCACTCAAGCGATCGAGGAAACTCTTTAAAAATGTATAACTCATACAACTGCACCGGGTGCTGCATGCGAGTCCATGAATAAAGCATACGATTCCGTTCTTAAAATACACAATACATATTATACATGATCGGAAAATGTATTTCTCGTGACTGCAAAATGTGAGCTGTGTTGAATGCGTCCTCTATAGTATGCTATCGTATTTGTTCGATTTTGTACCGCCCGGGGCTGGTAAAAGGTTGCTCCTAAACTATCAGTGCTCGTGACATATTTAGGAAGGAAAAAATGTGCTCGATTTACAATAGCAGACAGCAGGGGTGCTTCGTCGTACGTAATTCAACATACACTCTACAATTTGGAGTGTTCTAGAATACTCGGGATGGCATGGAACTAGAGTGACGAATGGTATATTTGTATATTTGCACAAATGTTTTTGCAATAGTTTGCACATGGTTCGTCTATTGTGTTGTAGTTATTATGGCAATGGCAAGTATGTAGTGAGAGTAATTATAACCGAAGGTTTTTTTTTACCAATATAACATATTACAACGTATACTTTGCCAAGATATTTTTATTACGTTATCATTGAAAGGATCTCTCACGAAATTCCCAGTTATTCTGTTCTCCGCGATTCTACATTAAGCGAATACATATGAAAGCCCCCCTATACCACCCCTTATCTACAAAACTACCCGCAACTACCGTATAATTTATCTCCCGCTTCCGCAAGTAAAGGCGCGTCCAGACAGCGTACCGTCGCGACGTATCGATCCTCGCTCGCGCCAGGTGAGATGCGTGCCTAGACAATGGTATAGTCATGCGGAACAGTGCAGACTGAGTGAGCTACAGCTAGTTGCATAATTTGTGCTCCCTCTGTGTTTACCCGGACAAAATGATGGCGCGCTTCTTTGTTAACGCTAAAATGT
Source organism: Ennomos erosarius (assembly GCA_963580505.1). Taxonomy (NCBI): domain Eukaryota; kingdom Metazoa; phylum Arthropoda; class Insecta; order Lepidoptera; family Geometridae; genus Ennomos; species Ennomos erosarius. The sequence continues at coordinate 14,323,920 of OY756988.1, forward strand.
CTTGATGTTGCATACTTGATTGCTGTAGGCTTGTTCAGCTATTTTAGATATTAAACGATCCCATATTCTACGAGATTATTTTTAAAGAAACTGAAACCGTTTTCATGTCTACTAGTGGCTTTATTTTCTTTTGCACCTTTCCCAGCCCTCTTGATATAACGCCTTCTCGCGTCTGCTACTGTGGAGCAATTACTTTGTGTCTGGCTTTCTTTCATTTTGTTTATTCCTTTGTTTCTCTCTTGCATTGGTTTTTCTGGAGAATGAAAAGTTCATGAATAATTAGTTTTAACTGTCTCTTTTAATTTAGGTACTGTAAATGTGGCAGTGGCACTACATATTAGTGACATGCACCAAAATTTTCATAGGGACGCCATACGAATGATTTCTGATTCTGCGTTTTGCCATTCCTCTATTAACGAGTAACTGTCAAAAACTTCGTCCACAATGTTTTAAACCTGTCATCATTGCTTCAAACACTAACACATTCATATTGCATCCATAAAGCTTCCGATTTTAAACCTTGCTAACTCCAGTTATGGTGCATTTTGTATTAGCAACTAAAGTGCGGACGTTTTGATGGCATACCTTTCAACAAGGCAAACATGGAGCTCGGTATGTCCATCGTTTATGGACCTTCTGATGGAAAGTGTTTGCATCCAGCTAATGGAGTTGCGCTAATTTTGAGCAATAAACCTGTTAGGTGGGGTTTTAAAGCTTCAGATCTTTAAGCCGATGTTTAAAGCTGGGCATAGCTCTCCGAGTTGGCCACACTTTGTTGTTGGATTGAGGTGTTAATGTGTTTCGTATGTTTTGGTTCCGATTCTACTGTTTTCGGACCGCCCGGCACGTTTTGCGTACTTTATTGCTATTTTTGGCCGCGTGTTGCGTGGCAGAAAAACTAATCATGTTCCAGGAACAGAATTTTCTGATCCCCTAAGACTTGAGATGTCGGGTCAATCTTATACATTACTATTAATGATCAAAAACAAGTTTATTTATGCGATATACCTTTTAAAACCGCACGATATTAGGTTAAAGTTGGGTATAAATTAACTATTTAATAGGCAATGAGGATAACTGACCAATTAGTTTCTTATTGGCAGTTTCATAACGTTTATGTTTATAATTGAAATATTTTCCTGGAACTCGCATTTAAAGTGTTATCGGCTTACTTGTCATTTCTCTTTGATCTAAATCAAAAATTGATAAATCATGGCAAACTTGTTTTGGAGATCTCGCGGTTTTGGGGAATATCTGCCCAGTACTAAATTCAACTTAAAACGGGCGTCGTTTATTTATTAATTTTCTTGCTATTTTCCGAAATTAGGGTAGTGGAGTTTTCTGGTTGGCAACACTGGCTTGCGTGTGCTTGGATGAAAGTGCTAGTCAGACGATTGAGTGAGAAAAACTCAATGGAAAAACGATCCGTCTTTTCTGCTTTGTCGTTTGCTTAATGAAAAGCTATGATATAAGAGAAGAGTCAAGAATAAAAGAACTCCAAAAGGTGTTCCTGCTCTATTTTAAGTCTGGTTTCCATACAATTTACTGTTTCTGCTCGTAGTTATTTTAATGTTATTACCGGCGGTGTAATAAGCAATTTAAACGAGGAGTGATTTAAATTAAACACGCAACAGCGCGAAGGTCTTTATAGAGGTCTGCTGTAGATACTATTAATATACGTTATACAGGGGGCCTACCACATTCTCTTATAGCATTATTACTTCAATCATACTTTGAAAAATGACATAAAAGTAAAAATACTATAATGTTGTTGACGCAGAGCAGTTTTGTTGACGTCACGTTAAATTGTTCACTCAAATACATCATGTTGCCACCGACGTGTGACAGTGATAACGCTATATAAACATGTAGACGTCTCGTTCTCGCGCCGGAATACTTTATAAGTTCATGGTACGAATTCGAACAATATTATTGTAACCTTGAAGCATTACTGTCACGAACCGTGATGGTTTTGTATTAGTTTGTGGTAAGGGCCCAGTTGCGTCTATTATTGTATTGTACGAGCTACTTGACATTGTGCACAGTAACAGTAGGTTGTTTAAAGCTGATTCTACTATTTGGTTATGACTATAACCTATATAACGTCTTTGGATGAAGCAGGTCCATTGTTGTTTTCTGGACACGAGCTATGACCCTTCGTCCACTTTACTACTACCTTATGCTTTTTTGATAAATTTTGCAAGGCCGTATGGCAGATACTCTAGCAAAGGAAGGAACGAAGAAACCGGTTGAGGTTGGCATAGCGGAACTATGTAAACCCACTGCAACAGAAGTAAGGAACTTACTGCGCACTCACACGGAGAAGGAGCAGCAAGGTCTATGGAACAGGAAAACTGATTGCAAGCAAGCAAAGGTGATGTTTCCATCCCTAAATAGAAAACTCACAAACAATCTGCTGCAATTAACGAGGCAAGACCTCCGCCTTATGGTCGGTATCATCACAGGTCACTGTTACCTCAATTATCACCTGCACAAAATCGGTGCCATAGACAGTCCTCTGTGCCGGGGTTATATGCAGGAAAATGAAACAGTGGAACATGTGCTGCTATTATGCACAGCCACAGAAGAGACAAGAGAAACGACACGTCTACTGAACGAACAAGAAAAACGACCGCGGGATCGTTTGCAATCGGTCTCCAAGTCACCATCTAATGTAACATCACTGGAACAGTTGTGCCAGCGACCCAGAGCCGTGCTCCGATACATAAAGGAGCTGGGCTGGCTTGGGTGAATGCTGGCAGGGGGAAATGCACAATACACCCCATGCGGGACGTCATGCAGGTCTTACCGTCCCCAAATAGAATAAGAATAACATAAGAAGCAGGTCTATTATCGTTAAATTATCGTTAATTAACGTCTATATCGACGTTCTCGTCTTATATAAGCGAGATGTGGCGTTGACAATATTGGTGCTGGCAATGACATAATGGAATTGTTGTGAATATCCTCAGTTGTGGTTTTCTACAGCATTTTGGATTTTTTCTTCAGACTGTATTCAGACGTTGCTGGTTGTTCTTCAATCCATTCAGTTCTGGAGGTCTCTCCTAATCGATTCCATTGGTTCGCTTGCCTTGACCATGTAGTTATCCCTGTTATTATAAATTAATACAAGAAAAGTAATATGATTTAAATAAAAACGTTTTCGGCTTTTGTGTATCTTTCACGTATAAACCGATAAGTATTAAGTTTTTCATAATGATTGTTAATACTACTGAGATCAATATAGAATACGTTTTATTGGTGAAACAATAAAGAGTTATCTATCTATCTATCTATCTATCTATCCTGGAAAACGTAAGTTCCTGTGGGACAATGGGTATAAGGTGGCTCCGCGGGCGCCTCTAGTTTCTTATGTGTCTTGTGATGTCCCCCCATCATTTCTGTATTCACTCTGTGGCCAACTTTTTAATTGAAACACACCATTAAGTAGGTGTACACATTTCGTGGAAATGGTTTAACGTCAACAAATTCCCTATGCGATTGTCTAGCAAATTAGATGGAACCAGCCGTTCATGTGTTTACGCTTCTCGTGTCAACAGCAACAGCAATTCAGCTTTGCGCGTTGAATGCGCTAACTGCTTCGTTTCGATTTAATCGGATGCCATGTCCTCGTTACATATCAGATATGTACCGCTTATATTCAATAACAGAATATAATAATATATGCATCTAGTACATTTATCCAATAACATGACTGAATACATTTTCAGCAATAACGATGCATTGGACGCCGGTAACAAATGATTGGCAAATATATCCAGCACCCAAGCTATGGAGTGGTTCATTCTGCATATTTGCAATAAAATACTTTGAGTTTGATTTTATAAAACCGTAGCCAACGTGCCTTTTTTCAATTTCCTTAACCGTAGTGTACAACAGCTCTATAAGCGTCATAATGTTTTGCGAGTGTAATTATGTAATGGCAAACCATGGTGCATTGAGGTCACGAGATTGCCTTGCGTGTATCCAGAAAAAGAATGCCTTATAGGTACCACCCATGCTATTAGTTCTTGACCTCTTCTGCAATTTTTATTAAGGAAATTCATCATCATCATTATCATTAACAGCCTGAAGACGTCCACTGCTGAACATAGGCCTCCCCCAGGGAGCGCCACTTAGAGCGGCTGCTCGCCTCCTGCATCCATCGGCTCCCCGCGGCTTTCACCAGGTCGTCGGTCCACCTACTACGTCTACGTATTACTTCAAGACCTATATAATTAGAGCCTCACGACGATTGTTTGTCTATTTTGTATTGTTAATGTTTCCTAACATAGTCTTTCTCTTCCCTTCTTATATGCACCAAATGGTTTGCCGTCATCATCGTCTGTTTGTTTATTCCTCTGTTCATCCTGCTAATCTGCTCTTAAGACACTGAGCCTGGTATTCGGCTCGCCTTCTACAACTGCAGTCACATTGCATATACCGCCCTCACCACTCAAATCCATTTTTATGAAACTATTTTTTGATAACCACATGAGGCGCGCTTTACTAATTTTATTTATTTTTATTTTATTTTATTAATGTTTAAGAGAAACAAACAGTACAATATTTAGCTTAATTAACTAATGTTTCTTACACTTAAACCAATAAAGTCTCTACATATTAATCAAACTTGAATGAAAAAAACACCTACAGTAAGTACATACCTACCTACCACTAAATTTTAAATATCAGAAGTGATTTCAAATCGCTACGAAATTTAGAAAAACAAGAAAAAAAAAATTTAATGAAAGGATCCTACTGATGAGATTTAAGTTCACAAACAAATTTAGATAAGGTTAACATGAATATATCCAAATCATTGAAATTCTCATTATATGACCGACAGGCGCGGTTTATAAAGGTATTGGAACAATATCTAGTGCTAGTTCTAGCTTGAACAAATAACAATCGTTTTCTAGCACTAAGTCGCTGGCAATAGAATCTTATTTTACTAAGTAAGGTTGGGGAATCAACTGTATTCCGAAGTAACTTGTAGAGAAATATCTGGTCTCTCTCAGTACGCCGTATTTCAAGGGACTTAAAATTATTGATATAACCTTTTTTGTATGCTATTCTTCTTATAAATTTATCTTGAATTCTTTCGATTGCTCTTATGTATACGGCATATTGAGGGTTCCATACTGTGGAACAGTATTCAAGAACTGATCGCACCAAGGAGTTGTAAAGAATATTCAAAGTAGAGGCATTCTTAAAGTCTTTACACACACGAAAAATGAAACCTAACATTTGGTACGCCTTATTAGTAATATTATTAATATGAGTTGATAATAACAATCTATCATCAAGCTGGACACCCAGGTCCCTCACCTCAGTCGCTCTTACTAAACTTTCGTTATTAAGATAATAGTTAAATTTGATGGGATACTTTTTTCGACTAAATGATACAACATTGCATTTTTTTAAATTCATCTGTAAGTTATTGTTTTTACAATACATACTGAGTCTATTCAAATCTTCTTGTAATAAATTACAATCTTCAACTGTCTTAATAGCTTTAAAAATTTTTTTATCATCTGCAAATAAAAGTATTTTGGAATGTTTGAATTCAAGTATAACATCATTTATATATAAATTAAAAAGAAGTGGACCGAGATGTGAGCCCTGAGGCACCCCTGAAACAACTGGAAGGAAAGATGAACAAAATCCCTTTATTGTAACAGCTTGAGAGCGATCACGCAAGTATGATGACAGCCATCGTAGCAGATCACCGTGAACACCTAGCTTATATAGCTTGTTAAGTAATATATCATGCGAAATTTTATCGAAAGCTTTTGAATAATCGGTGTAAACAGCGTCCACCTGACCACCATCATCCATTGTATTATAAATAAAGTCAATATATTCATTTAAGTTTGTTTCAGTTGACCTCTTACTAACAAAACCATGCTGCTCATTAACTATTAAAGGTCTAAAAACAGGAAACATGGAATCATAAATTATCTTTTCGAATAACTTAGGTATCGAGCTTAACTTAGAAATAGGACGATAATTACAGATGTTCCGTTTATCTCCAGTTTTAAAAATAGGTACAACATATGATTTTTTCCAGGCCAAAGGCATGGTGCCTGCACTCAATGACAATTGAAACAGCAAATATAAAGGCAGTGATAAACTCTCAGTACAATACCGCAAAAACAAAGGAGGGATTCCATCCGGTCCAGCTCCTTTATATATATTTAAATTTTTAAGGTAGCCTGAAATTTTATGCACGGAGAGTTCAACAGTGTGTATGCTGGTGTTATTATTCGTATTAGAGGAGGTGTTCACCACTACAGAGAGGCCGATATCATCTCCCGTCTTCTCATAGATAGAGTTAAAATGACAATTGAATAAATTACTGATCTCCACACCATCAGAAGAGGAAGTGTCACCTAGAAACAATGTATCAGGAAGTTCAGAAGATTTCTTTTTACATTTGACAAAAGACCAAAACAATTTACTATTCTTATGTATATTATTTTCAGTTAAAGCAATAAACTTCTGATAACATTCACATTCCATTCTTTTTTGCCTCTCTCTTAACAATGAAAATTCGCTATAATCCGAAGACCTGCCATATATTTTCCAGCGTCTATGACATTTTAACTTTTTATTAATAGTCTTTATCAAGGATTTATTATACCACAAAGGATATTTATTATTCGAATTCAGAGTTTTCTTTGGCACATGTATTGATATGATCTCCCACAAAATGTCATAAAACCTCAGAACAGCACTATCAATGTCCAAGGATTTCAAAACATCAACCCAGTCCAGTTTAGAAAGTAGTTCATTAATTGCATCAAAGTTAGCAGCATTAAAATTGTAAACAATAGTAGTTTTAGGATCCAAATGATCGGGTTGAAACCCTGAACAAGATATTTCCAATGCTGGATGATGTTTGTCCTCAGGCACCATAGGCTCCGAAGAAGCTATAACATCACAATTACAACTAGCTATAATCAAGTCAAGTTCTCGATCATTGATATTTTTGATATGATTATATTGTTGCAAATTTGTATATGACATAAAGTTAGACAAATCCGGGACTATTTCAGTATTAAAATCCCCTAAGAGTGTAAGACTGGCATCATGACCAACAGTCCTCGACCACACGGCTGTAGGAATATTAAAGTCTCCTAAAATAAGAAACTGATTGTCTGGTTCTTCAAATAATTTGTTTGAGACAAAATCATAAAAACTTAACAGCACACTATTCTGCTGGGAAGACTGTGGAAAATAACAACAAAAAATATTACAATTGGATGGGTGATTCTCCACAGAGAGGGAGACATATATTACCTCTGCTAAAAAGTTCACACATGGCACTATTTGGCTAGCAACTACAGTAATCTCACGCCTAACTGCTATAAGGGATCCGCCTCCCATTTTCACACCTCTCTCATGATAGTTCCGATCACATCTATATAAATTATACCTACAATCAAACAATTCAGAGTCCAGGATACCAGGATGAAGCCATGTTTCTGTGAGGCAAATAACATCATAATCATGGTTCAGTATACTTCTATATAACGTGTTACATTTTGTACGTAATCCACGCACATTTTGATAGTAAATACTTAAATTAGTAAGGGCCATAATCATAAAAAAGATATAACACTATGATTCTTATTAAAATAATTTTTTTTTAGAGACTCCCTGAACACTATAATCAAAGAAAAGCAACCTATGTGCATGAAAGTATACCTATAGGCTGAATAACTTCCATTAACACCCATTTTAACATATTGTTTTTGTAAAAACCTCATCACATAAACATACCTACCAACCAATAATAACAACGTACAAAAACAGTCTACCTGATAACAAGTATAGCTTGATGTTGTTCCAAAAACCTTTAGTTCAATATAATATCTCACCATGAAAAAAAACATTATATCTATACAGACAAACCACATACTCATACTCATTTCTCCCATTTGATCTTGTTTAAATCCTTGTCCGTGTGAATGTTTAGCACTGGACTAGTGTCCGTACGACGAACCATAATACTGCAGTTTTTAATCCATATGTATTTATAATTATTCTCCTTTACGAGGGCCTTAGCGCGCTTCAGCAGCAATTTATTAATACTTGTCAGGTGATCATTAAAATATATTGGTGAGTTATTTCCTTGATAGCCAACATCACAAGCCTTTATTTTGGCTTGACGAATTCTTTGGAAATCATCTTTCTTATGACGGGACATGAATCGCACAATAATTGGCCTAGGCCCTTTATTCTCCTTACTCATGGGAGCCACACGTGTCAGAAAATCAATATCACAAGCGGGACTTATGGGAAGATTGACATGACAAGTAATTTTTTCCAAAACAGTGAACAAATTTTCATTCTTTCGTTCTGGCACCCCACATATCTCAATATTAGATCTTCTTGCCCACTGGTCTCTTAAGTTATTTTCATGTATGAGTTTATTAATGGTAACATCATTAGCATCAGAGTGGGATTTTTTGAGAATTTCATCCTGAGTATCAAGTCTTTTCAATACAACTTCATAATTCTCCGCCATAAATGCAACACTCTTCTTATAATCCTCCATCTCAGCTCTTAACGATTTAAACTCGGACCTTATCCAGTCCTTAAAGCTCACCTCAAATTGGGTTTTAAGGTTTGAGATTCTCTCGTCTATGAACTTTCGTAAATCGGATAGAGCGGCTGTTGTAAGATCAGGAGATGATGATTCAGCTTGTACATGAGTTCCCTCACCAGTAATAGGTTCCTTTTGTGAGGTTTGTACCGCACGAACTGGGGTGTTGTCTCTTTTAACTACCTTGGGGATTTTCGCCAGACAAGATGGGCAGATCCAGTCGTCTTCATCATCAAGGATCTCCGCACTGGACAGCACGCACTGCTTATGATATTTATCAGAGCACTTTGAGCATTCCAACGGGACGTCTTTAACTCTAATTGTTTTCTGGCAGCAAGAATAAATCTTAGACGCCGGCTTCATTGTTTTGTTGTCAGCTTTATTACTCATTAAACTAGCCAAAGAGTATATAATTCACAATGCCTTGACTTTATGTTGAGAAGGTACCGGCAACAAAAATCCAAGCGTATTCTACAATTATTTCCTTGTAACGAAGTGTAATTGATCTTATTTACCGCCAAATCGATGCTATAGATGGTTAACTATTGTCGTAAACAACTTTCGGAATGAATTAATTGCGTTAAACTACTAAATGAATTAATTTAGAAAATGACAAAAATAAGGTGTTTTCACTCTAAAAAAACCACAGAGTATACACTAATAATATAACATTACCGACATGTGACATGCTCCCGTCAAATTGTCATGTTCAACAACTCACAGGTGTTCCAAAGATATTGGTCGTGTAAGTCGTGCGACTGGGGATTGGGGATAGGTGAGATGGGTCGGGCTTGGGTTATGTTGCGCCTAATTTGGCGTTTTTTTTTTTGCAAGTAAAATTATATTTATTAAGTATATGTTTAGTTTAGGTCGAGTTCTTCTTTGGCTTATGCAAGTTTATGTATTTTGTCATCTTCGTCTAGGTTAGCCTCCTATACCTCCTATAACTTTATAATATGTACTTTATATATTTTAGACTAGTTGGAATGGAATCACGGTTTGGCTACGTCGTTTCATTCCATCCCGTATAAAGCAGTTTTCAAGCCTGTGGCCTAGACTAAAGTCATTCCATTTTTGCTTTTGGCGTACCTGTTGCCACTTCAACTAGCTGACATCGAGAGCTGTATCTGATCCCATTCTGAAAATATATTTAAACTGAAATAGAGACGAGATTTTGATAATAGATTTGCAAATTAAAAGCCACGAGCGTAAAAACCACCTTTTAAGTTAAATGCATGATTCTGGAAAAGATACACATGACCTGTTAATTAAATATTATAATGTTAAACAACATTATAATATTTAATTAACACAGGTAACTGTGTTTAAACTTAACTGCTGATTTGCCATTCAAATACGTTGTTTTCCAAAGTTCTTTATTTAATTAGCATTTTTTTGTTTCAGGTAAGTGCGAATACTAATTGAGCAGCGTGTGAGTAACCTAAAACTATACAAATGGGCAGTGGTAACACTTTACATCTTAAAATCTTTTATCTACATGTTGATGTTGATGTTTACTCCTCTTTGAAACTTCACCGGAGAAACTTATTTTATTTACCTAACGAATACAGATCAGAACTCATTTTGGTTGGGCACAACAAAAATAAAATAACCCATTGACCACAGCTTGGCAGCAGCCCTGTCATATGCACACAAATTCGTTCATTATGTAGAACCGCCAAGTTCTAAACTTGAATTTCAAACATTTCGAGAAACCTTCCTAACTAGTTTTATACTAGCGTGCATATACCAGCGCTATTTCGAGGATTATGTAATACGACGACCGTTTATTGAGTGTATGTGAGAGCCCTCTCCTGGCTCTCTAGAATCAGGTTACAAAGCGCCAACATATCGTATTCAAAGCTCTTATGTTGTGTATTGAGATGCGCCACATATTATTGGCGGCGTGATTGTATTCAACTCAACGGTTGCGGTTACCTTATAGGTTTCGTATGTGCGATATCGTTGAGTTATAACTTTTATTGGCCCATCTTTATGGTGGAATATTATCGTGTTAAGGATAAACCTTATCGTTTCTTTGCATTGCAGCGAAAGTACTTGGTAGGAAATAATCCTATTTGTAAAATGATATATATAAATAAAAATATATTAATAAATCATTTGGAGTTGTAAACTTTGTTGACTCTATGTCAGCAATTATACACCATGGCTAATTAACCAGGGTAAAACAAAATTGTGTGTAGCAGTCGATCTCCATTAAATCGATTGCTTGACGTAACCGAATTGAGCAACATATTGCTACCCTACATCCATAATAACTACATCTAGGTGAGATCATGTCGAAGACACAAGCTTTTTTTCGTTCCTGGTTCCCGCACAGTGGCTAGAGCCGAAACCCCTTTATGCCGTTGTATAAGCGGTCTCAATGCATTCTTGAGCGCCAATCCTAAATGTGATATTTTTTGTGATAAAAGACAGAGTATTTTTAAACTATTATTATCATTTTGTGAACTTTTATAATCGGTAATTTAATTTTTTTTATTGTTATGATGACTTGAATTATTTTTATATTTACACAATTGACTATTTCCTATTTAATTATTTTTTAATTGATTATTGATTGCTTGGTTATTTATTTGTTAGACTGTTTCAAGGAACTTATACGTATACTATCTGTTTATTTTATCTTGATTACTTAAATTATTATTATTTTTAAAATGTTTTTATCATGCATGCTTGACTTGGCTTGACTGTAATGAATTTAATAATAAGTCTAATTAGCACATTGCCGTTCTTATTATAATAAATAAATAAATACAAATACAAAAATAAATTGCACGATCTGAATGTTGATGATTTACCTAACACTTTATATATTACCTAGCCAAAAACATAATGTAAATAATAATATACTGTATGCATTACCCAGTAAGAAAAACTAAGGCCAACACCTTTAGTAATATGGCAAAAATGTAACGCTACCGCAATTCGAGTCCTTCACATTGTTCGCCATCGCGTTCAAACACGTTTACATTGTCTGTCCGCTCGGCACCGGAGCCGAATAACGTATTGACGGTACGAAATATACGCCCAAAAGGCTAAAATAAGGCTACAATGTAACGTCAAAGTCGAACAGTATATTGTGCGTATTACGCCCGCATGATCTAACATAATCGAGCAACGTATTTACGATACGAAAGCAGCAACAATAACTCCAATCTAAACGCTTAGATACAGGTGGAGGTGACAAAGTAATGTTGTCTCATTCAAACAGTGTACCTGCTTGGCGTAACATAACGAGCTACTTTGTATTTGTACCTTACATTGTGCTTGGCGTAACAGAATTGAGCGACGTATCGCCGGTTCAATATCGTTGAGTGATATGTTTATAGCGCGGACTTTACGACAGATTCCGTTCACGTTATACGAGCAATCTTGGAATTCCTGTAACATTTGCAATTGGATAGAAAATGGATCATTTACTGTTTCGGATCAATAAAAGGCTTTGTTTCGTAATTGTAGCTAATTTTCACAAAGACGATAGGAACAATTATTCACATAGAGACCTCACGTCATCACCCCAATACGTTCCAACTGTTGGGGCACGGGCTTGTTCCCACATAGAGAATAGGCTATAAGCCACTACGCTATCAAAGTTCGGTTGGGTGGATGTCACAAACATGGCCTCGAATTGCTGTAATTCTTAAACTTGCTGGTTATCTCACGATGATAATGCTAACAATAATATGTTTTAAACGTTATGGTTAATAACGTTTTTTAAACGCTGTTTTGGGAATTTTTAGATAAGCTATTGACGTTGTTGACCCAATGTCTTTGGAAATATAAAATTGGTTTTGTATATAGATTTAAATTTCCATTGTACACTACTTCTACTTGCACTATTAATATATTACTCATTAGTACTGCACTAATGGCAATCGTAGAAACAATGTATCAGCGAAGTGTATCTAGGTTTGCTGCGGTGCCAGCGAGGGTATCGAACCGGCGGCGTTGGCAGGCTCGGCCCGATTGGCACGTCGCCTGGGCCGCTGCCAGAGTGCACAGTCTGCGCCGCCCGCCTTCTTCCCTTCCACACCGATACTTTATATCGTAGACTCGCTAGAGAGTTTTACTCGCAATTTACCTATTTTGCAATATACCCCCTTTTTGTAGTTATTCAAAATTTTCCGAAACAAAGAGTTTCCTATATTGGCCTTAGTAGTATAAGCTATCTGTGTGCAAAATTTCTCTCAAATCAGTAAAGTCGTTTTGGCGCAAGGCCACACAAACTAATAAGCAACGTTTCACGGTAAGGAGGATGACCGGTAGTAGATAGTAAACTGAATTAGTTCTGAATAGCTTTATTTTTCCCTATTCAGAACTAAAAAGTCTCTACTTCTCTATGATACGCGTTTTCATACGTACCACCGACAATCCAAAATCAACAGTCAAAAATTCCAGTCGTGACTACGGCGTAGAGGCTCTACGAAGCGTAGCGCCTCTACGATAACAAACCCCATAATCTCGTAGGGAAACTAGTTTTTTCCCCGCGGAAAATGGGATGTATCCTTTCATATGATATCAGGAATAGCGGCAATGAGCGGGATTTCCTGCAAATATGTCGTGCGGGATTGCGGGATCGTGCGGGTTTGCAATCGCATCCGCTGTGGAAGTTGTAATACGCTTCGGAGTTGCGCTATTTCATTTTAGTGTGCCTTTTACTATTATTATATGATTGTGTGGCATGAGTAAGACATTTTTGCGACGGGCGTTTTTAAACTGAAAGGCAACTGACGGTTTTATATTGAAAATTTTTAGCGCAACAAAAAATTAACAAACATATATGTCAATCGCAATTCAAATAATAAAGTTAAAGTACTAAAATCTGATATTAATAACAATAATCAAACCTACCTAATAAAAGAGAATCGTTCAACCAGTTGGTAATTAATAATTCTACTACTAGTACTTGTACTACCGCAATTTAGTTAAATACGGTTCAATGCCTTATCTAAGATGTGATTATATTCAACCACTTACTTGGATATACCTACCCATTTTGTAGTCCTGAGGAGGAATCTTAGTGGCTGTAACACAGGGTATCCTAGTACGGCCGCTAACGACACTCCTAGGTATGGTTGTTAAAAAACATTATAACTATTGATAATTAATTATTTATCAGGTAACATAGCTAACCAACTTAGGTTAAGAATGTTGATATATATATTAAAAAAAAAAAAGAACCAGTACAGTGAATAGGCAAAATATAAAAAAAACGTACCGGTTCGGTCTTAGTGTTTTAAGTCGTTAATAACTGTAACAGTAACAAATGAAAAACAATCAAGTTACATTATCACCGTAAAACAAATAGTTATATCGACAGCCTTGACGGCAAATAATGAGAGAACAACAAAAACAATGCCAAAAATAAATCAACCGAGTAACACTCATTCCCAGCCTAATAACAGCGAGTCAATCACCGCGGGTTTTTTTCACCCTGGTTTATTTTCCACCGATTTTCCGTCAAAGCCGTGTGTTTTCCACTAGTTTCCCTTGTCTTTCGTTTCTTGCCTTACAAAGTTTCCTGGTAATTTACAAACGGATACATGCACATTCGGAAATCTAAAAAGTATTATTGAGACGGTTTCACTATTGTCTGTTAGATTATATCTGTTAAATAGCGTAAAAAATTGATATAAGAATGAACGAGCGATGATGTGAAGGTGGGTCCTATTATGTTATATTTTAACGGTGACCTTCGATTGTTTTATGTGTGAATGCCTAGATATGAGCTAGAAGGTGCGTTTTCTGTACTTATCCTATTTCAGTGATTATTCTACGTTAGATAAATTCACCATTATCAAAAAAATGGTAAAACAGAAACAGCAAAAAGTTTAAATAATTTAACGTGGCTCTATCTGCTGTTATAGCCAGCGGTCTGATTAAAAAACTTACTTCTTTAAGTTCGGGAGTTGTGTTGTACAAGGCTTTAGTTACGGAAGCCAGTAATCGATTGTTTAGTTTACAATCCAAGTTTTAAAGCTTTGCGTTCATTTCGGTTTTCGAGACGTTAAACTATCGGAAAAAAGTTATCTGGAGCTTGAGGAATTACACTTCACTTCAATTTCACTTTGAAGCATTCACACTGAAAGTTAAGATATATAGGTAAAAAATGGGGGCGATAAAAAGGGTTATTGTATCATTGAATATATCTTTGGGTAAGTTGCGACCTAAACCAGGGGGCATCCTCTAGTAAAATACCTACAGAAATATAATATTACTCTCTAAACACTTCGAGCGTGTTTACTTCTGCTATACATTTTTAAATAAGCTCACTCCGCCTCTGGCAAGGGTTTGTCATTTCCGAAACCACGTTTGACGTTGAAATGGGTGAAGATAAATGATTTTGATATCCATTTTTGTGGGACGCCCTCGTACGTCAGACGTCATTGTGGGAGCCTCTGTCTTGTTTCTCGAACCGTTGCGGTCTTTGACTGTGTTTGGTGTTTGTAATGTTTAGTGTATTATGTATGGATGGGTGACCGCTAAATGGGTGACAACGAGAGCATACTACCTTCTTGTTGATACAATAAGCGCCTTTTTTGTGAAATTCTTTAGGCGAGCTAACTCTGACACAAGTACACATAATGATTCAGGGTTATAGATAGTGAACTGATGAGGGAGACAGCCCCATCTGCATTAAAATCTATTAAATTATAACTTAGTTAAGCAATACTTTTCCCCGGATTCTCGAGCGCTCGTGGAACACCAAATGCTGAACCTGTTGTCTGTTGATCATCAGCTGTTTTCAACCAAGGGTGTATTGATTTGACTCGAGTTTCACAAGTTGCGAACTTATTTTATCTTTTACTTTAGGTATTATTGACCATTGTGACTCGAATAAACGCAATAGAAATTAATTGATGCCTATTAATGAACACTGCAAACATTTACTATTTGATTATCTTAAACACCTTCGGCCATCTCCAGCATCAAATCAAGCCGTTCAGATCTCGGATCCATTCAATTGAGTAGTACCTTCTATTGTGTGTTAGATGAAGAGCGACGCTTGTTTGTCTAGCCATCGTGCCGGATGAGCTAGGCGCGGACTCACTGGCCGAGCGGTTCGCATCGCACTACTATGATGTTGTGTTGGCTCAAACATTTGACAAATTGATGTTGTCTGGGATGAAAAT
Organism: Ennomos erosarius; assembly: GCA_963580505.1. Classification (NCBI taxonomy): domain Eukaryota; kingdom Metazoa; phylum Arthropoda; class Insecta; order Lepidoptera; family Geometridae; genus Ennomos; species Ennomos erosarius. The sequence continues at coordinate 14,339,691 of OY756988.1, forward strand.
AGTTGCTACAAGCAATAATAGGAACTGATTCCGACGGTCATCGTGCTCGTTAAATAAAAATTTATGTGCTACTATGAGAGCTTTCACAGGGACTGGCATAACAGCCCATACATTATGACTTTACACGGCACGGAATCGTGCCGTAACCGTATACATGTGGAATGGACCTAATGGTTATGATGATTTGATCAAAACCAATATACTGTCACGTAGTACATTGGGGTCAATCGCTACCTACATAGAATAGAATAGGAAAACATTTATTCAATACTAGATTAACGTAAAAAAAAAAAGAAAAGCTAAATGGATTTAAAAACTGAATAGAAAGTCCTGGTGGTGTAATAGTTAGGTTGATGAACTCCCTCCTACAACGCGTATGGGTGGATACTATACTAAGATGATTACATAATAGATAGCAATTTAAACAGAGCTAAAATATTAGCGTCACAAAAAATGCTATGCAAATTCTATAAGAAGACTAGAAATGCGGCACAAAAAAGGAATACGAAATCGCAAATCCACATTATTGTCAAGCGATCTGGACGCAACGCTGTCTCTCTAGTCTAACCAATAGACGTGATTATGTTCTTGGTTGGGTGGTTGGTGGTTGGTTAGTTGGTTGGGTGTATCATTAATGCAGGTGAAATATAATTTTCTGATTAAGTATTCTTTTTTATATAACTCTAATTTCGAGTTGTAGAGTGCTGAGTCAATATAGTGTGAGCTGAGAACAAGCGTGAGTGTTCCCAGACCTGCGTCAGGCAGTCAGTCAGCACGTGACGTCATCGAGGGTATCCACTCCTCCGGATGAAATGCACAAACAAACAGGGCTATTTTAGTGCAGTAAGATACTATTGAAATTTGAATCAGGTCATGTTAGTATCGATGGTTGGGTACAATACAACCAGGGTGAAATAAAAATCTTGGTTACGAATTGACACGATAGAGAATTGTTTTAATCGTGTTATTGTGAGCTTACTTAGTCTATTTGAAAGTATGCAACGTTTTAAACTTAGTTGTTAGGAATAACAATGGAAAAGGGTGCACTGCGAACTGAACATTTCAAAACCATCGCTTAGAACTCTTCGGGAATGAACTCCCAGAAGATTTTGGAACAATTTCGATCGATGTAGGATTCGGAGTTGTTTGTAAAGTATCATATGCTTCGAACACAGAGATAATTATTTTACTTAGACTGGATTTAACCAAAGTAGAATAAGTTTTATTCGATTAAAAGGACCCTATCCTGATTGTATCCAAGGAAAGAGCTTCAAAAATGATCTCGAGTTGGTTGGGATTCCGGAGGTAGAAGGCGAGGACCTTCGTCAAATAGTACAAGATGTTTCAGCAAAACTTGGAGTGGTTCTTTCTAACGCTATCTGCGTTAGAAAGAACCACTCCAAGTTTCTAACGCAGATATTGTGGATTCTCATCGCATCGGTTTCTTCTCTGTTCCTGGCGGCACCGAGGGCGCAGCTGCGGCGGTCCAGAAGGCGCGCGTCCCCGCCCCGCGCCCCGTGGTACTGCGCTGTGTGCGCCGTGACCTTCGTGATCGCCTTTTGGCTGCAGCGCGAGCGCATCGCCTTACAGCTTCCAGTATTGGATTTAGAGAATACGCAGAAGTGTCATCCAAATGGATATACATTAATGAGAGATTAACCAAAACAAACAAACAGCTGTTTTATAAAGTAAAAGAAGAAAAAACAAAATGTAACTGGAAATATCTTTGGACGAAAAATGGGAAGATATTAGTTAGGAGAGGTCCAGAAGATAATGTGTCTCGTATTAGATCTGAGCAGGACATACAAAGAATTTTTAAGGAAACCTAAGTATTGTACCTGCCTATGTTTATATAATAATATGGATATTGGTTAATATGTAACGTAATGGAGTACGTACGCACATAATTTCAATAATCTACATCTGTCTGCATTTGTTTAGAGTTGGAACTAATATCTAATTATTATAACCACCATAATTATACCTACTACCTATATAATAAGCACTGTATCTATATATTATAGACAATGGGTAGGCATGTATTTTTATTTCTTTTTTTCGTTATTGTTTGTTATTTTAAATATAATTAAGTACTTACCTCATAATGAAATTTGTATTGCATAACAAGTTTGTTAAAATGATTGTGTAGGAACATGGTTTGTTCCATCCATAAGTCTTTTCTCAGAGATCACATTTAAGCCATAGAATATTTTAGCTAAGTGATTGATCAGTTTGACACTAATTTAAATTACAAAATGTATAATAAGTATCTATGTATAATAAGTATTTATATTTATTTATTTATTTTATTTATAACTTAACTCAATAATAAACATAAAACCAGGTGGTATGTAGCTAGTTACATAATTTGTTAATCATTTCTGAATTTAGTATGAAACGGAAGAAATCTAAATTCTTCAAAATATTAACCTACATAATGTGTTTTGGAACAAGTACCATAGCTATACATATACGATACGAGTGTATATAACCATGTATATATTTTGACTGAATAGTGTATGAAGTCAAATTAATAGATTATCACAAATTAATTTTATTGTAAGCACCTATACGCTCCTACCTACTACATTATAATAATTTAAGTATAAGAAAGGAGTCAGTTGAAAACCAGCGCTGTGAAGCTTGTATTCACAGCATTATGCTGAACTTGCTCCTTTTGAGCAAATTGATAACATTATCTACCTTTTTGTTAATTTTACTGTTACTTGCGTCTTAAATGTATTGATGTGCTCAATAAACTCATTTCTTTCTTTCTTTCTTTCTTTCTTTCAAAATTGTTGGTATATATAATAGTTATATTCGTGTAACTCGGTTATTCTGTGAACGTTATACTTGGAATAACGTTATTCTACTTTGGTAAAATCGGGCCTTAGACGTATTACCAGCTCTGTAATAAGTTCTAGTTATTCTCAAATAAAAAGCGCTAACCGCGTTTATTTCTCAGTAATTCAATTTATATTTGAAACGGTGTTTCATTGTGCGGTGCGCCAAGGTCCTCTGGCTCCGCTCATGTATTTAAATTCCATCCGTGCTTGATTAAAATCGATTCTCTATTCTACTATTTAAAGAGACAGCGTCGACCACTGATATGCCTGCTAAAACATTTTAATCCTAAAACGGAAGGTTGGCCAGCTTAAAAAGAATCCACAAACTCCCCGCCTAGCAGAAACTGCTCTCAACATCCAATTAAAAAAACATGGTAGTTTTCCCGCTGACCCACCTCGTTAGTCGAACAGTTTTCTCGTTGTAAACTGTAACTACCTTAGAGCGCAGCAAAATTTTTCGTGAAAAGTGTTGTTAATATTATTCCAGCATACGTATAAAGCTGTACCTCTAGTTGTAGAGTCCTATTTAAAGGCTCTATTTGCACGTTATATTTCCCGTGTTGTCCCGCCCGCCCCGGCACGGCAGTCGCAGGCGGGCGCTCGGCGGGACCGGACGCGTCCGTAGCGCTCCGCCCTACGTTCCCGAGTTTATATTTTCGAAGCCTCCGTGTTTTTTCATAGCGCCGTCATATTCAGGCGTACGTAAAGCGGTCGTGCGTTTTGATCACATCTGGTGCGAGTATGTCTGGCTGCTGTGTCGGTACATTCACGGTTCCTGTGGATAGTTTTCAATCAACCATTTCAGCGATGTAGCGCTTCGTGTTATTTGCTCTACCAACATGAATAACAAATCCTTGTAAATGAGATGTAAACAAGCGTGTCTTTACCTTGTAGTCTTGATTTGTAATGTAAAATACTGTTCATGAAAATGTAAATACAATATTTAGTAGGCAAGGAAGCGTGTACGAGACATTGGTTGAATATCTCTAGATTGATCGCTCTATCTCTACTCCACTAAGCTTTATCGGGATGCAAATCCTTGAATCCAATCAGCGTGCTCCCTGTGGCTGAATCACTAAACAGTTCTCTGATACTTTATTGTTTTTTTTTGCTCTACTGTTCTGATTGTAACATTTTATGGGTAAGTGCTATGGAAGCTTTTCGTTTTTCACTCTTTTATATTGACAAAGGCAAGGAGAGGGAGCAGGAACACAAAGGAATGCCGCCCTGGGGCTAAAGTATGTCTGAAGTAGTTTACTTTGTATGAAACAAATGTAATTATTTTTATGTTTAAGTAAGATGAAACGTGAATGATATTTTGCCCACTGAGCCTAGTTACAAGCCGAAGCCACCGGGGAAAATTACGAATATCTGAAAAGGAAATGAGATTGCAAGTAAATCAGCAGGTGATTGTATAGTTCGTAATAAAGTAGCGATTATAAAACAAATCGTCGAAAAATGTTTCGCACCTATTTGTTCTGGCGGCACGAGTCCGGACTTTTATGAGGCGCTTACTGTTAGCTGAAACATAATGTCAGAGATATGTCGACGCTGGCATTGAATACACAAATGCTGGGTTAAATATGATGATATAGAATATTAACATGCGGGCCCGTGTTCGAGGGATGAAAAAGTTTGCCACCCCTGGATGTGTGTTATTTAAAATTTTTTGCTCAAAATGTTTTATTAACATGTGAATGTTTACATTGCATGTCCTCAAATGGCTAATTGAATACGTATTTGGTTGTTGGAGAATCTGTTGAAAAAGATTTTATATATTTTATAAATGATGTAAATATTTTTGTTATTATTCATAAAACAATTAAGTATTAATCAACTACGTTGGTAATTGAATTTTATGTGGCCTACTCCAGTCTGCCGGCTTCCGCTACTAAATGAAAAAAAAAACACGCATATGGGCTCGGAAACCTTTACCTAGATATATTTACATTTACATTTTACATTTTATTAAAAAAAAAAGCGCATTGGAACTACAATTATGGATTCCTCAAATCGTGAGTGAACAGGTATCATCTGTAAGGTGAGATAGTTGTGAAGCGTATCAACCAATTTAAAAATACTAAATAAGAACCTCATAATAATTTGGAAGTCATACATAATCGTCCTGATAAAATCATGCTATCAATTGTTTAACCGCTTTTCCAATATATTCGGTTCGGTTCTCGTTATATTTCACTCAATAAAACTAATTATGCCATTCCATGAACCGAGATTGTTAAATTGTCCGTCCTCAAATGGATTCTGTCAAGCTAATTATTTTTTTTCCTTCCTTAGTAACGTATACTTCGGTCTAAAGAATGTATTAATTTAATTTTTTTCCTACGTTACGACGGCTTTCAGCTATATTGGTTGTTTAATGAGCTCCGACAAAGTAGCATTATAATGGTATATGTACCTACCTACATTACATTGTAAGCTTTATTAGTGTTTTTATCGACGGCCGTTGATAGCAAGTTAATAATGGATGGAACTTGTCGCTTGTTGATTAGTTTTGTTAATATTCTTTCTACATTCCATGTGCTTACTGAAACTATACCCTACTAGGTTTTTTTTATCGTACTTTTGATAAAATGTGCCAAATAAGTTTATGAATGTAATTAGCTAAATGTTTTATAAGTAATCGTCGTAGCTTATTAGGTTATGAATATAATCGGACGTTACCTACAGATGAATTTGTAAAGGAAAAAATTGAATCACGAGCGGGGATTGAACCCGCATCCATCCATCCCTCAAGCTGGGATATGGTTTACTTAAGCTACCGTGACAAGTGGTCTCATGTCCGAATTTTTCCTTCCATGACGCTGAGCAGGCGATAAGTACTTCTATAAAAATCATAAGGACGTGTTAGAAATCGGCCTTAACAATTCATTGCAGGAGAAAGCCTAGAAAGCTCTCTATGGTTCTTTTATTATTTCAGATTTTTGCACAGTAGAAAAATACAGTATTTCTTGTTTGCAAAAATCTGAAATAATAAAAGAACCATAGAGAGCTTTCCAAGGCAAGGCAAGGCTTAGAAAGTGTGAAAGCTTCCAGTCTGCCGGAACACAGACGTAGCTTACTGTTGACGGGTCGTCGGCCCGCGCCCCGGGGTGTCGGTGGCTGACTTTATTTCCGGTGCCGGGAACCTGGCCCGTCCGTGATGCTGAAATAAGGAAGGGCATTTCATGGAGCAACTTTAAATTGGTCATGTATCAACACTTTTCATATGCATGTAACATGTATTAGTTACGAACTCTTCGAAAAGTCATCTCAGTGCACTCTACCGATATATCACCTTCTGTTTGTCTGTCGTATGGATATTTAAATAACGTTAATTCATTACTTAAACGCTCCGTTCTTGAAACCTGTATGACAGCTTATGTTAGTCCAGGAACCATTAACCAGCCAGAAACGATGTGGCCCAATATAATAATACAGACACCAATCAATTGGTGTCTGTAGGAATTATACCGAGGTGCTAGGCGGGCGGCTTGCGGCGAGGGCGGGCGGCGCATCCGCTGGCGGATCGCTTCCGCTCGCCGTCGCTACACCGGGTGACGTTTCTATTTTAATATTGTTTATTTGTCTACGTTAAATCGACGGAAGTGGATAAAATGATTTATTGATATGAAGCCAAAGTAAGCACGGCAATGATTGAGTGCAAAGGCGTTCCTATATCTGCCTCCTCTTAATATTTACATTTAGTAAACGGTTCTAGTATATTTCCGCGATGTTGTTGTTGACTGTTGAGTGGAACTAAACCGTGGCAAATTGTACGCTTAGACTTGATGAAAACACAGGAAACGTTTATTCAGTAATATCCAACTAAAAAGAACAAAAGATAATGAATGTACGCGTGTATTCTTAATTAGATGCGCCCCGCTGATTCGCCCGTGATTTACACGTTTCTCTGGAACCCTTAACTTTGGAATCAAAAAGTCGATGCCGGTAATATAAGCAATGTATGTGCCAAATTTTATCCAAAGCGGTTGAGACGTTTTAGCGTGAACGCTCTACAAACTTTCACAAGGTTTCACTCTTATGTAAAAGATATATACCGATTTCTAATCAACCTTTGTCAACTGTCAAGTCATTACTCTAGCCTAAACTACAAGCTCTTTGTCGATAACGGCTTAACTATTATACAAATTAATTATTTAACCTAACCAAACCTAACGAACCAAAAAACCGTGTGGTTCCTAACTTCGTGAGGGCAATAAACTGATCAATTTCGATCAACCTATATAACGCCTTGTCACAATCAATATCCTGTCTGTCTGTCCATAGCAGACTCACAAAGCCTCCACACGGCCCATTGTCCATTGTAACCCCCAAAGAGCAGGCCGTGACGATAATAGCCGTCCCTGGCTATAATGTACCAATCTGACATGTTGACAGGACAGACCGCTCAAATAAACGTGTTAGTTTCCCTTCCCACATAATGTATCCTTCCGACTCAACACGGTCATGAAAATTGTTACTTTAATAATCGCACGCACAGACCTAGAATAGCACCTAATAATAATAATGATATTCATAAAATGAAGAAGTTCAAGTCAAATTAAAAAATACGTATCAAATACCATTACATAATATTAAAAAAGATAACTTTAAACTTTTACATGCATCTCATCATATAAAATATTATTTTTTTTCAATAGCAATTAAGTTTTCAGAGGAAGTGTAACATAAATAATGTGCCGATTCACAGCAAAGTGAATATAGGTTTTCTTTTCGTTTTGTATTATAGCATCGCGTTTCATATCACTCAACAACAATCAATAAATGTTATTATTTTAATTTTCAAACATAGTGTTTTTGTTTTTCTTCAGTGTTTATAAAAATGAATTTCAGTTTCATTCTTTATTTTATACAATAGCATCAACTAAAACTGAACATTTTATAGACTGACGTATTTTTAAGAAATATATATATATTAATATTAAGCTTATCCTCTCTGGGGTCGTGTAGGTTAATCCACGCGGAATATTTTGCGGAAAATTTTGGAAAATTTATGCGGAATATTTTTTACGTTTTTGCGAGTTTGATCCTTATATCTTTATATACGTCGTTTGATTATAGTCGAGGTACGAACAACGTTATAGTAAATGAAACGGAACATTTCATTATTACATTGAACATTATTTTATTTATTTATTATCGTTTGGCTGTACACCGTAGTCTAAAATTAATTCTTAATGGACATGAGGACATAAGAGGACATGTCCTCTCCATCCCAAGGTTGTCTGAAACAGATCACTTTAAGCGATAAGACCGCCCATTGTACCGTATTGGTATAAATCAGAGAACGGCGCTACCTAACTACGGGCTTGATAGCTTCTTTGTAAGGTCTTCGTGCAGATAGATTGACTTCTATACAAAAAATTAGCTTAGTTGCCAAAGTAAAACAGTTTTTATTGCATTTCAATAAAAAATTACTATTAACTGGTTCCATAAAATTAATTTCAAGCAGTATTGTAATATTTTAATCAACTTTATCTTTTTTTATAAAATGAATTAAAGTTAAACCCCATTCCTTTGAAGTAGAAATTTTATTTTATTACAAAAATGTAATTAACGAGAACGATGAGGACTTACCTTTGAGCGGACTATTAATTGATACCGAAAAGAGAGAAGTCTCATGGAAAATTACAAATAAAATACGATGAAACCTGAAAATTTTACAGCGCCGCTGAAAGGTTTAGCCATCAAAAATATAGCCGTCAAATGGGCAGAGTTGTTAATAAAATTTTAAACATTTCGGTGACTATTGAAATAAGTACGTAAAAATAATTTATTAAGTGTTTCCATGTGCTTTATTTACTGAACAAGTTCTTCTGTACAAAGAAAATGACACTGCAATCGCCATACCATCAACAATGACAAAAATAAAGGTTACCATCATAGTAAAATTACCATTTTTATTTTTGGAGTCGACCTATCCTCGAGAGTCTCGAGACAAACTACAAACTAAAACAGACTAATAGCTTCAACCCTTGCACGACGCCTGTAAGACAATCTAACGGCCCTCAAAATAGAACAGTGCTATTGAATTTACAATTGAAGTGACATTCAAATTGGAGCAATGATTGCCTCCGCCACGAGCCACCCTCTGCACTCCGCTGTGACAGGCCACTGGGTTTGAACATTGATTTTTTAACGACCCCTCTATATGTGACCACCGATCGATGGGCTTGTTCCAATAGCTATGTTATTAGTGCGCGTAATAATGTTACTGCATGAAATTGCTGCTCACTAGCTGATACAAAATACCCATCTTACCACAAAATAGATTATACGAAATAGCTGCTTATTACATCTATCTACAAGCACCTGTTCGCGCTTCGGTCATTACGCCCATCTCAACTATAACCCTTTGAAAGGCTCAATTTTTTAGAGATGACTGATAAAAGACTGCCATGATTCTTTATTCATTAGATCACTATAGCATTAGATCTTCGATCTTATCTTGCTTCTATTATGCTAAAATTATATTTTTAGAAAATAAGTTTGAACTTGGAAGGGATATTTTTTATGATAATATAATTATAGGCAGCTAAATTACTTGCTTCAATAGGCATGATGACTACTATTAAAAATGAACAAGTAAATATTACTTTCATAAAGAAGATTAAAAATGAATGCAATAATTGAAACAAATAAGCAAAATCGGTAAATAAATCACGGAGTAATAAGCTTTAAAGTTTCTACAGGAGGCATCTCCTGTCCCTTTTTCGCGAAACAGCGCCCCCAGTTACTATGAAAAATCTACTCGTGACGTCACATGCCAAAGAGATTGTATGAAAAGCTACCACAGCTTAGTAATGAGGTACTATAACGTCCTTCCTCTGACGTCACTGGCCGTTTCAGCTATCTCTTTCTATTCCGGTTTTTAAAATGCTTGTAACTTGGTTATTTTTTGAGGTATTTAATTTTTGTTTTCACAAATGTTTATCTTTTGAGGAATATAATTCATTTATCCAAAAAAAAATTTTAGTCATCATGCCTATTTTGTCATTATTGAATGACTTTCAAATGTAATTTTCAGATTATTTTTTCTACCCAGAAGTTTTCCCTAATTTGTTTTTTTTCGCAACTCTAAATTGAATAAGGAAACAAACCTGAAAAAAATAATACTGCTTCAATAACCAACAAATATTATAGTTATTTCTGGTATGAATAAGCCATCATTATCATAGAAGGACATCTCCACCCACACAGCTTCCTACCCCAATCATGTTATGATAACAAGTTTGATGAACAACCCTTAATTTGCGAATGTCAACGCACCCTTTGAATATGGCTAACGAGCTACTTCCCTGTTATCTATCGCAGATGATCTTTTTTCAAAAGATTTGTTTAGTTCGTTATTGCGCCCACTAACTAGGGTTCACCTTTGACGTCATCAGCGGCCCTGTCGTTCGTTACGTGAGTGGCCCTAGTGACAGCGATTTAACGGTGTGAATCGCTACTGCTTATGCAGCACCGTTGCGATCAAGCGATGAAACTTCAAAGAACATTTTTACAATATTCCGACTCGTTCAGATTTCTTTCGGCAGATTGTTAATGTAATTCATGTCGAAAAGTGCAACATGACTTACATTAATATCAAAATCGATTCGATATCCTTGTTGAATATTCCTAGATTAGGGAGATTAATTAATCTCCCTGACAGGTAGGTATCTCCGTTTCCGCTGTCGACTCCTTCTAATCGCTATCACTGTGCCCATGCAATAATCCTATCACCATAGTGGTCATGTCCAATGGGGCTTGTTATTACCGACGACTTATGTCCGAGTGTACGGCAGACGGCCTCCCGTTATCGTTTTAATCTAGATGCTTGGCTGGCTAGATAGGCTGGTCGGCGTGTTGTCAGACATTGTGTCAAGGCTTCTAGAAAACTCATCATACTTCTATCTATGTAGTTAGGTCTGTCTGTAGGCTGTCGAGCTCGCCCTCTTGTCGTATAATAATATCGTAAAGAGTTTATGGATACTTGCCCCGGGTCGTGTATATTTCACGGGCTGTTTCTCTCGGTCAACTATTGCCGACCTTGACTTATTTGTTGGAACACTGGAACAGTTTAAGAATAAATAGAGGCAACGGGAATGTAGCTGAAATCACAATAGACGTAGATATTGTTTTCTCGCAGTATGGATTTTTAAATCATATAAATTGTAAGCGTATCAATTAAAAGGTTTACAGATAACCGATACTTCTACCTATATAGAAAGAGTTCATATTTCAAATTAGTCTCAAATAAGAATCGATTTCATATTATTCACGTCTCCAGGCTCACACCTTATTGAAAAGGGACCTCAATAATGCTTCAATGAAGTAACACCGCCGCCGCCACGCGACCCACCGCCCTTCGCAGTCTCGTCTCCAATCACATCTGTATCCAGCAAATTGTATTGAAGTGATCGAATCGGCTTCAAAAAGGTATGAAAATAGAAATACCCACTCACTCAAGTACAAACCAATGACCCGAGCTTGTAATGGGCTCGCATATACGTCAAAAGGATTACCACATAAGCTCTAGGTAAGACTACATTTAATCCATTATAAGTACACGAAAGATCTTGTATCAAAAGATTAGTGTTTTCGTATTCTAAACCTGACAAGACGCAATATCTTCAAAAACCAACGCTCGAAAATAAGGCTCCGAGGAATAACAAAATAAATTGTTTCGTAGAAAATTTATTTGAGTATTCGAAAGCAACCATTGAAATCGTATTTTGTTCGAAAGAATGATAAGTGTAATTGAAATTTATTCCAACGTTTCAATCCCTTCATATTTTATTTGAAACATAATCTACGGGGCTGTAAACAGAACAAACGCCCCTTAGCTTACCAAACACCCCCTCGGTTGATTCATCTGTGTACGATTGTTTGTAATCGGCCGTTAGTCCCCGCCCGCCCAAATAATGGTCGAGAGATCGCTGTTTCTACCGAAGTTGTCTTCAGGGATAAATTGCCGCCCGTCCCTCGGCTCCGCTTGCGTGGTTTCGAATTATTGCACTTTAAACTCGTAGATTTATCATTCAGAAGTTTAATACTGTATCTGATCTGATATCTGAATCAGATCTATGTTAGTCATTACTATAATATCCTGCGAGGTCCTCTATTTTAAGTGTAGCTAAATTCTTTACATTTCGATCATAAAAATCGTAAACATTTCAAAAATCTTAGAAAAAAGATAACAAGCTTGTAGTTTTCAATTTCCTGCCATTCCCAAGAGTCTGTATAAATAAATAAATACTTGCGAGAGGAAAATATTCAATCAGTTTGCGATATTATACAGCCGAGCCCGGGGAAACGTTGCATTTGCCAATCAAAATGGGTATATTAAAATAGCTCTTCTACCAGCCTGTGCTCTACTTTTATTTCAATAGGTAATCCGTATCAATAAAATCAAAACATTATCTGACCGCGTACATTTTATATTGTTTAAGTTCTCAACGTTTCTAATTAGAAGTGTTATCAGATTCAGAGACACCTGGTCACAGGAGAAATAAGGTGACATTAAGTATGGCAGACCAGGAGGTGGTGTGTGCTGCGTTCCTTATAATACGGCTGTACTGTGCTGTGGTACCCTCCCCTAATGGTCCATGGGGAGTACAGAGTTAAATAAATAAGCCGGTAGCTCGTATTATTGGTGCTCAGTCCATACACAATAATTATACGCTTGTGTTTGTGTTGTTTCATAGTAGACAAAGATTTTTTTACTCAGTATTTTAACTTTAATAACCGAAAGTTCCGAGCTCGAGTCTTCGTATTTTAGCGAGGAGGCCTGATAATGGAAAGCAAAGACAAGAAAAAAAGTTAATTTTTGCCATTAGTTTAGTAATGTGATGTTATTTGTACAGAAATATTAATAAATATTAATTGAAGTAAATAGTAAATAAAACGTCTGTAAAAAAGAGGCTATTAGGCCATAAACTATTGCATATTCTGTTAATATTAAAGATTATTATCAGATTAATATATAATGGAAATAGATGTATTAATTAGATGGAAAACAGAAGAATAAAGATCGCGCTTGTGCGCTTACAAAAGTTTCTTAAACCATAGCTATTTTTCAAAGAGCTTAGTTCAAGCATTACCGTTCCCTCTAGATACTTCAGTAGTTTACAAAGTAGTGAAGTAACTTCACTACTTTTACAAAACTAGTAGTTGGGTTTCACGTAAGTGCGTTGTCCAATAATCTTTATTATTCAAGCCGCACTTCCCGCTGAGTGGTCGCCGTGGCCGGAACAAACTTCCGTGTTAAAAGTTAGTTGTGCTTTAGTTCCTAGTTTACAATCTCTGCTGGGGCCGTACTCGCGTTGATTTCATTATAATGCTCGGATATCGTGACACGTCAATGGCTGGCATTTGACAAAAGTAGTTATATACTTAAGACTTGTAGTTATAAAGTAGAAGTAAACGCAAAAATAGACAAGTTACTAGATGGAGTCGAAAGTACAGAATCCAGCTCAACATACAATATCATTTACCGGCCTTTGAATTTTTGAAATAACCGAAATGATTCTACCTTTAACAAATATAGAATGTAAGTGTACTTAGAAGGACCAACCATGTAGGTCCTATTATTGTTTCATTAAACACAACCAAAGCCGACCTCTCCCGAACAAATATTGTGTTTGACTTGCGATTTCTGAATGTCTCTGGGACTGAAACTGGGGTGCTGAAGGTCGCATGATTCATTACTTACGTATAATAAGGTACCTAACCTATAGAAAAATGTTTAAATACAAACCGAAATTCAACCCTTCATATGATTAAATAAATAAAGTACCACCTTACTTTTCTATGATATCCTAAATCAAGTACACAACAAACACTGACTAAATACTTCCTACCTGCCTACCGTCCCTTCCCTACTGTTAGTATAGGCTTGTTTGTCCAGCTTACCACTTGAAGTGTAAAGTTGAGATTAGGCGCACGCAACGCTCAACCTTTTGTGGTTTCCACGCCATTTCATCCGATTGGCCAGTAGGAAGTTACTGGGGCCCCGAAGCCTCCAGGGCCCCGCTATTATGGGGTCGCCAGTAGGTACATCATTAGTGACGACAATTTCGCCCTTGAACTCGGCCCTTTCCGCGTTGACAATCCGATTACAGCTAACTTTGCCTATGTTCATGTAATTTATTGTTAAAGTGTTTTATCGTGTCTTGTTTATTTCGAGCGTTACGTTTTCTAAACGGAAAAGTAAAAGGTTATTTATAGTAGCTTTTTTATTCTTGTCTACGGTTAAAATAAGTATCGTACATAAACAGGAAATGTTAGCGTTATAAGTAAACCTTTATGGCAACATTTACAAATAATATGCGTAGCACTAGAAATGAATAAACGAGTGTAGCCGTCGGCCTACCGGTGATATTCTTTCGATATGTGATAACCTTTTAAATTTTTTACCGTCACTAAATCGTTTATCTGTAGGAAAATTAAACGAACTGCGACTCCGTACGGCATGTGGAATCGTCATGCATAATACATTTTCCAATAACATTTTGAGGTCGTTGTTCTATGTTCTGTTGGCACAAGTGGTCGATTGCATGGCTTAATTAAAAGAAAAGCGTAGCGATGCGACGCATAACTATGTACATTCGAAATTTAAAAGCGTCCGCAAAAGGAACATAACTATTTGACTTTCTTTTAAAAATATTTTCCTAAAGTCTATCATCCATACCTTTAAACAATAAATGTGGATGAAATATACAGGTAAGTCGTCCCACGGTTCCATTTACAAAATCCTATTTTAGTACTTTCTAGGACTTGCCAAGAAACTAAGGCGCTTACTTTTTTTAGAGACTTAGCGCTGAGTGAGAAGGAGAGCTTTAGCGAAGCTTGCGGTAAAACTAGGCCGAGAAGAACACTTTCTACAGAGTGAATGAATAATAATATAGGTGGACAATTACTACATAGTCTATAACGTGTTTTAATAAAATGAATGCATTTTAAAAAGAATAACACCAATTTCAAAATTATTAGCCCTTTGACACCGTAAACTTTATCCCTTAAAGGTAGTGATCCTTCGGTATAAGGGGTATTTTAATTAAGCCTTATGTGAAATTCGGTCTATAATAATATGTTCCACGGCCCAAGGCAGGCCTCAAGGACTCTAAATGTCAACCGACTTTATGATTGAATCGTTCGATATAAACCAAATACCGTCTTTCAGTGTGCTAAACTTATCAACCAAGTTCAATAAAATTGGCATAGCAAGCTTTACATGTCAAATCTAAAGAGAATCACGCAAATAGGACCAGAGCCCTAGTAGATAGTACATTATGCCTCTTTGGAAAATACCGAATAATTTTCTTTCGCGAGAATTCAATTGATTACGCACAGATTGTGTCTGTCGAATGTCTGCTTAGGATACGTTCCTGGGAAAATAAGAAAAGTGCTTACAAATTCTTCCATACCTAAGGTTTATGATTTAAAATACTTAATTCTTTGGCTTTTTTGAACTGGTTTTGAATGGGTACAGGTACAGATCAACGTTGGTTCAATTTTGGCAATATTGGCGCAGCTGGCTTTCGATTTTGTAATGCCGTTCTACTGGTTAATAATAAATATTTCAGACAGCCTCTGTGGTGTAGTGGTTGAGCAGGTCGGCTATAACCCGGAGGCGGTGGGTTCGATTTCCGCGACAGGACAAATATTTGTGTAAAGAAAAAAAATCACAAATACTTGTTCTGTGTACGGGTGTTGTGGGACCATGGTCCTCGTAGTTCCTGGGTCCCTAGATACAGGGAATCCTAGTTAGAGTCCAGGATCTATGTATGTGGTGATGGGCGTGGGCGTTATTTTTTTTAAATCTCAGCATTACCCAACACATGCCTCAAATAGCATAGCAAACACGCGTGGGCGTCAGATCAAGAGATAAAGCAAACCCAATTAGAGATATCGATTTATTTGGAGCTAGACAGACTTTAAAGGGATCCTATTAGCGGCACTCGCACATGAATGCGTACCGCGCGCGGTACGCTAACCTGACTGATTGGCTTCCACTCGTTGAACAACTTTACAACTTCTTTATAGATAACTAACTGCTAGTTATACTGAATTACAGCACTAATTGAAACCGCAGCGTTAAGACTGTTGCTCTATAGACCAGCCCAGCCATGACAACGTATATGTTGGCAACAACGACACCCCGTAGAATAGCAATGCTGATAGTATGTATTTCGTTGTTCCAAATAAATAGTATTTAATCATTATAACCAGCGGTTTGTTTTTCTACTGTTTTCATTTAAGAGCAGTTTTTGATAATTTGCATTATCTGCTGGAAGTATAGTACACATAATGCGGAAATACAAAATATAGCAAAATTGTCTTCTTTGAGCTTATTCCGAGGCAAAGGGACTGAGAGCTGCACGGAATGATAAGTTAATATTGAAAGTTGTTTTTCATCGTAAGTTTTTTAATCCAATTCTCAGCCTCCACATATTATTATATTACTTCAAACTTTCTAATTACTTAGAGTATGTTCGTTAGTAATACAGGTAAGTACGAAAGTTGCTAAGTAATTAAATGTCGCTCATGTTGCTCTGGTTGAAGTACGAAACGAACGGAATCCTATATTTCATTCACATGCACCCGGCGCTTACCGGTTACGATTTGAATATACGTCTTAATTTAAAATTACACCAGTAAGAAGAAATAGCAAATGCAAATTAAAAGTAAAAATAGAAGTAATAAATTTAAAAATAGAAATATGCCTATTTTTCTATTTTTACCTCTATTACCCCTATTTGTAGGGAAAACAATTGACGCGTGCTAGCCGCTGTGACGTCACGAGTTGCGTGCCAAGTGTGACAGGCAAGAGGCTCGCGACCTCACACGGCTGTTCGCTCAGCGGCCAATCCAGTCACATACCATCTGTCACATCAGACGCACGTCCAGAATCAATAGGAATAATAACAATAGTGTTAGTGTTCAGTTTTGATTTTAGAACAACCTATCTAAATAAGTAAATATATAACCTCAGTGCAACCGTGACGTGTGTACTTGTGTAGTGTGTAGAATAATGACGCGACAGTGAGGGTTGATGGTGCGCGTAGTGCTGGGACCAAGTGGCATGGTGAAGATGGGCATCATCATAGGGACGTGCGTGCCTGATGCGGAGCAGGACGCGGCCGCGTACGGTGCGCAGGTGCGTCGCCCGCCCAGGAGGATACTCTATGGTAAATATTGGATTATCTACGATACTGTTCCATGAAGATGCACTATGACTACTTTGAGCTAGTAAACCGGAGGCCTTAAGATACTGATCCGGGTGGCTATTTGTTTTTGTCTGTTAGATATGGGAATATTTGTTTGTCTGATTCACAGGAAATCTGCCTAAATTATACACCACTTTACTTATTCCAAGCGAGACAGTTTACCAATAGGGCATCGAAGTAAAACAGAAACAAACGTTGATGATAAACATTGAAATGAAATGAAATGAAATGAAATGAAATGAAATTGAAATGAAATTTTATTCACGTAAATGGAGTACATGTAGATCGTAGGGTTTAGTGGGTGCTTCTTCCATTTAGCCCATAGTAGTGGCATGTGAAAATTATTTATCAATGCATGCTATTACAATTTTCAAAAATACTTAAATAATTCGATTGGTAGGTAGGTATACATTTGCAATGAATTATTCAACTCTATTATATTATTGTCATGTCATTAAATTAAGAATAATCATAAATAATCCATTAGTAAATACATATATAATTATATCAATTAATTAATTAGTTAATATAAGATAGTCATTCATACAATAAAAACACTTTTCTAAAAGCCACAGTTTAAGTTTTTTCCGGAACATTCCGTAGGGCAAGTCTTTTATAGACGATGGCAATTTATTGTACACAGTGATACACATGGCATAACAATTCTTTTGG
Source organism: Ennomos erosarius (assembly GCA_963580505.1). Taxonomy (NCBI): domain Eukaryota; kingdom Metazoa; phylum Arthropoda; class Insecta; order Lepidoptera; family Geometridae; genus Ennomos; species Ennomos erosarius. The sequence continues at coordinate 14,357,443 of OY756988.1, forward strand.
AACAATGTGGTTTTAGGCACGCGGGTCAGTACAAGTCTTTCCCCATTCCTCGTGTTTCGTAAAAAGAAGTCTTTTGCCTTAGTGAACAGTGCAGGATGACTTCGCACAAATACTTCTATTTCAAAAATGTACATGCAGGTCAGAGTCAAAATTCCTAGTTCTTTAAATAATGGTTTGCAAGATACATAGGGCGGAATACCTACAATAGCTCGTATACACCTCTTCTGCGATAAGAATGCTCTTTTTATGTCTGTAGAGTTTCCCCAAAGTAGCAGACCATACCGTAATACTGAGCTCACGTAGCCGTGGTATGCTAAAAGAACAGTCTCCCGTGTTGAAGTTTGTCATTAATCTTAATATCCTTAAAACTGTACAAGTTTGGTCAGTTCCTTGTAATTGTAACTCCGGTCGGTTCATTTAGGGATGGCTGGGCCCCCCTGGTCCGTGCTCGTGGATGACCTTTACTTGATGATCAGCCGGACTTATATCGATCTATGTAATTTAATATTTGACCTTTTTATTCATATATACATACTTGTAAACGTAGGGTGGTGTATTGAAACGGTTGTATTAACACCAACTTTGCGCGTCCGATGTCTACTCCATAAGAATTTCATAGAAATGCATATCAACATAGGTAACATGTTTTTTAAAAACATCTATTGTTCTCTTTATGTCAAGAATAAGTTGGTTCCATATGACCAAGTGAGCGTTCTGCCTGTCCATTCATTTCTATCAGATGATAACACGTGAATTCATAGTGTTTTGCTATTTTGTGCAGGAACATTTTTTGTCTAATGTAGGACTGCGTTTACGATTTTATATTACTTATTGACGTAGTTACGATTGTGTTTGTATATAGAATATACGCAATCTACAGCCTGGGCCATTACTCAATTTAACCTGTCACCTGCTAAGTAAATATGTACCTATATGCATAGTAGCGATTATTGACACGAAACACGAAGGCTATTCCGGACTTGGAGCTTCGGAGTTGCGGTCAACTGCAATCAGTCTCTTGATTCGCTAGTTTGTGTTGCGTGCCACTTGCGACCTGTAGTAGAATTACAGGGAGAAATGGCAGAGGGGCTGGAGTCTGAAGGGACTAGTTTGAAATATATTTCAAGTTGCAGATTAGGTACAACTATAAATTGGATAGAATAGTACTACAGAATTCACAGTAATAACGAACGCCCTCTCGTCTCCCTTCAAGTCCTACCAAATAAACAAACTAATTTCATTATTAATCGTTTTAATTTATAGCTCACCTATAAGCAGTTTATAGGTTACACCATGCTACGGTAATGGTATTAATAACCCATTAGAATTCCGCCCTCCTCCACCCATAAAACAACGGTAATTAACGGCCGAACCATTTATATAAAATGTAGCCTTGAAGCATAACGTTACTCTTCATAAAGGGTCTAGACTCTTTGCGAGATGTGGGCGTGTACAAACGTTTAGTTGTTTGCTCTCCATAACTTTCTGATGGAAAATCCATAGCAAATACTATAAATATAAACAGATGTTATAAACAAGAGATAAATGATAAGGATTTCCCTAAACTACTTGGTGTGTTGCCAGAAAAATTGATTTGAATATAATAAATATGTCCATTAGGTTAGGTTTGCTTTATTAGAGTTAAGTATAGGTTGTGTTGTGTTACCTATTGCAGACTCTAATGTTAAATTTTATTGTTTTTCTATTCTATTCCATTTAAATAAAGATTTCTATAGTTCGTGTTTTCCCTTACTCTACATCAGCAACATCTACGTCTAGTAGGTATACTTGTGTGGATGTTCATTTGAATTCTGAAGGCACCGTGCGGGCAGGCGGTGCAGGAAATCAGATTATTCATTCCATTCGCCTTGTTAGTATTTACCATATTTGGTTAATTAAGGTTCATAGGCTGCTAAATATGTCGCGTTACCTTAGTCATAATGTGAACTGGTGAACACACTGACATTCTAGTTTCAAGTTGATAATTTGGTTTAGGTTAGTTTGGTACTAAGGCCCGATCTTTCAATAGCCAGATAATGTTCTTATTTTAAGGAGTGTTTGGGTATGAGATAACTAACGTTAACATTTATCCTGCAATTGAAGCATTTGCCATTCGACTAACTATTGTCCTTCTGAGCTGAGGTGAGGTTAACTGTTAACTGACGTGGTATATACTTCTTACCTACAACCTCAATATTTGTTAGTTATAACTACGTTTTCATAATGTCTTCGACTAAATTTGTTCTATCTATCACCTAATCTTAAGCCCTAACAATTTACGATCACAATACCGAAAATAGCGCCCCTTATCCGCCGCCCACCTAAGCCAAGGTGCCAAAAGTGGCGAACTCTGCACGTCACACCATCGACCGGCTCCGGGAAACCCTCGCACTGACGCAACAAGTGCTTGCGTGCGCGAGGAGCTGCTGACTGGCCGAGGGCTCGAGCTATCTCGCTTGCAGGTTGTTAAGATAATGCTTCTCGTCGTTGTCGAGCGTTCGGCCCTATCGGTAGTCGTTACCCTTAACGAAACCGGTTTAAGGCAGCTGTAACCAGATAAGGAAAAGAAATAGCAAAATGGAACTTTTGCCTATTTCTTCTGTAACATCAGCATAATCAAGGCCTAGTTATTTTGCCTATTAGGTTAACAAACAAAGTCTTGTATATCAGTATCAGTGTGTAATTGGGTATAGTATTATTCCCGTTTATTTAAATCCAAACATGTCCTACTATCTTTTGTAATCAGTACATCGCACGGGAAACGTATTCTGAAAATTTTAAGATTTTGTAATTACTTGCGGTTGAGCATTTCATCCTGCCATTTATTCCGATTTTTTCACTTACATTCTCTGCTACACATTGTATAACTTATTTAATCAAATTAATGTACAAGTTATCGCACGCTAAACTTAACGCCACTATCTACTTCAGTTCATATTCCATTCCACTCCACCAAACTCGCCGTTTAATCTAGTGATGAGGTCGGGGCTTTCATTTATAGCTACTTACTTTATACCTTATTACTGTTCTTTACTATAATTACCTGACTACATTAAAAAGGTAGTAAAACTGTTTTGCGCAAAGAGATTGATTTCATGTTCGACATATTTTGTTTGTGTATGTTTCAACTACTCTATAGCTGAACTTGAGCTACTGCTAACATCGTCAATGTAAAAATGTCGATATCGATAACGCAGCGAGAGCGAGTCTCAACGCCGATACGTTATCGCTATCGACACACCGTGTACACAGCTTTAGCACGGGCCATCAACGAAATTAGAATTTTTGTACGTACTGCGATATTAATCTTTTAATGTACGTTCTGTACTTCAGTGTTTACTTTTCTGTGAAATACATCTGCTAGCTGTTATGACTCTGTGGCACGTACTTATATACTTGTAGAGATTGTAGGTAGTTACATCTCCACCAGTGAATCGATGTCCTGAAACGTATTATTGGAACTTTTGAACTAAGTTGTTATCGCGTTTCGAGTTACTCTGGAGATGAATGGCAGAGCTGACGAAAGTTGTAGAGCTTTGTGCCGTTCGTCCCAAATGGAGTGCCACTTGAGCTTGGATTCGGAGAGGTCAATCGAAATATACGCTATTACAATGACCGTTTTTGAGGCTTATACATTTTAATTTGATTTCATAAATCTGTAGCACAGTTAGTTATTTGGTAATCTGTGGCGAGGTCTTTATCAAAAGTTGGCCAAGGGAATAATAGCTGCTAATGAAATTACTTTTGAAGTCAAAGGTAGAAAACAAGGTTTCTAAGTAAGTTCTTTGTTGCTTTATCGGCCTAGAATTATATGATTATATATAAATCAGCCTTCTCGTTTATCGGTTCGCATAATGACTCAAGTCAAACATTTGATTTGATTTGATTCTCAAATGTTTGAGAGCATTATTAAACTGAACACACGCAGACTGTTGTTAGACTTGCCTAAATCAAACCTAACTCGTGTAGAACTAATAACCAAACAGGGTTGCGAAGCCTCCGATATTAAGAGAATTTAGTGTTTGAAGGGTTACCTAGGTATAATTATAACTAGAACTTTGCACACTTAGATTCATACAAGTATCGTTGGCTTTCACGCTTGTATAACCTGCCACATTTTATTTAAAAAAAAAATGGCACGTTAAAATGTAATCCATCATGTTTAGCACCTTATTAAAATATCACTCGGCCTTTTCTGAACATATTTTTCGGAACACCGACATACAAATATTGATAGTCGCCATCTGTCGTCTTTGAATCGGCCGGAGTCAAAAGCGACAACTCCGGCTGTGGCTGCTGAGGGTCAGGTGATGAATGTGGGGCGCAAGTGGGAAGATACTGGTGTTGCGGAGACATGTATGGAACCGGGTACTGAGGTACTGGTTGATGGTACATGGGAACCGAGGGACAAGGCGGTGTCATGCAAGCTGCTGGCGCGTTACAAGGTGGTATCATACATGGAGGCGGCGGCGGTGGCAAGTATAAACATGGCGGCGATGCAGGCTTATCCTTCTTCTTACAAGACCCGATAGGAGGACATGTTGGGCGCGGTGTAGTCGTCGTCGTCGTTGTGGTGATAGTGGTGGCCCGAGTGGTACTCGGAGGCTCTTCCTCGTCAGGGCATGGTGGTGCGGTCGGACAACCTTCCGGTATAGGCTGGTATACATCATCTGGCTCTGTAAGTGATCAAATTTAAATGACATTTTATTTTATTTTGACTATGTAATATTTGAAGGACAAAGACTGAAATAAATTGATTGATTTGATGTATTGCTTTTATAATATTTTATTAAATTTATCTTCCTAAAATTATGATTATGATTATTATGCGACTTTAAAAATGCTCGGTACTTAAAAATTCAATTATAACTCTTTTGTATAATTAATGCTTGATCAATAAATTTATTTCTGTACGCACTCGCTTGCAAGCGCCCTTACAGGGTTCATGTACTATCTACCTATAAGCTAGCTTTAAGACCTAACATTATATTTTGTACATGAATGCAAATAAATGAATATGAATCCAATTTGAATTTGAAAAACCGCTGTAGTGGAAGAGCTGACCATGACCTTGTAATTTATAAAACGAATCGCTCACCAGCGCTACTTGGAGGCGGATCGGCATACGCTATATTGTTATCCAATTGTTGATCGTGTTGAACTTCCTTATGGGTAGCCGGCGCTATTGAGGCAGGTGCCGAGTGTTTTTTGGCTAGCTGGGCCTTCAGGCGGTCCTTCCTGCGGTCCTTGCACTCCTGGCACATGGCGCAGTAGATCTCCAGCATGGCCGGCGGCTGGTCCTTGACGCGGCAAGTGTGGCAAGCCGTGCGGCAGTCCACGCCGGCGGTGGCCGATGGTAGGAGGAACACGACGCTCAGGAAGATTGGATGCATTGTATCTGTATGGCTGAAACGATACTAGTATTGGTAGGGTAGGCGGTAGGTCCCTAGAGAAACCGACTTGAAGGCCATTTATTTAAATAATGTATCTGAATTAAGAACGACTTCGTTAAAGGAAAGCTTTGTTATGTAGAGTAACAGTACGTGATAAAAAAATCTTACCATTCCTTATGTCCTTCTGATCATCATAATTATTCTTTTTATTGTGAGCTTGAAAATTTTAACTTTGCCAAGATAAAACTTATATCTTACGCTTTGCTTTACTAAGAAAAAATAGATAACTCTTATAAGTTACTAAGTTATGGCAATTAGTGCGTTAATTTATGCAGAAATATGATAGTCTGAAACCTGAAGTTAAGGCGAAGTTTTAATTAACGCTTAAAACTTTACTCATTGGGTTTTAGATTATTAAATATGTTAAATAAATATCAGGTTTCTTCGTGCACAACACTGGATAGAGCCATATTTTATTCTTTATAGCCGGCGAGTGGCGAAATGGGAATTTTATACGAATTTTCATGCGGCAATAAATAAATCCGTTGCATAACAGTTTGCATTTCATGTTTCAAGTTGGGATGTAATTCGAAATCATTTAAATCTTAATTTTCTTTTCGATTGCATACTTTAATATAAATAAATTGCTTCTAAAATATTTTGTATATTATATTTTACTAGTCATTCCATATAATCGATCTAGTTTTTAAAAATGTCACAATAAACCAGCATTTCTTTTGATTAAACGTTAGAACTTTAGAATCCCTTGGTTAATGGCTCTTCAGGCTAATATAAAATTTATTGACTAACTACCCTATCATTTAAGTATTGAAACGTGACTTGCAGAACGATAATAGTATCCGACTGGTACCGCAATCAATAACGACTACCGGGTGGGTCAATAACGTAATATTTTACTATACTCTATTTATTTCTTAACACACTATTATATATTTGACAATATGGAGAAAAGACAAATTATATAACCTGGGTGTGTTCAAGGCAAGAGTGAACAGGTGTCTTCTAGGCAAGCATGCACCACCGGTGGCCGCGTTATCACGTCAAATGCTATGCCTATAAAATTAAATAAAAAAACTACAAACGCTATCGGTATTATTTTAAACGACCTAAGTTTAAAAAATGCCAACTATCGCACTAACAAGCCGTCTACCTCCTAAACCATCGAGTCTGCCAATTAAACCTCGACGAGTGCACGACTCAGCACGAAAGTTTCATGCAAATCACCCTGTACCGTGCAAGGGGATGCATTTAACATCTCCCCCTGTAACCAGGGGTGAGGGGGTGCTTACAAGTCAATTACCGCGCTCGGCCTGCCGGAAGTACTGATTCCCAACCAGATGTGACTGAAAGCCTTATTCACAGTGGTGGACATTTCTGATGCTCTTTCCGCGTGTAAGCTTGTTTTTATTCCAAAGTGGCTTTTACCTCTAAGTCTGGGTACATTTTTGCGTAGTTAGCGGACGCGCGACGTGGCAAGGCAATGCATGAGGTTTAGTTACTGTTTTAGCGGCTCACAAAACTTAGTAATAATTATATAAACCCTATTTATGAGTTCGAAAACATAATTTAATCTATTGAGCATAAGAATTCAATAATTGTGTTATGGTAGGTTTCGACCTTGCGCCGCTCAACCTTTGCAACTTATTTGATTAATTTGTCGTTTAAATCCGCAATTAGTGTTTAACGCGGAGTGAACGTTGATGGTGATTTACAGCTTTACCATTTGTTATTTACTGGAATTCTCGTAGGAAGTAGCTCTTATTTATCAACTTTAAATGAAAAGGCTTTTGGTTCGTCGATATTTCCTGGAACGCTTTGTTTCGTGGAAACTGTTGGGAGTAATCTTTATTACGTCGGCTATTTGTCGAACATTTTCTGCCTGGTTTACTTCATTTCCTTTCAAGTATAACAATTTGTAAAAAACCTATGACATAACTCTGTCCTGTTTATAAATCCGCAAATTCAAGATATTCTTCCGCGTCGCCTTCCAGAAAATGGCGCAAAAAAAATATGCTGACTTTTCGCAACGGTAAGCTGAATTCATGCAGGAATTTGCGATATCCTTTATGTGTATCTTGAGTTAAGGTAACATCAGAGCAGAATTCAGAATGAATGGTAGTCTACTCTTGCCATGTCTAGTAGTACAAGTTGTCTTTGAAAGTCATAGGAGCATTTTACCGCCGGCATATTATATGACCTAAAGTATTTAATGATTCGTCTGTCGTCCGAAACAATGCATTTAATTCGTAACACAATACAGCAGTTCGCCTAATATAATGTGTTAATGGATGCGTATTGTAGCGGTCGGCCGCAGACTGCCGATGCCAGCTTGGGGTGCCTGGGACACATTATTTTGAAGGTTGCCGACTATTGTCATTGAGATGTACGTCTATAAAATACATAACAAAGCTTATGGCAGTTACTCTAAGTACATGATCGGATATCATGCCCGAAAGAAGCTTTCTGAAATATCTAACTTATCTTACATGATATCCGTCGTATTAAATTACACTTCTGACCATGACTGAGTAAGGTTTTTGCTTATTATCCTATTGGTATGTAAATTAATCGTAATCGTAAACATAAAGAAATCTTAAAGTTAACTAAGATCTTATTCTGTCAACCAATTAAATAGGTACAGTTACAGTTATCAAAACACGTTATCGCCCGACACGCATGAACTTACCCAATTCCAAACAGACTTTATAAGGGAGTAAGCAACAATACGTCGTATGTAAGTAAATCGCGACATTTCTCTGTTATCTCTTATCTGGGAGCAGTTCGAGGGTCAACTGCGACAGTGCGTGACCGGACTGTTGAGGGACTGAGTAATATTATCTCGGGACGCTGTCACGTAGCGCTTTGTTTCTATAAATAATCCTTTCAATGTTACTGGGTAAAGTAAGAAATAGGAAAACGCTCTGTATGATATACCACAAACCTTTGCTGCTCACCAATATAGACACTTGTGCCACATACAAGCAGGTAATGAGCTGGTACCTGCTCCTAACGTCAAACAAAGAGCCGACAGTCCGCCGTCACTCGGAGATGGATTACGTGACCCGCTCCCTAATGAGTACCGAAGCACCAAGTTACCAACCTATTGATTTATGACGAAAAAACAGCGCAAGCGAGATTACTCCGTCCGGGAAGTTCGGGAGTTTTAGAGCAGAGCCATCCCGCCTCCCATGCATGTTTGATGTACCCGACATTTTTTATTTATTCAGGTATTCGATGTAGAAGGAAAGTTCAATTTCGTTTTGGATAATGGTTACCTGTTTTTTGAAGGAGCTCTGGTTTTAACTTATTCAGGGATTAAGTAGGTGTTTACGTTCACTTGAATTTTTAGAGCATCGTTATTTGAGTGCCTTTCATTTTATATACTTTCCATTTAGCGCTGGCGCAGTCTGGAGAAGGCGGGCCGGGAGTTTTATGTCTGAGAGAGATAAAATAACGATTTGGTTTCGCTTGAAGTAATACAGTTCAAACAACTTTTCAGCCAGCGCTTGCCTGCAACATCCCCCAAGCGTTCGATGCAATTTATGCACGGTGGTTTTATTGAATGTAAAGTTCGGTCGGTGCAATATCGTTAGTTAAAAGCATGCTCTATTACAGTAGCTATAGCCGATGCAATTGCATATAGTCGTACTGTAATGTATGAGAATAATAAGTGTTTAATGTAATGACACCATAAGTTTAGTATGGTGTGGTCACAGGATACCATTACCGGCTGGCGAGTGGCGACACGGTTGTCGTCGACGCTCGCCGCGTCGGGCTCTGTCTGTTTGTTCTATCGCTAGGCACACACTTGGCGGAATTGTATCTTTAACTACCAATGTTATAACGTTTGACACAGTGTTTTAAATAATATAATTATTGATTTCTTATATTTTGGCTTCACACATGAGTATTTAGCCTTTGTCAAGTATTGTATGTTTTCATCGAGTTTTAGAATATTCTACGTAGTCAAGTAAGTGTTAGTCATAGTCATAGTCCAGTCTAAGTCAGGTCATAGTCTAGTCTAAGTTATGCTCTAGTAAAGTGCTGGCAACTTTACTAGAAGATTCTATGGAATTTTGGAAGCAACACGAAAAACCACGTTACACCACATTATATCACTTGCCCACAATCATGCTCGTAATTCAGCACTTAATGCGTAAAACGCCACCAATTTTAAACATTAACTCTGGAAAACGCACAAGTTTTGAGAAATAATACAATGCAACGGCGTGAACTTTTCCGTGTTCCCGCCAAAACCACAAATGATATATAATTATTTATTCTTGTCTTCGAATGAGAATACACGTAGCATATAAAAATTTTATTTTGCCAACATATCTACTATTGTAGTCCAGTCGAGTTTTTCGACTTCTAGTTTCTAGTTATCTTTGTGTCTAAATTGTCGGACTTTTACAGTCCACATCATACGTCTATATATTACACATCCCTCGATGGTACCTAACGCGACCGTTTGTTTGTCCCCAGGTATAAAATGCCCAGTGTGCAGCAAGTTCGTGCTTCCCGACGACATCGAGTGCCACCTTGTTATGTGCCTCACCAGGCCGAGGCTCTCTTATAACGGTTAGTTCACCTGTACTTTAATATTATAACTAAGTTGTTAGTATATTATAAGTTTTTTACTTAGGGTGGGTTTTCTTGATCCCTAGTTAAGGTAACCTATGGTTAAAAACTAACGAATTATAAGCAATGGATAAAATTTGTTCGAGTTTTTAATCATTAGTTACTTTAACAACGGATCAAAATACTCACCCTTATATTTATTATCATCCAATTATGCTGTAACCGTAACCGTTTTATAACTGTCGATTAGTCGATTTTATTCTTACGGCTTATTTAATTTTTACACCGTCATAATCCAGGTTAAAATTACTGTTTGTTTGCTTGTTTTAAAAGGTCTTTGTTTAATAAATAAATAACAAGATACAGTCAAATTGCTACATAGTTATAATTGACAGGCTAACAACACCTTGTAACTCTTAGGTTAAGGTTAGGTACTGCTAGAGTTAAAATTAACTGTAGCCTTAACTTGAACCCTGAAGTTTAACCAGCATGTGTTATATTCACTACACCTTTTATCCATAACTGTAACTGAACAATCTAGTCAGTTACCGTTAACTAATTTACTTAGTCTTTTTTGGTTTCAAAGTTATGTTGTACCCAATTTTTTCAGTTCAGCTGTTTAACCGCTTAAAACCTATCTTTGTTCCTATCCTTATTGTGATTGAGGGTTCCTAGCTTTATGATTTACAATCATAGATCAATAATCAATTCTTATATCAATAATGTATTACGAACTTTTTACCCAGTTTTGTCGCAAAGTAAAACCAGAACAGGTTCATTTTTCCTGTTTTAATTGGATAAGATGTTTTAACTAGTGTTGTATGGTATTCCAGAGGACGTGCTGAGCGACTCGAAGGGCGAGTGCGTGATCTGCCTGGAGGAGCTCTCCGCGGGAGACACCATCGCGCGCCTGCCCTGTCTCTGTATCTACCACAAGGGGTGAGTTTCGCCGTCCATATGTATATTATCACATTTATAATGAATATATTTGTGGACATTACACAGCGCCATCTAGTCCCAAACTAAGCAAAGCTTGAACTATGGAAACCAGATGACTGATAGAATACTTAAGATACTTTTTGTTTTATATAAATCTATTATATTGAAATTTGCATACAAATAACTATAAAAAATATATGAAATGATATATCTTAATTTTGGAAAATCAACCCTTTCTAATTGTCTCAAAACTATAATATTAATAATAATACCTATAATACAAAACTAATCTAAATAAACCACTACCCCTTTTTAAGGAGGTGAATTTTTTAGTTAGTTTGTATGGAAATTTCTAAAATATTTAAATAATTTTTGAATTTCAATCTCTAAATAAAGGGGGGATAAAAATAAACTGTTCCTGATTACATACAGTCATATAAGTATTATCTTCATAGTTAAATGGTATCACGCAAGTAAGCTAGCAGATCATGATTTCCGTTACCTAATAACAAGGTAGACGTGACAACACTACCGAGTAGGTACTCGAGTACCGATACACAAGCAGTAGATCCGGCATCCTTTCACGAACAAAACAAAGCCTGTCAGCGTGCCTGCGCTGCGACCTGCGACCGAGTGCCGCCATCTATCAAAGGGCTCCAAGCCAACAAAGCGCCCATACACTATACTGCCTGATGCTTGTCTAGGGCCTTAATCTAGGGCGCGATATCAACCCTGTGTGGGGGTTGCATTGCAAGCCAGATGACCTAGTAAGTTAGTGAAATCTATGCGCCCGGTGCTATGGTTACTGCGCTATCGGCTAAATAGAGAAAAGAGGCGAGGCATGCTAAAAAGTTAACTTTAAAATTAGTATCAGTCAGAGTCAGAGATTAATAAGAAGACAGAGCTCCTCCAGAGTTCAATAACTAAATTAAATTTTCTGATGAAGTGTTGATAAATTAGGATCTTGATGGGTAGCGCCACCTGTAGCGAGGACGTAATCAGATAGATTATGCCTAGGACGCTTAGAACCAAATTACGCTTTTGTAATGATCAGGATCAAGCGTTTTCTGTTTCAAAATTGACTAATTTTTTGTCACGTTGGTATTTTCTGTTATTAGATATTATTTTTGGCCCTTAGTTTTATATTTTCGAAAAACTTTTCTCTTGCATATTAACTTATTATTTTAATTTGTTTTCCAGGTGTATAGACCAATGGTTCGAAGTGAACAGATCGTGCCCAGAGCATCCCGGTGATTAGGGTGCCGTGTGGTGGAAGCGGCCCTGCCCCCGGGCCCGCCCGCCGGCCCTGCCCATGGATCACGGACCACGGGCGATGGATCATGGACCATGGATCACGGACCACCGGCGCGGCTGACGGCCCACGGGCCACGTAACGTGCCATGTCGCGAGTGATACTTTTATACAAGGAACAGACTGCGGCCTCCGGGCCTTGTAAATAAACCTATGCTAGTGAGATGTTTTATCATTTAATGAATAACGAAAATAAGTAAAAAAACAAAGACAGTTATAGTAAACGCTAATGGTAAATTCTCGGTGGAGTATTGTAATTGTACATTTTACATCTTTAATATTAATTTAGTTAAAATGCGTTTTATGAAACTGATAGATTTGTTTTCGTTTATGTATATGTAATATATAATACGTATGTAATGTATAGTGACGCGTCGTTTGTTTTGCAGTAAGTATATAAGCAAGGGTTATGTTAGTGCGACTGTGAGTGTCTCGCGGTTTACATATCTGTTTCGTAAGCTTATATAACATTATGTAATATGATTTGATCTTTTTCATCTTGATAAATAAAGTTGATTTGTTTCTAAATTTTCTAAGGTTGTTTGTTTATATCCCAGCTGGAAGACAACATGAGACCACGTGGGGAACTCTTCGTTAGGATTTTAGACTAATATTAGTATAAGCCCAGATAATATAATACCTACAGTACAGATGCCTCATCCCATACAACGGAATAACGCGGGCTATTTTACGAATTATTTTATTTCTGCCTAACGGAAGATTATCAAGCGACATTTATTGCGTGTTGGCGAAGTATTGGGCCAAATGAATACACTGGACACTAACTAGTTACTCTCTAGACACGATTACTACATTTTTTTCAAGTTCGGGCTATTTTTTGTTTGTACTTGATGGGACGCCATGGTATAAGTAAGAAGAGTCCAAAACCCAACGAGGAGATCAGCAGGGGACCGATAAAGCTCTTAGAATTAATGAGTAGAAGTGACAGTTGGCACTGGGCTGGGCACATTGCTCGTAGAACGAGCACTTTGGGAATGAAAAAGTCGCTAAGGGAACCGAACCGGAAGAGGCAGCGTCGGCGCCCCACTAGGTGACCGACTATCTGGGCGGTTATTCTCTATGGAAACACAGATTCCACACGATACGAAATCACGTCGTTATCGTGTCTTGTTCAAATCGTGTCACAGTGTCAGATATACCTTCACTTTACATTAAAGTTATCTTTATTTTGAATAAAATATATTGACATAAGTGGTCATATCTTTTGATGTGTTGATGTTTCGGAACGCATCTCGGTAAAACATACGATTTTTGACAGTTCAAATCGCGCCAATTCCAAATTCATTTCGCGCGGTTTTGGTTTCGTTACATAGAGACATACAGTTTCGCAGATTTCTTATGCAAGACAAGGAATTCGCGTGGTTTCGAAGTAAGGAATCGATACGGAATAAGGGCCCTGGTTAAAACCGCGGGGAGCTGATGGATGCAACAGGCGAGCAGTCTCTCAAAGTGGGACTCTGTGTTTAGCTGTCGAAGGCTTCAGGCTGTGGCGATATGAGGGTGAAAAGCAATAAGCTTTGTTCAGACTTTGATGACAGGTTAAGTATCTTTATGTATTTACGTTTTATAAATTAGTTTCGGAACCTCAAGATCGAGAGTGTGTGGGTCAGCAGTGACCCGTAAAACTTTCATTCGACACTCTAAATCCCTCGCGGCTCACCGATTACTCGATTTTTTTTAATGCTAAAATAGGCACCATTTTACAACATAGTGACGAATTTGTCTAAGATGGAGCATGTTTTTTCACTATTGACTTTAAAACACCCAGGTTATACCCAGGAGAAAATACTGTTGCTGGAATAGCATTCCATTCTTTAGGACTATCAATGACTCAGAAACCTTCAGAATTAAGAGAATTGCACTTAAACTCCAAATAAAAAACGTTATTATTATTAAATATTTATTCCTAAGTTCCTTATAATACAATACTAGATATAGTAACGCCGATCTCGCTAGTAGTACTACTACCGCATGAAGGAGCGATGTCGCGGGCCGCGCTGCATGCGGCCGCCACCCCAGCCCATGCCACCTGTGGACAACATTATATACTGGTGGCGACATCTGTTGATGAACTTGTCAATGATAAGTTTTCTTATAGTCCTTGTCAGTTTAGTTCTTTCACCGTCAAGAGATGGCGCTTGCGTAGGTCTTGGCATTTACAAATGAACGCAGGATGGCATACATATAGGCTACTCAGAGGATATGAACTCCTAGGTCATACTTTTTTCCAGAACTATCGCCAATGCCATCTCGTGTGAGATAAATAATCCTAATAGGAAAACTGCTCACTACCAGTCTATGAATGGAACGTTTTATTTTTGCAAGATTACTAAACTTCTAAAATATTTCGTGATTCTCATAATAGAGATCATATAAAAAATTAGGGCCTACCTACCTACCCCAGTTTGTGCCATTGACAGGTTTTTTATATTCAGTATTTCTAAAAGATATAAAAAATACTGAACAAAATGATATTTATGATTTCATCTCGTCGTTTAGAAGACTTATAACGTGCAGTGTATAACGAAAAACTTTAGAGTTCTGAGTGACACTGCAATCTGTTATGGGTGGCCGTGGAGCTTAACACCAGGCCAACGACTAGCTCGTCAGGTCATTAGTTTACATAAAAAAATGTTAATTCAACTAGTTTATTTATTTATTTAGTTATCAATTATTATAGCGATCCTTAGGGTAGGTTTTTTGATCCGTACTTAAAGTAACCATTGGTTAAAAATGCTAACAAATCCAAACGAATGATTAAAGTTTGCTAACATTTTAACCATTGGTTAGCTAGTAACAAAAATCCCAATATTAGTAAGATTCTTACCCATCATGTACTGAGAAGAAGGCGGAAAATGCCCAAAATGTGAGGCTCCCATCTCCCAGGCGCCGCGACCCCGACTGTAATTAAACACAAAAATAATTACTTATAATTATTATTGCTACTTTGTGACTTGATGAAGAGAATATGTAGGTATAATAAGAAGAGAATATAAAAATACTTAAGAATATTATTATGTTTATTAAAGTTATTTTCATTTTATATTCTCTTGGTCGTAAAACTCTGACCCCATTTTAAACAGCGAGAAATCATTATTTTCATGCTTGTGTAAACTCAGGGCGGTTATTCTCTATGGAAACACAGATTCCACATGATACGAAACCACGTCGTTATCGTGTCTTGTTCAAATCGTGTCACAGCGTTAGATATACCTTCACTTTACATTAAAGTTATCTTTATTTTGAATAAAATATATTGACATAAGTGGTCATATCTTTTGATGTGTTGATGTTTCGGAACGCATCTCGGTAAAACATATGATTTTTGACAGTTCAAATCGCGCCAATTCCAAATTCATTTCGCGCGGTTTTGTTTTCGTTTCATAGAGAATAGACTTTTACAGATTTCTTATGTAAGACAAGGAATTCGCATGGTTTCGAAGTAAGGAATCGATACGGAATAAGGGCCCAGGTGAGTTTACACAAGCACCTCCACCTTTACTCCAGCTTGTCCACCGCGGGCTACAGTACTGACCGCGCCGACGGCCTGGCGCTGCGCTACCTCGCTCTCAGCCATCATTCAACGCACTCGTCGCAGGCCGCGGCAGTAATGTACTATTATTTATTATTATAAAATATTGTAGCAAGTTTAGTGTATATTTACCTATTCACAGAAAGTGTAGTGTAGAGTAGTGTGTACTCACAGATGTCGGTAGTGTAGTGTAGTGTAGTGTAGTGTAGAGTAGTGTGTACTCACAGATGTCGGTAGTGTAGTGTAGTGTAGAGTAGTGTGTACTCACAGATGTCGGTAGTGTAGTGTAGTGTAGAGTAGTGTGTACTCACAGATGTCGGTAATGGTTGTGCGCGTGTATCGGCGCGGGGAACCGGCCGCGCTCCGTGCCGGCGCCGCGCCGCATGCCGCGGCTGTAATGTAACACGACGACGAAGTCAGACCGAAAAGCGATATGACAGGGACAAAAACAACCACAAAGGGGAAAAAAGCTCCGGGTCTCTATTGCGCCATCTATCTTTGGCTGTAGAACTACGCCCGCCAGCTGTCAGGAAATACCTTATTGAATTGTCACCTTTATACCGAACACTTTTTATTTGCAGGTAAAATGCGGGACGGAGGTTGTAAGCAATAAGTAACAACAAGCATCGGCCCCAGGGGGTTTAGTAAAGATACCAACCACTCACGCTAACTCCAAAATGTACTAGGATGACATTCCGGAAATCGCTAACTTTTCCGCAGCGAATGTCATTTCAATACATTTTTGGAGTTAGCGTGAGGCGTTAGCGTTAGTGGTTGGTATATTTGCTAGACTCCCAGGACGTGTTAAGTTGCATCAGCGCCAGCCGTTCGGTACCCATCGCTGCCATTATACGTAGCGATCGCCGCAAGAAGCGATGGGTACCGAATAGTTGTGGACCTTGCCCTTGCAGTAGCTCTGGTGTGGCTGAACCTTTAGTAGTATTTAAGTAGCCAGCCATTGACTATAAATCCAGTTGATCAATGATACAACTGTCCATATGATAATTAGTGGTGTATTTCAACCATACTAACCTTTGCGAGGGAAAAAGACACCTAATTTATCTTTTTTCCCATCCTGCTCTGTTCTTTGTAACTTTGTCGAGTGAGTCGTGTTTCTACGAGAAATAATGTTCACGAGCTATCAACGGTTTGTTATTTTTATAATTATTTAGATCGTTTGTGGTCGTCTGGTTGTTTCACAGTTTAGCAGTTTTGAGGCTGTTATTATGTGTAAGTTAGGTTCACATTTATAAGGCGTTATGTAAAATAGTAATAGTTTATAAATATCATTTGTTCGTAATGTTTATATATAATGCTGTTTCGTGAACTTTGAATTTAATTAAAAACGGGGTAGTAATTTTTTTTTTAATTATGTGTGGCCATTTCACACAGCGCCATCTAGCCCCAAACTAAGCATAGCTTGTACTATGGGAACCAGATAACGGATACAATACTTAGATACTTTTTTGTTTGTAAATACATACATAGAATAAAATATAACACCCAGACGCAGAACAAACATCGATGTTCATCACACAAACGTTTGTCCTGGGTAGGAATCGAACCCACAGCCCTCAGTTTAGAAGGCAGGGTTACTACCAACTGAGCTATCGGGCCTGTCGGGCGATCATTGTAGGCAGGTTGATAGTAAATGCGCAGTGAGGGAAGCTGATGTGAGAGTGCAGTATCGTGTGCAGGTTACCCGTGCGTGTAGACGTGTTGCAGGGCGGTGAAGTCGTCGACGTGCAGCGAGGGCGGGCGGGAGGTGTTGGGCGGGCGGCTGCGGAACGCGTCCACCGGGCCCTCGCCGCGCACGCGGGACAGCGCCACTGTAACGTCACCGCACCATCCACTATACAACCTGAACTTCAATCCGCACCCCACGACTTGTGACACGACGCGACGAGTACAAGAAACTGCGTGTTTCCGAACTTCCTTACTAAACCTAGCGCTACGCATAGTAACCTTATAACGCATCACCGAATCCGCAAAAGAGCTAAAAACATAAATGCACGTGCAATTACTACGACAGGTAACAAAATATTAAAATAAATAAACAAACTCCGACGACGAACTCGTTTATGGAATTCAGTCAAGGACGAAGTTCGTGCGCTAGGGGTATCTTCGATGCGTTTGGATAACATTATAACGTAAACTTAACATGGCATTTCTTCAATGAAAAACGATTAAATTAAAAAGGTTGTAGAGCCCACGTAGTCAACCTTGGGGAGTAGATTCACCAGTTTTCTGGATGATATTGTTTCCGACAAGATACAATCTGGGTCTCTTCAAATCAAGAGTGAATAGGCACCTCATGGGCAAACGTGCTCCAACATAGACCGCATCATCACTTTCCATCTGGTGAAATGTTGTCATACGTGAGCCCATTTAAGTATAAAAAAAACATACCAATAGGCATAATGACTACTATTAAAAATGAACAAGTAAATATTACTTTCAAAAAGAAGAATAAAAATGAATGCAATAACTGAAAAAATAAGTAAATTCGGTAAAGAAATCACGGAGTAATAAGCTTTTAAAGTTTCCGGAGGGGGCATCACCTGTCCCTTTCTCGCGAAACAAAGAGCCTCCACAGTATGCCAAAAAGATTGTATGTAAAGTTACCCCCAGCTTAGTAATGAGGTACTATGAACGATGTTAAACACTAAAATCAAAGTCTACATGGCCGTTGTCTTGCCGAATTTGCTTTATTCATCTGAGACGTGGTGCTTATATCGCAAGCACATACGCGTATTGGATAGGTTTCACCTCAAGTATCTCCGTGACATCATGTGTATAACGTGGTCAGATCATGTCAGAAACACGGAGGTTTTGAGAAGAGCTAATGTTGTTGGGGTAGAGGCTTATCTGATGCGGCGTCAGTTGCGCTGGTGTGGTCATGTTGCAAGGATGCCCGATGAGAGGGTAGCAAAGCGCATCTTCTATTCTGAGCTCCTGGATGGTAAGCGGAAGAGCGGTGGCCAGTTCCTGAGATACAAGGATGTTCAGAAGCGGCATATGAAAAGATGCTATATTGAGCCTTCTCGTTGGGAAGCACTTGCTCAGAATCGTTCCGAGTGGAGGCGCTTGGTGCAGCAGAATGTTTACTCTTTTGAGGATGACAGAAGGCGTGGTCTTGACTCCAAACGTGACGATCTTAAGAACAGACCGCCTTCTAATATTGTCTATAATTATATAAACGGTACCCTAACGTGTAGCATATGCTCGCGCACTTTCAAAGCCAAGATAGGGTACTACAGTCATATGAAGGCACATGAACGAAGCCTTTCCTTGACTTAGTCAAGCAGAAATACTGGTCGCCGTGGCCGAAACCGGCTAGGAACCATATACTATGAACGATCCAGCTCTGACGTCATTGGCCGTTTGACATATCTCTTTCTATTCCGGCTTTTAAAATGTTTGTAACTTTGTCATTTCTTGAGATATTTTATTTTTGATTTCATAAATGTTTATATTTTCAGGAATATTATTAATTTATGTAAAAAGACAAATTGTAGTCATGATGCCAATTGAAGGTGATGTTGCGCAGCACACGTACCGCTGGGGCGCGCGGCGGGCGGCGCGGGGCGCGGCGCGCGGCGCGGCGCGCGGCGCGGCGCGGCGCCGGGCGCGCGCGGCGCGGCGCCGGCGCCGGCCAGGCGGCGCACGGCCGCGCACAGCGCCGCGCCGCCCGCCGGCACCAGCGCCGCCGCCGTCTCCACCAGGTCGCACGACACCTGCCGAGTGCACCCGGACACATTGCAGCCGGGCTAGCACGGACGGTAGACAAACTGTCCTTCCCCGTTTTATGTCACTTTCTTCATACAATTTACTTGTCAAATGGAATAAAACTGGAGAAAGACAATTTTGTCTACCGACCGTGCTAACCCTGCTGGGGTAACTAACAGGGCCCGCGGGGTTATTACGTAACTTTTGCGACAGGCGTAAATGTCGCAATCATTGCTGTCAAACATGACTTTGGCAGATAAGTGACGTTTGACAGCAATCGATGAACTAAAAAGTTCGTTATTTTGGTTCCATATAATGTTGTTCTGTTGCTAGTGGCGCTAGTATCAGAGGCCAAAGTGTATTCTGCAACAAGCGAGCGACAGGCGGACATCTTGCGACCGATTGCCAAGTGTTCGCTGTGGCTTTGCTACTGCTGGTTCAATTTTTACGTAATACAATATCAGGAGTTTGCTACATTGTATTACGTGTAATTGTGTCATAATGGTTCATGAATGGTACCATAATGACAGATGTTGACACTAATGTTGGTCTACAAACCATAAGTAGACCACCATTAGTGTCAAAATCTCACAATTAAAATAGCAGACCTTGGGGCCCAGTTTGTTAGGTGACTAATGCCGTACAGGCAATGCACCGACGCAGAAGAAATAGTGTGCAAAAGCAGCTATATCCATCGATAAATGTATGAAGAACTTGGGAAATAGGAAACCAAAGTCATAGAATAATTGTCATAATCATTATTATTATAGACGGTCCTGTATTCGTACGAGTTCTAATAGTTCTGGGAACTGTAGACTACGCGAGTACAATGTGTTGCAACCACGCGCCTAAATGTATATCTCGACAACCTCTTGACCGATTCTGCTCATATTTGAAATACTTATTTCGAATTGAGTATACCTAATGCTTCTGCCAAATACTATCAAAATTCCGCCCTTTTTTACTACTCCACCAATCAAAAATCCTGCATCAAAAAACAATTCCTGACCTTCTAGAACTTATATACCAAGTTTCATAAAGATTCAATAAAAAACGTGACCTGTACGCAAGGCTGTACATCCGGACAGTTGAAGCAGAAACTTTCGCTCACTTCGGTGACACTCGGTCAATTACTTACTGTACTCGCTATGAAAAGTTAAATTTCCAAAACAGCCCGTACTAAGATACTAAATTACTAATCACTGACCAGTTCGTTTTCATGTGCATCATCATCATCAGCGACGGGCGGCAGACTGAGCCAGTAGCTGGCCGTGAGTCTGTCGTCAGCCGGGCCCCCGGCCGAGTGCACCGGCCGCATCGAGAACTGCGCGGGGAGGGGGGAGGGCGCGGGCAGCGGGGGAGGGAGGGGGGAGTCGGCGCGCGCCGCCGCGGGGGGGAGGGGGGTCAGGTGGGACAGGAGGAACTGGCCCGCTGCCGTGTCCTCTTCCGAGTTACGATCCTGAAACAGATGCAGGGTACCGTTGATTGAGTGCAATAGGCATGATGAATACTATTTTTTTGCATAAATTAATATTATTCCTCAAAAGATAAACATTCGTGAAAACAAAATGAAATATCTCAAAAAATGACAAAGTTACAAGCATTTCAAAATCCGGAATAGAAAGAGATAAATCAAACAGTGACGTAACGTTTAGTACATAGTACCTCATTACTAAGCTCTGGTAGCCTATCATACAATCTGTTCGGCATGTGACGTCACAAGTGGATTTTATGTAGTAACTGTGGAGGCACTCTGTTTCGCGAGAAAGGGGCAAGTGATGCCCCCTCCAGAAACTTTACAAGCTTATTACTCTGTGTTTTTTACTGATTTTATTTATTTTTCAATTATTGTATTTTTTCTTTATGAAAGTAATATTTACTTGTCAATTTTTAATAGTAGTCATCTTGCCTATTGTTTTCATTCATATATTTTATACCTTGTTGTTTGTTACACGTTACATTGGTGAACACACAAAAATTACGATATAAATATTATTTGACAGAGAAACATGCATTTTGTACTATCTTTATAGCCACCTAGAAAAAACAGTTTTTATAAATAAATAAATAAATAAATAAATAAATAAAATAAAATTAGTGACTTTGCTGTAAATAAATATAGATGTGGTCAAAAAACACTAACCTTCAATATAGTCTCCAGTTTCAAGACAGGATGGTCCACGTCACCCGCCGAGAACCCCACCATGTCAGCCATCTCATGCGCCGTCAGCACAGTCTTCCGCCCCACGGGACTGCCCTCTCCTTCCTCCCCCTTCAATATCCTTATCAGGTCTATGTACAAGCTTAAACATTCCGCCCGATCTTCCCCGGAACTTTCCAAAGTCCACTTGAAAAACTTCCCCAGCGCTTCCCTCTTTTTAGCCACAAACTTCCTAAACTGATGGAATCCATATTCATGGTCTGTCAGGACAAAGTACGCTCGTAAGATCGACTGAGCGACGGCGCAAGTCTTCGTCGTCGATTCCAAGCAGTCGGCTGAAGCTTCCAAAAACGCTGCTAGCGCATCCCTGTTCGGCAGAGAGTTTGCAATCAAAAGATCCGCAGAGGTTGCCGGCGTTAGAGTGATTTCAACGTCGCAGAACGCAGCTAATGCGTGCGCGGCGAACTCTTGGGCCGCTGCGTGCTCGCTGGAAGCGTTTGCTAAGGTTAGAACTCCGCACAGGGCGAGTTGGACATCGGTGGCGCGAGGCCCTCCACTGTTCATGGCATGCAGCACTGCACATTTTACTGGAGCGTGGGACACCAAACAAGCCAGAAAGCCCAGGACTCTCGCTGTACTGGCGCTGGCTGGTTCTCCCTGCTTCAATTCTCTGGTCACTGCGCCTACAGCAGCTCTAGCCACGGTGGCAGCTGTATTCGGAGCCAAGTCTGCTATCTGCACACACACTCTTCGCAGCATGTGCACGACTGGTCTATACGTCGACATGCATATTATCTGGATCATGTCCGTCAGATCGTTGGATAAAGCGTGAAGGTGCGCCGACCATAATCTTCTCTCGTTCGCAGCGTCAGCCAATTCCCTTTCAGTGGGTGTTGTTTTCGTGTGCATCGGTAACGGCAATGGTAATAACTCGGAGAAGACTAGGAGTCCAGGGACGAACGTGAAGGGCGCCGTCATCGTGTAAGATATGACTTCTGAACAGAGGGACGTCCACGCTCCACGACGTATTGAATCTCCACCGTTAGCGTCATCAGCTATGGGCTGTGCGTACGCTAGTAAAGCTCTGACTGACGCTTCAGCCGCTTTAGCTGCTGTTCTGTACCCTACAGCACCTAAAGGAAACGTTTTAGCGATTCCGTACGTTTTAAGTAACACTGGTGCAGCGGTCAGATCTCGGAATCTTGGTCCTCGGCAGCGCACAACTCTTGCAAGCATTTCGTCTATAAGCCTCAAGCAAGGCAGCAATATATGCGCCAGCTGCAACCCTTTGACAGATGCAAAGAAAGAAGTATGCATACTCGGTTGATCAAAGTGTGTCGCCAACTTGTCTAATATTCCAGTTAAATGCGCTACTCCATCCAGTGAAAACAATTGCAGGGCGTTGTATTTATACTTTAATTCCACATATTCCTCAGTTGCTGTTTCGTTGGCTATCGTAATATTTTTGTCATAATCCGACACGCAAAAATGTCTTAATATTCTCAGGCAAGTGGTTAATTCTCCCGGCAAGTCCGGAGTATGTTCGGAGCTTACTTTTATGATCTCGACTAATTCCGCCATGTCTTCTCCGGTTAGAACTGTTGGTTTCTCTATGGGCTTAAGGTAAGGGATCACTTCTTGTAACACGCTAGAGACACTAGGCTCAAATCTGTCGTGATCTTTCGATACTTGGATCAATCTCTGGCCATATTTTTTTAGAAAAGGCACATGCGCGGAGTAACGTACCGCTGCGACGATCAGTTCAATAGCGTATCCTTTCGCTGGCGACTTCTGTTTTGGTAGAGTTTCATTTTTTCCTTTACATTTTAAATCACTTTCGAATACTTCCATCAAGCAATCAGCGTTGTCTCCCATTACGATAACCTCAGGAACAGCTGTCCTACCAATACTTCCGAAGCTTAGACAGTATAACGATTGCAGCCTATCAATCAATTCGTTTTCGTCAGCTTTTCCTGCTTGTAAATCGCTGACAGACTGCAAATGGTACAGTGCTCTGAGTCTGTATGCTAGTTCTAGTCCCAAAATTTGTAGATCAGTGTAGTTGCTCAAATCATGAGGGAATATATATTCTTCCGAGCTTTGTTGGCCATATGGCTGGATTAAAGTTTTGAAAAGCAATTCGCTCATTTCCACGTTTCTGTACAGGAAGTTAAGACCGTTTTCTGAATGAACCAGCTCATATACCAAATCATGGATAGGACTGATGACAACTAAGTTGTTACAAGTTGTAGGACTTGTCAACAAATAGAGACACGCTTCTAAAATTTGGTGGATGTTGAAGAATTCGAGCAAAGCTTCGTTAGAGCATTCTTTATTGATGTCAAACTGAGCTGAAACGGGAAGAAACCGCTTCGGTTGTGATATATGGAAGCATTGAGTACGGTACATGTAAATTATTTCATCTAAAGCATCAACAACGACGTTCGTATCGTTTTCAGTTAGCTCTGCGTCCTCAGGTTTGTTCTCGTTCGCGTTATTGACTTTCATTACTATGTCCTTGAATTTACCCAACAGTTCGTAAACGTTGAGTTTCTTGATCAGAGCACAGATAGAATATTTTATTCTTGTCAAAGGATTTGTTTGCATGATCGAAATAAGAGCTTGGTACCCATTTTTTGGCTTTCGTTCAGTTTCGTTTTTATCGAACTTAGGAAAGATAGTTTCGTTCATAAAATCATCTATAGCCAGTTTAGATGACAAACACGCATTCAGAGCTTTGAGGATCATGAGCCGAATGCTTAACGCCATATATTCCTTGGAATAGATTTCTAATAGCAACATGGGAAGGTTGATTCCTGTATCCAGCAAGATCTCTGTGACTTTTTCATTGTGCCTGTGAGCAGTAAGCGCTTCAGCGAGACGAATGCCACACTTCATGTGTCTTATTTTATATGTTGGTTGTTGCTGTGCCAATGCGAAATCGAATGTGAGTCCAATTTTGCAGAAGATCATTAGCAATTCGTATATATCTGAAAATTCTTCGGATGTTTCTTTGCTTTTGTCGATTGGAAATATTCTAAGAATGATGTCACTGTTTTTGCATAGATTCGTCGTGGAAACGAATACTTGCTCGCATTGGTGAACCCAATCTTCTCTCAATGAGTTCTCAATTTCGGTAAATGTGTTAATACTGAACTTTTGCTCCATTTTCTTTGCTGATTTGGCTATTTCCGATAGTTTAAACAGGTCAGGACTGGCATTGCATAGTTCCTCGAAGGAAGCAGTCAACACGTCTTTAGACTCTCCTTTCTTGACACTGAGCAGGTGGATTTTATTCACATATTCATATCTGGTCCATTCGGTTTTGAATGGATTGTAATACTTTATGATGTCATCCACTCCACAATACTCATTTACTTCGTAATCAACCTCCATGTAGGAAGAACTTTCAAGGTCATCACAGATATCTTCATCAGACAGAATCGGTTCAAATTGTTCTACATCCATAGACATGTCGTCCTCTGGATTGTGGATAGGAGACTCGATGATTTTTATGGGAGGGTTATCAATAATTGGAACTGTAACTAGACTCGAATGAGATTGTAGTGGCAGTTCTACATATGGAGGGCGTTCGATTTCTTCGGATGGACTTCTGATGGAACTTTTATGACGATAGCTCTGATGGTAGAAGTCAACTCTTGGAATTTGTTTGTTGCCAAACTCTGTAGCATCTTCAGATCTGATGGAGTTAATAGGACTGGAAACTTCCCCTTCTCTTGGTGATAGCGGTCTACGGCTGCTTTCTCCAGGTGGCGTCCTTGGCCTTTTTCTCGGATCATCGCGGCTTGGCGATCTGCTACCATAGCTTGACCCTCTGATACGGCTGTATGGGGAATGGCGTTTCTTATCGTAAGGACTTTGTTTATCATACGATGGTGCACGACGCTCGTAAGACGAACCACGTTTTTCGTAAGGCGTTTTACGTTCGTAAGAAGGCGCGCGTTTGTCATATGGCGATCTACGGTCATAGGAAGCGGAGTCTTTATCATAGGAACCAGCGCGAGACCGGTCGTACGACGCATCCCTGTGGCGTCTGTAGTCTTCCTTCTTGTACGATCCCCTATCCCAATCGCGATCGGCGGACGTAGCTCTAACCCTATCTAAGCTGCGAGACCGCGAGCGGCTGACCGGCCGATATTCCCCCTTCACCACGTAATCCCTATCCCGACTCCTCGACCGAGAATGAACTCTATCGACCCTGCCATCTCTGCTTCTGTCGCGCAGTTTGGAAGACTCGCGACTGCGTCTATCAATCGACCGCCTGTGACTTCTGCCTCGCCTTTCCCTTTCTCTCTCTATTTCCATAGACCGAGAGCTGCGCCTCAACCTATCGGGTTCTCTCTCGCAGCTGACATCCCGTTTATCCCATTCTGTTTCTTCTATGTGGTGGTATGTCCGTGGATCTTTTGGGGCATCGGGTTCGTAGTAATCAGCTCTGTAAGAGTTATCATAGTTGTCTGGGTAGTTGTTAGGTCCATATACATCCGGAGTAGCAACCGCCACATTGCCCGTGTAAGCTGGTATTGGGTTAGGAGGTTCTTGAGTCCACTCTGGGTTCTGTACAACTGGTTGCGGCACGGGGGGAACCTCGCGAGCTACTGAAGGTCTGGGTACAGGGGCCGGCGGGTTTACTCCGATAGGGGTCTCGGGTATTACTTGGGTGAGATTGCCGTAGACTGCCAGGGTGATTGTTGTGTACCAACCTATAAAACAGAGAGGGTTTCTTCAAAAACCAAATACGAACATAGACCTTATAACTTGTAAAACTATGTATGAATAATAATATTAATGGAATACAAAATGTTATTGTCTTGTAATAACAACTAAAATAAGAATATAAGCAGTTTTTTTCTTAACAACCAATAGAAAGCATAAAAAATATGGGCAGAGAGAAAAATTTAGTATTATAAATTTTTATTATGAAGGAAGAAGACAGAAAATACATACAATACAAATACAAATAAGACGAATCACACAAAAAGAAAAAAGACCATAAAATTTGATCTGGCATGATGTCATGCTATAGGTCCCAACTCAGCATACAGTTAAAGTTGTAGGCAGGGCCGTGTTTAATCTTTTGGAGGCCCTGGGCACTTAGGATAGTGGGGCCCGCCCCCTACACTAGACAGAGCTATATAATACAAACTTAGAGATAAAATAAATTTTCAGTACTTTATAAACAGATGTAAGTAAATCGATAGATGGTAAAACGATAGCACCAAC
Source organism: Ennomos erosarius (assembly GCA_963580505.1). Classification (NCBI taxonomy): domain Eukaryota; kingdom Metazoa; phylum Arthropoda; class Insecta; order Lepidoptera; family Geometridae; genus Ennomos; species Ennomos erosarius. The sequence continues at coordinate 14,384,375 of OY756988.1, forward strand.
ACAATGAGCGCGTAAAAAAGAGCGTTAGGACTGAACATAGAATGCCACTGTAACAGCAGGGTATACCAACAAGAAAAGCGCAAGCAAAGCGCGCACGAAATTTATTGAAACATGTCCCGGCGGAATTGGAAAAATAAGTTTGTAATGGAAATAAATGGGAGATAATTTAGCTCAGTTGAAAAACAGGGAATGTACGTAAAAAGCAACCGCGAGCGCGAAAATACTGAGCGTTTGGACTGTAAAAATTAACGCCAGTGTAATAAGATGGGTACACTAATAAGAAAAGCGCGAGCGAAGCGGGCGAGAAAATTTTGTAAACATGTCCTGACAGGTTTAATTAAATTCGGCAGGAACTTGGGGGCCCTATCGATCGCGGGGCCCTGGGCAAGTGCCCAGTGGGAAAGAGGGGCCTGGTTGTAGAACCATAAAACCTGGTTTTCAGTTTGCGATTAATATTTATTACTTTACAAATTAATCTTTACATAGATTATCTCCTGAACGGAAAAATTTTCAAGTTTCACTTTTAATTTGGGCTTTGAAAATATAGAACACAATAACAAATATAATCTAAGACTAATTTAACTTTTATTTTGTTAATTTATTGTAACTAAGTATAATAATAAATTATTGAAATTTGCTTTCCCACAGCTGATACTTAGTTACTTAGCTAACATATCAAAAAAGTTATTCCATGTGTAAATATCAATGATGTCTTATTCACATCAATTCCTTTTCTTGCTTTACTTTTTGTTCATAGGAGGTAGGTTATAACATTTAGAATCGAGGGACGCCATCATAAAGTCAAACAAAAGTTGTTCAATTAAAGCCTGAAATGCTAATAATCCATAACTATTTTTGATTTTTAAGTTAAAGGTATTGGTTAGTAAGCCTATTCCTCGAAATGGTTTTGTCATCACAACAAATAAAAAAAAATTACATAACATATTTTAAATTTAATTAAGTATTTGTTTACATACACAAATGTTCATATACATTTATCTTCTCTTTTGCGCCTAGTCTTAAACTCATGAAAGTAATACATTTGTTCCTCAATTTGTAAGTGATGCATGTCCTTTAATTCATTCTTAGAAAGAAAGTGTTTTCAAATTAAATATGGCTTAAAACTCTGTCAATAATTTCCATGAAATACACATCATACCTATATGGTTGCCGCTAGTTTTGCTGCCTTCACAATAATATTCCCTGAGCCAACACTGCATAGTATACTGTTAAAAAGAAACATCTAACTCCGCTAACTAACACTATCTGAATGTAGTGAATGGGATTCCGGAATGTAACAAACAATAAATGTAGTTGTGGGGTGTTTAATTACACCTATTTTTTTTAGAATTCAGAAATAATAACCTAACACAATCTAAAGATCTACAATTTTCTCATTGTCCCCTTCATGTGATGTGACTATGACTACAAATAAAAAAAGACTTTATAGTGTCTGCAACAAAACCTATTGGCAAGAAAAAGGGAGGTTAATTGATAAAAAGAAATTGGGTTTTCCTCCACATGTTTATAGATATGATTTGGTTGCAACATAGGCCTTCCAACCAAATCACATCTATAAAAATAAAAGTGAACTAGAATCTATAAAAGCGGACTGGTCAAATTTTAAAAATGTACAAAAAGCTAACCTTTAAGTACTAGTCCATCAGTAGGTATTCTTGGCTGATCCAACTCTGCACTGCACTCCATGTGTATCTGTCCATTTTGGCAATACTCCAAGCTACCCAAAGCTTCGAAAGTCGACGCACCCGGCTTGCTAAGGTCGTTAACGAAAAAATCTATGTGGAACTTGGTAGGGTTGGTCGCACCGAGACGAACACCCCCTGGAAAATCACCCTCCACTCTCGCCCCCAGCGGGATTATACGTATCTCTCGTACGTACACAGACTTCGGAAACTGCACGAGGTCTAAATTCAGCTCCTGTAACACAGTAACAACAATATTACAGCGAAATGCGGGAAGCTAAAACATGTATGTTTTGTAATATGTTTTGTCTTAACCTCGCTAGTGTCGTGAGAGAATGTATCAAAAAACAACAGATCCGGTGTCTCCGAAGCCGACATGATAGAATTGTTATCTAGTTATCGCATTGTTTTAATTTTATTATACAAATTACAGTTTTGAGAACAGTTCAGCATCGCTTTTCACTTTGTTTTTTTCTTGTCATCAAGCAAGCAGTGTTGCCAACGACGACGGGACTAATGTCGGCATTTTTCTCAGCTTAAGTAGCCTAAAGCAGCCGAACGAATTTCAGGTTCCGTCGCCTAAAACAGTAGCCTAAGCCTCAAGTGTCAAAATATCGTAAAATGAAATAAAATAGTAGTTTTTAACGAATTTTATTTTTAAGAGCTGAACACGCTCGTCTTCACGCTGGTTTATTAGTTTTACGGCTTATTTCAGTTTATGGAAGAGGGGAAAAATATAAGGGAAATGGATGAATCGGCGAATGCCCTTCACCCATGCATCCTGTTCCCATATCTATCCCCCCTTCTCTCTCGAACGCGAATGTTCTTTTCCTTGCGTTTGTGCAATTTTATTGTGAATGCTTAATCCATTTTTTGTTAAGTTTGATGAATGATGAAATTCGTGTGCAAAATGGATGCTTAGTTTGGTTTGTCGACCTCAAGGAACATGTCAAGCACAGCGAATCTGTCGCCAGTCAATAAGCGGCCGTGGGAAGTCTTTGAATGCCACGAATAACTTGTGGTAATAAATATATACAAAGAGAGACACACAAGAAGTGACCTGAGAGCGAATAACAGACTGTAGAAACAAAACAACTTAGTTGTTAAGAATCTAAATATTTTTCACAAATCAGAAATGTTTTATGGAACTGGGGGTCTAGCAAAGATACCAACCGCTAACGCTAACGCCAAACGCTAACTCCAAAATGTACTGAAATGACGTTTCGGAAATCGCTAACTTTTCCGTAGCGAATGTCATTTCGATACATTTTTGGAGTTAGCGTGAGGCGTTAGCGTTAGTGATTGTGATCTTTGCTAGACCCCCTGGAATGTCATTTTGACATTGACTTTCTACAAGACATTTCTTGGGTTACATAAATTATCTAAGATTCTGGAATGGAGTATAGCTGTTCGATTATGCTTCGTCCACCAGCTATACTAAAGCACCAGCAGTGACAAGACATGACTTTCGTCAACGTCATTTATTTTTGTGGTGGTTGAAAATGGCTACTTTTGGTTGATTTCCTTTATTGACGGGCCCGATAGCTCAGTTGGTAGTGTCCCTGCCTTCTGAACTGAGGGCTGTGGGTTCGATTCCTACACGGGACAAACATTTGTGTGATGAACATAGATGTTTGTGCTGCGTCTGGGTGTTATATTGTATTCTAATTCTATGTATGTATTTACAAATAAAAAAGGATATAAGTATTGTATCAGTTATCTGGTTCCCATAGTACAAGCCATGCTTAGTTTGGGGCTAGATGGCGCTGTGTGAAAAGTCCACACATATTATTATTATATTATTATTATTATTTTTTTGCCTTTTTTGGCCAGTTTTTTACTAAAACTTGAATAATGTTGACAGAACGAAGCTAACTTTGGCCAGTCGTTCAATTTACTTTTACGCAAAATTGGCCTTATTTACATAGCTTTTAAAATACAAAATAAATTACTTTTATAGATTTTTAATTAATTCATGTATACTACGTGTTCACGTCCTAACATCAACATTCTTTCTTAATTCTTTATCTTCTTTATTAATATCACAGACCTTAAGGTGGCTATAGTTTTTATCAAAAGTGGCTTATTAACGATTCAGCTAATTTAAATGTCTTGCCCTGAGGTAGCCTAAAAGGCGACCAGTCGCCCTCCAGATTTTTACGTCGCCGGTTCCTAGTCCTGAGTTGCCTAAAAGGCGATGTATTGCCTACATTGACCACACTGCAAGCAAGTTGTGAAACTTGTGAAGTTGCCATCTTGACACTGACAATTTGACTAACTGAGAACTTTGACGTACCACTACCCCACTACACCATATTATGTTTTTTTTTTCTTATATTTTGGCTCCACACATAGTGTATTTAGCCAGTGTCAAGTATTATATTTTCATCGTGTTATAAAATATTTCACGCAAAGTCATGTCCTAGTCTTAGTCATAGTCCAGTCTAAGTCAGGTAGTCATAGTCTACTCTAAGTCATGCTCCAGCAAAGTGGTGACAACTTTACTAAAAGCTTCGATGGAGTTTTGGAAGCAACACGAAAAATCACGTTTCACCACATTATATTACTTGCCCTCACTCATGCTCGTAATTCAGCACTTAATGCGTAAAACGCCACCAATTTTAAACATTAACAGTGGAAAAAGCAAAAGTTTTGAAAAATAATACAATGCAACGACGCGAACTCTTCCGCGTTCCCGCCAAAACTCCTTATGTTTTAATTTTATTTTTATATGTTGGCTCCACACATAGTGTATTTAGCCAGTGTCAAGTATTGTATATTTTCATCGAGTTTTAGAATATTTTACGTAGTCAAGTCTTAGTCATAGTCATAGTCCAGTCTAAGTCGGGTCATAGTCCAGTGTAAGTCATGCTCAAGTAAAGTGGTGGCAACTTTACAAGAAGCTTCTATGGAATTTTGGAAGCAACACGAAAAATCACGTTTCACCACATCATATCACTTGACCACACTCATGCTCGTAATTCAGCACTTAATGCGTAAAACGCCACCAATTTTAAACATTAACACTGAAAAAAGCAAAAGTTTTGAGAAATAATACAATGCAACGACGTGAACTTTTTCACGTTCCCGCCAAAACTCCCTCCTTATGTTGATTTGATGACTACTACCACGTGTTGCTTTTTTATGTTTGGCTTTACGCGATTTATTTATTTAGCCAGTATCAATCCACAGAGTACATTGGTAAAGTATCAATCTAAGAGCATTTAGAAATGATCTAAGGCCTAAGGTATCAATAGAATAGGTTTTTGACAGTCTTTACCAATGTACTCTGTGGGTTTTTAAATAGAGTTGAAGATGAACCTGAGTGGTTTGAATTTTATTGTGTAATAATAATAAGGGTGGATTACTATCCGAGGCCGCAATTGAGCGGAACCAAGGCTCCAGTGTTCGCAAAGGATTCGTCTATTGGGCAAAGACAAATGACAAAACTTAAGACCGATGATGGTAGTATTATTTCACCCAAGCCTGAGATTCTGAGAGAGATTGAGAACTTCTATGGACAGTTATACACCTCGAAACGAGAGCCCGCTTCTAACACAGATCAGGACACCAGAGCGAAGTTAGTCCGACACTATACCGAAGATATCCCGGATGTCAGCCTGTACGAGATTAGAATGGCCCTCAAACAGCTTAAAAACAACAAGGCGCCAGGTGAGGATGCAATTACGATCGAGCTTCTGAGAGCGGGTGGTAGACCGGTACTTTTAGCCCTCCAGAAGTTATTCAATTCTGCCATCCTTGAAGGTACAACGCCAGAGGCGTGGCACAAGAGCGTGGTGGTGCTCATCTTCAAAAAAGGTAATAACACCTTATTAAAGAACTATATATATAGGCCCATCTCGCTCTTGAGTCATGTGTATAAGCTGTTTTCGAGGGTTATTACGAATCGTCTCGCACGCAGGTTGGATGAGTTCCAGCCTCCCGAACAAGCCGGTTTCCGAAAAGGCTTTAGCACCATAGACCACATCCACACTCTACGCCAAATTATACAGAAGACCGAAGAGTATAATCGGCCGTTATGCCTGGCGTTTGTGGACTATGAGAAGGCCTTCGAAACAATCGAGACTTGGGCGGTGCTGCAGTTCTTACAGCGATGCCAAATTGTAGTAGGTATATTGAAGTTTTGAAGTTTCTGTACAGCAAGGCCACTATGTCAGTCCGACTACAGGACCAGAGCACGAAACAAATCCCATTGCAAAAGGGCGTGAGACAGGGAGACGTTATTTCTCCGAAACTGTTCACAAACGCTTTGGAGGATGCTTTCAAGCTCTTGGAGTGGAAAGGATCTGGATAAATGGCGAGTACATCACTAACCTTCGTTTTGTCGATGATATAGTTCTAATGGCGGAGTCGCTCGAGGACCATAGCACCATGTTCAACGACCTCAGTAGAGTCTCCCAACAGGTTGGTCTTAAGATGAATATGGACAAGACGAAAGTCATGTCTAATGCCCATGTTCAACCTATACCGGTGATTGTTGGGAACGATACTCTCGAATTTGTCGACAAATATGTGTACCTAGGACAGACTCTCCAATTGGGCAGGTCCAACTTCGACAAAGAAGTCGCACGAAGAATCCAACTCGGCTGGGCAGCGTTCGGGAAACTTCGACCTATCTTTTCGTTCAAAATACCGCAGAGCCTGAAAACAAAGGTTTTCAATCAGTGTGTGTTGCCAGTGATGACATATGGAACTGTAACGTGGTCTCTTACTGTTGGCCTCATTAGTAAGCTCAAAGTCGCGCAACGAGCTATGGAGAGAGCACTGCTCGGTGTTTCCCTACGAGATAAGATCCGGAACGTGGAAATCCGCAGAAGGACTAAAGTGCCCTTAAAGTTAGCAAGTTGAAATGGCAATGGGCAGGCCACATCGTTCGCAGAACTGACAACCGATGGGAAAGAAAGGTTCTCGAGTGGCGACCACGAACCGGAAGGCGCAGCGTAGGCAGACCCCCCACTAGGTGGACCGACGACCTGGTGAAAACCGCGGGGAGCCGGTGGATGCAGGAGGCGAGCAGCCGCTCAAAGTGGGACTGACCTACGCTGCGTCCTCCGGTTCGTGCTCAGTGGTCACCACTCAAGAACCTTTCTTTCCCATCGGTTGTCAGTTCTACGAGCGATGTGTGTGGCCTGTCTGACCACTGTCATTTCAACTTGCTAATTCTAAGAGCTATGTATATAGAAAGAAAAGAAAGAAAGAAAATAACATTTATTTCGGTCACTATCACAGTGTTATCCTGCGCTGCAGATTGCTCATTCCGGATCATATCTCGCAGGGAAACACCGAGCATCATAGCTCTCTCCATAGCTCGAAAAACTCTTAGCAATTCGAAATACAACAAGAAAAGGTGCAAATGAGGTAGCCAACATAAAAAGGCTCACTGCCGATACCGGGGGGCATCATCATCATGGAGTCGAGTACCTGCCTCGACCATAGCAACTGTGCTGTATTCTGTAAGCTTGCGACCACCTGTGTGAACATGGGGTTGCTAGCATGCTTGGCCTACCCGATCTTCTGGGTGGTTTATAATAATATGGTTAATTGATTTATTTCAAACGCAGTTTTGAAGTTTATCTATTACTAAAACGGCGAAGGCTCATTTATGTTTATTTTTAAGTACCTAGATATTTAGTATAAAACAAGCTACACAAAATGTGTAATTTTATCAACTATCGTTGGTAGTAGATGTCGCCACTTGAACATTGAGACGTATTTTGACTTTCGATTAGACCATGATAATAAGGTATCCAAAGAGAACGAAGCAATCAATCAATCAATCATTTATTTATTAATTTGGGTACAAGATGATAGAGTAAGTAGCGGACACGTGGATTCAGCCTGAAAGCATGCGTGCAAATATTAAAAAAGTTTTTGTTACTCTTACATGTTACATATTCATTATATTATAGCATTGTTACGCCGCATCAATATCGTAATAAACGTAGTATCATGAAATTGTAAAGATATATTTTAAGAAGAGACCGCAGAGTTCAAAATTATCTTATTTTGTAGGTATTATAGGGCTAGGTAAACATGAAAAGACTAAAAAAATTACCCCCTCGTGTGTTATTTCGTTGAATAGGTTTAATGTTGAAAATAAATTAATAACTATGAAGTTTTTTATTTAGAAGGCGCCGTACAAGATATTTACCAACGTGTAGGTAAAGTAGTCATTTGGTAACATTTTTAATTGACCATCAGGTTGCAATCATTTTTTTTTAATAAAAAATAAATAAAACTAGGAAATCTTTAAATATTGTAATAACGTTATCACCATTTTTTAAATCGGTTTTGTTGCTTGTCAATTATGAGCCACCAACATGACTTGCAATATACTACATATCAATCAACGCACCATCTAACCCAAAACGAAGCAAAGGCTGTACCTTCTATGAGAATCAGATACCTAACTGATAGAATACTTACATGCTTACTGAGAATAGGTACAATATGGTACCTACAACACCCAGACCAGACACAGAACAAACACCTATGTTTATTACACGAATGTTTGTTCTGGGTGGGAATCGAACCCACATCCTACAATTCAAAAGTCCGGGTTAAAATGGAGCTATCAGACCAGTCAATTTTATGAGTCATAAATTCTAGTTTGAAGTTAAGTTAACCTACTATTTATAGAAGAGCTAATATTGTCGAATATTCTTTCTTGTATTGTTTCCCATCCATAGACAAATCTAGCAGTTAGTTTAGAGATAACCTAAGACAAAAGATTTCCCGCGTCATTTTCGGTACATCAGTAAGCAGCCTCCGCCTCCTACGTTGGCCACCCCACCTGAGCCGGCCGGCGCGCCGCCAGTCGCTCGCCCGCGCCCGCTCAGCTCGCTTGTTACACTCCGAGCGCTCTGCCACGACACGTCACCAAACTTTCCAACGAGTGCTACTTACTTTCATTGCGTTCCAAAAACCGTGTGTGATTTTGTGTGTGCAGTGTTGATGTGGTTTGAGGTGAAGTGAAGATGCGGGGCGCCTGGCAGGCGTTCTGCCTGCTTCTGCTGGCTGCAGCGACGGCAGCGCAAGATACGAGGCACTTATCAGGTCAGTGCAACGGCAACTTTTCCCAACTTCCAAATTCGAAACTACGCTGCGGATTCGTTACCTACCCACATTTTACATAGGTACAAGAAAATAAAGTTTAAAATATGAAAAGATTTAAAAAGAGTGTAGAGTCGTCAAAATAACGGTAAACAATACGAATATTGTCTTAACCCACTTTCCGAAATGTAAATTCGGCGTGAGACCTATACCTAGCTCGTCGCGCGCCGTGCCGGCCGTGACCGTCGCTAACTTAACAGTTATAAATTGGACCTAAGTTTTTACCCGACTGCCAAAAAGGAGGGTTGTACGTTGGGTAGTAGGTATTATGATTAGATACTCCAGATCTAGCTAGATAGGTGTATCGGATAGATTTATACATGATTTCTACTTCGATAAAATATTATGATGATTTGTATCTGTGTTTTATGTAGAAGAGGGTCATTGCCGAATGTACGCCGGAATCAGCAAGAAAACGGTTGGAGCCGAGTGTGCTTCATGCCGTTCGCATGTAAAATCATGGTGAAATCATTAATTTTATTTCCTGCTTGCAGAGTCTCGTAAACTGAGTTAGCAGTAATAAAATTGTTGTTTGTTTAGAAATTGTTTTAGAACAGAATAAGTTTATGTACTTACCTACCTGCTTTATGTAAACCCTAAAGACTCATATTATGCTCGTGTTACAAAACTACCTATGCTTAGGCATCGATAGATGCTCACGCTCATGCTTACAAGTAGGGTTTCGTCCACTGTTTGATCATTTATGAATCATCAAAACCATTTATAAAATAACTCGGGAAGCCGATGGATGCAGGAGGCGAGTAGCCGCTCAAAGTGGCGCTCTCTCGGGGAGGCCTATGTACAACAGTGGACGTCTTCAGGCTGTTTATGATGATGACGAAAATAGGAGCGTCTACAAGTTATAGCTTAGGTGCCTACTACCTACATCACACTAACTGGGCACCTACTTACTTGTAATACTGGTATTCTCAAACTTTTTATTGTTAACAAGAAAGAATCACAGACAATGGACAGCCATTTGTATTGTATCATTATGGCATCGGTATAATGCAAGTATAATGCCATGGTTGAACCGGTAAGCAGTGGGACAACATGACGCATAGGTATAATGATATTATGATACCTACTATGTAAGTAGGTACCTATGTAGATACGGTAATATAGAATCATCCCGCGGATTCACCCATTTTGGAGCTCTCATTTTTCCTGGATAAAAGTTTTTGTTTATTTTCCTTTCGTGATAAATAAATACTGGATAAAAGTTTTTCCTTCATTTGTGAGCAATCTTTTTCAGAAAACTATTTCACCCAAACCTGACCACCAGTTTTTGAAAAATAAAAGTTTTACTCGTAGTTAAAAATGAAGTGCCCTTATTGATGTACCTAGACTATGAACCTTATAATACAAATATTATGCTAATAAAGCCAGACTTGATTCAGCATCAGCACTCGTTCGTATCATTTCACCCGTCCTCCTGCTAACGCAGTGGTCTGCCTCGCGCGACGCTCGGTGTAATATAATCCGTGCAGATAGCAAGAACTACTTATGTCGTCGAGCGTGCGGCTCGAGTGCAATAAAATATGAACAATAATTACCCAGTGATTTTTGTGACTTTTCTTTAATAATCAAGCTGAAAGTATTAAGAAATAAAAATGGGGAAGACTTATTCCAAGGAGAAAGAAGAGATAATTATCGCGCAAAACGCGGCTGGTGGCTACAATTCTGCCGACGCGAACATAACCAACATGATCTTAGGAATCATGTGCATCGGTGGGATGTTCCTGTTGGGCAAGTGTTATAGGAAATGCCACAAAAAAGAAATGTACAATGTATCCCTGTCAAACCTGCGCCAGTCTATACGCCGTCGTATTCGGCCTGCGGAAGATCCAGCAGATAATATCGCTGTGTAGACAAGAAGATTTAAATAGTATATTTTGTGTTTGTGGTGTTGCGTTTTATTTTAATTGAAGTGAGAATCGAGTGTATCATTTCACCCGTCCTCACAAAAACATAAAACAATAAATCGTTTTTTTGTAATCTTGGCTTGCGTTTGACCACTATCCCACCTGATGGGAAGTGACGATGCGGTCTAGGATGTAACGCGCTTGTCTAGAAGATACCTGTTCACTCTCGATTTGAAGCTTGCAGTTTTCGGGAAATACAGACGGGCACAGCGTTCTGTTATTATAAGTATTTATCTATCTAAATATTACCTATCTATATTCTATTATCTAACTCTATGGCGCGGGGCGCCCGTTGATGTCTTTTTACCCGACTAATGCAACTAGATAGAGTTAAAAAACTAAAACTCCGCCTACTATAGAATTATGACGAATTGTTTAATACCTGTCATCCCAAAACCGATAGGTACCTAGATTTACATGAGGATTTCACTCTACAATGTGTAAGCGCTATCATTTTAACCCCCAACTAAATGGAGGTGTGTTATAAATTTTAGTTCGTGTGTAAGTATTGTAATTTGCTAGTTAGTTGTGTATTTTACGAAAATTACCTGTGTATTTCAACCGCTAACCTATGCGAGGAAACGGGACACCCAATGTGTTCCATCCTTCGCTGTTTTTGTAATTTCGTATGACTGTCCAGTGAGTTGTAAAATATCATTTTGACTGTCTCGTTTTGTTACCTCGTGTCTGCCCGCGCAAGTGAGTTGTGTTTGTAGGAGAAATTATGTTCACGAGCTATCAACGGGCTTTATAACTTTTGGTGAATATCCTACAACTATCCAATATGAGTGATTCCAAGTGGTGACTGGTCGACAATAAACCACAATAGACAAGTGAGCCGTACCCCAGCATGCGATGATGTGACATTGACCGCCGGAAGTCGGTGAGTGGACGTGCTTGTCCGCTCAATGAACCATTTCCGGTTTACGTATCAAACCAAAAACAACCGTAGTTCAACTGAGATTAAGTCTAAAGGAACTGAAAATAATATAATTATTGGATATCGCAAAACTGGCGGATTATGGTTTAAACGTTTGAGGCACGTTTTGTATGCTAAACTTTAATTACATTTTGAGTTCTAACAACATTTTACTTCTAATTTTTTGGAAGTAAGTAGGTAAGTAACTTAATAATAAACAGTTTGGTCTTTGAAGAAAATCCGACAATGGCGGTAGTGAATTTTGAATTTATTTTTTAAAACTAGTGTATCTTGAACTTTAATGTGTAATAAGGGTGGATTATTATTCGTTGAGTGTTCGTGAACGTGCACAAGTGTTGGCAAATGGTTTCAAGATCATAAAACCATGCATTGTCGTTTTTGCTTCAAAGGCCTTTTTAGAGCCTTCAGTAAAATATCCTCCATTTTACTGTTGGCGTTTTGACTGACAAAATATGACTTTGACTTGACATAACCGTACAAATTTTACCCACTTGACATTGGCAGAATTATTGCAAACAAGCGATAGAAAGCCATAAAGAAGAAGAAGAAGAAGGAGGAAACAGTTTTGTAAAAACATGACAGATTTCGCCCTATTTACAATTATACATAGCGATTAATCGATATAGAAATAGAAACATTTTTTTTTTAATTTTTTGTTCTGTCTGATGTCCCTTTGAACACGCATCACGCTGCAACCACTGAACGGATTTTGATGAAATTTGGTATGGTAATAGATAATTATGCAGAATAACATTTAAGATACTTTTTGTTTCCTAAAACGGCCAAGTGCGGGTTGCCTAACCAATAAGGATGTAATTTTTATTCAAGATTTTATGTTCGCATATTATTATTATATTTGGGTATCAATTTTAAATTCAATAAAAAAAAATATACTCACCCTGTCGAAGGAAAGAGAAGAGATAGGTAAAAAAATGCGGCGCCTGCCTCCCTTCGCGGTCCCATCTATTCATCCTTTACCCCTATTTTTTTACCTTTCCCTTCTCTCTTACCCATACACAGGGTTAGGACTTAAAATTAATTAACCCGTGCGAAGCCGGGGCAGGTCAGCTAGTCAAAAATAAAAAACTCAAAGCTAAATTCTTACAGGTCTTCGGGGCCCTTAGTTGTAACTTAGCATGTCTCGACTTTTTTTCAAGTCAAACTTATTTTTTTCCCTATAATCGCCAAAATCGCAAAAACACGGAAAACCCAAAACTCAAGATAACAGACAAAGAACAGGGCCATTAAAATTTCCTTGTTTAAATAAACGTAGAGGCTTCCAGTCGTCTCGGGGAGGAAAATTAAAACCGCCGCGGCTTATTAAGAAGTACTGAGGCAGCCGCGGTGGTAACAATCACAATGAAACTTGAGAAGTGCACTTTCTCCGAGTACTATTGTAACAAAAAGAAGCTGTGGAAATCGTATAAAGTTGCGTGGTTGCGTGTTTAGCGCAGGTTGATCATTCTGTGGGTCATATTTCTGTAATATTTTTATGAATGCCACGAAAACACGTTTTGCCTACCTACCTTTATTAAACTTTGAAAATTACAATGAACAGAATGTAGATAGAACGTAAGTCCCTATAAAAAGTCCAACCTAATAATAATGAACCTCAAATGAAACTTTGCATGTTAATAAATATTAGTAACATACATATTAATTATTAGTTATTCATATTTAAATTAAACTACATAATACGTCACAGTCTTTTTGTAAGAACTGTTTGTTAATAAAAAAAAACGCGGTTATTTCTAAACTGCCGATTTATTGCAAACGGTCAATATGTCTCACAATAAAACTGTAGATATTTCGGTTATTTATAATTACTCGGCATCACTTCGTTTTATTGTAATTCTGTACTTCTAGTGTGTTCAAACTAACCTAACACTCCTCCTCGCTTCGCTCGTCGTCGTAAGTCGTAACCTACTGGTTAGCCGCTAGTGATTCTAAAAAACAATAACTTACAGCTTTTGCACGTAACTCAATATCTACTACTTAAATGAAACTTATACGGAGTTTACAGTTAATCAAACTTTATTGAATTAACTCCAAGTTAAACAATATCCAATATCTTACAGACGAGTTTATTCCACATAATTAATAGTTCCAACATCTAAGCAATGCTTCCCTCTCGGTCTGGCTCGAGTCGAGTGAGAGAGACGGGTGTTGCGAAACAAGTTTTGCCAGTACTGCCTTGAACTTGTCAAACGGCTAGGCGACCGGTGCTTGCCGCTCGCGCGTCCACGGGATCACCGATAACTACTTGTGCTACTTGCCTGCTACCTATACAGAATACAGACCTACTTAACATTTTCGCGCATTATTAGGGAGAAAATGTACTTGAAGTCTTGAACATGGGTACTTGTTGGAGGTACCTACCATAATATGTTAGTGAGTTTAATAGATTAACACATTTGCGTAGCATAGACTGATTACAAACATTGTTTGACCTCAACGTGTACCTAGGCAGTAAATGGGCAGCGTTTCAAAAAGCGATCCCTTCCAGGCAATTAAGCAAAAGAGAATTAAACGATCATTTAAATTCGGGGACAGATAGGAATTATTTTTTCCAGTTTGTCCCCTCGAGGGGCCAGCACGAGGGGAAACACAGGAATAACCCATTTATTTTTTTACCATAACGTGTGTCGTTTGTGTTGACATGACTGCACCAGCTTACCACAAACTCCAACTAACTAACTTATTGTTTTAACTTGAACCACAGATCCTGTGACTTGAACTATCAAGTCTGTGGTTCAAGTTATGTTATTTGGTTATTAAAACATATTGCTATTGTTCAGTTGCAAAAGTAACTTTTGCTATAACTACAACATAATACTTCCGACTGGTGTCTAATGTCTACAGCAGTCCGCTGATTAAAGTAAACGGGAAAAATATCGCTGAGCTGTGTTTGTAATAATAATTTCATAAGACGGGAAGTGTTTGTTGGTTGCTGTGCAATCGTAATTATGTGAAAAGTGCAATTACGGATCTATCCGCTATCCACGCGAGCCGCGAGCTATTCTACGCGCTAGAGACTTGCGAGCCAATGAGTCGCGGGCCGCGTGTAAACACATCTTTGTAAATTAAATACAGTCATTATACTTACATTATTTTGTCTGTGAAATTGTTGTACGTATTGATATTTTGAAAAATGAATCATCTTATGAAATTGGACAGGTGCTAGGTGTTTACATACGTATTAATATATTTCCTCAGTCTTATATCATTAAATACACCAATATGACGGCATACGGGCCTCATCACCTATAAATAAACTTCACCTTCTACCTGCATGGTTTTCCGCGATGCACTGCCAATGCCAATGTCAAAAAACAGCCTCGAAACGCGATGCTTACTGAATGCGCCAGCGCAAAGAATGTCAACTGACTCCGTACTGAAACCATTTCGCACTACAAACATACTCTACACACAAACCATTGAAGAGTTTGACGGAAGCGTGGAGGTTGATGGAGTAAGCGAAAGGCGATGTACGACGGAGTGAGTGAAAGTGTCACGTGGTGCTTTTGGGTCATTGACTGGGATCCGGATGGGTGCACTGGTAGAAAATTGACGGTTTGTTCGTTGCTAGCCGACCGGCTGGGGATAAATCATGGCGGTGTTTCGAGTTTTGATAGAGCGATCCAGTTCCTGAGAAAGCAGTTGATATTTTCAAGTGCAAACTCTCCGCGATAAAATGGGTTTCGTACTCGATATCGAAAGTTATTTTATCGAAGCCCATTTTCAATCGTTTCTTGATCAAAACATGAAAAGAGGACCTTATCCGATTTTATACAAAACCAGTTCAGCAATAAATAAAAAAAACGTATAAATTAACAAACGAAAGCAACTATTATTAATTGTACAAAACAAAAAATTGTAAGAACAAGAACCATGGTGACGGACGCTTTAAATTACTTATAGTTTTTCAATATAGTCTTTTCCTACTCTACGTGCTCTTGTATAAGTTTATTCTTATCCTTTTTTCCTTCCTTTTTTTGAGAGAATTTCCTCAACCCCAGGTTCCGTTGTCAAGATGGGTTATTTCTAAGGCTTAGCTCAGACAGTTCCGCGCGAAGTCTTGGAACTCTGACAGTTCAACTAGTAGTTAATTTAACTTTACACTGAGTTTTGTGTTAGCAACACCAAGAGAAATCGCAGTCTATGTTACATCGGGCGGTTGCTACCTTTGAGTGGCGGGAAAAAATGTGCCGTCTCATCGGAAACGGGTTAAAGTTTAGTTTCTGATCAGTTAGGGTTGTAATTGATTGTGGAAGTTTAATTACTGTTTTGTAACGCAGCTGCCTGCCAGGAGCCAATTGGAAAATAGTTTGTTGAGCGGCAAGAACTGCTGGGAGCGAGCTAATTTGTTTGGAAATCAGAGATACTTTCAATGAACGGAATAGCAAAACTTTTATTAAGATCCCCCATCCCCAGCAGATGTAATTAAACTAATTTTACCTATAAGAAAACTAAAAATAATGATAATAAACCATAATTTCAGGCATCAGCTTAAAACAACCGGCCCATATTAGGTTTAACTTTCTATGTGAAGGTGAAGACACGTAAAATTGTGCGTAAAATCATATTTAATTTGTTTACTGCCTTCGACTGGCTGGCAACGCAATCGCGAATGACAAAAAGTTTAGAAGGTAAAGAAAGTGCCGAGTTTACTATATTTTTGTGCCAGTTTTTTTTTACTTTTTTGATTCATGACCTAGAAAGCATAACGAGCAAATAATGTTCTAAAAATACTGCTCGGAGTGGAATATTTCATAGTAAAGTAATGACTTGTCTTCGCTATTACTGTAATGGTAAATGTAGTCGCGGGAAACTATATAATACTTGATAGTTAAATTATTTGTGCTTTCACTACATTTAAACCCAATTGTTATGTGAAGGGAATAAGGTTCAATGTCGTGGTGATTTTGCTGTTTCGTGTTGAGTACATGTTGCTGACCTCTGACATTTAATAGCTAGG
Source organism: Ennomos erosarius (assembly GCA_963580505.1). Classification (NCBI taxonomy): domain Eukaryota; kingdom Metazoa; phylum Arthropoda; class Insecta; order Lepidoptera; family Geometridae; genus Ennomos; species Ennomos erosarius. The sequence continues at coordinate 14,401,055 of OY756988.1, forward strand.
TTTGTGAAACTTTGCTCTTGCGCAGAGGTGGCCAACTTTTCCAAATTGATTGAAGTAATTTTCAACTGTTTTTCTCTGCGAATACTGATTTTAACAAATCTTTGGGTTTCTGTAGAAATCAAACTATAATATCTTTCTCTCTGTAAACGATAGTTTCCATTGTCCTGTCAAGAGTAAATAGTTATACCTACTATTATGTATTCTTTGCCAGGGCTAACGACCAATGCCGAAGATTGCTCACACCTGAGCGATTATATTATACTCGCAGAAGATTGGTCACGATTGACTACAGTACAGTTACACTGTAGGTATGGGGTACGAGTACCTTCTATAATGATTATGAGCAACCACAGTACTCTAGTAGTAACTGGAAGGCATGAGATATTTTTGAGATAGGTACCTACTTCCATCTCTAAAAGAAAAATTAATACTTAACAATAAGTACAGGCGGTGGTGACCACTTACCATCAGGTGGGCTGCCTGTTAATTTGCCACTCATTTCTTAAAAACGGTCACGAAATATCTCAAAATCGAAATATAACAATAATTTTTTTTCTATGTGAATGAATGACGTGACGAGCTAGTCGTTCACCTGAAGTTAAGCGACACGGCCGCTCATAACAGTTGCAGTGTCACTCGGAACTTTAAAATAATAAAGTTTTGCGTGTCACTGCACTGCGCAAGTCATCCTGAGACATCACACAGTCTAGTAATCAGATTACTACACTGTGTAATCAGGTCATAAAGCCTCATTTGCCCAGTAATTTCACACTAGCTACAATGCCCTTCAAACCGGAACACAGTAGTGCTTGCACACTACTGCTTGGCGGCAAAATAACTGGCATAGCGGTGGTACCTACTTAGACGAACTTTGCAGAAAAGTCCTACCACCTAGTCAAAAATTACATACTTACCGCTAACTTACACATATCCGTTCATAGTGGCATCAAAGTAGTATCTAATAAAGATTATTTATTAGCCATAAAGCAAAGCAAGTAAAATGAGTAGTTATGGGTTACCTATCCAAACCAACTCCTTGTATAGTAAGTTAAGTAGTGTATTGTTACCACAAGCATCAAATATTATGTGTTGTGATTGTGAACTTGTTACTAATAGTGTTGTGCTTTTGATAGTATTGGTTTACTAACGCCTCGGTTCGTGATCAAATCAAAGTACAGTTAGGGTTGCTTGCAACTCATAAAGCAATAATAAGCCCGATTGTAAATAAATAAATTTGAAGCAAAAAAAATGAAATGCTTTGATATGCATATCATGTAATAATATGCCTTTATTCAAACTAACTAGGTACTACACTCACTAGAGCTACTACTACACTACCTACTACAAATAACATTTGAAATTTTTAACTGTAAACTAGGCAGGATGGCCTAATAGACATTCCAAATGCTCCAGCCCACTACTGGTAGGTAGCGTACCCAACATGCTGGCAACATTGCCTGAAAAATTAAATATACTTAATACTTTTTTTTTTGTAACGGGCAATGCGTTTTCTATTCAAACTAACTACTACACTAACTAGAACTACTACTACACTACCTACTACAAATAACATTTGTACTGTAAACTTGCCAGGATGGTATAGACAGTCTTTAAATGCTCCAGCCCACTACCGGTAGGCAGCGTACCCAACATGCTGGCAGCATTGCCTCGTTGAATTGCAATATACAAAATTAAATGTAAGAATGCCTACAAGAAAATAAAACCTGTTGCTTTTTATTTTTAAATACCTACTCTAACACAAGAAACGAACTAATAATGCTATTTTTTCCTATCAATTAATTGACTCAATAACTTACTACGTATTTGTCCATCGGTGCCACAAGCTGCCATTGCCATTCCCCTGTTGTTTAAACAACTGTTCGTATGTACATTGTTGAATGAAGGAATAAGAATGAAACCAAATTTGTCATGGAATACTCAAGTGTTTCTCAATAATAAGCTGTAATCTATTGTGTTCAAGGTTAAAAGTATATGGTACAATAGGTAATACTAATTAGTAGGTACTAATTAGTATTACCTAAGTAATAATAAACTGTCACGTTATTAAATCTATGTATTTTTTTAAATAGTTAGGTACTTATCAGGTTTTATTGGACTTATCTATAAACATTTTTATAATTAATGATCATTTTTAATAGAACTATAAACTTTTAAGTACTTACAAATTAAATTATATTAAAAATTGTTAATTTTTTTTGATCATTCGATCACTCAGAAAAGGACTAAATTTTCAGAAGCTGAGCAAGTTGCGGTCCAATAGCCGGGGCTATTAAAATCAGCAAAAAATCGTCAAATTCCTCGGCTAGGTAAATTACGAGGGTATTCAACTCGGAGCTCCAGCGAGCGATTAGCGCGTCCGATGGTGATGGCTCTAAGTAAATACACTGGTAGTAAACTGGTTCCACGTGGCGGCCTGGCAGCCTGGCAGCCCTACCGCGATCTGGAGTAGCTAACACCTCCGCGGGCTGCCAATGTTGTAATGATTAAAATAAATAAATTAATATCGAACATGCAAAACTTTGTAAATTTCTAATACAGTGCCCTTTTAATATTAATAATCATAGGCAGATTGATTGTTACACTAAGCATTAACATTATTTTAAATTAAATGAGATTAATACCTACCTACCGTTTTGCGATCTTTGAAACTATATTATACCTAGATATAATTATTTAATCATTAGGTAGTAGGCTAGACGTAAGTAAAATGAATGTGATACTGATGGCATATTTTTGTGTTATAACCTTTCTCCATGATTCTGCTAGTGACACCCCTAGCCTTGTATGGGTGCGCGTGCGCCTGGCACGGGGCGGCACGGCTGCAGAAATGCACTCACACATGCACACCATACAACCTGTATGCATGTTTACACACACATACCAGCCCATCGTATTGCCCGGTCGCGGTCGGCCGTCCTTGCTTTCGGTCACTTATTTTGATGTTTCTCTCTGAGAAAATAAAAAATAAGTAGCCTTTTGTTTTGGTTGTGCTGCTTCGTAATAACAAACTTACCGTTTAGCTATTGATACCTGCTTGTATACTGCGCGGGAGATCATCATAATATTTGAGCCGGAAACACATCGGTGCATTTAATCAATGTAGTATAATTATTATTGCTATGAAATTGGGAATTTCCTGAAGGAAATTGAAGGTTACTAGAAGTCTAGGAAATATTGTCTTAGGCGACTAGAAGTACATTAGGTAGGTACCTACACACATCTAGATTGAGGAATTTAAAATAAGTATTTATCGTACTTAGTAAAATTCTGAACGCAATACGCAGGTTAGGTACCTATTCAGTTCTAAAACGCGACTATTACATTTACCACGTACACTGCATTGTCTATTTCACTCAAGTTTTTGACCCACTTACCACTCACCCAATGACATGCATTTGCACTTGGATGCGAGTAAAAATTGATGTCAATGCGATTCCATTTTTTGCACTACATGCCAATTGAAATGGAGAATATTATTATTCTCTTTGGGTTTGCTCTCATCCTGCGAAACGACTGGACCTTCCCAGTTTATTTTAAAACTTTTACTTATCAAATTAATTTATTATCACTTTAGCATGTATTCATAATTATTAATTATGATACATCTACAACAATCGGTTGGATTTGCCCCAATAGGTATAATTTCCATGCCGACTCAACTCCTCAAGGACCAAGCATTTTAATACAAATGGTACAGACGGAGGCTTAGCGTTCAAATATGGCGTAAATGTCGGAATTTGGCGGAATATGGCGTAGCTCAGGCGAAGCTGTTATCTTAGCCCTGCAGCCCTCCGTGCAATCGTGGGTGTAATTAAACCAGTTCAGGTTATTACTGGTTTGTTTGTTCGTCATAACTTGAATAAGGCTGAGTCTGAGTTACTATGGATGAGACCTGTTTAATTGCATATATACTCATAAAAGGTTTTTTTAAGGATATTAATAAGTGAATTTGATTGCTAAACTGACTTCAGTGAATACCTATTTTACCTACCTTGTTGAACCGTCAAATCATCACATTTCATTTACATGGAACCCGCGCGAACACAAAACAAATATCTACCTACTGTGTTTTGTGCTTTAAGGTTCTTCTACCAAACAATAAAAACGTCTAGTTATACAAAATCAAGTAAATCTGTCCAGAAATCAATCAGTCAAAAAAGGTATCAGGTACACATAAAAACACACAATACATACAAGCCAACGTGAACCTCTTTCACTTTTTTGTGTTTCTGTGGTTAAAAACATTGGCAAGTTCAGAAACCAGTTAGATGATCATGTCGCTTGATTCATGATTGCAACCGATCACAGATTAGACAAAAAACAATTGACCGGTGCACTTGTGCAGCCGATAGGAACACGTTTGGCCAAATCAAAGAGAAACACATGAAAGTGAAGAGTCTATTCGCCGTTTCATCCATTCATACTTGTGTGGTATTATCTCGATGTTTTTGTTTCCCTCGCAATTTTTTTCCCTCACCCTCTTTCTTCCTCTGGAAAAGTTCCGTAAAACTAACCCGTGCAAACCCAGGGCGGGTCAGCTAGTTATATTATGAATGTAGAAACATTATTAAAATATATTATTTATGTTCCAGGCAGGTATTCTATTCAAGTCAGTAAAATATGCGACACCTTCACGGATCATCGCACTTATTTACCTAATAAATATGAATATGTTTTATTATTTAAATTGTACATAGGTGGGTATAAAATTCCTAGTAATATAATAATGTTAACGTTTATATTGTAATGTTAATTGGGTCTGGTACCTACTGTGACTGGCAAATAAGCTGGCCATAGAGAGCTTATTAGTTAGTACTGACTTAAAGAGATAATGTTCCACGTATAAACCCTTGCTTATTTATTTATTTACTTTAATTAACACGGTAACCAATAACATTAATTAAAGATAGGTCAAAAATTATTATCAATCAAATACAATTAAAAAAACAACAGCAATTTCATCATAAATAAAATACTATGTCACTATAATTGACTATTGTGACTGTAATCAGCATAGCGATTCAGGAGACCTCAGCGCTGAGCCTCAGCGCTGAGGTCTCGATTCAACCAACTTTTATTTGAAAATAGAACGGAAATAACGTCATCGTTTCTGCAAAAGGCATGAGCTAGGGGAGAGCTTTCCGTTCTATTTTCAAATAAAAGTTGGTTGAATCGAGACCTCAGCGCTAAGGTCTCCTGAATCGCTATGCAGTATCAATATATTACTTATACATCGTAATTCTACGATAAAGCGCTTGAATGCTTATTAAAGCGCTTAAATTACAGAACAAATGATAGTAATGTAAGTTTATTAGCGCTAGCTATTTTTGATTTCCAAAATACAATCATTGTTTAATCCGGCCGCTTGCGTCCGATACGTGGCATATTTCTTGCCTCCAAGGGCTTCAACTCTTCAAGCACTAGAACAATAAGAAAGCACCTAATAGGAACATTTATTACCTTTCTAGTATAGTATAATTAATTTATTCATAGATAATATGCAAACAAACACAATGACACACGCTTTAACAAACGACATACGTATACGGAGTTCAAGTTCAAGAATACCTATAAATTGTTTGGTATCAGTACCAACATCACCGTGGCGTTTACCGGAAGTGGCGTAGGAAGGCGCCTCGTTTCCGCTACGTGTATGCATAATGTAGCAGTTTGTTGTTACCTTCCCTATGCATCATAATGAAACTACTCAAAAATCAATCACTACCACTCGACTTCCATGGCTGTTCCTTATCTAGAACTTACTGGATTAACTACTAAGTAAAAATCATCATCATCATCATCATCATCATTAACAGCCTGAAGACGTCCACTGCTGAACATAGGCCTCCCCCAGGGAGCACCACTTAGAGCGGCTGCTCGCCTCCTGCATCCATCGGCTCCCCGCGGCTTTCACCTAGTGGGGGGCCGGCCTACGCTGCGTCTTCCAGTTCGTGGTCGCCACTCGAGAACCTTTCTTCCCCATCGGTTGTCAGTTCTACGAGCGATGTGGCCTGCCCATTGCCATTTCAACTTGCTAATCCTAAGAGCTACATCGGTCACTTTAGTTCTCCTGCGGATCTCCTCATTTCGGATCCTATCTCGCAGGGAAACACCGAGCATTGCTCTCTCCATAGCTCGTTGAGCGACTTTGAGCTTAAGTAAATATATTATCAAACAAAATGACCAAATACAATATGATGAGATAAGCCACCACAGCATCAAGTTCGTCCGACGAAATTCTCATATAAACATACTCCTTATCGCCTCTCCTTAACACTGTATAATAATTGTAGTAGAATGAATAGCTACTCAGTGTTTTATCTGGTATTCTTGTCGGTGTTGTTTTATTTCAACTAAACAAAGTTTTAAGGATATTAGTGTCAAGATAAAATGTTACAGTGTTTATGTTGTCCTACTGATAGCGTTGATGCTTCGCCACATTTCAGCAAGGTCATCAACTCATCACACTGCATGCAACAAAGAACAAGTCACGTTTGTCACCAGACACGCAATGCTGTTTACAATATTTTATAGCATCAATGAGCTCATGACGATAAAATGTACTTAAATCATTTCATAATTGCTTACTTTATTACATTGTGATTAAGAGAGAAGCATAAACTTAATGCTACTTGGTAAATAATGGCTACCTTGGTTGTCTCAGATGCCACTGGTGAATTGGAAGAAACTCCCAGGCCTGTGATGATAAGATGAGAGAACGATGGAAGACTATTAAAATTATTATGCGTGTCCCTCTTTGAGTTTCTTAACGGATTGTTGATAAGCCGGTATGCCGTATTGCTATTCTGTATTTTTTCGATGACATTAAGTTCCACAGAACTAATGGGAATGGGACGTAGGTACTAGACTAGATAAGTGGCCGCTACAAAGTGTGGTATTTTATAACTGAGCACTGTACTACATGCCTCGGAGGGCACGTTAAGGGTCCAGGTTGTCATAAGACAACAGTTGTTAAGCCAAGTTAGAAGGCCTTCGTGGAGACCACTTGCTTACACTAGAAGGATAGAAGGACCCTCAAGTTAAGGAGCCAGTGTCTAATACAGGCGTAGCGTGTTTAAATGCTGTTTTTAATAGAGAGTTGTATCTATATATGCATCTATCTATTGTGGTGCCACCTTTTGTTCCCAACGAGCACCAGCGGCCCATCGGTTTGAGTGGGGGCGGTTGGGAACAACCCGCCATATCGTGACACATACCTAACATCAAAAGGTCAAATGTAGCTAAACATATGCTGCCTGTTATTTAAAAAAGTTACTTACCTACTTACATACGTACAAGTATTAATAAAAGATATCGCTTCAACGATTTAAAGATAAGCCTCTCCACTCCTTTCAACTGTGTTTCAACCCTCAAAGATATGAACGAGCACGAAGAATTCTCATTTTTAAAAGCGGCCACAAAGGGCGGATTAAAAAGGCTATTGTACCTATCCCGAATTAATATCGCAGCCTTATGTGAACAAGCTTGGGTCGGTGGCCAAACACGACGTTCGGGTGAGGTGCCAGTGACAGCGATACGAGGGTACGCTGCGGTGGACGAACACTGGAACAAATGGATCGAGCAATTATTGCACTCGCTGCATACACCTGCTTTAACGTCAGTAACTTTTTATTCCAGAGACCTTAATTTTGCTTAATTTTGTCCGAGTCCTAGCAAGTAATTTTGGTCCGTCCATTCCTGTTCTTTCGACCCGGACGCCAGTATTACCAAGTCCAAGCAGGACTAGGTAAAGTCACTGAATAATACTGTATGTAGCCTAGGTAAGGCTAATAAGTAAAGTAATTGTTATATCTTTATTTTGTGGCATCTACAGAATGTACATTTAAATAGTTTCCACGTTACCGTGGTCATAATGGACACAAATACGGAAATACCATAAAGTAAAGGAAATATCATGATGAGCATCTGTTGCAAATAACCTTGTCAGACGATCACTACAAAACACCATTCTAATGCGATATTACAATTATTATGACGAGACATAAACGTGGAAAGTTCTTTATAAATAAAACGTGATTATTATAATATTGCGCAATTTTCCTTGTGCGCAGTAGATGCTACCAAGATTGAACTAAAATAATTCGAATCCAGTCGCACCTGCGCGAAAAAATAATGTGTATGAATCATACTAACAAATTTTCTAGATCATTAATCAAATAATGTGTTGTAAAGAAAGCACAGCCGGTTTAAAAATTAGCTAAACTAAACAATCATAGAAATGTAATTAACCATTTAATAAACGTTAACCGTGTGAAGACCACTTCTTGCCGCGGATGCCATAAAACTGGGTAAGGGAATACCCAGAGAATGGGCAGCAGCCTCGTTGCAAGAGTACGAAAAGTCGAAAACGTAGTAGCGTAGACAAAGACAACACCCCAAAATACGATCTAGGGAATGCAATCTTGGCGACAAACAGAGTAACAAACTGAGCAGATAGTTTCCGTGTTGATGGTACAGTAAGGTCTGTTTATTCGACTCTGGAGTGTCGCTGTCAACATCACAGACAATGCCGACGGAATCTAGGCTCTACCTATAGTGCTCGCTAGACTGTCGCTGAGTTATCTGTTTAATATCTGGAACAATGTATAGAAATGAAGCGGAGCACTCCAAACGTGTTTTTTGTTCTCTAATTAGTGTAAATGCATTGAAAATGCTATTATTGCATTTCTTATTCTGTAGTACTTATAAATCTTTTTCGTAGGTCAAATCTTAATAATATATCGCGATTGTATCATAAATTGACGTAATGATAATTAAATACGTTTACTGATGTCGTAATCGGCTTACGAGCCAAAGTTTGAGGCTCCGTCTCTAAAACCCTAAAGGAAATCCCTCGGGATTTCATCCTCGAGCTCTCAGGTGGCACATGCGTAAGTATTCCTCGTCAAATCGACACCCACGACATGTGTCGCAAATGCGATTTCCCACTAATTGCTACTATGGTTGTTTCTGGGAAAACCAGAGAACGGTTGGCTTCTGATTGCGTTGTACGCACTAATGGGGGGTGGTTACATTCAATTATGGAGGCTTTGTTTGGAGTGTAAAATCACTTCGTTTCTTTGTCTTGGTAAAACAAATATCCGTTTCAATGAGGGGTTGGAGTTTGGAGTGATCTTATATTATGTACTCATGTAGGTATTGCGTGCAGCAAATGTGGTGATATAGATCCATTAGCAACACTTTTTTAGAACTTGATGATTCTGAAACAATAAAGAACGAGGAATAGGTATACTCGTAGGAATAGGGACAATACAGGATGTTTAGTAGCAAGTTAGCCAAACGTGGTGGGCGTGTTAAGGGGATAGATCTACATGGAAAATACAAGTTCGCATAAAATCCGCTAGAGCTAAATGATAATTTTTTAGGTTTTAGACATAATTTTTTCGTGCAAAAGAGTGTTGGTAAAAGTTTTTGATTGTTTACGGTTTCTGATATGTCTTGGGTCTATCCAAGGCACTTAACGAATATTCACATTCGCATTCGCAGATTTTCTGTTAATGTTTTGCAAATATGAATATCAGAAAGAAAAACAATTTGAAGATAACAGTAGGTTAGTAAAATCAAAGTTCATTCATTTTTCAGGTTTTGTAATGCAAGGAAAGTAACTTAACCTCGTAAGCACATACCATTTATTTATTTACCATTTTACATTCTATTACTTCTCATATTTTCCATTGTTATGTTTAAATTGGTGGCTTTTTACTAAGTACTGAATTATGAGCATGAGTGTGGGCAAGTGATAAGTATAATGTGGTTTTTCGTGTTGCTTACAAAATTCCATAGAAGCTTCTAGTGAAATTGCCACCAATTTACTAGAGCATGATTTAGGCTGGGCTATGTAAAACTTGAGTATGACTAAGGCTTGACGTGAAATATTCTATAACACAATGAAAAATTACAATACTTGATATTGGCTAAATACACTATGTGTGAAGCCAAAATATTCCTAAGAGAAAAAAAACGAACGCTCCTCGAGAGCTCGAGACTCTGCCGCCAAGCCATTGGTGCCAAATTTTAACAAAACCTGAATATTCGCATTCGCATCTGCGAATGCCAGTAGCAGATATTCGCATTCGCGAATGTTCAAAAAATTACATTCGTTACATCACTACTGCCAACAATATAACAATATAGTATTGTTAGTAAAACAACTTATTTAGATTTCTTGATATAAGTAAAGAGCCATAGCCATAATAATAATAATAACACTGGGTCAAGGTCACTACTCGTATTTGTACGTGATCATCGATAAGTAATTAATGGTTAGGTAAGTACCTCAAAAAGTGTAAACAATACAATATTTATTATGGAACGTGCACCTGAACCAAACATAATTAAATATGACATTTATCTCGGCAAGATTAGCCGCGTCACTACGATTAGTAAACCGAGACTCTACTCTTAAATGGTTACGTCACTATTCCTTAGCTTGGCACTGCCTGGTACCGATCGACTTTTTAATTTACGACTTTATACCGTTTGTAATAGAGATTATTTTTTGTTACAGGTATGGAAGCTTTTCTTAGTAATATAATAGTCGAGGAAAGAAGGATGCTGCGGTAAAGTATTTAATTGCAATACTGATATTCTTATGTTAAAAGAAAAACACACACTCGCTCAGGAAAATATTAACAAAATTATTAACGTTTTTCTAGTTTTACATGAAAAGCCAGTCAAGTTACTTCAAGATAATGTTTAGGGCCCTTTTACCTCCATTATCAGCTATCGAATCGAAATTACTGAGTAAAAAAGGTCCGCGAGTTTAGTATTTTGTCTTCGGGACTAATATTTGGGTGTTTACTACTTGACTATCGTTATTAAAAGGGAAAAGGTTTTCTACATGGCTATTGGCTACCATTTTTTCTATTACAATCTTGATCTTGCCATACAATAAATGTATGTTTATAAAATGTATACCTACTGATCTGGTATACTGATGGAAGTCAAGTCAACCATGCACCGTCCGCGCCGCGCCGGCAAGCCCCCGTGACATTGTGACTCACTCGGGAAGGCGCGCCATTGATGGATTCCTCGCTTCATCGATAACGGACCGAGAGACAAGCGGAAGCGGGGTTATCACTGACGGACTTCTGAATTGACGTGTTTTTGTCGTCAACTGGAAAGAAGAGACGGAGTGGAGACAGAAATAATAACAAGGAAAGATGGAGTGGAGAGAATAGCTCTTTTCAGGGAAGATATTGATTTGACTAGAAATGTCGAATGTCACCTAGAAAACACATTAAATCAAATAAGTGCCACAGCACCCGATCCGTCCGAAATAAAAAATACGCTTCTAGAAGTAACAATATCAAAAGCAAATCGTTATGTATGATTTTTCAGAATTTCATGCAAGGTTTATTGCCCTATTTCATATCAAAGCTCACGTTTGCTCTACAAACTCCTTCCACTGCTCCTGGCTTGCTCCCCAGCGTGACCGCCGCATCCTTTCCCGATGATTAGACTCGTCAGTCGTCTGCCATTATTCAAATTTCCCGTCGTGCGATGGTGCCAACGAACTGTCGCACAAGATGAGCTCTACACAACCAGCTATAGTGCTAGCCAGTAGTTGGAACAACACGGATACATAACAGGCAGTCGCATCATCATTCCATTCGGGCCTTTTTACTTTAACACCCACCCTCCCGTGCATTGTTGGTTGGTTTTCCCGTACCTGTATTGCTTTAAATCAGCTTTTATACCGATTACTGGTGTGACCGATCGGGACTCATTGTATGGGTTTTCAAAACTGTGACAGAATGGCACTTTGATCGGCTAACTCAGCTATAGAGATACCTTCGGAACTCACATTTTTTTCCAACTATAACCTTGTACTTTATTAAACGAAAGTGCAGTTTGAAATTGGTGATTGCAGGTGGTACTAATCTTGGATTTCCTAACTTTATAGATAAACTTTAGATTGCATATCTCCATAGTCCAGAGTCCAGACGACTTTTGTGTAGTGCAAGAATGTCGATGAACTATCATTAGTTTTGTTGGCATTAATGGAAAATGTAAATAAGTCGTCTGTATTGGGTAGACAGCTAATTCAAACGTTAGTGAGCTGTCTGTCGAATTCATAAATTATTCTGGTTAAAAACACAAGTTCAATGCTTGACTTAAATTAGAAAATTACACTCCAACGAGTTAGTTTAAAATCTAAACAAACAACCGTTGAGTATGGGCATAACAGTCCCTGGCGTTGTTGTTTTTATCTGTGGAACTTATTTTACAAATACCAGTTCTTAACAGGGTTATCAATTATTGCTCTTGACAAAGTAATTTCAGTGGTTATTTTGTTAAGCATGATCAGTCGCCATCGTTCTCCTTTTTAAATATCTCAGATCTGCTGATGTAACCCCATTTCAGTCAGATTAAGTTGAAGCTGTAGCGTCGCTGTTCTAGAAAATTTGGGAGAAAAAGCTCAAAATACTGGACCTAGTACAAATCTATAAAGTGTAGTTTGAACGTGGTGCGTCGTATGGTTCAAAAATTACGAAGCCATAAGTGCCGTGTGAACTTGTTAGCCAGCCGGACACCATATGAAATCAGCTCATTTATTTGATTTGAATTTTCCGACACGTCAGCATTCAAGGCATTTATTTTATGAGTACACAATATAAGTTTATAGTACCAACATGACATGTAATACGTTAGTGTATGTAACTTATTAGCATTCATCCGACGGTCGAAGTGATTGACCCAAAACAATGTGACTGTGGTATTTGCATAGGTGGGGTCGGTGACCTCTGTACCACGGTGTTTTATGATGGAAAAGATTGGCTAGCCATATCTCGTGATAGTTGGGGAGAGGCCCTTTAAATGCTACAATGCTTTTATAGCTTTATGGCTTGTGGTGAAACGTCTCATTGGGAGTTACATAGCGAGTGTATATTTCTTTCACATATTTCCGAAACTTATTGCAATTTTCATGGATTTTGCAGTTCACGTATGTAATATTGGGCTTCAAACCAAGCCTTATTTCAACAATCTGTAGATACTAAAGAAAGCCACAACCATTTAAACTGTCGAATTAGAAAAGTGTCCCTCAGAATAGGACCCTAATTGAACTGCCCAAACTTCTCCGGAATATTAGGGGTCTGATATTTCTTATATTCTTCAATGGGACGATGACACGGACAGTTTGAATCTTGAACCAACATGAACCAAGAACTCAATGAATCGCTCATTAATAAAAATCCCCATAGACAAATAATACTGTAGTTGAAACCAGATAATTTTCTGAATACGGGCGAAATAGAAGTACTAGGTCTAGTTTTTTCAAGACTCTTAAAAATATACATTTATTTATTGACTGAATGAAATTTGTCTAGTCTCTCTCGTTGCTGACACCAGGTATATGTAACATAGAGGTCTTTGGCCAATCCACTGTCTGAGTCCGCGACTTCCCGGTTTTTATTGAACGTACTAATATTTTTCATTTATTTACTGACTGAATGAAATTTTGTCTAGTCTGTCACGCTGCTGACGCCAGACCAATCCACTGTCTGAGTCCGCGGCTCCCCGGTTTTTATTGAACGTACTAATATTTTTCATTTATTTACTGACTGAATGAAATTTTGTCTAGTCTGTCCCGCTGCTGAGACGCCAGGCCAATCCACTGTCTGAGTCCGCGGCTCCCCGGTTTGTATTGGACGTACTTACTAATATTTTTCATTTATTTACTGACTAAATGAAATTTTATCTAGTCTGTCTCGCTGCTGACGCCAGGCCAATCCACTGTCTGAGTCCGCGACTCCCCGGTTTTTATTGAACGTACTAATATTTTTCATTTATTTACTGACTGAATGATATTTTGTCTAGTCTGTCTCACTGCTGACGCCAGGCCAATCCACTGTCTGAGTCCGCGACTCCCCGGTTTTTATTGAACGTACTAATATTTTTCATTTATTTACTGACTGAATGATATTTTGTCTAGTCTGTCTCGCTGCTGAGATGCCAGGCCAATCCACTGTCTGAGTCCGCGACTCCCCGGTTTTTATTGAACGTACTAATATTTTTCATTTATTTACTGACTGAATGATATTTTGTCTAGTCTGTCTCGCTGCTTACGCCAGGCCAATCCACTGTCTGAGTCCGCGACTTCCCGGTTTTTATTGGACGTACTAATATTTTTTTTACACTTTCATATACTTTTTTAAATATTTAAACAGTCCTTTGTCATTGGCATCATAGTTAATGCATGTACCTTGCACTTCTTCACTCTTCTGTTTTACAAAATTTATCTTTCAAACATTATCGTCTACAATTACCGGGGACTGTATTTACTATTTAGTGATTATATCTAGAGTTGTAAAACGAAGAAAATTGCGTTTTAACAGCATTACTTAGTAGTGGATCGTAAACCCTGTCTGTCCTCAGGTTCATAGAGGGCCCAGTAAAACGCAGCCGATGTCTGCGCTAAACGATTATTAAGTGGCCCTTAGGTGGCGTTACCAGTCGTGACTCGGACTCCATGGGGCTGGACGGCCAGATGATTGTGTGAAAGAGCCCACTTTCTGAGATATATGCAATGAAAATTGCCCTAAAATTGGCCCTTCTAAGAATTTGAGTGTTGTCGGCAATATACAATTACACCCAGTGTAAAATATTATTTTTAGATAAGAGATCGTTGTAAATCTGTTTATTTTACTGTCATACGGAAATACCCATTTCTGATGAAATTATATGTGAGTGGAGCATGGAGAATCTAGGATGAAAAGATGCCTGCAAGAACAAAGTAGTGTAACATACAAACAACAAGACGGATTATATTTGTATCCACATCCACATTGTAGAGTTTAATCCCGCAGAAACATCACTCCAACATTTGCAAAAATGTACCCGCAAGCACTACTGTAACTCAATTTAGTGATTGTTTGTGCATGTTCGCCAACGCCATAGTAAGTGGCTTACCGTCTATTTGAATTTCGTCCCCCCGGCGAGGGAATTAAGGGCGTTAAAATAATTGTTTTGTGTATGCTAATATCTTACGTAAACGTCGGCTATTAGTACGTTACTTCTTTGTGATTTTTGAATTATTTCTATGAATGTAAATTATGCGCCTTTATGTTTATCTACTGCGAAACTGCGATTGTATTTCAAAGCTTGACTCTTGATTGTAGCGTTAATAATCTTCTAAGGTAAACGGGCCAAAGTAAAACCAGAGGAAGCGTGTTAGACAAGTAACTTAAATGCACATCAGCCTCCCCCTACCCCACAAACTGGCTACAGGCGCCACTTGGCAACCCTCCAAACACTCCGGAGACATGCATTACACAAATGAACACGTATCATGTATGTATACATAGCAATAGCAACATTAGCAACAAAGCATGATGTTCTGATGGTCTAGCTAGCATGCGCACCGCGAGAAAACTTGTCGTCGCTGTTAGAGTGAGACACACTTAGGCGCTACCATAGCCTTGTCCCGGTCTCTCACGAGAAGTGTCGAGAATGCCGCGGCACGCATGCTAGCGGGCTGGTGAGCATTTTTCATCTTCGATAAACCACATAATTAAGACCTCTTAAAGGGACCTATCTTAAACAAAAATAAAACGTTTTTCATAAAATAACGAAATCATACTTGGTAATATCTTCAACTCCAACTAATTAAATTCGTAGGAGATTGAGTTCATGTATTTTTCCACTCTAGATTTGCATAATGAATTCACGCAAGTCTGTTATTTTTTTTTATTTGTCGTCTGCTTTTGTAAACACGATGGCAAATAGTCAGTTTGGCCAATAAACGCTAAGTGCTCGATTGAAGCTATCCAAAGGACGAGCTTAATTATGCTTTAATAAGAAACCATTTATATGGTTAACCTGAGTAAGTAGGTACTACCTATATGGTTGGATAACTGGTGGTGAAACTACAAATTTACGGATTGGATACTAAATCCATCCACTACTAAAATAAAACATATTGCCAACTAGAGCGATAACAAACAAGTCCAAAAAAGTTGTATGCCATTATGCATAGAAAACATGACGTCTATTCTATCGTCAATTCAATTCATCACAATCAAAAAACCGTAGCCTAAAAAATCTGTTACAACAGCGTATGCCTCAAAGGTATCATTTAATTAATCATACGCCATACGCATAATCACCATATAATCCTCGCTCATTATTGTCAGACTAGCTGTCTCCCAGAGATTTGAATGGCAATTGTTCTGCTGTCTCGTTCACATGCATGTTCTATAGCGGGAATGAAAGAGAAAAGCTTAGTGCAATGGTTTTCAATTGCGCGTGCGCTGCGGACCGTTAACTGTGCTTTTGGTGTGGTGGAAGTGAGAAGAGTGAGTCTTGAGCATTGACTAAAAAGTCCAGTTGACCAATGATACAACTTCCCCTCAGACGAAAATTAGTGGTGTATTTGAACCGCTAATCCTATGAGAGAAATAGGACACCCAATGTGTCAAATCATGGTTTACTATGATTGATTCGGTATGGTCCATGCACGGTGAGTGAAAAAATCGGCCAAGTGCAAGTCGGACTCGCGCACGAAGGGTTCCGTACCAATATCTCTAAAATAAGCTTTAAATATTTATTTTAAATTATTTTTTAGTACTTATTATAATAGCGGCAACACAGTACATCTGTGAAAATTTCAACTGTCTAACTATCACGGCTCATGAGATACGGCCTGGTGACAAACGGACAGACAGACAGACGAATGGACAGCGGAGCCTTAGCATTAGGATCCATTTTACCCTGTGGTTATGGAACCCTAAAAACGACCTTCCGGTATGAACCGGATTACAAAAAAAGTTGTGAGCCATCAACATAGTGGCGCGTGAGCCTGGTCTGAAGATTTAAATCTCTCATCGCTCACGACTTGTCCACAAAGTAAAACTCTGCAGTCCCGTTACGTCGCGCGCGTCGCGGTCGCTCCGGACAGTGATTCGGTTTTGGTTTTGTTGTCGACAAACGGGTCGATTTCGTAGTTCCAATGTGCAATGTAGGTTACCAGTTGCAGGGGCCAATTGAGTCCAATGTTGCTTTTTTGAAAGTAAGAGGGGCTGGGAGGTGTTGTGATTATACCTTATGGGTTACTTTTTGGATGCGTTACAGATGTGAAAAACTTTTATAGTCAAACCGGCGCTGAACTCTGATTACAAATCGTAATACATTGCAGTATGGTTATTGTGGCCATTTATAATTATTATAATTTCTTCTATCTTGTTCAACTTTTATGAATCAGTAAACTATATCATCATCATTAACGGCCTGAAGACGTCCACTGCTGAACATAGGCCTCCCCCATGGAGCGCCACTTGAGCGGCTGCTTGCCTCCTGCATCCATCGGCTCCAAGCGGCTTACGGCTGGAGCCGGCCTACGCTGCGTCTTCCGGTTCGTGGTCGCCACTCCAGAACCTTTTTTTAGTAAACTACATACCTAAGTCATTTTATATTGGAGCTTGATTAGTTAAAAACAAACTTTTAAGTAAGTAGTAATTCTATGCTTTTAACCATTATTTGTTTCTTACCTATGAAAGACTAGAACTAAGAGCTTAAACAAGTACCTACGTAAGTTGTCCTAGTGAAGTACCTAGGGTAACAAAGCAAACTTTTGAGAAACTAAACCAATCATAATTAATTACTTACGTACCTGCTTAATAACACTTTCAGATCAATAGAAATATTTTGCGGCCGTTTTGTTTTCATAGATCTTCTTAGATAGGAGCTTATAAATAAACCGGTTTCTGCCATTTTTACCACAACGATGGAAATGTGAGTTTTGTTGAGAGTCAGGTCATTGAACTTCTGAGATCACCCAGAGATTTACACGACAGCAGATTATTCTAGAAGCTTTGAAATATCACTTCCTGACACTATTAATTGGTTGTTACCGGGATATCTGGCTTAATCCGGATTGGTGCAGATATAACATTGATTTACTCGCTGTAAATTAATAATATATTTATTAATTTACAGCGAGTAAATCAATGTTATTAATAATAAATAAATATGTGTGGACATTTCACACAGCGCCATCTAACCTCAAACTAAGCATAGCTTGTTATATGGGAACCAGATAGCGGATATAATACTTAGATACTTTTTGTTTGTAAATACATACATAGAATACAATATAACATCCAGACGCAGGACAAACATCCAGGTTCATCACACAAATGTTTGTCCTGGGCCTACCCAGGACTCGCAAGCCCTCAGTTCAGAAGGCAAGGATACTACCAACTGAGCTATCGGGCCCGTCAAATTACTATTAATATGTAGTAAAACCGTAAAAGGAATCAGTAGAACATCTTGAACGCCTCTATTTCGGTATCTTATTATCGTTACGTCAGCCTACGCTTGCTCTAGTTGCTGTATGCTAGGTTGCTAGGGCTTAACCCTTAGCACAGAGAGAGGACATTGGATGATTGAACGGTTA
Organism: Ennomos erosarius; assembly: GCA_963580505.1. Lineage (NCBI taxonomy): Eukaryota > Metazoa > Arthropoda > Insecta > Lepidoptera > Geometridae > Ennomos > Ennomos erosarius. Next base: position 14,419,494 of record OY756988.1, read on the forward strand.
TCAGATCCGTAGTTAACCGAACCAACCTAATATTGAACCAATGGTCAAACGTCTAATAAATTCTATTTGTTACCCTTAAGTATTAACATACTTTATAAATAAATTTTCTTTATGACAATTTCATGGATTTACAAACGTTAGTAGAGCTTTTTGTTACTAGTCTACCTGGGGCCGTATTGTGAGCTCTTAGCGCGATTCAAAACAAAGCCTACATTGGATCGTTTTGTTTTTTTGTATGAAGACTTGACAAGCGATCCAACATAGACTCTGTTTTGAATCGCGCGAAGAGCTCATCTCCACAAAAAGAATAACTTGTAAACCAGTATATTAATATCGCAGATTCTGCAAAGCTCAACCAACCTCCCCTAAGATTACCTACCTACATAAAATAAAATTAAACCGGAGAGGCCATCCGAGAACAATTTTCGCAGATTTAGATCTAGACCGAGATAATGGTCTTTTTCTAGACTTTCTTTAACCGTGCCTTTAACGGTTCACTGAAAACTAATTTTGAGGCAGTTTCATTGCTGAAGTTTTCTTAAAAAGGTAGGCTCAAGACGTTATAGTATTCATTTACTGTTATTTTTGAGGCACCTTAACAAGCTTGGGTTACTTTATTTTATTTAGTATTCATTTCGCATCCAAGTACTTATTTATTATTTTTATTTATATGGCTGATCCCTATCCCTACCCAAAGTACTAAGCTATTAGATAGCTGCCGAAACTGATTTTGATCGTAACATTAATTGGAGAAATAAGTATAAAAAAGTAGAAACATGTGACATTGTGTAATGTCAGGAATAGGCACATTTTTGTCGCTTTAACTTATCGCAATGTTGATTTACTTTTAAATTCCTTACAGCAAATCTGAAACATTTCGTGAAAATCATGACATTATAGAATGTTTTCCTTAGAATTTCACGGAGATCAGCGTCTATCTGTTTGCTATTCGTAATGCAAATAGAAACAATTATGCAAATAAAGATAATCACCGCTGGGTATGTTGCTCATTTTGAAAAGGCGCAAAAATGACAGTGGCATGTAATCTATTTACCAATTTAATTAATAATTATAACTACGACTAAACTGTGCTACCAGTGTCCGGCTAACCTTTTCTTTATCAGCATTGTAGAAACAATGCAATAAACATAATGGATTTAAACCAACATATTCATTTACCAAAACCTTCTGTACCTACTATAATAACTTAAGGTAATAGAGATGATAACTTGTTTTAACAAAGTTTATTATACTAATGATAGGTACTTATCTATAATCTAATTCACAAAACTTCAAAAACTGCTAGATCTGCGGGTCCAATCCAAACCAAATACTCGAGTAATGCTGACAGCATTGCCCCCACCTTGCCCCTAATCGCAATGCTGATTCGTTGTTCCAAATAAGCTTCAGATCCAGTGGTTTATGTACCTACATTTCATGTCAACACGTTTAACCCACACACTCAACTTGTCAACACTAGGAAGACGTGTCCTGACAACCCATTCATCATCTTAGCAGCAACCTATAATATAGTACTAACAGTAACGCTTGGTCCTAGCGCTGGCTTTACTTCAGCTTATTTTATACTCTATTGTAACTATTATAAAAATCTATTTTTATATGAATGCTATTGGAATCATGTAGATTAAACCCGGAGTTGAACTTTCAGCTCTATTCAGTTTACATTAGAGTTTGTTTTATGTAAACGGGTAGACAGCGTTACCTACCTGTATTACCGGTTTGTATGTGTGTGCACGCACAGCCATTTCTGCTTGCTTACTGGTTAATCGGATTGAGCGGGATTACCGGCACTCGAAAACGGACTGTGACTTACCTTAGTTTATAAATACTGTTTTAGTAAATGACATAGACTAACAATACATTTTATAATATTTTTCAGCAATGAGCATTGAATGGAAAATTAGGTGTTGTTGTCAATAAGCTTATCAAACTATGAACGTACATGAAATGGCAGTCAAAAAATAAAATCTACTAAGCACCCACTACTCTATGAGCTCCTATTTTTATTTGATATTGAATCGCATACGTCTCTAGGTAATTGCATCGTCTTCATTATTGTGTTTAGGCAAGTCTGATAATAACATTAGGGTTTCAATGTCTATGTTTTATAATTTTATGATCTCCTTTATCTTTCGTTTTGTTTCAGGTACTTATCCAGACAGATCCAAAATACATTTGGTACTCTCTGCCTATAATCCAGTCCAGACTATCAATGGAACATTTAGAAGCAATTTAGATGAAACATTTCCAGGTAATTCCTACCTCTACTAAACAAAGCTCGAAATCGCTACCTTTTCACATGCTGGACATAAAAGCGAGTCTTACATCATATTCCGTTGAAAGTACCCGTGATTTCCGTAACGACCACAGTTTTACCGCTAAAATACCGCTTTTAGAGGTGTAGAACAATACCAGTTATGATGCACCCGATTTTTTGCATTGTTTTGTTTTGAAAGTGAAACTTTTGGCGCATGAGTATTGTTAAAATGTGAATATTCCAGTGTAAAAATGTACATCTGGAAATGTAACGGAATATCAGGTTTTCTATTGTAATGGCCGCTGCTGGGAAGTATTTTATTTATGCCATTCATTTTATGGAATTTCTACGTAAAGTAAAATCTTAACTGTATACAACAATATTTTTCTTCCATTGCTATCTCAATATGTTTAAAAATATGCGTGTTCATGTTACACTTGTTAATTAGGTCGTGTAATATGTTATTATTTACTTTGTGGTTAGGTAAACTTAAAGACTTGAGGTGGGTAAACTTAAGGGGTTTAAGTATTACATAATTAATTGCATAAAATAAGAAATAAGTAGAGCTTGTATAAAAATGTTTCCATAGTATAATGCGATTGTAAATTTTACTTTTAATTTTTGTATAAAAAGTTATCTAGATTTTATTCACATTTACATTAAGAGAAGAGAAAATTATTCAGATGTGACCTTGTTAACATCTATACTGACTTATAACCTGAAATTAAAACTGTAAATTCTGAAATTCAAACGCCACTAAATCTCCGTTCTAGACTTTGAATTTACTTAATTGCCCGCAAGATGGCGGCTGGTAATTTAAAGAATTAACATAGAACACCGTGTGGAAAAATGATAGTGGCGTGTCTGGAATAAATTACATAGAGCGTGAAGACTGACCGGTATTCTATTTATTTATTTATTGGAAAACCAACAGCTTATTTTAACATAATAATCCGTCTATTAGCAGGTTAATAGTGAATTTATGAATTCTGGGAGTATATCGGGTATATTGACTCTTCTCTGGTTTAGACTGCCATTTTTATAGCTTAATTAAATGATAACGCAATTAAATAATAAGGTAATTGATCAATCAGTAAGCACATGCAACGCGCAACCATCTCGACATCTTGAGTTAAAAATCAAGTCTAATGTCAAAAATTTTTATTCAAAGTTTAAGAAAAAAATTGCTAACATACGACTTAACGTGACATTTATTATTAATATTATAAGGCTAGGTAAAAAAAAAACTGTGCACACAAAAAAGCAATGATAATTTTACTATTGATAATTTGCATAGGGATATACAAATTATCAATAGTAAAATAAAATAAAGTGTTTAAAACTTTTCCAGAAACTGATTTATTTTTCTCTAAATTTGTATCCGGAAAACTCAATGGTATTAATGTGCGCACTCTAGTTTTGTAAAACAAAGCTCCGGATAAGAGCCTCTCCATAAACATCCGTACCAACAACAATAGATCGTCCCGGTCATCGTAAATACGCACGGCACGTACCCCTATACTAAATACCGGTATACACGCCAACCGGTACATATACCAGTTAATATACGCCGGTACTAAATGTGTTGTGGGGGCATTAGTTACCGTGATCGGCGACACTGGGAAAGGCATGTAATACGACCCTAACACTGTGAAAGGTTAGTTTTAAATCCTTCCTTTATTAACACTGCAGTCGAGTAAAAAAGGCGATATTAGACCTATTAGATTACTATTAGAGTACCTATCTGGTGCAACTTAACCTTAACTTTTTTGGAGTGTGACTGTGATTGTGCAGTTGTAGATAAATAGCTGTACCTGTCATTTGTAGTACGGATTTGTTTTTATCAGTCTATAAAGGACACGTATTCTTTTAATTATAAAGTTTTAGCCAAAATTTATTTTATTCCGTATAGCCTGTAATACTATTATTTATTCTGTGCCCTCGCTAAACGACTTTCCTATTACAACACTTTATAACATCAACATATACCTTTGTCGTGCCCTATATTTTTTGACATTTCCATCGTCATGTAAACCGCCCCGCAGCGACATCTGTTTACGCAATAAAACACCGTGTATTAAATCTCAGTATTGCTAGGTCTGCCTTTTTTTGAAGGGTTAAAGGGGGTTACCCACAGGTTCCGAATCTATCAAATCTCAATGAAGATTTTTGTGTGTAAAATTTTCTCTATTACATATTGGCTTTGTGCTGCTGTGAATAAAACGACGCTTCATTTATTTACTTTATAAGCGAAGGGTAAAATCCTATCGACTAATTGTGTAGTGAATAAAGGAATATTGCTTGTGTACATAAGGTATTGAAAGCCTGTAGCGAGATGATTTGTTTTATTACCCGAGTAAACCTTTTTATCGGAACGGATCGCGTCCAGTGAGTTGTTCCACGAGTCATTGAATCGGTAGACCTGATTTAGCTGAAAACGTTGCAACGTTTTGTTTTCGATCTCAGGTTTATTGTTTTTATAAAAAAAATGATGCTTTTATCGAGACAGTGAATTTGTTTGATTCTATTTCTCACCCTTTCGGTGCTTCTTTTGCTCGCGTTTCTTTTTCCACAACAGTATGCCATTGTGTGGCATTGCAAAGCTTCGAAGGGCATTGCACTGTGCTTGACGGTTGTCGCTACGAGAACTTCAACTTTTCATTTACCAACTTAATCTGTTTATTCATAGTCAGTGCAGAGACTGCAGACTTGCAGAATTACGCAAGAAATACTGTGTGGCACTGCAACTGTTATAGGCAGCCGTGGAAACGAACAACTTACACTACGTTGCTCGTTCACATAAAAATATGCACACACACACACACACACACACACAACACAACAGCCAGGAAGAGGAAGAGAGAGTCCCATTCTTACACCATGCCGGGACCACACGGCCAAAAGTATGCGACAGCAGTAAAAAGATACGTCTGAAAGTCTGAAACACTACTTTCATACCTAATTCGCGGTTTAAACTCAAAATAACCGTTATAAATGACTGTAAAATAACCGTATAAAAAGCTCGCAGCAAATTACCTCGGTGTCGTTTTCAAAGCTTATCATTATTATTTAGTCTTTCAGACTGCTTCGCTGAAAGGAAGTCGGAAATGGCCGATTATTCCGGAATTTAATATAATTTGTTGTTCTGAACAAGTTGGTATTTAATTAAATATCCTATACTTTTGGAGATTTTGCAGATATGATACCTTCAGATTTAGAATAACCGTTTTAAAAAAAATAGGAAACAGCCATTTCATTTTCATCATAATATAGTTACGATTAATTTTTTTTTTAAAGGGGCAATATGCCTTTATTACTCAAGCTAACTACTACAATAATAAAAACTAAACTAAACTAAAACTAACTAGCTACACTATACCTACTACAAAGAACATTATGGACTGTATAATAGACCGCGATAGCCTATAGACAATTAGACAGTCCAAATGCTCCAGCCCACTGCCGGTAGGTAGCGTACCCAACATGCTGGCAGCATTGCCTCGTTGAATTGCAATGTTGATGCGTTGAGCCAAATAAGTGCCAGCCTTTTGGTCACGCGTCGCATTGACCAGGCGCTCTGATAGACTTTGGAAAAATTAAATATTAAAAATACTGAGATTTATACTCTGCTACCAAACAATTTAGGTGCCTTGTTTTTCTTAACTCCGCCGCGTATATCTAAATTCGAATATTTTTGCATCATGCTCCACCAATCTATCAGCCAATCAATCACCCGTGCCACCGCGCACAGCCAATCACGGCATGACAATTAATACCGGTCGCTGTCAGGGATTAGTTATTGATATTGGGCGATCCAGGATCGGGGTGCAGCCACAGGGTAGGTACTTTTTAATATAAAATTTTACAAAGCGCAGAAGCACCAAGCTTACAAGGAAGGAAGTCATGACGAGAGAAATAGTTCGTACGAAATGAAAGTCGAAACCCTAAAAAAGGTGAAGGATCTTAAAGTAGCAAAGTTTATACCAAATGACAAACAAGTAGGTACTTTTTGTCGGCCTAACGGTATAGAGGCAGAGTGCGTTACGTTTCAGACTAAATGAAAGATATCGGTGTATGGCTCAAAATATTAGATATGTCTCTACCATTTTTTGGACGACCATGAATTTATAAAGGTTTATTAGGTGGCAAACTTTTTCAAACTGAAAACCTCTGCTAGTTTATTAATTACTTGTAAGCAAAAGTGATATTTTAAAGTCGCGTTTTTTTGTTATTCTAAAATAATTCGTTAGATTTTGTGGTTTGGCTTCTGCTCCGATAGGTATTTGCGCTGGCTTTGATTACCGGCATTCGATTAATTTTGTTTCCATTTAACACCTCGTCGGGTAAGCTCTTTGTTCGGGTCGTACGTATAGGGGTTTTGTTTTTAGAAGCTTTTTGATAAATCTGCGATGGTTTTTAAGCGATTTTAGGAATTACTTTGAAGTTGTTTATGTTGTGAGGATGAAACACAATATAAACGTTCATCATTGGGAAAATAAAAGATAATCTCTAGTCTGTAGACTATTTACACATTTCTGTCAATTCTTAATGCCAAAAACAATGTACATTGGGACGTACAAAACTGGACAACAATTCCTGGCATCTGTATAGTGTATAATATACACTGCATATATAGACACTGTATATATGCGCTTTTCGGCTCAGGCCTTTGCACTTTTCAACATTCTGAAAAAACTGGAGCGTAAAATATTAAACAGCGAATGAAATCTCAATTCACCGGAACATTTTGAACTTTCAAGTATAATTTCCAGCGTTTGCACTTTTTATCACCTATTGTTCTCGAGAATTTCTGGAAGCCACTCGATAACAGCACTTATACTTTCCATAAGAAGGTTCACGCGCTAAAGGATGGTTTTAGTGTTCTGGCGGTATCAGAAAGTAAACTAAAGTTAGTTTACGTCGATACGGCAAATGTACACAACATAATCAGCATGGTTAGCACGGACGGTAGACAAAATTGTATTTCCCCTGTTTTACTCCACTTGACATGTAAATTGTATGAGGATTTGACATAAAACAGGGAAAGACAATTTTGTCTACGGTCCGTGCTAGCCCGGCAGGCTGCATTAAAGGGCAAAGGCCTTTAATTTATGCATTTGTGCTAGTCCTAACGTGAACCTTTGTCTTCCATCTTTCTCTGTAGGCAAATGGTTAGCCCAGGTATTAGGACTTCAGAACATTTAACCGCCCCAAAGACTTCTGGCATCTCCAAAACACTTAAGCGCTCTGTTGTAATCTACCATCACCAATTTTGTAGTGGTTCTCATATTAGTATTCGAAAACTAAAACTAGTGATGTTCGGATTATAGAAGTACGCGTCAAGAGAGCACAAAATACAAGGATACAAAGCCATAGCTCAGCTGATAGTCATACCGATCTGTACGTTAGGGGTTCGAATTCCGGAATGAGTCTGAGCGTGAGCTTTCGGTGATGGAACTATATGATAACCACCCCAAGATGTAACAAATTAGGAACTATCGCTAAGCGTGGTAGTCTAGCAGCATCCGGGCACGATATCTCAGTTGGTAGTATCCCTGCCTTTTGAACTGAGGGCTGTGGGTTCGATTCCTACCCAGGGCAAACATTTGTGTGATGAACATAGATGTTTGTTCTGCGTCTGGGTGTTATATTGTATTCTATGTATGTATTTACAAACAAAAAAGTATATAAGTATTGTATCAGTTATCTGGTTCCCATAGTACAAGCTATGCTTAGTTTGGGGCTAGATGGCGCTGTGTGAAATGTCCACACATACTTATTTATTTATTTATTTATCCAGCTAGACGTAGCAAGCGTCACCGGTATAAGTATCATCATCATTAACAGCCTGAAGACGTCCACTGCTGAACATAGGCCTCCCCCAGGGAAGCGCCACTTAGAGCGGCTGCTCGCCTCCTGCATCCATCGGCCGCGACTTTCACCAGGTCGTCGGTCCACCTAGTGGGAGGCGGCCTACGCTGCGTCTTCCAGTTCGTGGTCGCCACTCGAGAACCTTTCTTCCCCATCGGTTGTCAGTTCTACGAGCGATGTGGCCGGCCCATTGCCATTTCAACTTGCTAATCCTAAGAGCTACATCGGTTACTTTAGTTCTCCTGCGGATCTCCTTATTTCGGATCTTATCTCGCAGGGAAACACCAAACATTGCTCTCTCCATAGCTCGTTGCGCGACTCTGAGCTTAGTAATGAGTCCAACAGTTAGAGACCACGTCTCAGTTCCATCGTGTTTGGTGGGGTTGGTAGCCGGGCGTCTTCCGGGGATTCTTCGCATCCATGCCCTGCCGTTACCGTGACCGCTACCGGAGCCACGGGATAGCAGAGCCGCCGGGGACTGGGGGCCGTTACTATTTGTGCTTGTCATTAGGGGGGGGGGGGGTTAAGTATGGTATGGTATAATGTGGTGTGTAGTATATGACTTGAGTCCACACTGGACTCAAACTCTGCTTGCTTTCTACAAACAGACAAGTTAACCAAACAGCTTAGAGCTACAAGCAAGTGAACAGTAGATCGCATTGTAACAAACAACTAGCCAAGTCCTGTGTTCGACGCTTTGGAAACTCCTCGATTCTGGTTTTGCTTACATGTTGTTGTTAATGCGGCGGCATTGTTTAATGGAGTTTGAGATATTAATGAACCTGTAACAATGGTAAAGTGCCTTACGATCAGTTGACGCTACACTTAGTTTCATATCTGCGGAAAGTTGTCATGTTTTTAAATATAAGCTAGGCAAAACATTTGACCATTGCCAACACCTTAACCTGATGGTAAGTGACGACACGGTCAACGATGTAGCATCTTGCCTAGAAGATACCTGTTCAATCTCGCCTTAAAAACTTCCAGATTACTTATATATATCAGAAAACAATGCAGCTGGGACGCTGGTATGTTCCATTACATTGCTGATGTTATCCGAATTATAAATGAGTCAAAATGCTTTCTGCAATATTGAGAAATTTCTACTGTATAAGGAACGCCATACTGGTCATACTTAGTGACAGCATGCTATTAGCGGTTGGGTACTATCTACGTTTGTGGACAAGTAACTGGTACCAGGTTTACACAGAAATCTGCGCCACCTACGAGAACTTCACTAAGATACTAGTATTATTTAATCTGTGACTAAGATAAGAATTCACCAAAACAAACATAATTTTATTAACTAGACCGTAGAATCCTTAAATTAATAGAGACAGGTAAAAATAAATAAAGAGTCCAACAATTAACTCATTTCAACCCCTTCCGGCAAACAACCCTCAGCACCGCCGCTTGCATAACCAAATTAAATTCCCGCTTAATTACGTTGAAAAAGAATTCTTTTTGCCATTGCGAGTTGAAATGGTCTTGGGGTCCTATTCCAACAGAAACGATGACGAGACTATGGCCGGGACTCCACCAAAGCGGAGATGTGTGTGCTGTGCGAGAATAGATGTTTTTCAGCTCTGGTGAATCCACCGAAGCTGTGCGTAAATGCGTAGTGTAGCAGAGATATGTGTTGGCTAGCCTTGCGAGTGTGCGAGGTATTGAGTGCTCAGTACGCATTCTGACACGAAAAGTAGACGATGTCGATCTCTCTCGTCTCCGACGTGCGTCTCCGCGCACAGTTTACATCTCCGCTTCCATCGCGCCATACAAGATAACATATCTCCGCACAGCGATTTCCACTGAAGCTGAGCGGAGAGATGTCTCAATAACGCAATTCTATTGGTTGTTTAAAAAACATCTCTTCGCTTTGGTGGTTCCGGCCTTCCTCTTTTAGAACTTATTTCTCAGTGATGAGGGCATTGTATAGATAGTGTTACATAATTTAAACGTTCAACATACAACCTGGTGGATAGTTCCACTTTGTACAACTCCATCACTCGCACAAAAAACTCATCCCTATTTTAAAATGTCCATAGACAGTTTGTCTTTTTTGAGTGGTGAAATGAATTCGTCTATTTGCACGAAGCTTTGTCCCGAACAACCTGTATTTGAACTGCGCGCATTCAGTGGAAAAACGAGCGCAAAACGTTAGTTGTTGAATGGTAACTATTAGGTGTTGGATAAAAGTTTTTGGAGCTCAGTTATTTTGACAATATAGTAGAGGACCGGCCAGTCACAAAACCGAACCATTCGGGGTCTGTTTTCGTACACACACCATACAGGCTACTTTTTTAAATAAAAGAAATGCACTGTACGTGCGATATCAGGTATGTAATTTGCTACTAATCTAGAGCCACGAGCCGCCCCTATTTGTTAGAAATTTATTTTCATTCAGCGGAAAGTATCCTTAATAATCGTCCTAAAATCCATATTTCCATACTTGGTTCTTATTATTATTATTTTTGGTAACACTTATTAATAGTCTTGAATATGTAACAGTCACAACTACACAGCAGAACCGATCTTGGTGGTGTGTCGGTGATTTGTACTTTCTATCCCGTACTCATTGTCCGTGAATGGCTGAGTATCATTTGCCAGTACCCACTGGGTAGGTACTAAGGCTTTCATCCCGGAAGTCTCGGTCTCGAAAATTTCGAGAGTCTCGACGATTTTTTCGTATTTTCGAGCCTCGAGACTGCTACCTCCAGTCTCGGGAATAACGAGACTTTTGAGACATGAGTCTAACTATTCAAACATGTACTAAACCACGAGTATTTTTTATTCTGGTTAATAATGTATAGAAACTACAACTAGCCTTTTTGAAAAATAGTATCGGTCTTGACAACATAGGTTTCTTATTTAATATTCAAAGAGTCATATGAGGGTCTTGATCACAGGTTTAGTAATATAAGGTCTGATTATAATCATCATCAGCCTGGAAACGTCCACTGCTGGATATAGGCCTCCCCCATAGAGCAGCTGCTTAAAAATAATAATTTTGAAAGGAGTTTGACTAAAGTCTTCTACAATGAATTTTTGCAAGCTAGTTTTGTGGCACATAATAATCGCAAGGGGTATATCTGAAATAATGATGTAGGAAACTTTTCTTTTATTTAAAGAGACCTATTAAGGACGTGTGGTAGGCCAGCGCGAATCCAAGCCAAAGCAACAGAACAATTAATAATTTTTAGTACTAGGCCAAAGTCGGGGGGCTGAATCGCAGGGGTGGTGGTTCCAATGCGTGATAATTTTACTGTAGGCAACATATTGCTACAGTGAATAATAGGTATTTTTAAAATCCATTATACATAAGACCTCCGTTATATTTAGTTCAACTAAGTACTACACAAAGTTTCATGACCGTATTTCAAGTATTCATTATTTATTTGTAAGGTTTGGAAGTAACTTTGTAATTTTTTCCATCTAGAAAATTTTATTAACTCGTGTTTTTGCTATAAGTACATAAGATTTAGTCTTGAACTTTATTATTCTAAACTTATATGAAATTCAAAGTTATTGTTGCAATATTGTTGATAGGACGCGGGAATATGCTAAATCTTTTCAAGCATTTTGGGGTCCTATAGACTTGATGATTCGCTCCCTACTAAATAGGATCCTTCGTACATTGAAATCTTCTGTGATTACCAAGCGCGGTGATTATGGCAAGTCCAATGATAAGCGTCGAAAGTTGCGTTTTATGGAGGAGGCCTATGTTCAGCGGTGAACGTCTTTTGGCTGTTGAAGTGAATACATGTCTTCGTAAAAGTGAAAAAAAAGCTGCGATGTGTTTGCTAGCAGATAAATTAGAGAAAAATTTCGCAAATAGTTGTTATTTTTGCTTGTATTTGAGTTTTTAACAGATTTTGATTAGCTTGTAATTACTGCCTAAACTAGTTCAAACCTACTTTTGAAGTAGTCTCGAAAGTCTCATTTTTCTCGGGAATTTCGAGACCGGGTCGAGTCTCGAAAAATTGTAAATGTATCGAGATTGAAAGCCTTAGTAGGTACTGGGTGTGTAAAATGATATGCCAGTAAACTTGTAATTTCTTCATGTCGAATGTTGAGAAAGATTTCGCAGAAATCTAATAAAGAAGTAAATTGTATTATATTGTAAATTTTGTAAATAAGCTGTAGTTTTTATATGTTTTATTTTCGTCATGTGTGTTAATTATGATTCAGATTCAGATTTTTATTGCTGCCATAGTATACATAGATTTCTAGTGTTGTGTTTTTATTGAATAAATATGTATTTTATGACATAAAGCAGTATGAAATTCTCAAAATCAAATACTTGAATATCAAATAATATCATTAATTAAGTTTGCCAGAATAAGATTATCATTTCAGAGGAAAGCTGACTGAGGAAAAAATTTTGAGTTGTTTTTAGAAAAGTCCTTTTTACCCGTTACGGTTAGAGTAATTATGGTTTTGTTCAGTGGTATTAACATGAAGTCGGTTATTTCTTGGATTATTATTAATTTAGACGTTATTAATTCATAAATAATTATGACGGTATTTATACACTTTTCTTTGTTGCCTGTTTAGCCGTGTTTCTGGCGCAAAGTAAAGCCAACTTTTTTTTCTTAGTAACTATGTTCTACTCAATAATATAACCAGAAACATTCCTTGTTTTAATCCCGTTGTCCCATTCTTGGCACCGCCTCCGAAGGTTCGTGGAGTTTTAAACACCCGCGGTTGGAACCATCGGCATCGCGGGGCTCGGGGAAAACCGCAGACGAGCTGCGGTGTTGCCAGAACTTACAACTTTGACTGCTTTTTATAAGATTATGCGGTGCGGGTGCTTCGTCGACCAATTCTCAACTTCATGCCGTCTTTACAGTGTTTCAATTTAATTGAAGAAAAGCTTGTAACTGAAAACTTTTACTCTGATTTATTGCACAAACATAGCTAACGAAAAATTTCCGACTTCTGAGATTCAGATGCTGACAACTTTTTGACGGTTATGATTTCCTTATCGATTTGTAAACGACAAATTGGGCAGCGGGTTTCCTTTTTTTTGTCGCCGTAGATTTTTTCTTTTTGCTCTTGGCAACACCAGGCAGGGGCAGACAGGGCGATGCGGTCGGCAACTCGGCACTCCATTTGTCAGCCCGGAGAACCTCGATGGAGCGAATTAAGGCTGGAATCCGAATACCACCGTGTTTTGTGTTTTATTATTAGGTACCTTTGAAAGCCTAGAATCTGTAGTTACTGGGTTATTTGGACACGGCGTTTCTTTATAAACCATTTTATCATTACTGCAGCAGCCGTGCTCCACGATGTTGTATTTTCCTACATTATAGGACGAACGTGATAAAATAATAACATCCTGCTACAAAAATGCCCAACGAAAGCTTACGCGTAGTTCACCCGGACAAGTTCTTGCCAGCTCGAAGTGGCTGAATCTCCAGAGGTTCTGTTTTTGAGAGTTTTAAGTAGCAGGCGCCCGCCAGAGATCGCTTCGAGTGGCCAAGCTTGAGATTGGGAACTTGCAAGTCATGGTTACCGCGGTTGGTTGATAGGATTTCGGTTGTTTTACGCGTGTGGTTTGATAAATTGTGACTTCGTATTCGTATCTAAAGATTAATAATTAGATTAGATATTTAGATCTTGCCAGATTTACTTATCGCAGTTGTAAGTATTTAATTATATTTATTTTTGTATGTATATATTGCTATGTATGTATATGTATGTATATAGTATATGCTTATGTAAGTATTATAATTAATATTGCTTTATTTATTCCTGCAATAATATGTATTGTAGTCTATGATATTATTATTTATTTATTTATTTAGTAGGTATCTAATCTATTCAATACAAGTTGTTTACACCACCGACCTCTATCTCTCCAATATTTCTTTCCATCCAAAGGTTGACTGGAAGAGATCGCTTTTAGCGATAAGTCCGCCTATTGTACTGTAGATTACGCTATTTATTTCTGTTATTGTTTATTTTATGCTTGGTGTACAATAAAGAATTTTTGTATTGTATTGTATTGTATTGTATTAGATTTATAATTCAAATGGAGTTCAAGATTCTGGTGTTTTGTATCAGATGATTTTCGATGTCCTTAATGAAGTTACTGTGCTGTGATTGGCAAAGTAAGTTCAAAAATGTTGGGCGTCCGGAATGCTGATATTTTGATCCCGTACTCTCGTATCGTAGACCAGCCCCCCACCCGGCGTAGGCCGGCCCCCACTAGGTGGATCGACGATCTAATGACGATACAAATACTTGTCTTATTACTGGAATCGAAGCCGCAGCTTGCGGATTATGAGCTCATCTACTCAACCATCACTCGATAAAAGCTCGTCGACTCACATCAGTTGTTGAGTTTGAAGTTTCAGTGCTTATTCTGCAGGATTAACGAATCTAAACTGATTAGTGCCTTTACATTCTCACCTCTGAATCCTGGGACAAATCCTAATTACCATGAATGTCTAACTTGAACCCTAATCCGAGAAGATTGAAACCGCATCAAGACAGTAAAGGACACCAGGTGTCCGAAACTTGACGAATAACTTCAGCTAAGAGGGTGGAGTGACCTTTAGGGTGGGAACATACCGGGCTTGGATAATATGGGGGAGTGTTGCACGGCCACGGACAAAGATAACACAACCATGGGACAAATTACTCTAGAACAAAGACAGTAAAAATGGAGCGTAGAATTATAAATCCATAGGCAGTCATTAAATATTTAAGGACGATTTGACCAGACAGTAATTATTGAACCAAAAAGGTAACCAACCACTGAAGAGCTTATCCATTAAGAATAATTCTGGTATCATTATGATGATAACAATCTAAGTTTCTTGAAGGGATGGTAAATAGTAAATAGTCGTAGTCGATATTCACCGTCTGGTGATGTCGAGTTAGTTTTTGGCGTGTCTGATAGTTTTATATCGGCAGCGGCACGTTTGGCCCTGATGGCCATCGTTAGACAAAGTTAGCCGACCCTGTTAGAGAAGCTTTTAATTGTAATAGTAATGACCAATCGGTTACTTTGTCTAGTTTGATTCGAAATTAATCCATTCCAACTTTACCTTTCGATAGGAACTATTAAATTGTTGAATTCTATTGGTTGGCTGAAGTTTTGGCTTTGAAGCTCTATAACCTTTTATGGGCAATGTATAGTACTATAATACGAACTTAAGAATTAAACCATTTCCAACTATTTCCTATTAAGCCCCCAAATCAGAAACTATTCATTTGGGAGTATTTAGATCTTACCCGCAAATAACTCGATTCGTAATTTCGTACCCTACAACCTTATTAAATAATTTAACCCCCGCAACATTATTTGCAAATAATTTAAACTCAAAGACGACTTTCAGGCCACTTGGCTGGGCACGTTAAACTTCGGCCCGTTAAACTGGTGTTTACATTTGTTACAGCATATCTTTAAACGGTGGTTAGTTTGCTTTATCTGCCAACTTTTAACCGAGAATTTGCGTTAATTAACTTGGAACAACTTGGGGAACTATTCCGCTTATAGTGCCCGCGCTGAGCGGAATTATTCGATAATAAACTGAGAGTGGTACCCAGATTCTTCCCACAGATTGTTTTCGCGTTTATAAAACTCATTCGACTCATAGTTCTGAGTTCTTGGTAAACGTAAATATTAGCTTAAAAATAAAATAGACATAACGATAAAACAAATTATTTCGTCTCTCTAAATAATGATTCGTAATTATAAATTATGTTAATAGGTCAATAAACCCTATAATTAACTTATCATTAAGATTTCTGATGTAAAGCCTAACTAATTAATCTTTAACAAGAGATTATTAACCGTGACCACAAACCAGAGAAAACGGTTGGTTTAGAAAATCAACATTTTATACCACTTATATCTAGATGTACCAGCTAATACGTGGTACGAAATGCCATAAAATAAAATAGTCTGCCATTCCTAACACGAGTGTTAAAGTCGTAACTTGTTTAAGTTACCTTTAAGTTGAAATCAAGTCAAGCGCTCAAGTTTAATAGCGGTGAAGTTAAGTAGAAACTGCACCAACTCGGTTCAAGACGAATAAGTGAGAGGAATATATATTCAGAGGAATTTTATTGCAAACTATCAGTGTTCTGAGGCGCTTGGCTTAGCTGTTCTGTTGTCCGCCAAGTGTAAAAGTATTATCTCCATTTGATTTCGTGATGTTGATACGAAGCGTTGATTGATGTTGTACTAAAGTTGGATCCTTGTAAAGTTTACGAGATACACAACATATTTAAATTCTGATTTAAACGTATTTCCATTCAGTTTACTACTACTTAAACAATTATAATTACATCACTGTAAAGCCACCGCATTCGGCGCTAATTGAATACAGAATTAACTGAATTAATCTGCCAGAATTCAGGTTGGACGTCATCCCTTCCCGCGTCAGATTTGTCTGAACAAACATTTTGGTCTGAACCCTAGACTTTTTGCCAAGGTTTTTTGTCGCCTAACTTTTTGCGAGGTCTTTTTTTACGTTTTTGTTGGTTCTGAAAAATGGGTATATTGTAGGTGTAGACAGGATAAAAATTGACGGAGCCTTTTTGCAGGACCGTATTGTAATATTATTATAGCGAAGTCTTTTTATAGGCAACTATAAAAAAATTATTATATTACCTCGCACGCCTTAACAGAGAAATTATTGCTTGACCCTTTAATATTTCATTCTTAACAGCTTACACTCGCAACAGTTCATTATTTACCTAAGTTTAAAAAATGCGATAGTATCAAAATGCTTATTGCATGGAGAAGTTACAAGTACTATTCTATTCCAACCTCGACCGTTTCTTCACTGTACATTACAACACCCAGCTATATCCAAGACAAAGTTCCCAAGTCTGCAATCTGCAAGGTATTGCCGTGAGGGTAACTACCCTGCATTATGCAGGAGGTGACTCCATCCGTAGTCAACTGAAAGCTCAAGTTTGTGTTTAATACTACTGCTAGTTGGGATAGTTCCATGAGATTATTAAATAAAACTACAAGATATGTCGTAAAAATTATCCCGAACCACGTTGGGCGGCAAATTTATCTTCCGGCTTGAAGGACCAATCTTCATTATGAATATTTTCACCGTTGGCAAAATAGACACGTCCACTCACACTATCCATGTGTTTAAGAAAAAAAAATACAGATATAATAACAATTATGTAATAACTATTGTGAACGTTAATATTTTTTCCAACTACAAAATGTTTTATAAAACATCTTAATCCGGTCTAAGGCGAACAGTGACTAAACAAATAGCCTTGCAACTAAAAACCCACTTGTTCAAAATTCGTTTAAATTGCCGATAACTTTTAGTCTACGGAGCTTAATAATCCGTTTTTAAAACAAAGTTTGGTAACGAACCTCCACAAGCCGGCTGCATCCACCGGAGGAGGTATGAGCTGGTTAATTGAAAACTACGTCGATCGCACTCCCTGCCTCTCTTGCTATATTTTGTGTCTATTCGCCGAAAAGAACGAAGCGAAATAGCCATTCAGTTTTCAGTGGACTCTTGAATTGGTTTATTTCCGAATAAAATATACAATAACTGTGGGAATAACCAAACACATTTTGTTGATTAACCTACCGACTATCCATCAATCTACTTTTCTAGTTGGGTTTGATTACTTTCGCCATAAAGTTACCCTGCATTTCATCGACAGGCACAAATTTATTTATTTAGTGCGTTTGCGACGGGTAGGCGTCTACAATTAGGTAGCAGAAGAATAAAATACGTTGTAACATTAACAAAGTACAATATTTTAATATAACAAGTAGGGCAGAGCACGGGGTGGTTCGCACACTAAAGTAGGTTCCAGAACGATAAATGAAAATCTACTATCCTGGCTAGCGAAACGCGGCGACGTAGCGGATGCGCCGCCTCGCGTCGTCACAAGGGTTTTTCTTCTTCTTCTTCTTCTTCTCCTTTTTCTTCTTCTCCTTCTTCACATCCGTCTCTTCTCTCTGGGCAAGCTTAGATGTTGCCCGCTGCAGTGGAGGTAGTGAGGCAGGTGCAAAAACCCTGGAATACCCAATTTGGACACTTTAAGGTTTGTCCGATTTCCAACTTGGACTGCAACATCCGACCGCTACGCAATTCCGCAAAGCACAGGCATAGTAGAAAAAAAGCAGTGATCAAGATGAGTCAGTCCAGGCAAAATCAACATAATTATAGAATAGCACAATAATAGAACTAGAACATAGATAGTAGGTAAATTTACAAATAACATAATATTACGATCTAGGCGTACAATCCATATTAACAAAAAAACGACTAAGTACATAAGTTCGTGGTGAAATTGGGGGCTACTGCACCTATTAATTTTGATGATAATGATGTGCCTAAAATAATGTAAATAAATAGCTTTTTAATAATGAATGAGTTGCAAAAAGAAGCACACAATTTATTATTGTAGGTAGGAATAAATATTAGCTTATCTAGTCATAAAATATTTGTCTTACAACACTTACCCGAGTTGGGGTTGCACAACACTTAGTTTAGTTTTAATATAGGTCTATAAATAATGTTAGATTGCAATATTTATTTGAATACGCAATAGCAAAATGGTAGATCGTGTGACACGGGATTCACGCCCGGTCAGTATTTGTCGACTGACCGCCCGCGCGATCGTTTCTTGATATCTCCAGCCGCTGTCCGCGCTTAGGGATCCGTCTACTCATTCCGCGGACCGTTGATTACATATCGCGAAGTACAGTGGTTCCGTGTAATATTATTGCGCCCGCTTTTATTGTATCATTTTATATAAATTATCTCAGAGTTTTAGGAAATTAAGTACGATCGTAAATATAGTTTAAGAATAATATACTTATTTTTATTAATAGATTTAAGGATTAGGCTAGTTTTTTTATTGATGTAGGTGTACGTTTAGACGAACCGTTACATACCCCTCTTTTTAGATTAGGATTTTTGCTAGGAAAATCCGCTTATTCCTTGTAGCATTTTAATTTAAGATCCTTGATATGCCAAGTTCCTAGCTGATTACGATTCATATCTTCAAGGTCATAAACAAGGGGTGATTTCTTTGTAACAATACGACATTTGATGTATTTAGGAGCAAGTTTTTTAGCAAAACGGTTATCTTTGTCACTTAAGTAGTACGTCCGCTTCCAAACGACATCACCTACATTAAACTCGGCATCTTTACGGCGCAGATTGTAGTTGGTGCAATTTCTAGAATGAGCCTTTAGTAGTGATGCTTGCACTTTATCAAAAATCTTCCTTAAACCTCCAAGATTTTCGGCGTACTCATCGCGAGGTGAGAATATATTTTCATCAACCAGGTCTGCGTCAGTATAGTGGGAACCACAATTTACTAACTCTCTGCCGAATACAAGGAATGATGGTGTGAAGCCAGTGACTTCATTCACCGAACTATTCAGAGCAAATTGAATTTTGGGTAAGTGCGTATCCC
Source organism: Ennomos erosarius (assembly GCA_963580505.1). Classification (NCBI taxonomy): domain Eukaryota; kingdom Metazoa; phylum Arthropoda; class Insecta; order Lepidoptera; family Geometridae; genus Ennomos; species Ennomos erosarius. The sequence goes on from OY756988.1 coordinate 14,439,073, forward strand.
ACACTCGATGGTCATTTTCAATATAGGAAGAGACTGCGACCATAATAGTTTTATTATACCGCTCCACCGTGTTAACTTGTGGAGTGTATTTTGGTGTGAATCGAATGTTAGGGACTTTATACTGTGCAAGTAGATTTTTTATGATATTGCTAGTGAATTGTTTCCCATTATCCATGAGAACTGTTTCTGGGATACCGTGTATAAGAAAGACCTGTTCTTCTAATATGCGGGCAATTATTTCTGCAGTAGCACGCCTAATAGCAAATAGCAGGGAATATTTTGCGAAGCAGCAGGTGATGACGAATATAAAGGTGTTTTGTTTGCGGGTTACCGGTAGAGGTCCTATTAAATCCATGCTGATCATTTGAAATGGTCTAGAGCATTCTTTAGGTTTACCCATAGTACCTAACGTAGGATGGTTAGGATATTTATGAGAATCACAGATGTCACAGTTAGAAACGAATTTAGTAACGTCATGATACATTTTAGGCCAAAAGTAGTTAAGGCAAAGGCGCTTATGAGTCTTGAAAATACCAAAGTGTCCAGAAGTAGGATCACAATGATTTTTTTGTAGTAAAGCATGTCTGTACTCTGATGGGATGACTTCCTTCCACTCAAACTCCCTAGTTAACGGGTTGAGACTCTTAACATAACGGTATAGTTTGTTGTCATCAACCCTATAGTTGAGAAATGAGGTTGGGGAGTTAAGACAGCCATTAAATATATTCAAATACCATTGATCATCAGTTTGTGGAGGTTGATCGACTATAGTTGTTGTGTTTATGGCAGAAACAGGTACTGAACGCGATAAGCTATCCGGGACTACATTATCTGCACCTCGACGGTGTTTAATAGCAAAGTTATATGCTGATAGACGCACACCCCATCGAGCCAGCCGACCTGTGGGGTTATTTAAATTTAAAAACCACTTTAGAGAAGCATGGTCTGTGTAGACGACGAATTGTTGCCCGTTCTCCAAGTAACACCTCCAGTGTTCAATAGCCGTGAGTACAGCTAACGCTTCTCGTTCAGTTGCACTATAGTTACGTTCTTGATCACTGAGAGACTTACTCATATATGCGATCACCTTCTCTGTAGCATCCAAAGTTTGAGTGAGTACTGCACCAATGCCGAAATCACTCGCATCAGTGTGAACTTCGAACGGTTTGCTGTAATCAGGACAAGACAATATCGGTGGAGACACAAGACAGTTCTTTAGCTTTTGAAAGGCATTCTCCGCCTCGTCAGTCCAACAGAAGGGTGGAGCGTTTTTGCCTTGAGACGTTAGTTTATTTAAAGGGGCCGCCAGAGAACTAAAATTTGGGATAAAACGGCGGTACCAAGAAGCAGTTCCTAAAAATCTACGAACTTCTTTGCGGTTACTAGGTGACTTGTAGTTGAGAATTGCTTCAATTTTGGTTGGGTCGGCGTGGAGACCATTAGCATCGACCACATATCCCAAATAGTTAAGCTGGTGCCTAAAAAATTGACTTTTAGTAAAATTTATCGTTAGATTGGCAGATTTCAATTTTTGAAGGACTCTGTTAAGTAGGGAAATATGCTTCTCAAACGTTGGTGAAATTATAATTATATCGTCCACGAAGACAAACACCATATGCTCAAACTCGGGGCCATAAAATAGGAGGTCAACTAATCTTTGCTGGGTAGCTGGTGCATTGGTTAAGCCAAAGGGCATTGACTTAAATTGAAATGTTCCACGAGATGGAACATAAAATGCAGTTTTGTTTCGGTCTTCTTCTTTAATTAATATTTGCCAAAAGCTTTTAGATAGGTCTAAGCTTGTCAAATACTTAGCATCGCGAAGGTTATCTAAAATGTCAGCTATGTAGGGTAGACTATACGCATCTTTTTTTGTTATGGCGTTGAGTTTTCGGCTGTCAAGGCAAAACCGTAACTCACCATTTTTTTTAGGGGTCAAGAGAACCGGAGACGACCATGGGCTCTCACATGGTTCAACAATGTCTTCTTTCAGCATCTCATCCAGCTGTTCCACCAGAACGCGCTGTTTTTCTGGTGACATTCTGTAATATCGTTGACGAATGGGGGCAGCATCCCCAGTGTCAATGGCATGCGTAATCATAGTAGTACGGCTCAGTCCACGTACCTCATATGAGATGTCGTGAAACTCTGATATTATGCGGTCAGCCGTGAGTTTTTGCTCTTCAGAGAGGTGGTCATATGAATATAGGAGCTTAGAATCCGGGTCCGTTAACGGTGCAGAAGAAATCATATCGCAATCCCTATAGAAGGTAAAACGATCTAGATTTTTGGGTAGAAGACCAAACAATCGCCAGAAATCCATACCCAGTATTAAAGAGTGTTTGATGTTAGGAACGACATATGCATCAAGAATGTGTGTCTGGCCTTGGAAATTGACGGGAAGGTGAATAACTCCGGTAGATTGCAATTTCTCACCTCCCGCGGCTACAAATTGAGTTGCATCGTCGACATCCATTACAAAACCGGCATTTATCAGATGCTCGTGACATCCATTACCCAGTATGGTTGCAGATGAACCCGTATCAAGTAGGCCGATTAGTGGTTGTTTATTAATAGTGACGGAAACGTAAAGCCGAGATTTATTGACATGTTCAGAATTTTTGTCGTGGATTGAAGAGACAGCATTCAAGGTGAAAAACTTTTGTATATAATTTAGCCATTCATTCCATTCAGTTGGATTTGAATAGTCTTTACAACCTGGTGTGCTAGCGCTGGTGCTGTCTTTCCAATCCGGACGGACTAGTTTTTTGACCGTTCTTCACTCACCGGATTACAGTTAGGGCATTCCGGGAACCTGACATCCTTCTTGCCACATTTAAAACAAATGATGAAGCGTGGCTTAGTGCAGCGACCGAGACTGTGAGTATCAGAGCGACACCTTGGGCAAAAGACCCGCTTATATTCTACCGCAGAGTTAGAAGATACTGCAGTAACAGGTACGTCTGAATTAGTGTATTTGTTACTTCCAGAGTAGGGTTTGTAGGTATCGTACGATTTTTTAAAATTATTACTAGTAGAGGGTGCATTATTTTTGTAGGCGAATTCTGGTGCAATGGTATTTGAAGAGACCCTAGGTGGTTCGTGAAACTGAGTCATCCGTGATTGGATATTTTCATAATTGCGGCAAAGGGTTTTTAATTCATCGATGTTTTTAATGTTACTCGATGATGCTAAAGTACTCGCGTAACATGGTCGAACATTGTGTAGCAATATTTCAAGTTTATCATCATCGCTCATAACTTTACCTAACCTTGAAAACATTCCATGCATAATAGATAGGTATATAGTGATATTCTCATTTTCGCCCTGAGTTCGTTGGCGTATTTCAGAAAGTAGGCGATAATCGTAGTCCTTAGAACTAAAGTCCTCTTTTAGAAGTTGCACCAGCTCATTCCAAGTGTTAATTTTATCTCTGACGCAGCGGTACCAATGTAATGCATCATCTGTGAACAACTCAAATCCAAGAGCTAGTATTTTATCGTAGGTGATGCCCCTGGATATGACAAATTCCTCTACTTTTTGAATGAAAGCACGAACGCAGGTCTTGCCTGAAAATTTTAGCTTAGCCATGTCGGACATGATGTTGAGTTCACATGAGACAGCCAGTACTGCCGGCTCTGTCTGTTTTTCCGATGAAGCAGTAGAGACGGTGGCGGACGATGTTGTTGGTTTCATTGAAAGTAGCTCATTGTATAAAACGCTAAATAACGTATGAATGCTTTTATAAAGATCCGTAGTATCAGATGTGACAGTAATTCTATTCATTCGGTGATATATGTGATTTAGTAAATTTTCTGTTCGGAGAAATAGACTTTTATCGAATTTTGCTCTTAGCAATTGAGCGCTAGTGTGAGCCTTGTTTAGTGACTCCTTTACACATTTTAAATCCTCAGCTGGTTCTATATGTGATTCTAAAATGTCATCAGCCTGTAAATCATTCGAAACTTTTACTATTTGCTTCCGGAGTTCCTGGACCGAATCACCAGGTGATACTCCCCGGACGGAAACCTCATATTCTAGTTCTGCTTTTTGTAACGAAAGATATTTAATTGGATGAGACATTATGTTGCGGTACCTGTAGGTATGTGTTGTAAGACTTAATCAAGGAAAATAGTACTTAAAACTAAACCCAAAGGTATACCAAAAATGATATTTTAATATTTATTTGCCAATATGTGGGTCAGAATATAATAATTTTGTACATGTACAATAGTTGTATGTTTTTGAGCAAAAAACCCACTTACTGGTTAACAATGGCAGGCAAAATCAAACTGGAAGCCGTGGAACCAACCGACACCAAGATAAACTACTGTAGCGCTAGAACCTAATTTAGTGTGCTGCTTATGAAGCTGGGCGCCATTGCGGCGGGTAGGCGTCTACAATTAGGTAGCAGAAGAATAAAATACGTTGTAACATTAACAAAGTACAATATTTTAATATAACAAGTAGGGCAGAGCACGGGGTGGTTCGCACACTAAAGTAGGTTCCAGAACGATAAATGAAAATCTACTATCCTGGCTAGCGAAACGCGGCGACGTAGCGGATGCGCCGCCTCGCGTCGTCACAAGGGTTTTTCTTCTTCTTCTTCTTCTTCTTCTCCTTTTTCTTCTTCTCCTTCTTCACATCCGTCTCTTCTCTCTGGGCAAGCTTAGATGTTGCCCGCTGCAGTGGAGGTAGTGAGGCAGGTGCAAAAACCCCGAGTTGGGGTTGCACAACACTTAGTTTAGTTTTAATATAGGTCTATAAATAATGTTAGATTGCAATATTTATTTGAATACGCAATAGCAAAATGGTAGATCGTGTGACACGGGATTCACGCCCGGTCAGTATTTGTCGACTGACCGCCCGCGCGATCGTTTCTTGATATCTCCAGCCGCTGTCCGCGCTTAGGGATCCGTCTACTCATTCCGCGGACCGTTGATTACATATCGCGAAGTACAGTGGTTCCGTGTAATATTATTGCGCCCGCTTTTATTGTATCATTTTATATAAATTATCTCAGAGTTTTAGGAAATTAAGTACGATCGTAAATATAGTTTAAGAATAATATACTTATTTTTATTAATAGATTTAAGGATTAGGCTAGTTTTTTTATTGATGTAGGTGTACGTTTAGACGAACCGTTACACGTTAGTGGTGTATGTAGGGGTCAGCGTCCATGTTATAATCGATTGTTTGATGAACTCCATAATGACGCGCGAGTTACGGCTGTTTCGCATTATATTGGCTCATTCAATGTCGACTCTTGGACGAGATAATCACTCTGGTTAATTTGTTATAAGAACTGATTAAAAACGTTTTGTTTACGGCCACACAAATTGTCAACGGTCTAAATTAGATGCAAATTTAAACAATTAGAAAGTAAAAGCCTGTCTGACAAAATGGTTCGCTGAGCAAATAGGGTTGAATTGAAAACTTTCAATAGGTCGCCGTCAAATTCACATAAGTAATGTTCTGTCATGGAAGCGTTTATGTAAGATGAAACTCAGCTCTATCATGCCGGCGGGGACTGCAAAAAGATATATTTTATCCGCTCCATCTGTAATGCGAGTTGAATGTTCGCCGGCGGCGCTGCGGATGCACCAACGATTGCGTTGCGCGACGTGGCGTGCTAGGAACATGTTTGGTTGGATGTAGGGCCATTAGGATCTCTTTTCGAGTGGACTCTACATTCAAAGTTGTTTTAAAGGAACTGGCAATATCTACGTAGACAAAAAAAGACCGGAGATACGGAAATAAACGGGTTGTTTTTATCTGGTTCCTTATGGCTAGACACCTAGACACCTAATTACCTTGCATAAAATTGGCGCCCAACTTGGGGCTCTATCGATAGTAATATAAATATCGCAGGTAATCTTAAATTGCACACAAACACACAATCAAAGCAAAAAAATATTGAAAACGCACATTTTAAGCACTTTTACAAGTCGATATCAGAATACTCAAAAATGTAGGTCAAAATATTTCATACCTATTATATAATGAGTTTGAAATAATAAAAGTTATCTTCCCCATAGACCTCCGGAAAGTACGATTGTTGTTATATTAAGCCGAAGCTCAACTTAACTTGGATTTGTATTATTTTAATGTCTTTTTCATAAATAAATAAATAAATAAATATGTGTGGACATTTCACACAGCGCCATCTAGCCCCAAACTAAGCATAGCTTGTACTATGGGAACTAGATAACTGAAACAGTACTTATATACTTTTTTGTTTGTAAATACATACATAGAATACAATATAACACCCAGACGCAGAACAAACACCTATGTTCATCACACAAATGTTTGTACTGGGTAGGAATCGAACCCACAGCCCTCTCTTCAGAAGGCAGGATACTACCAACTGAGCTATCGGGCCCGTCAAAAACTTTAAGTTTTAAGTTGTGTCAAACTTATTATCAAACTTAATTTAAGTTTACGTTCGCATAGTAGTCTCTGTGTGGATTAAAGTTCTTATATTCCTTTATAACTTAGAACTCTGTACAGAAAACTAAATAATAAGTGAGCTCTAAAAGATAACGAGTTTACAAAAAGTTTCAACCAGCGATACCCGTAAATCTTTATTGGTTTTCAGATTCAATTAAGTAGTTTAGTAATTCTAGACAGTTAAGGCTATCTAGCTAGACTCTCATAGCGATATCAAACAATATTGATCAGCAAACAACCTGAACGGACTTCAAACACGGAAGACGGCAAAGGGATAGACATTAACTTTGAAAGGTTTTAACAGTTCCTTAATTAATTTGGTTGTTTTCAGTGAAGATATAAATGATACAAAAAAAAACACTTTAAAAATGAAAATGATTTCTATAATATCTATTAAATACCGAAACAGCCCAAAGTAAAATATAAAATAAAGAAGAGCTACAAAATTTAAGTGAATTATTATTCAGAATTGTTGTTTTTATTTTTAACTAACATAATAAGCACACAAATAATTGCATAAATTAATACTCACTTAAATACGATTCCGCAAAAAACTATTTTCAACCATTGCATACCTGAAACATTAATTAGCGTTTGATCATAAAAATGTCGTAATATACATAATATCGCACAGACATCCTGATATCGGATATTGAAAGTTTTCTAATATAATTTACCGTGATAGATAATTACCACCTATTTGCTTTTCCGGCTTTCACTGATGTAATAAAATTATAATAGGATAGGAATAGTAATTAATGAATCAAAGCTTAATTAGATTAGAATAGAGCGGGAACTTGAGCGACAGCATAAAAACGCTAAGACAGATTATAATAATAATTAGTAATTAATGAAACAAACTATAATTAAATATTTCTTGAGTAAATAAAGCTTTATTACCTTGTTAGCTACAATAAGAATCCTTTAATATAATATAATTTAAAAAAGGCTGGCTTGAATCATGATACCAAATTCAGATTTGAATCAAAACCAAAAGAATCAAAAGGGTTTCGCCAAATTAAAACCGTTTCAAAGCCTGTGACCAACACATTTGCCGATGTATCTGCATCGCCTCAAGCAACCATTACAATACCATTAGCTGGAATTAGAAGGAATATCCTTTATTCTGAGAAACGTATAATGTACATTATTTGAAGGACCATAAGGCCATAAACCAAAAAACCCATGTACATGAAAATATTAGTAAATTATATTAGAAAACTTTCAATATCCGATATCAGGATGTCTGTGCGATATTATGTATATTACGACATTTTTATGATCAAACGCTAATTAATATTTCATTGTTTCAGGTATGCAATGGTTGAAAATAGTTTTTTGCGGAATCGTATTTAAGTGAGTATTAATTTATGCAATTATTTGTGTGCTTATTATGTTAGTTAAAAATAAAAACAACAATTCTGAATAATAATTCACTTAAATTTTGTAGCTCTTCTTTATTTTATATTTTACTTTGGGCTGTTTCGGTATTTAATAGATATTATAGAAATCATTTTCATTTTTAAAGTGTTTTTTTTGTATCATTTATATCTTCACTGAAAACAACCAAATTAATTAAGGAACTGTTAAAACCTTTCAAAGTTAATGTCTATCCCTTTGCCGTCTTCCGTGTTTGAAGTCCGTTCAGGTTGTTTGCTGATCAATATTGTTTGATATCGCTATGAGAGTCTAGCTAGATAGCCTTAACTGTCTAGAATTACTAAACTACTTAATTGAATCTGAAAACCAATAAAGATTTACGGGTATCGCTGGTTGAAACTTTTTGTAAACTCGTTATCTTTTAGAGCTCACTTATTATTTAGTTTTCTGTACAGAGTTCTAAGTTATAAAGGAATATAAGAACTTTAATCCACACAGAGACTACTATGCGAACGTAAACTTAAATTAAGTTTGATAATAAGTTTGACACAACTTAAAACTTAAAGTTTTTGTCTTAACTATCTGGACCCAACTATTTAGATTCGTAGTTTCTTGTGATGAAAGTTCCTGTGATGGTTATAAACATTTTCTATTAACTCACTATTCAAACCAAACAAAAAAAAAATTTAAATGGCTACATCCCTTTGGGAATGCCTCATGTCACAGACAGAAACACAGTTAATTGATTGAATCAGGCGTTACCTCGCGGAAGTTCATCTTAAATACAAAATGAAACAAGAATATCTAGTGTAATTCCGCTAAAATAAAACTATAAGATTATCTATATTGGGAAAGCTGTAAGAGATTGTGGCTGATAAATGTATGTGAATAAGAAAAATATTTGTTATGACAGTTTTATTACAACAATCTGGGAAGGGTAAATTGGTCCAACATTTGTTGCGCAGGATTAGGAAAAACCCAGAAAACCCTAATCAGACCAACACAAATCCGTACGCTTTTAAGAAATAAAATATAAGTAAAATAATTTACCTTATAAATAGTGTTAAATTAAATGACAGTCAAAAATTTACAAAATGTCGATTCTAAAAAATAATTTTACCGAATAATCAACTGAAAATAATAACAATTTTTAAATACTATGTTTGGAATTTGGAATATTAAAATAAATTATTAAAATATTTAAAATATATTTTAATAATTAATTATTATTACCTAACAACAATCGCCTACACTAACATTTGACACTAACCCAATACAAATAACCCTCTCACACAGATACACAGTGATTTTAAATTTATAACACCTCTCTGTTGGCGTCGGGGGTTAAAAGCTAATTAATGAACGGTTAATTTGCCATAAATTAATTTTAAAAAACCCAGGTACCTTCCTATCTTATTTGCACCCAGTTAGTGCTAGCGTATTTTCCATCGAAGTGTTATTCTGAAACAGTTTCAAAACTGAAGTTCTGGGAGGATTCGGTTCGGTCGGCCATCGATCGGCTGGATTACGCGCATTACACGTGTCGGGGCGATACCGAGTGGAAGCGAGGCACGCACGTAAATTCACCAGCCTGCATAATGTGCGGGACTATTCTGGGAAGGCCTCTACAGCTGGCGTTGTTTTACAAAGTGCACCCACAGGCTTTGCATGTCAATGCAGCGTAAGATTCTGCTTATGTCTGTAGTTATGATTTATAACAGTCATGCTGTCGCGTAATATTGCACTAAATTATCATGTAAATACTTACAGAAATTATTGGTATAAAACAATTTATAATATAATGTGCATATTTTTTTTTATTCTTTAATGACTTTAGTTTGACAACATTTCACCCTCTCATATTGGTCAAGGCATTACTGGTATTACAATACAAAGGACAGGTCAGGTGTTTTTTTACAAATTCTAACTAATAGTTTAATAATGTAATGGAATCCAATATGCGACTTGCTCATGGAAGTACGAAGTCATTTCGGTAAGGTTTTTATATATCGATGCTATAGAATAACCCTGCGCAGGATGTATTGGCCGCCGATACGTAGAAAGTATGCATTTTGCCTATAAGTATTGTGCAGCTTGCATGCTAAACTGTGCATTTTTAATGTAAAACAAATTGTAAAAGGCCGATAACACACGGAAAATTGTCTATTTACTACTGGATCATAATATGAGGGAAGATTGTAATGCAAGATCGCCGCGACGATGATTTTAAATGTCATATCTCTTACACAAAATGACAGTAGCGCATTTACAGGACGTAATGATGCTCGCCAGGTCTATGTTAGGTTGATGGAGAATAAAAACGCAAAAACTCAAAACTCAAATCAATTGTTGCAAATAGGCAATTTTTTTCGGTCGTAGAACTGACAACCGATGGGGAAGAAAGGTTCTGGAGCGGCGACCACGAACCGGAAAACGCAGCGTAGGTCGCCGATCTAGTGAAAGCCGAGGGGAGCCGATGGATGTATGAGACAAGCAGCCGCTCAAAGTGACGCTCTCTTGGAAGGCCTATGTTCCGCAGTGGAAGTCTTCAGGCTGTTAATGATGACGATGAGGCTGTTTTCAGCACTTTTGCAATATTACTCTATAAAACCTTCTGTGTTATGCATTCATTGCACAACACAGTGCCACCCGTCTTCAGAAAGGGCCAGAGTAATTTACAAGGCAGACCCTGCACCATTCATTACTTAATAAGTTGAAACCGTATAAGTAATTATTCCACAGTTTAAATTCCTGTTAAACACGAAGTCTCGCCTGTCTTAAAATTCTCAAGAGATCATAAAATAACAAGTTTTTAAAATATTCATCAAGTTTCGTGCAGTAGGTACCTAATTATTTAGTTTACTTCGAGTGGGTGGCGTAGAGACAAGCGGTGGCAAGCTGAGCAAACTTGCCAAGTTGCGGTGACGGATGCATTATGCATGGTTCGGTGTTTAGTCGGTGGTGCTGTCTGAAAATTATGTAATGCACGCATACAGCCACTGAAAGCACGTCAAAGCAAAACTTGTAAGTTTAATTAAATAAAGTTTATACGTTGTTCATTGGTAATTTTGTAAAATTTTTGGATTTTCATTAAAAAGTGAATTTCGAGACATTAGATTTTCTTTCAAAAGAGGATTTTGAGACTTAGATTTTCTTTAAATTAATCCCGTTTTCGCAATTAAATATACCTCTATGACGTACTCACTGCAATTCGTTAAAATGTGGTTTGGGTACATCCTAGAGAAGCGCGATCTTAGTGTCTAAGTTTAGTGCAGACGAACATTAGTCTCAGATTCCATAACCATCAACGTCTCTACAGAGGTATTAGGCGATAGTGATATCTGTTATTATGGATGTTGCTGAAGGAAAATAAGTAAGTTTACTTCAAAAATAACAACTTATGCCTACTGTCACTACTGTTTATTTTCATACTTTTTTTCAATATTTGGATTGGTTTGGTATCGTATTACAAAGAAACTCCTTTGAAAAATATAGATAATATAAAAGAAAACTTTCTATCTATCAAACATTTCAATCCTTTCAGCCTTTTAGGGAGAACCTAATCCTATTTCAAATAATCCCACTTCATAAGCTCAAAGTTTTTCATTGTATACTTAAACCTTAGATTATTAAAATATTTTTAGCCCCGCTCAGAAAGTCTCGACTCGTCAGGATAACAATGTTATTCAAAACGACATTAAATCTTTAAACTGAAGAGAATATTCTTTGTCTGGAACCCGTGATGTTTGCAAGACACACAAGACGCGCACTTTGTGTGCATTATAGTAATGGAGGGTGCAGACTGCAGAGTATCACTAGACGTATGTACAAAAGGCCACTAGAATGAATAGCACACGTATATGTACGCCTTGCTTGTTGTTTATTGTAATGGAAAAATATATAGGAGTAATCATCATCATAATCAACAATATCAAGAGGTCCACTACTGAACATGGACCTCTCGCACAGAGCGTTACTTTCAGCGGCTCCTTGCCTCCTGCAACGGCTTTTCGCGGTTCCACCAGATCGTCGCTCCACCTAGTGGGGGGCCTATGCTGCGTCTACTCGAGAACCTTTCTTCCCCATTGGTTGTCAGTTCTACGAGCGATGTGGCCTGCTCGTTGCCATTTCTACTTGGTAATTATAAGAGCTAGAATAATAATAATAATAGGTGGCGTTTATAGGCCGGCGTTACATAAATATACAAATTGCATAACGAAATGCAAGTATGCAAATGCCACTTAACTGGGTAATTAGATGTTTTATGTTCTTATTAGTTAATTGACTATTTTGAAAAGTGATATTACAAAAGATAGGAAAAGTGAGTATACATACCTCAATAAATATTAGGAAATAGTGTCATGAGCTCATGAGTAAAATAGTAGTAAAATATACCTACTTTTGTGAATGTACCTATACAATGTACCGTGACGAGTTTAATTTCTGTGCCGAGTAAAGCTGTAGCCGGGAAAATGTAACTGTGGATGAAACCGCAGGGGTCTTTAGTCTTGTAATAAACAAAGGATCAAAGTAAACGCACTTTTATTTCCAGTAATTACCAAATTTACATAGTTTAGACGAAGTTAGGATTCTTGGAAAACTTTTTGACCTTTACCTATTAGCCAAGCCTCCAGGTTAGACAGCGAAATTAAGACCTAATTTAAATGAAATAAAAGTAGGTGTAGGTGTAGGTACCTACCTAATTGAAAACTTGAAAGCAATATTAGAAAACTTTGTTCTCATTACGCCAATTTTCTTCAAAGGAATATTTTTAAGTAGGTATGAAGGATTTCTTCTCGAATTTGCTTAAGTAACTCGTGCATCATTGATGAATATTATTTTGAGTTAAGTATTAAATTAGGTAGCAGTAGTCCAGTAATAGTAGAATGGCTACTTATGAAATAGATTAGGTGCATGTTTAATAAGTAAAAAAAAGGTTGATGTCCCCATTTTACCACCGGACATCAAGACGCACGGAAACACGGCATCCGTATATGGTAGAGATTCCTCGAATACGTACAAAGCGGTTTGATTCTTCGTTTATAATTCGGACAGCGTCATTGTTTCCTGACAAATATAATCTGGGAGTCTTTAAGGCTAGAGTGAACCGGTATCTTCTAGGCAAGCATGCTCCATCGTCGACCGCGTCATCACTTACCATCAGGTGAGACCGTGGTCAAATGTTAGCCTATCGATGATAAAAAAAAAAAAAAATGTTTTTATTTTTGGGTTTTTCTTTTCTGCGATGCCGATGTGCTTACAAATTTGCTATTTATTTATTTATTTATTTTCGAAGACTATCGACTATTATAAACTAAAGTAAACACTGAATTTAAATAACAAAAAAGTCATTAAGAAGTCCTCACATTTAGAAATAAAATGAATACAAAATTACTATACCTGGTAGATATACACTATTTATACTATATAACTATATAATTGTAAGAAAATATATCAATATATATATACTGCTTTTATAAATAAGATACGAGTAACAAGAAAAAAAAAAACTACACATTTAATAGACGCGTATATAGGTACCTACATTTACACACATTCAACGAATCACTACGATGACGAATACAAACGAACCAGCCTGCCTGCCACCAACCGCGCAGGCCTCACCTGCCCGTACACTCACTGACTACCTACCTTCTAATTATGTAAACTGAACGTACAACTAACAATTTCATTTAATAGTATCATATTCGCTCACTCCCACCTACACAGTATCCGAACAATATCAATATTATCAACTATTGGTATAGTAGCTAACAATGCTATTTGTATTATAATGTACATATGTTATGTAATATTAATCATTGATTTAATTTACTTATCTACGGCTTACGGCAACGCTTACTATGTACTACGCCTTCCAAGGAAGCGCTCACACAGTTTCCTTCTTAGTGCTGGTATGCTAGTGTGAAATATGTCTATATCATTATCCTTACATAATTTGTTAAATGCCTTAGAAACACGGTAAACAAAGCTATTCTGACGGTAGTTAGTTGAGACCAGTGGAACAGTATTTTTTCTAAAAATAGTCACACAACATTAGAGCGTATTTGGTTTCATTCTAATCTAACAACTCAGACTAAGAATAGCAGAAAAATAATTTAAAACATCATAAATTAAAATAATCATAATCCAATAATACAAAGTCAGTAGATTCACGTTGAAAATACATCCAATTACGTACAGACAGGTAGAAAAACCCGCAGTTGCGTGACAAGGATCGCACGAACCTAGTGGAGGGTGACCCGGAAACCTCCGTGTGCGCGGGCGCAGGCCAAGTTATAAGCGAACATCTTTCTTTTCAACTGATTTAAGAAATATAAAACACAGAAGGAGCTCAATTCGGTTGAATTCGTTAAAACAGTTTTGTCTCAGAACTGCGTCATTTTAAAACCTATTTGCGGTGGCTGAGAGTCATGACTAATTAAATTAAGAATTACCACAATGTAAGCTAGACTGATACGGATAACTACCCCCAGGCGGTGGTAGATGGGAATATCCTTATCAGTATGTCACGTTGGGACGGGAATAATATCTTCTGTCCCTATCAAATACATAAGAGGTAAGTTCATGATACAAATTGTTTTCTTACAAATATTGTTTCATGGTTACCTACTTCCAAAGACTTGAAAGACCCCACAAGTAATTTAAAAATATTAATAAGTATTGACGCCCAACGATCACATACCGGTACACATGTTCGCACACAGAAATACAATGACTGGGCCTTTTAGGCAGGCTATTTTTAAATTAGAAATAGGTTCTGCTTTTCTTTTGTACTTGCTTAGAATAAGTTATTGTCGTTGTTTGTCACTGTGTACAGGTTGTACAAATAAAGCATTTTCTTTCTTTCTTTCTTTGTCTTACATACATACATAGATCCTGGACCCTAACTAAGATTGCCTGTAAGGGACCCAGGAACTACACGAGGATCATGGTCCCACAACACCCAGACTAGAACAAATATTTGCGCTTTTTTAATTTCTCCAAAAGCTTTTGCGTTATTGTCTATGTATAAAAATGTTTGTCTGTCTGTATATGATATTTGTAACATCCAAAAAGCTAGTATCTCATGCTCTACATATCACGGTAGAGTAGTGCAGCGCATCCGTGGGAACACTTTCACTCGCACAGAACTCACGTTAACGTTCCAACTTACGCTTCTATAGGCAATATTTATGGCTTTTAAAATATTAAAGTTAATTTAATCGTAGGAAATTCATTCATTAAACTTTTATGACCGACTCCGAAAGCAGGAGGTCATTTTTTATTTTAATGTTTAACTTTCCACGGGTGAAGTCAAAAGTGGCTTAATGAAAATACATTTTTGTTTCGCAGACAAATTTAAGTGGTCCTGTATTATTTTAGTACTTATTTGAAAGAAAAAATCAACCTGCTCGTTAAAGAAAATCGATTAAAAGTGAGGGTTTTCAAAATTATCATTAATTTAAAATTTATTCCATTCCATAATTTTATAATCCCGTCTCGCCATAGAATCGGTTTCGCATGTTGTTTACGTAATATTGGGTAAATAACAAATTCAAATAGAAAAACCAAATGCTTCTAGGTGACATACGCAGACAGGCACGCATGTTTTTCATAAATTCTTAGATTTTAACGAATGAAAATCTTTTCATTTCATAATCATTTCCGATTGAGACTGAGACCGAACAACTGAACGAATGTGAATTGAATGAACAATTTCCCCCTTTATGATCGACTCAGAGTGATAACCCCTGAGAAGCTCTAGTGACCTACTTAAATACAAGCTTAGAATAAGTACCTAATAGATACAATTCTAAGACTAAGTACTTATAA
The DNA here is from genome assembly GCA_963580505.1 of Ennomos erosarius. NCBI lineage: Eukaryota > Metazoa > Arthropoda > Insecta > Lepidoptera > Geometridae > Ennomos > Ennomos erosarius. The sequence continues at coordinate 14,454,742 of OY756988.1, forward strand.
GTTATTAAATCCGCTTTAAAGCAACATAAGTACTTATAATAGGTATGTACTTGTACCTGCTATACAAAAGTATTAAAGAAAGAAAATAACATTTATTCAGGACATCACACAACATTACATTATAGGAAATATACTAAAAACTACACTAGAGAAATAGAAGATAAAAAATATAACGTATTAACTATAACGTCTGCTCGTATTTTGGTCGGTTTGTCATTGCTTTACAAATAATGAATAGTTTTTAATCATCATTTGTCCATCTTGACACTCAAAACAGTTTTAGATTTTACTACAGGCATAGAGATAACTACGTAAATTATATATCAACATCGAATTCACGACATTATCGCACCTATTTGTATTGAAAATGTGCACCATTTTATCGAAGTTGAAGATTAGTGTGAATATATAACGGTACAGTTCTGAAACCTCTGCAGTTCGTTGCTATGCTACTTCCAAGGCGATCAACAACCAAAACTACATTAGCCTACAACTTTACATAGATAAATTATCAGCTCCTTACACGTAGACTAATCCAATACAGTTTGTAAGATTTTGTCACAGCACACTCAATAGTTTGTTAGTAAAAGTAGATCGCATGACACAGTGAAGAAAAGAGTTAGCAAAGTCGGATCTCGTCTTGCACAACCGGTCGACGAACCGCGTGAAGGCTCGCTAAATGTCATGAGAAGCTCGGAGCAATCTCCACAGCGCTTCTGTGCGATTTTTTTGTAATCTAGTGATACTTAAGTTTCGGTTTGATGTTGCGATTGATGTGGAATTTGGTAAATTGCGGCTGTTTTATTATTATTGCCCAATCTGTCTAAGGTTTGTTTGTGGTTATGATGCGCTGGCTGTTCGCTGTGAAACAAATGTTGCAATGTTTTATGAGATCATTGATATGAAATTTCGTTTCATGCTTTGTGAAAGCTTTCGTAAGTTTGATACTTCATCAATCATGATCACTTTTTGACTTGTGGTTTGAATATAAGTTGAGAACCTAGTGGAAGAAAATACCCTTCCACCATACTAGTTTCTAGAACTACTATGGTCTCGTCACGATGTTTTCTTTGGTCGGAAGCTCAAGCTGGACTCAAGCCCGTGACCTACAAATCGTAAGTTGACCTCACTACCAACTGAGCTGTACATAGTTTGAAATCAATTCCGGGAAATATTGTTTTGGTAACTAGACCAGCCAATAAGATTTTTTGATTATAAATATCGTTCGCTCTACAAACAATAATTTCTGTACAAAACTAACATGTTTTTACATACTCAGATATTTTTTCGTAGTTCACAAATCAAGTAGCATGTGTCCTTACAATAACTGCCGAAGTATTGTTACATCCAATTTCTCCACTCCTCCCCGACACGTACAGCTTTTTATCACACGAACCATTTACAACTCCTTTTATCTACCTGTCAGCAATACTGCCAACTCTGGGGAATGAACGGTGCAGCTTCCTTTTACTGCCAACATAAAGAACATAAAAAGGACAAGCAAGCCGTTTTTGAAAGTTTGCTAATCGCCCCTTGGAGCTTCATTCCTAACGCTCGTAAATCAAAGTTTCTGTGTACCCGCTGTTTTAAATACTAACGTAATTCATGAGTTCTTTAAAGTTGGTTAGGGACATATTTGGACTTTCAGAAGAGGCTTCTGGGATATGACAACAAATTAAGATTTAGCTTATTATTCCTAACACTTATTTCGATATAGTTACTAAAACTAAAATGTGTCTTGCCATAACTTTGAGCATTACCTCGAGAACTTTATCCAACAAGATAAATAAAGACCCGTATTTGTTAACTGCAAATAGCTCATGTTGACTCTGTTACAGTCTTAATTACCTGTCTCGTAAGGGACAACAAACATAGCGATGGAACACAAGGATCAAAACCTTTGAATTAAATCCGGAAATCATAAGTTACGGGGATTAAAAGCGAGAACATACCGATTTAACTAACTTTCGAAATTGCTTAGTAGATCTTCCAAGCTGTCTTCAAAACGTCCACAGTTCTAACACCTATTACAATACTCTACTCGTAATAACTATTCTACCATCCAGCGTAGAATTGCCCATTACAGCATCTGCAAATACTACCGACCGACTAGTTCGCGCCTCGATTGCGGGTTGCGGGACTTGCGGGCCACGAGCTGCGAAGCTCTTAGCGGATTTGCCTTGCGGTTCCAGTTCAGCCAATTTCCATTACTAATTGACTAAATAAATAACGGTCTTTTGTGGTGATTTATAGTTTTTCCTGACTGGTGTCTCTTTCTATGTGTCGCTCTTGCTGCAATGAAAGCGGCTCATGGCCCTTGTATGCAATGAACACGGCATATTTGGCAAGCGATGCACATTTTGGCGCCCAACGTGGGGCGGACGGTCCCAAATGTCTCTATTCGAAACTGTAGCATTGTAGGTATTCTGTGTGTTCGTAGGGTACTTGTCTAAACAATTGTATTTGAATAGCAGGTTGTTTAGTTAGTAAGTCGTGTTAAGCTTGTTTAGAGTGTTGATAACTACGGTTACTGCAGCAGTAAGATCTTTGTTTCTATTCAAATACTTATGCTGTAAAGTTAGTCTTTCCATATGTATGCATGCACATTAAACTTAGAAGATCTTGTGAAAACTAATGTTTCTGCTTATCCAACTAGTTCATCTACTTGATCACTTTACCTACGTATTATTTTATAAATTCGTCTGTTTCACTCAGATTAATACTGCGCCTTCAGCCCCACTTATCATTTCATAATACAGACAAAGACAGTGATTGTTACGTGCTCAATAAACATAGCGGCTCCAGGGATAACCAAACAATCCAAATGAAACGCGCACAATCCCTCCCGGCCCGACGTAATGCGTCCCTAACAAATACCCGATTTCAATGGACTATCTATTAAAAGGTTGAATTGAAAACCTACTAAACCCTTAAAGGGCTGGCGTATTATGGATTAGGTAAACCTTCGCGACCTGCCCGACTGCAAAGTAATAAGAAAATCGCGCGAGTCGTACGTCTAATAGTTTCCCGGGATTATTTGATTTAGGTTACTCGAATTAGTCTAAAAATACAAACTAGAGCATAATTAAAAACTCCATAGGTACTTTATTAAAGAGTTGGATCAACCATACCAAGCCAGTGACTTCAAGAAGTATATGTTGACTAGAGTAGATTGAATACTAAAATAATTTTCTGACAATAAAATAAGAGAAAGAAATTAGATTTATTGAAAGTTCCAACTAACAAGAGTGAACTACGAAGTATTAATGAGAAGACAACAATTATCTGTAGGTGGAACGTACATTAAACTAATGCACACAGTCAGATTAAACTTTGTATAAAGTGAAGCTTATGCCTACTAAATGTCAGATGAGTCGACATAGTGAAATGTAAGGCGAAACGTGTTTTCGTCTAGCGTTCATTTTAAATGCAAGTGACGTTGTGTCTGACTGTCTGAAAGGCGTATTTTTACGGTAGTCGCGTAGTCGTGCGACTCATTCGCGTCGGTCGCGTAGGTATCCTTAAAAACTTTAACGTTTTCCGAAGGAAGAACGAATGCCTGTGACGTTTCCATTAAATCCCGTCCTTTATGCGGATCCGCGGTGATCGCCTTTTGTACTCGACCCGCGACTTGTCCGTAATTGCTATTGATGGTCTTGAGTGGTTTTAATTTATGGAAGTAGTGAAATAACTGATGTCACACCTTATTATTTGAAGAAAAAAAAATTACAGGTACATATAAACTCATTAACGGTTGAGGAAGGTAGAATATTTTCGATTGTCTCTGAGTTTATGTCATCTGATTTTGATCGTTCGCTCCGACACAATAAAAACATACAAATATAATAAATCTTTCATCGTCAAACCACTTTTAGATTTTGTACATCCAAATGGTAATAATTTATTTAGGTGATTCCGGGGAATTCGCGAAGTCGCTATTAAAATCGGCACAGTCCATTGTTAATCGCTAATAGGGAGCTTTCCTTTGTCTTATTAAGATGACGACTCGATTGAATTAAGTTAATCTCTGAACCATTTAAAACCGACGCTAAGCATTTTAAACTCAAGATACTGACTTAAAGTGCCACCTACATAATTGGACTTTAGTCAATTAAATAAAAGATTTCATAAGCGCAAAAGCTTCCCAAAAACTTTCCCAGGCGCTCGTCCGAATCCAGTTTTACATAAAAACAAAATGTCAAAAGCCTCTGCATTACACCCAAAACAGCATTGATATTAAAATGCACGCTTACATCAGCGCCCGTAGTAATTACCCTTCAAATTGACCACGCGGGCCGCTACAGCAGCTGGTATTACAGTGCCTACTGCCTACTAAATTATTCTGTGGTGCCACCGGTGCCAGTCGGTGCCTTGCGCGCGCGCCTGCTTGTCTCCTTTTCTCGGCTGTCTCGCTCGCACACACGTGATCAGGGTGACGATCTAACCTTGATTTTACTCGTCTGTTTATTTTGATTACAATATAAAATTTGCTGATGAGGATTTCTTGACATTTTTGATTCTTGGAAGCTTTGCTGTTAACAGAATAAGTGCAAGTGTTTGTTTTAGATATGATAATTCCTAGACTACCTGCCTACCTACCTAGCTAAGTAGCTTATATCATATTCGTCGCAGGATTTTTTAATTTATCTTTTGCAAGATGTAGTATTGTTTTTTTCAGAAGTTTTCTATTATTATTAATTTGTCTATTTTTTGAGACAGCTATGTTTGGTGTTTCCCTGCGAGATAAGATCCGATGAGGAGATCCGCAGGAGAACTAAAGTGACCGATATAGCTCTCTAAGCAAGATGAAATGGCGATGGGCAGGCCACATCGCTCGTAGAACTGACAACCGATGGGAAAGAAAGGTTCTCGAGTGGCGACCACGAACCGGAAGGTGCAGCGTAGGCAGTCCCCCCACTCGGTGGCCCGACGATCTGATGAAAACCGCGGGGAGCCGATGGATGCAGGAAGCGAGTGGCTGCTCAAGGTGGCGCTCTTTGGGGGAGGCTTATGTTTATTATTGGACTTCTTCGGGCTGTTAATGATGATGATGATGATGATGAGATCTTTCTGCAAGAGTAAAGTTATATTGTATGAGATAAACTTTTTATACAAAAAATAACTCCATTAACTTGAATACTATTTCTTTCCAGGTAATCGTCAATACCAGTAGTATGGGACCCTTCATTTTACTAACTGTGTAAGATATAAAGTTGTTTTAAAACTCTTTTATTGCTGACGTTAGTCGGAAAATATGTGCTCACTGAGTTTTGAATATATTTTACAACTCTGTGATTATATTTAAATGAAAACAAGGAAAGAAATGGAAAAGCAAGAAAAAAAGGCTTCTTGCAAAAATCAACAGCAGAAGAAGAAAATAGGTAAGTATAGGTAGGAGGTAAAAGAAAAGCGTAAACGTAACGTAAACGTAACGTTGGCTAACGTAGTGTAGGACCCCGACTAGGTGGAGCGACGACTTGCACCGACTGGCTGGCAGTAATTGGATGAGAAGAGCCGAAGACCGGGGTCAATGGCGTATCTTGGGAGAGGCCTATGTCCAGCAGTGGACTATTGCAGGCTGATGATGATGATGATGATGTGCGTCCGACATCTCTTCGTTTTAGAGGATTGGTTATTTTTCTACCTTTGTGGCGCAAAATGTCACTAGGTACAAGCTTAGCGGTAACGGTGGTGTCGGAGGAGTTCTTTGACACAGTTTCCAAGCTAATTAGATCAAGTACCCCGACCACCGTCTTTCCGAAATTTTACGGCGCGGCGTTAATCCGCATGAATAATAATTATGAATTTTTTAACGCCAGAGATTATCTGTGACGAATTAGCGGAAAGACTCCCCAAGATGGATTTACATATATTTGCATTTGTTACAAGGATGCCCCTTGAGACGGGTGTTTTGCTTGGAATAGCCGCGATATCTGAACAATAAGGAGCCTTATTTGTTGGAATTATTCCGTGGGACTAATAAAAGTGGTTGAATAGACATTTTTGTTATATTACACAATGGCATTCAGTATATTCATTCATAAATGTAATAATACAGAAAGTGATGTTGCTAGTTTGTGACGATTATAGCTAATGGGGCCGTTACTGATCTTATTATCTCTTAACGGTATACCAACAAATATTGCTGCAGCTATATACAGTAATTTAAAAGGATAGAAATTGCCCCATGTCCTTCGTCAGGGTTCAAACTATATCCATACAAAATCAGCCGTTCAACCGAGTAGTAGTAGAACGTCTAAATATGATTTGGAAATAACGCGTAGGTCATGTTAATGATTAAAACGATGAGCCAACGTGTAAGAACTCAATTTTCGTGTGCTTATTTCGCAGACAGCGTCGAGCGTGATAGACTTGTGTGGTCTCGAATTGCTATATAGCCTAAGTCATTGAGATATATATGATTCATATCAGAACGTAAAATACACAAAATATAAATAAAATGGATCCCTCCAAGCCATCATTAAAATTACAGAAGAAATTGTAGCTAGAGCCCTTTGCCCTAGTACGTATACTACACACTCCCTTAGAAACCGATCTAAAAACCTCCAAATGGGTCTGATTGAACCCCACTTAGGTAAGGGTCCAGAGCCAGGTCCCAGGCTAACGGAAGTGGGTCGGAATAAAAACCGTTAACGGAATGTTCAGTGAACTTTCAATTCCGCGGGTTCCGGTAAATATTTGATATGTCCCGCCGACCAAACGTAAATATATGGGTACGCGTGGTGGGGACGAAGGGCTGAAGCCAAGAGTTAAAGGCGGGATTACGATTTATTAAGCTAAAATTCATTACCATCTAATCTATATTATTTTTTTTTTTTTTTTTTTTATTATTTGGTTTGTAAGTGTGTGACTAGAGTACGGGTCGACCGATTTGGCTATTTTGTTTTTAAAATGTTTATAATAGTCCTAATTTTATGATAAAATCACGCAATTCTCCTTACAGTTCAACCTATATCTACTGCACTGTTTAGGCGAGCCGATGTTGGTTGTTCATCAGTGGGATGAGGATCCCTCGAAATCGTTACAAACGTATGGCTTGCACCGCATCCTCTAACCGCTAGCTAACGAATCGCTGACGACCATCGTTTGCGACACAGACGCGTTAATTACGAGCTACCCACACCGTGGACTTAAGCGAGGGAAGGGAAGGATATTAATTAAACTGAAAATTAAATTAAATAGACCACTTACAAAAGCAAACCAGCAAGTGAAGCTATGTTAACGGTAGCTTTTTTCAGGTTAGGAAGTAGAAATCATGTCATTGAATATCAACAGCAAAACAGACTTTTACTATTCATGTAATCGTTTTTTTTAGTAAAAATATCGTCTTTTTGAAAAAAATGATGATGCTAACTTTTTGGATAGCTTATGAAAAGAGGAAATTTTGATAATAATTTTAGTTTCGGTCACAGATTACAGAAAAAACAATGTTTTCTTAAAGTGCAATTATGTACCTTGTGACACAAGGCACCCAATGTACACAAGGTACACAAGGCTGTGTACATTTTTAAAAAGTGGCTGAAGTTTTGTTTTGAGATTATTTTTTTATTTAGTTTTCTATCAAAATGTGTGACTTAATATGAGCACAAAATCAATAAATATTACAGATACAGAATATCGATACAGACGATGAATATCTTCTTTCTAAATTCAGCGTTTGTTTAGAATTTAGGGGCTGTTCCCAGCACATGATATGCCAGCCCGTAACTTATTCTTTGTTTGTTTAAAACCTGTTAAGGCGAAAACTAACAAAAATGAATGAATTTTCCATCTGATATTTGGAAATATTAGTGATCCTTGTCGTTATTTCTTTTAATATTCTGAAAAGCTTTGAAACCTCACGGTCTTCTCGACTAATTTCACAAATTGTTCATATCGCTGAGATAAAAGGGGGCTGTGAAAAGGTCTGAAAGGATATTTCTGTATTTTTTCATAAAATCAGCCGTTTGATTTGTGTCAGTCTGGATGAGAGTGATTTTATTTTTATACCCAAACAAAAACCTTTTATCCCTAATATCGACAGTGCTCGGTCTGATGGCAATAGATTGTTTACCGTTTCACATTTTTATAGGGATTTTTTTTAATCATTTGCTGGTATGTATTATACGGAAATGGTATTTTCAGCAGTTGGATTCCTCAGATTTCTTTCATTCGAATTATTTTATTATCTTGGAGATTATTTTGTTATCAATGAATTGAATAGTTTAGCGTTTGACGCTATCTCACCCACAGAGCTATTAAACAAATGACGCTTCGTAGTTAGCGTTTTTTTTTTGCTTTGTGATCTCACCTGATTGTAAATGGTCGAAGGTGTAGCATGCTTGTTTAGTAAATACCTATTCTCTCTAGTACTTACCATTCCATCTCCACATCTACATAGTAGGTAATGTAGGGTTTGTAGAATAAGCCATCTCTCCGTGCCTATACATCTTCTAAAAGGATAGGGTACTCTCACAACGTATCCTTGGTGAGTACATACTTATTATAATAATATGGATCAGAGCCGAGGATCCGGAAATTAAATCAATTGTCGAGTGCACCGCCGGTTCGTTCACAATCGTCTAGACTAGAATTTTTAATATACTTGATATTCAAAAATAACCGACCAAGAGTCTGGCTCGCGCACGAAGGGTTCCGTACCATTATCTATAATAACATGAAAAAAAAATCACGTTTGTTGTATGGGAGCCCCTTAATTATTTATTTTATTCTGTTTTTAGTATTTGTTGTTATAGCGGCAACAGAACATCATCACATCATACATCACCTGTGAAAATTTCAACTGTCTGACTATGACGCTTTATGAGATACAGCCTGGTGACAGACGGACAGACAGACAGGCAGATGGACAGCGGAGCCTTAGTAATAACTTAATAAGGTGGGCTTTACCCTTTGGGTACGGAACCCTAAATAATGTGAGCAAAATGCCTACCTCCACCGTGTTCATTTCGATTGTAGTTAATTACCACGTAGTAAATTGCTTTGCTCAATTAGCGAGTTGCTCTCTCATCAAACCCTGTGGCAAATTAATCATAGTATTAAAATCTGGCCTTGTAGCTTCAGGACTACATGACTTGAATATTTCCAAGTTATTGATGAAGGGAGTTAACTAGAATGACTGAGCTACGTAATTGGCAATTTTTTCTGATTTTGTACTAAATTACTTTTTCTCTAAATTGTAGTCCATAATTTTACACACGGTTTATTTGACATTCAGTAGATAATAATGAAATGATAGTAATTTTTCATCCGTAGATTTAAATTACTTGAAACTATAAAGATGTGCGAAGAGCATAGGACCATTTTACCTGAAATACCTTCATAGACGATTTCTTTTCCTTTCCCAAAGGCCGTGCCGACGTTCTCGAAACTGTCAGTCACAATCGAACCGACAAATTTGACAAATCCATGCAAGTGCCATTCTCGACCCCAATCTAAGGCGTTCATCACAACGTCCGAGGAAAACATTCCTCTTAATCTTAAACCTAATAATGAGTGCTGTGTGTGCAAAGTCACCGCATCTATGAATGCGCTTCATTCAAATCTAAAACTCCCGAGAACAGAACCTCGGTTGTAAACACTCATAAACTGTGTCACAATTGCCTAAGACCTGGTCACTAAGCTCAAGCTTGCAAGCTGCCCGGGTCATGCCGCATATGCAAGCAAGGACACAACTCCCTCTTGCATATGTCGCAGTCTAAGCCTACTCCTACAACCGTAGCTATGTCCGCATTGTCGTCGCAAGAAGTTTTGCTTTATACCGCCAAGGTGCGCCTATCTAACCCCCAGACTAATGAAACAGTCACTATTAAAGCCTAGACTAGACAGCGGGAGTCAAAACTTTACAGTCTGTTAAGGAGCCAGGAGTCAAAATACTTTTTTCATTTTCATCACACAAAGATTTCTAAAGAATTACAAAAGCGCCGAAAGTACCTCTAAGTACCCCAAGCAATACCGGAAAAAGGCGATAGGAGGGCGAGATAGAATATTTATTGAATGAGACCGTCCCTTCTGAAGGGAGGTTATTAAATAACTCTCACAATCAGGGAATCATCCCCTTTGCGTAATGGCATCTTTAGTGGCGATTGTAGGGTGACCATGACCATGTGGGGATGTTTTTTAATATTATGTGGGTTTTTATCATGTGATCACGGGTTTACTTGACTTGTTTCATTTTAGTATTACTGCTTAGGTATGCATAGAGTTAGCCGCCTAATCTATTGATCTCAACGGATTTCACTTTTCATTTATTTATTTATTTATGAATTGTATTGAACGAATTATATTGAACGTCTCGAAATAATTTCCTGAGCCATGGATAATACCTGTTAATTAATGGATTAACAGGCTAATTAATGATGGTTAGGTTTAGTTTATTATTCGGCTTAGGATTGAGTTGAATTGAGACGGAAATGGATAGTTTGCGGGATGACAGTCATCAAAACTCTTTTACATTCAACACTGTCGATTAGACATCATTTACTGGTCGATTATTTACGTTTTTAATTAGAAATTCGTATAAACAAAGATATTTTTCCTTTTAAATATATAGTACCCAGTGTCACAGAAAGTAGCATCAGTCAGTAATGCTCTTATGCAAGCTAAATACCCCGAGTGGACACTCCTGCCGGGAGCGATAACTGGAGAGCTTTTCTTCTCATAGGAACACAAAGCAAATTATTTATGCAATGAGAATTATATTTCGCAAACGTGTTCATTTAACTCTAAAAATAGAAGTTACGTGGTACTGCCTTAGGGGTTGAACAGCTATGTTTATTAAAAATAAAGAGGAGTATAATATCAAATGAACAGTTATTATGTCCACTGTCGAACAAAGGGCTCTTACGTTAAAGGGGGTTTGTCAAAGACTTAAAACATTTTCGCTCTCTCCCTATGTTTAATTTAATAGGTGATATATAAAAGGTGAGTCGTTCCTACCGGTTGAAGGCGTCTTGTTGATCGTAGGGTACACAAGGGACGCTTTCCCTTCTCCCGATTCTCTTCGGTTTTATTCAAGTTTTAATTTCGAAAACTTTGTAGTTTAGTCTAGTGTTGTCTTTAGCTTTTTACTTTTTTTCATTCGACTTTTACACTATTTTACTATAACAACATCGGTAATAACATCGAATCATACAAACAAAATGGTTCCCTTTACGCCGCGGTTTTTAGTCATTATCCTCTCGCATAGTTAGAAAATTGTTGTTATGATCAACCCCTTGCTTCCCTCTCTCGATCAAGAAACTGCACACCCTACAAAAATATGAGTTGTGAACATGTTTTGTGTACATGAATAATATCGTTATTCTAAGGCGCCGAGCTCTGAAAGGAAATGCTGTCTCGTGCCGGGCTCTGTAGCCTTTTAAAAGATTGGGCGCGAATCTACTTCCGTCTCCGATCGAGTTCACAATGAAGCTTTTATGGTGATTAAGGGGTTCCGATTTGTTGGGGCCTATTGGTGGAAAACACCTAAAATAATGTTTTGCAGTCCACGCCTCGTGGAAATATCACACGGTTTCACGGGATCATTCTACCACAAACCTGTAAGAACGAATTTCTTTATTTGATTTTGATACTAATTTCTGCCGATCGTAGGGCTATAAGCGGGTAATAGCCTACTGCATCTGTAGTTCCTGGTATTGCAGATTTCCACAAGCGACCATAAGCATCAACTGGATAAAAGATAAACGTTGTGTTTGTTTGGCACACACGCCTAAATGGCTGAACTGATATCGATGAAATTTTGTACACAGATGGCTTATACTACCGAATATAAGATGTGATACAGTTTATGATTATGATAGAAAATTATGAGTTTCCACGGGAAACGGCTAACTCAAGCTACAGGGGGCGCCTCTGGATAAATTAGTCTTATGCTAATAAAATAAAAATAAATAAATATTTGTGAAATTCTCACAGCGCCATCTAGCAAACTTGTAAAAGTGGTATGATTAGCCTATTTGCAATAAAACACTATAATTTGATTTGATTTAGCCCGAAACTGAGCAAAGCTTTCAATTTTGATGTCCCAGTTTATATTTCATCATCCAGTGCACTCGCACTGTCAGTGACCCCAATGGCACACTTCAGCGGATGCTTAGGCACAGAATAAATAACAGTACCTGCAAGTAGCTTAGGGTCTGAGACTGCGAGCAATTGAATTGACGGCGCATCCGGCGGCCCGTCACTTCACTACCATGGAGTAAGTTACCAGTGAAGCTTCGATATCAGTTACAAGGATTAGATAATAGTTACAACGTACATCACTCAATACCCGTACCGTAACATGCATCCAAACTTTTTATAAGGACGACCCTATATACATATAAGCTCTATGCCTTTTACATTGTAGACACCTCAAATATACTCCAATACCACCGATTGAAATTCGTCCTTGATCGAGTGTACAAAAATGAGTTTAACGACCTGTGTTTTGAAATAAATTTATGGTATCTTGTTAACTCTCGTAGCGATCGCACGTGCAATTTTGCGAGTGGATTTATTTTTTACCATGGAGGTTTGGAAACATCCAGTTTCAAGTAAGGCTCTCACAACTTGTAGGGTGTCATGGTCCCAGTCCCCCCCTTTTCGGGACAACATACCAATTCAAGGTGTTAGCCATATTTTGGGAGACTGTCATATTTTACACTTCCTCTGAATTATTTTCAAATTAAATCCAATAAACAGTTGTTTAACGACTATACCACTCCCACTGCATCATTCTGACGGAATGCCCCCGGTGATTCAGTATAAATACAGCTCCAGTTGAGTAAGACGGACATTCTGTTCTCGGCGACGCTCACGGCAAGTACTCTGAAGTATCTGTTGTATTATCTTCGTTGCTAAATTGAAAGGGTCACGTCATGAAATGACCAATTGCTGACTTATTTAATTATTCTACTTCTGAGCTGTTTATAAAGGTCACCTTGTATACTACTAAAAATAGCGTGTTTCTGGCGATAGATGGCCAGTATTATTAGTAAATTGGGTGTGTAGTCTTTGGCCACTCCACTTCATACATGCATGACGGTTGTTGTCGATGATTTAGTTAGATGAAAGTGTTATTGGAACTGTAAAACACAAGGAGATAATATGAATTTATGTGTGTTGAGTTTTGAAATGTTTTCAATGTAGTCGCCTCTTAGGTGGTTCGTTGTTACTATAGGTGGCTGGGAGTAATTAGTAAGCAGACAGAATTTGGTCATATGAAACGCAGTTCACTTAATTTTGGTCTTAGTTTTTAGGGTTCCGTATCCATAAGGTAAACAGACCGTATTACTAAGGCTCCGCTGTCAGTCCGTCTGTTGCCTATCGACCCTATAATACACTTTAAGACTTGTTTCATTATCACATCAGATAGCTATTTAACATCCTTCTTGTATAAGTCATAGTACATTTTGCGTCATCATTAAAACGTGGAAACGGAAACATAATAAAGGCGGTATAACAAAAGTCCAAAGCTATCATTTTAATACTCTAAACATAAATTGTTAATAAAACAAAACAACATTTCAGAGACCTATTCAGTAAATTAAATATACAGTCCGTTTCTTAATAGGCTTTCAAAACACGAAAAAATACTCGAGCATCAAAAATAATGAAACCAGTTTATTTCACACGTTCCAAATAAACGAACGCTTCGCAATAATGACTTCAAACATTATTAAAGCTAAGAAAAATCAAAGCTTCGCCATCACGAATACAAACATAATTATGCGAAATTTAAAAAGATTCTATGTAGGTACAGCCAGCAACGAAAAATACCATACTTAAAGTTGTTTTTTTTAAAGAAAATGTAATAATGACGTGTCTTACAGCTTGTTTCTTATTGACATTATGCGATAAATGATTGGCAGAAAATTCTTTTAGCTATAACTGTTACTTTCCATTGCAAACGGTACCGTATTAAAATATCAAATGTATTTAAGCAAAAATACTTAATTACACTTAATACTAGGTACATGAAAGTTGAAAAACCTATATTAAAATTAAATATTAAAATTCACCTCAGTATATACCCATTTTTTTGCCGACGGTACATAGGAAACAATTATTTGTAAAAATCGTTGCCGTTTGACAAGGTGGAATTTTTATTGGAAATCGACCTGAATCTATTTGTGAAGATCTCTCGCTAAATGGATTTTTGTGGGGTGGGCTTCCCGTTTGGATTTTCCAAATTCAAAAGGAGCTTAAACCTGATTTGTGGGTAGTTCAATAAATTTTCCATGTCATTCCTGCTAACTAGGGATGTTTTTAGACCAAATGTGTAGATTTCATTTACTATTTTTCATAACTCTGTTGTGAAGTACACCGTAGTTTCACCTGTTTACTAACCCTGGTAACATTTTGGATTTAAGTTTCATTGAAATATAAAAAAACCGGCCAGGTCCGCACCGAGGGTTCTGTATACGTGTACATACTTACATTTGGGGTAACACGAACAAAAACTAAACCACTGGCAAAAAACAAATTCAAAACACATTCAATTTCCCGCCAAAAACTGTTGACGGCATAAAACGTTCCAGCTTCTATTATCTTTAAAGATGTCTCAGGTCATAACGCGTAACATAAATTACCTCTGAAACTGTAGGCAAAGAATTTTAATTTTTGAAGTGTCACCGTTGAAATTACACGTCTTCCATAACTCGTGATGTGATAACGTGAGATTACATCCTTTAGGGGCAGGGGTGGACTGAGGGCATAACGAGGGGGTAAAAGTAATGCAGTCTTGGTTAGGTGGCAGGACTTCTCTGCAAAGTTTGTCTAGGTAGGTTACCACCAGATAGGCCAAGCAGTAGTTTGCAAGTAATACTGTGTTCTGGTTTGAAGGACATACATTGTTGCTAATACAATTAGTCACAAAATAAAAGTAAATAGATTAATCATGAACATTTCAAAAGGGAAAAATATTTCAATTAAATAAGTCAAAAGCTTAATCCAATTTTTATATGAAGTTGAGAAGTAATGAAATTTGAAATAAGTACAATACCTACGTAATTTTAAACATAAATAAACTTCCACTTCCACGCTAATGCTTGTTCAGCCCCCAGCTATCTCGTCCTGAATCCACCCCTGCACCTACAGGAGACGCCAAATGAAAAACCAGGCACGTCAGTGATTTACATCCCCGTTAATTTCCATATGAATATGAAAGGGCACACGAAGGGTTCCGAGCGATCACTACTCCGTGACTACCCTTGTGCGAGATGTGTGCGGTATTTGAAAGCTTAGGCTTGTTGTGATTTCCAAAAAAGGTTAAAAGAAGTGTCCAAACCCAACTTTTTTTTTTATCCGGGTTGAAAAACAATTCCAATCATGAAAAAAAAAAAGACTTTACTTTTGTTATCACACAAGTTAATGAATCGATTTTTCTCGTTTACTAAATATATAACGTGTTGTTTACCTAAATAAAATTTATTTTTGTATATTTTAATCCATATTAATTTAAGTAAATAGCGAATTAAAAAAACTTATAATATCATTTAAAACAAATAAGAAGAAGGCCTTAGTGACGGTCAATATTTAATTTAAATCCAAGAGCACGCTCTGTGATGGCTCATTTAATATTGAAAAGATAATTTATGCTTAATATTAATCACGGTAAGCACCATTAGTTAAATAAACAAACAAATTTTAAGTTATATTTGAGTACGGGCACAATTTTTTTTTATGTGAATGAATGACGGTTCGAGTTAGACGTTCACCTGATGTTAAGCGACACGGCCGCACATAACAGTTGCAGTTGCAGTTGTTGTACAATTATTGAATTTAAAAACGTTTTTTATTATGACTAAAACGGTAATAATATCATTAGAAGAAAAGTATGTGAAAAGGTGTTTCTTTATACTAGATAGGCTTACGTTTCACCACTTTTCCCCTGTAGGCCTAGCACGAATATTTACGGGCAAGTAAGTGTAACGTTAACGTAAGGCATTTAATCAGCGGCCCATACAACTGCCTTACGTTAACGTTACACTTACTTGCACGTAAAATTAAATATTCGTGATAGGTCCACTGAGTTGTTAAGCGACCATGCGGGCGACGATATAGCACGCGCGCCGCCGCCAGTAAGGAACCTTTCATTATCGTCTTGAAAACCAGACGGTCTGATTAAAACCGTTCTCTTCATCCGTTCATTGTGACGTCATAACCGATTAAAAACAATCAGTGCTCCTATTATGCTTCCTTGTTTTCTTACAACCGCAGTGGAAACTCCAAAACCCGGAATGATGACTTCACAAATCACTTCAGAATGACTTGGTTTGTTGCATGTTTTAAGAAAGAATTTCGTTGCTTTTTCCTTCTTTTTCAGAAATAATTGACCAAAGACAAAAGGAAAAATCCTATCCCCAGTTACCTCAGCTGAATCACAATGCTGACTCCTTGAAAAACACCTTTGTTTTTGTTATTAGGTATTCCTTAGCCTTAGACAATACCTTAGGAAAATAACTGATAAGATTCTCTCACCTCGAGTGTATATTATCATTATAACAAAAGCGCAACGCAATATGCTCAGATTGCTTACAGTATGGGCACTTCACACTCGCATGTTTTATATTTAACTGGACTTGCTTGACGCACCTTGATGGGCATGAGGTTAATTTAAAAGAAAACTTAAAGTAAAATACTGTTTTTATTGGTAGCTACGATGACACAATACAAAACACTTTTTGAGCAACGCAACGGCCTCTTGCATTTGTTAGCTTTATTCCGTTAATGAATTTTTAATTCTTACAAAATAAAATCAGATTCCTGCCGGGCTAACATGCGCACAGCGACAAAATTTATCTCGTGAGAGACCGTGACAAGGCTGTGGTAGCGCCGGAGTGTGTCTCACTAGTCACTCTAGCAGCGACGACAAGTTTTCTCGCGGCGCGCATGTTAGACCATCTGGTTGAGTATCGATGGATGGATTTATGTATACAAAAACTTTGCCGCTGACAAACAGTTTAAAAAGAATTTGGATTGGTTTAATTTAACAATGAAATGAAATTTGCTTATGTCATACTTAAAACATGTTATTACTCTTAAACACATTTCCAAATTTCAAAAAAATTCTAGTAATGTAATTTAAGCACAAAATACATAATAGTACTTCCGTTTCGGTCCACACATTTACAGAGAGCCCATTTTCTATTAGCAAGCGAGTTGACATACTGTTTATACATCCGCTGCGGTAACAAAGGCAACGAAGGCAATTTGTCAAGGCACTATCTCTTTGAAATACGCCGTGTTTTGAGCTTCATATACCTTCATAAAGCGTGTTCCCGTAATTACACGTCTTGCGAATGTAGACAATAAGAAACACCCTGTAAATTCTTATTACTTGCGAATCACATATTTACTCTGTGTAGATTGTAGAGTTAGCGGAATATAACCCTTATGCCATTGGGATAAGGGTCGTGGTGAGCTGCGCATTTCTTTTCATTAAGTTTAGAATGCAAATGTGGGTAGTTTATTCTTATTTATGGAGATGGTTTCCTCTTTGGTAGACGCAGAAGTATCATCTACTTGTTGGAATAAAATTGATACTAATGTTGACGGGTACGAGTGTGGATGTATCAGTGTTTGAGTGTGTTAGTAGTCCTTATATTATTATAAGTTATCTACTTATTAATATTTATGACTTTTATAGTAGTATCGCCAGCTCAGCGTAATCTACAGATTAACTTGTAAAGGAAAAATTAGAATCACGAAAACGAGTTGAACTCGTTGAAGGATGGATGGATGCGGTTATTATTCTATCACATATTTAATTATCTGTGATAACACGCGCAATTCCTTGAAAAAATGATGTACATATTGTAACTGACATTTGTAATATATTTAATAAACATTTTGTAAAACTGACATCCAATCATGACTCGCAAAAGAAATGTAATAAGTTGAACAGTGATAATAGAAATGTGAGAACAATATTTTTGAATCCTGTTGATGCTAATGAAATTTACAATATTATTATGTCTTTAAATAATAGCAAAACAAGTGGAGTTGATGATATCACCACAAGAGTACTGAAGTGTTGTGCTATGTTTATTTGTTACCCCCTTGCATATATCATTAATTTGTCTTTCTTGCAAAGAATCTTCCCAGATCAACTGAAACTGGCGATTGTCAAACCATTATTTAAGAAGGGAAATAGGTTGGACCCTAACAATTACAGACCAATAACGATAGTTCCTAGTATGTCTAAGATATTGGAGAAGGCTATGCTGGTTAGGCTAAGCAGTTTTTTTACGAAGTATGGAGTCTTACGAGAAGAACAGTACGGTTTTCGTAAAGGAAGTTCAACTTCGATGGCTTGCTTTAGTTTAATTAAGACTGTCACAGAAAGCTTAAATAATGGTACTCCAATAACTTCTCTATTTTTAGACATGAGCAAGGCTTTCGATTTTGTGAATCATGCAAACCTTTTATACAAATTAGAATTTTACGGCGTTAGAGGAAAGGCACTGAAATGGATAGCAAGTTATTTGAAAAATAGGCAACAGTATACTGAAAAAACGAGATTAAATACCAATTCAAAAAATGTCCTGTCAAGAGAAAAATTTAGGTCCGACCCACTTTTAAATGGTAGTGGTGTTCCGCAAGGCAGTATTCTTGGCCCACTGCTATTTTTGGTGTACATAAATGATCTTCCGGAAGCTACTCAACATAAATGTATATTATTTGCGGACGACACCACAGTAGTTGTAAAGTGTGACAAGAATGTAGATTCGCAGACAATGGTAAACAAAGCCCTGGTAGACGTTATCCATTGGACGAAAAATAATGATTTAACCATAAATATAAATAAAACTAAATTAATACAATTTCAATCTTATAATTCAAATCTATTACCTCTTGACATTTATTTTAATAATGAAAAAGTTGATGTAGTTGACACAATTACATTTTTAGGGATTAATATTGACAAAAATTTAAATTGGAAAATGCATGTCGATTTCGTATGTCAAAGACTTGATCGGTACGTTTTTGCCCTAAAAAAACTGAGACAGACTGTATCTATGGAAGCTGCATTAACAGCTTAC
Organism: Ennomos erosarius; assembly: GCA_963580505.1. NCBI lineage: Eukaryota > Metazoa > Arthropoda > Insecta > Lepidoptera > Geometridae > Ennomos > Ennomos erosarius. The sequence continues at coordinate 14,473,791 of OY756988.1, forward strand.
CATGGCTACGTGTCGTCTATTCTGAGCTATAGAATTATAATGTGGGGGAATTCAGTCGATATTGATAGAGTATTCAAAATTCAAAAACGATGTATTCGTGTGATGAACAAGGCCTGGTTTCAGGATAGCTGCAAACCACTATTTAAAAAATGTAACATCCTTCCTCTGCCATGCATCTACATCAAAGAAATTTTTATTTTCGTTAAAGCTAATTCACTTTTTTCCATAAACGCAGTGAAATTATTAAACGACAGAAAAGAGCCAAATTTGTTAACCTACTGCATCAACCTCCTTGTCGTAAAGATATATAAGAAAAATGTCTACAATATGTGCATATCAATATATAACTGTACACCTAATGATTTAAAAATGTTAACAGACAATTTATTCAAGAAATCTTTGTATGACTGGTTATTACAACACGCATTTTATAGTGTTAAAGAATTTCAAATGTACTGTAACAAAAATACTTTTTAATATTTGCACACTTGCATGCAAGTTGAACGCAATATGTCTACATATGTTATTTTAAGACCTTCCTTGTGAATTGTGCTTGTGTTCTCGCAAATAAATGATTGATTGATTGAACGAAGCTATGATGGTATAATATGGTGACTGAATTTCTGACTTATTAGTTCCACTCGGAAGTGGAACACTATCACACAGTCACACACTATAAACTATTATACGTTACCTCTACCACCGTGCCGTGCTATGCTTGCATGACAATGCCTTCGTTCACATGATGAACATACGCCTCTCTCATAAAACGTCACTCGACTGGACGCTTATTCATAGGGATGGTCTGCCATGATCACCATACCTTGCGCGCGGCTTGGCTGCGATCACGCAGAAGATTTTAATGTACCGAGGAGAATGCTGCTCCCCATCATCATCATCATCATCATTAACAGCCTGAAGACGTCCACTGCTGAACATAGGCCTCCCCCAGGGAGCGCCACTTAGAGCGGCTGCTCGCCTCCTGGATCCATCGGCTCCCCGCGGCTTTCACCAGGTCGTCGGTCCACCTAGTGGGGGGCCGGCTTACGCTGCGTCTTCCAGATCGTGGTCGCCACTCGAGAACCTTTCTTCCCCATCGGTTGTCAGTGGTTGTCAGTTCTACGAGCGATGTGGCCTGCCCATTGCCATTTCAACTTGCTAATCCTAAGAGCTACATCGGTCAATTTAGTTCTCCTGCGGATCTCCTCATTTCGGATCTTATCTCGCTAGGAAACACCGAGCATTGCTCTCTCCATAGCTCGTTGCGCGACTTTGAGCTTAGTAATGAGGCCAACAGTTAGAGACCACGTCTCAGTTCTATGGAACGTCTAAGTCATCACTGGCAACACACATTGATTGAAAACTTTTGTTTTTAGGCTTTGTGGTATTTTGGACGAAAAGATAGGTCGAAGCTTCCCGAACGCTGCCCAGTCGAGTTGGATTCTTCGGGCGACCTCTTTGTCGAAGTTGGACCTACCCAACTGGACAGTCTGCCCTAGATAGACGTATTTGTCGACAACTTCGAGAGTATCGTTCCCAACAATTACCGGTATAGGTGGAACATAGGCATTTGACATGATTTTCGTCTTGTCCATGTTCATCTTAAGACCAACCTGTCGGGAGACTACTGAGGTCGTTGATGCTGCTCCCCATTCCCTGGATATTCCCTTAGCCGGCTCTTACGGCACCCATGGGAAGAGGTGGGATGGTCTTACAAGCAAGCGAACCATACGGCCGCTCGATGCCACGTAAACTAATAATAAATGTCTATCCATTATCCCAAAATATTTACTCCACTGGAATCCACGTAGCAATCTAGCAATATGAGCATTTGTAAGTGTTTAGTGAGCCAGCACATGCATATGGTGATTGCTCATCGCGCCGTGCAATTACTACAATTAACGAAACGTTTGGCTGTCGATTGATTCAGTTACGTTATAGCTTTGGTCAGTCACTACATATTAGTGTTGCGAATAAATCGATTTCATCCATCGATATATCGATAAATGCTACGATTGTTTCTACCATCACATTACAATAAAATTGTGGCTTTGAATGAAATTCACTTTGAGAACGTACCGCAAAAATGTTTGTCATAACTTTGAAAATAACTAACATATTGGTAGTTTTTTTATTGTTCTTCATGTTTGTCAAAATAGATTTATTACCGATAGGTACAACTGGTTTCGCTATTTTGGTTGTGAATATTATGCAATATATTTATCCATGTCGTAACTAATTAACACGGTTTATTAACAATAAAAACAACACAAATGCAGATAAACAATTCATCGATAGACAAGACAAGCTATTCTAAAAATAGCCAAGCTATCGATAGTTTCACAACACTAATCTACGAGAGAAAAGATGACGTTGGAATATTTACAATTTTTATATGTCGCGACTACTTTAAAGTCATCGCGAGTTATAACACAGCTACTTCAATTTACATGTAGTTGCCGAATGGCGGTCAATCAAAATAATTAAAGATATTTCCAAAAGAGCCCGGATTTTCATATAAAAAGTATAAATAGCATCTAACGTAGGTATACGAGCACCGAAACAAATATGGCTTGGTTCTCTGGATTTCCTCATATATTATATGAACATTTTTGAAGGAAATCAGAATGAGCCTTCATACCATCGAACACACATACCTGCACACTCATACAAGAATCTTTACATTAACACCTTTCCCTTGCGTGAGGGTCTCCATTACTTCCCGAACAACACTAGGTAATGCTCCTAAATAGGCAATTGAATTTAATTCAATTACGTAACGCTATAGCGAAAGACAGTAAAAACTGTATGAAGGACAGTGAGCGGTTGCCTTTTACAATGATAGCTGGAGAGGGTCATCGGAAAGGTCACTTTTTAACCTTAGTTTTATCTTGTTTACAACATTTTAGAAGAAGGGTCGAAAGAGTATTATTATTACATGGTAAGCAACGCACTAGTGGGGGGCTAGTGTTACAGACGTCCATATACGGTGGCCGCTTCCATCAGGCGAGCCGTGTGCTGCCGTTTTGGCCTGAAAACGACATAAATGACACTTTTCTGTGTCATCGGCCCCGATGAACGTCGTTGTTGAAGCTGCCGCGGCCGATGACACATTTTTCCCCACCGGCATCGGTGGCGGGGCAAAGGCACAGGGGTTGATAGGACCAAGCCTTTTTTTTATATAGGGGTTTTTTATATTACTGAATAGGTCACCTCACCTGATGGACAGTGACGACGTGAGTAGTGTATTATTGGGCATTCTGGCTCAATTTCCGATTCCTCCAGGCTCATGCTTCGCCTTCCGTCTCTCCAATTGATCCAGCAATGCCCAATAATATCATGAATGAAATTTACTTGAATGAAACGGAAATCGCTCGAACGCTCAATAACTTACGACTGGTTTTTTGATTGCGTTGAAAATAGAAACTAAATCTGAGGTTTTGTGATTCCGTTCATAAAACAGAAACTTATGTAAAGTTACAAAAAAACAACAAACGTTCAAAACACCCAAACGCTCAATAACTTACGACTGTTTTTTTGATTGCGTTGAAAATAGAAACTTAATCAGAATGAGGTTTTGTGATATCGTTCATAAAACAGAAACTTATGTAAAGTTACAAAAAATAACAAACGTTCAAAACACCCAAACGCTCAATAACTTACGACTGTTTTTTTTTGATTGCGTTGAAAATAGAAACTTAATCAGAATGAGGTTTTGTGATATCGTTCATAAAACAGAAACTTATGTAAAGTTACAAAAAAATAACTAACGTTCAAAACACCCAAACGCTCAATAACTTAAGACTGTTTTTTGATTGCGTTGAAAATAGAAACTTACTCAGAATGAAGTTTTGTGATTCCGTTCATAAAACAGAAACTTATGTAAAGTTACAAAAAATAACAAACGTTCAAAACACCCAAACGCTCAATAACTTACGACTGTTTTTTTGATTGCGTTGAAAACAGAAACTTAATCAGAATGAGGTTTTGTGATATCGTTCATAAAACAGAAACTTATGTAAAGTTACAAAAAATAACTAACGTTCAAAACACCCAAACGCTCAATAACTTACGACTGTTTTTTTGATTGCGTTGAAAATAGAAACTTAATCAGAATGAGGTTTTGTGATATCGTTCATAAAACAGAAACTTATGTAAAGTTACAAAAAATAACAAACGTTCAAAACACCCAAACGCTCAATAACTTACGACTGTTTTTTTTTGATTGCGTTGAAAATAGAAACTTAATCAGAATGAGGTTTTGTGATATCGTTCATAAAACAGAAACTTATGTAAAGTTACAAAAAAATAACTAACGTTCAAAACACCCAAACGCTCAATAACTTAAGACTGTTTTTTGATTGCGTTGAAAATAGAAACTTACTCAGAATGAAGTTTTGTGATTTCGTTCATAAAACAGAAACTTATGTAAAGTTCAAAACACCGGAACGCTCAATAACTTATGGGTGTTTTTTTTTGGATTGCGTTGAAAACAAAAACTAAATCAGACTAAGGTTTTGTAATTCTGTTCATAAAACAGAAACTTATGTAAAGTTACAAAAAAATAACAAACGTTCAAAACAGAAATACAACGTTCAAAACACCCAAACATTCAATAATTTATGAGTGTTTTTTGATTGCGTTGAAAACAGAAACTAAATCAGAATGAGGTATTGTGATTACGTTCTTGGACATTTTGCTCAATCTCAATTCCTCCAGGCTCATTTTTCACCTTCCGTCTCTCCAATTAATCCAACAATGCTCAATAATATACATGAATGAAACGGAAATGCAACTTTCAAAACACCCAAATGCTCTATAACTTAAGAGTGTTTTTGATTGCGTTGAAAACAAAAACTAAATCAGACTAAGGTTTTGTGATTCAATCTTTCCGGTTGATAAAGCAATGCCTAATTACTGATTGAATTTACTTGAATGAAACAGAAATGCAACGTTCAAAACATCCGAACGCTCAATAATTTATGTTATTTTTATTTTGGTTGAATATTTAAATTAATTAAACTAACAATAGAGTAAGTGGATGTAATAAAACAATATTCTTGATTATATTATCATTATTATTTAATTAAATTACAAAGGATAACCGTTACAAATAAACATACCTTAAAATAAAAATAACTATAATTGATCATGCCCCAAGTTTTTTGAAACTTTACTTATCAGTTTTTCTGTGAGGTTGTAAACTTCATCATGAAACGGAGTGTAAACAATATGTTGCACACTTACACCCTCACAGTACGCATTAGCACTTTCATTATAGTCGTAGACTTGCAGTTTTATCATTTTTTGTCCTTTAACGAAGGATTTACTAATAATATACGATGCACTTTCCAAATTGCGCCTTTTTCTTCCTTTTCTTTCCTTAGACTTTTTTTCAGTGGCAGGTGGGGCACGTTGTTCAGCTCTTATTAGTGTTTCCACATCATTCCATGGAGGAATTTGAGCACATTGTAGAAAAAACGGGTCGGAGTCTGTTGGTGTGTCATCCATTTTTTTCTGTAAACAAAACATGAACAGTTAGTTAAATCAAAATTTATTAGCAATAAAAGAATACCACAACTAACTATAAATAACAACACTTACCAGGTTTTAAAGTATGAATTCCTGTATACGTTTGATCTTTGTAATAATAATTAACTTGTGTTGACGCGACCTTCACTCAAGTATTATCGTAGTGTAATGCGCTAAGTAGGTAAAAATGGTTTGCAACTCTGCGGTATGCGGTATGCGAGCGCTATGCAATTTGGTACGATGCACTCTGTCTCTGCCTTGCTAGTGATAATCAAGTTCGAACGTGTTATTTAATGCACTTTATGTTATTGAACTTACCTACCTACTTTATTATACCTTACTATTACAAAGATCGGTTCAAGTTATTGCATGTCTAATTACTGTAAATGGCTTGTAAGATCAAGTCTAAACTTGTTTTGTTATCAGTTGAATAGGTAGCTGTTTTATGTGATAGAAATAAAAACATGATTAGTTATGGTACTTACATAATTTATTCAATAAGTAAACACTTACATGTAGGTACATAGTTATTACTTATTTATAGTTGCTTAAACTATATTAATTATACCTACCTAAGTGATTATACTAGTGCCTTACTATTCTAAGTAAATTTATTTAACATTTTACCGAACTTAAATGTATATACGTACAATTATAAACCTTAGCATTAAAAGTACAGAGGTAGCTAAATTAAAACAAAGACTTATGCCCCCAAGCCTTTGTAGAAATTTTATCTGGTAATATATATCTCTTATCATCGGTGTTTGTTAGCGCAACTTTATTCATTGTCTGCGTAAATATTTCATGTTTTATCGATCTAAACAAAACGTTCTTTTTCCGCACAATTTTATTATTTAACAATACTTCACGATAATCGTCGCCTGATAAATCGCGGATCACACATTTTTTGGTACCTTTAGCTTTTTTTATGATATCGTTTTCGGTTCTGATACAATATAATTTACAACGCAATCCGATAAACTCTGTTAAAATCTGTCCATGCATCTCATCTTTGAATAATCCAGGAATCTTTTTGTTGATTAATGGAAGGTTATATGGATTTTTTGGCGCATAGTTACTCGTGTCAAAATACTGCAACAATGATTCTTTCATGTCTTTGTAAAAGTCCTCCGTTGTGATATCATAAACAAAACTATCGGTGTCAGTATAACAAAGTTTCACTCTGTCACCATATTTGGGTTTGATAACTCCATAATGAAAATCGTACATTAAATTTTTAGATAGCTCTAACACCGTAAATCCTACATAAATTGGTTTGTCTAATACAATTCTTTCAGGTTTCATTTGAATGGCAACAAGATTTTCAGAAAAAATTGAAACACTGTGAAAGTTTGGTCGTGCAATCAATCGGTCAGCACTAAGGCTCTTTTTTGTTTTGTTTTTAGTATCTTTCCATTCATTTACTAAATTAACGTTAACTCGTTTTTCTGTATTCTCCAAAGTCTTCCCAAAGATTGAATTATTAAACAATTTGAAAAGATCTTGTTGAAATGGTGTTACAGCTTGTTTTCTGAGCTCAGTGTTCAGTTCAATGTATTCTTTCAAAAAAGCTTTTTGTCTGAATGTTATAACGCGATGGATCTTTTTTAATATTAATCCGTGACTTAAACAAGTTTTTAAATGGACATAGTGGATAACATATTTATATTTGTCGTATAAATTGGGAATCAACTTACAAGTTTTCCCTCCTGGTGGCAAAGCCTTTTCAGCACAAAATGGATAGTCGTTATGAGCATCGTGCAAATATTCTGGGTACAGTAAATCAACCTCTAGGATAAAACCATATTCGGCATCATTTGGAATATTCACAATATTTAATAAAGCAATTTCATTATCATCTAATAATCTGAATTCTGATGTTGGTAGAGGCTGACACATACTATGCCCATATAAGTTGTTGCAGTCTATATACACAAGGTATGAACTAGGCTTAGACGAGTCATACGTTTCCATGAATCTGTTATTACTAACGGAAAATCTATTTGCACAAAAACAAATTCCACCCCTTGTAGCGCCTTGTATCAATCTAATGATTTCTAAATTATTTATTAGTTCCAATTTAATATCCGTTTTTAATAGCATAGCATCAAATGAGAGGCTTGGAGCTGTTAAATAAAACGCTGGATCTAACAGATAATGCAATTTACATAATTTTCTAAAGTTTTCGAAAATATCGGTCAGTAAAAGTACGTCTGTTTTAATGTATAAGTCTGTATATTCCCCCATATTTTGTATATCAAAAGTTGACCAAACATTTTGAGCATGTTTGTATTCTGCGTCTGTTATATTTTGATCAATTAATGAACTGTAAAACATGTCTTTAGCTGGAAGTTCATTTTCTGTATATGACTTCCAACTAGACATATGTTCGTATGGATACACTCCTTTACGAACTAGTAACTCGTGTTCAGTTTCATTTGGAAAGTGTTTTGTCAAATGAACAAAGTCTGTCTTTTGTAAGCCGTTTGCTAATTTTTCCAAGCTAGAGCCCAAGAATTTAAATGAGTCAACAAAACGTATCTGAGCGCATTGATCATCCGAAATGAAAAAAAATTTTGTAAATGAAATGTAGTTCTCTTTGTTTTTTGGTATAACTTTAATCTGACCAGGATAGTTGCCCAACTCTTTTATGAATAAATGACTGTCATAACCAGATAAGTTATGAAAAAATACCGGTATACGCTTAGGCACGCGATATCGTAAGTTACAAATTGTATGTGCAGCCCCCCTATAACGCCCTGTTAAGTGACAATGATCACGTATTTCTCGAATATTATAAAATGATGACAAATATGACAACGATCTGTTTTTTCGAGTGTCAATGCATCATCTTCAGTAAATATAATTGGCACTTCTTGATTGAGAATTTTATAAATGTCTTTTATATCATTCAGAAGTGTTTCAATAAATTTACTAACACAATCAGGCCCTCGATATTGTACAAAACGATTCAATTTACTATCGAATGAACAAACTATATTGTATGCAAATGCTGCAGGCACATGTTTTTGTTGATTTTGAGTATAACTTGTGCCTGGATTTTGACCACAACCCTGATACGGCACAAGGAGTGTTTCAAAGTCGGCATATACAACAAACGGTACATCCTGCTTGCGTTCAAAGTTTTTAAACTCTAGAGTCGAGCCTTTATTTGGGAGTTCAGTTAATACACCGCTACATGAATGTGCGTCAAGAGATTCCTCGGATGTGAAAAAAACAAAACAATCTTCACAAAAATGTAGCATTCCGTGATGTTTTGTAACCTGACTACGAACAAGACGCGATAAATTTTTAATTAAACAAAAATGAGACCTGTTGCCTTGCTCTAACAGTAATAAATTGACTCGCGTTCCTTTTTCATTGTTCGATTTGTAAATAGGACCTGAGACAGATTTGTTATTTTTTAATGAGTAAATATTTATACATATGTCTTTGTTATTGCGCTCAAATATTTGAATATCTGATAAATTAACAGGGAAGTTTAAGTCGACAATATTCAATACTTTACTGAAATGAGGATATGAACTTGTTCGTTCGCAGTTTTTTTTAACTGGATGTAGAGCGGCTACTACACACCACAAAAAACAGTATTCATCATCATTTTTAATATTTATACACGCCTTTTTGTTTTTAATAATTGGCGGTAAATTAATATACGAAGAACCGTTCAAAGGGTTATATTGATTGATGTTTATTTCTAAGTGTAAATTAGATAATAAAGCCCAACCGCTGTCACGGCTCTGAAATTCTTCAATCTTCTTTTTTATGTTTTCCAAGAGTTGTGCAAATAATTCGTCAAAGTCGAAATTCTGGTGTAAGACTTTATTTTTGGTAGTAAATGATTTAACTTCCTGATTGTCATCCTTGAATTGTAAGAACTGACCAAAGTACTCAAAATTAACTTTAACGCTAACGTTTTTCTCAACTGCGTTCCGCAAAAGATTTTCTAAGTTAGACTTAATATTGTTTAAAAATGTTTCTGGCGAACAGGTTTCATAGTTATCAACAGCTAATATCCTATAAGAAACGATGCGACCTTTAAATGCTGATGCTATCTTAATAACACCATTTTCTATAGGAATGCTGCAATTATTTTTATGAGCATTGCTTCGTAAATGTCCTATCCATTTCTTTCTCTCTGTATGAACTGAACACGAAGTACAGAACGGCATTGCTTACTTGATTTCCTATCTTAAATGATAAACATAAAATGAAGTGAGTATCAGTCAGACTTTACTGAGAATGCATATACTTACCTATAATCTTATCTACCTACTGTACTTAAGAATGATTCATGTAACTAGGTACTAAATAAACTTTAATTAGTTGTTATCATATACTAAAGCTCCATAAAACTATGTCAAATAATAAGGCACTTTATTTATATTCAAATAGAAAAAATATAATGTACTATATTTCACTTAAAATTAAAATAATCATTATAAAATTTGGGATCTACGTCTTTCAAAGTATTTTTAGTTAATTTAATCACCTTTTGTAGATGATCCCACTGAGGGGTACCGCTATTTATTGATGTTTTGACGCAAACCAAGGCCTTCTTCCATCGGTCGGCAGCTTTAGATTCAGCGTCAGCAGCTGCGTACACGCGAAGTTCCGCGTAGTACTCCCCTTCAGAGTTCTTGGCTCGTTGCACTATACCGTTGGCCACGCGGTTCGTGATACTCGTGACCAGCTTCGAACCCTGTTGAGAGTTCGACACAGCGCTGCCCTCTTCGTCTTCAGATAGTAATCCGAAGATGTCGTAGTTAGTGGTTGGCTTTTTATTCTTGGTTGCTGCACTGAAATAGATTGAATTTTATTTATTAGTTAATATAATATGCAAAAATTAAAGATTACATATTATTATTTCGATATTTTAAATACAAAATGCAACAAAAGTACAACTATAAGTTAACACAGAAGTGAGAGGGACTCAAATAAATTATTTAGTTCACATAAGTAAGTATACATAAGATTATAGGTGATAACCGATTGTAGTCTAAAACATTTACATGTCCCTACAATCATAAGTGTATTATAAAAGCACACAAGGCACGCGGAATGTGCCGGCGATGCAGAAATGGTCGCCTATCTAAAGTACATGAGTTGCTCGATGACGCAATACTTACACAACCATCTATATAAATCTATCACATTACAATTGTTATAAAGTTATCTTGAAATAAAATTAAAGGAGATCAACGAATGATTTTAGTTAAATTCTTATACAATGAATATGATGTTAACATTGTCACAAAAAATAGTTTAGTTTCCTTGATTTTATTCGGGATCCCGAATCGACCTACTAAGGGTTCAGGTAATCAATACAGATTAGCACCATCAATGATTAGATACCAACAGGTTCACCAAGTACCAACAGTTCCGCTACTTATTATTTCAGCAGCGGTCGGAGTAATGTAAACAGTAAGATGCATTCAATGTGTAGATAGAAAGGTAATAAGATTTAATAACTCACCGAGGTGTATCTGCCACCGCTTTTCTTTTCTTTTGGCTGGTTTTCTTTTTATCAACTGCTTGCTCCTCCACAAAGTGCACGGTATCGTTCTCAGAGTCAGACCTAAAACAATACAGAAATAATTTTTAATCACTTGAATACGTTGTAAGTAAAATAGTTTTGATTTAAGACCACTCTATGATAATTTTGATAGCTCTATAAAATAAAACGTTTAGTTATTGTTTTTAGAATAAACTATGAAAAATAAAATATGTAAGATTAAAAAATTAATGAAAACTGCACTTATTATCAGGGAAATATGAGAGGCTTATGTTCAGAAACAAAAGTGTTCCGCCTAACGATGACGATGATGATGACAGAGACACAGTATAGGAAATTTAAAAAATACTCACGTACATTTTTGTAGATTTTTTCAAGTTCACAACAAACAGGAGTATAGGGCTTCGGAGCACAATGTTTCTGAAGTCAGAACTTCAGAGTTCAGAACTGCAGAATTCGGGTTCTTCGGCGTTGACTTGGAGCACTTTCACTTGTGATGCGAAGCAGTAGAAAAACTGAATAGTTGTGACGGCGTGTATAGCGTTAAAATGGTTTTATGTAAATCAAAACTTTCGTTTCAACAATAATCGTAAGGTTGTCACATATAATTTTTATTAATTATATTGAATGTTAAATTCGTTGCACTTATCAATGCTTACTTATTTGCGTTTAATAGTGCTTACAATCAAGCCAAACACTTCATTACAAAATTATTTTATTAGTAATTAAGGTGCGGTGTAAGCAAAAGCAAATAGAAACTAAAACAAAAATGGAGATAACCAAATGAGGCGTAACTAAAAGTAGGAATCTACGTTGGGTTTTCTAAAATAAAATCGTTCTAAAGTCTCCTAAACTGAGCTGCATACCGCATCAAAAAGTGCTATGATGCGGTCCTAAGTACCTACAGCCATCCGTAAAATATCGTTCTATGTGATAAGAATACCGATTCTACCTACAATATTAATTATTAATATATATATTTTCTAATAAAATGTTTTGGTCAGCCCTAGATCTATGTATGTAAAATACAGTAAGAATTTTCATTCTTCTACAGATATGAAAAAATATCTAAAATTAGTTAAATACTACAAGCACAGATATTAAAATAGTAGCTACAAGTAAGTATAATAAAACTCCTTTCACATATTTAGAATAGTTTAGGTTTTTGATTTACGAAATTTATTTTTACTGATCAAATTCAATAAAGGGTAGCCTCTGCCTTCAATCTAGTCAGTGCTTATGTGATTTCAATTCAAGTGACACATTTACAACTATAATAATGTGCTACGTGTTTTTATAGGTCTCTTTCAATCGATCGATTTAAATCAAGAAAAACCTATATAACAAAAATGTAGATTCATCTTTTCGATACCTTATAATATATTATTTTATACACCGTAGATACTAAAAATATGAAGCAAAACAGCAGCATAAACCTAGCGAGCTAAAATATCAAATTTATGTTCACACGCGGCGGTGGCTTTGACATTCATATGTTGTAATGCTACATGTATGTATATATCATAATATATTACCTGGTTTCTATTATTCATTCACAACTTTCACATCACAGCACTTGACAGTCCTTTTCACAGTAATTTAAGCACAAAAAAACTTGATTTTTCTCAAAAATTTTACATCACTTTATCGATTTTGCGCGCGGGTCACGGGCCCGATTTCTAGACACGACTGCTCGGATGGCAGTTGTTTTGAAACTGTTTTTTTTGTTTCGAATTTAGTTTCTCTTCAAATTCATATTTTTCTTTTTCTACTGTCAATTTCAGTGAGGTATTTTATAGTTTGGCCATGATTGTATGTATTTTGACTCTAGATTTATTTTTTTACTATTCTGTATTCAAAATTTTGAAAACTGCAAAAATCTAGAACCTTGGAATGCTAGCGAGGTTTCTTTAGAAAAGCTGTCGCTATGGAATGGCAGTCTCAATTTACTCCTCGAACGAGGAACACTAAATTGATATAAGGCCATTCCCGGGCCAGGCAAGGCCCGGGAACTCAAGAACGCCTTCAAAAACCATCTTTGGCTATCCAACACCAAAATTGTGAAGTGAATCTCCATCTACGTCAATCGCTGCGCCACGACATATCCATTGTCAAATCGCCGATCGCCGAGCTACATCCGCTACAGCCAGTCGCGAAACCACGACGAATCTATCGCCGAGCGTCAACCAGTGAGACGACCGGCTTGCCTTTTTCAAACATTGAGTGGCAATATAACTTCATCACCATGTTCCGGCCCGTCGTCCGTCAAAGCTTTGACGACTAATACCTGCGTGTCTCCTGCTCCTGCATCTTGAATCTGAGCTGCGTAATAATACTTCATCGACGGTGGAAGGACGAGAATCTTCTTCTGGATCCAGAAGCTAATAACTGAATGAGCTAGCCGCTGAACTCTGGAAGTCGGACAAACTAAAGGCAACGAATTCCTCAGTCTCTATAACGACAGTGGGCCTTGTTTGAATAAAGACCCGGAAGTGGGCCTTGTTTGTTTGAAGACCCGGAAGTGGGCCTCGTTGAAGACCGGAAGCGGGCTTTGTTTATCTGAAGACCCGGAAGTGGGCCTTGTTTGGATCCAATAACATTCTAATTCTACCGTGATAACTTGTAGGCCGTAAACAACTTAAATTTCGCGTTCTTCCGCATCATCTAGAGACTCTTTTTTTTTGCTTTCTACAAAGCTTGTAAAATTTACGAAAATAAATATCTGTTACCAATTCCTTTTTTTCTCTTCAGCTCTTAGGATCCTGACAACCTAGGCACTGTTTAGGTAGGGGAGGAGCTGCTCATTAACTTGTAGCGTTCCATTCTACCTTTTTCACGAAAGGAACGGATGTAACGTGACAGTTTGGCGCCCCATATGTAATGCTACATGTATGTATATATCATAATATATTACCTGGTTTCTATTATTCATTCACAACTTTCACATCACAGCACTTGACAGTCCTTTTCACAGTAATTTAAGCACAAAAAAACTTGATTTTTCTCAAAAATTTTACATCACTTTATCGATTTTGCGCGCGGGTCACGGGCCCGATTTCTAGACACGACTGCTCGGATGGCAGTTGTTTTGAAACTGTTTTTTTTGTTTCGAATTTAGTTTCTCTTCAAATTCATATTTTTCTTTTTCTACTGTCAATTTCAGTGAGGTATTTTATAGTTTGGCCATGATTGTATGTATTTTGACTCTAGATTTATTTTTTTACTATTCTGTATTCAAAATTTTGAAAACTGCAAAAATCTAGAACCTTGGAATGCTAGCGAGGTTTCTTTAGAAAAGCTGTCGCTATGGAATGGCAGTCTCAATTTACTCCTCGAACGAGGAACACTAAATTGATATAAGGCCATTCCCGGGCCAGGCAAGGCCCGGGAACTCAAGAACGCCTTCAAAAACCATCTTTGGCTATCCAACACCAAAATTGTGAAGTGAATCTCCATCTACGTCAATCGCTGCGCCACGACATATCCATTGTCAAATCGCCGATCGCCGAGCTACATCCGCTACAGCCAGTCGCGAAACCACGACGAATCTATCGCCGAGCGTCAACCAGTGAGACGACCGGCTTGCCTTTTTCAAACATTGAGTGGCAATATAACTTCATCACCATGTTCCGGCCCGTCGTCCGTCAAAGCTTTGACGACTAATACCTGCGTGTCTCCTGCTCCTGCATCTTGAATCTGAGCTGCGTAATAATACTTCATCGACGGTGGAAGGACGAGAATCTTCTTCTGGATCCAGAAGCTAATAACTGAATGAGCTAGCCGCTGAACTCTGGAAGTCGGACAAACTAAAGGCAACGAATTCCTCAGTCTCTATAACGACAGTGGGCCTTGTTTGAATAAAGACCCGGAAGTGGGCCTTGTTTGTTTGAAGACCCGGAAGTGGGCCTCGTTGAAGACCGGAAGCGGGCTTTGTTTATCTGAAGACCCGGAAGTGGGCCTTGTTTGGATCCAATAACATTCTAATTCTACCGTGATAACTTGTAGGCCGTAAACAACTTAAATTTCGCGTTCTTCCGCATCATCTAGAGACTCTTTTTTTTTGCTTTCTACAAAGCTTGTAAAATTTACGAAAATAAATATCTGTTACCAATTCCTTTTTTTCTCTTCAGCTCTTAGGATCCTGTCAACCTAGGCACTGTTTAGGTAGGGGAGGAGCTGCTCATTAACTTGTAGCGTTCCATTCTACCTTTTTCACGAAAGGAACGGATGTAACGTGACAATGTTCACATCAATTTACATTATGAAAAGTACCTCTTCACAAACGGTGCAAAATGATGTGACTTTGCAATGCTAGCAAGTTTTGAAAGTTACGCGAAGTTGACTCAGTGTTATCGTTGCTAGTGATGCTAATCATCATTCGATTTTAATGTTGATTGTATAGTACCTAATATTATTTGTTATCATACTATGTTTTGGATTTTTAAAGTATATTTTGTTAGTATTTCGTTCATAAAACAATAAAAATATTCCTGTGCCTAGGTAAGCTCTATTATGTTGTTTTGTAGCATTTTATATAACATTACATAAAATATTCATAATATTATAAATTTGCTCATATTTCATGTATGTGTAATAATTTGTTTAAAAAATTAATAACCCACATTGTCTTTCCTTTATCGATGTGAATCGGTTCTATCGATTCGTGATTCGCAAGGCACATCCCTTAATTAACTCATAATACATTCAGTTCAAGTCAGTGTTCCGTCGCGAGTGTTTAACGTTGTGTTTGATTGATATACTGAATATAACTTTTAGGATTTACAGTAGGATTGTATTAAGTGTTTAAGTTATCCTTACAATTAAAAAGTTGTCCTTGATGTTCATGTGTTAATAACTCAATAAAATTCGAATAGTATTCTCGTATAACAACAAAACTTGTGCTGCCAACACAGTGCTGTTTCCGATAAATAACTCAATAAGATTCGAATATTCTTGTATAAATTTTGTGTTGTTGACCGACACAATTTTGTAGTTCTTTTGGGTCATGTTTTAATCACAAGACATTTTCCAATAAATAACTCAATAAAATTCAAATATTCACGAATGTGACCGACACAATATTGTAGTCCATGTGGTCCGTTTTTTAATCGCAGTGCATTTTTGAATACCCGATAAATTTTGAGTATTCTTATAAAATGGTTCTGTGATTTCGACCGACACATTATTGTAGTCCATGCTGGTCACGTATCATCACAGTAAAAATTAAATATTCGATAAAGTTTGAGTATTTTTGCAAAATGGTATTGTGATTTTGACCAACACATTATTGTAGTCCTTGCTGGTCATACATTTCATCACAGTAAAAATTTCTAATATTCGATAAAATTTGAGCATTCTTGTAAATATGGATTTGTGCTGGTCGAGGAGTCACAGTAAAAATGTCTAATACTTATTCTATGTTGAGCATTCTTTTAGAGATACATGGGCTGACCGAAACATTTTTTAATTCATGTTAAAGGCATACAACAATAATTTAAAATAATCCATTATGTTATATTCAGTAACAACGTTTATTAGTGAAGTGAAACCGTGTTGTGTGTCTTCTGCTGCACCTGGACCCGGACTTGGAACGGATATTAGGTACGGTGAATTTCTGTTTCATTAAATTAACATAGTTTCTGTTTAAAGAAAGGAGAATCACAAAACCTCCGTCTGATTTCGTTTTTGTTTTCAACGCAATAAAAGAACACTCATAAGTTATAGAGCAATTGGCTGTTTTGAAGGTTGCATTTCTTTTTCATTAATTTAACGTAGTTTTTGTATAATAAACAGGGAATTACAAAACCTCATACTGATTTAGTTTTTGTTTTCAACGCAATCAAAAAATACTCATAAATTATTGAGCGTTCAGATGTTTTGAACGTTGCATTTCTGTTTCATTCAAGTAAATTCAATCAGTAATTAGGCATTGCTTTATCAACCGGAAAGATTGAATCACAAAACCTTAGTCTGATTTAGTTTTTGTTTTCAACGCAATCAAAAACACTCTTAAGTTATAGAGCATTTGGGTGTTTTGAAAGTTGCATTTCCGTTTCATTCATGTATATTATTGAGCATTGTTGGATTAATTGGAGAGACGGAAGGTGAAGAATGAGCCTGGAGGAATTGAGATTGAGCAAAATGTCCAAGAACGTAATCACAATACCTCATTCTGATTTAGTTTCTGTTTTCAACGCAATCAAAAAACACTCATAAATTATTGAATGTTTGGGTGTTTTGAACGTTGTATTTCTGTTTTGAACGTTTGTTATTTTTTTTGTAACTTTACATAAGTTTCTGTTTTATGAACAGAATTACAAAACCTTAGTCTGATTTAGTTTTTGTTTTCAACGCAATCCAAAAAAAACACCATAAGTTATTGAGCGTTCCGGTGTTTTGAACTTTACATAAGTTTCTGTTTTATGAACGAAATCACAAAACTTCATTCTGAGTAAGTTTCTATTTTCAACGCAATCAAAAAACAGTCTTAAGTTATTGAGCGTTTGGGTGTTTTGAACGTTAGTTATTTTTTTGTAACTTTACATAAGTTTCTGTTTTATGAACGATATCACAAAACCTCATTCTGATTAAGTTTCTATTTTCAACGCAATCAAAAAAAACAGTCGTAAGTTATTGAGCGTTTGGGTGTTTTGAACGTTTGTTATTTTTTGTAACTTTACATAAGTTTCTGTTTTATGAACGATATCACAAAACCTCATTCTGATTAAGTTTCTATTTTCAACGCAATCAAAAAAACAGTCGTAAGTTATTGAGCGTTTGGGTGTTTTGAACGTTAGTTATTTTTTGTAACTTTACATAAGTTTCTGTTTTATGAACGATATCACAAAACCTCATTCTGATTAAGTTTCTATTTTCAACGCAATCAAAAAAACAGTCGTAAGTTATTGAGCGTTTGGGTGTTTTGAACGTTTGTTATTTTTTTGTAACTTTACATAAGTTTCTGTTTTATGAACGGAATCACAAAACCTCAGATTTAGTTTCTATTTTCAACGCAATCAAAAAAACAGTCGTAAGTTATTGAGCGTTCGAGCGATTTCCGTTTCATTCAAGTAAATTTCATTCATAATATTATTGGGCATTGCTGGATCAATTGGAGAGATGGAAGGCGAAGCATGAGCCTGGAGGAATCGGAAATTGAGCCAGAATGCCCAATAATACACTACTGACGTGGTCTTCGATGTTGCATGCTTGCCTAGAAGATACCTGTTCACTGGCGTCTTGAAGGTCTCCAGATTGTAATTAGGAAAACAAAGACGCTGGTGAAGCGTTCCATTCCTTCGACGCTTTTGTCGTGAAGTTGAATTACAAAAGCAAACTAGAATAGGACTGTTAAGAATAATATAAGTTAGTACATTATAACTGATAAATAACAATACCTGCTGTTATTCAAGGAATTGCAGATATATTTAATATTGTATATTATAAATAGCTTTGTTTAGTTCATATTTTTATGGTATTGGTACAATAATACGCGGTTGACATCAAAGTTAATGACTTTATATGTAGTTAGGTTTTAATTACTATGACTTGTTTGATTTTTAGTGTTGACTTAGATTGTGCAGGCCTGTAATTATAGTTGTGCTCGAATATTGTAGTTATTTATGTTGTGATCACAGTCAATATCTACTTATACTACGCGATGGATTTTAGTTTTGCTTTAGCTACGTGTACATGTAGTATAAAATATAATGATTCTTAGCTATACTAATGAAATATGTGCTCAAATAAGAAATTGTATAGCTACAACAAGAACTGACTGCTAAGTGGACGAGCGCCAGGAGGCAGCTCTGTGTCGGATGGCCGAATGTCGTGAATTTTATAATTTATTCTCACTTTTTAATATTAAGAGGTTGGTAGACTGTTTAAAAATACTATTTTGGTTGGCCACACTGGCGGAAGGAGCGTCCGCTGAACCATCAGCCAATTACGATGGCTGCCTTGGTAGTTCCGGTAAAATAATATTGAGGTTTAGGAGGGAAGTTTTGGAGGGAGGACAAGGTCCAAAAAGGCGTTCTATTCTGGTTAAGCAACCGAAGCGTCAAGACGTATTATTGCTCCTGTTCGTTTATTATGTACCGAGTGTGTACTGAATATTTATAGAAGAAAGAATATACAAGAATTGAAAAGGTTCTCTGTGTTTTACTTCACTTTGAATATTTTAGGCTAAATAAGTGTTTGTATTTAACTTTTTTAACTGATGTAAGTTTTCCCCGTGTAATTACCCAGCTTGTTAGAACACACGGCCAGCAAAAACTCCCGACGACGACGGGCAGTGTTGTAGTGCGGTGCGGTACGGTGTGCACAAAAACCTAATGACTCATTTAATTGTCGTTTTTCCCGGTTAGAGGCCTTGGCACCTAGCTTTTTGCTGATCTTGTGCACGCAACATGTTTCGAGATGAATTGTGATTTGTTTATGACTTGGATAATCTTTAATTACAGTGTAATTTTGAATAGTCATTCTTTGAAACTCTTTTTAAAAGCCAAGCCACTGTGTCATGATGCATCTTGAAGTAGTTTTATGTCCGTTATAAGATGGATACAGATTTTTTATTTACAGCTTTACGTTATCTACAGATTACCCATTGCAAATACTTTCCAACCAAAAATCTTCAACGACAAAAAATACTTGGATCTGTAGAACTTGTATAAAGTTCGACCTGTACCCAAGGACGTAGATCCGGACAGACGAAAGCAAAAATCGCGAGTTGAAGCAGAGACTTTCAATTTGTTCGCTCCGCTCGGTCAAATAATGGATTATGTTTGTTTGTTATACTTAGATGTATACTTCTCCTCAAAAACTATAATTTTTCAACTAAGAATTCAGAAGTGAACAAACACTTAGCTAGACTGTAATGAAAGCTACCTGTCGGACGTGACTCGTCGGTCTTCCGCAAACAGTTTTAAATTGCAAATGCAATTATAACAGCGCCTCGCCGCCACTCGCAGGGCAACTATTAATTACTCGTATGCTTAATTGCAATAATTGAAACGTGCCACTCACTGAGCTTCAGCTGTTTGGGCGTCGAATAACAAATACTAGTTAATTTATGTGTCACCGCCAGGAGAAGGCTTCAAGCTTACGGTCAGCTACGCCTCGCGGTTTCATCCCCGGATAAAAAACAAGCCTATGTGTTAATCAAAGCAAAGCTGCTAGCTTTGCTTGGATTAACTATCTCTACTCCAAATTTCATCCAAATCTGTGTAGCCGTTAAGGAGTAACCAACTCAATGTAACAAATACATATATTACAACCTTTTGCCTTTATAATATTAGTGTGATGTGAAATGTGATGGTGTGATAATATTAGTGTAATAACGCGATAGCCATGTCTAAAAATTGTAGGTAGGTACTTATCACTTTTAGTTATACTAAAACTATGTACATATTAGCGTATTACTAAATTATCAGTATTACAACCTAACCTAACACAGACCTTAATATTTTTATTACAATAGAATTCTTCTTGATGATGAAAAACCGCCAGAACTTTGAAAAAGTCCGAATATGTTGTACTTATTACTGTTATTGAATTTTTATCGCTATTTTAAGTGATTTTTGTGAATAAATAAAATTATCTCTATTAATTTTTTTGACATCATCTCAACTCATTTACAACTGTAAAAGATTTGACATTAAATTACGAAAATAAAAGGTCTGACTAGACGTTATCTGTAAGGTCACCCAAAGTAATTGTATTATGAACGTCACCTACTGCCACGAACGGTAAACGGTCCGGTCACTAGACCGTGTAATACGAACTGTAATTGAACAATAGTCTCATTATCTGTCTTTGTATTCGAACATTTTGGAGTCAATATGGAATTGTTAGTTAGGGCCCTATGTTTATGATTAGTTGAAAAGAGCAAAGAGGGTTTATTGAAAGTTTGAAAGTCTGCACAATCCTAATTCAGGCGTGCCTGATATTGTTATTACGTAGCATCCATCCATCCCGGTAGGGTAATAAATAGTGTTCTGTGGTAGCATCACTTCAAGTTCCTGTGGTCATTATAGCTTGTCTGGTAAAAAGTAGTCATTGACTAAACATTTTAAGCTCATATCTATTTTTGTCCAAATATCCCCAACAACCTCAGATTGTAAAATAATTTTTGGATTGGTTTCGTGTTGAAGTCTTTCAATGGTTTGAAAGTGTTGATCCCCAGTGGCGCTCCCTGGAGGAGGCCTATATTCAGCAGTGGACTTCTTCAGGCTGTTAATGACGATGATAATGATGATGGTGCTGATGAATGTTTTGATCGGTGAGAACTCCTGGTAAAATATTTTGTAATTAATTCATGTAAGTAAATTGTTCTACAACATACTACAGATTAAACACGGGAGATTCACATTGCTACTGGCATTACGTACGCATTATAACAGCACGTGGCGGAATGGCGCATGGCGTCTGGAATTGAAACCGCAGCTCAAATGCGCCGGTCATCCAGTTAGTGATGTCCCGTTGCACTGGAGAAATAATAATAATGTTTGCAACTAGCATGAAGTGGCTTATTTCACGTAATTGGCTTGGGAGCTTACAGAATCCGAAGTAATTATCTTTTAAAAGTTTAGCTACACACAGAAAACTGACTTGATGATAGAGTTGATATTGATATACATACCTTGATACCTCTGATTAATGATAGAAAACGGTTTTCCATCTTTAAAAAACCCGGAACAAGTGAATTTAAAACACCTCTGGTATTTGCGCCTTTAACGAGGTGGTCGCTCGGCTGCATTTTCCTACTGCTATAAAGAATAACAACGTGCAAACAGGATAGCTGTATACGGTTCCCGAACAGTGTAAAAGAGATGAAAGCTTCAGGAGAGGGTGCCGCTGCTTAAACTGCGGTATTCTCATTGACATTACCTCTACAGGCACTTTGTTTTTATGAAATGAAAATGAGCTTGCACGGTGGAATTTATCGTGATAGAGCTATTCTAATATTCTGTAATTGTATTGTTTTGTATTGTTAATTAGAAAAGGTCAGATGGAGTGTGGAAACGGCCTTTTCTAGTAGGTATGTAATTGATCCGACCATTAAAATGTGGAACAAAGTGGTGCACTCTACCAGTGTCTGCGTTTCCGAATAGCTATAATTCCAAGAGGAGAACCTGTCTGTCTGTTCGTGGGTGTTATATTGTATTCTATGTATGTATTTACAAACAAAAAAGTATATAAGTATTGTATCAGTTATCTGGTTCCCATAGTACAAGCTATGCTTAGTTTGGGGCTAGATGGTGCTGTGTGAAATGTCCACACATATTTATTTATATTTATTATATCAGGTAAAACGTGCCCAAACGTAAACTTGTTATAAAAGTTGTTTGAAATTTGGGTATTTTGCATTTGATAAACATTTCGTGATCACACTTATAGCGTTTGTCACGGAGCATAATGATTGGTAGAAAATTAAAATAAGTAAAAAAGAAAACAAAAACAAAGAAAATAAACAATAACAAAAACTAAACAAAAAAAACAAAAAAACTACAAAAAAACACCAGTCTTATTAAAAAACAAATTAAAAACACTTCAAATCATCTAAAAACTTGAGAGAAGTCTCTCTTCTTCCATGCAAAAGTTAAGCTATAACTTCATTTAGGTTGTCACTGCCTTGTTCTAAAAATATTGTACAAATTGGTTGCTAAGCCTCTCCCCGGTTTCAATTTCCCAGAACGGGAGTTCCACAAACACCACAGTACACACTTCTACCGAAACGAGATAACAAACTGGATAGGTCCCAAACGGCGTCTCCCGTACAAACATCACGTTTTACTGATTTCTATGATAACTACCACAATATTATGATGCACTTACTAAGCTGAGTTCCTAAAATCTTTCTAGTTAGTCTACTAGTTTGTTGTCATACAAAACTATAGCCTTTTTGTGCCGATTCATAGCGAGGGTCCCTGGAACTACTTCTACCTCTCTGGAACTGATTGTATGGGAGAAGTAAACTTTCGACAGTAAGTAATTAGTTCCTTAGACGGCCACTACTACGTTTCATTACCATAAATACCTAAATGGCAAGAATCTAATTACTTCAGTCTTATAGCCTGTCCATCCCTATCCCTATTATAGGTACGTACTAATATATCCCTATCACTATCTTCCCTCTACTAATATACAAGGTGACCTTGAATTGGTATGTTATCCCGAAACGGGGTAAAACTACACCCCAAGGTAGACAATGTTTCTTCTACGACTTTACTAAATTAATAGTTTTTCATTGAAGAAATACCATGTAAAGTTTACGTTCGAAAATAGCCTTAGCACAGCTGGGTGGTTGAATTTCGTCCTTGACCGAGTGCACATAAATTAGTTTAACGACCTGTGTTTAGAAATGAATTTATGGTATCTTTTTAATTCTTGTAGCGATTGCACGTGCGATTTAGCTAGTGGATTTATTTTTTACCATAGAGGATTGGAAACACTCAGTTTCAAGTAAGGCTCCCACAACTTGTTGGGTATCATGGTCCCAGTCCCCCCCATTTCGGGATAATATACCAATTCAAGGTCACCTTGTATAAAAGAGAAACTGTCTGTTTATTTTGTGTGGCTTTCATTCATAGAATGATATAGCTAACTTTCACTTCAAAAAGGCTGATTAAATGAAGAAATTTTACATACGGCTCACAAACAGAATACTTTTTCATCCCGGAAAATTAAGAATTTAACGTGAAACGGGTGAAACCGCGGGACGTATACTTCTAGTACAATATTTATTATGTCAGCGTCACGTGTGTCGCTTGTTGCTGTTTGTTTACTATCCAGCCGTCGATAATCTTGGACGTGACGGCGACGTCACGCGTCACGGCTGGTCGGACGTGACCGGAGCTGGTGATGGCGTGATAACTGTGAGGACAACATGGGAGATGATACGAGACAACATGAATAAGGGACACGCGTTACGGTTTTGTTTTATCATGATGAGTTTTTGGAATTGATTAATCTTGCGGTGTTTTTGAGTAGCGTTATTCCCTGTTCGTGTTATCTTATCAGTAAAAGAAGTCTTATAGTGCAAGTCATTGACCTCAAAAATGTTTTCAAATTCAACGCCTATAGCTCATATCGCGCGTCAATAAACAAAGAGCTATGTCATTTGTTTTTAGCTCGTGGAGTGCTGTGAGTGACAAAGACAAAGAGGCGGCTAAGAGAGCGTCCTAACCCAGCTTAAATATACATCAACGCCTCCAGCTGCTCCTCTCAAAACAAACGGAAATGCAAATGTCGACCATTTTGCAACCGGTTTTGCATATCCGTTATTAAGGAATGATAGTGAAAGTCTGAATGAAATGATCATTAATCAATATGTGGTATTGCTATTTGCATCCATTGGCTTTTGACGAGATCATCCGTCCACGTCATTCAAGTACTAATCGCACGCCAAAAGATCATTTTCCCACGCGCCAGCTGCGTATACGCACAGGTCAATGACCTCGCAGCCTTCGTAACCTAGCAACGGTACTTGAGCCTTCAACCTCCTTGAACTATATTAGTTATTCGCAACCTTATTTCTTATACAAGAAAGTGTCAATTTAAATAGCATACAGGCATAGGTGAAATGAGTGGAAACATAAATCCTTTTATTTTAAATTCTTTTGCATTCGAATAGAATTCACTTTCGTATAGCGTTGGTGTTTGTTTAAAAGATTTAGCAGTTGCAATTTAAACTTAATGTTCTAAGCTAAAAGGTTTGATTTAGAGTTTTCTGCGTGGTTATAATAGTGCAGGCGAGTCCATTCATTTTAGGAACGGATAGAGATGTGACAGTATGTATTGCGTATTGTTTTCTGACATGTTTGATTGACTGGATCGTGAATTACCGTTAAGTATTTTGCATTACAAAACAAATAGCTCTCGTGTTCCTAGTTTAAAGATATTTATTAAGTGACAGCGTTTTAAGATTAAAAAATAGCAGTAGTCGTTAGGCAAAGTGGCCTAGGTCACTATTTATATTTTTGCTAAATGACTGCCTATTAAGGTATCATTATTATTATACTCTTTGGTGGTCCATACACTTGAGAGTAGCGAAAATATTCTAGGTATTTGTGGTAAATGGTGAATGGCTTTCTCTCTTCCAATGTGCCAATTTTTCAGCTTATAACAATCACAGACTGCGTATACTATTTTGTAGCTGTGCCCATATCCATACCCATTCTAATCCTAATTCATAATACTTACTTACAATCTATTGTTGCATCAAACATGACATGACAGCCTCCGTGGTGTGGTGGTTGAGCAGGTCGGCTCATAACCCGGAGGTGGCGGGTTCGATTCCCGCGACAGGATAAGTATTTGTGCCCGATAAAAAAAAAGCGCAAACACTTGTTCTGTGCCTGGGTGTTGTGGGACCACGGTCCTCGTAGTTCCGGGTCCCTAGATACAGGGAATCCTAGTTAGGGTCCAGGATCTATGGATGTGATCGTTGGGCGTTATTTATCAAAAAAAACTACTTATAAGCTTTATAATTTTCATTTTTAAGTTAGAATTAGGTTAGTATCTTTGACTAAATATCAAATAGGTATATTTTTTATGCCACAAATAGCAAAGAAGCATACGGCCAACGGCCATACACTCAGTGCCAGACGCCCCAGGCAACTGAGGAAACCAGCTATTCCGACGGCTCTCCTGATGAGAAAAGATCATCGTAGGACATCCATTACGATATATTTTGTTTCAAAAAATATTATGGTAAGCGATAACTGTTGTCGGTCGTCGAGTGTAAAGCGCCCTCTATCTACCAATTACCCTCAAACCAACCGCATGAGTGAGTGACACAGCTCCCGGGCCGACTGACTGATACAATTTATCACGTGCCGTCACGATCACATTCACATCAAGTACACATTAAATCGAGATTGACGTACATAATGTGTGTTAATCTGGTTATGGAAAAGTTTACATTAAAACTGCAAGTGTGAAAGTCTATATCGTCGTGGTTCTATGGCTAAAAATAAAAAGGTATACCAATTATAATTTAAATGGTTTGTGTTTTGGTGGGTTGTAATTTGTGTTGGGTTCCATAGAATGTGATGTAAGTAGGTACGTCATAGAGGGATAGAGCTCTGTCAAACTGTTGTGCAAATGGTCACTAGCGAGACTTTCCTGATAAATTTTCGCAGTAAGCTTTATCCGGTAGATAAATCTAATATTGTAAGTAATCATGAATATACAAGTCAGTAGAGGCCTTGAAACGGCAAGTCGTGGCCGCGACCACCATCCATTCGCCATAAACACAGCCAATAATAACAACCAGTTTGATAGGTAGGTACTTGCTATGCTATAGGTACATGTTCGCAAGTTACTTGGGAACTTAATTTACCCGTTATCTGATAAAGGTCACATAAGTCTTTAACTCGCCCAACGATCACATGCATAGATCCTGGACCCTAACTAGGATTCCCTTATCTAGGGACCCAGGAACTACGAGGACTATGGTCCCACAACACCACAACACCACAACTTGGTTTATCATAATTAATTTCAGCAACTATGCATCAGAAATAATCCCATTCAAGCATAAACGGAGACAACAAAAACCTTAGAATTTTCTGAGCATAAACTATCAAACTGTCCTCACCTCACCGACAAATCAAATTCTTTGATTTTTCTTCATCGTGTTTTCGTTGTCTGCATCAAATAATGCGTGTTCATTTTTTGTTCGTGTTTTGACATCCTCGAAGATCTTTCCGGAGACTTGTCTGTGTTAATTAAAGTCAATTCGAATGCTAATTTGTGTTATTGACGTCACCACTGTGAGAATATTTGGTAAAAATAATTTTGAATGGATATTAAATTGTGTTTTATTTGTACGTTTTCCCTTTCCGTTCACTTTGCAAAGTGCAAGCTATGTAATGTTATACATTCATGGTGCAAGCTTACAATATATAAAACACAATCATCATCATTGGCCTGTTTCCATCTAAAGAGATGTTTTAAGCAGTGTCTGTGATATTAACTGTGGCACGGCATTTACGCTCGTGACTTATAAGACCAATACGGGAGCGGCAGGTACGGCTACAGTATGCACATATATATAGATGTTGCGTTGCCTTAGGTGGTGGTGGGTTAGATGCGTATTCATGCCGTTTAGCGCGTTTATTAGCTAGTGTAGTGAACCATGCCTCGTCATGTGTGGTTAGGCCGTCTGCAAGCGATTTCCGCCAAAGATGATATAAAACACAATACATATAAGTAATTAAGTATATCCAGACAATGATGTTAGAATATATGATTATTTTTAAAAAAATGAATGTGTAAGGTAGTACCTATTTGTTCTTATAAAATAGTTTGTATTACGGGAAATTACAAAGCGCTGCAAGAAAATACCAAAATACGATGCCAGTGGTTTTCTTTCCTGTCTGTGCCATAATTATGCCCTTGACATTGCCCGGTGGCAAGGGGCAAGGCCTCCCTGTGACCCTTTATTTAATTCCCCAAAAGCCCCGTTTAATGAACTCTTCCTTTCTTAATTACTTTGATAAATTGCTTCAGATCTTTTCCTAATGTAATGTAAATCTTTTCTTTATGTCTCACAGCTGTGATTTATTGTTCCTTTGCCCTCATTTTCTGTAATGAATTTCAATACAACCAATGCTCAATGCATCTCAACAGTGACCGTCTGTCTGTCATTCTCTTCACTGTAGATACACGCACACTAATACAATACCGTTACTTCACACGTGCGTTCACAAATGCTCGCTAATTCAATGAGTGTCACCTTTACCTAGTCGTTGGATGTTTACATTCGAAATTAAACCTTGTCTTCTAAAACAAAAAGTGCAATTTTGTATATTTTCAAACGTAGTTTCTTCATATAGCCGGAACAATTTGTCTTCGATTTTGTCTCGAACAGTTTAAAGTTCAAACTCGATTTCAACTGCCGTGTGTTTTTCGACATGTTATTATGAATTTGAGCTGTGTTTCCGAGCAGTTAGAGTAGTTTTTCGAGTGTGGCACCATGCTGGCCGCCGTACCAAGTGGTGCCAGGCAACGTAAGAATGCGCCGGAGTACTGTAACCAATAACTATGGCCCGCATTTATAGCGCTGGCGAATATACGAGAATATACGCGGCCGTGACTGCCAAGACAAAACATTTTTGCCTCATAAATATCTATCAATGGGGGTAGAAGTTTTGGAGTTGGCAATCGAGGTTATAGGACGCCGTCCGACTTGGTGGGGAGACGACTTGCGTTGAGTTGAGTGAGTAAGTACTCCACTCAACTTAACCCAAGTCCAACTGGACGAGATTAGCTGAAGAGTGGTTCAGAACCACAAAAATTTGGGCGAAGCATGCCCAGCAGTAGATTAAACACAGGCTGGTGATGAAAACGTGTAAGTTCTGCCATAGACTAACAATATGCAAGTCATCGCACCCACAACTAAATGGATGCTATAAATACGGGTCTAAGTGTGTACTTAGAAACCGATTGTATGTTTATGTTACTCGGGTTGTTTTGCTTATTCAACGCGGACGTTTTGGACGGCGACCTTCGTGATGCCATTTAACAGGAAAACCATGCCACCTTATCGATGGGGGTTATTATGTCATTTGCATTATTAGAAGCCGTGTTTTTTTGTCAATTTATGTTCTTGATTAGTATTTTTATTGTTGCTCTCAAAGGTGGTTTGATATTGTTAGGAAAATTGTTGTTAAGTTGAAAATGTCGTTTTCATAAAGTTTTACATCCTTATTTTGAGACATCACACAGTCTAGTAATCAGATTACAACACTGTGTAATCAAAAGTTTGCCCAGTAATTTCACTAGCTACAATGCCCTTCAAACCGGAACACAGTAGTGCTTGCACACTACTGCTTGGCGGCAGAATAACTGGCAAAGCGGTGGTATCTGCCTAGACGAACTTTGCAGAAAAGCCCTACCACCTAGTAAAAGGCTTAAGGAAGATCGTCTTATTAGTTTTTAATGTCCACTCTAGATGTTTATAATGCCTGCTATTAAGTAAGTTAATTACCATCAGCCAGCCATGGCAACGTGTAGCCCCCCTTTATGTCTTAGATTGGTAGCTGCCAGCTACCAACGCTACCAGCTGGCATATTAACTGCCATCCGAAACGCATTGCTAAGTGCTTTCAACCAAAGTAAAAGTAAAGTTAAACTGCCAACAAGCATACCCACCCGATGCGAAATGGTCACCGTAGGTAGCGTTTGGACATCTGGAACAAGGGAGGTGTCTATTGGGTGCCTTTTTGGCACTTTTTAACCCTCTTTTTGACAACAGTGCTCTATGTTGTAGCTCTGCAGAAAGACCGTAGGCGGAAGCTCATTGTAGGTACCTACATTTTGCAGGTGTACAACTGTACAGCAAGAAAGAACATCAATCGAGTCGTGTGTGTGATTTCCATGACTCAATAAAAGTGGATTTTTGAATGATTGCGGTGGCGACAGGTGCGATTTGTTTCAATATTAAAACATGTGGTGAATCTGGTATTCTGTTCATGTGTAAAGGCAGCCGCGACCACTGATTAATGACTATCCATCACATCTCATTCCCCCGTCCGTGGCCGCACCGTCTGCTGATAACCTTTGAATAGCTCCATCTGGCGTCACTTTCACTGCGTATAATTAAGTGTTCTTATCAGTATACAGTTTTTATATTGCCGTAAAAGAAGCTCGTTTCTCATAAAAATTGCTTATCTTATTCATAAAGGTGTATTTCGTACTTAATATTTAGGTATAGAGGCATTAACTAGGGTGACCTTTCTGTTTGATGCGTGATTTACTGGAGGCGTGTTTATCTTTGAGTTATATGGGTCTAGGTCATATTTAAATGATTTTTAATGTCTCTCGTAATATGTGTATATTGTGCTCCGCGGTTTTACCCGCGAGAACTGTTCTGGCTACTTTTAGTAATTTACTTTGTGGCGAATTTACAATAACCCAAATAAACTTCATCCTAAATTGGTTCATTTGTTTTCGCGTGAAAGCCATACAATCAAACAGACAGGCAACGTTTTGCTTTTATTATATTAGTGGGAACAGGAAAGTAAGAAAAGTATACCAAAAATATGCAGAAACAGTAGGCCTAGCGCGAATATTTACGTGCGCGAAGTGTAACGTTAACGTAAGGCAGTTGTATGGGGCGCTGATCAAATGCCATACAACTTACGTTACTTAACGTTAATGTTACTAACGCGCGCGTAAATATTCGTGCTGGGCCTATAGAAATATTTTGGACGCACTTTCATGTAAAGTGAGTGCCTACCTAAGTTTATCTTTTTTTGATCTCACGTGAAATGTGATGTTACACACAAACTAACGCTGTAGGCCCTTATTGCACTATAATTGCGGCTCGCAGGGCCCACGAAGTGAGTAATGATAATGACCCTTTGGGTCGCGGATGATGTTACAACTCTATTAACATCTAATAGGGTCTTATACCGGTTTTAAATATTTTTGACATTATTCCCATAAAATAATGTTTGGGCATTTAAACTTTTATTGTGAGATTTTTTTAATTTTTATATGTTATAAAAGATTATTTTAATAATACAAGAGCCGGCCCACGGTTTCCTCTTAAACCCTGTTTTTCTAACAGGTATTTTAATTTATTTTTTAATATAAAAATTATTTTTGTGTTGCAAAGTATCCGATGTTGATCTTGTTTTTGTAAATCTACTGAAAGTTAAATCCAAAAGTGTTGGGTTTGGAATGAAAGGCGTGCAAGATCAATGTACATATTCGTAGAAACAAATACCAGGCAAACAATTAAAAGTGCACCACTGTGGTGCAAATAACAGTCGAGCTTTTAAGTTACTGCTAGCTTTTAGCTGTAAAACGTTTATTTTCGTTTCGCAAAGCAGTTATTCACCACTCGAAAAGACTGATCAGCAAATGAATACGTTAGAGTTTTAAACCCAATCTGGATAATTTTCATGAATTTAAAATCCATTAAATAATTTCATGAAGTACAGATAAAGTCACAATAGCCCAAACTAAACAGGTTGCACAACTAAATTAACAAAGATATATGGGCTGCTCCCACAGATTAAACCTACCATAAATCAGCCGCAGATTATTAAAATACCCCCAAATTGGCGGGGAATTAAACCGTAGTATTGACATATCGGGCCCCCTAAGGGTTGTACCAATTACGCACCCCTGTAGGGGTCGAGTATTCGCATAAATTTTCCGGTTCTACGTTAATGAAATCTAGGGATGTGAAGCATGTTATTGACGACTGCTTGCTCCTCACGACTTTGCCCGCAAACCATATGACTTTTGAAAACAAAAAGCAGCCTATATACTGGGTGAAATTGAATTCATTAGCCTTTTAAACTAGATACCTACTCCTGGTACCGGTAACGCGTGGACCAAAATTTTTGAATTCTAACACGTTGGTTTGGTAATCATAATAACTGCAAAAAATGGAATAACTTACTTAATCAAATGCTACAATACAAAATTTAATTCAAATAATGAATTACTGTTTTTAATAAGTACATACAAGGTCTAAAAACGTTTAAATGTGTCAAAATCATTCGTACCAACTGCGTTAGGCGCCGCGGCAATCTTCGTAATTTTCAATAAAAATTTTTAGTCACACTTAGTAAACACTCTTTAGTAATCATCTATAAATGATGTACTATCATGGGCTCAATTTATGCTAATGAATTAAATTACATCCTGTATATATTTCAAGAAACTCCAGGCTAATTATTGACACTGGCAGAATTTATTGAGCTGCCTCATATCGAGTATTGTCAGGTGTAGGAAGTATGTCAGTTCTGCCATCGACTAAACAAGTAGCCATCATGCATGGGAGGTCGTGAGTTAGAATCCTGCAGAGCTTCGGCTTTGCGGCTTCTTTGCATGCAGGAAGGGGCTTGTCTAATACAGGCGTTGCGTCGCCACCTTTTTGTCGCTAAAAACAGGTGTCATAACATTAATAAAGATTAACGTTAGTTTATGTATATTTTTAATACTAAATATCCGTCTTGAGATCCGCATTTAGTCATTTTAAAATGTCATAATATTTTTTGTTTGTAAGTTGAATCGGATATTGTATTGCCAGTCTTTCGTATCGCTCCGTTTGGCGTTAATGCATAATTCATTGCACTGTTTGATTTGTCCATTAAATGGCCGAGTGCACGTCGTTCCATGCTAAAATGTAGATGGATTTGGGCTTTCATTACAATGGTGGGATCATCATCAAAAGTTTTATTTTTTATAAGGTCTCTGTTGTGTGTTGTTATGAAATTATTCTTTCCACCATCAAGAAGTGTGTTACCAGAACCAGTGTCAGATTTTTTGGTGCCTAAAGAAATATGCTTTCTCAGCAATTTTGGAGGGATATAAGTACAGGCAAACCATCAGCTCTAAGAACTGAGACCGGCCTTCTAAAGCATTTCTAGCAAAAAGGCCGTCTTGCAAAATGTCTTTTGTAAAAAGGACTTTGTGAAAGTGGTGTCATGACATTTTGAGAACGGGACATTCCGCACCTAAATAAATCTTCTTGAACCCTTACTCTTCCATCCCACCAGCTCTACCAAAATGTAGAGGCATGCTCTATGACTCCTACGTACAGCTCTACCAAAACGTAGCCCATGCTCTGTGGCTCCTACGTACAAGTATTTGACAGGCGAAGGTCATGAGATTACAGGCCGGTAGAGTTATGCGGCTATATTTTAGGCAGGGTACAGGATTAAGGGCGGAAGCTTCTAACAATAATGAGAAAGTACGTGGCAATTGGTGACAAATTGTAAATGCATAGGTACAGAAGTATAATTTGAAAATAAAAATGTGCGATAGAAGAAGATAAGATTGCATTCAAAGGGGAAAAAACTCCTGCGTGAATCCCTAGAAATAATAGCAATTCTTGTATAAAAAAATATAGTCTTTAAATTCAAATAGTTAACGTTTTACTTTGATTGTTTCAGGTAATTATTTTCAAAAACATAATAGAACAACGACATGAAGAAGCTAGGTAGGTACTGGCTACAAAGACGACGCAAAGTATCAATCCGCTATGATAACTGGCTGGAGTACTCGTAACATTATTTAACCATGTAAGTAATAAACCATAAGTACTTACTTAAATAGAAAAAATGTCCTTTTAAAATTTGCCTCTGCTTTATTTGACGTTAAAAAACGTTATCATTTTGATTACGAAATAAACAATAAAAAAAATACAATATCAGTAAATTGATATCTGTCGCTATAATATTTAATGATTATGTTGACGTTATTCCAATCAGTGAATTTTAAATTATAACTAGGAATTGAATCAGGAAATTTTTGTAATGTATTTGTAATTTGAATATTATAAATAATTAATGAACAAATAATAAGACGTCATATAAAATTGTTGTTCCCCGCGACTAGAACCGCCCGCCGCGAATCTTCCCTCCGTCCGGACGCTCGTTTGTACAAGTGGCGATATACTTGACGATTAAATTATTTCGTTTACATTCTGAATTATTCATTAATTGGATACCTGCTTCCTGCTTGTTTATTTTGAAAGTCAGAGATGTCACGAAAATATTGTCTTTTGAAATGTTACTACAAAGGCATCAGACATTTTTAATTGATTGCTTTACCCACAGAGAAAGAAATAAAAATACGCATCGCAAAGCGAGATGTATTTCTTTTTCTTGCTCTGTGGCTTTACCGTTAAGTACAGCTATTATAAATTTCACTATCACAATAAATCGCTATGTTAATAATATTTGCCAAATATCATCAACTAATTATGGAAAATTATGTGTGTGTATTTATCACCTTGTAAAAATACGAATGTAACCATGAATGTCCTTGCACTTGACCGTGCAAGCGGCCACCAGCGGAACTAATGTTCGGATGTATTACGTAAATACAATGGCAACAACGCACTGTATCACCGGATTCTGATTAGAGTTGTTCGATAGTAAAATAAATAAATAACGCCAACGATCACATACATAGATCCTGTACCCTAACTAGGATTCCCTGTATCTAGGGACCCAGGAACTACGAGGACCATGATCCCACAACACCCAGGCACAGAACAAGTATTTGCGCTTTTATTCCTGTGCACAAATAGTCAAATACCTGTCACGTCGCGGGAATCGAACCCGCCGCCTCCGTTATGAGCCAACCTGCTCCACCACCACGCCACGGAGACTGTCAAACTCGACTCGACTGTAGTTTCGATTAACCTTCCTTCCAAGTTTTGCTAATTTTCTCTAGAAAACAATGGCCCGAATTCTTTTTCCCAAATTAGGAAACCACAAATTGCCAAAGTTTACAAATCTGACAAAAGAAAACTTTACTTCTCAATAGAGGAGAATTTTCTTTCTAATATACATCATAAAAGGATTACGCAAAGAAAATCCACAATTAATTCAATAAGAAACTAAACTTTCTCGCACTCAAGATGGTCCACGAGCGAGTAAGTTGGGGACAATTAGATCGTATTGGTGGCTTTACTTTGTTATTATAATAGAAAAATAAAAATACAACAAAAAAAAATACAACTAAATACGATAATGAAGATTTGAAATCCCGACGTTTCGTTGATGGCTCAGTTTGACGTTTAGCGATCAATCGCCATTTGATCATAGTCATAGACGTCGATACTCTGTAGGTGATCATGTAAAAGCTACATGATCATCCCCCAGTTGTTACCGCAAGATGTAACGTAACTCTGCAGCTAGAATGTGGTATTGCTATATTGTCTGGTGCATTTAGTACCAACTTTATCGGTGGTACTTCCGGTTGGCGAGCTTACTCAACAGTGTGTCACAAGCCTGAAAACTTTGTGAGAAAAATCGGACTTTTCCTTCGACACTACAAAAGGCTTAATTGAATTTCACGTCGTCGTTATTATTCACAAAGGACGGGGTTTTATTAATGGTTGGATCTATTATTTATTGTTGAAAAAATGTTGGTGGGTTAATATTTAACTTATACATTTTTCCCTTATCTCCCTCTACTTATATAATAATTGTGTAGGTTGTGGAAAATTGAAGAAAGCTATGGTAGATTATTTCATTGTACGTTTAGCCCTTATACTATCCTCAACAATAAACGTTCATTAGCCTTTAAAATTAAAGATATTGATTCAAAACAAAAAACGCCAAAAATTATTATCTTTCCACAAATAATGTAAGTACCTATTTTGCGCCTGGAAACGTATTATTTGTTAGCATTTGAGATTGCTCAAATAACATTTTTATTACGTGGTTTCATAACAGCGATCTTTCCAATAAATTAAATGCATCCCAATTATTATCCTTACATTACAGGCTACAAATCGCGGCGCTATTGTTGACCTAGGGGTTGAAATGACCCCCATCTCGGCTCAGTGAGATGTATGACCCCTATTAGAGGAAATCGGGCGAGGTTTGAGGCGGTGAAGTCGAAATTAGGACAAGTTTGAGGAGTTACACAAGTTTTATAAGCTTTCGTTGGTGGGTTTTGCGGTCAAAGTTCCCAACGTAGTCAGTACTTAGTACTATGAGAGGACGTCGTTGAAACTCTGGGAGGGACAACTGCAGTGGTTTTTGACGTCGTGTTTACAATTTGTAACATCTTGCTCATAGATGCAAGTAAATATGGATGTATAAGGAACTAAATTATAACTTTTCGAAAGTGGTTTGCTTCAATAGGTGCAATACAATTGCCACACGAAAGACAGGTGATGCGCGTTTTTAGCTAGATAATGCTTAAATAGATAATGCGAAAAATTAATCAACCTAAGTGGTCCTTACTTCTCCTGTTGTAAGCAGTTTACTCTAGTTTACGAATAATTTTGAGACCGCCCAAAAGCTTAACGTGTTTCAAATTTTTTTTAGCATCTATGGGACATGTGCTTGTTTCTGTGTCTAGTTTTGTAGAACGTTACATGATTACAGTTTCTGGTTTCTTTAAACCAAGGAAATCTAATTTCACCACCATTTCTCCGGTCAGACTATGGAAAAACTTTCATTGTTCGATCTTTCAACCATGACATTTTATTTTATTTTCTTTATTTATTTATTCCACAGCTCTTATCTTAATAAACACAATAAACCAATTCTTACTTAAATTTACAGCCAAAAAAAGGAATAACATTTTTTAAAACAGTATAACTTAATATCGTTGATCAGCGACAAGTGACTTAGTACCTGCAAAGCCTAGGTAAGTAATACATATCTTTGAGTGTTATTGTTACGTCTATAGTACTATCACTATGTACAATGTGCATTTCAAACCTCAGGCCAGCACTCACGTGAATAATCTGCGCATAAGTCGGCGGCGCCCAGTAGCTACGGCAATCGAGCTGCAGTGATGTTTCCGCCCTATGCTGTGATGGCAATGAATTATATAACGGTCTATGCTGTTACCACTCCGAAGTCCGATTATAATGTGAAAACAGTGGTAAGGTTGCACATTCGCCATTGCGATTAATTTAAGGCCATTTTACAAAAAACCTTGAAAACAATCTTAACAGTATTACAGAATATACTCTACTACCCCTCGGCCTTCTACTATCTCTCCACTCTAGTATTTATAATTTTTAATAGAGAATAACCTGCGCTAGACAGAAGACAGCCATTAATTTCCAATCTGCAAACCCAGTGGTATTGGATGCCTCGCCATTGGTGAATATATTACAGTACAGAAGCGTTTCAGACTGCATTTTATATCAATATTCAACCGGCGAAGTGCTAGCTCTAGCGCAGCTGCAGATTTATTTATTGCTGGTGACTTTAATATTTAAATTAGATTAATTTATAAGATATCGATTACACTGAGATCGAATGCTATTATATACCACAATTTTAGAGAATGGTTGAATTCTCTGCTGCTTAGATCATAATAGTGAGTTATCAGCGAATTTAGGATGATGAAAGTGAAATGGATTTTAAAGTGCAACCCACAATGTATGCCTAATTGCCTACAAAGATACCTAATATTTATAAAAATTTTAAACAGCGGCTAAGTTTAAAGAAACTAGAATCAAAGATTTTTATGAAGGAAGGTTTTAAAAAAGCACAATCTTATCATTAAATAATTATGAAGCGATACGTCAATGCGAGCCTTCAACCTTGGAGCCAGTGGCTGTGGAAAACGCAGCATTGTGTTCGCGTCGGCAATACCGCGCGTCGCACGCGTATAAATCTGCCACAGCTGTGCCTAACTCTTCCTGGATATTGGGATCCTGGATGGGATGCAATGTTTTGCCATTGCTGGCGAAGCATTTGACTAATGTTAGTAATGACTGAAGAAAATATTAGTTTTGTGCCAAATTTTTGAGACCCCCTCATTATCGACATAACTAGTTCTTAAGAAGTACAGTACAGGTGAATCTAAATCAAAACTTCTTAATAACGGAAAATATAAAATTGCGCGACTGTGGCGGAGCCGTACACTCCACAAAATAAATTTTTAGTGCAAAGTATCTCTCCGATGACGTCCACGCAGTAAGTGGACATAATAATTGACAGCGACAAGTTTCATAGTGTAAATAAATAATAAATAAAATGTGAAGTGTGTGATAAAAGAAGAGCCACATCCAGAGTTCCAACAGCGTTAATCCATCGGTGGTGGTGCGGCGGACATCTGCAATAGTGCACTGAGTTATTGCGACTCACGGACGGAATATTGATATATTCCGAACGCAGACCTACATTGGCTCTCTATTACTCTATTACCGTTTATTATGATGGGAACATTAAATTAGTATAAAGAAGGCAGATTGTCTAGTAAATCCATGCTCAAAATTACTCTTTACAGTTCTGTTTCTTTTGGTACTTATCTTTTTTCTTAAATTCATTCAATCAGATAAATTTATTTTCACGTTATGTTTTTAATAGAAAATAAGTAAGGCTCTTTTTCTTTTAAAATAAACAGTCGTATAATTGCGACCGCGATTTGGCAAGTTCGTCTTTTGATTGTAGGACGCCCTCCAACAAAACAGAACGACGAGTTGTCCGAGTGGCTGTCAGTCAGTCTTGTCAGCACTAAATTCCAGGTGACAGACAATTCATTTGATTATGGGCGTAAGACGTGTTTTAGACCGAAACGTTTGAAGTCGCGCAAGAAATTCTATTATGAAAATGATTACAAATGGTGTGCTGTTGGATTAAAAATTCCCATGTTATTAGCACACGTGGCAAAGTATTAAATTCCTCTAATTCCCTGTTGCAGGGACGACAATTTTTGAAATTGCGCGCCGCCGCGTTTCACTAGCATTTTCTTCGTGGATGGGTTTTAATATTCGCGGGTTGTACTTGGGTGAAGGCTGGGTAATGAAGGAATAGCGGGCTGCATATCATGCACTCGCTTGGCTAGGACATGCTTTAATTAGGTTAAATAGGATTTACACCAAAATACGGCACAATTTCGGTTTTTGGCACTTAGGTTTAGGTATACTGAGTGCTTTACTTGCGATTAATTTTGGGACCTTTTTGTGGCTGCAGTAGTTACTGTATCTCCTATAGGTACAGGTGCTTTAATTGCGATTAATTTTGGGACCTTTTTGTGGCTGCAGTAGTTACTGTATCTCCTATAGGTACAGGTTGAAGGTAATTTTTATGTGAACACTGAACCCCAAGACTTCGCTAATACGCAATGAATGTCGCTTAATAATCTTGCGTTATGCAGAAATAAAATAATTCGTAAAATAGCCCGCGTTATTCCGTTGTATGGGATGAGGCATGTGTACAGTGTATGTCGTATCATACCATGATACCACGTTAGCGCCGGATTCTTTTGTCGTGTCGTTCATTACTTCGCGCGCCGGCGGAATGCCTAATGAGCATTCCCAGCATTTTACTGCTCGTCTGTTTCAAATGATTTACTCACTGGGAATGCTTTAACATACTGGCCGTGATTTATTTTGGGACGTGCGCTATTTTTAACTCGGGATATCAAAACGTTTACTATTTTGAGAATTTTG
Organism: Ennomos erosarius; assembly: GCA_963580505.1. Lineage (NCBI taxonomy): Eukaryota > Metazoa > Arthropoda > Insecta > Lepidoptera > Geometridae > Ennomos > Ennomos erosarius. The sequence goes on from OY756988.1 coordinate 14,512,762, forward strand.
AATATCGGCTTAATACTATTGTAAAAAAATCCTGTGTTTGTTATAACTATTATTCTTGAAAGTTCTCACGTTGATTGTGGTAGACTCCTACTTTCTTTCAAACTGTAAGTAAGTCACTTTATAGTTTAGTTCTAGAACTTTCCGTCAGTCTCACATGAACAATAAAATTGTTCTTTGTACTATATTCTGATGTATCTGAATGTATTTTTAGAAAAATGTAGGCAGTGGCACCCTGATCCCTGAAACAGTTTTTCTGCTTGTCATTATAGTAAACCCGTGATTTACCACGCGGGTGAGCAGTGACCACACTTTTACAAAATTACACAAATCACGAATGTTATGACCATGTTCACAGTAAGTACCATCGCATGCCATCGTGCCACGGTCACGGTACACGGGTACCAAGGTTATGGGCTCTCTTTATGTTTCACTTCAAAAATACACGTTTTTGTATCAGTGAGATTTTAATTTGTAATTTATATCACCTTCAAGTTGTACTAAAATCTATGTAATTTCTATATTTTTGATTTTTATAGCAGCATCGCCTGCTCAGCGCAATCTACAGATTAATTTGTAAAGGACAAATTAGAATCACGAACCCGCACCCGCATCCATCCATCCCGCAAGCTGGAATATGTTTTACTTAAGCTACCGGGACAAGTGGTCTCATGTCACCTTTTACAACCAGCTTACGGGGTTGGTAGCGCTATCTATTGAGAAATTCATGACAATCATCCCAATCAGGAATCATCCCCGCTCGTGATTCTAATTTTTCCTTTACCAATTAATATATATACTTTCTGTTCTTCACGTTGAGGCTGTTGTTACTTACCTACCTTTGTTTTATGTCCCAACAAGCAATTGTCATATATTGTGCAATAACTTGGCATTGTTGGCCAGTATCGGATCGGTCTCTGGTTAATAAAAATTTGCCGTTTCTTTATTCTCAGCCGCTCTCACCATTAATGTTTTCACGAATGAGTAACGCGCTTACTACTTCTTTCACCATTGACTTTCTCTTCATTGTTCACTTCTTTTGGTAAGCTTTAAACTTCTTTAACTAAACTTCTTCTTACTCGGTGGTAGGACTTTTCTGCAAAGTTCGTCTAGGTAGGTACCACCGCTTTGCCAGTTATTCTGCCGCCCAGTAGTGGTGTGCAAGCACTACTGTGTTCCGGTTTGAAGGGCATTGTAGCTAGTGAAATTACTGGGCAAATGAGACTTTATGACCTGATTACACAGTGTAGTAATCTGATTACTAGACTGTGTGATGTCTCAGGATGTCTTTTGTGGTAAGGCGGCTAACCTTCTGCCGCCGTTAATTATATACTCTTTGCCGTTAATCACGGCAGGTTGACGAGTAAAAACGTTTTATGTCCTCCACTCAAAACATTTCGGCTTATTTACGAACTGTGTTGTGCTGAATAATTATCTATTCCGAGTTCACAGCGAGAGCACAGTGTGATCATATAATTAGGACAAGTAGACTCTTCCAAAATCTGTCCGAATTTGAAGTACTAACTGGATGTGTTTCGCAATAGAACCAGGCGTAGCCCAGTAAAAATGTGCCAATATGTCATTCCTGGATGTAGACGCTTGGAAATGCTGCGCTTGCAGTACAACATCTTTGTTTAAAGCAGGCCTCTTCTATGAAGTGCCAATACGAGCGGCAGCGGTCGGCCTACGGCATCTTCTGGTTTGTTCTTTGTAGACGCCATACGAGAGTCAATCCCCAGCGTGTGGCCTGCCTATCGTTGTCATAATTATCATCAACAGCCTGAACACGTCCACTGCTGAACATAGGCCTTCCCGCAAGAGTGCCATTTTGAGTGACTCGCCTCCTGCATCCATCGGCTCGGTCTGCCTATAGGTATTTCAAAGTGATAATTTTAAGAGCAACATCGTCGGTGACTTCAGTTGTTCTGCGGATCTCTTTATGTGTATCTTATTGCTGTATAACTATTCTAATCTATATTCTAAGTGGCATATAGTTCAATAGCCCTCTAAGAAACTGGTAAACAACTAGTATTTTGAAGTACTAGAGGTCGAGTTAAAATAAGTTGTCTATCTATTTAACGGTCTGCTCTGTGGATATGATTAATCCACCGATATTCGGTGCCAGTGCCGGTTGATTGCGGTACTTGATCTACTGATGCGATCACCTGTGTTCGCTGACTATTGTTGTTATTGACACGTCTACTGTGATGGTGATACGGAGTGATTGATTTTTTACTGGATTTTTTATATTCATGGGAACAAAGGAATTTTAAAGCCAATTTTTGGTACATTTACATTTTAGTTTATTCTATGAAAAGGATAAAAATGTTAGGTTACGTTCATAAAAAAGCTTACTATACTCTAATTTGAGTTAGATTGCATTTTAAGCTTTTAAACTTAGTATTAATTAATATTTTGAAATCTCATTGAAAATGAAATCGAAATATTTTCTTGCAAAGACAAGGCTATATTGCCAACTATTTTTGCAGAATAACCACATAATATATAATTCCACTCACGTACTTGCAGACCCACATAATATACAATTCGTCTCACGAACTTGCAGACCCACATAATATACAATTCCACTCACGAACTTGCAGACCCACATAATATACAATTCCACTCACGAACTTGCAGACCCACATAATATACAATTCCACTCACGAACTTGCAGACCCACATAATATACAATTCCACTCACGAACTTGCAGACCCACATAATATACACATCCACTCACGAACTTGCAGACCCACATAATATACAATTCCACTCACGAACTTGCAGACCCACATAATATACAATTCCACTCACGAACTTGCAGACCCACATAATATACAATTCCACTAACGAACTTGCAGACCCACATAATATACAATTCCACTCACGAACTTGCAGACCCACATAATATACAATTCCACTCACGAACTTGCAGACCCACATAATATACAATTACACTCACGAACTTGCAGACCCACATAATATACACATCCACTCACGAACTTGCAGACCCACATAATATACACATCCACTCACGAACTTGCAGACCCACATAATATACAATTCCACTCACGAACTTGCACAATTAGCTGCTGATTCTTTTTAACTATAGCGTCTTTATCTTTCATCCTTCTTGCCTTCCTTTCCCTTTTTTAGCGTTGGGGAACTGCGTCCACAAGTTTACTATGGATCACTTTTTTCAAAATGATAGATTGAATCAGAGTAAACAGTTCTAAATTTTAAAATTATCGACTACTTATGAAATCTCAAGTTGACCATACATTAAAAATTGAGGAATTTTCATGAAGTGTTTAACAAATGATGGAAGTCATAACTTTAAAATCAACTGAAGACAACCGTCTAACCCGAATTGTAACTCTCTTTTTGGTATCATTTCAAAGTGGCTGAACGTTAATGTCCTACCATACCATACCAACTTCTCACATCGCATCGCATCTAAAACTGACCATTCATCGCGATCTACTTCTTATTGTGTACGTTGCACCTTATTTAAGCAGACTCTATGCTAAATGTATCTAAAATTTCGATCTAATTTGAAGTGTGCCACATTCACGTCATAACACGTATAATTCTCGATACAGCATCAGTATTGGTGTCACGTTAGCTCATAGCTAGCGTTTGTTCCAGAGCCTGCGTGCCGCCGTTGCATGCAAATCTGGTGTCACTCCCTACTCCCGCTCCGCAATATACTTCTTAATTAAACGATGTACTCGCGCTTGTTTCGGAGAACCGTGACGATTCGCTTTACCATTGATAAGGCCTTTTTGAAAGTTGGCTTTCATTTTACTGAGCTTACTTATTAACCAATTAAAAAAGCGTTTCTGAGTGCATAATTACAGTATTTTAGGTTTTCAAAAAGCTTTCAGTAAGCAATAAAAATTACTGCTTTTAACCTTTATCATCTTTGCTTTATCATCATTGTCATCATCATCATCAACAGCCTGAAGACATCACTGCTGAACACAGAACCCCCCTCCAGTGAGCGCCACTTTGAGCGGCTGCTTGCCTCCTGCGTTTATTTCACCAGATCGTCGGCCCACCTAGGGCACTTTCAAAGGAAACAAAGGTACTAGAGATAAAAAGGGTTTCTGAATGATTTTTAAATCGTCATTTGAACACAAAATATTTGACTTTTTTTTATGCATGTATCTCTAAAACTATTGTAATTCAATTTTCAAGCTTGTTGTTGAATTCCTTAGAAGAATATCAACAGTCACGCTAAAGCTATATTGGAAAGCCTTTCTAGTATAAAAATTTAGAGCTGAACATTTGCCTTTACGAAGATGCTTCACATCCTGTCTGCTCGCAACACTTTAGAACAAGTACTTCATTCAAGCGTTTTACTATTCATCAATAAACTTTCTTTATAGGAACACAGTTAAGAACTCATAAACTGAATAAATAGATTCCTCCCCTCCCCTCTCCCAATCACAATAAACCTGTTCTCGCGACGTTCTGAATTAACCCAATCAACATAAAACGTAGCACGTGCAACGGATGCGTGTCCACTGCACTTCCGGATTGCCACGTTACCGGAAGTATTTGACTTTGACATTGCATTGGGAAATAATGTGACTGTGATACCGTTGAGGACACTTAAATGTGTTGAAACTTTTCATTGTTGTTAATATATCAAAGAACTCTATAATAACTCGAAAAATTGTTAATGTACGGTTTTACTACAGATGTTACATTATTTCATAACAAAGTGTTATCTGCACTTGATGCCCAATAATATTATCTGGAATGTTGCCAGCCGCATGCAGCGAGCTTGGATTATTTGGGGCGAGCTTTTGTTATTTTGTTGCTTTAACTACACATTTATAAAGACATTCGGGTTGAGGAACATACACTTTACTAACCCAGACGGACACAGAAAAAGTGCAAACTAAAAATGACATCAAATTTTTTTACCATCTTCTGGTACGGTATCAATTTCATTTAGTACTGCCACCAGGAATTGGAGTGCTGAAATTTACATTCATGCAGTAGCACAAAATCACATGTGTAATCACTAATCACAGTCATTTTCATCTGTTCCCTGTACCGTTTCCCAACGGATACGCGCCAAAAGTCCTAAGCCACAATCTAAATATTCTAAATCTAAGTGGGTCACAAGCAACACTGAACAAAGTTTCGAGACTCTGAGACCATCACGATGCCCACAGGTCAGTACAAATACTAGCTTCGTTACCTGTGCACCTTATATTTGATGTTACTAACTTTAATTAAATACTTACTTACTGATGTTGAAACTTGACTGAAGCAGGTGTAAGAAATAGAAATGTAGTTGCTTCTAACTTAAAAAGGTACATAAGATCAATGAGTTCTTGGACCTTTTAAAATGTTAATTAAATTTACATAACTGTGTTCATCTGATGAATCGGTATCTCTATCTTAATATATTATGTACTAAGCAATATAGTTGTCATCATGGTCACTTCTCTTCTATATACTCTTTGTTGGTTATGAAACGACTTTTCTCACCCAAATTCGTGTAATTTCATCGTTCTAGCTCTTCGAAACTGTATAATAGTGCCCACCTTTAAATGAAACTGTGTATCCCCACTAGCATGCGCAAGGCGACAAAAATTTCTCGACACTATCTCGTGAGAAACCATGAGAAGACTATGGCAGTGCAGTGCTTAAAATGTGTCTCACTCTAACAGCGATGAGAAGTTTTCTCTCGGTGCGCATGCTAGGCCATTATATCAATGCATAGTCTTGCATCAATCACCAACAAGCACCTTGATCTGCTTATGTTCTTTCGAGTAATCAGGTCGGTTTTGATGCTTATAGAATTTTTAATTATAAAACAACCAGCTCCCTCGAGTTTGTCGTACCCATCTCTCGTGAGCACCACGTTACCTGGGTACACATTACTAGCTGTGTCAGGTTCTGCTCAGACCACAAAGTCTACTCTAAACTAAAATAAGTACTTACAAGTTCCGCGTCCCCAATCCCGTCCAATTTAAAGTTTGGCGAGGCGCCACTCTTACAAAATGTTAAGCATCATAATAACGTTAAATATTGTGATGTTGCTCTTAATATTATCTTATCATTGTACTTTATGAAACATCTGGCAGCATCTATTCTCTTCTTTAGTGAGCAATGCCATTCTGTCAGTCTGTATTTAGCAAGATCATTCCACAAAGACCAAGGCGCATCTTTTTCCTACTGAAGAAAGTGCATGATTCGAATGTTAACCCTATTGATGGTGTTAACTACTATTAAAATTTACCTTTTTCACTAACCACCTCTAATAACTTTTTCACTGAAAACTGCACTGGAGGTATCAACAAAGTAGAAAGGTAACTCGCACAACATTCATACTGATACACCGTGCTGTATGTAGGTATGACACTGGATCAATGAAATAATTAGCTTGACTTGATAAGGAACAAATTTTTAACACATCTCAAGTTTGAGTTCTAGAATTAAGAGTCTGCGTCAAATAGTCTACTCTGATGCACTTACTGAATTGATGGATTTACTGAACCACCTGCATAATTGCGAGTGGAGGCTTTTAATTGGATCTCTAAGTTTGCTTTGTTATTTATTCTGTAATGTTAGCTGTAAGCCCCTCAACTAAAATAAAAAATAAATAAAAATAATTATTACATTACAAAGCAGATACTACGTACCGGTGCGGTGCGGGTGGCGACTTTATATAGGTTGTATTAAAAGTATTAAAGTTACTCATTTCACAGCATTCGCCGTGGCTTACGACTGAAATTATGGGTTTCCATACCTTTTGTTTTCGCTTAAATTTTTAATATACCGTAGATGATCCCGGTAAGCTGCCCTTTGTCTTGGTATCCTTTAGTAACGCTAATCTCCGCTGCGGAGGCGAGCTCGGGTGTAAATCTGCTGAGGAAATAGTTAAATGGATATGAACCGTATGAAATGCCGCACGGATTTTGATCGTAATGCTGAAGCTTAAAAGGTAAACAGAACTGAAAGTTAATAATAATAAAGTTTAATTTAAATAATATTATTCCCATGCCAGACGGTTTTAAGACTAAAATACTTGAGCTGAATTATATCAACGCTGAGAAAATTATTTTATTTATTTTAAAAGCCTTTTTATATCATTATTCTTTACTCGCTACGATAATACGAGTTTCTTTGCTATTATCCTTCGGCATAAGATTGTTATTGAAACGATAATAAGGTTATTTTGCTAACATTTTACGTATAAACCTTGTGCTTTCAGAATTTTCCAGGAATTCTTCACCACAATGAGCTTGAGGACGCCAAGAGGACGCCCTTAAAATTTTACGATGGTTTCCCTTCGGGAAGGTTCGATTCTTGGCGGGAAGTTGCCTTTCTTAATAAGAGTTCGTACAACAGGGATAAAAAAGATCATAGCCCAATGGAAGTGAAATGTGTCATTGTTTACAATTTGGTTAGCACATGAAATGAAAAGTGTGCCGGGCTGGTCAACATAGATCGTTCAAATTATATTCAATACTGACATTTATTCATCCAACTTGTTGATAATAGAAATAATTTCACCAGCATTCTACATTTAAGGTGCTACTTGGAAATCATCTTCATGTGCCATTTACGAATATCTGAAGACATTTCATGAGTGAATAACCGCTAATTGTTTTAAAGTAATTGTGCCAATCATCTTCATTATCAAACTATTTATGCACTCGATTCTAGACACAATGTACCTAGATTAATAAGCTTCTTTGTCGGGAACAGGTGTATGTCTGTATACGTTTCACAGGTTTATGGAGAAACTCCCGGTTTACGGCGAGTTTTGGGGACTTGCTTTTATCGTCCTTGTTTGAGTGATTAGTCAAGTACACGCTGAAACATTTTCGAGAATGTTCTACTTTCATCTTGGTTTAGGAAAGCAATAGAAAATTGAAACCAGTCTGATTTTTACATTATTTATTATTATTTAGTTACTTATTTATGTTAAATAAATGACGTGACGGGCTAGTCGTTCGCCTCATGTTAAGTAATTTTTTTATATCATTTATAGGCATAGCATTTGACCACTGTCTCACCTGATGGTAGGAAATGTTGACGCGGCCTACGGTAGTGCATGCTTGCAAGATACCTGTTCACCCTTGACTTGAAGATACCCAGGTTATAGTTATCTGGAAACAAGGACGACGGCAATTCCACTAATTTGCTGCAATTCTTACTAAATATCTATTATTGATAAGCATAGTAAAAGTAGAAGATGGCCTTTTTTGGATGTCGCCAATTTGAATATAGTTCATAATTTTGCTACATAAGTTAGACCCTTATCAATTACCAATAGCCTTAAACTGAATCAATCACACTCTCCCAGAATAAGCTCATAATCAGTCCGCGTACGTCAATCGAGCCTTGACGGCCGGACAGGATTACAATGACGGATTGGTTTACTAGGATTCATCGGTAATTAACCATCAACCTACAGCTTTTCCCAGCTGAGCCTGGAGCCAGTGGTTACCCTTTATAACAGAGCCAAACTAAACTGCTCCATATTTTTATCTTGGTGAAACTCGGCAAACTAGTTATGCGCTTCAGTTCTACATTAAGAAATTGGCGTCCAAAGCTTTATCGATGTATGTATCAAATATCTTACCTTTTGACCGCTTCAATACCTCCTAAATTTGGTTTGACCAGCTCAACTCCTACAGTTACTCTTTAGCTTTTTATAAAGTCCGTGGCTTATAACTTTGGTCAGCATTGAATGCCTTAAAACACAGCCTTTATATTTCGTTTTCCAACAAGAACAGAGTAGTGGATATCTGCCGATATCCGGATCTGGCCGGATCAAACTAGAACAAAGCGAAGGAGTCCCGAGGCGTAACGAGATGCAAAGGACCTTGATTTTTGGAGCTTTTTAAATGTGTTGCTTTTAGTAGGCTTATTCATATCATTATGTATGCAAAGTATTATCGTCACGAAATGTGGCGCCCAACGCGGGGCTGCTTTTCGTACTAACATACCTATTTTACTCTTTACCAAAAATAGCTATTGAAATTTAAAAAGGTTTATGCCCTTGTATTGTTTACTTTTTTGCAGATGGCGGGGCCCGTCTTATTTACTTGTAGCATCGTAGCTAAAGTATAGTGTGCTCCAAAAGTGTGTGTAAGCTGCCTGTGCCTATTTAAATTTAGGCACGCTCAACACTGTTTTAAACTTTCACGGTTGTTTACTACGTTTTTAATAGTACTTACGGGATATTTACCGTGATTAGAATCATTTTTGAGTTCCCGATAGTTCGGCACAGTTACAGTAAATGATTCTAATCACGGAAAATATCCAGTAAGTACTATTAAAAACGTAGGCACGCTCAGCTATTAAATTGCTTTATAATATTGGTTTCAATGCACCTTCAAGACTAGACTGTGTGCATATACTGCGCGCTGGTTGAATTAAATGCAAACTCAGACGTCGCCCGTCGTCGCCCGGTTCTGGTTAAGATACGAATGATATTGCCATCTGTCTCAGGGGCTATATATTCAGTAATCTGTGGCTATAGGTTTAGCAGCTTGGGGATGCCACATTGGGTTAGGATTAGTTAAATACTAGGGAGCGGATTTGCATACAGCTTGTTGTCATCTAAACTTAATAACATTATGTCGTCTGGGTATTCCAAACAGGAATTATCGTGGAGATAGTAGTGTCTTCATTCGATTCATATTTATAATTAATGAAAACACATTTGCATTTGCTAAAATAAACTGGACCTCGGTTCTTTTCTTGATTTCCGCCCCATAGACATCGTTGACAAAACTATAACATTACAAGCTAAACTGTCTGAATCCCAATGGCACAGAAGATGTGTACATTGTTTATTTCAGACAACATAACAGTAGGAGATCTCCATCCCGTAGCTGTAAACCAAATGCAGTACAGAGTACAGTATACAGCATTGCATACATTGTCGTACTATTAATTATTTACTGTGACTGATGTTGATTTACTGCCGTTCCCAGTAATGGAAACAAATTGCAGGGTGATGTAGCATAAGGAACTACTGTAAAGGCAAGTCTTTAGAGATAGAAGCTACCGACAGTGTTGTGTCAGCAACGAACACGCTGATGTACAATCTCATGATTATCATACTGTATGTCTATACAGGTTTCGAATCATCACAGTTATCGTGCCTTTAAAACTTGATTACGGCTGGAAAAATAATATTACTCGATAGATGATTAATATTATTTATGAAGTAACTGGGGAACAGAAATAAACGACACGTTTCCACCTCGATACCCGCGCCAAGTTCCCAGCATTTCCTGCCTCGGTTGGTATCAGACGTCCGACATTAATCACAAAGTGCAAGTTGAAGTTACGGACGCAGGTGGAATTGCTGAGCTAAGGTTGCAAGTTGCAACTCTAGAAATCAGGTTATCGAATTGAAGATCTCCGTATCTTCAGTAACAAAAGTTGTAAAAGTAAACAAGAAGTTAAGAATTTGTACAATCAAAACGAAAAACCTCTACCATGTATGCATGGTAGAGGTTTTTCGTTTTGATTTGGAAATAGCTAGAGACTCTACACATAGTGACCTCTCGTGTGAATATCGCGAGGAATCCGGCACATTTAAAAAAATCCCCGATATCCACCAATACCAACACTCACCAATTTGCGCTTGATCAGCATGGTGGATTATAGCCTACACGACTTCCTGTCAGGGAAGACCCAAGACGACTGCTGCCAATGCCATTCATCATTTTGAAATAGTCGTCAAGTCTTGCTAAAGAAAATTATACAAATTGAGCGTTTGTACGCATGGCGATGTTTTCAAATGTTTCAGGAGAATAATATACCATTTTTAATACGATTGCAATGGCATATCTATCTTCATACCCCTCCCGCAGTTCACTAAAGTTTATTGACAAGTCGTATCGTCTACAAATTTAATGAACATGATAGCCACTGCAAGCTGGAGCCGTAGGTACGTTACGTATGAGCAAACACAGTAACTAATGGAACGTTGATTATATTGGCACCGCTGGGTCGGCTGTTCCGAGACATTGCTCTTGTATCGCTTGTAATTAGATGCATGCGTGATGCACACGGTTCACATCAAACGCTGCTAAGCTTAATTTGTATTCATGGAGCTCAGTATTGCTGTGATTTGCTTCGATTCAGGAGGTAAGTTGAGGAGTAAGAAGACGTGCGTTTCGTTTTAGGCCTAGATAATAATGTTGCCACTGTAGGTTCCTGGTGGATTGGAGAACTGATTTAGCGCTGACTATCCCATCTTAATCGACCGGTAAAGTTAAGCAATCGCTGCAGTCATCTCTGGAATGGGTGACCGCCACAGAAAGTGGAATTTTCACAACTGAGTGCTGCTACACATTAAGCCAGATCGGTCCCAGGTTTTGCTTACAAAAGAATAGTCTTTAAGCCACGTCAGAACCTTATAAGCGGCCTATAATTCTGACTCCAAAGCTAACCACTTACTTTAACGAGGCGGAAGGAAGGAACACACATGATAGAGACTAAAAGGCTCAATATTCACAATTTTATTTATAATCACAATTCACTAAAATAAGCGAATCAAGGGGTGATATTCTATAATCCTATACTAAAACCACTCTCATTTGCTCATGTGCCATATTTGATAGTGGCATAAAAATCCTTTATCTCTTCTCCGTAAATATGGAATATAAATCTTCAAAATCTTTACGTAGTGCTTTTATTTAGTCTATTATGAGGATTCGTCAGCATGAATATGCAATTTAGACGGGCCCGATAGCTCAGTTGGTAGTATCCCTGCCTTCTGAACTGAGGGCTGTGGGTTCGATTCCTACCCGGGACAAACATTTGTGTGATGAACATAGATGTTTGTTCCGCGTCTGGGTGTAATATTGTATTCTATGTATGTATTTACAAACAAAAAAGTATATAAGTATTGTATCAGTCATCTGGTTCCCATAGTACAAGCTATGCTTAGTTTGGGGCTAGATGGCGCTGTGTGAAAAATCCACACATATTTATTTTATTTATTTTATTTAATTCTCTCATTATATTTGTATTGCAATTTAGACTCGCTGCAAAAGTAATTCCGTCAGCTTACTGAGCTGTCAGGACTCAGGAATCGTGAGTGAAGACCGGGAGTCGGTCTTGTCGGACGTGGTAGCCATAGTGGTTGTAGGATTTACCAGACTGTGTGACGGGCTGAGAAATTGAACAGTTTGCAATCGACTATACCATAGATTGAACCGGAAAATAGCGTGGCTTTGAACGTTTGATATAATATTGATAAATGTTGAGATGACCAGAGACAGAAGCGAATGGAAGAAAATTGATTCTGCATCGTCTCACATAGTGCGTAATTGCGTGTTTTTTCTAGAGATTACTGCTAACATCTTCAACTAATAAGAATGATCCACTGTACCTAAATTTCATATGATATTAAAGCCAACATAGGTTTATATTAAAGTTATACTAAGTTAGCGTTAAGTTCAAACACTAACTACGACGTTCAGTGATTGCTTTACAACTTGAACTTGGCTCAAGCGATATCGATGCCAGTTTACCACTTGATAGGTTACATATTGGAGAAGATAATTAAATTATTATCTGTATACACACCAGTACCTATCATTAGAAAAATGTTAACAATCACTTAAGGGACATTTTATTATATTGTTAACCTGATAACACAACATTTCTGTTGTGTTAATCTACCTTTTTAATTACAAATAATATCGTAAGGAGCTACTCCAAATGTAATAAATAAAATAAAATAGCCTTTATTATTCCTCAAACCTAAAACATTTTGACATTATTTTCAAATATTTACCTTTTTAACACTTTAAACATACCTTACATACTTTTTACTTCAAATGTAATACCAAAAACCAAATCTTAACTTTCCTTTCCAAGTAATATCGAGCACTCTATGCACTTTTTATGATTAAAGGTCTTTCAAAGAACATACAAAAATTAAGTCATTTATAAAGCTGCTATCTTTTTATAATGTTTATCGATTAATGCTTGTATATAATATTGTCTGCTATTAACCTGTGTGCCGTCTAATACTCAGTTGTTGTTCACGAACTAAGTTAGTTTACGAAGTTTTCAGCGCGGGAGGAGTTTGGCGCTCGTCGCCACTTCACTGAACTTGTGTGTATCTGTGGCTTTAGCCACAGAACAACTTACTTATCGTAGTGGCGTGCTTTACTCTTGAGTCTGAGGGAAGATCATAATTATGGCTTAACTTTTTATCTGAGTTTGTTGTTATTTTATGATGTTCATTATCCGCAAAATGAATTGTTAGATTGTTTGTTGTTATCTAATTATGTTTATTTTTCTTTTCAGGTAACCATTCGATTAGTAAGCATTGACTGTCCAAGGTTCGCTCGAATATAATCAGTTCCAGTCCCAGTAAGTAAACGAAAACCGTTCACTTAACTTTTGGACGATGCCCAATATTGACAATTGACATTATATTTTCCGTGTCTTATTTTTAGGGTTCCGTGCCCAAAGGGTAAAGTGAACCCTAAACACCGTCTGTCACCAGGCTGTATCTCAAGAATCGTGTTATTCGTTAGGCGGTTGGCATTTTCAAAGATGATGCAGTATTTCTGTTGCCGCTATAACAACACATACTAAAAAACAGGCTATAATAAATATTTAAGGGGGCTCCCATGCAACAAACCTAATTTTTTAAACGTAACTTGTTTTTGTAGATAATGATGCGGAACCCTACGTGCACGAGCCCGACTCGCACTTGGACGGTTATTTTGGTATAATTATAAAAAATAACTAGCGTACCTATTATGTAAATTCAGATAAGGGGTAGATAGATATTATGCAGAAATTCAAGGGTTCTCCCATCAACGGCTTAATCGTCTCAGCTCTTAGAAGGGGATATCCAAATCGGCTACACTTCACCGATTGCTGATTGTGGCACTTTGTACAATTTGCGGATCAAACGGCTCGGGAGAGGGGGGGGGGGGGGAGAGGGGCGAGAAGTGAACCTGGAGAAATTACTGGCGGCGGTCGTGTCGGCTTTTAAAGGATTTGACGAACGATTGTGGTGATTGTTGAGGATCAAAGAGGAGTAGCGTCTTCAATTTTGTACATTTTTATATATCTGACACGTCAATTCATGCTTGGATTGAAAATTGAATTCAGATTCTATCAAATACCATCAGAATGCTATTGGCAGGTTCTTAACTTTAGGCATAAGCTAGCCAGGCGAGCACTAAGTAACGCCGAAAAGCTTTGGTTTCGTCATTGGGTTTGGTTTGGGTGTGTTTTCTTCACCGAAAGCTCATACTAAAGGAAAAAAAAGGCTGCAGCCTAATTTAAAAACTTTTCCCTTTTTAAAGTCGGTAAAAAATGCCACAATTTATACCACTACATGCACGCACCAGCCCCTTTTTAAACAAAGAAATAAGCTCAAAAACTGCTCCAAACGAGACGCGAACTACCAAAGTCGGGACGACAGCGAGCTAACTCGGAGTAATTGATCTCATTCGCGAGTTAACTGCGAGTTAACTGAAACGGGGAGTTAACTTGTGGCGATGCCGGCTCTCAACTTGCGCGTTGCTCGGTGGGTAGTAGACTCAACTTTGGTTAGTTTGCAGCTGATAAATGGGTTTTTGATACTGTAATTGCTAAATATCTTTAATACTTTTATCTCTATTGTCATATTTAAGAATAAGAAGGCAGGAAGAAGGATGGCTTGACCCTTCCACATGAAGAACTTCTATTCATAAAGCGAAGTATTCATTAGTATACCGTAGGTATCGGAATTACTATTACCTACCTATCTACCATATAGGTTCTACCTCTATAGGTTAAGTCAAGGCTGTTCAATCGGTACAAGCATAGCTCTAAAAATCTTATTTGCAGCCAATGGGGAACGCGACCATAACTTAATTGGCAGAGATGGGAATTATGAACCAAACTGATATTTCAATTACCCATTACACGATGTAAACGTGTAAACCAACAGTCCACCACTGATAAAATACGGCCTAAACAGGGCCATATTCAATCTATTTTATCATCATCATCAATCAGCCTGAAGACTCCACTGCTGAACATCCCCCAGAGAGTATTACCTCGAACGGCTGCTCACTTCCTGCATCTCCGACTCCCCGCGGTTTTCACCAGATGAACCAGATCGTCGGTCCACCTAGTGGCGGGCCGGCCTACGCTGCGTCTTCCGGTTCGTGGCATGTGTTGTCAGTTCTGTAGGCGATGTGGCCTGCCACTTGTAATGCTACATGTATGTATATATCATAATATATTACCTGGTTTCTATTATTCATTCACAACTTTCTCATCACAGCACTTGACAGTCCTTTTCACAGTAATTTAAGCACAAAAAAACTTGATTTTCTCAAAATTTTACATCACTTTATCGATTTTGCGCGCGGGTCACGGGCCCGATTTCTAGACACGACTGCTCGGATGGCAGTTGTTTTGAAACTGTTTTTTTTGTTTCGAATTTAGTTTCTCTTCAAATTCATATTTTTCTTTTTCTACTGTCAATTTCAGTGAGGTATTTTATAGTTTGGCCATGATTGTATGTATTTTGACTCTAGATTTATTTTTTTTACTATTCTGTATTCAAAATTTTGAAAACTGCAAAAATCTAGAACCTTGGAATGCTAGCGAGGTTTCTTTAGAAAAGCTGTCGCTATGGAATGGCAGTCTCAATTTACTCCTCGAACGAGGAACACTAAATTGATATAAGGCCATTCCCGGGCCAGGCAAGGCCCGGGAACTCAAGAACGCCTTCAAAAACCATCTTTGGCTATCCAACACCAAAATTGTGAAGTGAATCTCCATCTACGTCAATCGCTGCGCCACGACATATCCATTGTCAAATCGCCGATCGCCGAGCTACATCCGCTACAGCCAGTCGCGAAACTACGACGAATCTATCGCCGGGAGCTGATCGCCGAAACTACATCTGTTGTCACCGTCGGCCGCCGTATCTACCACGACGAATCTATCGCCGAGCGTCAACCAGTGAGACGACCGGCTTGCCTTTTTCAAACATTGAGTGGCAATATAACTTCATCACCATGTTCCGGCCCGTCGTCCGTCAAAGCTTTGACGACTAATACCTGCGTGTCTCCTGCTCCTGCATCTTGAATCTGAGCTGCGTAATAATACTTCATCGACGGTGGAAGGACGAGAATCTTCTTCTGGATCCAGAAGCTAATAACTGAATGAGCTAGCCGCTGAACTCTGGAAGTCGGACAAACTAAAGGCAACGAATTCCTCAGTCTCTATAACGACAGTGGGCCTTGTTTGAATAAAGACCCGGAAGTGGGCCTTGTTTGTTTGAAGACCCGGAAGTGGGCCTCGTTAAAGACCGGAAGCGGGCTTTGTTTATCTGAAGACCCGGAAGTGGGCCTTGTTTGGATCCAATAACATTCTAATTCTACCGTGATAACTTGTAGGCCGTACACAACCTAAATTTCGCGTTCTTCCGCATCATCTAGAGACTCTTTTTTTTGCTTTCTACAAAGCTTGTAAAATTTACGAAAATAAATATCTGTTACCAATTCCTTTTTTTCTCTTCAGCTCTTAGGATCCTGTCAACCTAGGCACTGTTTAGGTAGGGGAGGAGCTGCTCATTAACTTGTAGCGTTCCATTCTACCTTTTTCACGAAAGGAACGGATGTAACGTGACAGTTTGGCGCCCAACTAAAATGAACCCTCTAAAACATTCTTCTAAATTCTAAAATAATACTTACTCAAGTAGGCTAAAATTTGATATTGACTTTTGGCTCTAACGTAATATCTTAGGTACTTGCTTAATTTATTTTTATACAGGCAGGACACGCGGAACATCACACTTACATTCTACAACACTGGCATAGTACTTAATACTTAAACGAACTTAAACTTGACTTGATTTTATCCTTGACTATTGACTTCAACTTGTGACTATGGCGAGACCAATTAAATACTCGTTTCTAAACAAACTTGAACTGGAATATGAAGTGACTATCAGAGGTGAAAAACCAGCTGACACTTTGACAACTCTTAAGGAGCAGCTGGCAAAATTGAGTCACATTCAACCTGAGGACATAAAATCTTCTCCAATACCTCTCAAACATGACCTCTCCCAAGCAGAGATCACGTTTAATTACGTCGAGGGTAAAATCTCGCACCTCGAAGCCACGGATGATAAAAGTAACCTGAGGAAAGTTGAATCTTTCGTAAATCATCTTCATTATCGCCTCGAACGCTTTAACGCCGTTCCACCATTTGTTGAGTCATGCTCAAACATACGATCTCGCTTCTTCACGCTCCAAAAACGGTTTGAAGTCTTAACTTCAGATTATTCAGGATCTTCTGAAGAAGTGTTAGTTGACATTCACAATCCTTGTCCTCAGACTCAGCCTAGCCCTCCCTCGATTTATCAATTACTACCTATGACTGGAACCAATCAAACTTTGGAAGTACTGAGTACTCCTCAACCCACTTTACCTTCAAGCATTCTGACTAGTATACCACTGGCTTCCGAGTCTGTACAAAACTATCACACTTCGGATAATTTTGTGAAGGAGCTCAAAACGTTTTCTTTCAATGGAAAATCGTGCCCTAGATCATTCCTTCAAAGGTTGGACGAGTTTAGGATTTCTCGAAACATTCCGGAAGGTATGCTTTGCAAGCACGCCTTTGAGATTTTCACAGGTGATGCCCTTCATTGGTTTCGTTTTCAGTATAATCGAAATCCTACCTTATCGTGGAAAGATATTTGCACATTGCTGATTCGAGATTTTGGTATACATGATTACGACTATAAGCTGTTGGAAGCTATAAGGAATAGAACGCAAGGAGCAACTGAGACCATTATCGTTTACGTCTCAATTATGTTCGGTATGTTTGCTCGTCTTTCAAAGAAACTTAGCGAGAGCGAACAATTAGAGATTTTACTCCATAATATAAGACCGTGCTATTCAGTTTTTGTTGCACTTAAAGATATTAAAACGGTAGATTCTTTAATTTCTACTTGTCAAAGTTACGAACGCATTTCTGAACGAGACAAAAATTTTCATGAGCCTAGATCTGAAGACACTTCTTGTGCTGCTGAATTTGCCTATCTTCCTTCATTTTCTAAAGCTTCACTTCCTAAAGCGTCTCCAAACGTAAGGTACACTAATGCAGTGCAGGAAGATAAACATCCACGCTTGTCATCTCAAACTAATGACATTTCTAAAGAAGAATTCTGTTATCGCTGTCGTATCACAGGCCATTCTTTACAAACTTGTACTAAGCCTAGATACCTCATTTGTTTTAAATGTGGTCGTAAAGGCGTGAGAATCAGCGAATGTCCAAAATGTGCTCCATCAAATCAACAAAAAAACTAGCTGACGACTTGAATGGTTTCACTAAATCACATAACAATAATTTTGATCTTAACGACTGGAATCAATGGTTAAATACTATTCGAAATTTTATGTTTTGCTACAAAACAACTTCTGTTTTCTACGACAAAGAAAAAGACTTTAACAGACCTTTTATTAACGTGTCTATAAACAATATACCTTTTTCCGGTCTTTTAGATAGTGGAAGTTGTATAACTATTTTAGGTAATAACTCTCATAAAGATATCCAAAAGTTAGGCTTTAAACTATTCAAGTCTCCAACTCAAGTTATGGTTGCTAATAAACAAAAAGCAATGTGATATAGCAAAGGCTTTTTGGGAAATTCCATTACATCCCAAAGACAGAGATAAAACTGGTTTTTACGTACCTGGTAAAGGAATGTATAGATTCACTGTTATGCCCTTCGGATTGACAAACGCTCCAGCAACTCAACAAAGACTTATGGACAGTTTATTCACTCCAGAGTTTGAGAATAAAGTGTTCTGTTACTTAGATGACATAATAATCATAGGTGCGACATTTGAGGAACATATTTCACTCCTACTTAAAGTTCATCAGAAACTTTCTTATGCTGGTCTAACCATTAACTTTGAAAAGAGTCAATTCTTTCGCAAAGAACTGAAATATCTTGGCTACATAGTAGATGAGCAAGGATTGCGGGCTGATCCCAGTAAAATTGAAGCGATTCTAGCTTACGCTGCTCCTACCTCTAAAAAAGAAGTAAGAAAATTTTTAGGTACGTGCAGTTGGTTTCGCCGATTCATACCTAATTTCAGTACTATTGCTTCACCACTCTGTAAATTAACGTCATCTGGAAAAAAATCTCCAAAAAAATTTGTCTGGAATGCTGAGGCTGACTCTGCTTTTGCTAAATTAAAAGAATGCTTGACTACAACACCAATACTATCTTGCCCTGACTTTGACTATCCATTTTCCGTTCACTGCGACGCTTCTAACTTTGGGATAGGTGCTATGCTGACTCAGGAAAAAGACAATAAAGAAGTTGTTATTGCATATATGAGTAGATCTCTAAACAAGCATGAGCAGAATTATTCAACTACAGAACGTGAGACTTTAGCTGTCATTACTGCACTTGAGCATTGGCGTTGTTATCTTGATAACGGTAAACGATTTACAGTATACACTGACCATGCAGCATTAAAGTGGTTCCAAAATTTGTCTAATCCTTCTGGCAGATTGGCACGATGGAGTCTTCGTCTGTCTTGTTTTAACTTCGACCTAAAACATAAAAAAGGAAAAGAAAATGTTGTCCCAGACCTTCTGTCGCGTCATAAAATACCCGATACTGCTATTATTGGTGGTGGTGAACCCATATCTAGAGACAATGCATCACAATTGGAACTATATAATAGACTTTTTACTAACTGTCGAGATAATCCTGATGCTTATCCAAATTACAAAATTCTCAACAATAATTTATACCGTTTTAATAACTCACCTGATTATCTAAATGAAGATTTTGCTTGGAAAGAAGTTCCACTTCCCTCTGAGAGAATGAATCTCATCAAAACTTGCCATGGTGACTCAGAAAGTAATCCCCATACTGGCATTTTCAAAACATACAAGAAGCTTTCTTTAAGATACTATTGGTCTGGTATGTTTAAAGATGTGGCTAAAATGTGTTCTTCTTGTGAAACATGCCTCTCTTATAAGCATTCGAATCATTCTCCATATGGTCCTATGGGTAAACCAAAAATTTGTTCAAGACCTTTTCAAAGCCTCTCATTAGATCTAATGGGCCCTTTTCCACTCACAAGACAACGTAATCAATTCATACTAGTGGTTACATGTTCTTTTTCAAAGTATTGCCTTATTTTCCCTATCAAGCGCGCTACATCTTCCAATATCATCATGTATTTGGAAAATAATGTGTTTCTGGTACACGGTGTGCCACAAACCATCATCATGGACAATGGTTCACAATTTCAATCTAATGAGTTTCAAAGTTTTCTGAATAAGTATAAAATTCCTTTTATATTTTATTCACCTCGATACTGCCCTCAAGTAAACCCCACAGAACGGTATAATAGAACAATTATCACCGCACTTTCACAGTTGGTCGGAGATGATCACCGTTCATGGGACAAACATTTGCAGAAAATCCAATATGCACTCAACAGTTCTGTAAATTCTACAACTGGGTTTTCTCCATCCTTTCTGGTCTTTGGACGTGAAACCATACCATGTGGTTCACTATACACTAACTGCTCCAACCTTGATAATTTCATTTTTCTTCCTCGTGACATCTACGCCGCTAATTTAGGATTATTATCTAACATCTTCGATAAAGTACAGGTTGCATTACACACTGCACACACAAAAAATGCTGCTCATTACAACACGAGACACACCTTTAAAGAGTTCAACGTTGGCGACACAGTCTGGCGTAAAAATTACGTCCAGAGTAACGCTGGTGCATATTTCAGTTCAAAGTTGGCTCCCAAATATGTCAAATGCACAGTTGTTGAGAAGCTCTCACCTCTCGTCTTTATTTTAGAGGATCCTAACGGCTTAAGAGGAAAGTGGCATGTAAAAGATTTTAAAGTGTAAATAGTGTAGCGGTTGTATTCTGTTTTTTTCTCTAAATTGTATACTTATTCTGTAAATAGCTTTAGCGTATATTATTTTTGTATTGTACAAGGAAACTAGACCCTTTCGGCTTATTTTTTTTAAATCCATTTTACAAACGTTATTATTTTTTTTTTTTCACTCTTTTTGTTTTATCCTTTAACACGAGTCGTGTGGGTAAGAAGCCATTGTGTTTACTCATTTTTTTTATACTTTCTTAGTTACACATGTTGTTACTCTAATCTTAATTTCCTTGCAATTTCTTAAATACAAGGTTCTTGAATATTAATTTCCTTGAAATCTTCAATACCCAAGGGTGTGTGTAATATTCTTAAAGAGCGGTACACAACTCGTTAAATAAGCCTTTGTGTTGTACATTTTCTTAATTGTAAATACTTATTATCTTTACTCGGGTTTTCAAAAAGGTGCGGATAACGACACCTAATTAAAAAAAATAAGCCTTCGTTATGTATAATGAATAGTTCCTTGTGGAGTATGCGTCATCAAATATGTGAACCATATCCCCTAAGTATGTTTGTGAGCGAGTAAAAGAAGAAGTGCAAGATTTAAGTATGAAAGAGCAAGGTTTTATTCCTAACCTTCAAAATTTTCAATGGAGTTGAAAATTTTCTGGGGTCGTGGGGGAAATATGTAATGCTACATGTATGTATATATCATAATATATTACCTGGTTTCTATTATTCATTCACAACTTTCACATCACAGCACTTGACAGTCCTTTTCACAGTAATTTAAGCACAAAAAAACTTGATTTTTCTCAAAATTTTACATCACTTTATCGATTTTGCGCGCGGGTCACGGGCCCGATTTCTAGACACGACTGCTCGGTCGGACAAACTAAAGGCAACGAATTCCTCAGTCTCTATAACGACAGTGGGCCTTGTTTGAATAAAGACCCGGAAGTGGGCCTTGTTTGTTTGAAGACCCGGAAGTGGGCCTCGTTGAAGACCGGAAGCGGGCTTTGTTTATCTGAAGACCCAGAAGTGGGCCTTGTTTGGATCCAATAACATTCTAATTCTACCGTGATAACTTGTAGGCCGTAAACAACTTGAATTTCGCGTACTTCCGCATCATCTAGAGACTTTTTTTTTTTGCTTTCTACAAAGCTTGTAAAATTTACGAAAATAAATATCTGTTACCAATTCCTTTTTTTTCTCTTCAGCTCTTAGGATCCTGTCAACCTAGGCACTGTTTAGGTAGGGGAGGAGCTGCTCATTAACTTGTAGCGTTCCATTCTACCTTTTTCACGAAAGGAACGGATGTAACGTGACACACTTCAATTCGATAGATTCGATTCGATTTTATAACAGAGCCATATTTAATCGACTTCATGTAAATGTTCAATCTGAAATTGGGAAGGGAAAGGGAAGGTGTCAAGTGTCCACGTTAGCTTATGTTTAGGTTGTGATGGAGGGTCCGCGTGTGTGCAGGGCCATTGTGGGCCGCCGGACCCTTCCGGATGGATGGGTGAGATAATTAGGTGGGGACAGTTCTTATGCTTGTATCTTTTAACCATCGAAATACTTACTTTGAAGTTTGAAGTGAAGAAGGATCGATAATCTGACTTTGAGTTTTGCCTATTGTTATTATTTTAATGAAAATCACGAACGAACTCTATGTATAGGTTCGAAAACTTATTTATCAAAAAAATTAACAAAATTTTATTCACACAGAAAGTAGTACTTAGGTACTTATAATTTTTGTGTTATTACACATATAGAATATTGCTTTATCGCGTGTATTAATGGATGCGAAATCAGAGAAACCTATGGAATCACTCATAATAGGTACCATCATGTATTCTGTGCTAATAGTTACATCCAATTTATTAAAAAAAATAAGTTTACTAATGTCAAGTCAAGGTGCAGCGTGTTTTTTAGGGTTCCCTACACAAAGAGTTAACACGGAACCCTATTACTAAGCCTTCGGTCTGTCTGTCCGGCCTTAGTATAATAAACTATTAAAAGGTTGTAGAGTCCGCGCCAAACATTTAGGCGGCTGTGAAGTGCGCTGCAAGCCCCCCGCACGCTGCGCACACCACTTACCTCTTCCCGCGCACATCTAAATTTTACTACTGCGCAGAGTTTCTCTCCGACTTCACATTGAGTTCGGCGTAGACTCTACAATCCCACTGTTGAATATTTTAAACAATTCGTCAATGTATTTCGTGTTTCTTACTATAAACGTCACAAAGAAGTTGGCCAAAGTAAATTTATCAATTGCCATTTGGATCCATTGAAATAAAACTATGAAGTTCAGCGCTTGCTAAATTCAATGAAAACACTTATAAAGTGCAATAGAAAGTTCAATTGGCAATAAATACGTTAATCGGTTTGAATCTATTGTTTTCGACCGGATTGCTTAAAGTTAGGTCTTGGACCGAGGCGGGTATTTTTCTAAAGACTAGACTTTAAGCACAGTTGGACTTGTTCGACTTCTAAGCGGTCTTGATTGGGTTTCGATTGAGTTTTCGAGATCTCAATTCTTGTGTAAAAAGTTAAAGATGTAGGTTAGTAATTGAAATTGGCGTTGTAGGCACTTGATAGCTATTTATGAGGAATTAACTATAGGTCGAAGCCGTTGTTAGTTAGGTCTTTGTCGGGGGCGATTTGCGCCACGGTCATAACCTATTTTCTCCTTGATCATTATCATTTGTTGTAGTGTTATGTTCTTCATTGTCTTTACAGCAATATAGACAGCATAATAGACAACACAATAATAACTAAACTATTTCTCTTACGCAAAATCGTGTAGAATTTCGTATAATCGAGAGGTAAACAACGTTATAATCGGCAATCGGCTGTATTTCGCCGTGAACGCTTCGATTGTGAGCATAAATCTTTGTGTAACTGCCCCCTTTACCCTGGGGTGCGATTTCTGGAGCGTTTGCTTCGGTATCGGAAGTGGGGCGAGTTGCTGGCTCCGTGCGAGCTATTGCACAAATCTCTGTGGTGCACGTAGGATGTTCTGAAGATCTGTTGGATTGGAAGTGCTTGCGTTTATGATGTTTATAAACCAGCTTTTGTACCAATTTTCTGTTACGAACTTTTTATAGTTGGAAGTTATGCCAAATGAAACAAAAATCTTTTTTTTTTCTTAGATTATGTAAATTCGTTCATAAAATTAAGTGAGTCGATACAAGTCTTTGAATACAAAAAATTAAAGCGTGACGTTCAGAAATACCCATTGGCATACATAAATACCGAAAAGTACTAAACCAGAACCCCACTGCTTCATTGAAATCTCCACCATTCCATCAATTGAGTTGTCGGATGCTGCAGCAACGCATCCTATCTTCCAGTTTAGTAGCCCCTAGCTATTCCATCAACTAGAACGCACCAGCACGGCTCCTCGCGCATCTCAATGAGAGCCTGCCACTGGAGAGCCCGGAGAGCGGAGCGAGAGGAATCTTAATGAAATGCTTTTGTTGTTTATCGTGCTGATAGCGCGACGACAGGGTTATGGGAGTTGTAGCCTAGTTTAGATCTGGAAACCTATTTAGGGCTCTGTGGGAAGGTTTGATTGGAGTAAATAGTGTTACTTTAATAGCCATGCAGTCCGCGAGAGTTTCCCGTATTGGAGGACACGTTAAATTAAGGCGTTAACCCGTCATTCTCTGATTTGTCGCAAGCCAACAGTCGTTAAGTCAAGTAAGAAGCCCTTGGTGGTTTAAAAATTCTTACACCAGGGCTGACCACTTAAGTGCTTACTACAGAATAAGGAATGAGCTGTGTATGGGTCGCTATGACGGGATGACGGCAACAATTTGCTGTCCTACCTTATTTTATATTTCTGCTAAACTCGTTTTGATTCGAGTGATATGTGTTAAATTATAACTGGTGTCAAAGGTACGAATCTTCCGAAAAATCAACTCTACACACTCGTTACCAAGTTCCGGAAACACCGTGCAAATATTGAAATCGACGAATTTATCCGAAACTTCGACAGCCACTATCGCGGAGCCGACCGAGCAAACCAATTAAACTGCTTCCGAAAGAAAGTTCCCGGTCGAGCGGAGTGAGTTGAGTGTAGTGAGGCAAATAGTAAGTCGAGAGTTGACGCTGTGGTTTCGAAAAGTAATTGATTGTTGAAGCCACTGATTGATGTACACTTTGGTTCTAATTAGTTAAAACGCCAACACCAAAATCTTCAAGGCTGTTTTAAATCTTCTACTACTACCTACTACACTAATTACTACTTACATTTTTTATTATTATTTTTATAAAATAGGCCGCCAGTTAACTCGTTGAGCTGCGAAAGCGAGGTGTACGTCTTGCTTTGATATAACAAGGACACCAATCGTTTAAGATCGGTCAGAGATCAATGTATGGAGACTTTGTAAGATGCATTACAGTGACGCGTGAGGAAATGAGCGGGAATAGGCGAGTAATGCCTCCTCGTTCTGACGCTTCCGCGCCCTTACATTGTGCGCTCAGATGAGTAAAAACATTATCTTAGATGATGCGCATATACGAGGAAATACAGCAGTAGAAAAAGCAGCACTAAATAGCAATTATTTTTTTACATTTTTTTTTTGTTAATGTTTGCAATCTCTACTATCTAAACAAAGACTTAAAATGATAAGCTTATAAAATCCATAAAGCTTAGATTTATTAGGACATGTCTAAGCTTTATAGATAGTAAGACTACAGTGTCAGTGGTCGTATTTAGACATGGCTCGTTACCATTCCAACAAATTGAATAGCAATTTAAAAATTTCGTAGGTTTTCTTAATTTGAAGTATTTCACATTCTTCTTTAAACTCCAGTGGTGTAGGCACGTGCTTATTACGAGTTACGACATACCGTAGTAAAAAATATGTTAAAAATCGCTAAGAACTGACGACGTAAGACATCTTCCGCCTCTGTACGAAACTCGCAACAAAACCTCAAATACCCTTCCACAATAAATCAGAACTTGGTCCCTGATTGCCAAATAAACGTAATGCCACGTGGCAGTGCCGCTGTGCTCCACTTTGCATGGAAATGGCGGAGACGAGACGAGCAACTTCACATAACTCAACACGATGAATTCTGGATGTGTAGGAATATTTTTAAGAGAGCTGTAGACATTTTATTAAGTTCCGGCCGGAAATATAAAAATTAGAAGTACACAAATCCAGAATCGTAAAAATCATATTACGCTAAAAATGCAAGGCCATTTGTGCTTACCATGGTGAACGATAACATTATATTGAGGAAAACCACAGACATCTAATACTATACTATTAAATGCCTGTGTGTGAAAAACAATCACTTTCAACAGTAGCCAATTTCTCTAAAGAATAATTCAATCACATTGTCTGTCATCGGCCAACCCGCACTTGTCCAGTGTCGTGGGTTGAGGCTCATACTCTCAATCTGTGAGAGGGGGCCCGTGTCAGTAAAAATGCAAACGAAACTTAATTATGATGTAACTGGTAAGTGACTACAAATAATGTAATCAAGAAGATAATTTTAGTAGCACCCTTGCAAATAGCTGATGTCTCTAGAAAATAGAGTCCTATAATAGCAGGCAGTTGATCGTCTATGATTTTAATCAACTTATAGCCATGAGTCGAACTTTACTACTATGGTCTGTTACATGAATCCTTCAGCGTCGTGTAACCAAAGACAGTTTTTCACCCATTAGCGGCGGTTACCCGGAGAGAGATCCGGTAGAGTCTCGTGAACTGAAACCCGTGGTAGAGAAAGGATTTGCCATTTTGGTGCATTCAAAGAGACTGATGGATGAATTCTGTGAGCATTATAAATACCTCATACAGTCATAAATAAAATCTATTAAAATAAATTAATAAAATAAATTATGATAGAGACGAAAATGAAAACACAACACACAAAAAGATTACTTTTGGGATGATTATTATAAAATTCAACATTTTCTTCCAAGTTATAAAATTCGACATTTTGTTGCAAGGGCTGGGAACAGGATGAAACTGCATCCTTTTTTAAAAAAGAAAGTTTCGTTTGCTCTACAATTTCATCAAAAAAAAAAAGGGACAAAACAACGAACACTCCACACAAGTAGAGCAAAACCACTTCAGTTGTAGAGTCCGCGGTAGAGAAAGGATTTTCCATTTCCTTTTTTTTTTCGTTTACTTTTGTTTTGTTTCCGTTTGATCGAAAACAGTTTAGCTGACGGTTTGATGTTGTTTTTGTTGTTTTATAGATTGTTTTACTCAATAAGAAGCTGTTTAGATATACTTAAAGAAAAGTGGTCTTTAAAGTGAAACTAAAATTATGAATATTCGGATGTTTTGTTTTGTAATTTATAACCTATCGTTTTTATCTACTTATTTTAAGGGACAGCCTCAGGCAGAGTCTGAGAGGAAGTTTTTATTCCTTTAGGGTAGGTTTAGATCCATAGTAGTATCCGGGTGTTAAGGTAACCAATGTTCTAACAAATTCTAACCTATGGTCAACATTTGTTAGAATTTTTAACCCTAACTACGAATCAAAAAATCCACACTTTCAAATCAAATCAAATCATTTATTTGCTGAAAATATGGGTACAATATAAAGATCTTAAGTTCAACAGGTATAAGGTTCTATACTTACATTTTCTTTGCTTAACAGCATGAATAGCTTATGTATGCTGTTAAGAAAAAAAAAATGCTTATAGAGATGCTCTTCTCACTAATCCTTGGTATCGAGGAAGTGGATGGCCGACATTCCCATGGTGGAGACGTCTTCGTTCATGAACTGTCTCTTAATACTCTTATGGACTAAACGGAAAGCATCGTCGTAATCTCGCCAAAGTATCACGATGATGTTCAATTTGCTAACAATCACCTTTTTAAGGTGCACCTTAACTTTATTACGTTAAAGTTGGTTTTCTTGGTGCTTTGTAGGTTGATAGTCTTGATACTTTAATTTCATGTTGGCGATATATTTTCTTGATGCTTGGAGATGTTTCGTTGTAATAAACTTGTAATACAAAGGATTCGTATGTTATGATACTTATGATTTATGATATTATTTTTACTGGACGATGGCTATGAAAGCATCAACTCCATTTGACCTCATCAAGGACTAACTTTTGTGATATTATTTATGTTGTGTAAATATTATAATATTTGTGTTTCCAGTCCAACCCGAAAACAATTTTGATAGTCTTTTGTGTTTTTTATGTCGTTATATATTTGTATCGCAGCTACAAATCGAAAATAAAAATTTTTCTTTTTGAAGACCCTAAGCCAATAGAGAATTGATATTATAAGTGGACAAACAAAAAATGCAATATTCTAACGCAAACCTATCTAATATTAAAAAAATTACGGTCCCATATACAAAATACTATCGTTGTCGACTTGCCGACTTGCGGTATCGTGTTGATGACAAATCTAATGTAAAAGCGTCCAAAACAGCGACGCAATGGAATCACGGATTACTAGAATTAGTATCAAAAAGTCTACTTAAAACAAATACAGTAGTAAATACAAGAAAGCTGAGCAACAAGGAACCAAGAAGGGATTCCACCGACCCCGCACATCTTACAACCCGCAGCCCACGAGTTCCCATCCGTCATCCGCACAGGCCCTCATAAATCGAGTCCACAGCTTTACTTCATCGGTGACAGTGACAGAAGGGGCGCACAATCATATATGTCACTAGCATTAACAGACGTCATAGATTATAATATGTGTAGTTATGTTAGTGAACGTGTAGCACTTACAGGCGTAGCTTGAATAGTCGAATATCGATCGAATAACTCGCTGCGTGAGACTGTTATTTGCCTACACGAAAAGAAGAAGAAGCGATAAGGTAGCCATTATGGTCATTTTGGTATACACTACGGGCTATGTTAAGAAGGTCGTTGACATATTCCTAAATATCAGGCTCAAAATAAACTAACCATCAACTAACCCTCGAAACAGGACAACCACGAGAATAATACGGCGAAATAAACCGTTTAAAAATTAAGGCACGAGCCTGTTTTAAATTCCGTTCAGAAATCCACAGTTTTTCGGAAAAAGCTCAGTTATTTTTTAAAAGGGCTCATTTCGTCAATTTGGAGTGAATCCGGCGGGCCTTTGTAATTATATTATGCAGATTTGGCCGTTTGGTATTAAACGGCCAAAATACGGGCATAATAAAGGTTTTGTTTGGAATTCCCCGATTGGCTAATTAAGGTTAGATGCAGTGATATGGACTGAGGTGGGTCATTTAATTATGTGTGGAAATTGGTATTATTTTAAGAGCTAATGAGAAATTAATATATATGTGGACATTTCACACAGCGCCATCTAGCCCCAAACTAAGCATAGCTTGTACTATGGGAACCAGATAACTGATATAATACTTATATACTTTTTTTTTTGGTTGTAAATACATACATAGAATACAATATAACACCCAGACGCAGAACAAACAACTATGTTCATCACACAAATGTTTGTCCCGGGTAGGAATCGAACCCACGGCCCTCAGTTCAGAAGGCAGGGATACTACCAACTGAGCTATCGGGCCCGCCCGTAATATCACGCACACATACGTTTAAACGACAGTTATTAGACTTTAAGCCCGTGTGTCATACTATAATTTTAAAGGCATTAATGGAAAGTTATTTATTATCTGTAAGAAATGGTTTTGGTCCACGGGGAAAGTAAATTTTTATCCACGACCATGAGTCCTCAAAAAATTACTCAAAACCTTTTGCCGTTCATTTCTTTACTGAGAGTATAATTCCCAGATGCATTTTTGTAGTTGCACATAAAATGCAGTGTACCGTTCAAAATAATTAGCGAGGCGTCCATCTCGCGTCGACTCTATTTCCATTTTTATGAGAACGCGCTCGCGGGCGCTCTAATGAAACCGGCGATGGTACGCAAATAGTACAAAAATGCAAAAAACAACACAAACTAATTACATTATGCGCCGGGGACGCAACGTGGATGGAAGGCAGGTGGGGTCGGGAGAGGGGAGTTGTATGTGGGAGGCAATTATTGTTTAATGTTACATATAATTAACAAAGTGAATTTGTTTGTTTGTATACACACACATTCACACTGATGTGGATGAGATTTAAAATACAGATTGCTTAGTTTTGTACCGAGATCAACAAAATTATGAGTTTTGTCGAGAAATTGAAACCGCGGTGCGTCTTTGTTCATCATTTTGATAAATTACAATAAAAAAGATTTAGGTCCATCTTAAATACCGTAATTATTATTATTATATTTTTTTTAGAGATTGTAAGGTGGGCTGGGGAAGCTTATGAGCTTTTGATACGACTCACTCAAAGTAAACTGGATAACACTCTTAAACTTCTTAAATCCCACAGACCTACAATATTTTCGTTAATTTTTCATCCTAAAAAGCAAACCTAATTTTCTACCTAAAAAGCAGCAAAATTATAATCTTAAAAAGATTAATGACCTTTCTCTTTCAATATTTACTTCCAAAATTGTTTTATCATTTATAGAAGCACGAGACCAATTACAAAGTCCATTTATAACGACAAGGTCCCACGAGGGGCACGTCTGTATCAACGGAACAAGCTTTTACGACTATTTCCCGTTAAATGCAATGGGATTGCATTGCACTGAGCACTTCGAGGAATTTGTTTTTAATCTTTACAGTAAATAAATATCTTTTAATGGGTATTCTGAAAGGTTTAACTATTTTTTTATAGCTACAGTTGTAAAATTAAAATATGAGTCCAAAGGGTATATAATTCAGGAAGCAGTTTTTTTTTATCCTGGACTACTTATTATGTGACCTAAATTATGAGAGTTATGGTAATCGCTATCACTGCATATTGTGCACTTTCTTTTTTTTTTAAACATGGATCTCGCATTTCTTTCACTATTTACAGACAGATTTTAGAGGGCTTATAATCGAGTGCTGTTCAAAGCTTGACTATCCGGTCCTAATCGGTCATGACTTGGAGGGATGACAGCCACACAAGTGGTTATTAACAAAACAGCGTGCTCCATTGTCCCGGTGTTGTGCAAAGCTGTTTTACCAATCCGACACGAAGTCATAATAAGCCTATCAGCATAGGCATAGGTTAGTTATTCAGTTAGAAACCTTCAGGCGGCTCAATAATCCTGACACCGGCTATAACCACTTGCTTCAAAAAGGAAGGAAAAGCAATTTAAAGCGTATTTCTACCTGAACAAACATACAAAACCAACAATTGTTTAAACACAGCAGGAACAAAGTTCCCAAGTGCGGGACAATCCGACGTCGCCGTCTGAAGCGAGCCCGAGGCTTTGAAATAAAACTTAAAGTGAGAAGAGCTCGACATTATACGGAATTTTTCAGAGGCATTCGGTTTCTGCACGTTTTTAGACGAATTGTATTTCCATTTTTTTATAGCATTTTCATTTGTTTATGCTATAGTCAGGATCAATCATACGACCCTCCTGATAAGAAGAGGTTACCGTAGCCTATAGACATCTGTAACACTAGACGTGCCTGCTTACCGTCACAATACTCTTTGGACCCCTCTTTTAAAGTGATGCATGTTGTAGGTCTAAACGAGGCTGTATTTCTCAACCAATTTTTGTTTTGTTTCAGGTAACTAATCTTGGAAGGAACACTTGGCAAGAACGATAAGGAATTTTAGGAATTAGTAGATTGTGGATGTCCGAGTCTGAATATTAAAATTGAAAAAAAAAAAAACGTTTTATTACGAATATGTTAGTAAACCAAAAAAGTATTTTTGTATGAGGCAAGGTTTCTGAAATTAATGAATTAATGATAGCGATTATTGTTTTTTATAATAATATCAAACTTACACAGTATAGAGCTAAATGTAGGGTCGCTTTGGCAACACAAGTAATCTTACTAAATACAAATTCTTGTGTAAATTCTGGGAGCAAGTTATATTCGCGCTTACCTGGCATTATTACCGATTTGCGCAAAGAATTTTATATGAAAAAGTTTATCATTTTCTCTAGAATATTTCAAACGCTCACCTGTCTCATGTGTTTAAATTAATACTAAAAATATATTAGCATTTTCAAAGGTTTCTATTTTTTAAGCAATAAAGCATTTTTTAAGAGTTTTTTCGTTCACTTTAATAAGCATTTTATAATTCTAACTTTTGGTGTTGTATACATGTACGAAATTGAACTCTACTTATTCAGATTTACGAGATAACTCTATCTTTATTTTTGAAAGAACTCTATCATACAATTTCGACGTAAGTAAAAGCTCTACAATTCTTACGACACAGTTCCAGAATTAATTTGGTAGAGCATGTGCGCCACCGAACAGTAATTGGTGTAATAAGCCACGATCGCTACCGACTCTACCTTGGAAATTGTTTAATCCCGAGAGAGGTATTGTATTAATTCGGCGTTAGAGTCAAGCTCTACTGAAACGAAAAATAAATAAGCTCCATTACGAATTAAACAGCCTTGTAAATGGTTATTAAGTTCAGAAAGTGGATTTCTTTGTGACTCTACGTAATACGTACGACTCTACGTAAGTACTCTATTACTCTATTTTTAATTTAAAATTACTCAGTTTATAGTGAAGTACCACAGATCTGACTCAAAATTTAAGTTATAAGGGCATATTATATTTCCGACTTCCCCACTGCTTCCGCCCTCCCCCAAGCTACCCTCGTTTGCAAAGCGGCTGCGATTTGAATCCCTCCATTTATCGGGTCAAAATAAAAATGATTAAAACACAACAAACAGAGGCATTTTATATTTCATAAAAATATCCCAAGTTATAAAAATCCAGTTAGAATAACATAAAATAAATATATCGTCGCCAAAAGTTATCATAATCAAATTAATATTTCTGATCATTCAATCAAAACAGAATAATTCTATATTTGAACGCAAGATGGCGCTATTTCGCTCGGCTTAGTTTAAATATTGTACGACGGGGTGGGTTTTGAATGCTAAATCATCCTTGAAAATAATATAATGCCAAAAAGCTCGCATTGGCGACGGAGATTATCTTTGTGTTAAATAGTTGACATTTCTTATTCAATTTAATTGAATTATTAATTTTAGGAGTAAATGATAATCAAGTTATATTTTTTGTAACAAAACAATAAAATTGTGCTACTTTTAAATTTTCTTAAACATAACTGCTTCTTATTGTGAAAATTCATTATAAATTATATAATTTTATAAAGAAAATTATTATATGTCAGTGTCATATGTGAATGTTTTGACTTCCTTCAATATTTTCTTAACTTAGGGGCGGTTTTTCGATTATCGGATAAAAGTTATACACTGTTAATATAACTTGTTGTTTGTTGTTTGTTCGTCTTGTGTTGGTCAATTAGTCATAGTTCCTTTCTGGAAACCAAAGACACACACAGAGAGAGAGAGAGAGAGAGAGAAAACAATGTAATTATGTACACGTTAATATGTATTTATTATACTTATTTATTTTGCGCATTCAACTTTTCCCAAGCAACGCAAATCATGTCTTAAATTATTGTAAGAATAAGGATGAAGTCATCGTATTTTGGCACATTATTATAACCATTTTATCACCTTAATTATTTATTCCACGACACCTTGTCAGCCTCTCACCATCTCATTACACCAAGTCTATGTTAATGCTCAGATTTCGAAAATAAAGCACTCACCGGCGGGAAAATAGGACCGTTCCGTGGAAATTATTAGGAAATCTCGTAATCACGCGAAAATTTGCCACGTCACGTCCCGCCTCGCCATCGGCAGCTTTTAAATATTAATCAGGACGACTTCCTGATAAAACAGCCCGCTGCTGAGATACCGGGGACTAGGGCTGCCACCCGATTATAATTAAAGATTTTATTATGTTCATTTACATTTTCGGGAGGACAAGTGCATACGGCAGAAATCTTGCAGAAATAACTTTGGGTGTCTGTCTAGTCAGGAATTATGTTAAAAAATGAAACCGTGATATCCTGTGTTAATTGTTAAAAACAAGAGCGGAGTCGTATTTTCCAAAAATCATCACCTCGATACCAAACACTATTAAACAAAAAAAAAATAGTACAATTTAGTAGTAATTTTGCCTACACGAGATGGTAAGAAGGATTAGCATAAATCCCGAAACTATTAAAACAACTTATACTGAAAACATGGG
Source organism: Ennomos erosarius (assembly GCA_963580505.1). Taxonomy (NCBI): domain Eukaryota; kingdom Metazoa; phylum Arthropoda; class Insecta; order Lepidoptera; family Geometridae; genus Ennomos; species Ennomos erosarius. Next base: position 14,546,778 of record OY756988.1, read on the forward strand.
TTGTATTTGTGAAATATTTATCACGTGCGTGGCAGCCCTACCGTTCCCCAGCTGGGCGCCGCATAATCCTGATTTCTTGAGCCCCGCGTCGGCGCACCGTCGCGGATTAGACGCGCGAATTAACTCACGATTGCTTCCAATCGGGAGGAGGTATGGAAATAGCGACGAAAGGCGGTTAACAAACTCAATTTTATTACTTTGAATTGTGTTTCCACTTGAAATAAAATGTAGGTAGGTTACAAAACTGTTCACGAGGTACCATGATTCTAATTTCAAAATGATGACGAGAAATGTAAACTTTAAGCGGCGTTTATGAGTAAGGCCCGTAATGTCGAAAGGTGCGATGATTTTGAAAGTCACACGTGGTATCGCTGCGCCACACTCGCTCCTCCACGGAGCATAATAGCCTGGACCCCCAGGGAGTCTAGCAAAGATCCCTTTCGTTAACGCTAATGGAATCTTTGCTAGACCCCGTACTGAATACTATAAAGTGTTCAGAGCTCCAGTACAAGCCCATCAAAGCGTTATACTCCAGCTCGGTGTATGTTTCAGGGCGCGCGGGGCGAGTCAAGTCCCTGCTCTCGAAGCAATTCCTAAAAAAGATCCGCTTCAAAGGTATGTCAGTAGAGGGCGCTGTTAGACTTTGTGTTGTGTTTTTTACTCTCTTCTGTCACGTAGTTTGTGGGACATGGAAGGAGTGAAGTACATAAAAAGGTATTCATTCCTTCATGAATCCGGGTTGTATTTTTATTTGTTTTGAATTATTGTTTTTACGAACTTTCTATCTGTATCTTAGTCCTATTTTATTGTAATTGGTTTTTACATAATTTTATTCTATACTGCTTTACTTATTTTTTTATTCATGTAATGTTGACTGCTAGTGAGAAAATTAAATACAAGGGTCTGATTTACCTTATATATTCGATTTTCTTCTTATATTTGCACTTTTATCATCTATTTACTATTTACTTACACACAATTTATTATAAGTTAAATTTAACATGTACATTAATAAAAAAACGAGTTATTTTAAAGTAAGTATTCTGAATATTAACTTTGAAATTTTGAATACATTCTCTTACATATTTTCTCCAATAACACAGTGGGTTCCGCATGCACTTACAATGAATTTCCGATAGAACATGCTGAATAATTCAAATGGCAGCTGCACCAACTAGCGTGGATGTATCAAGGGATATTTATGTAAGGGTCTAAATATAAAACAAATTATCTTTAAAAATGTTATTATATTTTTTTATCAGACAAATGGATTTATTTTTGGAGTATTTCCAAGATCAGGGGTGTTTTCGTATGGGTGACTTTCTTAATGCCATTTTCACCCCCTATCTTATTTCTTATTCCTCCCTTGGGTAGTAACTTCATGTCCAGAATCTCTCAGAAGTTGAAATGAAAGTGCATGTAACGTCGCAATCCGGACTCCAAGTTAGTACAACTCAACACTTCCTATCTTGTATTTTTTAGTGGTTGACATTGTGTTGTCTCTTTCTTTTGATTAGCTGATGAGTTAGAAAAAGATGCAATTTATCACGAAAATTGTTATACCAGTACTCATAGGTGTACTAATTGTTTTATTTATATATCTTTATTTTTATCAAAAAATTGCTATTTTTCAATTTGGACTTAATAAGCGTTTTTACTGTTGTTTTTTAATTTTAGTGCCATTGTTTCATGTTGAGTAGTTGATTGGGTTCACTTGTACTAGTAAAACTTCTTTTAAAAGCACTACGATTGTTCTATAAAGCATCGGTAAATGCCTCATTTATTTCAATACTTCACGTATCTTTAGGAGAATCTTCCAAACATTATTTCAGCGTTATGAACTCAAAAGAATTACAATTTACCGCCGGTCAGTAATAAATTACACCTCTCCCTTGCCTTATCTAATGCTCTCATCGTTGGCGCATCGTAAACTGTTCAGCCACTCTATCTTTTGAAGATTGGCGAGTTTTTGTATCCTTACCCAAGTTCGTGGTTTTACCCGAAACTTGGGTAAATTAAGACGCCGTAATTATCTTGATTTTATCGATTGTTTGCTAAACTTTTGGGAAATTAAGATTTTAAATGTCGATAAAGGGTGATAATGATATTATTTTAGAACTTTGCTCGTTAAGTTTTCAGGTTGGTTAACTCAGTTGCTCATCTAAGTATCTGATGTTTCTATGAATTTTAATGATGTTTTCAAATAAATATGTAATTTAACTGTTCTCATTAGGTTTAACGTTAACACATAAAAAGAAAAAATAATTGGGCGCAGTTATTTATTTATCAGCAGTTGTATCTAATAGTGCGCAGTTTTGTGTTTTGTTTCTAAAAACATCATTATGAGTTTGACAAATCTGGGCTAGATCTGGGCTAGCTTTCAGCGAACAAGATTGTAATTTCGTGCACCTACGCACAAATTATAAAAAATAACCATAACATAATATGTACTTATTGAATACTGCTGTCCATACTCCATTTATATCTGAATTTTCCAAAATAGACACAATTTTCCACGGTGTATTTTTAAACGGATATTTCCGGTTTACATAGAGGCATAGCGACCGTATTTGACAAGCGAGTTGAATGAAGGTTTACTTTGGCTGGTGGGCACTGTGTATTGATGAGTTGCCGCCAATGTTTGCAGGCCAATCGAGCTGGCCGTATGGCAGGTCAGCTGGACCCTAATAATAGATAGATAGATAAATAGATAAACTCTTTATTGAAAACACCATTTTATTATTTTTATTATTCACTCATTTATTAGTTTTTCTTAGGTTTACGCTTTTTTACAATATTGGTATAAAAATAAAATACAAAAATACTATAAAAAAACCTAAGCCTAGAGTGCCGCCGGCAGCGGGGCAGGGCCCAAGCTACCGGTGGTCAGGGCTGCAGAGTGAGGAACCTCCTGACAATACGTGCCGTGTCAAGGAGTACCGCCTTCTGAATCTGACCCTTGATCCAGCCGTCTAGCGAGAGTCTCTCGAGGTGTTGGTCGAGGCTCTTCGCTATAAGACCGTTCGCTGAAACGACTATCGGGACAATGCTTGTTGAGTCAACATTCCACATGGCGGTAACCTCGTGAGCCAAGTCAAGGTACTTGCTGAGTTTGTCCTTCTCAGCCTTCACGAGGTTCTCGTCATGCGGAATGGTGATATCAACGAGCACTGCCCGGCGTTGGGACCGGTCTACCAGCACGATATCAGGCTTATTGGCTACAATAGTCCTGTCCGTGATGATAGAGCGGTCCCAATAGAGCAACGCACGGCCATTTTCAAGAACCGGCCCCGGTGTGTACTTGTAGTACGGCACCTCAGACTCGACAAGGCCGTATTGAAGGGCAAGTTGCTGATGAATGATCCTGGCCACTAGGTTGTGTCTGTTCAAGTACTCTCCGTTAGCAAGATGAGAACAACCGCAAATAATATGTCGGAGAGATTCCCCGGGACGGCGGCATGCTCGACAAATGTCGACCGTAGCGTCCTTCATTATATATTTCTGGTAATTATTCGTCTTGATAACTTCGTCCGCAATTGCATAGACAAAACCCTCATCGAAACGCAGCCAGTTCACCGACGCATGCAGGTCCACATCGGGCCCTGTCAAGGCCCGATAGAACCGCCCGTGCAGCTCCTTGCCTTTCCATACGTCCCTGCGGTCCTCAGTGCTAAGTACCACCGGTTTACGCCAGTTCTCGTTTGCCAAGGAGAGCAGCGTGAGGCCTTTGTCAACTGCCACCACATCGCGATGTATTCCGCACTCGTTGTTGAGGAAATACTCCCGGAGACTGCACACTTATTATTATTATTTTTATTATTTGATAATAGACGAGCAGCATTCCTGCTGATATGTCTATATCCACAGTGTTGGAAGGTCATAATGGTCATTTATGCAGTAATTGTGTTTGATTAGTTTGTAGCCAGTTGTCAAGAAAATTTTTGAAGGCATTCACAGAGGTCGCGGCTATGACCTCTTGCTGTAGTCTGTTCCAGTTGTGCACCACTCTATTACTTAGGAAGTGGTGTGCAGTGTTGGTCTTAGATGGTGCACGAGAGATTTTTTGTAGGTGCCCTCGCAGAGGTTTTCCTTCTTTCATAATATAAATGTCATGTATGTCAGGTAAGTTATAATTGTAATTTATAATTTTGAATGTTTCAATGAGGTCTCCACGCAGACGTCTTTCTTCAAGGGTAGTAAGGCGCAGGGTTTGAAGTCTGTCTTCATAGGACTTGCGTCGGAGAGCCTGGGGTATCTTACTTGCTCTTCTCTGCACACTTTCTAGTAGGTTTATGTCTTTGTGAAAGTAGGGGCTCCAAATTTGAAATCCATACTCTAAGAGTGGCCTAATGTATGTTTTGTAGATCTTAAGAAAGACCTCAACTGTCATTGATTGAAAGGACCGGCGTATAACATATATAAAAGCATTAGCCTTTTTGACAATTGAAATGATGTGCTCTTCCCACTTTAAATTGGCAGTGATAATTATTCTCAAGTCTTTTTGACGGCTGACTGATGCTATGGCGTTACCATCCAAGGTGTATGTAAGTTGGGGGTTGTCATTACTTAAATGAAGTACACTGCATTTTGCTACATTTAATTTAATTTAATTTAATTTAATTTAATTTAATTTAATTTAATTTAATTTAATTTAATTTAATTTAATTTAATTTAATTTAATTTAATTTAATTTAATTTAATTTAATTTAATTTAATTTAATTTAATTTAATTTAATTTAATTTAATTTAATTTAATTTAATTTAATTTAATTTAATTTAATTTAATTTAATTTAATTTAATTTAATTTAATTTAATTTAATTTAATTTAATTTAATTTAATTTAATTTAATTTAATTTAATTTACAATAATAAAAAATGTGACGTGGCGGAAAATGTTATTTTATCTTTAATATCCAACAAAAAAAGTCAAGCGCTCATTCAAGCTCACGGTCGACGATGAATTATTCTTGCTTGGAAGATACCGGTTCACAAGAGTCGGTGATCTAAAATATAAAATCTGGAAATTTTCAAGGGAAGAGCTTTGAAAGGTCCCAGCTTATATTTTTTCAGGATATACGCTTCCTTTGCCAATAATTGTTGAAGCGAAACGCTTAACAAAGCAAAGATGAATATAATGTAAAGGAAGAATTCATTATATTGATTACTGTAAGCAAGCGATACTGCTACAAACCAATCTTAAGAAGTCTCTATTTCTGGGCAAAAGAAAACTCGATAGGCCGGTATTAAGTTTGTTTTCGCCCACCACCCCATCATTTCGTCACACCAACAGTGACGTCACTTTTCGAACAATACTCAACCGGCGTTCATCATCGATATGAATCTTCCTCCTTATTGTTAGAGGTCCGGTTCTTTTATCGACAGTTAATTTAAAAATCAATGATAGGTTGATTTATTTTAATGAATTTTCTGGAAGATATTCTGAACAGAAAATATTTGAGTAATGTCTGACATTCCATGTTTCACTACGATTATTTTTCGAACCGTAGTTAAAGTAACCAGTGGTCAATGTTGGTTAGAGTTTTTAACCATTATGGTTACTTTAACTATATGCTAGTATTTATATGTAAATAAGAGCACAAATAAGTCGAGTTATTCATTTTTAAAGTTATGTTTATTGTAACGTGAAGGATATTATGATACCGTTTCTATTTGCACCTTTAAAAAAAACTGTCCCCTTTACTGACGGAAAAATCCAAGATAAGTTGATCATCCTTATTCATAGACTCTTCATTTCGATATTTTATCGACGTTGGAAAGTTATTGCCAAAATGAATATTTCCCTGACAAATATTTGCCCGTTGCGTATTTGCGCGCAAATATGGCAGTTAAATATATTCGGCTTCATAAATACTCGACGAAAATAAATAGAGCATGCATAACGAATATGGCGGAAGGGCTCAGCAGAGTTGCATTAGGGTGTGGGATTAGTTATAAGCGATCTCGGTTTCTTCACTTTACTAGAAGAGATCAGTAAATCATAGATTCTTTTTCCTATGGGCGTTTTCATTCCACGTATGTATGTTTGTTTCAGTATGATCTTAGAAGAGTTATTCAAAATTTGATAGACAATTACTAAAACGATTTTTTTGTGTCAAGTTCTGCCCACGTTTGCTGTCTAACAATTCAGAAACAAATTAATCAAAAACATCATGCACTAATTAACATTTCCAGCCCACCCCGCTATAATCTTACCCCTTGTCCCACCGCTCCCGGCTCGAAGTCACAGTCAGTAAAGATATACGGTTGCTGATCTAAATACTTTTTATAGGCGTTTTCGCGTGCAAGGTCCGTTATATACGACGAGGATGGCCCCTCTCGAGTTATGGCTAGGGTTCTGATAAGGGAAACTGCTACTGGAAACTCTGTAGTAAGGTATTTTAGCTGTGCTGATGACATGGTGCTGTTGTGTATACTCAGTTGATTTATGGATGAAGTTCTATTAAATGATATAGATCAACTAGATATTATATTAAAGTACAATTTAGTTCAAAATTTCAAGATCTCCGGACATTCCTTTTATCAACTAGAAAATAGTTGATGATAAAAAAACAGTTTTTAAATCATAGCCTAGCTAGATCACAGGATCACAAAACCTTTAAAAAAAAATCGAAGTCAGTTCTTTCAGCCACATACACGTTAAACGTATACACCTCTCTCTTTGGAGGGTTAAAAATAAAGCTTTAAGAAAATTGAAGAGCAGAGCACGAGAGCTTTTACTTTTATATTCTTGAACCTAAGACTGATGGTAAGTGAAGATGCAGCACAGGCTTGACCTTAAAAAATGATGTATTTATAGGGTGATAAACTTTTTAACTCCCTATTTTCCTTTCGCCAAATTCCTGATCTGACAAAAGACTTCAATGTAGTAAGTTTTTTTCTTGGGTAAGGTTACACTCCATCAGCCGAAATTGAGGTATCGCAGCGCGTTACCTTCCGCGCCGTTCCATTATGGCAGGCCTCATTTTTGCCGAATAATGCACGAACTTTGATCGAATTTTGGTGAGAATGTCATCACCTTAATGTTTCATCATTTAATATTTTGGGAAGAATACAGTACTGTCTATTGATAATCTTGTCAAAATGTCTGTTTATTTGTCATCGTCAGATACACATATCTTTAACTAGGAACAGTCAAAAATGTTATTTCACAAAATGCTAAAGGTTTCAAAATGCACCTTCACAACAAGTTCTTTGAGAAATCCGCGAACCGTTGTGATATCAAAGCACCGACAAGTCTTGCATCATTACCTTTGACCTAACCTCGGTAACCCTGCTCCGGATGTACAAACTTCTCAAAGATATCTCTACCTCTTACATACCTATATGGTGTAGTATAAACCCATCCTGCTCTCACGCTACGGTCACAACTGAGTAACGAAATTTAAAAACAATCCCCACGAGGCGCGCGGCAATTTATTTTGTTGTCTACGAGATTGTTTCACCACTCGTTGTTGTGGTGAAACTTTGGTGATAAGAGGTAGCGTGAAAATTTTAGCTAATGATTTAGAAAACTCTTTTGATTTGCATAAATAGTAACTCCCAGAAAATCATCCGTGCATTAACGTAGTCCTTTTTAATTAAATTGATTTAGTTTTACTGATCTTATCATTACGCTTGCCTAAACTGCAATTTGTTTCTTCCTCATACTTATCAGTCTTATAAGTCTAAGTACTTTATTGAAACTAAAACTCATTCTATTCCCTGTAACAATAAACTTAAATCGCTCCGCTTATCAATAAATCGGCAACTCGCCAAGGAAATCATAACTCTCGCAGCGGATAGAAAGCCCAGATACCGCTCGGCCGCTACGCTCGTGCCGGTATCGCGGCCTTATCGTGACAGGTGGGACCATCGGATGACATCGTTGAAAATGCGCTCGGGGAAATGTTGGCGATTGCGGCGCGGATATTATGAGTTTTTAATGTGATGAGTTTAGTCGTTTGTTTGCTAGTTACCGCCACTATTACACGCTTTTTCTAAATTTTTTTTTAAAATATCTCGTATTCGCGAGTTTTATTAAGTTTTGTAGAAACATTTCCCTACAAGATTAATCTAAATAGGTACACAATTGATTCATTATATAGATATGTTGGTATAGCCTGTACATATTATTATTTACAAGTCGAGAATACGGTGAAATTTTGGTAACATATTCAGTAATCTGTGGTTTTGCTTACTTTCCTTATTTTATTCCATTCAAAAAACTTTATATTTCGTAGTTCTCAATTTTTTTCTTTTTGTTAGATTAAATTGGTTTCTGTTTACTGAGAACCCCTTAAAACTGGCAAAGAAAAATATAGAATTCTGGTTTTTTAAACATTTTAAAGCTACTTATAACAGCGGGTAAGGACTATAAGCAGTGCAAACCGGAAGTGCGTTACCGGAAGCCGGCAACGCTTCAGCCGCTCCACAGCTTCCGGCGACGAGGGCCGACTGCTGTCACCGGATGCCACAGCTTAAAATACAAAGTGCTAAAAAGGGGAAAAGAATGAAATCTTTATGTTAAAGTGCAGACACTTCTTTGGATTACAAATACAATTTATTTATCTGGTAAATAATTCTGTACTAAGTGTTTTTTGGTATGTGTGTTTGCTGTAGGTACATTTACATATTACGGTTCAAGTAGACTATAAAGTGTGTTTTTCACTTATTAAATAGCTGCGCCTCACGATACTATTTGTAATATTATGAGGAAAGTGGTGTAGAATTATAAGATCTAACGCATAAAAAGCTCAAGCAGGCTTAAAGGTAGGCAACGCATAGGTAACGCCCCTGGTGTTGCAGGTGTCTATAGGCGACGGTAACTGCTTATCATAAACGGGCTGTGTGCTTGTGTGTCTGTCCCAATAATAAAAAAAAACCATTTCCGCTGTTAATTCTAGCAATCTCATAAATACTATCAAAACACTTTTTTCCACAAAAAGTTGTCAAAACTCATCTACATCTTTAAACAGAAATCTTTCATAGATAAACTAATTTTTTTTTGCTTGAAGTTGTTTATATTGACCGGTATAATGTACATTTGGAAGCAAAAGCTGTAAAGGTCCACTGGATTTTATATACTTAGTAACATATAGCAGATAGTTTAGTACATAGTCTTCTAAAACATTTACTCTGTCTCGTAACCGCCTGCTCACATCGCGGGGCGGGTGCGGACGTGTTATTGTGGAAGAGCTTATTATTCTGTTTATTTTATCACCCGAATATGGCACGGTAGTGTAGGAGCTCTATTGTGGTTCAACTCAGGTATTATAACGGGAGAGAATTAAATTTAAGGAGATGGTTTACCTACTTTGAGGTGCATTAAATTCTGCCTATTGTCTTACCTATTATGGCGACCGCATCGTCACTTACCATCAGGTCAAATGGTAATGTTTATGATTTTTATAGCAGTGTCGCCTGATCAGCGTAATCTAGATTCTAATTTTTCCTTTATGTACGATACTTGGGCGTGAAGTAAACAACAAGCTGGTTAAATGCACACTGATTTATTCAGAGCAGAGACGATACTTATAAGGCGGCACAGCCGCCGCTATACGCATACATCGATCTCTTCTATACATATACATAACATCTTTCCCCCTTCAAAAAAAAATACAATTAGAAATATTTTTTGAAATCAATTAACGGCTTATTCCTTCGAGAGCGGCCAGGTGTAGGATCTGGTGCTGGGGTGGTACTTTTCTGCGACGCGGCTTGTGGTGACGGCGTTCTGAACTCAAGGCTGCCAGCGGGTGACGACTCTTGCTGAGGTGTGCCAACGGGAGAGTGGTGTGGTGAATGGGAATCATCGGAGTCTGTCATTAACATTTCAGAACAAGGACGTAGTTCACTGCTATTTCCCGTTGCAGTAGCTTCACTCACATTTTGCCCCGCCTCACTGATGCTGGAGTCGTTTGACCTGGATGTGGTCGGCTCCACCACCCCGTCGGCTGATGTGCTCTGTCCTGCCTCATTACAACGCGAACTACTACTCTCATCTTGTAGCAACGTCATGTCCCACTCGCCAGCAGTATTACCTACGCTTAACGGTGCAGCAGTTTTGCCACCGTATAATTGATTTTTGTGACGCACTATGTTTTTCCCGCTACTAGGGAGCTTAATTTTATACAGAACTTTACCTATCTTCCTTAAAACTACTCCTTCTAACCAAGTATACTTATTTTTTTTTTACATAATGCTTTACTACAACATTATCACCTTCTTTAATATCAGCGTATTGTTTACCGCCGTAATTTTTAACCTGTGAGCACTGTTTTCGATCGACGAGCTTAGATAACTCGGTTGATAAGGGATCGACGGCTTTGTTGTTCGGGCAGTGAGTAAACAAATCTAACCTTGAACGGAGCTTATGACCGAACACTAGCTGAGCCGGAGATGTTTCCGTAGTTGAGTTATTAGAATTACGATAGTCAAACAAAAACTTCGAAAGTCTATTTTGAATGTTCTCAATCTTACAGCCAGATAACAGGAAGGTTTTTATGGCTTTCTTAATTATCTTGACAAAGGACTCGGCCTGACCATTACTCATAGGATGATACACGGGTGAAAACAAGTGTAATATTCCATTTAGATCACAGAAGTTTTTAAAATCAGCGGAGGATAGAGAGGTCCCATTATCACTCACAATAACTTTAGGTATTCCAAATCTGGACATAAAATCGCAAAATTTTGTTATGACGGCCTTTGTTGTGATATTGTTGTTCATGTCATAGCATTCCACCCACTTCGAATATGCATCTACTATTACCAGGAACATCTTATTTGATATTGGACCTAAGAAATCAAGATGAATTCTTTGAAACGGAGCCGTCGGAAGTGGCCACGGCGCGAGCTGAGCACGGACAGGTGACGGTCGTAACTGAGCGCATATATGACACGATCCCACTAGTTTTTCTAAGGCTGCGTCTATTCCAGGGAACCAAACACGAGCGCGAGCTTCCGATTTCATTTTAACAATTCCGAAATGTGAGCTATGCAGTTCACTCAAAATTTTGTCACGTAGTTTCTCCGGAACTATTACTTTATGACCCCTCATCAATATACCGTTCTCAAAAGAAATTTGTAATCTACACAAAAAGTACGGCCTAATCACGGGATCAGTGATTTTACGAGGCCAACCATCTAACACATAATTGGAAATTTTTTTTAAAACAGTATCACAAGCAGTTTCATTTTGCAATTCCGGCATGGTGACGGGTAAGTTCCCTTCCACTGCAAAATTAACGTATGCTGCTACTTCGTCCTGAGCCAGATCATAACTGATGTGAGACGCGGCGGAGCGGTCACTGCTGCATCCTGAATCGTTCGAAACTGGTATTGCGCGCGATAAGAAATCAGCTGTGTTTGAGGCGCTATTTATATACTCAATTGAATAGTTGTAGGCACTTAAAAAAATAGCATATCGCTGTAAACGGTTTGCCGATACTTCCGGAATGCCACGATGTTTACCGAATATTGTTGTCAGTGGTTTATGATCGGTGCGTAGTATGAATGGCTCAGACCGTCCATACAGATATTGATGGAATTTTCTCACCCCGTATATTATGGCAGTTGCTTCTTTTTGTATCTGCGAATACCTTTTCTCTGCCGGTATGAGTGAACGCGATGCATACGATATCGGTCGTTCGATTCCGTCACTACTTACTTGCGATAGTATAGCGCCCAAGCCGACGGGCGAAGCGTCCACCGTTAATATTAATTTCGCATTGTTGTCAAAATGCGCCAGTGTCCTATCAGAAGCTAAACTTGTTTTAATTTCATTGAACGCTCGCTGTTGCTCTGTAGTCCAGTGCCACTTCGCGCCTTTTTGCAACAATACGTGTAACGGATTTAAGATAGATGCTGCGTCTGGAATAAAGGTCCTATAATAGTTTAAAAGACCCAGAAACGACTGTAATTCGTTAACATTTTTAGGTGCTGGCGCACGCAATATAGCATCAACTTTTTGTGGATTTTTACGTATTCCATTTTTGTCTATTATGTAACCGAGATAAGACACCTCACTTTGAAAAAAGGAGCATTTGTCCTTACGTAAGGTTAAGCCTGCGTCTTCTAAGCGGCGCAATACTTCTTTAAGCCTGCGGTCGTGCTCAGTTTTATCACCAGTCACTAAAATGTCATCTTGGAAACACAGAATTCCGTCCATATCTCCAACTATCGACTCGATAACGCGCTGAAAAATAGCCGGAGCGCTAGACAATCCAAATATTAAACGCGTATAATTAAGCAGGCCTCTTGACGTATTAATGCAAGTTATATTTTGGGAATTTTCATGAATTTTCAACTGATTATATGCCATAGATAAATCAAGCTTGCTAAATACTACCCCCCCATGTAATTTGGAAAATAGTTCTTGTGCAGTCGGCAACGGGTATTTTTCAACCTGGAGCTGCCTGTTAATCGACACCGAGTAATCAGCACAAATACGAACACTACCGTCGCGCTTTAAAACAGGCACTATGGGAGACGCATACTCAGAATACGAAACCGGTTTGAGGATACCTAACGCTATCAGTCTATCTAGTTCCGCATCAACTTTCTCTCGTAAAGCAAAGGGCACTGGACGCGACCTAAAAAAAACGGGCTTTGCATCAGGTTTAAGTGGCAGCTTTATTTCAAACTTATTAAAACAGCCTAACTCATACGAAAATACTTTAGGGAATAATTTAGTGAGATCCTCATGAATGCTATGCACATGCAACTTGGGCTGGCCTAATGTTGACACGAGGCGTAAGTTAAACGCTTGCATAAAGTCGCGCCCGAGCAGTGGTGGGCCGCCATTACGAATAACATAAACAGGTAGTTTCACCGAATGATTCAGATAAGTAACATTAAGCGTCATGAATCCAATCACTTCCATTTTAGCACTGGTGTAAGTGAATAATTTCTTAGTGGGTGGTGATAACGGTACCTCTGAGAATTTAGATGTGTATATTTTTTCTGAAATTACAGAGACTGGAGAACCGCTATCAATTTCACATGAAATATTTACACCTTGCAAGCTCACAGTTTCAGTCATAGGCACTTCATTAAAACAGTGAATATTTAAAATTGACTCACCATCATCCCCCTCATCACCGGAATTACCTTGCTCGACGTAATTCACTTTTTTCTCTGGACACATTCTACGTAGGTGACCTTTACGATTACAACCTTTGCACTTGTAATTAGAAAAGCGACACTTCGCGGTCTGGTGACCTTTATAACCGCAAACCGAGCACTTATCCTTATCACTGCAATTCCGCGATCCTTGTGTATCCTTGATTTTGAACACGGCACCGGCGTCCTGGTTTCCATCGGCGAATCCCGGCGCGGCGGCACCGCCGGCGGCGGCCCCCGCGCGCGCACATCGCACGCTCTCCGCCATGTCGACTGCCTTGCTAAGCGTCAAGTCCTTGATCTCTTGCGCGAACAGTTTGTCACGCTCATGCCCGGGCAACATTCCCATGACGAATTTGTCAAGCAGCGCATCCTCAAGATTTTTGAAATCACAATGAGCGGCGAGCCCGCGAAGCCGCGCTGCCCATTGAGAGTGCGATTCACCAGTTTGCTGCCCTGCCATGTAGAACTTATGCCTCTCAGCAAATCCACATCGCTTAGTCGTGAAATGTTCGTCAAGGATTTGTAGTATACTCTCGTAATTCCTGGTATCCAAATCCTCCGGCAAGGCAAGGTTGCACGCTAGCTGGTACGTGTTTTCCGTGAGTGCGCTTAGCAAAAAGGCTTTCCTCTTCACTCCCGCTTTGTCCGTAACATCATCTATGTTATTGGCTATAAACCACTGACGCAAACGACTTCTGTAGATCTTCCAATCTTGATTTAGATGATCAAAATTCGTAATTGCGCCCATAGAAGTTTGGCCAAACATTTTTTTTTTCTAACGTAGGGTAGTCCTCGTCGCCAGTGTACGATACTTGGGCGTGAAGTAAACAACAAGCTGGTTAAATGCACACTGATTTATTCAGAGCAGAGACGATACTTATAAGGCGGCACAGCCGCCGCTATACGCATACATCGATCTCTTCTATACATATACATAACACTTTACAAATTAATCTGTAGTCAAATGGTAGCCTGTATATGATAAAAACATCTATTCAGTTTCTTTTTTAACTACAGGACCGAAAAATCAGTTCGTTTTATTTTTGAAGTAAGTATTGAGGTATATTGATTATAAAATAGGCACAGTTCAGAAAGATTAAATAAAAATTGATGTCTCTAAACTCTTTACTGAATCAAACTAAACAATTACATGATTTACAACGTTTCACAATATAATGAAACACAGCGCTTGTTCGACAGCGACACATGTAAACGGTAAACATACAGGCGGAGGGATCCACGCGGATGATAAACGACACGAAGCCGGATCCACAGGTGGCGCGGATATCTATAATCCTGATCCACATGTATGTTTACTTCATATGTTACATTTTATTTACATGTAACATATGAGGATGGAAGGATGGGATGATTTCTTACTAGTAATTTGTACATTTATTGGTTAAGTTTCCCGGGATACAGCATCATGTGAATGAAGCTTTAGGTCTATATTGTACATTTTGTGTGTTGTGCTCATTTTGCGTATTGTACATTCTGCGTAATGTTCATTTTGAGTGTCGTGCTCGTTTTGTGTATTGTACATTTTGCTCAGAAGCTATATGACTTACGGGAAGTGCTCCTACAGATTCAACCGTAATAAATAGAAAATTGATTAGTTTCTCAGTTATAAAAATCCTGTCTTAATCATGATTCGTGACTTTTTTTATGAGAATGAATGACGTAACGAGCCAGTCGTTCACCTGATGTTAAGTGACACGGCCGCCCACAATAGTTGCAGTGTCACTCGGAACTTTGAACTAATAAAGTTTCGCGTGACACTGCACTGCGCACGTCATCCTGAGACATCACACAGTCTAGTAACCGGATTACCAGACCGTGAGATCAGGTCATAAAGTCTCATTTGCCCAGTAATTTCACTAGCCACAGAGCAAGAAAAAACGATACGTGTTTGGAACTTAAACAAAACCAACCAGAACTTAAATGAAATCATTAATACTTAATGATCATTAAAGTAAATGGAACGATGTGATAAGAAGTTGTTAAAGAAAACGAACTGCGATGAAAAAGGAGAGTTAAAGTAGGCGCCGAAATTAGCTAAGTATAATTTTCTTACCGTATGTTTGTGTATTACGTACGTATATATTACGTGTATATTTCATCTATAGGTTGCTTTATGTTTTTATATAATATTGTTTTTATGTATTTACAGAGAATTCTCCGAGATTTCGGTATAAAATTAGATATTATTTTTACTCGATACAAAAATATCTAAGGGTTGCCAGTAACTAGTTCATTTTCATATAGTATAAATACTTCGTTTGTACGTAGGTTTGTGGTTAAAGTAACTTATTATGAAATTCAAATTCAAATGCAAAATTACATGTAGGAGCTATGCAATGAACTAAAAATGAAATTAAATCTTTTTCATGCAAGTTTAGTTTGTACGTAGATAATCTCATTCCTCCTTCCTCAAAACTTGACCTTTCTAATCTCGACTCCCCCTAATTATCGCCCCGTTAACGGCTTCCATATCTCCATTCCATCGCGGTAGATGAACCGAACCTGTGCGACTGGGGTGACTGCAACTCGGCTTACAAGACTATAACTAACTATCAGATTTTATAATTCTAACCTACTCTCTCATTCTTATCGTTACGCAATTTCTTCATATTTAGTTCATCATCTTATGAAATTCTAGTTATGCAGTCGTGTCTATTGCTTATGTGTGTCGAAGCTATTATTTTAGCTTTATGCCGCTTTTCTCGGTTTATAACAATTAGATTGGCCTTAATGGAATTTCGATATTTGGCGTTGGTTCTTTTAATTTTCTCCTATCTGTTTTGGGTAGATTGGACCGCCATTATAAGTATATTAGGTAGCCCTTGTTTTTTGCCGATTTTAATATCGTTTGTAATTCATTTATCTAACAGGTAAAATACACGTATTAAAAACGCTTACTTGCAGATATTTTGCGTAAATATATTAAAAGCATTGAAGCTTCACCATCAAAAGAAAAATAAATTTCTCCTCAATAAAGCAACGACTCTCAATAGCTGTAAGACATGAGTTTAATATCGACGAAGCACTCTGTTAAATGAATATAGTAGGGAGAGGTTTGTACAAAAGATTTACGAGAATACTAAAAGTTATGAATTCTTTTGAGAGATAAGTTGTTTTTTATTTTTTTGATATTCAGGTTAGAAATTTCAAGAACGATTGGCTCAATTTCACTAAATACGTAGATGTGGTAGCGCACTTAGTTTCAGATGTAAACTTAAGAGTTGTAGGTCGTGGGGTTAAATTCTGTAATGTGCTAAATTGATTAAAGAAAACGTTGTGGTGATGTCATACTTAGTGCCTGAAATGAATGATTTTTATTTATTTATTTATAGCTGTATATTCTAGAGATCGGGCTAGCAACCATGTTTAAATTGAGCCCTAGCGCAATGTGTTCCGATAGCTTTCCTTGAAAGCGGTTCACTATTCAGACGTAGAGTGACGCTACGACCGGGTATTACAGCTACATTTAGTAAACAATAGTTTTTATAGTAAAAAAGTGTGAAGGGGTTTCGTAAGGACAGTCAAGTCCATAAATTCGTTTTAAGCCACACCCATTTCTCCAAACGTAAATAAAACTACTCTCATTCAATCACAGGACCTAAAATCATTCAATCAGACTAAATAAACCTCTACCCCGTCAAGATAAGGGCCAAATGAGATGCATGGCTTGATTTAGCTTTTGTAGTCAATCTTCTCGTTCCGTTCTTTCGTTCTACGGACTGTTGAATAAAAGATGGCGACCGGAAACGGGTAACGAAGCGAGATGTTGTATTAAGGTAAATAGTAACCGTTTACTAACTTTACTTTTGTTAAGAATATTTAACGGAATTGTTCTGTGAATAATTTCAAGTTTAAAGGAAATTCGTACAAAAGTTCAATATCTAAGCATAAGTAACTGTATGAATTGTAAGAAAATTTTCTTTTGATGTAACATTAATTATTCTGTGTAATAATTTCTAATTACTCAAAATTATCTGAGACACGAGTAAACCTTTTGTATTATTTCAAAGAAATGTCAGAAATCTGCTACGGCGTAGCTCACGGCTACGCGTCTACACACGTAACGGTTGCTACGTGTCCCCGCGTAGCCTCGTAGCAGTTATTCTTACGCCGTTATTTACCCGTAACGACGTATGTTTAATCTTTTAAACGTTGATTTGAACGTTATGACGCTTTATATCATAATTTTAGATTTGTTTTATGTAACATGTTATGTTCAAGACGTGTCTAGAATATGTTGAAAAGTATTAAAGAAAGCTTGTTAAGGTATGTGTGGGTTATGTATTTGTTGTGTATCGGGGTGTGTGTGATAGAGAGCGAAAGAGAAAGTCAAACTGTGGTCAGAATTTTTTGTCGTAACCATATACATACGGTTACTAAAAACAAGAATTTCGGGCATAATAAATAAATTTCGCAAGTCATGTTTACGACTGCGCCATGATTCACTCCAAAATTTCAGGTTACAGGGAAATATTTTACTGACCGGCACCACCTACATAATCTGTATTTGGACGGCGCTTTTAATAATTAATAACACAATTGAATTCATTTTAAATACCTCACCTCACGTCATGAATATCGTGAGGTACAGTCGGTTGAATAATATTTAAAATGAATCACACTGATGAGAATTTCAATACTACAATTGAATTCTGCAGAAAACAATCCATTGCCTGTTGTGGTATGGTTTACTCGCATTTGGTCCCATTTGCGAATGGTTTAAAGCTTACACCCAAGTGCCCCAAGACTTCTTTCCCAATCCTGTGCCCTGAAAGAAGGGCAGTGTCGAATTAATGTAAATTCCGACACATTTCATCGTAAACTTCCCGCCTTTCCCGGAACTAATAGTGAGTTCCCGCTTATTGCCCGGACGTGCGTCGGTTTCCCCCGGGACTCGGGTCTCCGGAACTATGATATGTTTTGCTGTTTGGCTGTTGATCATAAAACTTACTGTTTGCGAAGGTAACTTGGTAAATTAATTATTTGTTTTCAAACATAATTCTGACACGTTAACACTTAGCTATGCTAACACTCAATCGTGTGTCTGTTGGTGATTAAGTCACATGTGCTCTCTTGCTCGCACTCGTAGACTCGTAAATTAACGCGTGCAAGATTGCAGACGGAGTCTATGCCCAGCGGGGTTTGTAATGTTCCAGAATCGTAATTGGAAATGTATTGGACAAAAAGTTCACAAATCCCCAATGATGGGAGCAGCCACAGATACAGAATAAACATCGGTGTTCATCACACAAATGATTGCCCTAGGTGGGAATCGAACCCACAACCTACAAGCACTACCAATTGAGTTATGAGGCCATCTAAAACTTCTAGCTTAGTAAAGTTAACAACTCACTTAGCCATTACGGTTTTATTCTGTTTTACTTTAAAACTTACTAATTTCACTCACCAACACCTCGGGTACAATTTCACAACTTACACATAAAAGTTAACAACAATTTAACGGCCACTTGCACCGTAAACCAGCGATGTAATACCGTAACACTACCTACTGCTATATACAGCTGGTATAGCGATGCTTGTTACCGGTAACAAGGTTTATGGACGTGCAACAGGGCTTCCGAGATATTGTTTGTTTTATATCCTCGACTATTCATTCGGCTTTTCGTTTTTTTCGTTCCCATTTAAAAATCAAAGTATACAAAAATCGTATGTCTTGTAACTTCTGGAATCCCAGCATTGAGATGGCAATTGAACAACAATGCATTTGTGTACGATATCGGGTCAATGGGAGTTAGAGTTAAAAGAGATATTTAAAGTTAAAACTGACCTAAATATTGATTAACAAAATGTAATTACATTCAAAATCTAAATAAAATCAGCGTTGACAGTTATTATAAGAGGTGAGATGCCGCTGTCCGTTCGTTTCGCTAACGTTTCTGATTTAATTAACTGCCGTCGTTTTAAAAGATAACTAAACTTGACACCGAAGAAATGCTGTCATAACTTTAATTAAATCTACTCTACAACGAATCTACATAATGAGTGAAGACGTTGAATGAGTGTTACAAAGACTAGGTACTTACTTGATTACTGATTAACTCTCTAACTCCCAGCGACCCGATATTGCACACATATGCATTGTTATGCAAGTGTCATCTTAATGCTGGGATTCCAGATGTATCTTTAAAAACTTGGTGGCGCCCACGACTTCATGCGTTACTTATATACCCATGTTCACGCGAAGGTTCAAAATGTTCCGGGATATACATGATCCTATATTGAAACAG
Source organism: Ennomos erosarius (assembly GCA_963580505.1). Lineage (NCBI taxonomy): Eukaryota > Metazoa > Arthropoda > Insecta > Lepidoptera > Geometridae > Ennomos > Ennomos erosarius. Next base: position 14,566,173 of record OY756988.1, read on the forward strand.
GTAATATAAGCAACGCGTGTACAATTTTTTCTAATTAGGTGGTTCTTCTAATTTAGTGGTTTCGCGTGACTGCCGCACAAAAAAGCGTACGTTTCTTTGTTATATATTAATAAGAAGATAGGGATAATAAGAATTATTATAAACACTATTTTAGTAATCTGTTAGTCTTTAGATGCTGTAAGTATAGCATTAGTAGCATTAGTATCAGGGAAATACGTCAAATACGGATCTACAAACTTCAATACGAACTCTTCGCCTTCAACTGTTTTAATTGAATGATCTATTATAGAGAGTTCAATACTAGAATAGCGTTTATTCGTATATTCCGCTCGTTAGTCACACCAAACGCTCGTCGCTATAATGGCAGCACTCGCCATGCAATAACAACCGCAGTGCTGGTTCGCCTCTACCGATATTCCTCAGCAATTAGCCATGGCCGGAGAATTCACACGTCAGCCGGAAATTCCGTTTAACTTCATCACATTTTGTCCGTATTATTGTGGTAATTATTGATGTTTAATAATGCGGTTTGCGGTAATAAATACTCAATTATTTTTATCGTTCAATAGTCATGAACGAACGACTCTATCAATACAACTTTCCCAACACTTTTCCCTATCTATATTACTGAGCACGGAGCAGCGTTCAGAGGTAGCTCTCAACCTGGTTAGTTAATCAAATCAATGTTTTAAGATACAATAATAAATTAAATGAAGCTCGCGTCAACAACTTCTGTAATAATTTATTTGAGGAGTTTCAAAAAGTTATAGGCAAGAAACTTGGAGAGGTAAGTGCCGTGACACAGAATAAGTTATAGTATAGGTAGCCATGGACAGAAGTAGACTCTATTTAGTTACGTTTTATTTACATTTATTGACAAGCGATGCGAAACAAAACGTTACTTATTACTTTATTTTTTTATGAAATGGACCTCACATAAACTCTGGAAGTCTGTAGTAACTGAGTGTTTACGATTCCTCACCTGCCTTCCGAAATTTCTAATAAGTTGATGTATCTTATACCCAGGGTAGCAGAGTTCACTTTTGAAAAGTCAGCTTACCGACAAAATACAAATCTTCGAATTTAGCGAATTATTCCTGCTTTTAGAATAACATTACAGGCGCTCTTGAACTGTTATGTATTTCAGTCAAAATAACAATCAGCAACCCATCAACAACCCCTTCAGATCCTCGACACGCCCTCGAGCTTGTATCGTAATCCGACAGTCGTCTTGTTAAGAGAGGACACCCTCTTCACTCCTCACTGTCATCGGCAGCGACTGGAGGAAACAACACGGAACCTTGGAGGGTAGAGATGGCTGTATACTAACGTACATAGATGATTACGTATTGTATGTGTGCGGTTTTATAATCTCTCCTTAACTTTCTATTGGGAGTGTCTTGTCGAATGTAATTGGGTTATTATTATGTACTCATTTTATTAATAACACTTTCTAAACGTAGTTTAACCAATGAACCATTCTTTAGTTAGTAGGACTAGATAGAATTACTTCTCGACAGCTTCCGTGGTCTGGTGGTTGAGCAGATCGGCTCGTGACCCGGAGGCGACAGGTTCGATTCCTGCCACAGGACAAGTATATGTGCACAGGGAAAAAAAGCACAAATACTTCTGTGTCTGAGTGTTGTGGGAGCATGGTCTTCATAGTCCCTGGGCCCCTAGATACAGGGAATCCTAGTTAGGGTCCAGGATCTATGTATGTGATCTTCACTTTGTATTGAGCATTATACTAACGGCACTTGTATTTGTTTCCAGGCGACACAATATGCCCGAGCGGCATGTTCCGGTGCCCCGAGGGCAAGTGCATCCCTGCGCTGTGGGTGTGCAACTACCAAAAAGACTGCGAGAAGGGAGAAGACGAGTTCCAAGCATGCCGTGAGTATCTACCATTGTTATAATATACCTTCTATACCAGCGTTTGACTAGATTTTACCTAAATGGCCAATACTTGGCGTGATCTGATTTATTGCAAAAACCAGGAAATGACGGGCCCGATAGCACAGTTGGTAGTATCCCTGCCTTCTGAACTGAGGGCTGTGGGTTCGATTCCTACCCAGGACAAACATTTGTGTGATGAACATAGATGTTTGTTCTGCGTCTGGGTGTTATATTGTATTCTATGTATGTATTTACAAAAAAAAAAGTATATAAGTATTGTATCAGTTATCTGGTTCCCATAGTACAAGCTATGCTTAGTTTGGGGCTAGATGGCGCTGTGTGAAATGTCCACACATATTTATTTATTATTTATTTAATGAATCATTGATAAGGGCTTTTAGGGCTAATTACAATCGAATATAACAACAAGTCTCTACATTATAATAACGCTTTGTGCATCGACTATAGCAGATAGGTACGTTAACCGCATTGGAAATCATTTGCACGTAATTATTATTCATATCACGGCTTTCGACCGTTAATTTTGAGTAATGGGAGATATTGTAATTATACTGAAATGAAATAATTAAGCACAGTCTTAATTTTATTGCAATTAAATCAAACAATTAAACAATGGTGCCTTTCAAGTATCCGCCTACAGATTTTTACTAATACTTTTCTCAGATTTACTTCAGTAAGCACAGCAGTTTACTCCACTGAAAATGGTTAGCCAATCAGCATTCGGTATTCAAAGAGGTGCTCAGAGGTACCACTCCGATGTGGTCTCGCGTCGAGTGCCAGCTCCCTGCTCGCCGTAATATGCTCTAAGCTCGTGTGTGGCTGGCCTTAGGTTGCTCCAATAATCTTAGTTACGCAAAGACTTTTATTACGGGGCATGTAAATAAAAAATACATTTTAGTTTTATTTTTGGGTTATGTGATTGCCTAAGTTTTAACTTTTAGGCCAAACTAATTTTCTCCTGCAAATAGGTACATGACAATTGATCTAAGAAAGCATTGTATTCAATTTCCAAGAGAATTGGTTGACAAATTGGATCAGTTTTTTCGTCAGTTCTTATACAGTGACTGCAGTAACTTTCAACGCTAGATTACGTTGGTCATCCATTTTTTGTCGCGGCAACAATAACGGAATAACTAAATAAATAATAAACTGCATCTGATGTATCTACCTACTAATGTTAGTTATTTTTACTAGGTATTCCAGCTACAGAACTTATTTGAATAGCATCAAAACTGTTCTCACATACAGTAAGAAGAAAGACAGGGTTATTTAATTTTAAAAGTTTTTCATCAAACAAATATTGATAGTGTTTTAATTTGTAGCTATAGATCTTGCCTCATTATATTTTTAATAAAATATTGTGTTACTCTTTAACAAAATATAGAAACCAAAGCTACTATGCACTTGAAAAATTAAAACAGACAAGCCGCGGGCGGTTTCAAATACTCTTTGTCGAGAACAAAGGACTGAAAGATGTTAGCAGAAATAAATGTTAAATGCAACATCTCTGTTGCTTGTTTTAGGGTCAACAAGGACTCGCAACATTTTTTCTAGCAAATACACATAACTATAGAGTTACATGTGAATTCCAGATTCAATGGAGGAGTTTTCATTTATATTGTGTTTTATTTTGGCTAGACAAAAATAATGTAACAATATTATAATAATAATTAATAAATTTATTTCATCTCAATAATACAACATTCTAGGTGATAACGTGTGAAACAACTTAGTTTTAAAATAGTTATACATTATAACCGTACTCTTGGGAACCCTGCAAACCCGCACTAGGTCTCTGATGAGCCTGTACAGCGGGCTTCCAGTGAATCACCTCAGTCACGTCAATGTGTAGGTTAGTACTTTTTATAAGTACTATATAGGTATTAGTGTAGAGAGATAAAACAATAATATATTTCTGTACTTAAAAAAGTTATAACATCGCAAGCTCGTAAAAGACTACCGTTTCCATTAACACCATTACTAATACCCCACTACCCATGTTATCACAAACCTTGTTACCATGAGAGTGTCGTTCGCCGTGCCGCGACAAAACGAACAGTTATTGTGATTGTCATGCTCGTCCCGACCGGTGACCAGCGCCCAGCCGACATTGCCTGTCTGTGACACTCCGTAACAGGACGAGCCTTTCGTAATATTGTGGTCATCTTATTTTAAGATAATGATATATCCTAGATGTGGTTTGTATTAGTAATTTTGTGTGGTATTAAAAAGCCCTAACACTCCTTTCATTAACTAGAATAGAGCTGATAATCTTGAAGCATGTCTAAGAATGCTCTACATAACGATAGTCACCATTTAAATAAAAAATAAAAATTGGTTCTACCGTATTAAACTTACGACTGCTTGGAGGTGATTGAGCAATATGGACCACCTACATCGGAATTTGCACTCGCTCGTACAACGGTGGAGGAAACTTCTAGGATCACAAAGTTCGTGGATATGTTGTCATCCACCGACACGCACTTAGCCGCCGGCGCGCGGCGTGGTTAAATATGGCCTACACACTCTCTGTATGAGACGCATATGTCCCGTGTAGTGATTGGTTCATCGTCATCATAAACAGCCTAAAGACGCTCACTGCCACTGCTGAACATGGCCTTCTCCAAAGAGCGCCACTTTGAGCGGTTGCTCTCCTCTTGCATCCATCAGCTCCCCGTGGTTTTGACCAGGTCGCCGGTCCACAGTGATTCAATATGATTATTATAGGTCGAGATCCTTCTCTTTACTTCCAATTTGCGCTCAAAAGAGCCTCGACTCAATCTTCACAAGTCCAATCGTTCCAAAATCCCGTCTGAATAGCTCTCGCGCCGACTGCACCCGATTGCATCGCGTGAGAAATGAGGGTGCAATTTCTCGCGTCCGGTGCTAGGTTCACCCGGGAGTAGCCGGGGTGCGGGAAAAATAGGCTTAGTGGCGTTTCATCTGTCAGATGAGTGCACGGGAAATGCGATACTGTTTCGTAAAGTGTAATCTAAACTTGCTCAGGGATTTCAAAGTTGCCTGGGACTCAATTTGATGGAGAACTGCTGTTTTCACTTTCTTTTTATATAGTGTAGGTTAGGCTTTTATTGGATAGTGTTAGATATTTTACAAAAGAAAATGTATACCTCCATGCCTTTCTAATATTTGGCTTTCTACGGATTGACCTATGCCGAACTCAATGAAATTATAATGAAACATTTTTGATGATCAACATACTCATCGGTAGCACTAAGAGTGCTTAGTGTGCTAAGTGCTACTATTAGTATGACGCTCGGATACTAATTAGTTCGGACTCAGTGGAGTGAGTGGCCTGTGGCTTTGTTCATGACCGATACTGAATACATATGACAAATGAGGTCTAAGCGATGCTATTAACTTATCATACGCCAAATATTACCAAATAGTACAGATAATGTTACATTATGTACGTATACTTAGCTTTAGCTATGTTAACGTGACCGCTACAGCAAAAAGTGCTATTTACAACCTAGATAGCGTTGTACACCCTTAAAACTCGCAAACGTTGGGCGCGATGTTGGACAAAACACGACAGTTATGGATTTTTAATGGAAATTGCTGGGTCAAAACTAACCAGCAATGAAATTTCATACAACTTTGCTGGCGCTTTTTCGCGTAACACAGCAACGCCGACTTTTTCTAAAGAAAAAGGTTGTCAAAATAACGACCACATTACGACCATTTTTGAGTAAAGGCACATCGCTTATTTGAAAAATAGTAAGAATAAGAATAAGAAGAATAAGAATAATTTTTATTGCCAGAAAAAAAAATAATAGTGTTAATCATCATTACAAATAATACAAAATCAGCCTGTATCTTGGGTGCCCTAGTTAATGCATTCCCTGAACTATTGATGCGTACATATATCTAGTAATATACATTATTTTACTTATATCAGCTTTGTAGCTTTAGCTCTCTTATTAAATCTTTTCACCTTCCTCTCCTCACTCAATTCAAGAGATAAGTTCTTCCAAAATCTGCAATAAAAATGTACGAGTCAATAAGACAGGATCCTCAGACGTTGACCTCTGACACATTAACATAATATTACACCTTTTGTCTGTCTGTAGACGATTTCAATCGAAACATCTGTCCCTCTAAGTGTAAACATAATTTGCACTCGGATCGGACAGGTATTTGCCTCTAAGGGCCTGATTAAGTGTTTCTGTGGCTGGCTTAATTAATGCGTTTAATGTTCTAGCTAAGGTTAGGTATTAGGCAAATGGGATTGCTAGGTCAAGTAGGAAGTCTTCTCAGACTTAGGTCAAGATGAGTCCTTATCCAATCACCTCATTGGAAGCAATTAACCTAATTGTATAAATCAGTTGTAAGATCCATTTTGGATTAAAGTAAGGTAGATTGGTACTAGACTGTGCTGAAGTTTAATGCTAGAAATTAAGAAACAACTTTTTATAATTATTGATTGGTACATCAATTTTCGAAGTTGCTTCCGGTGATTTTGTGCAGGTGATAATTGAGGTTACAGTGACCTGTGATGATACCGACCATAAGGCGGAGGTCTTGACCATAAGGCGGAGGTCTTGAGCCTTATGGTCAAGCCTTGGCCTATGTTCAGCAGTAGACATCTACGGGCTGATGATGATGATGATGATGATGATGATGATGATGATGATGATGATGATGATGATGTGATGTAGCCAAAATAAAACATAAAAACTAATGTCACAAAACTTGTTATGTTTTAAAACAAGTTATGCTGTGTTCCTGTAGTGCCTGTCATCCTCCACTCTCTTGGGGCTTTCCTCAAGTGCCCATCCCCTTCGAGCACCCTCGAGAGGCCGTGACCACTTGCGAAGTGATTGATTGCCACCTACTTACATCTGATTACACCTTCAGTGATTGGGAGATTACTGTACTATTGTTTTTTTTTATCATGTTATGACGTTACTATTGTTAATTGACTCACTGTAAGGAGTTTAATAGACCGCGGGGCGCGGGTAAATTAGTTGCATTATATTTACTTAGCCGTAGTTTCACCCAAAAATTACGTGTATGAAACACGTGATTTGTGACGTGGAAACTCACAATTTTCCTTGATACAAATCATCCTAAGTCGAACCCGGCGATATAAGTACCCTGTCTGCAAAATTTAATCAAAAGCGGTCTAGTTGTTTTGGCGTGAAAGCGTTTATAAACTCTACTTAAATTAACTTAATTCAATTTTATTGGCTGTGGAAGTACTATAAACTGTCAAGTGTTTAATTAATTTAATTGACTCAAATCCTGTCTCATAATTAACATAAATAAAATAAGCAAACCTTGAATCACGATCCTCGAATATGATAAAGTACGCTCTCTACATACTTAAAATCACAGATATTATATTAGTATACTATTACTTATAATTGTATTAAACCGAATGTAAAATATGACTGTGTCGGAGCTAAAAGAAAATAATAGAAAAGTTATTCCAAGTTCAGGTAAAGTAGGAGTCGGACCCACGTTATCGAGACGACAGCGGAAAAACCGATATTTCAGGAACTTGTGTAATAACGATCGCTTTAATTGTCGCTTGCGTTTGATTTTGTAACATCTTTGTAATTGAATTAGACGGCTCCTACACTACATTATAGTAAGAGTCACATGTAGAACAAACTTTGGAGAACTTTGATCTTGAAAAGGTATTCGCTAACTTTGGGAATTGAAATTGTTTTACAAGTTCTTTACAAGTCTTTGAAAAGTATCTTCGGGGGAGCGTGTGTGGAGAACAATCGTACTGAGATGGAATTTCTCATTCCTATTCCCTTTGGCAAGGTGATCACATTACTTGTCTGATTTAAGTTTGCGCTTACTCAGTAACACAAAAATAAAGACAGCCTTAATTTTTTCATGAATAATGTGACAACTAGGAAATATTAAGTTACTACGGCTCAGGATTTACATTAGGGTGTAAATGTATGAGAATTTCTGACACCGTATCTATTGTGCGTTTAAAAAATAATTGTTATTATATTATACTTACTGATTACACACTGACTGTAATAAGTAGGTCAATTTTTCTACAAACTTTGAATAAATAAAAGACTTCCAGTTTACAAAACACATATTAGCATGAAAAAAATGAAAAATACATTTATTTGGAAAATAGGCATAAGTGGGTAACATATACATTAATTGGAGCACCTGGATCCCACACTAGGCTCAGGGCCCGTATTACGAGTTCCAGGCCTCTTTCGCCAGAAACAAAAAGATACAGTCTTAAGTAGGTTACACAACTAGTAGTTAGTACAACTGATTATTTAACCGAAATGTAATCTAGGTCTACATTAACATTAAAGTATTGAATTTTTACAAAGCCAAACATAAATTTTAAATTAATATTTGCATGCTAATACCTATTTTAATCCTAACAGTAACCTAGATTGTGAAACAAAAATGACGTGTAAGGGTGAGTAGGTACATGAATGTTTGCGAGTTATGTATGTTTTAGTTAATGTGTATTATGAATTAGTGTTCCCAATGTATAAATTATACATATATATATATATATATATATATATATATATATATATATATATATATATATATATATATATATATATATATATAACATAAGTATGTGTATCATTAATAAATTAGAAAAGGAATGTTGGTAAACTTTTCATATAGTGCTAGACTAATAGATAGCTACCAACCTTTGCTACAAAATGCACTGATAATATGCTCCAGCACCTCCCCGGAGAGCTATTATTGCTATTCAACATCAAGTGAGTGTCACTTGACGTCATGCAAAAACGGAAATACAATACAAAACTATTGAACCGAGCAAAAACCTATACAATCACTGTCACTTGTTCTCCGTTGTATCTACGCGTCACTGGCGAAATTATGGTAAACTGCAGAAGCCACATAAAATAAGTTGAGGTTGACATATTTAAAGTAATTAATTCTGATTTCCTTTTGTCCATAGCGCCTCCAGAGTGTGAGACCGGACAGCTGACGTGCGGGCAGTACGTGTGGAACAAGACGTACTGCATCCCGCCGCACTACCGCTGTGACATGCACGTCGACTGCGTGGACGGGACCGACGAGGCTGAGTGCAGTGAGTACTCACCGCCGTCACCACAACCTTCCCACACATGGGACACGGGCGTTCTTTTACAGGGAGAGAGTGTAGGCCATCCTCCACCATGGCAATCCCCTCGATGGCCGTAGGCGGTGGTGACCACTTACCATCAGGTCGGCCGCCTGCTTGGTATTCATGTCATTTCAACTCATTCGTGAAGGGCCGAATGGGATTTGACCTGGTGCGCCGGTCTGAAAGTTGCTGAGCCACAGGCATATGGCCCTATAGACCGGCATTTGAGAATATTCAATTCAACTCAATTGTTTATTCGCATTCCACAATGTTGTATAATATGTATGTATGTTGTATAATGTTGTGGTATTATATTATCTGGGCTAACACTATCAAATAATAATTGATAAGTATTCAAAATGGCATTCATCATTATCATCATCATCATCATCGTCATCACTGCTGAACGTAGACCTCCCCCAGAGAGCGCCACCTTGAGCGGCTTCTCGCCTTCTGTATTCATCCGCTCCCCACGGTTTTCACCAGGGTGGTTATTCCCTATGGAAACACAGATTCCACACGATACGAAACCACGTCGTTATCGTGTCTTGTTCAAATCGTGTCACAGCGTTAGATACACCTTCACTTTACATTAACTTTATCTTTATTTTGAATCAAATATATTGACATAAGTGATCATATATTTTGATGTGTTGATGTTTCGGAACGCGTCTTGGTAAAACATATGATTTTTGACCGTTCAAATCGCGCCAATTCCAAATTCAGTTCGCGCGGTTTTGTTTTTGTTTCACAAAGAATAGACTTTTGCAGATTTCTTATGTAAGACAAGGAATTCGCCTGGTTTTGAAGTAAGGAATCATTACGGAATAATGGCCCAGATCGCATTGTAAACAAATGAATTTGAAATAAAATTAGTGTAATTGTTGTATGTCCGTCGGTAATATTATCCAAACTAATATTAGAAAATCGAATGTAGCTGTGTCTGCCTGTATCTGTTTCGTTTTCCTATCTCAACCACATTGTATCGATTGCGATGAAATATGCTCATATAGAACGCAGAGACAACGAAGATCAAAGTAGTCGGGCCTAATAAATGAATTAACAAAATACGTCGACACGCCATTCAGTCCCCGCGTGACCATAATGGGGTTTGTATCCACGGATACCGGGATCCGATTGAATTTATCCCGGCGCTGCAATTCGGTCGAAACGTGGCAAGTCAACACGCTCAGTAGCTCATGTTATACTTTCCACGAACTAATACGTTCAGGTATTTATGTACAGACAGTACCGATTACTTGGCATCTAGTTTTTACAGTTGGGTGCTCGTAATCCTGTAACGCGATTCCGTTCCGCAACCCGAGCACTTTCCATTTCAATTATGTCAGGTGCCGAAATACGAGTGGTTCGCGGAACTGTTGACTAATGTAATTATAATGGAGTGTGTTTTTTCATGAGTTCGTCGTCATCCGATTCTGTGGCCTAACTCATAGCTGCGGGCTTTGAACCCTGGTTAGCCTTCATGTGATTGGCATCAGCATCAATAGCCTCAGGACTTCCACTGCTGAACATAGACCTCCCTCACGGACAGCCCTTTTAAGCGGCTACTTGTATCCTGCGTCCATAGACTCCCCGCGGTTTTGGCCAGATCATATGAAGCTAAGAAGTCGAAAAGAAGTTTTTGGTGTAAGAAGCTTTTATTCTATACTTATACAGTTGGTTAGGCGTTTCAGTACGGCTCGTCTAACTCGTAAATTGAATCCAACAATACCTCGAAAATATATTCAACATTTCGTACTCTCAAATCGGATTTAATTCCGAACTCGATTCAAATAGAGTCGACAGACGTCGTGGAACCGTATTAAAAGTTTGTAGTTGAGCGTGTAGTTGTATTATGAGTGTGGTCCGGGTGGTCGGACGTGACGTATTATGTTTCCGAGTGACTACGAACGATACGCATGTCATTATTATTGATGTAGTTTCAGTAGTTTTGACGGTATATTAATGCAGAGAAATCAAAATATGACATTTTACGTTTTAATTACACTTATTTATGGTCATAAGGTTTAAGTTAACACGTAGTACTTACTTACCGCGAACAAAAAGACCAACTCGTAGTTCCCAATTGGAACAAATCCGCGCGCGTGGCATTCTCATCCAAGTTTCAGAAGTTAATTTCCCGCGCTCACCGCGCCGTGAATAGTGCCATTACTATTCCCTAACTCACCTATCCATTACCCGGCTTAAATAAACATAGCCCGAAATACCGCCCTATATCTTTTAAAAGAGAACTTGAAAACGAAGTGCCTGGGCCAACAACTCTTGACCTCCCACACCTCGCGGCGCGTACAACTCCGGGGAACTAGCGAGGTGGCTACTAGCGAGGTGGGAGTTCACAGCAAATTGGTGGCGAAAGCAGAAAGTCCCAACAAGTGGCCAAGTTTTAATGGTGTGGAAATTGCGTTTTTGTTTGTCGTTCGTATCTGAGATGTGCCTGTTTTCATGTAAATCTGTTGTCTTTGAAGTAGCTTTGATATCGAACGCCGTTGGTGTGAGGATTCACAATTTATTTTTCTTTATGAACTTGGATAATTATGTTCTTGTTTCTCGCGTTTTTCCTTTACACGCCTATTAATTTCATTTGTTCAATTTCTTGATCTCGAGTTCTCGCTGTCTACAGAGCAAAAAAAAAACGCTTCCGAAGCATCATTTGTTTCATAGCTCTGTGTCGCTGTCAGACGATCTGTTTGTTTCCTTTTGATTGAAGCAAAAGGCACCAACTCGGTACTTTACGAAACTCTTTTAACAAGGTACGACCGTAATTTCCTCCCAAGCATGCATTCCGAAACCAAAACTCAGCAACTAAAGCTCTCCCCCCAATAAGCTTCTTACAACTGAATTTTTGCAAGAAAATACTTCCAAGATCGTGAGAAGTCCCCTCTTCGCAACTTGTTCCCGGGAAAAGTTTTAATAGACCGCAATTATTATATTCTTTCTTTTATTGAAGCTTCTCTCGAGTTTCCAGTGTAACCGTTACTAAATAAATACAGAACGTTTCACACTTTTTCTGACATTTCCTTTCTATACTTACGATTCCATTAAAATCTCAGTTTTTTTTTCAGTTTCATTTCCATGTTTCTTTCGTTTTTATTTAAGATATTTATGTTGTTTCGTAAATAACTTTTCTATTTTTGTTTTTTTACCAGGGGCGTCAGCAGTAGGTATTATCAACACGGTTTATAAAGAGTATAGTGATGATTAAGACCTACCGATTACTATAAAAACAATTCTTGCAATTTTAAACGTATTTAGATGCGACCTTGCCAACATATTATCCAGTAGAAACGACATCTTATTATGGACCCGTCTTGTCCTATGAACCAATGCACTCCAACCCGGCAGCCCCGACCCAATCGGCAGTTAAACATTTATCGGCGACCGTTCCATCAGACCGGCCGTCTGTCCCCAGGAGACCGCCCTATCGAGCCAGCAGATTTGTTTCCATCTGACGAACTGGTTGTATATTGCTGGAAATTTTAATGAGGTTGTTTTTTGTGTTGGTTCCACGTAGCATTTCAATGCTTTGACACTGTTTTTCAATGCATAACCTATTTTCATAATTAATATTACATAGGTAAAGCTGTTGACAAACGCAAAGCTCTACTGCTCGGTTCACTTATTATGCAAACATGTGTACCAGCCAGTGTCCATGGAGTTTGTGGATGCTACTAGAACATTCTCAGTTTTAGTTTCCATCCTTTTAGTATCTAATGCAATCTGCATGCATGTACTTTTTTCAATCTCAAAGAGAAGGAATTGCGTTGTTTGATAAGGATTTCAATTTGCAACTTCTATGTAAAAATTGCAGAAGTTGCTAAGCCGTTCTGAAAGGAAAGCAAGTGAGCTAAGCAGTGCTAGATCCGGTATACCCGTCTCATTTTGTCAATTCTCCGTATTTGCGTAGGCGGAAGCCTTTGACACAAGTATTGGGGTTCCGCAAATCCTAACACTATATTGGAGGCAAGGAGGCGATTCCAGCGGATTGAGTCGATCCACGCTGATCCCTTCAATATGTACAATGCGAGTAGGTGGATATTGGCCACGTTTCAGTAGGCGAAGATTGAATTTTGCTTACAGCTATTTCTTGAAATATAATATTGTTCTTTTGTTTCATAAAATATATTAGAAGTTAGGTTTTTTTTCTTAGATTATGGCTCCACACTTAGTGTATTTAGCCAGTGTCAAGTATTGTAATTTTTAATCGTCACAGAATATTTCACGTAAGTCAAGTCTTAGCCATAGTCATAGTCCAGTCTAAGTCATCTTCTAGTAAAGTGGTGGCAACTTTACTAGAAGCTTCTATGGAATTTTGGAAGCAACACGAAAAACTACGTTTCACCATATTATATCACTTCCCCACACTCATGCTCGTAATTCAGCACTTAATGCGTAAAAAGCCACCAATTTTAAACATTAACATTGGAAAAAGCACAAGTTTTGATAAATAATACAATGCAACGAAGTGAACTTTTCCGCGTTCCCGCCAAAACTCCCTAGAAGTTAGGTTCTTGCAATTGGTGCTTTTCGGTTTTAAAAGATTAAGTTCTTTTATTTTACATTCTTAATGTTATGCGGCTTTCAATTGTTTATTTTTTCCATCACTTAGCTCAAGCTACTAGAGCTGGTATGATTTGCGGGTAAGTTCAGCGCTTACCATAAAAGTTCCATCTAAAGATGCCACTAATTGAGCAGTTTTCTGAAGCCAAAGTTTAAATGATTTCTTTCAACACTTGATTTAAGACTTCCCAGTTCTTTGCGCCTTTGTGTGAAACTCAGCTAAAATTGCAGGCTCGGATGGTGTTTGGACAGTATTAGCATTTTTTCCACGTGAAAGTACCGCGTAGAGGAGAGACGGGCAAGTCGGAGTTTTGTAATTGGATGAAAGGATAGGAAGTTTCACTGCTTTTTGCGGAGACTAATTTTCTCCCTTATATGGGGCTTTATTCGGGTTTACTTTGTTTCCCGTTTAGGCTCGGGGTAGGGAAGTTTATTTTGTTTACTACAGTTGTGTCGTCCGTCCGGCGACCACGCGTCGCTGGTCCGGAAAGGTTGGGCAGGTTCACACTTGGCTGGTTTATTACATGTGACAGTGTTATGTTAGATTCATCAAGTACATATTATACTAGAGGATGAATTGCGATTCTCTCTTATTTTTACTCCTTAGTTTAATATTTTGTTTTTCCTTTAAATAACATACAAATCTTTTCTCTGAAAATATATTACTCGATGCTTTTAAAATTTGTTTTAAATGCACTTCGTTAATGCTCACCCCCACACTTCGGCAGCTTTATCGAAGCACACAAAAGCTAAGAGAGTTCCCTTATAAACTGTATCGGCTTTGCGCCGGTCTCTTAACCTGCTCAAAGGCGGCCTCTGGCGGCGGGTTTTTTACATAACTTTATATGAAAATCGCATTTTACCTTAGCTGGCGTATTTTGTGGCAACACTGGGAGAGACTTTGTAGAATGTCATTACCAATACAAATGAGCGAGATTAGCTTATGTAGATATCGGCAAAGTTAGAGAACTTTGCTGGTTGAAATTTCAAAAATACTTTACTAAAATATTTATGATTTTTATAGCATTAGCCGTTTTTGATTTAAATTTTTCCTTTATGAATTAATCTGTACTTTATCAAACTACGAATTTATTAGAATATAAATCAAGCACCAATTTTATCGTTTTACGCACCTTCGATATGCCTAAATTTTATTTATGCCAAACAGTTTCATTTGAATAAGTGTTGACAATGTGAATTTGTGAATGTAGATGAATTAATAATTATATCTTCTACTCCAGCATACCGCAAATGTGAAGCCGACGACTTCCAATGTGGAGTGGAAGGCGCGGGACCTGGCAAGGCAATGTCGCAGGGCCCCTGTATATCCAAGTCGAAGAAATGTGACGGGTGAGATATCATTCATCATTCAAGATATTTACTACGAGCTTTGTTTTAGTTTGAGGCTCGATGAAGCTGTGTGAGCTGTCACATACACATCATCAGCCGGAATTCTTCCACTGCTGAACATAGGCCTTTTCCATAATGCGCCACTGTGGACGCTGGCTGATATCCCCTTGGCCAGCTCTGCGGCACCTTCGTGAAGCGATGGAGTGGTCCTTTTCTCAGACTGGGGCCACACGGTAAACTGCACTAATGGTTTTTATTTATTTATCTCCTTATGTACTTCCTATATTTGAAAGATTTTTGCACGGTTTTATAGTGGGTAACATAATAAAATTAGGACATTGAAATTAGGCATGATTTTTCATCTCGAGTTCAATATTTCAGGTACCTAGACTGCAGAACGGGTAAAGACGAGCAAGACTGCCCGGGACAATCGCTGGCGTGTCGGCTGGACCAGTTCCGGTGCGCCTCCGGCAACAAGTGCGTGGACGCGGCAATGAAATGTGACCACAAAGATGACTGCGGTGACAACTCCGATGAACAACGCTGTAGTGAGTACTTTAGAATGCTTATTTCTATGAATCTCTATGAAGGTTTGGAAAGGTTGCCATTATTATTTTTGAGTGGATAGCGATGCCTGTCTGCAGCTCGATTTGAAGAGCCGAAGATAGCGTAGCGTGGACTGGGAGCAGCAGCGCTAGTTTCCGATTTTGACATTTTGCATTGTTCGAAAAGTGACTAATTAATCCAGAGTGTTCTTATAGTTGTTAAGTTTTTTGATCGGGTCGGGGTTATGTAATTTTTAATTTAAGTTCAAGGTTAAAATCTAAATACCTACCTACTGCATGTTTCTGTGAAATCAGAAACATGATTGTGTTATTATTTTGTGTGTGTATCATAATGGTATTGGTATTTAGTAATACCTTCCTAACTTATAGATACCTAATTACCATAATAAACCCGTACCGTAATATAAAAGTATCTTTCCACCTAAATTTTCCTCTTTGAATCACGTTCTCTATAGCCATTGTCATTATAATCCCCCATTTCCGAAAGAAGGATGAATCCCATAGAATTATAAAAGGTCACTCCAAACCCGTTTATAAGATCTTTTATTGCATTCACCCGTTGAACTATTTTGATTTGCTCCAAATGCCCCATTCACTATTCAATAATAGGAAATAATTCCGTTTTTACACTAAATAGGCTTGAACAGAGCACTATCTCACGCGGTTGTTATGTAAGTGACAATACGATCTAGGAAAGCAAAACGTCGATTGTCTCATGCACTGTGTATTTTTTCTTACACTTTACTTTGGTATTTCAACAGGCACCTTCATTATTTTGTCTATTTAGATTGCTGATCATCAGTTTCCACTGCTGGAAACCTTCTCTCACAAGGATATACTGTAGGTCACCCACCACGCTCGCCAAGTGCCCAGGGGACAACATAACTCCTCAAATTAATGCGATTCTTGAACATGTCATTTTTTCCACCGTTGTAAGAGCAACTGTCAATTCCGCTCGTAACTTGAGGTCGAGCAAGCTTCAAATCAGCATTGCACTATAGTTCTCTGAATCACAATTACGTAACTTCCTCGTTTCCCAGGTTTCCCACCGTGCCACATCGGGCAGTTCCGGTGCGGGAACGCGATCTGCATCCCGGCGACGTACCACTGCGACGGGTACAAGGACTGCGTGGACGGCACCGACGAGGCCAACTGCACTTCCATCACCTGCCCCGACAACAAGTACCTCTGCCCCAAGGGCGGCCCGGACGGCGGACACAAGTGCATCATGAGGTCGCAGCTTTGCGACGGGAAAAAGGACTGCGAAGATAATGCTGATGAGGAGACCGCTTGCTGTGAGTATCAGTGGTGTTTCGTGGGAAGTATTGTTCTTTATATCAATCAATACATAACGTAGGTAACCTTATTTATTGATTGATTACTTTTTGATGTTGTAGCAGAACGATAGTTTTTTGTGATACTTAAACATAAGTACCGGTTTCGTTGCGATGTTTTCCTTCACAGTTGGAAGAGCGAGAGAGAAAGCCTTATTCCACGCGAAGCAACAAAAACTGGTATTCAGAACTGAATGCTACTGTGCTTCGGAGGGCACGTTAAACCGTTGGTTTCTGCTGTTATCGTCGTCAAACCAAGTCAGAAGCTTTCGGGTGGCATAAACATTTTGACACCAGTGCTGAACTACTTACCCGCACTAGAAGTCTTGCGGCAGCCTTGTTGAAGCATTGTATTTAGGATGGGAAATCGTAAAGCTACAGCTAAACCATACTCGCACCTACTTTTTGTTTTCTTTTGTATTCTGTTCGTTTCGTTTCGTAGAAATTGAAATTTTCAACCTGTTATTCTCATAATTTGTCAGCCACGGCGTCATGTCCGGCGCTAGACTGCGAGTACAAGTGCGTGGCGTCCCCGCGCGGCGGCGCGTGCGCGTGCGCGGCCGGGCTCGCGCTGCGGCTCGACAACCGCACCTGCGGGGACCGGGACGAGTGCAAGGAGTGGGGCTACTGCCACCAGCTCTGTGTCAACACGCCGGGCTGTAAGTACTAACTACCCACACCTACAACACCAGCCAAGTTACACCTTCATTATCGGCGGGAAGCCGATGGATGTAGGAGGCGAACAGCCGCTCAAAGTGGCGCTCCCTAGGAGGCCTATGTTCAGCAGTGGATGTCTTCGGGCTGTTAATGATGATATAGTGATAACACATTCATTATTTTTGCGTTACAATAATTTTGTAGCTATTAATTTGTCAAGTTCTGTTTTGAACATAAGTTCAATAGGAGACACCATCAGCTCCGCGTCGCTGTATTTAAAATGTTTGTTATTATTACCTTACCCTTTTTATGTTAGTGTATGACATGACGAGGTAGTTGTACGCTTGATGTTAAGCGACACGGCTGCTCATAACAGTTGTAGTGTCTTGGTATCCAAAAGTATAAAGTTTCACTGCACTGCGCACGTCAATCTGAGACATCAATACAGGCTATGGAAATGTATAAAAAAGATTATTTAAGTATTAAGGTATTATATTCGGCTCCTAGGTCAGCAACTTAGCACGGTAGACAAACCGGTCTTCATCTGTCAAGTGAAGTAAGACAGCGGTAAGACAGTATTGTCTACCGTCCATGGTAACAGCCCCCCTGACAAGTTGGCTCTCCCCTGTTGTAGCGTACAAGTGCGCGTGTGCCCCGGGGTACTCCCTGGTGGACGGCAAGCGGTGCTCGGCGGCGGGCAGCGGGCCCGCGCCGGCGCTGGTGCTGGCGCACGCCGCCGCGCTCGTGCGCATGGACCTGCAGGGCCGCCTGCCGCAGGCGCTCGCCAACGCCACCGAGGCGGCCGGCGTGGACTACCACTACAGGAGGAACCTGCTCTTCTGGTCCGATCTCAAGACTAGGAAGGTGAGGACAATTTCAAATTTAAAAAAATAAGGTGTGTGCCGGACTCGCACACGAAGGGTTATGTACCATTACATCTATAAAAATTAGCAAAAAATCACGTTTGTTGTATGGGAGACCTCATAAATATATATTTTATTCGGTTTTTTATTATTTGTTGTTATAGCGGCAAGGCAAATACAATCCTTATTTGTAAAAATTTTAACTATGTAACAATCACGATTCATGAGATAGGTACAGCCTGGTGACAGACGGACAAATAAACAGATCGACAGATATACAGACAGACGGACCAAGTCTTAGTAATAGGGTTCGCTTTATCCTTTGGATACGAAACCCTAGAAACATTTATAAATAGCATTTTCTGAAAAATATAATCTGGGAGTTTTCAAGGCAAAGGGTGAACTAGCATCTTGTAGGCAACCATGTTCCATCATTAACCGTATCATCACTTCATCAAGTGACTTACACAGTGATCAAATACAGGCATATCGTAAGATTAAAAATATCGAAGTATTAAGATTTAACTTTTTTAAATGAACAATCCTTTCAATTCAAAAACAAGACGAATCCTAACTTATTTTAATACATTCAGTTCGTTTCTAACAACCACCATCGAAAAACCAAAAAGTTATCATAAGTTTGACGCTTATGTGTCGTGTGTCTGCCTGATGCTTTCTATATCTGTAACTTCGTAATGCATGTCTAATAGCTAGCTGTGATTGTTAGATCATCATTCTTCACTATACTACTTCTTAACGTTTCAGATCCACTCGCAGCAGTTGAGCGTACCAGCCGGAGTGAGCACATACGGCGGCATCGACCTCTCGGTGACAGGATCGTGGGCGCCCGTGGCCCTCGCCGTGGACTGGGTGGGAGACAAGCTGTACGTGGCCGACGCCATCGGACAGAAGGTGGACGTGTTCGAGCTGGACGGGCGCTGGCACGCCGTCGTGCTCGGCTCCAACCTCACCAGCCCGGCCGACATCGCGCTCGACCCCACGCTCGGGTACATGTTCGTGGCCGACAGCAGCCAGATCCTCCGCGCCAACATGGACGGCACCCACGCCAAGTCGATAGTCTCCGAGGCCGCGTACAAGGCTTCCGGCATCGCCGTCGACATCATCGCCAGGAGAGTCTTCTGGTGCGACTCCTTACTGGACTACATCGAAACCGTCGACTATGATGGCAACCACCGGTTCTTAGTGCTACGTGGCCAGCAGGTCCCCAGTCCCTCCCGCCTGGCTCTCTTCGAGGACCGCGTCTACTGGTCGGACAGCACCAAGCAGGGCATCAGCTCCGTCAACAAGTACGGTGGGGCCTCCAGCATTCAGGCGATTTACAAGATGAAGGACATCCGCGAACCGAAAGCTATAACCGTGATACATTCGTTGAAACAAACTTCGGTCAATAATCCGTGCGGAAACAATAACGGTGGCTGCTCCCAGATGTGTATAGTGACCGCGCTGCAGAACGGCGGGTTAGGTTACAGATGCGCCTGCAATATCGGATACAGGTTGGAGACCGATCTGAGGAATTGCGACCTGGTCTCAGAGTTCCTCATGTATTCCCAGCAGAGGTTCATCAAGGGGAAGGTGCTGGACCCCGTTATCGAAGGATTCAACGACGCCATCCTTCCTGTCGTATCGAAGCGAGCTCGCTTCGTCGGCCTCGACTTTGACGCCCGAGACGAACACATTTACTACTCCGACGTACTCCAAGATGTGATCTACAGGGTGCACAGGAACGGGACGGGACGGGAAATAGTACTGGCTTCGCAAAACGAGGGCGTCGAAGGCTTAGCGGTCGATTGGGTATCGAAGAACCTGTACTACATCGATTCTAGAAAAGGTACCCTGAACGTGCTATCGACAAGACACGTTGCTTACAAGAGAACTCTACTCAAGGACCTGAAGAGACCGCGCGCCATCGTGGTGCATCCCAACAAGGGTTTCATATTCTTCTCCGAGTGGGATCGGCCGGCCAACATCAGCCGAGCGAACACCGACGGGAGCGGGTTACTTGTGTTCGAGAACGTGACGTTAGGTTGGCCCAACGGACTGTCCATCGACTTCGACGCGGACAGGCTGTACTGGTGCGATGCCCTGTTAGACCACGTGCAACACTCCAAGCTCGATGGTACCGACGTGAAAACTGTGAACTCCCGGCTCATCCGGCATCCGTTCTCCATCGTCATCCACAAGGAGTTCATGTATATCACGGACTGGCGGCTGGATGCCATCGTCCGGCTGCACAAGCTGACCGGAGAGCAGGAGGACATCATGGTCCGGGAGCCACAGACTAACCGCCTGTACGGAGTGCAGGTTTACAGTGAGGCTGTCCAGAAGGTCGAGCCAATGCAGCCTTGCTCGAGGAATAACGGAAACTGCCAAAAACTCTGCTTCGCTATCCCGAGGAACGCCACGGAAGTGTTGACCGTGAAGTGCGGTTGCCCGTACGGGGAGAAGTTGGCTCCGGATGGCACCATTTGCATCGCCGACCCCAGCGCGGAGCCACCGATGCAAGCGTGTCCTCACTCGTGGGACTTCACCTGCAACAACCAGAGATGTATACCGAAGAGTTGGGTCTGTGATGGCGATGACGACTGCTTGGACAATAGCGATGAGGAACAAAACTGCACCAGTAAGTAAATTAAATTCTTGTTCGTCTAGCAATGGACACACCTCAATCTTTATGCCATATTTCGGTTAACTATGTGCATTAGCTTCGACGGTATTCACCAATTTCGTTTCAATTCACTTATTTAAATGTTTTTTTTACCTTCAAAATGATATGGTCTTTCGAGCCTGGTAAATCTTATACTGTCGAATTACCGATGTTTTCCTAACCACATCCTACAGCTTATCGAAACCAACTCCGTTTCCAGAGACAACATGTGCAGCGTCGGAGTTCACATGTGCGACGGGGCGGTGCATCCCGGGAACGTTCCGGTGCGACTCCGAGAACGACTGCGGCGACTTCTCGGACGAGACGGGCTGCGTCAACCTCACGTGCAGCTCCTCGCAGTTCAAGTGCGACAACGGCCGCTGTGTGCCCAACACTTGGAAGTGCGACTCCGAGAACGATTGCGGAGACGGCTCCGATGAAGGCTCGCATTGTGCCGAGAAGACTTGCGCTTATTTCCAGGTAGGATCCTGTTTCTGGTTTTTTAAGTTGTGGTTTTTGACATTCGTCATGCGGGTACCTGTGCTTGTTTACTCTAATTTTTTTCATCATCATCATCATGCTGAATAAGTCCTCTGCTGAACCTCTTGCATCCATCGGCTCCCCGCGGTTTTAACCATATCGTCGGTCCACCTTCGCTGCGTCTTCTCGAGAACTTTTCTTCCCTATCGGTTATCAGTTCTACGAGCGATGTGGCCTGCCCATTGCCATTTTAACTTGCTAATTCTAAGAGCTATATCGTTCACTTTAGTTTCCCTTAGCGGATTTCCTCATTTCGGATCTTATCTCGCAGGGAAACCAAGCATAGATCACCGTTTCTTTTAAAAACCTTATAATGAAGGTAACCTATGTATTGCGTTGCGTGCTGCATTGGAAATAAAATTTAACGGATTGTAACCTATTTCTCTCCCCCCAGTTCACATGTCCCCGCACCGGGCACTGCATCCCGGCGTCGTGGGTGTGCGACGGCGACGACGACTGCTTCGACAAGCAGGACGAGGCCGACTGCCCGCCCGTCGCCTGCCTCGCCACGCAGTTCAAGTGCGCAGACGTCAAGCAGTGTGTGCAGGTACCGATACTACGGCGAGCAGGATGAGGCCAACGATTTATTTATTTATTTATTGAAGTTCAAGTACTCACTGTACTTACAAAACGATGCCAAACCGCACAGAAAGCTATAAGCTATTTTAAAAGTAGACAACACATCAGTAGTGCCCCTGATACTGCAGATTATACTCATAGGCGACGGTAACTGCTTACCAACATGTGGGATGTATGCTTTTCTATCCATCAGTGTCATATAAAATATTTGGCTAAAATAGTTCTCTAGCGTTTCGCTTACTCTTTCTTCATGCGAACTGCTAGAGATGGAGCTCACTTCCTTCTTCCTTATTTCCTGACAAATATAATGTATGTCTCTTTATGACACCCTGTTAGAACTTGAAAAGTGTTGTGAAGCTAGCTAAAGTGATGTTCCTACATTCCTGAAGTACGGATTTTATTTGCGATGTGACCCGTCCTAACCTGGTGGAGCCCTAACCGTGCCATATGCCCCGGTGGCCAGGAAGCGTACAAGTGTGACGGCATCCCGGACTGCAACGACGGCAGCGACGAGCTGGGCTGCCCGTCGCTGGCGCCGCACCAGTGCCAGCCCGACAAGCAGTTCCAGTGCCACTCCTCCGGGATCTGCATCCCTAGCACCTGGCACTGCGATGGTGAGCACTGCACAGCATGACTTTACACTATTAGAATAGCATCATCGCTTCGATGCCAGTGGGTGCCGTAAGATAATGATATCGAGGGAATGGAGAGCAGCATTCTAATCGGTACATTAAAATGCTCATGCAATTAGCAAGCCGCCTGCCAAGTGTTGTGAGTTGGTGATTATACCTCAATCCTTTTCTGAACATAAGCCTCCCGTTAGGAGCGGGCCTTCTAAAGCTTATATTCAGCAGTGGATGCGAAAAAGGTTTGAAGTTTACAATACTCTTGAGTCGAAGTCGAATATTCGGCATATCTGTAGATAAAACAAATATTCACAGCGTAAATTATGCTGGTATAAGATTATAATCGAGAGAATGAATACTCATGACAGTCGTTCCCCTAAATAAATGTGACAATTCAATAAAATATGGCATGTCCGTTTGGCCGTGTGGCGGTGTGAAAATAGGAAAACATCCAATTATTATTTTCTTCTCGTAGGTGCCATAAGAATCACCATAATTCAGCATCATAATTCTCCTTGGTACATTAAAATCTTCTACAATCTCCAAGCTGTCTGTCAAACGTGGTGGTTACAGAAAATCCCCGTGTTCTTGGCGATAATGTGTGACGTGACATCCAGGTACCCCGGACTGCGAGGACCTGTCGGACGAGCCGGCGACGTGCGGCGAGGTGTCGTGTCCGGCCAACCACTTCCGGTGCGACAACGGCCGCTGCGTCTTCAAGGCGTACGTCTGCGACGGACGGGACGACTGCGGGGACAACTCCGACGAGGGCCTGCAGCACGCCTGCAAGCCGCCAGCATTCAGGTGAGACCGGTGGCTCTCTGCAGGTGTACCAGCGACATGTGACGTCATCGATGCGGTTATCGATCGTCCTAGATACGTCATAGGTTTGTAATACGTAAATGGTTTTTCCAGATTCGCTGTCATTTTTTTGGAGAGGTTGCATTTTGTGATAAAAATTGATCACGTTGGATCTGTGCGAATTCCCATTAGCGATAGAATTTAAGCTGATGCGCAATACTAATGATGTTTCGCCTCGTTGCGACAAAAGCTGCTTCTTAGAAAATTGTTAGTGTACCCAATACTATGTGTATTTGATTGTTGATTACAGATGTCCCGCCGGCCAATGGCAGTGTCCAAACATAACCGGCAGATGCGTCAACCTCACTCAAGTGTGCGATAACAAATTCGACTGTCCCAACGGTGGCGACGAAGGTAACATTACAAAATCATGTATACTTCTTGGAGTTTGTGTTTTTTGCTTTGTTAAGGTTAAACTTTAAATACCCTCGTGTTACAGGAAGCAGCTGCGACTTCGCGGAATGCGACCACCAAGGCGGGCTGTGCTCCAACGGTTGCAAGCAGACCCCGGGCGGGCCGCTGTGCCTGTGTCCCGAAGGAGAGGAACTAGACGTGGACGGGACCTCCTGCCGGGACATCGACGAGTGCGACCCTCCCGGCCTGTGCTCGCAGCGCTGCACCAACACCAAGCGCGGGTACGTCTGCAGCTGCGTCGACGGCTACTTCCTCAGCATCAACAACCACACGTGCAAGGCCAACAACCACTCCAGCGCCTTCCTCATCATCTCCAACCGGCACTCGATCCTGGTGGCCGACCTCAACGAGCAGGGCCTCGAGCGCGTGCCCATCAACGTGGAGAACGTGGTCGCCACCGCCTCCAACATGCGCACCGGAACCATCTTCTGGTCGGACATGAAGCTGAAGAAGATCTCGCGGCTGGACCGCGGCAGCGAGCCGCAGGTGGTCGTGTCTACTGGACTGGACCTGGTGGAGGGGCTGGCTTACGACTGGGTGGGGGGGAACCTATACTGGCTGGACAGCAAGCTGAACACCATTGAAGTTGCGCGGGAGGACGGCACCGCCCGGACCGCGCTGCTGAGCGGCAACATCACGCAGCCGCGCGGGATGTGCCTGGATCCGGCGCCGGACGCCAGGTGGCTGTTCTGGACGGACTGGGGAGAGAACCCGCGCATCGAGCGGGTCGGCATGGACGGCACGCAGCGGCAGGCCATCATCACCACCAAGATCTACTGGCCCAACGGCCTCACGCTCGACACGGCCGCGCAGCGAGTCTACTTCGCGGACTCCAAGCTGGACTTCATCGACTTCTGCTACTACAACGGAACCGGACGGCAGCAGGTGTTAGCCGGGAGTCACTACCTGCTGCACCCGCACTCGCTGACGCTGTTCGAGGACACGTTGTACTGGACGGACCGGCAGCTGAACCGCGTGCTGGCGGCGCACAAGTTCCGCGGCACCAACCAGACGGTGGTGTCGCACCTCATCTCGCAGCCGCTGTCCATCCACGTGCACCACCCCTCGCTGCAGCCGCCGCACCCCTCCCCGTGCCGCCCGCACGCCTGCCAGCACCTCTGCCTGCTGAGCCCCAACAGGACCGTCGGGTACGCCTGCATGTGCAAGCCTGGCTTCAAGTTACTTCCTGACGGAAAATGCGTTGAGGGTAAGGCGATTTCTTTTCAACTCGATTTTGGTTCTCGGATTTGATTATTTCTTGAATGACGTTTATTTAATGGTTATGATTATTTTTTTCAGAGGAATCCCCCTATTTGATGGTACTGAAGGGATCTCAGATCATTGATCTGTCGCCCGATGGTTCGGGAAGAGCCGGCCAGCTTCCTCCGGTGGTTGGCATTACAGGTACGCGTGTGGTAAAAAACAGATTTAACGAAGCTTATGGAAATTCTTTTGAAACGGTCGTTAATTGCCTGAATATTTTCAGGTGGAGTTCAACTGGACTACGACCGTCAAGGCCATAACTTATACTGGCTGCAATCTATATCTGGTGACAGCGAGGACGATGAGAACTGCACGATCTACAGTATGCCTTACGGTGGTGGTAATAAGGTCGAATTCTTGGGCCTGGACACGGGAGTCGTGGGTGCACCGTCGGCCATTGCCTTCGACTGGCTCGGCAGAAATCTATACATGGCCAACAGAATTGCGAGTAATATTGAGCTGATAAGGGTCGATGGAAAATCGAAGTACAGATCGATAGTAATGGCGAATGATGGTAGCAAGTACTCCGTTGCGAAACCTAGAGGAATCAGCTTGGATCCTACTGAAGGGTAAGTTTGTTGTGATTTAATTAATGATCTGCTCTTATTTGCGGTTCATTTCGATACTTATTGGCTTTACGTTGTTCACAGAAAAATGTATTGGTCCGATGAAGGGGGTTTCGGAGTTCCAGCCAAAATCGGTAAAGCGAACATGGACGGAACCAACGGTGTTATTCTAGTCGACAACATCGAGAGACCGGAGGCCGTCACTGTCGACGTCGAAAAGAAAATCGTGTACTTCAGTACCCAGTACCCCGCCAGCGTCATCAGCGTTAACACGGATGGAAATGACCGAAAGACCATTCTATCCGAAGCCAACGCCATCTCTTACCCCAAAGTCATCGCCGTATTAGACTCGAGGCTGTACGTACTGGACCCTCGACACGAAAAGATCATCAAAGCGGACCTTCCAAACGGAGATAACATCAAGAACATTCTGGACAACGAAAGCGACTTGAAATTTCTGACCATATTCCAAAAGAGGAAGATGGTGCACCACCCTTGCACCCAGAACAACGGAGGCTGCGACCAGGTGTGCATCCCGGGAGACGGCGGGAGTAGGATATGCGCCTGCTCCGTCGGTTACAGGAAGGAGAACGATGTGAATTGCGCGCCATACAAGACCTTCGCCGTTGTATCGCAACTGGACCTCATCCGAGGGTACAGCATGGAGTCCAGCGCCGAGGCTATGGTGCCCGTCTCCGGCCAGGGACACCACATCCTGCACGTCGACGTACACTTCGCCGAGAACTACCTCTACTGGGTGGAGTTCAACCGTGGACCATGGAACGGCATCTTCAGGGTCAGGCCCAACGGCACGGACTTAATGCACATCGTCAAGGACGGTATCGGGAGCAACGGCATTAGGGGCCTCGCAGTCGACTGGGTGGCCGGCAATCTCTACTTCACGAACGTCTTCCCTCACGAAAATTACGTGGAGGTGTGCTGGTTGGATGGATCGAATCGCAAAGTTCTCCTCAAAACCACGATGGATGCGCCGCGGGAGCTCGCAGTGAACCCCCTGAAACGGTTGTTGTACTGGATCGACTACGGACAGTATCCGCGGATCGGGAAAGCTTACCTCGATGGTAGCAACTGGCAGACCGTCGTCAGCTCCGGAATATCCAACCCGAGAGATCTGACCATCGACATGCTGACGCACGACGTCTATTGGGTGGATTCGAAGCTGGATCAGATCCAAAAGATTTCTTACAACGGCGGCAACAGGCAGCTGATCCGATCCAACCTCCCGAACCCCATGGGTATCGCAATCCACGCGGGCAGCGTGTACTGGGTCGACCGGAACTTGCAGACCATCTACAAGGCGTCCAAGCTACCCGGAAATACGTCGATGCCCGAAAAAGTTCGCACCAATTTGCCCAAGCTTCGGGATATCGTGATATTTGACATCAACAACCAGCCCACCGACGACAACAACCCTTGCAGAATGCTCGGCAACGGTGGCTGTGACCAGCTATGTTTCAGTTTTCCACCGGACGCCAACAAGGGCACCACTCACAAATGTGAATGCGCTACAGGTCAAATATCTGCGAGCAATCCCAGAAAGTGTGATGTAGTTAACGAATACCTAGTCTTCACTACCCGCACTGAAATCCGCGCCGTTAATCTGGACCCGAAATCAACCGGAGTTCCATTCAAGCCCGTCGTCAACTTGACTAATGTGGTTGGAGTAGAATTCGACTACGCGGACAACAAGTTGTTCTTCACGCAAATCAGACCCTGGGCAAAAATCGGATGGATGTCCGCTAGCAATCCGGAGTTCTCGGGAATACAGACTATCATCAGTAAGGGCATCAACCCTGAAGGAATTTCTTACGATTGGACTCAGAAGAAGGTCTATTGGACCGACAGCTCTAATAATTCAATTTACGCGATGAACCTCGATGGCTCCGAATTAGTAATGATCGCCAGAGTAGAACGTCCGCGAGCTATCGTTGTCGATCCTTGCAACGGTACCCTGTACTACACCGACTGGGGTAGATTCGGAACTTCAGGCAAGATCTACAGAACTACCATGGCTGGATCGCTAAAGAAAGCTATCATCGACAAAGATCTATCCCAACCCAGTGGACTGACGATAGATTTCGATGAAAACATGCTTTATTGGTCCGACGCGGTGCGCGAGAAGATAGAAAGGTCCAATCTCGATGGAACCAACCGGGAAGTTTTAATATCGGCAACGATCTATCCGTTCGCGTTGACGGTCTTCAGAAACTACATTTACTGGACGGACCTGCAGCTCCGCGGAGTGTACCGAGCCGAGAAGCACACGGGAGCCAACATGGTCGAAATGGTGAAGCGGCTGGAAGACTCTCCGCGAGACATCCACATCTACAGCGCGAGCAGACAGAAGTGCACCGTCAACCCTTGCAAGATCAGCAACGGAGGATGCGCCCAGAGCTGTCACCCCGCTCCCAATAATACCGTCGAATGCAAGTGCAACGATAACACTAAACTGGTTAACGAAGGCAGAATGTGCGTTGCCAAGAACATCACTTGCGATCCGAGCAAGTTCTTCTGTGCGAACGGTAAATGTATCAGCCGCATGTGGTCCTGCGACGGCGACGACGACTGCGGCGACAACTCCGACGAGGACAAGAACTACTGCGCCTACCACTCCTGCTCGCCCAACGAGTTCCGCTGCAACAACGGCCGGTGCATATTCAAGTCGTGGAAGTGCGATCACGAAAACGACTGCAAGGATAACTCGGACGAGGAAGGATGCGTCTACCCGCCGTGCGCCGACGGAGAGTTCACTTGTCTCAACTCCCGCTGCATACCGAAGACTCAGGTCTGCAACGGTATCAACGACTGCAAGGACAACGTGACGAGCGACGAGACCCACGACCTGTGCCCCATGAACAAGACCTGCCCGGCCAACCATCTCAAATGCGAGAAGACCAACATCTGCGTCGAACCGTACTGGCTTTGCGACGGCGATAACGACTGCGGTGATAATTCCGACGAAGATCCTCTACATTGCGCCGAAAGAACGTGTCCTCAGAACAGTTTCCGTTGCCCGAACCACCGGTGCATCCCCGCCACTTGGTATTGCGATGGAGACGACGACTGCGGCGATGGAGCCGACGAGCCACCGGAATACTGTAAATCCGAAGGTAGAACGTGCTTCGGGGACCTGTTCACGTGCGATAACGGAAACTGCATCCCAAGAATTTATATTTGCGACGGCGATAACGACTGCCTCGACAACAGCGACGAGGACAATCGGCATCAATGCAACGAGCGGAAGTGTGACGCCGAGACCGAGTACACGTGTGAAGAGAACAAGTTCTGGCAGCGGCCGCAGTGCATCCCGCGCAAGTGGCTGTGCGACGGCGACCCGGACTGCATCGACGGAGCGGACGAGAACTCCACCATCCACCACTGCCCGACACCCACTCCCTGCTCGGAGGAACAGTTCCAGTGCAACAACGGAAGGTGCATCAACGAGGGCTGGGTCTGCGACCACGATAACGATTGCGGAGACGGATCCGATGAAGGCAAACATTGCAACACTCAATACAAGCAATGTACCGATCAGGAATTCAAGTGTCAAAACTTCAAATGCATCAGAAATCATTTCCGATGCGATGGCGAGGATGACTGCGGCGACCACTCGGATGAAGTTGACTGCAACAAAGATAACAAGACGTGTCCCACCGGTCAATTCAAGTGTAACAACGACCAGTGCATCGATAACAGGCTTGTTTGTAACAAGGTGTCGGACTGTACCGATGATTCCGATGAGCCGGCGCATTGCAACATAGACGAGTGCGCCAAGCTTGAGATCAACCAGTGCGGGCACAAATGTATCGACACGCTAACCGGCTACTACTGCGATTGCAACCAAGGCTACAAACTACTGTCGGATGGCAAGGCTTGTGCTGATG
This sequence comes from Ennomos erosarius, assembly GCA_963580505.1. Classification (NCBI taxonomy): domain Eukaryota; kingdom Metazoa; phylum Arthropoda; class Insecta; order Lepidoptera; family Geometridae; genus Ennomos; species Ennomos erosarius. The sequence goes on from OY756988.1 coordinate 14,595,977, forward strand.
TAGACGAATGCATTGAAACCCCCAGCGTCTGCTCACAACTGTGCTTGAACACTCCCGGCTCCTACTACTGCAAGTGCGATGAACAGTACTACGAAAGGGAAGCTGACGAACGCACATGCAAACGAAAAGATAACGTCAATCACAAGGCTTGGGTTATATTTACGAACAAATATTACGTCAGAAATATGTCCACGGATGCTTCGTTATACAATCTAGTACACCAGGATCTTATGAACGTTGTTGCCATCGATTTCGATATCAAAAATGAACAGATGTATTTCGCTGACGTGTCAGCCAAGACCATTTATCGTTCGAATTATACCGATCCCAATCCCACGAAAGAAGTCGTAGTTAGACACGATTCACATGGCCTAGAAGGTATCGCTGTAGACTGGGTCGGCAGAAAACTGTATTGGCTAGACAGGCATTCTAAAAATCTAGATGTAGCTGAACTTGATGGAACCAGAAGAAAGACCTTGAAGACGGGCATCGCTGACCCTAGAGCGATTGCTCTGCATCCTGGTGAAGGATACTTATATTACACCTCCTGGCACCTACAAGCTTACATCGGTAAAATGGGCATGGATGGCTCAAACTTCACCACCATCTTGAATTGGGAGGATGATATCGCTTGGCCCAACGCTTTGACGATCGACTACTTCTCGCACCGAATTTATTGGGCCGATGCTCACTTGGACTACATCGGGTCCGCTGATTTAGAAGGCAGGCACAGACACGTCGTACTGTCCGGCAACAAAGTTCCTCACGTCTTCGCTCTAAGCGTATTCGATGATGAAATATTCTGGACAGACTGGAATCTTAAGGCTATCAGCAAAGCTAACAAACATTCCGGAGAGAACCTCATGGTTCTGCGCAACACGACACACCGACCGTACGATATCCACGTGGTTCATCAGCTGAGACAGCTGCCTTACCCCAACCCTTGCGGAGACAACAACGGAGGCTGCTCGCACCTGTGCCTCATAGCGCCGCCTCACGCGTCTAGCTACCTAAACATTGATGGTTACATCGACGAAGGTACCACTACATACAAATGTGCGTGCCCCAATCAATTCTACCTAGCTAGGGATATGAAGACTTGCATCGCTAACTGCACGAACGGACAACACAGGTGTAACGGTCACGACGAGAAATGTATACCGTGGTTCTGGAAATGTGACGGAGAGAAGGATTGCAAGGATGGCTCGGATGAACCTGACACTTGCCCGGTGAGGCACTGCAGGGCCGGCTCCTTCCAATGCAAGAACACCAACTGTACCCCCGCGGCCACCATCTGCGACGGCACCGACGACTGTGGAGACGGCAGCGACGAAGCGGAATGCGCTCATGAATGTCCTCTCCTGGAGTTCAAGTGCAAGGCGAGCGGCAGGTGCATCCTCGACAGCTGGAAGTGCGACGGAGACACGGATTGCAAGGACAATAGCGACGAGGACCCCGCCATGTGCCACAATCGGCCGTGCAACCCTGACACGGAGTTCTCCTGCAAGAACGGCCGCTGCATTCCCAAACTCTGGATGTGCGACTTCGATAACGACTGCGGTGACGATTCCGATGAACCAGCTTACATGTGCAGGCAGAAGAACTGCACGACCGGCTGGAGGAGGTGCCCTGGACAGTCCAACTACAGGTGTATACCGAAATGGTTGTTCTGTGATGGCAAGGACGACTGCCGCGATGGTTCCGATGAACGCGCCGAAAACTGCCCGAGTTGCAACTCAGAAACGGACTTCACTTGCGAGAATAAACGTTGCATTCCGAAGCAATGGTTGTGCGACTTTTCGGACGACTGCGGCGATGGAAGCGACGAGACCGAATCAGTTTGCAAGCACAATTACCGGGAGTGCTCGGAATCAGAGTTCAAATGTGGCAACGGGAAGTGTATCTCATCGAGATGGCGCTGCGACCACGAGGATGACTGCGGTGATAATACCGACGAGGACGACTGCGGAGGTTTCAAGTGCAAGAACGGAACGTTCCAGTGCAAGTCAGGGCACTGTATCGCGGCGTACTTCCGGTGTGATGGAGACAGGGACTGCAGAGATCTGTCCGATGAGATCGGATGCCCGCCTCGGTATCCTAACAACAGATATTGTCCTGAAAGCAGGTGAGTTCACTTCTTCACAAACATCTCCAAAAACGTGTCTTCTTAATGCAGAATTTCACATGTTTTTTCTATCATTTTCAGGTTCCAATGCTCCAACAACCTTTGCGTGTCGCAGTCCGACCTATGCGATGGCACAGATGATTGCGGCGATGGTTCCGATGAAGCTTCTTCCATTTGTACCAATTTCAACTGCGATACACTGAGACGCTTCCACTGCGACAATAATAGATGCGTGCCAAGGTAATTGTTACAAGGGGAGACTGACCGAAAAAGTTTAGAACTTGATTGTTCTGATGTTGACTAAAATGGTAAAATTTTAAATTTTTCAGATACCAAGTATGCGATGGGACAGATAACTGTGGGGACGGTTCAGACGAGAACAATATGACCCTGTGTGCAGCCCGCGTGAAGCCATGTGATCCATACACGCAGTTCCAGTGTGCCAACCGACACTGTGTGGAGAGGAACCAACTGTGCGACTTTGCGGATGACTGTGGAGACGCCTCCGATGAGTTGGGATGCCATCATGTGCATACATGCTCGCATTTAGATAAAGGTAAGGAGAATTGTAACAACTTGTTGTACCAAAGGAACTCAGGATAAAAACATTTTTTCAAGCAACTTAGAGGGCAGGAGAGATGGAGACAACTCTCAAGTATTAGACGTATGATATTCAGTAACATATTTTCATATTGTTCCCACATTGGTTTCCAGGTGGATGCGAGCACTTCTGCACAAACCTGACGTCATCAGGCGGCGGCTACATCTGCACGTGCTTCCAAGGATGGATCATATCGCCCGCGGACAAGAAGAAGTGCACGGACGTGGACGAGTGCGCGACCGGCTCGCACCACTGCTCGCAGCTCTGTGGTAACCTCAACGGGAGCTACAGCTGCTCCTGTAGGGAGGGATTCAAGTAAGTACATTTACATTTAAAAAACCATTAGAGATGAGGCCATTCCCACTGCTGGGATGCGGGTCCAGTTGGCCTTAATGAAAGTTCGTGATGATATAAATGTCCAAATTGGGTGTTTTTTTGTTGTATTCTGTTGTTTGTCGATGTATTTCTTCATCGTTTTAAAGATGTTACGGGACTTTATTATTTATAATAGTAAATTTACTTATGTTTTAGAAGAGTAGTAAGAAAATAATGTTGTAGGTGGGTACAGACAGACCAGTAAAAATCACTTGCTTTCATAATTTTACTGATTGTAATTTATTTCAATTCTAGATTGGCGGACAACTTATCGGGCGTTTGCAAGGCAACCGAAGACGACGTTGTGTTAATGTACGCGAACGGACAAGAGATCCGCGCCTTCGTGCAAGACAAGAACGAACAATTCGACGTCATCTCGGGCGAGAAGAGAATAGAAGCACTCGACTACGATCCCAAGAACGAGATGATATTCTGGGCGGACAGCTACGAGAAGACGATCAAACGGTCTTACATGGTGAACGCTCTGAATGGCGAAGTGAAGGTTGGGTTCGCGCAGGATCTGAACATGAAGGGGAGTTCGAAGCCGACCGCGCTGGCCGTGGACTACGTGGCGGATAACTTATACTGGACGGAAGCGGACCGGACCGGCAGCAAGCCGCGCGGGCGGGTCATGGTCGCCCGGGCGGACGGCCGGTACCGCCGCGCGCTCGTCTCGGCCGGCATAGAGTCCCCGACGTCGATAGTGCTGGACCCGCAGGTGGGCCGCATGTTCTGGGCGGACGCCGGCTCCGCGCCCAAGCTGGAGGTGGCCTGGATGGACGGCTCCAAGCGCAGACCGCTCGTCACCGAGAACATCCGCCACCCGACCGGCCTGGCCATCGACCACGGGATGGACCACACGCTCTACTGGGCCGACACCAAGCTGAACACCATCGAGATGATGCGACAGGACGGCAGCCAGAGGAAGGTGGTGGTGCGCGGAGAGTTCCTGAAGCACCCGCTGTCGCTGGACGTGTTCGAGTCCTCGCTGTACTGGCTCACCAAGGATACGGGGGAACTGGTGCGACAGGACAAGTTCGGGAGGGGAGTGCCGTTTGTTATATCCAGGGATCTAGTCAACCCGTCCGCTGTTAAAAGTGAGTACCATTTTTTTTTTGGTTATTTTATTTGTGTACGTTTTGTTATGGAGAAGAAGCATCCTGGTTGTACGAGCCAATACAGCACGTTCAGCAGTTTTGCTAACCTATAATAATCAGCACATACTTTACTAAAACGAGTCGTCACTAAACAACCGTCGCGCGCTCATCTGTCAATATTAACTATTTACCTACAGTGCGGCTCAGACACCAAATTACGCGGGACTCTTTACTTACAACAAATACAAACTATTATTAAAAGTGCAGTGATTTGGACTATTTTATTTACAACTATCAACGGGCTGCCGTCTACGACGATAGTCTCAAACACGCGCGTTTCTCTGCGAGATGTGATCCGAAATGCGGAAACCTACAGGAGCATTAAACATCTATTATAGCTTAGAATTAGCAAATTCAAATGGCAACGGCAGGCCACATTGCTCGTAGAACTGACAACCAATGGGGAAGAAAGATTCTTGAACCGAGGGAGGCAACGTAGACCATCCCTCCACTAGATGGACCGACAATCTGGTGAAAGCCGCGGGGAGCCGATAAATGTAAGTGGCGAGCAGTCTTAAAAATAGTTCTCTTTGTGCCTATGTTCACCAGGGCACATTTTCAAACTTTGTAGTGTATGAACACGCCCGACCTACATAGTTTAGCCGACGTAGCATTAAGTTAGTACTAAGATAGAGTAGTCATCATGTAGAAGCCGGAGAATACACTCGGGCACGCAACACCATCTTTCATTGCCATCATGGCCTACCAATAACCATAGGAGTTCCGACCAGCATCACCAGAACCTGCATCCTTCACATAGAGAGCCTTCAATAGCGAACCTACCAGAAGACCACACCTTCACAACTTACTGATGCTGATGTTTTGTAAATACATTGCGATCACATGCCATTCTCCGTACATTCCAGTCTACCACTCGCGGCGGTACAACACGTCAGTGCCGGGCGCGTGCCGCGGGGCGCCGTGCTCGCACCTGTGCCTGGCGGTGCCGGCGGGCCGGCGCTGCGCGTGCCCCGACCAGCTCGCCGCCAACAAGCGCCTCACGCAGGACCTCGCCTGCGACGCACGTCAGTATACACCACAGATTACAGAAAAAAAAACTATACACTACACACTTTTTTTCTTTTTTGTGTTATGGGCGGACGTGTCGGTTAACGTGAGGTGAACGAATAGCTCTCATTCATTCACATAAAAAAGTGCCCGTTATTTTCTTATTTACATATTTTTATGCATATAGTTCTTATGATTATAATTATAATTAGAATTAAGTTGGATACAACAATGCAGTTTCTTATAACTACACTGTCGTGTCTTGTAGACTGCCTCGAACTTTGTCCAAATCGGCGAAAACGCTGTCTTTCTATTTGCAAGCCAGTTCGAAATTTAAATAAAACCTTTGTTAACGTCCTTGGTAGTCGTGGTCCAAGTAAAAGATCGTTCCATTTTTTAATTACAAGACAGATAATATGAGGTTTTGTATATCCTCTACTTAGTTTGTGTGAGTTTTCTTTGTAATTTATTTGGCTGCTACTTCACTACCACGACAGATGTGCGAATAGGAGAAATACACCGAAGTACACAATATATTACATTTATATATCTAACTTTGTCTTGATTATGTACCTACCTATAATAACAAATCAAAATAGTAAAAGCTAAAAACTACAAAAGCCCTTAGCACCATGAGGTTTTTTGTAAAATAAACTAGATGGCGCCACAGGAAAAATTAACTCGCGCAAGCGTTTCATTCGCCGTTTTCGTCGAGTTAAACGTGGGCCGGTCGTTCATTTAATTATAATCTGGGAGTTATAATTCAAGTCTAGAGTGAATAGGTATTTTTTAATTGAGCCAATCATGATCAATGTGATGCTCTTTATGATGTATTGTATATTGAATAACAATAAAAACGTATGTAATATAATATTACTATGATGTGGACTTTTTTATCACTTTTTGATGTGTTGAAAAAATCATAAAGTATTCTATGTCTATGGATGATCAATGATCATTCAAAAAATAAATATTAATTTTCTTACTACTTACCGACAATGAATGATTTTTGCTGTCACTCACATTGAATGATTGAGTTAATGTTAAGGATTGCGCAATGATAAAACGAATATTTTCTTTTCACATGATTATAATTAGTCATGTCATTTCCTCGTCTCATTCATTTCACTATACTAATATAGCTGTAGGTACATGATGATGTAGAGGTATTATATTAATTTCTCAACTTTAATTCGTAACTCCACACATATAACTACTATAATTATAAAATAAATGCTAATTGAGTTTACACATGAAGGGCACAGGGGGAAAACATGTGATATCACATTTTTATGTTTTTTGAATGGCAATGCCATTGCATAGTTCAAATGTGGCAGAACGAAATGCCGAAACACACTTTGCAGTAACATGCATGGTTTCGGAGTATTCTTCATTTATTTTATTTTTTATTAAATCTGCTTTACTACAGACACCTGGGTCCGTGCTCTTTATATTTAATATTATTTATTTGTTTTTATTTTAGTGAACTAGTACAATACAGGAGAAGACAACACTCAACACTTAACCTATTTTTTTGTGTTGTTTTGTGTTTTTTTTTAAGTATTCTTCATTCAAAAATCAATCTTTAATGTAATTTTTTTGGGTTCTAAAGTTTAATTAGCGATTTTTTCAATTCATTCTTTGTGACGTTGCATGTCTTTCCCCTGTGCCCTTCACATGTTAAAAATGAATGCGAATGCTAGTCCGTCAGTAACTGTTGTTATCGGGCCGGTAGCGGTGGAGGTCCCCCGCGCGCTGCCGCTGGCGTGTCCGTGCGGCGGCGGCGGCACGTGCCGCGCGGGCGCGGGCGGCGCGGCGGAGTGCGTGTGCCGCGCGGGGCTGGCCGGCCCGCACTGCACGGCGACGGGCGCCGCCACCGCCCCGCGCGCCGCCGCCGCCGTGCTCGTGCCCGTGCTGCTCGTGCTGCTGCTCGCGCTGGCCGGGGCGGCCGCCTGGTTCGTCGTCAGGAGGAGGCCGTTGTGAGTCCCACTACTACACACTAGTGATGTAACGAATGTCATTTTTTGAACATTTTTCGAATATTGAGGTTTTGTTAAAGTTTGGCGCTAATCGTCTATGGCTTGGCGGCAGTCTCGAAGAGCGTTCTCTCGTATTTTGGCTCCATACATGTGTATTTAGCCAGTATCAAACATTGTAATTTTTCATTGTGTTATAGAATATTTCACGTCAAGTCTTACATAAGCCCAGTCTAAGTCAGGTAGTCAAAGTCCAGTCTTAGTCATACTCTAGTAAAATCGTGGCAACTTTTTTAGATGGAGTTTTGAAAGCAACACGGTAAACCAAGTTTTACCACATTATATCACTTGCCCACACTCATGCTCGCAATTCACAATGGAAAAAGAACAAGTTTTAAAAATAATACAATGCATGCATGCATGCACGACGTGATCTTTTCCGCGTTCCCTCCCGCCTTAGGTTCCCGCCGACGATGTATTTTTTTTTCTTATATTCTGGCTTCACACATAGTGTATTTAGCCAGTATCAAGTATTGTAATTTTACATCATGTTAATAGAATATTTCATGTAAAGTCAAGTCGTAGTCATAGTCATAGTCCAGTCTAAGTCAGGTAGTCATGCTCCAGTAAAGTGGTGGCAACTTTAATAGAATTTTGGAAGCAACACGGAAAATCACGTTTCACCACATTATATCACTTGCCCACACTCATGCTCGTAATTCAGCACTTAATGCGTAAAACGCCATCAATTTTAAACATTAACACTGGAAAAAGCACAAGTTTTGAGAAATAATATAATGCAATGACGTAAACTTTCCCGCGTTCCCGCCAAAACTCGACGACGTTTTTGTTTTGTTATGTTTTGGCTCCACACATAAGTGTATTTAGCCAGTGTCAAGTATTACAATTTTAATCGTGTTGAATATTTCGTGTTTAAATATTTCACGCAGTCATGTCCTAGTCATAGTCCAGTCTAAGTCAGGTAGTCATAGGCCAGTCTATGTCATGCTCCAGCAAAGTGGTGGCAACTTTACTAGAAGCTTCTATGAAGTTTTGGAAGCAACACAAAAAATCACGTTTCACCACATTATGTCACTTGCCCTCACTCATGCTCGTAATTCACCACTTAAGGCGTAAAACGCCACCAATTTTAAACATTAACACTGGAAAAAGCACAAATTTTGAAAAATAATACAATGCAACGACGCGCGACGTGAACTTTTCCGCGTTTCATTTTGTGTTTAATATTATGCATGTAAATAAATAATTATCGTGGCTATTTCAGTGGTAAGGGCGGTGGCCTAGGAAGCCTAGCGTCATCCCAAAGCGTATCGTTCCGGCAAGGGTCGAACGTGGAGTTCGGCGGCGTGTCGGGCCCCGAGCCCGCCTACACGCTGGAGGAGACGGCACGGAAGGGGCGGGACTTCAGTAACCCGATGTACGAGGCCGTCACACGCGCCGTCGCCGCGGGGGAACCTGAGCCACCGCTACGTAAGTTTATATATCTTTGGTTTCTCAATCTAAATAAATAATAATAATAAATATGTGTGGACATTTCACACAGCGCCATCTAGCCCCAAACTAAGCATAGCTTGTACTATGACAGATAACTGATACAATACTTATTTACTTTTTTGTTTGTATATACATACATAGAATACAATATAACACCCAGACGCAGAACAAACATCTTTGTTAATCACACAAATGTTTGTCCTGGGTAGGAATCGAACCTACAGCCCTCAGTTCAGAAGGCAGGGATACTACCAACTGAGTCAACTCTCTCGGAATCAATTTAAACGCATTCATTTTTGTTGTATGATAGATTAAAACTGTCACTAAATAGAATAAATACATTATGGTGGTATTACTGCTCGAAATTTTATTCTTACACCTTGTCATAATGTCATAGTCCTGAAAGGACTATGACATTTTTGTATCGACTTGTGGGCTAAGTAGTGTACCGCGACATGAATGGCAGAAAAATGTCACAATCTCACCTGTTGTTCATTGTAGTAAATGTTTCATGTTGTGACAGCTGGCATCTACGAGGTACCGGACGAGGTGAAGGACAAGGTGGTGTCGGCGGTGATCTCCCCGTCGGCGAGCGAGACGCGGGGCGCGCGGGGGGCGGGCGCGGGCGCGGGCGCGGGCGCGGGCGCGGGCGCGGGCGCGGGGCGCGCGCTCGACCCCGCGGCCGACACCGGCGCCGACACCGCGCAGCTCGTGCGGGAGGACCGCGACTGCTAGCCGCCGCCCGCGCGGGGCCCGCCCTCTCGCTCGCGCCCGCGCCCGCGCACCCTCTCCCCTCTCGCTCTCACACCTCGCGCCTGGCTGAAACACTACAGGTCCATGGAGGTCGCCGCGGAGTAGATCCACTCTTGTATTTGTAAATTTGTAGCTCCGTTATGGATCTAGTTGATGTACGTCGAAGCCGGACTCCTTACGGACTTAACGTTGAGCGTGAATCGGTCGAAGGTGATGCTTTGCCGATGCCGATGATGAAGTGTGAGATTTTTGCAGATCGGTAAAGTCGATTCGGTTTCACATTGTGAGATCGATAAAATAATTGTGATGAAACCGTAATTATACAAACTTATGTCATCGTTTTACTAGAATCTCCGCTGTTCATGATGCGGTCGTAGTCTATGTTTTTACTATTAAATAGGTTTTCTAGTAAATCTCGGAAAAACAGGTTTTTATCGACTCAAAGCGTTAATAATTATCTAGTTTTGTTACTGTTAATAAATTCGATCACAAAATATGCTGTAGGTACTCCTTTGATCAGGTATAAACTTGATCGAAGGTGTAATCTGTTAGTGAGCACCGTGACTTTGAGATGAACTATTTCTTTTGAGTGTAATTTTCACATTCCTGACGTTCTCTATCCGTCCTTTTTAGAATTAGCTACTAACTTATTTCGAACTATTATTATTATTATTATGTATATTGTATGAAAAGAGACTACACTATTTTTATTTTCAGCTTTTTTAATAATTCTTTCCTTATACCTTATTTCCCAGCTAGTTCTGGGTGTACTTATACGTCAGTATTTTTCCATGTTATCTTATTTTCTGTAAAAAATGTTTTTAACATTGAATTAATCATATCATCTCGTGATATATATATTATCCTGTTTGTTAATGTTTTATAAATAATATCTAATGCTTAGTAAGTATAAACGAGTACATTCCATACATTTGAGACTAAAGACTAGAGCTTTTACAACCTTATTTGGATTCGTTAAATATTATACTAATAATCGTCCATTAAATTAAATAAATAGATATCGAATTCTTTCCTACATCCTTTAAAGACGTTGAGATAGTTATTAAATCAATTAGTACATAGTTAAGGAATTGTTAGATGCGCAATGCTGCAGATCATTCCGATAGGATTTTAAATTGATTTGACAATAAGCAATTATATTTAGAAAATTATTTATTTATTTTGGTTAAGACTACTAAGTAAAACTATTATGTTGTGTTTTGTGTTGTCTATTGAAAGGTAATAAAATGAAAATAAGCTTTTGTGGGATTCTTTGACGAAATGCCATACATGTGTGAGAATCGGTAATGTTTCTGTTGTGTAATTTTTAAATGAGTAGATAGCTGCACTTCTTCGTCTTATTTGTCAAATTACAAGCGTTTGCGGATTGTAAATAATATCTTTGTGATGTACATTAAAATTGAAACGAAATTATTATGTTTGTTGTATTATTACCTATATCCACACATTATTTATTTATAAAGTATAATTCTACCATTAACGCTAGTGTTAAACATCACATTAAATTTTATTTTAATATAAACGAATCATCCATGAATCATTTGTTATTGTGTAAAAATATTAAATCTGTCTTTATTATAATAATTATGACTATTAATGTGGATAAGGAGATGAAATATTTTTATATTGGGATTATTATAGTTATAGACAATCGTCTGACATAGTTGAAACTATTCTGTAAAATAAATATTTAAAATAAAAGTTGCTAGTTTTTTATTTATTTAGTTTGTATTTAGTTAGTTATAGATTTCTATTGCCGACAAGCTATGTACCTATTTACCTACTTAAATGAGTTTATGATCAGACTGGCTGGTCGTTGTGGTCGAGTGGTCGTTGGACTGCCTACAATGCAAAAAGACTGCGGGCAGATAGACTAAATAGTAGAAAGTCTAAAATGCAGAATGGCTACAACGTATAAAATCTATAAAGCAGTGCTCTTTCATCTATAGAATTTTTCATAGATTACCTAGGTAAGTAGCTATTACTTCATTCATTTAGCTTTTCGCTTTAGTTATTTCAATACTACCACATGTAATAGCATTGTGTACATTACCAGATAATATAAACACTGCGTAGCAAGGAATGTAAGAGTGCAATATTAATTTTATTTGGAGGCCAAGAGCCTATACAAAAAGAGTAATGTCCTTTGTGTGAAAAACCGTAGAAAAACTTTTATCTCTATCTGTGGTAAAACTGTCACTGTCACTGTCACACTGACAACAAAATGAAGAAAACAAAAGTCAAATTGTCAAAAACTAACATTCTTGGATTTTCAAAAATTTCACATTCTTTGTTTACGTTACGTAATATCTGGAAAATATTAGATCAATTTACAAATTATGCTTTCAATATTAATGTAGTGAAAATTGGTGCTTGTATTTAGCTTCTATTGTGTTCTAAATAACAGTTTATTTACCAATATCTTCCGTCCTAGAACGTTATCAGTTAACCTTTGCGGGGGTCGCCTATAGATAAATAATTAGTAATATTAATCAGGCATTGTATCAGTTAAGTCGTGGCAGTGATCAGTCCATTCGTTACAGACGAATGTTTACAATCGGCCCTGCCGAACAAACAAACGTATTCGATCGATTGAGTCGCAAAACAGCTGCTGCGCTGCGACAACCGCAATCTGCGCGGTACAGCCAGCCTCCGATAGTGTTCGTATCGTTAAAAATTAATTTTAACGGCAAAGTGTATCAGTAAATATTATGTGATTTGTTATTACTTTGCACAGGTGATACTGCGTAGCATAGTACTCTGTAGGCTTAGAGCCAGTTTGAAAGTAGTTCGTTTGATTACGAATACGACCATGTCACAAATCAAGGTGATAAGGCGCGCCAGTCGCGTTTTAGCCGGCGTCGCGCGAGGTTCTGACCGCGCGAACCACGTTTTACCGCAGTTAAACGATCATCAGAACATTCGCACCATGGCTTCGAAGGCGATTACTATGGATAATATCAATCCAAACATCGTGAAACTGCAATACGCTGTGCGCGGGCCGCTGGTCATCCGCGCAGCGGCGATAGAAAAGGAGCTGGAAAAGGTATTTAATATCATTACCCTTCTTTTGTCAACAATGAATAATGTAAAGTTAAATTGCCTCTTCATACTTATTCCTAAAACACTAATGTACTATAAAATTAAATTAATGTGTTTCTACATCCTGCATTGCTTTGAATTGAATCAATACTTTTAACCATGAATAAAATAGTGAAAGTTCATGTGTGTACATATACTAGAGTAGAGGTCAAATAGCTGTGACTTATCATATCAAGAGCAGAAATTTGTAAAGGAGCATATTTCCTCTTTGTTTAAATGTACAAAATTGATGAGTCAGAGTAACATAGTCGGTAAATGTTTTTCTGTGTAACTGCAATTCAGGAAGGGGTAATTATGATAAATTTCATGTTACATAGACCTTGCAGGACTGAATGTGAATGATAAAAAGGTATGAGTGATGTAATAAGTTAACATTACCAATATAGCTATATTTACATAGGTGTAGGTATCTGTTTATTCTTTGCTGGTAGTTAGCAATATAACTTTTCTAAAGACTGCTTTGAATTTATCTTTGGCTTAGATCAAATGTTTTTGATACAACCAACACCTTAATGAATATGCACTTATCAGGCTGTTATTTACATGATCACAACACAGCGGCTATCTAAAAGATAGCAACTGTGTTGTGATCATGTAAAAATGGATAATACTTAGCACTAACTAAATTATACCTGATAGAGTAAAAGATGTTGTGTGTTGCTGTATCCTTAAGTGCATCTGTGTAGTCACATGCTCTATTCAACCTTGAGCATTGTTGAAGTTTGAGTTGGGCACCATAAAATATAGATCGATGCATTTTCCTGTTGTCTGTTTAAGTTCATTTTGCACTCTATATTTTAACATAATGCTCCTAATTACGCTATGCAATTAAATTGAACAATAACTCTTAATTTTAAAAGCATCTAACCCATAAGCTAAAACCCAAAACGTTTTACTTGAGATATTACATAAGAGTAACACTGCTCTTACTTTTCAAGTCAAGAATCTCACTATCATCAAAGATTATGAAAGTAACTGCAATGCAGATAAGCTTGGTATTAAATTAGAAAGTAAACAGAGTTATCTCTCCGTAAGAAGATAAGCTTGAATATGGTAAGGTTCCATGAGTTCAATCAGTCACGTAGTGGAGCGCTGACATTAATGTTGCGATGCTAATAGTGCTGCCGAGGTCACGGGTTCATTCTGTTGAGGGGGCTATTTCTAGACATTGCTTGTTACTGTGGTTTAGTAATTGACAACTGTTCAACAAATCCATTATTTTTTCATAGTTAACTAACATCCACTTGTAATCTACCATATTCTACAAGCTATTTGGTTGTTGCTGGTTTTTTATTTTAATAAACCACATAAGAAGCAAATCTGAATTTCCAATGCTTGCGTAAAATTCTCAATTTTACACTTGAGCATAATCATGGGTTGTATGTTTGTGTAATTATGGAATACACTTAGGAATGTTGAATTATCAAGTTTTGCTGACACTCAAGGTTGAATGTACAGTAGGTATTGTGGTTGGATGATTTTGTATAGTTTTACGTTTTTCTTCTCATGTATGCAAGCAAGTGATTACTCAATTTTACTTAGGTGCTCTCTATTAGTTGCCTGAGTACTGAGTTAATGCCTACTCAATATTCATGCAAAGTTGCAAGGAGCTGTATTTAAGTATGGAATGGAACCACAATTGAACCAACTTACAGCATGAGTTGATAAAAAAATACATCTTGGTACATCTCATAAAAATACTTCGCTTGGGCGCATCTTGTTCTGCTCCACACCGCTGCCAGTGTGGCACTGCTGTCGACCAGCTCGGTCACCATGGCCTTTCCTGCGTCCGAAGTGCCGAGAGGATTCCTCGCCACGCTAGTCTTAATGATATAATCCGTCGGGCTTTTACCAGCGCCAATTGCGCGGCTATTTTGGAGCCTAGTGGCCTTTTACGCGATGATGGTAAAAGACCCGATGGAATGACTTTGGTTCCATGGAAGTTGGGGCGGCCGTTGGTGTGGGACGCTACGTGTGTAGACACCCTCGCGCCGTCACTTCTTCCTGGAACACAAAATAAGGCTGGTGCGGCGGCGAATTCTGCTGAGCAACTAAAAAGGCGCAAATATAGTAACATTGATAGCGGTTATATATTTGCGCCTTTTGGAGTTGAGACGCTGGGGCCTTGGGGACCGAGTGCCCACCAAATCTTCAAAGACCTGTCCAAACGTCTGGTCGAGGCAACACGTGACCAAAATGCTGGCCTGTTCTTTGGCTAAAGGTTGAGCATTGCCATTCAACGTGGCAATGCTGCCAGCATTATGGGCACTTTGCCTACTGGTAGTGGTTTGCTAGATTAGTTTTGTATTATAGGTATTGTTAGTTTTATAAATAAGTTTAGTTGTTTAGTGTAATAGTTTAATATCTGAGTGTTTTTTATATTATCTTTTATTGTACCTACCAAACTTAACAAGTTTCTCAGATTTAGATAAAAATGATTGCTTGGATTGATATGAACTGGTTTGTTAACCGTTTGGCACATGTGTAGGTGCAGGCTTTAGCATGTGTGTATGTGCGACTAAGACTAGGCGAGTAGGTATAGGTATAGGCAATAATAGTTGCTCACCAAATAGGTACCTGTCATGTTGCGAAGGTATAAATTGATGTCATGGAGTGGACGACTATTAACCATCATATTACCCTGCTCAGACATAAAGGGGCCTCGCTGACCTTCACTATCTCAGTGTTCTGTCTGTACTGACTGACAATCAGACCCACAGGCTCAACCACTGGATCTAGAAACAGGAAGAGGATGCCTTACTGGCACAAATTCAAAAATATTTATTGAAAGTCTAAGTATAGAATCACAGATATAATTACATAGTTACTATATCTGACTAGTAGACTATTATAAAATCTGGTAATACCAAAAACCATTATGTACCGTAAAATTTTACGTATTGGTACTCTAATTTATCTAATATGTCATTATTTGCTTTGGTTTTCCACACAAAACAAGTGTTGTTTACGTTACACTTACTACATAATAGCTGTCATTCATCATGTTTGTGTAATATAATAGTAGATAGTTACATGTTAAACTGAAGTTGATTCTAATAACATCCTATTTAAGACCTTATTGCATTGAAAGATATGAAGAATACACTTATCATGTGGCATTACAATAAAGGTTATTTTAGTTTGAAAACAGGCCATAGTCTAGTGTATAATTATGTAGGTAGGTTACCTAGTAGGTAGTGTTGCTTAACATCAGGTGAACGACTAGCTCGTCACGTCATTCATTCACATAAAAAAAGAAGCTTTTTATGCAACCAGTACCATTTACGCTGTCAAAGAAACCTATTATTTCTTTGGCCCCTTATACTATGCTAATGTTCCATCTATTATGGTTACATTAGATGATGATTAATCCGAAAGGTTCAAATATGCTACGAAATATTTTCAAGCCTCATAATAATCTTCAGTGACCACTGATCACTGATCATACTGCACCAAGACCGTCCATGTTCCAGGGTGCTCAGAAGCCGTTCAAGCGGGTGATCCGCGCGAACATCGGAGATGCCCATGCCATGGGACAGAAGCCCATCACCTTCATCAGGCAGGTAAGAACAGCCTTAACCATCTTATAATCTACAACTGTTATCAAGCACTTCGGTCGCGTACGTAACCTAAGGTTCGTAACCAGTTATGAGCTCTAATTTGGGATAAATTGTCGGTCAATTTTAAATCCAGCTGATTTGACCGGAACAAGTTCAAAAAATCTATGTTTATTGAACGGGTTAAATTTTTAATTCGAACAATACGTCGTCGAGTCGACAGATGCGTATTCCTCCTCAGAACCATAGGTACCTAACCAGATTATATCGATGAATATCTTTCTATCTAATATTAGCATAAAGACATTCCCTAGTCGGCTAGGACTGCTCGCTGAAGCGGGAACGTCTGGATGGCTTGCCACTTTAGTTAGACACATGTATAAACTAATTAGCAATGGTACCGTAACTAGGAAAAACATTAAATTTTAGTCGTCTTATTTCGTGACTCATTTTCGCACTGACCCATAGTCTACTATTCCAGTAACCTACAGAGTTGCTGGAATACCTCGCGTGCAGCGGTCGGTTCTAACTCCGGTCGATGAACCTGCATTACGAATGATTTTGCACTGCAGTAAACTTGTTAAGTTGCCTACGTGCAATGCAATCTATGCTTGATTCTGTTCCTAAGAAATACGCATAATTTTTCACAATACCCTAAATATTGAAGAGGTTGATCTAAGAAGCTACAAACGATCCTATGCTTTGCTACGTCACCCATTAAAACACCCTGGATCCAAGTCTTTGGATACGTCTAATCGATAGGTATGTGGTCTGGCAACTAAATACCATCTTATATGGTCTAGGTCTACTATACCGTTACGTTCTTTTCAGACTAATAATTTTTGCCTTAGCTGGCAAAAATTTTATTTTAGACTTGTAATCTATCAAACATTTTTTTCCAGGTGTTATCGTGCATCACGAACCCGGTCCTCATCGACCAGTGCGACTACCCCGAGGACGTCAAGACGCGAGCGCGGGAAATCCTCGGCGGTTGCGGGTGAGCCTTACATTACACCATACACCATTTCTGGTTTCTTTAAAAGAATGTTTCGGGTCGTAGAACCATAATATCTAATCGTATCTGTGCTTTATGATCGGTCACTAATCAGAAAGCACAGAGCATTGAAGAAACAAATTTAACATAATTGGTGTCCATTGCTCATCAAGCACTATGTGCTATTATATTAGTCGTGAGGACCTTTAATTGGCCTCTTACAATAAAAAAAGTGTAATAGATATTCAAATTACAGTCTACAATATTAATGTAAAATTGGCTTCCTACTTCCTAGTGCATATTGAGTTTATATGATGTAAGAATTGTAAGAAAAGCTGTTGGTCCTCTCGATAATCACACTAATATTATAAGGCGAAAATTCAAACGGCTGGACGGATTTGGATGAAATTCGAAATAGAGATAGCTTATAATATTAACGATGGATAGATTAACGAGGCTACTTTTTATCCGCGTTATAAAGTTAGGTAAAAGTACTTATAAACATCTTCGATATCCAAAGACCGCCCCATCTGCGACTCTATCAAATGATTTAAATGGCCGCCTATTAAGATAAAAATGCTCGATAAGGAAGCACTAGATATAGCTCAAAGTAGATTACCTAATTGTTTTGTGACTTTAGTAACAGTATGGGCGTTATCTGCTGCATGTCCTGATGTAGATGATTTTGTACTTACGTCATTATGATATGAATTGGGACATGTTTTTGTTGATCAATCACACGTAACATCGGATCAGATGTTTTCGGATGTTATTCATCTGAGACTGCTTATCATCAACTTAAAAATAATACATTTATGTTTAATAAACTGAAAATAGATGAATTTTTTAACTATATTTTACTAGCTAGCTCAGCTAGCCTTCGCATGCATGAACACATCACTTATCTCAAGAATGTTAACACAAATAACCCTAGGTACTGTTAATTTTCCGAGACAAAAAGTATCCTATATGGTGTAGGTAATGAAATGTAATGTACTGTTTTAAACTTTCACTCTTGTTTACTACGTTTTTAATAGTGCTTACGGGATATTTACCGTGAGTAGAATCATTTTTGAGTTCCCGTTAGTTCGGATAATATCGGGAACTCAAAAATGATTCTAATCACGGTAAATATCCCGTAAGCACTATTAAAAATGTAATGTAGGTATGAAATGTGTAGCAATAATTAGTTTGAATTTCATTCATTTATGACGATGACTTTTGCAGTCGAAACAGACAGGTCCCAGACATTTCATTTGGGTAGGGTCTTACAAGGTCTTGTAACCCTGAACTTGATCGCGGTTGCGGTTGTCACGAAGTACCTCAGCAAATACTTTGGACCGGTTATGCTAATGACTGTTCAACGCTATTTATCATTTGTATTTATCTCTGGGGTAATCAAATGACAGAGTATTAAAAATCGTGAAAATAAAACTGGGTGATTTTTAATGTATAGGGTCCGATGCTAAGGTATAAAAGGATTGGATGGGATGAATGTGTGACGGATATGTGTAGAAATGGATTGGATCTAACTTAACCTGGAGTCGAGGGGAAGGAAGTGGGAATTAGTGTAAATGTTTCCTACAAGTCGACACAGTGAGGCGCTGATGTTGCCCATGCGCAGTTCCTGTTTCCTGATCATACGCGTATATCGCTGAGCTTGCGATATGCTCAGAGTCGCTTATGGGAAGAGGGGGGGAGAGTCCTAGTTAGGGCACAGAATAGATATGTATAAATAGTATTACGGTTAGGGTTCAGGTATGTGATGATTGGGCGTTATTTATCTAATGCTTCCCCAAAACGATCAATCGCGATTTACAATCTGCAATCGTTTACTTTGGTGATTGAAGCGATTTTTAAATTTAATACGGCATTGACGGCGAATGATGAAAATTGACGGTCAATGACAATTGTTATCTTTATTTTGTCATCGCGCTCTCAAAGAGCAACACGACATGTGACTTTCCGAATGATCGCCCAATAAACGACTGACATGCGCGAATGATACGCCTTCAATCGTTTTCAATCGAAGCTTCATTACAATCCTGTAAGATTGTCAATCGCGATCGACCGTCTCGGGTACGTATGCTGTAAGTTGTTATGGTATCTATAGCGGCGGGTCGGTGGGCGCCTACTCGGCATCGTACGGCATCGACCTGATCCGGCGTCGTGTAGCGGAGTACATCGAGCGCCGCGACGGGCACGCGGCCATCGCCGACAATATAGTGCTCTCCGCCGGCGCCTCCACCGCCATCAAGAACTGCCTGCAGCTGCTGTGCAACAACCCGGTCGGGAAACCTTCAGGTGACTACCAACACACGCTTCTTGTTTCTCTTCACCCCAGGTTTTAGGTACTATGTGGTAAGACTTTTCTGCTAAGTTCGTCTAGGTACCACCGCTTTCCCAGTTATTCTGCCGCCAAGCAGTAGTGTGCAAGCACTACTGTGTTCCGGTTTGAAGGGAGTTGTAGCTACTGAAATTACTGGGCAAATAAGGCTTTATGACCTGATTAGACAGTGTAGTGATCTGATTAGACTGTGTCAGGTCTAAGAATAAAATAAAATAAATAAATAAATAGGTGTGGACATTTCACACAGCGCCATCTAGCCCCAAACTAAGCATAGCTTGTACTATGGGAACCAGATAACTGATACAATACTTATATACTTTTTTGTTTGTAAATACATACATAGAATACAATATAACACCCAGATGCAGAACAAACATTTATGTTCATCACACAAATGATTGTCCCGGGTAGGAATCGAACCCACGTTCAGACGGCAGGCATACTACCAACTGAATGACGTGCGCAGTGCTGTGTCACGCGAAACTTTATTATTTTAAAGTTACAAGTGACACTACAACTGTTATGGCCGGCTGTCTGCCACCATAACATCAGGTGAACGACTAGCTCGTCATTAAAATAAGTAGAAATAATTCACAAACACGTGTTTGTGAATTATTCTGCATTTATATCCCTAATTTCAGGGATAAGCCAGTGTTTCAATTTAAAAAAAAATAGGTATATGACATGTACGACTTGTAACTACATAGAATAATTTCGTCTATGGACATGTAGATAATTAATTCTTTAATAATCAGTAACTAAAACGCCATGCTTAATAGGTTGATAATGGTTTGGATTTTCAACTTCTAAAATATCAGCATTTTTCATAACAATACAATAAAAATGTATGTCAGCTCGATATCGAGCCGCTGGGAGTCTTGGGTTAAGTCTCAACTTCATGGAATTAATATTAGGTTCCAATAATGAGGGTAAAGACCTATACCAAAGCTAATATACCAGTTGGTAACAGAAGTCTGCCGTGATGGCTGAATAGAATTCATTAAAGTTTGAATAAGTGACCTTGCGTCTGTATTGATTCTACACGACACACGACACATCGTCACCAAGATATGTGTGATGTTTGCTGTTACATTTTGATAATATTTACGTTTTAATTTTGTCTCGTTTTATTTTTATTTTGTATTTGTCAAAAATATTAACGGTAAAAGATACATAGATTCCGGATGTTATCTACAATTCCCTGTATTCGTGACTCTGGAACTACTGGAGGCAAATAATTATAATTGTCTTATGAACAAATTGATAGACAGGGGTAGGTACTTAGAATTTTGAGGCATACTTTGGACTGTACTTAAACCAAAAGACCAAAAATAAATTATACTGTATCTTATCTTTATTTCTCGTATAGCATGGCATTAGCTGGTTTTATGGGTATAATTAACCTCAAGATAACCTATGTACATATATGTAATCAATTGGTTTGTTATCTCTGGGATAATGTAGCAGTTTTGTAGTAGAATACACTACAAAACTGCTACATTATCAGTTTGTGGGTTTTAAGAGTCAAAATGCATCGAATACTGATTACTTGGTAGAGAGTTCCACCAGTTTCCCTACGTTGGTTACGTGTTTATGGATTCAAACACTAAACTGCCGAATGGGATTTTTGTATTAGTAATAAGACTTTTTAAATTTTGACATGAAAGTATCATTAACCAGTCAAACTTCGACGTTTTACGTAAAAATTGATGCCTGATATTGGTCAGGACGCATTGCATACGGTGGACAACCCAGTTTGCATAAGCTAAAAACGGCAAAAAATCACTTGATTGCTATGATTAAGTTTCATTTCGCCTTCGCCTAACTACATGAAGTATGTCCACTTCCAGGTGTCCTGATCCCGATCCCCCAGTACCCGCTATACTCTGCTTCGTTGGCGGAGTACGGACTCGGTCAGATCGGGTACTACCTGGACGAGGACAAGGGCTGGGGGCTCTCGGAGCAGGAGCTGGAGCGGGCGCTGAAGGAGGGCAGCACCTGCCACTCCGTGCGGGCACTCGTCGTCATCAACCCGGGGAACCCCACCGGACAGGTGACACTCGCTAGCTACCCCGCAGGACTCCGGGACTACTGTGTGTGGCCCTCGGCGTCATCAACTGTCACTGTTGAACATAGGTCTTCGCCAGAGCACACACACAACACACATAAACCAGGAAAAATAAACCTAAACAAACACAAAAACACCGTTAGAAATGATGTATAAACAGCAAACATGCTCCACTCCCCAGGTACTGACGCGAGCGAACATCGAGCAAGTGATAAAATTCGCGCACAAGCACGGCCTCATGCTGTTCGCTGATGAAGTCTACCAGGACAATGTCTATGCGCAGGGGAGCGAGTTCTTCTCCTTCAAGAAGGTATGGAATAGTGCATTACTCCATAATGTCTGTGTGTCACTAGTCTATAATGTCTGTGTTGCTGGCCGCCATGAGTGATGCCCGCGAGCGGCGGCGCAGGTCCCGGCCGTCACCGCGCGTGTCGCGGTCGATGGACACGCGGACGGAGTTTGATTCAGTTTAATCCATTTTGATCCATTTTATCCACTTTGATTCATTTTGATCTAAGTAGTTTGATTCATTTTGATTGAATTTGACCCAGTTTGATCCGTTTTGATCCGTTTGGATCCATTTTTATCCATTTTGTATAACTTTGATCCATTTGTATCAATTTTTATTCATTTTGTACAACATTGATCTATTTTTATTAATTATGATTTATTTTTATCCACTTTGATCCATTTTGACCTATTCTGATTCATTTTGATCCAGTTCATCACACAAAACAAAACTTGACAATAATGGATTTTCAAACGAAATCGCTGGTGGCTAAATCTCACCAGCAACGAACTTCCACTTCCACAGCAAAGTTTTACCACCTAGTCGGGATTACCCCCACTAGGTGGTAGGAGTTTGGTCATTAGACTATATTACCAGCATTTAGAGTATTAAGTAAAGCAGTTAGTCATGCTCCATTAAACTGCTCTATCTTCCCAGGTGCTGATGGAGCTGGGAAGCAAGTACTCCAGCACCGTCGAGCTGGCGTCCTTCATGTCCATCAGCAAGGGGTACATGGGGGAGTGCGGGCTGCGCGGGGGCTGGGCCGAGCTGCACAACATGGACGCCGGGGTGCAGGCCAACCTGTACAAGTGCATCTCCGCCATGCTGTGTCCCACCGTGCTGGGCCAGGCTGCGGTCGACTGTGTGGTTAGTGTCCGGTGTTACTGTGTGCCAACATGGGCCCCGAGTGCAGGCCAACCTGTACAAGTGCATCTCCGCCATGCTGTGTCCCACCGTGCTGGGCCAGGCTGCGGTCGACTGTGTGGTTAGTGTCCGGTGTTACTGTGTGCCAACATGGGCCCCGAGTGCAGGCCAACCTGTACAAGTGCATCTCCGCCATGCTGTGTCCCACCGTGCTGGGCCAGGCTGCGGTCGACTGTGTGGTTAGTGTCCGGTGTTACTGTGTGCCAACATGGGCCCCGAGTGCAGGCCAACCTGTACAAGTGCATCTCCGCCATGCTGTGTCCCACCGTGCTGGGCCAGGCTGCGGTCGACTGTGTGGTTAGTGTCCGGTGTTACTGTGTGCCAACATGGGCCCCGAGTGCAGGCCAACCTGTACAAGTGCATCTCCGCCATGCTGTGTCCCACCGTGCTGGGCCAGGCTGCGGTCGACTGTGTGGTTAGTGTCCGGTGTTACTGTGTGCCAACATGGGCCCCGAGTGCAGGCCAACCTGTACAAGTGCATCTCCGCCATGCTGTGTCCCACCGTGCTGGGCCAGGCTGCGGTCGACTGTGTGGTTAGTGTCCGGTGTTACTGTGTGCCAACATGGGCCCCGAGTGCAGGCCAACCTGTACAAGTGCATCTCCGCCATGCTGTGTCCCACCGTGCTGGGCCAGGCTGCGGTCGACTGTGTGGTTAGTGTCCGGTGTTACTGTGTGCCAACATGGGCCCCGAGTGCAGGCCAACCTGTACAAGTGCATCTCCGCCATGCTGTGTCCCACCGTGCTGGGCCAGGCTGCGGTCGACTGTGTGGTTAGTGTCCGGTGTTACTGTGTGCCAACATGGGCCCCGAGTGCAGGCCAACCTGTACAAGTGCATCTCCGCCATGCTGTGTCCCACCGTGCTGGGCCAGGCTGCGGTCGACTGTGTGGTCAGTGTCCGGTGTTACTGTGTGCCAACATGGGCCCCGAGTGCAGGCCAACCTGTACAAGTGCATCTCCGCCATGCTGTGTCCCACCGTGCTGGGCCAGGCTGCGGTCGACTGTGTGGTTAGTGTCCGGTGTTACTGTGTGCCAACATGGGCCCCGAGTGCAGGCCAACCTGTACAAGTGCATCTCCGCCATGCTGTGTCCCACCGTGCTGGGCCAGGCTGCGGTCGACTGTGTGGTTAGTGTCCGGTGTTACTGTGTGCCAACATGGACCCTGGAACGGATGTGCCAGCAACCTAAAGCTGTGCTCCAATACATAAAAGAGCTGGGCTGGCGGCCGCGGCACCCGTGAATACTGGCAGAGGGAAATGCACAATACGAGGTCTATTGCGGGAAGTCAGTGCCGGCCTTACCACCCCCAAATATAATTAGAATGGACTCTGGATATCTCAGGATTTTCTAATGATTCCGCCTGCTCCGGGGCTGCCAACCTGCATCAACGCCACGCCAACGTCTCCCATGTTTGTGTCTCCGAAGTCCAGGTTAGCAGCCACATGAGGAGAGACTGGAGAAGACAAGCCGCAAAGTGACGTTCTATGAAGAGGTCTATGTACAGCCATCTTTAGACTGATGATATATGACTAAAATTGCCAAAACAATATATTATAGTCTGTCTCAGATCTTATCATTTTATTCTAATGTTCTGTTCTTCATTGGTATATTGATCTTTGTGCTTTCCAAAACAATATTGGTATGCAGTTTTAAATATATTGCTTCAGATTGCTGGCATACACAGTTGAACAGGCTTCCTCCATAAACCATCACTTTTTCTTAATTCACCATCTTATAACATAGTACGTTATATTTAGCATGTCCACATTCAATACATTAAAATTATTATTATAAACGTAAGAGTCTGCTAAGAGAATCAAGGGAATGGGTTTCACCATTATCCTCGGTACATTAAAATCTGCGATTATTAAACCGCCTGCCAAGCATCGGGATTTTGGCAAATCTTTATAATAAGCGTTCAAAGTGTCGTTTTATGGGGGATGCCCTCAGATCACACCTTGTTTGACGTGACCTTTGTTCAGCACACAATATACTTTTCTATTTTGTGTCTTCAGGTTGTTGATGAAATTTCTCAGTATGACATAGAATGTATTTAACCCCCTTTATTAAGAGGATATAATTAATATGTGTATGTAACATTCCAGGCCCGTCCCCCACAAAAAGGCGAGCCATCGTACGATCTGTTCATCAAAGAGAAGTCGGCGGTGCTGGAGTCCCTGAAGCAGCGCGCCGCCATGGTGGTGGAAACCTTCAACAACATGGAGGGCTTCCGCTGTAACGTTGTACAGGTATGTTGTACTACCGGTTTCCACGTTAAACAATATTGTTGTCGTGGATCTCTTGTTTATTGCAGGTTCTGACAAAAACATACACTTAACATGATTTTTTAATATTAGCTCTAACAGTTAGTGTCAAAAATACATCATCATCATCATCATAAACAGCCTAAAGACGTTCACTGCTGAACAAAGGCTTCCCCCAGAGAGCGGCTGCTTGCCCCCTGCGGCCATCGACTTCCCGCGGCTTTCACCAGCACTCCTATTCCCAACCCATCGAAAACATTTTGACTCGAAATTTACGCTATCCGTCTCTTTCATCTACATTTAAAATGAAGGAGACGGAAAGTGTAGATTTCGAATCGAAACGTTTTCGAAGAGTTGGGAATAGGGGTGCAGATCGTCGGTCCACCTAGTGGGGGCCGGTCTACGCTGCGTCTTCCAGGGCGGTTATTCTCTATGGAAACACTATTCCACACGATACGAAACCACGTCGTTATCGTGTCTTGTTCAAATCGTGTCACAGCGTTAATACAAATACAAATACAAATAATTTAATTATAACTCCAAGTTACAGGTCAGTACAACTTATAATAAAATCAAAAAATGTAGAAATTATATAAGGTTATAAATTGTAAACAATAATTATATGATATTACAGTAAATTCATTGCTATTAATTATAATAATTCTGGCAGCTTATAAAATTCCTTTATGTCGTAAAAAACATTATCTAAAAGCCAGGTTTTTAAACGAGCCTTAAACGTTCCAGTTGAAGGTGCATCACGAACAGTGTCAGGTAATCTGTTGTACACAGATGGCCCCATGATATAGACAGACCTCTCAGACTTAGCAAGTCTATGCGCAGGCGTCACTAGCCGGTCCCTGTGTTTATTGCTACGCATCGCTCGAGATGGATTTTCGCCCTTACGCTTAAATATCTGGAGGTGCGTGTGCGTAAATAAGGCCACCTGAAGCAGAAGCTCACACGGCAGTGGCAGGATTCCAAGCTCTTTAAACAGGTCTCTACAGGAGACGTCATCTTTGACGCCTACTATAGTACGCACGGCTCTTTTTTGCAACACAAACGCCCTCTGAGTGTCCGCGGCGCGGCCCCCGAGCTCCACGCCGCAGGTGAGGGCGCTGTGGACGGTTGCGAAGTAGCAAGACCGCACGACGCTGCGGGCGGTACTTGCAAGCCTCCGCAACGCGAAGCACGTGCGGCTCAGCTTGCCACACAGTTCGTCTATGTGGGTCTCCCACACAAGAGCGCTATCTATGTGAAAGCCCAGCAGTTTTGTATTATCGACTTGTTTTAGAGTTTAGGTTCTAGCGGCTACCGTGTAAGATCTGTTCGTTTTACCATTGAGGCTAAACACTAAGAAGCATGTTTTGTCCCTGTTCAGCGCTAGTCCGTTCGACCCGAACCACCCCTCAAGTTTTCCCACCACCGAATTAAGGTTATGTTCGAGCTCACGACTTGTTGCCGCAGTAATTACTGCAGCGACGTCGTCGGCGTACATAAAGATGTCGGCAAATTCGATGGTGCCGGGCAACTCATTGAGGAGTAGACTGAACAGGGTGTTCGACAAACATGAACCTTGTGGGACGCCAATGACATTTTCCATTTCTGAGGACCTCACACGCGACCCCTATCGCCGACTACGACTTGTGTCCTTTTGGACATAAACGAAGATATTAGGGCTAGGGCTGGGCCACGAATGCCGTAATATCCTAATTTGTTGGCTATAAGGGCATGGTCCGCGGTGTCAAACGCGCGCGAAAGGTCGCAGCACAGCAGAGCCACGCGCTGGCCTCGCGCGCGCTCCACGCCCGCCGCACTACCTCACACCAGATCAGTCGTCGCTCGTCCGGCCCTATAAGCGAATTGCCTATCAGACAAAACGTCACGGCTACTAATAAATTTAAGAAGCCTCTTATTTAGACCAACTTCGAAAATTTTGCTCACAACGGGGACAAGCGATATCGGGCGGTATGATTTAATGTCAGCTTTTTTGCCCTTACCTTTGTAGAGAGGGCTTATCTTAACTTTTTTAAGTGCCGTCGGTAGATACCGTCTCGGACACATTGGCTAAATAAAAAGCTTAATATGAGCGCTAGAGCCGGTATTGCGATTTTTAATAGGTTCGCTGACAAACCGTAGAGGTCGGTACTCCTCTTTGAGCCGATACTCTTTTTAGTTAGTAGTACAATCTCGAAAGGTGTAAATGCTCCGATTCTAATCGACGCGCTGCTAGCTGAAGATTCGGTCCCGAGCGCGGCAAGAGCGAGTGCGCTGTCAGCCTTTGGAGCCCCGCACCTACCTGCCGCAGTCACGAATTCCAGGTTAACCGCATCAACTAGATCTTTTTTAGAGTCGTAAGATCGGCCGTTATCATGTCGCAATAGGTCAGTATAGTCGACTCTTTCGCGGTTTCCGCGACCCGGCTCAGAGTTAACAACCTGCCACATACACTTCGATTTGTTAGGATTGTTTTTGATTAAATTCGAGTAGTAGTTAAAACGTTTCGTCTCTTAATAAGGTGTTATATTTGATTAAATACTCATCATATTTACTACAAATGTCTTCGTTATTTGGAAATACCTTTTTTAAGTGCGACATATCAAAGAGTATGTGTTTCAAGCTGTGAACTTCTTCATCAACCCAATGTTTTTTATTTGATATATTTTGCTTTTTTATAGGGAAACAAATGTTAAATTATACCGTTAGATATACCTTCACTTTAAATTAAAGTTATCTTTATTTTGAATAAAATATTTTTTTTATACTTAAATGGGCTCACGTTTGTCACCTGATGGAAAGTGATGATGCGGTCTATGTTGGAGCACGTTTGCCCATGAGGTGCCTATATGGACAAATGTGGTCATATCTTTTGATGTGTTGATGTTCCGGAACGCGTCTCGGTAAAACATATGATTTTTGACAGTTCAAATCGCGCCAATTCCAAATTCATTTCGCGCGGTTTTGTTTTCGTTTCATAGAGAATAGAGTTTCGCAGATTTCTTATGTAAGACAAGGAATTCGCGTGGTTACGAAGTAAGGAATCGATACGGAATAAGGGCCCTGTTCGGTTCGAGGTCGCCACTCGAGAACCTTTCTTCCCCATCGGTTGTCAGTTCTACATTTCAACTTGCTAATCCTAAGAGCTATATTATTATCTTTCCCTGTTTTATTTCAACTCCACATACCAAGCAATGGTTATGAAATGGGGAAAGCCAATGTTGCCTGTCCCTTGCCGGGCGACTATACTTTAACGTTACGTTCCCCACACACAGGGCGCGATGTACGCGTTCCCGCGCATCTCCCTCTCCGCGAAGGCGGTGGAGGCGGCCCGGGCGGCCGGCCAGCCCGCCGATGTCTTCTACGCCACGCGACTACTCGAGGAAACTGGTCAGTGTACTAACGATAAAAAAACCTACCACCTGAAACCAATATATTTTTTACTACTACAAGGTGACCGTAAATTGGTATTTTATCCCGAAATGAGGGGAACCGGGACCATGGTGACATGAGTTGTGAGAGCCTTACTTGAAACTGGGTGTTTCCAAACCTCCATGGTAAAAATAAACCCACTCGCAAAATTGTACGTGCGATCTCTACGAAAGTTAACAAGATATTACTATCAATTTATTTCTCAACACAGGTCGTTAAACTCATTTATTATTTACGAGTTTTATGTCAAGGACGAAGTTCAACCACCCAGCTGCGCTTAAGCTATTTTCGAACGTAAACATTACATGGCATTTCTTCAATGAAAAACTATTCATTTAGTAAAATCGTAAATGAAACATTGTCTACCTTGGGGTGTAGATTTACCTTTCGGGATAACATACCAATTCAAGGTCACCTTATATAAGGATGAGACCTAAGGAAGGAAAAATCGATTTCTCAAAAATTGATTATTTTTTGAACAAGGAAAGCGATTTTGTAGATAATAATAATCGACTCTAAAAATTTTCTTTTTTTTAGTAAAGGAAAAATAACAAGAAAGGATTAATTAAGCTTTATTTCTAACTTTTAAAGGAATTTGGTAACTGTGAACATTGTTATTAATATACTAATATGTAGTACTGTTTTTATTGACTAATAGTTATCGATTTTTATAAAAAACACAAACGCTTGTTTTAATAATCGTTTCTATTGTGTCAATTGATTTAAAAATTTCCCCTGATGTGAAATCACAAGTCAAATAGTAATTACTTAGAAATCTAGGTTATTTTATAGATGTGGCCCGTATTTAACCCCACATGACCTCTATTTGACCCCATAATGATGACCCGTTATCCCGCAGGTATCTGCATAGTCCCGGGCAGCGGTTTCGGGCAGAAGCCGGGCACCTTCCACTTCCGCACCACCATCCTCCCACAACCCGCGCTACTGAAGGAGATGCTCGACATATTCAAGACTTTCCACCAGAAGTTCACCGCCACGTACGCTTGATTAAATACCTTGTGTCTTGTGTAGTAAGGTCGGCTTTACAACGGCACTTCTGCAAGACTCAAGCCGTTTATCAGTCCGTAGCTTGGAAGTGTAAAGTATTGTAAACGACGGTAGTTTACGCTTTGAAGTTGCGGTCTGATAGACGACCGGATGGTCCTTGCAGAAGTTTTGTAGGAGGTGTAAACCCGGGCTAATGTAGAGAGTGAGGGTAGATGCAGCTGTGGTGTGGGGAAAGGGTTGGAAGACAAAAGAGATCAATGAAAAAAAATATGGTTATTTTAAATCGAGTGAAAGCTGAGTTTTATGATTTAGTTCTTATATTTTTGGATGTTAATTTTTTATGCGTTCTTAGCTATGCTTTGATCATATTTTTTAAAAATATTGGTTTTTTAAAATTTGGTTGTTACCTTTATTTGTCTGGTGAACAGTAATGTTAATTGAAAATCAATTTTTTGGACAATATTTGTCTTACTTATTTTTATTTTACTTTCTAAAGTAAACCTTATTTTTTATTTACTTAAATTAAATGTAAAATTTTTGGGATTTTAGAACTGTTACTAAGATCTTAAAAAAGTAGTTATGTAACTATTTTCGTTTATAAGGTATAAAAAATGCTAATATAAATAATACTTTATGTATAGCTTAAAATGATAAAGAACAATTTTAACCCGAGGCCTTTTGGCCCATTTCCATGAGTCGACCTTTTCGCCACGCCACACAAGTCGCCATGTTGTTATAATTATTATTGTATAGATAAAGTAAAGTATAATTGAGATTGTAACGGTTTGACTCATTATTATAGTAGTTTACACTTGCACTCGTTTTTATAGTATTTCAAAGTCAAATTATTTTTTATTAATGTATTTATTTATGTTCATGTACATTATCGTATACTATCTAATTATTCACACTGATTTATTTTATTTTTTTGTTTCATTTAACACTGAGAAGAAGATTTTTAAGGATATAAACCTATAATAATAATAATAATAAAATAAGCAAAACGATTTTCCTATAAGTATAACGTGTTTGAATTAACTTGGTTAACAATATTTTGTGAAACAAAGCAATAAAGACCTTTAATTTATTAGAGTACTTAGATTATGAGTCGGTTCACATTATTGTATGAGAATTATGTTCGGTTGTATAAAACAAAGCTCATTTGATTCCATCATTTCATAAGATCTATTGTGTAAGGAATTAGCACTTGAATTAGTATGACTAGACATTAAACATAAAATAGTAGGCTATACAAACAATCTATGCTTTTATTGAAGAATCAAACTCAGTGGTACCATATCGTCTGCAGAGCTATGAATCAGTGTACTGTTTCTCATACGACATATTATTTTTAACATGGGGTCTTATCCGGTAAACAAAACGAAAAATAGCCCGAACGTGAAAAAATGTAGTGATCGTGTCGCGACCGTTACTAGTTAGTGTCCAGTGTATTCATTTGGTCCAACACTTCGCCAACACGCAATAAATGTCGCTTGATAATCTTGCGTTATGCAGAAAACTAAAAATTTGTAAAATAGCCCGAGTTATTCCGTTGTATGGGATGAAGCATCTGTACTGTAGATATTATAATATAAATGGGTTATTAATGAACGTGTAAATTATTACGAGTCATTATAATATCTATTGTATGATGAATTCGCCGATAGAGGTCGCTACCAGAGGTTTCATCAAAATATCGGTCAGATAAGTTATTAGGTATTTTAGATAACATCTAGTTCGATTTGTGGTAATACCATGCGACTACTATTTTATGGAACACAAACTCTTTCTAGCAGACAATAAAGTTCAGAATGTAACGGTTTGGGACGATTCTATAAAAAACTGTTCAAAATTTTTTTCTTTCCAATTGTTTTTGTCCACTAATGTTTACTCTTCAGATAATGGTGTCGGCCGTGGATCGACAAACTAGAAAGAAATTTCAAGCAAAAGTTTTCGTTTTTGGACAGCTATGTGCTATTTCAAATCTAGCTGTACCAGCTGTTATTAGTTTAGTAGTGCCTCAGTTATTAATGATAATATAGTGCCATTTAGATAATTCTCTGATTGAATGTTATGTGTATTATTTTTAATTCGGACAAAAGTGCACCAGTGATAATTATTGAATACCACATTGTAGCCTTAAAAGTGTTAAGGCTTAAGGTGAATATCTGTATTTTTTTATATAGTATTGGTCTTGGTCCGACCAGCAATGGTGTCAAGTCAGATTTGATAGTCTGAAAACTATTGCGGTCCTTATTATTTCGTTCTATTATGAAAGAGTCAAGAGGTAACATTTCTAAAACCAGTCATTTGAAATTTCAGTTAGGACTTTACACAACAGAAAGGGATAGTGTTTATTTTCTATGACAGCTTTTAAACAAGTCTGAAAAATGCATGTGTAGATGAAGTTTTCACAGGCTTGGTATTCTAGTTCATTTTTTAATAATTATTGTATCTGCAAAATTAACAACAAAACAGAACTATTACTTTGTGACGTAATCAAAAACTACCCAGCTTCGTAGTAAAAGTTTTGATGTACCATGTATAAAATTAAATAATTCCTTTGTTAATATAAAAATAGTCTGTGTTGTTAGTATATTTATTATTATTTCTTGTATGTAGTGTCTAGTCGCGGCTGTGCCATGTCAGCACAATTTGTGATGTGTGACGTCATAAATATTTGAGAAACACGATATTTATTATTATTCTACTGTCATTGTGTGTTAATCTTGCTCTATTTATTGATGTAATTTAAAATCTTATTTTTGTATTATTCATATTTTATTGCATTTTATAATCGGTTTGGAATGTTTTCGTTTTTTAACCGTTAAGTTAATTACACTTTTAAATTATGTCGTGTAAAACAATTTGCGATTGGATTTTTGTGACATTCCTGAAGGAATCGTGCGTGTGGTTGTTATTGTAAGGCGTTGTTGTAATGTTACATCGAATAAAGTAACATTCAATTTATATTAACTATTTTTTGTGTTCTGTCTGACCTTACCCTGATATTGTTTTATCTGTTAAGTACCAGTCCTGAATGCTTTACTAATTTTTAGGGTTCCATACCCAAAGGGTAAAGTGAACCCTATTACTAAGCCTCCGCTGTCTGGCTGTATGTCTGTCTGTCACCAATCTGTATATCATGAACCGTGATAGTTGAAATTTTCACAGATGATGTACTTCAGTTGCCGCTATAACAACAAATGTACTAAAAAAAAAAAAGATTAATATTTAAGGGGGCTGCCCAGGTCCAAAATTTATTTACAACGGTGTACCTTTATGTAGCTTAAAATAACTGAACCGATTTAGATGAAATTTTGCACGCAAATTGCTGAGACTACCAAGACCAACAAAAGATATGTACTTCTTATTCCTTATTTGCCTTTAAGGAGGAGTATTGTAATTTTGTAATGCGGACCGGCGGTGTCAATATAATAGGTATAGTTAGAAGTTATAAGGTATGTAACGTACTATGATGTTTTCTGCCAATTCTTTCCTCGGTGGTACGCATAGCTCCGAAACAGCAAACGGAGTAGGTATGTAATAAAAACATTTTGGCGGGAATATAGGGTGGCCATGTATCAAAACTATATCCTGCCTAAACTGATGCTTGTACGATGTACGTGTGTATTTTTTACTAGGTAAGTAGGTAAATGCATAGTATCATCATTAACAGTCTGAAGACGTCCACCGCTAATTATAGGCCTGCCCCATGGATTTCACTTTGAGCGGCTGCTCGCCTCCTGCATCCATCGGCTCCCCGCGGGTTTCACTAGATCGTCGGTCCACCTAGTGGGGGCCAGCCAACGCTACCTCTTCCGGTTCGTGGTCGCCACTCGAGAACCTTTCTTCCCCATCGGTTGTCAGTTCAGCGAGCGTATACATAGTATACGTCTGTACAAATCTGGTTTTACATAACTTACATGAATTTTTAATTTTCATTGATCTCGATAGTGAATGAGTAAAATCGCATAATATAAAATATCGTTTCAGTAATTTTGCCGTGAAACTCGTGAACGACGTTATTCAAGCACGGCAGAGCAACTTTAAATGGCCAGCTCATATATAAGAATAAGAATAAGAATAAGAATAAATAATATTTATTGCCAAAGAAAAACTACATAAAAACATATTACACAACAACTATAAACACATAATTTTAGCTGGCAACAGGAGTAGGCTCGGCACTGTGCTGCGTAAAAAAGAAATCTACGCAGGGCTGGTTTTCAGCATACCCCGGTTCTCGCACAAAGGTGTT